>CM059432.1:19438191-20811302 GCA_030390025.1 Squalus acanthias | reverse complement strand
GAGTGGGTGAGAGAGAGAGAGAGTGGGTGTGAGAGAGAGAGAGAGAGAGAGAGTGGGTGTGAGAGAGAGAGAGAGAGTGGGTGTGAGAGAGAGAGAGAGAGTGGGTGTGTGAGAGAGAGAGAGAGTGGGTGTGAGAGAGAGAGAGAGAGAGAGAGTGGATGTGAGAGAGAGAGAGAGAGAGAGAGTGGGTGTGAGAGAGAGAGAGAGAGAGAGATGAAGAGATAAGAAAACATAAATGCTTATTTGTGCAACAACTCTTGGTGGGACTACACCAATCTGCTCATCAGGCTTCATGCACTCATTTCCCAACCCATAATAGAAATAAAAACTTGATTTCAAAACACACTAAAACAGAAATACATTTTTGAAAGAAACTTTTGGTGTAAATATGCCAAATTAATTTGATTTTTGTTTTACCAGCGAGATGGTTTTCTCCTTGATATCAATTGATCATTGTGTGATGTTACAAGTGTATTCCATACCAGACAGAATTCTAACCTCATTCTCCTTGATTTGACTTAATAGTTGGTTTGGCAGATTGCTGAAAGTAAAGGGTTATATCGATCTACTTTAACGTTCTGACAATTTTTTCTTATGTAGCTAAAGTATATGGGATAATGCTGCATCAGTATTCACTGGATTAAAATACAGTGGGGTAATTTTGACTTTGGGCAATACAGTAGTATAAAACGGGCAATATCGATTCAGCCGCCCATTCTATATCTCTCCTTATTTTCATTTCCATTGAAGGAGACCAGAAGGGTGCACTCAGACAGGAATTGTGCAGTTCGGTCAAGGTGCATTCAGGGAAGGATACAATCTAGTCCATGAAGCAGTGAGTTGTGAGATCTGTAGAAAGAACTCTGGAAAAATTAAGCTAAGTAAGAAGGCAGCATGGTGAGGAGGGGAGAGCAAGTTCTAACAAGACAATGAGCAAGCAAGCCCCAGGGCACAAAACTGCTATACCTATAGAAAGAGATCTCATATGTGCAGATTAAGATGCACTGAAGTTTGTGGCCTGTGGGTGCACTTTCACTGGAACAGTACAGCTTGGTCAGGATGCACTGACTTATGACATGCATAAGGGGATATCTCAATGGATTAGGCAATTCAATTTAGTCCATTTTACTTTGAGTAGAGCAAGGGAAACAACTACCTGAAGAGTATTGTGGTACCAACTGGGGAGAGGTTTGGCAGCAGGTATTTTGGAATAAAACATTATAGTGACGATTGGAGATGAAAATATTTACATTGTGTCACAGAACTCAAGGTGCAAGAGTTGGAAGATCTGGTTTACTGTTGAAATGGATTTGGTGTCTTGAAAGAAAAAAAGACTTGCATTTATATAGCACTTTTCACGACCTCAGGATATCCCAAAGTGCTTTACAGTTAATGAAGTACCTTTGAAGTGTAGTCACTCTTGTAATGTAGGGTACGCAGCAGCCAAATTGCGCACAGGAAGGTCCCACAAACAGAAATGTAATAATGACAATTTAATCTGTTTCAGTGACGCTTGTTGAGGAGTAAATATTGGCCAGGACATGTAGAATTATACAGCACAGAAGGAGGCCATTCAGCCAATCGTGCTTGTGCCAGCTCTTTGAAAGAGCTATCCAATTAGTTCTAGTCCCCTGCCCTTTCCCCATCGACCTGCAATTTTTTCCCCTTCAAGTATTTATCCAATTCCCTTTCAAAAGTTACTATTGAATCTGCTTCCACCACCCTTTCAGGCAGTGCATTCCAGATCATAACAACTCGATACATGAACAAAATTCTCCTCATCTCACCTCTGGTTCTTTTGCCAATTACCTTAAAACTGTGCTCTCTGGTTACCCACCCTTCTGCCACTGGAAACAGTTTCTCCTTATTTACTCTATCAAAATCCTTCATGATTTTGAACACCTCTATTGAATCGTCCCTTAACTTTCTCTGCTCTAAGGAGAACAACCCCAGCTTCACTACTCACTCCATGTCTCTGAAGTCCCGCATCCCTGGTACCATTCTATTAATTCTCCTCTGCATCCTCTCTCAAGCCTTGATATCCTTCCTAAAGTGTGGTGCCCAGAATTGGACACAATACTCTAGCTGGGGCCTAGCCAGTGATCTATAAAGGATAAGCATAACTTCCTTACTTTTGTACTCTAAGGCCCCAATATTTATGGGGTGATAGGGAGGGAGCAGAGGTGCATGTTTGCAGCCAGGAAACTCGGAAATGCTGGGAACATGGAATTAACCTCATTAGCATTTTTTTTTTACCCCATTTCCCACCTGGCAGCCGGCCAGATTAAGAACGATCCCCGGCAATTGGAAACGATCGGGGCATGGTTGGGGGAGGGCTTGGATTTCAGCAGCGAGGAGGGAGGGAAAGATCGGAGCATAGGTCGTGGGGGTGTCCGAAGATTGTGGGGAGGGAGGCAGATCGCGGCAGCAGGTTTGATTGAAGGGCCGGGGGGAAGCACTCCTGCTCTAGCTGACCGACAAGCTGTGCTCGAAAAAGCATTTACCTGCTGGATCTGGCAGCTCCTGCCTCCCTTTAGCTGCCAGGTTTCCTGAGCCCTGGGAAACCCGGCTCACAGCCGTTAAATTCAATTGGCTCCCAAAATGTGAGGAACGGAGCCTCATTTAAATATAATTACGGACCTGCCTCTCCAGAACGAGTTACTCGGGAGCTCCCAAACCCACCGCGGTTAAACCGGATGTAGGCACAGTCGCGGCGCGTTGGAGTTGGTTTTCACATATTTACCAATTAACCCCTCCCCACCCACTGTGGGATTATCTGCTGTGCCTCTGTTTATAAAGCCAAGGGTCCCATTTGCTTTTTTAACAGCCTTCTCAACTTGTCCTGCCACCTTCAGAGATTTGTGTATATGCAGCCCCTGGTATGTCTGTTCCTGCACGCCCTTTAAAATTGTACCATTTAGTTTATCTTGTCTCTCCTCATTCTTTCTACCAAATGCATCACTTTGGACTTCTTTTCATTAAACTGCATCTGCCATGTGTCTGCCCATTTCAGCAGTCTGTCTATTACCTCCTGAAGTCTGTTACAACATTTCCAAGTTTCGTGTCATCTACAAACTTTGAATTATGCCCTGTATACCCAAGTCCAGGTCATTAGTATATTTCAAAAAGAGTAGTGGTCCTAATATCGACCCCTGCGACTGCACTATATACTACCCGCCAGTCTGAAAAACAACCATTCACCACTACTCTCTACTTTCTGTCTCATGGAATTTCGTATCCACGCTGCCAGTGCCCCATCAATTCTATGGGCTTCAATTTTGCTAATATTCTTTCTTAAAATAACACCATGGGATCTTTTAAGTCCACCGGAGAAGGTGGGTGGAGCCTTGGTTTAACATCTCATCCGAAAGACAGCACCTCTGACAGTGCAGCATTCCCTCAGCACTGTACTGGAGTACCAGCCTAGATTTTGTGCTCACTTCTCTGGCGTGAGACTTGAATCTACAGCCTTCTGACTCAGAGGCGAGAGTGTTACCACAGAGCCATGGTTGACACCTTGATTTCCAACCCCCCTTCTGAAGTACCTTGGGACATTAAAGGTGCTATATAAATGGATTCTGAAATTTGGATTGGATGAAACATCAAAAAGATCCAAAATCTTGCACTGTTTATGAATTTACAGTCTAACCTCATAGTTACAGTACATTCTGTAGGATTGAAAGTCTTAAGCCCTTTCATGTGTATTTAGTATAGTAACTTAGTTGTTAATCTGCTGACATTATGTGCAGTATGTACATGAGACTTTTTTTTTTACATGGGGTGGAATTCTAATCAAAATTTATTTGAAGTAGAAACACCACTGACTTTCTAGCTAACCATTTATAATTTACCAATGAAAATTATGACTAAAAATCCAGTTTTCAACTAAAGCCCAACTCATTAATTATCCCCAGATCATCATTAAGGCAATTGTTGGTCGAACAGGAGGCCTGCAATGAAATATTAAGGCTTTTGTTATTCCCTTCCCCCTTTCATTTCATACCTGAAGAAGGGACCCCATTGTATCTTAAACTGAAAGTTTGAGAGTAAAAAAAAACACTTAGAAATCAAGCTGGATAAACGGTCCCACACTTACTGCAACCAAGATTCGTTGAGGGAAATGGAAAACAAAAAAAAATCATGCAGGTTTAGAGGCGATAGAGAAACATAATTTCATGAAAATCTGAGCATTGTTTCATAGTGAAAGCTTTGGCAGACACACAATGGGCTGGAGAAAGAGTTAGTATCGAACAAGGACTTTGCATTTCTCCACTTACCTGTTTGAGATAAGGAGTATCCATAGCGATAGAAACCGTCAACATCTTGGTGTTTTCTGTAGTCTATTGACCTCAGTGATTGGCTTCTGGAATTATAGCGTCCATATGCTATGGCAAGGCAATGGCTTGTGTAAATAACCTTTGCTTTCATTTTAAGCATATTAAGGATTACAGTTTTACATTGCAAATCACTTAAAGCAGAAGAATTGATGGATTAGGGCAGGCCTTCTCCCCAATTTAAGGCCACAGCATTTAAAAATAAATATTTTACCCTGGCTAACACTGATTTCAAAACCGTCTCCAAAAATTAAATGTGAAGCTGCTCTGTGTTTCCTTAAATTGAAAAAAAAATCTTCTTTACCAAGGACAATTGGACCCTTGTCTTTATGGCAAGACTTCTGGCGACTGAAGGCTTACGTGTCTGAAAAGAAGAAAGTGCAGTTAACTTCCAGAATTGATCGCAACTATGCGAAGCCCAATTCTGGTTTGAGCCAATTGTTCAGATTGTGGGGCAGCTAGCATTGAGGCCTAGTTCAGGCTTCCAGTATCTGCAGTATTTTGCTTTTTAACTTGAGAATTGGTGCCATACTCAGGCCCAATGGATACTGCTGGGACATGCAGAGGAAGAGGACGTGTTCTGTTAAGACTATATGCTAGCTGTTTCACAGATCACATATATGCCGGACAAGGTATAAGAAAATGCTTCTCTTACGGGTGATCCCTCTGATGTCTCTGGCCTCCAACCCCTGTCTCTTCCTATTGCAATTTTTCTTCTCTATTTTACCAATACTATTCTCCTAACTTTCTTCATCTAAGCTCAACATATGCCATCCTATATGTTCTCCTCCTTCCTACTCCACACTGTTTTGGAAAAAAAAGACTGTACACTTTCCCACCCGAATGTATTAATTCCCAGAACCTCAAAACAGAGCCTTTTAACCCCCTCAGTCTTACTTTCCCATATAGCCTTCAGCACTTTAAAGCCCTAGTTTGGTATTACCTATTCACGGCTTCCTGATTTAGTTTGACATTTCTTTTGCTCTTTTCAAGCTCAGTATTATCCTGCACTATGAATCTTGCCTCTTCACCTTGGGTTCTCAATAAGAAAAAATGGTGGTTCATTACCCACTAACAAGCCCTGATTTCATCGCGGCAAGCAAAGCAGAACATAATCATGTCAACAAAACATGCCGTGTTTTGTAATAACAACAGAAAATGCTGGAAACACTCAGCAGGTCAGGTAGCATCATAGGGAGAGAAACAAAGTTAACGTTTGAGGTCGATGACCCTTCGTCAGAACTGGAAAAGGTTAGAGAAGTAACAGATTTTTAAGCAAGTGTGGAGCAGTGACAGGGGGGAGGGGAGGAAAGAACAAAGGGAAGGTCTGTGATAGGCTGGAAGGCAGGAGAGATTAAAAGACCAAAGGGATGAATGTGCAAGGCAAAAGGAGATGGTAATGGGACAAGTTAAGAAACAAAAGATGACTCTGGATGAGGTGTAAATGGCGACGGCAGAATCATCAACAGCTGCCATGTGAAAAATAAAGGGGAAAAAAAAATATAGGGGCCGAGGTTATGGTCTGAAATTGTTGAACTCGATGTTGAGTCCAGAAGGCTTTAAAGTGCCTCATCGAAAGATGAGGTGCTGTTCCTCGAGCTTACGTTGAGCTTCGTTGGAACAGTGCAAGAGGCCGAGGACGGACGGTTCCAACGAAGCTCAACAATTTCAGCCTATAACCTCGGCCCCTATAATTTTTTTTCACATGGCAGCTGTTGATGATTGTGCCATTGCCATTTACACCTCATCTGGAGTCATCTTTTGTTTCTTAACTTGTCCCATTACCATCTCCTTTTGCCTTGCACCATCATCCCTTTTGTCTTTTAATCTCTCCTGCCTTCAGCCTATCACAGACCTTCCCTTTGTTCTTTCCTCCCCTCCTCCCTGTCACTGCCCCACACTTGCTTAAAAATCTGTTACTTCTCTAACCTTTTCCAGTTCTGAAGAAGGGTCATCAACCTGAAACGTTAACTCTGTTTCTATCTTTACGATGTTACCTGACCTGCTGAGTGTTTCCAGCATTTTCTGTTGTTATTTCAGATTTCCAGCATCCGCATAGAAACATAGAAGATAGGAGCAGGAGTAGGCCATTCGGCCCCTCGAGCCTTCTCCGCCATTTAATGAGATCATGGCTGATCATCCAAATTCAGTACCCTGTCCCGGCTTTCTCCCCATATCCCTTGATTCCTTTAGCCTTAAGAAATATATCTAACTCCTTCTTGAATATATTTAATGAATTGGCCTCAACTGCCTTCTGTGGTAGAGAATTCCACAGGTTCACCACTCTCTGGGTGAAGAAATTCCTCCTCATCTCAGTCCTAAATGGCTTACCCCTTATCCTTAGACTGTGACCCCTGGTTCTGGACTCCCCCGCCATCGGGAACATCCTTCCTGCATCTAGTCTGTCAAGTCCTGTTAGAATTTTATAAGTTTCAATGAGATCCCCTCTCATTCTTCTAAACTCTAGCGAATACAAGCCCAATCGTCCCAATCTCTCTTCATACGTCATTCCTGCATTATTTTGCTATTGTGCTGTGTTTTGTTGTGGGCTAACATCAATAAGAAGGTGGGTGAAACCTTAATTGATGCACAAGCTCCTACTCTACTTATTCTTTCCCAGGAACTCTATCCTGTGAGAATCCTTGCCTCTTAGAGTGTTTCTTTCCTCCTACAGCCTTCAGGCTTTTAAAACTTAGCTTGGTATCACCTACTTCATTATTTATTTATTTTATCAAACTTGAAGTCAAAAACTGCTCAGCACTATTACTAACTGATTATATTTTATGAATAGAACACTATTATGATCTAAAAACGTTGGTGCAAAGCAAACTTTTAAGCTTATAATATAAGAGGCTGGGTGTCATCATCGGTTTGTCTCATATATCTAATAGCTACAGAGGGTGCCATGTAAAATCAGTTTAAGTTGCTTCAATCCAGTACTTAGACATGGAATTTCAGCAGGAAATTACCCAATATTTAGCACTAGCTGGAACTAAATTGACAATGTCACTCAGAAGCCATGCAGATGGCTGGTGTGGCAAAATGAAACATCATACTGGGGAGTAATGGGCAGTGCCCTCTACAATCGGGAAGGGAGTAATTAAGAACTTCGGAACAGGAGTAGGTCATTTAACCCCTCGAGCCTGTTCCACCATTAAATGAGATCATGGTTGATCTGTATCTTAACTCCATCCACCCGCCTTGGCTCTATATCCCTTACCCTTGGCTGGAAAAAAATCTATCGATCTCCGATTTAAAATTATTAATTGAGGTAGCATCTACTGCTTTTTGTGGGTGAGAACTCCGCACTTCTACCACCCATTGCATGAAGAAGTGTTTCCCAACTTCTCTCCTGAATGGCCTGGCTCTGATTTTAAGGTTATGTCCCCTTATCCTTAACTCCCCCACCAGTGGAAAAAGTTTCTATCTACCCTCACAATTCCTTTCAAAATCCTAAAACCTCAATCAAATCACCCTTTAACCTTCTATATTCCAGGGAATACAAGCCTAGTTTATGTAATCTCTTCTCATAATCTAACCCTTTGAGCCCTGGTAACATTCTGGTGAGTCTGCGCTGCACTCCTTCCAAGGCCAATATATCCTTTCTAAGGTGCAGTGCCTAGAACTCTACACAGTACTCCAGATGTGGTCTAGCTAATAGCAAAACATTTCCCCCTCTAGTTACAAAGGCTAACATTCTATTAGCCGTTTTGATTATTTTTCGTACCTGACTACTACATTTTAGTGATCTGTGTACATAGACCCCTAAATCTCTTTGGACCTCCACTGTTCCTAGCTTTTCACCATTTAAAAAATACTTGGATGTATTTTTTTTGGTCCAAAATGGATAACTTCACCTTTATCTGTGTTGAAATTCACCTGCCACAGTTTTGCCTACTCATTTAATCCATCAATGTCTTTTTGTATTTTTATGCTCCCGTCTACACCACTTACTATACCATCAATCTTTGTCGTCATCAAACTTGGAAATATGGCTCTGTATTGTGTTATCCAAGTCATTAATAAATATAGTAAATAGCTGAGGCCCCAGCACAGATCCTTGTGGGACAACACTAGTCACTTCCTTCCAATTCGAGTAGATACCCATTATCCCTGCTCTCTGTCTTCTACCACCTAGCCAATCTCCTAAACTGGTCAATAATTTGCCTTCAATTCTATGAGCTTGAATTTTAGCTAACAGTCTCTTACGTGAAACCTTATTGAATGCCTTCTGGAAGTCCTTATAAACTACATCCATCGCCATTCTCCTGTCTACTATTTTAGTTACTGCCTCAAAAATTTCAATTAGGCTTGTTAGACATGACCTACACTTTACATATCCATGTTGGCGCTCTCTAAAGAGCTCAAATTTCTCTAAGTGCTCAGTCACTCTGTCCTTAATTATAGATTCCAATAACTTCCCCACAACAGATGTTAGACTAACAGGGCTATAAATTCCTGGTTTCTCTATCTCTCACGTTTTTTTTCAATATTGGAGTTACATTTGCAATTTTCCAATCGAGAGGGACAATTCCTGAATCGAGAGCGCTTTGGAAGATTATGGCTAAAGCATCTGAAATTTCTTCATCTACTTTCTTTAAAACCCTGGGGTGGAAACCATCAGGTCTTGGGAATTTGTTGTCTTTAATGCCATTAATTTTTTTTAATACTGTTTTCTTGCTTACATTAACTTTAGTGAGTTCCGGTCCTCGATTCATTATTAGTTTCCCTGGAATGTCAGGTATATTATCCTCTTCCTCTTCTGTGAAGACTGACACAAAGTAATTAATCAACAAGTCTGCCATTTCCTTATTTTCATTTGCAATATTACCCCCATCTGTTTTTAAAGGGTCCATATTACGCTTGACTACCCTTTTTGTAATATAATTGTAAAAACTTATGTTAATCTTGATATCCCTCGCAAGTTTCTTTTCGTATTCCCTTTTTGCAGTTCTTACTTTTTTGTCTTCCTTTGCTGTTCTTCATATCTATCCCAGTCCTCTGGAGCTACACTATTCTTTGCACTTTCGTATGCTCTTTCCTTCAGTTTTATATTATCTCTCACCTCTTTTGTCAACCATTGCTGTTTTATTTGGTAAGTAGAGCTCTTGTCCCTTAGGGTTATATACTGGTCTTGTATTAAGCTAAATTCTTTTTGAACACCTCCCACTGTTCATCTTTACTTTTACCCGATAAAAATTCTGACCAGTTTGCTGTCATTAATCTCCGTCTCATCTCATTAAAGTTAGCCTACAAGTTGAATAGGATCATTGTCTGTGGGACCTCCTCCTCTATCTCCCCTCCGTTCCCCCTACCCTGCTGACTGACAGTCACACTCTCCTCTTCCGGCACCTGTACTTTCCTCTGAGCTGTGTCTTTACCCTGGAGAAAACAATCCAGAAATTCTTCCTCCTCCCTTGTGTGTCGGAGTGCCTTTCACTCACACTCCAGCTCAAGGACTCGGAGCTGGAGTGTCTCAAGGTGGAGACATTTTCTGCCGATGTGGCAATCCGGGACAGTCTCACTGTCCACAAACTCCCACATATCAGAGTCCCGACACATTGCTGGGGGTAGAGTAGGGGGAGCTTTAGTGGTATTGACTGAGGGATAAATGTTGACCAGGAAATCGAAAAAAAAACCTTCTCTGCTCATCTTTGAATAGGGCCATGCGATCTTTAACATCCAACTGGGAGGGCAAATGGGATCTTGATTTAACGTCTCATCGATAAGATAGTACCTGCAACAGTGCAGCACTCCCTCAGTACTGCACCACGTGTCAGCCCAGATTATCTTGGCAAATGTCTGAGGTGGGGCTATGAACCCTCAACCTTCCTACATAGAGGCGAGAGTGCTACCACTCAGCCAAGGTTGACACTCAGTACACAAACATTCAGCCTGTTTGTATGACAGTTAAAGGTTAACACCTGCATTAAATTGGGGAAAACCATGTCATATGATTACATCAAGTATTCATCTGGTGTTATTGCCAACAGTAATGTTTAGGCTATAGTCACATGACTTTTAGGAAGGGTAGAACAACACAATTATTTAGCAGTTCTGATGCAGACTAAGGATTTTAAATAGCCTAGTACAATTGAATTGTAAGGGTCTTCAAAAACATTTTAAGTATTAAAATGATTCTTTTTTTTAAACAATCAGTATAAGGAATATTGTTTGATAACTGGTATGTGCCAATGGCGCTACAGTTATATTTCATATGGCTATGCCTGCAGAAAGAGAAATATTGAGGTCTTAAAGATCAGGATGTAATGTTGTTAGCTCAAAGGGAAAGAAAAACAAAGTTCTACTCAACTAAAATAAGTATATAAATTGTGTTCGCATTTTGAAGTGTTTTCCCCCAGGAATCTAAGGAACTGTAAAGCGGAGGCCAAATCCCATGATAGTCTGCACGAGCCAGACAGCAATTTAGTGCTCAATTCTCTCCTTCCTTGCACATTACTATCAGCCAATGGATAAACAGGATTTGCACCTGCCACAGGCACAAAATTGAATGCGTCTCTGATTGAGAATTCCCTCCTCCCTTGATGCTGGCCGACGATTGATTAGACTCATGGAAGAGGCTGGTCAGCAGGATTTGGGTAGAATGGAGGGACTAACAAGGCCCATCAAGCTGATTTCCCCTGCAAACAGGCTGTTAGGTCTGTGCACAGATAAGATGAGTGTGAAATACCCTTGGCTTTGACGGAGACTGTTATTCAAATAGATATCGGAGATGGAAGAGGGGCACATCAAGCCATGGGGCTGCTTTTATCAATTAAATAAGAGAGCGGAGGAATGACATCTTGATGCACCTTGTTGAGCTGGGAGGATGAAAGAGGCAGCTGTATGCATTTCTTCTCAAGTAAAAAATTATGTTGATGCAATGGGAATTTGATCTTGGTGCAGAGATGCAAATGGGATAATTTGTAGTGAAGCAGGCTCACTTTTACATTTGCTATCATGAGCATGATAATTATTTCCCCCTCCTATAAATGTGTAGAAGATCTTCTGGGGTGGGATAGGAATGTTTGTTTCTCCTGTGATGTGTTCATGCAGGACTTTATTGACCTGGGGGAACACATTACAACAATTCACTCACAGTTGATTGGCACAGTTTTGCCACACATTAAAATTAAAATTTCACAAAGCATATTCTTTCCCATATTGTGTTTTGAGAAAGCTCCCTGTTCTGCAATCAAAGCTCCTTCCCCCCAACTATATATAGCACAAAACATTTACTGGGTGAACACGAGGAGGAATTGAAATCATGCTGTGTGGTAAACCTAACACACCTGCACAACATTCTGCAGTCTGGTATTTTGATGGAGGCATTAATTTGTTTAACCAGGTTAACACTTTTGTTAAAATAGCAGATAAAGGAATTTCATATGAATGCGCTTATACATCCAATACTAATATTGCACAGGGTGACTTGAACGCCAAAGTCTCACCATCAAGATCCCTTGGTTAAAACAAACATCAGTCAGTTACAAAGCAGTTTGGTTAGTTTTAAGTTTTTTTTCTGTCTTTCAGTTGATTTGGGAAATTGTTTGGTGCTGATGACGTCGGAGGGACACGATTATTGCAAGGGAAGATGTGTCTTACAATTGGCCTCACGTGGCTGGAAGCAGGTTAAAACGAAACCAAGGAGCTGAACGTTTGTAACTGAAGAGGACTGGTAACCTTTGGCAGAGAGATTGGGAAGTAACCCCAGGGACTATTTTCTCTTGACAGTTACTCATTTGATCTTCCCAATGTTGAAGATAACACACGAGTTAAAGAGACGGCCATTTTTGGTGAAGATAGGAAACAGTGAGCCTGTACTCACTGGTGGGGGAGTGGGACCAGCTGAAGTGCTCTTGCAGAGAGCCGGCACGGGCTCGACGGGCCAAATGGACTCCTACTGTGCTGTAACCATTCTATGAATCTATGATACTTGCTTCCCTAAATGATCCCCGAGTAGGTGATGCAATAAGACAAGCAACTGGCTTACTCAATCAAATATTGGTATCTTTTGTGAAAGTTTCATATCCAATGATGTACAGACATCTTCCTTTATAACATTGGGATTATGTGCCAATTTAGTAGAAGCTACTTCCTATTTAAAGTTTGTGTGTCTGATTTTGTGAGGGAGATGGATTCCTGAACACACCACAATCTTTCAAGCATGCTGAATGTACGACTGTATCTACTTATGTTAATTTAGCTTCATACTCTGTTATGCTCAGACAATTGAATGAAGATGTCATAAACACTCTTCATTTAAACAAATTTATTTTGAAATTCAACAGGCAGAGGAAAAAGTAAGTTTAACGAATGATTAAACTATATAAAGGCCTCGTCATCGAATATTCCTCATATCGCTCCCATTATTTTTATGCATCAAATTTTACACTTTAAAATGTAATCGTTCACAGCTGGCCTCCCAATAATCTTCCCACCAATTCAACTCAACTGGAAAACATCTCATGAGATCTATCTGTTTTTAAATGGGCTTAACTATAAGATTACTTTTACTGATGCTGTCATGAATGAGATTCCATCTTTTTTTATTGCATTTTCTCCTTTCTTTCCCTGGCCTACCTCCAGCCTGAATTGAAAGAAGCAAAACCCAATCTCTGGCAATATTACTTTAAATGCAGGCAACTAAGAGGTTCATAAAAGCAGCCCTGAATGATTTCTTTTTCTCCAAGACTGTCTTCCCTCCCTGGAAAGTGATTTAAAAAAAAATATGAATAGATATGGAGTGAATTTCCTTACACATCAGATGAGGTTTTTAAATATATTTTTCAACTTGAGAGATTTATCAGAAACTAAGCATCTCTAAGGTGAGCAAAGAAAGCTTCACTGCATGAAAATTACCGCAAGGGGTGGTTAGCCGAGGCAGTGGGATCAAACTGCGATAGTATTCACAGTTCTGCAAAAGTGGGGAAATGTCGCAAGAAATTCATTTTTTTCCCCTCATGACTTTTCTCAGCCAATATTCTCCCCTTGCCCCCTCCTCCCCTTTCCTCTTCCGACAGCATTGATTCCTTGCTGGGGATGGCTCCACAGACATTGGTCACCCTCCGGCGGATGGGCAAGTGGCAACTGTTCATGCGCGAGCCTGGACGTTGAATGTCGTAAGGCTATGTTACTGAGGAGGCATCACAGCCAATCCTCATCCAACAGCCACCAGGTCTATTTCCAAGAGGGGTTACTGGATATAGGTTGATTAACCCTCCCTGACCAAGGGGTGATGCAATCATCCCGGCCGAGACCAGGTATCTCAGCACGCAAAGGGATCGAACCTCATCTATATGGATCAGCTACTGAATGTATTAACTCACGAAACCATTGAAAATTTCAATTTTTCTATAAATAGTATGAAAGAAATAGGGAGAAGAGAAAATAAGCAATTTTAAAAGGAACAGTCCAGGATAAGGCTATTATTCAGTTACTATGAAATATTTGCAAATTAAACATAACTCTTTGACATTATTATTAGCAGGGATATTGATAGTAAGACTCCGCTTTAAAATCAACAATATTAAGCATATTTGAAACATCACAGAAATCAGTCGGCAATACAACGCACATTGCAATTACTACAATTTGATTATACATATCTTTTCACTTTTAGGCTACAAGAAAAGTAAGATGAGAACAGTAATGTTTAGAAGAATGAGTCAAATATGGGATGAGCTTAAGAGTGGAATAAAGGGAGTGAGCCATGAGTGTGAAGAACAAATGAGAAACAGGGTGACAAATCTCAACACAAAAAGGAAGACAATGTTAGAATGAGGACAGTTCCATCCCTTGAGGTCAGATCTGGACAGTGGCCAGTCCAGACAAACCAAGCCAGAAAAGAGCTTGCATCCTAGTGGAACGACCCTACAGGTGACCATCTTGCAGCTTCGAGGAAGGCTAACAGACAGTCAACTAGAACTATTCTCTCAGTTATTAATGGGGCTTCTGGTATGAGTTCTCGGGCAGTCAGGAGGGTGGCCATTTTCCTAGGAACTTCTTCTGGGTCAGCTGTAGGTCTGTTCCATAAGAGTAGCTTAGAAACAGAGACAGACTGAAGACAGGAGGAGGTGTTGGATTTTGAATGAAAAAATACTTGGTTGTACTGTATTGAGCTGAAATAGATTGGGTTGGGAGGACAGTTAGTGTTGGGCTTGATAGACTGTGCTATATGCATTGATGTGAAAACAGGAAAGAAAAATTGAGATTTGGTTTTGTCACTGGAGTGACAAGGGGTATGTGTGAAAGTGCGCAGGTAGAAAGTAAAGGTTGGAAAGGAGAATAGAGGGAGAATCTGGGAGAACAGCTAAATCAAGAGGCGAAACTATACAATGTTTATTTTCCTATAAAAGAATTGAAACTTACTATTACAAGGCTGCTTATTGCATAATCTTCCTTCTTCTGAAACTCCTTCACAAACAAACCCTTCCTCTAACTGGGAATGGCAGGTCCTGCTTCGGGTCTGCAATCCACCCCCACACGACTTGGTACAGTCACCCCAAGACGACCAGGCATTCCAACCACCTAGTCAAGAACCAGAGCAGTATAAGATACAGGACTTTTTTTTTAAATTTCCCGGCGCTTCTAAGCTACATTCGCTAACTACAAGCCCATAAGAACAAATGAAGGCATCATACAATGAGCTATACCAGCAGGGCCAATGAAGCGCTCTGCTTCCAGGCCCCTTCCCTCTCTCCTTCCCTCTGCTCATTAGCCTGCAGTCAGTGGTATTCCTGTAGAGGAGGAGGACCTGCTGGCTGAGATCAAGGCACAAACAGAAAAGGATGTCTTTGGAGGTCTATCAGTTTTCTATGCTTGACGCCAGACTTTGGCATCAATACGAAGAGTTATCACGCTACAGACTCTAATCGTTCAACCAATCCTTTGAATGGCAACAGCTGAGATAAGTTACCCTCAGTTGTTGAATGGAAATAGTTGAGCTCAATTGAGGACACCTGGAAGATACGGTGATGTCATATTTGACTGAACCACAAGGTTGGGGGGAAAGGGGGAAAAACCATAAAAAGTAATGAAAAGATTGAAAAAATCTAAACAAGAAAATTAAATATGGAAATGCAAAAAGTAAATCTTTACAGTGTAATTTGAAGGCAGTAATGAATTTTTTGTGTACTGTCTTTGCCGCCTAAAGATACATAAAAAGAATAATGATTGGCTCATCTTGTGATTTGATCCTTTGATTGCTCAGCCAATCATCAACTTGTTAAGACAGTGCACAGCTGCATCCATTATTGCTTGCATCATGGGTCTTTTGTAAAGAAAAGTTCTGATTGGCTGACAACTGTGTAAACACACACATTAAATGAACAATGTAATCCAGTTTCATCACCTTTCATTACTTTGTATTAGAGTAATGCTTAAAACCAAGAAACGCTACAGACAGCTACACAATGAATTGCAGGGAGATTACTGAAAGAGGAAAAAGTGTGGGGTGATGTTAGACTGCAGATCCCACAGAAAAGCAATTGGGGTTGTGCAGTCTGCCACTAAGAAGTTGGATTCTCTTTCAGCAACTCACTGCTGTCAAATATTTGCCACAAAATGAGCAGGATTTTTTTCAGCTCAGAAAGTTTGGAAACAAAATGTATTCAGTGATAAATGTCTTATCTCATTTCAATCAAATGCTCGATTGCAGAGGCACCGATAAATACTGTAATTTAGATGAAGGAACGTGCATCTCAGTTCTCAAACGGTTTTACCCCAAGAAAGAGGGCAGGAGGAAGAGAGGCAGATAAAGGGGCGAGAGGAGGCTGGGAGCCCAAGTTCAAAGGAATAGGCGTCAGAGAACAAACAAAAAAGTGAAGGGCATTGAAGAGACAGGAGTAGCGGAAAGGGTAGAATAAGAATTTGCGAGCTGCGAGGGAAAGAAGGGACATGCAGGGGACAAGACTTTGAGACAAATAAAAGAGAGTTGGACAAGTGAAGGAGAGAGAGCAAAGGAAAAGGCCAGGTTGGGAGTGCAAAGGGTCAGAGGACCAAGTGGGAGAAGTAATCAAGAGCTGTAAAGGAGGGTGCAAGAGATAGCAAACTTCAACAGCACTGAAAGAAACAGCAAAATGTGGAAAAGATTGATACTACTAAGGAAATGAAGAGTAAGACATCAAGATCAGCAAAGGAAAGGGCAAGCAAAATACTGAAACATCAAGACTGGTCAGGGAAATCGGTAGAGCGGTGAGACTATGGCTGAGATCGATACAAGAAAGGAGGGAAGCAGGCATAGAGGAATATTGCGATTGGTAAGACAGACATGTGGGAAGAGATTAAGAACAGTGATTAAGATAAGGACAGGTAAGGGGAAAAGCAATAATGAAAGCACTTTCTTTTATTAGGGTTCTAATGATATTAAACATGCAACCATATATATTTTAAATGATATGCACAAAAATAAACCAGATCCTTACAAAACACCAGCATTTGCAATCTGCCCTCATGGTTTCTGACTCAGTACTCAGATACTATTCCACAGGTTGGATGGCATATCATTTTTCACTTGTTTCAACATAATAAACAGTACTTAAATGCACGAAGCAACAAATTAGAAATTAATGCTGTAAACACACAGTGAGAATAGGACACCATGGTGTTAGCACAATGGTCACAGTTCTATCAGTGATCGGCAACACATAAACCATTAGAAATATAACGTATTGGAGGCAGCATAAATGTAGCTTGGTTTTTCAAAAATTAGTCACACAAACCTAGAACAATAAGCTTACAAACGTATAGATTAATGCCAATATCTGAAAGGGGTACATTTATCTCATCTTAGCTCTGCCTCACGGCAAACCTGCCATGCGAAAAATTTATCATAAGGTATGATTTTCATTGTTACACAGTCAAAGTACGCGTGCACATCATTTAAATATTTCATGTCCAAGTACTGTTCAGGATTGATTTTTTAATTCAGGTTTCAGACCGAGCGGGGGTGAAATCGTTCTTCGACTAAAGTGCAAAATGGCCACTCGTGAATCGGCAGCCCGTTTTTTTCCCACTGAAGTCCATAGAAAAGAAAACCGGGTGCGGTTCGCTATCACCGGTTTCACGTTTTCACCGAAGATCGATTTTACCCTCGCCATGTCTAGGATCATCCTATTTTATCAAGTCCAAAACTAGACGGGAGGCAAGAAAGGAGGTTTCCTTTGGTAATGATGAAAGCTCATTGACAATCGTACCAAACATTAAAACATCATAAGACAAAGAAGTACATTGAAAAATTTATGTATTTATTAAATATCAATCTTGAGCTGTCTATTTATACTGTCGAAATATCCAAATGCCCTACTCAAAAACCAAACTGCCCAGTCTAAGACTGGATGGCTCGCAAATTCAAGCTACAAAATACCACCACACTGGCACGATTCCAGCTTTTACCGACTCGTGTATAAAACCCACACTAATCACTGACATAAAAGGGGATCATTTTAACCTAATCCACCCAGCGGGAAACTGACCGGATCGGATCAGCTGCCTGTTTTACATCCCACACGATTTTACTTTCCATTCATTCGATTCCGTCAATTTCCTGCCAACAGGTTAAAATTGCCTCCCTAAGATTCCACCAACTGCTCACATTTACATCAACCTCTCTCAAACCCCGAGCAATGTTGCTGTAATCTTGTTGGTCCCGTCTATCCAAAATAAAAAACAGAAAATGCAAAGACCTACTGGCTCAATTGGTAAAGTTGTACTCATTTGTACCTAAAAACAGGATGATAGCAAAACCAAAATTGCATGGGAAACTGAAGAGCTGACTTATTGCTTGTTGTCCACCCGATCCAATTTTCGGGCAGACTTGATCCTGCAGCCAGAGCTCCTGCCGTAGCTGACAGTTATGACCCCTGACACCGTTTTTAGCTCTGCCCATTTTGCAGCAGCCACTTCCTACTTCTTGCACAACAAATATGGGCGGGGGGAGCGGAGGGCTCCGCTCGGCGATGCAGAGAGCTCTGCGGAGGGAGAAGAGTGTCAACCAGAGTCTGCTGGATCTGTACAAACTCTCCACTGGGAGCGCCGACCCTCATCTGTGTGAATTCCTGGAGACCCACTATCTGGATGAACAAGTGAAGACGATCAAGGAGCTTGGAGATCACATCACCAACTTGTAGAGACTGAGTTCCCTGCCTTGTAGGCAATGATGGCTTGTGACTTTGTACAAAGAGCTGAGACTTGAGCTCTGTAATGTCATTTACTGTAAATAAAATGTTCAAATTTTAAAAAAAACAAATATGGGCGATGGAAGTTGGGAAGTGGCCATTTTGAGCGTACATTAAATACATCCTTAGCCACAGTGAGGGAAGGCTGGAAGCAGATTTGGCACTCAGGTTACAGCAGTTGCTTGTGTGTTTTGAGCCTGAAAGGCTTCCAATCTTCTCTTTGCGGCTGCAGGGGCTGAATAAACTTTCCCTGCTGCTATAAACTGCTGCTGCCTTTCACGCTCCTGAAGCTTCCACCCCGCCCCTTTAAGGTGCCGCCGCAGGCCCGTGAAAATCAGCCGCTCGCTGGATTCCTCGGCCCCAGATCAGTGAGCTGCCTGTAAGGAGCACCAGTGGCTCAGCAGATTCTTTCAAATGAGGTGCAACCATAAAAATTGCTTGAACCTCCCCATCGGCATCCCCCACCCCGGCCTACTCCATCAGGCACCCATGCTGTATACAAAAATCGCTCCCCAGATGTCCCCAATTTGATTCCAGGTCAAATTTGAGTTCGCACAAGTCAGCTGGGATGATGGTAGCAGAGAATGTTACAATTGGTCTCGGTGGCCCTGGACTAGTGAGCGGAAAAATCAACTAGGCTTCTTCCAACCCGACCTTTACCCAGTTACCCCTGCTAGTAAGTGTGAGGTTGGGTGAGGGTGAGATTGGACTTGGCTGTGAGGCCTATATGGTAAAATGGCCTGCCAATCCTGACAGTCTAGACTCACACATGCAAAGTGGTACTTTGGGTCAGACACTGGAGGAGAAGGGCAATTTGTGGAATTGTACTCCAGCTTAAGTCGATGCCTACAGGAGACGAGGGGGAATTTTAAAAAGCACAATAAACATAGGCCATTGGAAAGCGAAAGACAACTTAATGTTTCGGGGGCTAAGAAGTTCTGATGGCAGGCCACACCCAAAACGTTAACTTGTTTCTTTCTCTCAGTTAGACATCGAGTGACTTGCTGTGCTCTTCCAGCATTTTCAGGATTTGCTTAAAAGTTCCAAGATTTAATTTTTTTTTTCTCTTTTAAACACACTGAGCTGTTGCTTGGAGACAGTAAAAGAAGACTTGACATCAGTAAAAGGCAACAGTGCCAGCTAATCAGGGGATTATGTCACTCACACTATCAGCAAAGCCACAGACTGGACTTTTTTTTTTTCCCCCCATTTCGCTTTTGAATATATTACCAAATTTTGAATTCACTACACATACAAATCACGGAGGGACCGATCACTGTGCCTGCAAATTAATGCTAACAACATGCCAACCAATGAAAGCACTGATGGACATTTTCAGTCACGATGTACAGAACGGGGGAGATATTTGGTAGAACATAGTCCTGATGCGGGGCGGGGGCGTAAATGCAAGCTGCAAAATGGATGCAGCCAAGCAGCATACTTTGATTGCGATGGCAAGAAAGGTAGGTAACAATCTGGAAATACCTCACTGCTGCAGATAATCTAAAAGCCCTGCATGCATTAACAACAATTTCATGTTCACCTAATGGGTTGTGAGCACCCCCTGCTGCCTGGTTTAGACTTTACATTAATCAAGAAGGGATGAATTGCAATTGTCTGCAATTCTTCAGCCCAGAAGCATTGGATTTCTTGGATAGTGATTTTATTCAGAATATGTCTGTCAGTGTCTTAAGGGACTGAAATTCCTCTTTTAACCATTAAAAACAGGAGACTGGAATTAATTACGTAGAATTACATAGAATCGACAGCACCGAAACAGGCCATTCGGCCCAACTGGTCTACGCCAGTATTTATGTTCCACACGAGCCTCCTCCCATCCCTGTTCATCGAACCCTATTATGGAATAGGGTTATAGAAATTTCTGTTATAGAATATAAATACCCTTCTATTCCTTTCTCCTTCGTCTACTTATCGAGATTCCCTTTAAATGCATCTATGCTATTCGCCTCAACCACTCCTTGTGGTAGTGAGTTCCACATTCTAATCGCCCTCCGGGTAAATTTGTTTCTCCTGAATTCCCGATTGGATGTATTGGTGACTGATCAACTAAATAAATCACACTAATTAAATCAGAAGCTGCATGTTTCAAACATATAATTTCAGTGGTGAATCACTAGATACAGAGAAATACACAAATGTTCCGACGTTTCCTTAAAAGTGGAATTTCAGATCCCAACAGATCATAAGACTGAAATACTAAACATTTCCAACATACAAAAATGATAACCAATATTTTGTGACATAAACAATTAATCTTTTTTAGCTCCTTCTTTGGGTCACGAACACAGGTCTCTTTTAGTATATTTATTTAAATGAATGAGCCTTCCCTGTGGAAATAATTGCTTATTGCTCTATTAATTGTATCCTGTAATTTCCACCATATATTAACGTTGTAATGGATTCAAAAAGTAATTGAACTTACTATTTGGAAGTGTTCATTGTACATTTCAATCGTCAAAGCTATTTCCTCCCCAGGTCACACACAACCACCACAGCTGAGAAGATAGTCCACTGACCTGATTCCGGGCAGCTACTAAAATGGCTTCTAAGTGAGCCATGCAAAATCGACCTCAGGTGAAACTCCCTGTGGCTTTCCCTTCCATCCGTTCAACACCTACCCATCACAGAATGGCCTAGCTCAGGAATTCTCTGTATAGGGAAGTCTAGGAATGAGCCCAGTGCCCCACCGCACTGGCACTGCAACACAGTGTCACCTCCTTGAAAACGTGAAATGTAGGAGGAACTAGTTTCAAAGTACAGTACTTGGTTCTTGATGTGTTCCTCAGCCATTTATTTAAAGATCACCCAAAGAACTTTTCCAAGAGCCCGGACTGGCTTTACTTCTACTAATTCAGACAGGAAATGGATGTGCTGTGCTCGTGGGAACTCACAAAAGGTAGTCGCACTTGCTGGAAAGTGCACGTGCATGAATCCTGGATTACAATAGGCTCGAGCTGTGATGTCAGAGCAGTTCCATTGCAGGGAGTATGGGGCTTGACTTCAGTTCGCCAGAAGGCCGCTCAAACCCAGTAATTCAGGCCACAAGCGCAAAACTTGCATTCCCAGCGTACAGTGAGGTTCCTGGGATCGGCCAAACCTGGAGCCACCCTGAGGCTGCTCTGAAGTCGCACATCCCGCTTTTATCCAATAGAACCACTGCAGAATGCACCCCATAACTGACGCGACAGGGGCAGTTTAGGAGCGAGGAAGGCCCTCCATGGCTCTGCTAAAATTGATGCCACTGATAAAGAAAAACAAGGAATATAACACTAAGGGTCAATTTATCATAGCCAAATCAACCTAACCCACACATTTTTGGACTGTGGGAGGAAACCGGAGCACCCGGAGGAAACCCACGCAGACACGGGGAGAATGTGCAAACTCCACACAGACAGTCACCCGAGGTCAGATTCGATCCCGGGTCTCTGGCGCTGTGAGGCACCAGTGCTAACCACTATGCCACTATGCAATCTGGCTTGTATCAGCAATTTAAACCAACCATCCAGTTACCTCACAATCTCTCTCTCTCTCTCTCAAAAATCCTTCTTAACATGAGAGCTGATGAAGAAACAAATGTCTGCACAGGCTTAAGTGCAAAATACGAAAGATAAAGATCCAGTTGAGCTGGCTTTTCACACATTGAACAAAATGGACTCCCCACAACATTCCCCTCTACAACCCTTCTTTTTCAAAGAGTAAACTGGAAGCCTTGAACCACACAATATTTTGCTGCCTGGTAAAGCGTGTTTCAAAAGAAACAAAAAATAACAGCCAAATGATAAATTATTCGTAAAAGCTTCGTAAAAGCTCAAAATGACTTCAGTTTGATTTTATTTTCAATAAAGTATAGAAAGGTATAGTCACTTTTTTTACAGACAGTTTACCGAGTACGAATTGAAATCATTGTAATATTTAAGACTTTCTTTAAATTTAGTACTTAATTGAACTCAATACCTTTCAATAGTGTACCTTGTGTAAAAAAAAAGTATAAAATGAATCTAAAAATGCTTAATCATTCCTTGTTCATATTTTCAATGAAACATGAAGGCCATACGGAATATGTATTATAATCTGCAACACCTTAACTTGGCAATAGACAACCTCCATTCTTGATTCAAATTACCAAACATGGCAGTTAAGAGTATTAGCTCACTTTGACTGGGTATATAAATTGAAACTATTTAATTTGATGAATGTTTTCTGCCACCTCCTAACACATTATGCTGTTGACTAGTATGAAGGCCAGAAACTAAATTAAATCAGTTGAACTGCTAACAATGCACAATTTCTTAAATGGGTGAGATTTTTTATTAACAATTGCTTTGGATTTTCTTTTTCAAAACGCTGCTACAATGACACAAATTGCAATGTTCAAAAATTGAATTAGGTATGCATGATGTCACCACCTAAAAGTGATAAATGGATTTGTTCTTCTTCCTTTGCAGGACCCAGCCTTTTTGCTTATTTTCTCTTCCTCTCTCCAAAAAGTATTAACCCATACGGGGGTGAGGTTCCACAGGTACTGGTCACTCTCTGGCACCTCACCCAAATGGCCATTCTGCATGTGTGAGTTTTGACAGTAAGTGTTGGAAGACCATCATTGCCAAGCCTGGCCTTAACTCCATTTGGTGCCCCATGTGCACTTCTCAGGAGCAGGAATCCGACTGCTTCTCACCAGCAGCGCCAATGTGAATTTGTATAACACCTTTAACTTGGAAAACATCCCAAGCTGCTTTACAGATGGGCGTTGGGAATGGATGCTGAGCCAGGAAGAGGAGATTAAAAGATGAGGCAGAGAACTTGGCTGAAATGTTGAGTTATAAAAGGAATTTTAAAACCGGGCAAATAGAGGTGGAAAGGTTTCGGGAGAATGTTCCAGAAGGGAGGAACAATGCGACTGAAAGCTCTTCCACCAATCCTGTGGAAAATGGATGGGGATAAATAGAAAGCTAGAATCAGAGGAATGGAGCGTTTGGGACACTGTGGCCAATGGTACTTTCCCAATTGCAACACTGGCCGAGAGCAGTTATGTCTACCAAAAATAAAACCTTGGATTTGCTGCTCTGTATGGCTCAGCTACAAGCTGCCTTTACCAACTGAGCTAGAGGTGGATCCGCCACTTTAAGATCCAGCAGCTCGGACAGTAAAATGACAGGATATGGCGTGGTAGTGCAGCAGTTCTGGTACTTCACCAGCAACCCAGAGGTTGTGAGTTTAGATCACACCCTAGCAAGTTGTGAAAACGAATTTAATAAATAAGGTAACTTGTGTGCTGTCGCTAAGAAATAAATGATAACAAAAGCTGTTTTTTTAAAAAATAAAAACTCAATTGTCCTCAATGTCCTTCAGGGAAGGGAAACTTCTGTTCTTACCCAGTCTGGCCTGCACCTGACTCTCTCGCGACAGGGTCAAGTTAAACTGCCAGTGGGAGTGGTGTGAACTGGCCCAAGGTGGACAGCAAACAGTCTGGTTCTCTGCAGTTTTAGGCTTGGTAGATTTTAACACTCGCAATTCATCTGCATTCATCCCGTGACTCTCTGCCCAAGCCTAGCAGGCGGGATCGGGATTTCGGGCAGAAAGAGGCTACCACGAGGCACCCAAAAGATACAATCTTCGGTACTCAGTTAAGTGGTTGAGAGTTGGGTCAGGAAGACATATGATGGAGGGTGGGAGGGGGAGGTCCAAGGTTTCCTGTGGTGCCCCACTGAAGTGCACCTACTCCTCCTGGCCCACAAGAAAGAAAGACTTGCATTTATATAGCGCCTTTCACAACCACTGGACATCTCAAAGCGCTTTACAGCCAATGAAGTACTTTTGGAGTGCAGTCACTGTTGTAATGTGGGAAACGTGGCAGCCAGTTTGCGCACAGCAAGCTCCCACAAACAGCAATGTGATAATGACCAGATAATCTGTTTTTGTCATGTTGGTTGAGGGATAATTATTGGCTAGGACACCGGGGATAACTCCCCTGCTCTTCTTCGAAATAGTGACATGGGATCTTTTACATCCACCTGAGAGAGCAGACGGGGCCTCGGTTTAACGTCTTATCCGAAAGACGGCACCTCTGACAGTGCAGCACTCCCTCAGCACTGCACTAGAGTGTCAGCCTAACTTTATGTGCTCAAGTCCCTGGAATGTGACTTGAACCCACAACCTTCTGACTCAGAAGGCGAGTGTGCTACCCACTGAGCCACAGCTGACAAGGGTCACAAAAAAATAAATAAAAGTAACTTAGCTTTCTGGGCCGCTCCTGACCCTGGCTCCTCTTGCTGCTAGGTTGGCCTGGTGGGAAAGCCACAATGACTTCCTTGCACAGGCCTCGGGTTAAAATTGCAGTCAGGCCCCAATGACATCATTGGAGCCCGATCTACATATTTAAAGAAAGACCCTGTTGACTTCTGTCAGGTGTCCATCTTGCCCGCTCAAAAGAACAAGTTAAGATGACAACCCTCATCTAGTGGGATGAATGCGGGTAAGTTGTTGTGATCATTTTTAACTGCCTCCCTGCCCAGTTACTGCTGGGCACGCAGGGTTAAATTTTAGTGGTTAACTAAAAAAAAAAGATTTCTTTTTGCAGAGGATTATTAGGACATGGAATGCCGTACCAGACACAGTGGTGGAAATAGAATTTCATATTAGTTTTTACATGGGAAGTGGATAGATATTTGAAAAAAGAAAAGGGAATGGGAAAAGGGCAGAGGAGTGGGACTAAGTGGATAGCTCTTTCAAAAAGCCAGCAAGAGGCTCAGTGGGCTAAATGTTTTTGTTCTGTAAAATTCTAGGCAACTGGATTATTACAAGGAATTGTTTACAGATTCTAAATGCTCCATTTCCAGGGACAGGGAAACCAAAAATGAATTGTCTCACCGTATTCTCTCTACATTGAAACACCTGCTGTCCAGTCATGGAGTAGCATTGATCAATGAGGAAGCTCATAGCCTGCAATCATCTGCCCTCACAGCGTGGGAAACATAAGAACAAGCACACTTGCAAATAAATGCTAGAAATGAGCACAAGCAGCACCGTAAAAGGAGCCTGGTATTTATATCACTGGTTGCCCCAGCAGATCAGCACAGCTTTGAGCCCAGGGTTGTCCATCACTCAATCAAACTGCTGTGGTTGGGGTCAGTTTGGTTGTTTCTTAGCCAGGTCTCCACTTTACAGAAGTGGAATACTTCACGAGGGGGAAGGGAAAGGTGGAAAGAAGGAAAACAGATGCTGTCCATTATATCCCTGCCACAACTGTGAGCAATCACAAAATATACAACCTTGGTAGTCCTACTGGTTAAAGGGGTCAATCAGAGTCCTTTGAGGGAAACAAGTGCTTGACGAGACAGTGAAACTGGAAGCATAAGAATAGGAAAAGATGATTTAGCCTCCGTAGCTGGCTATCGTGCACAATCCCATTTCCGAATGCTATCAAACCATCCTTTAATTTTTGTCCTACCCCAAACTCATATTGCTGCATTCTTCGCTGAATTGATCTCTAATTCCCTTTTAAATGATTCAACTGAACCAGCATCCACACCACGAGGTGGCAGTATGTTTGCAAGTGAACAATACAAAGCATGCTGTTTAAATATTCCATTCATTAAATGGAGCTCGAATCTTCCTTAGCTTCAACAGCACTTCCCAAACCCATGACCTCTACCATCTAGAAGGTCGAGGGCAGCAGGTGCATGGGAACACCATCACCACCAAGTTCCCCTCCAAGTCACACACTACCCTGACTTGAACATATATCGACGTTCCTTCATAGTCGCTGGGTCAAAATCCTGGAACGACCTACTGAAAAGCACTGTGGAAGTACCTTCACCACATGGACTGCAGCGGTTCAAGAGTAAGTCCCACCACCATCTTCTCAAGGGGAACTAGGGATGGGCAATAAATGCTGACCTTGCTAACGATGCCCACATCCCTATTAATGAATTTTTAAA
This sequence comes from Squalus acanthias, assembly GCA_030390025.1. Lineage (NCBI taxonomy): Eukaryota > Metazoa > Chordata > Chondrichthyes > Squaliformes > Squalidae > Squalus > Squalus acanthias. Next base: position 20,784,833 of record CM059432.1, on the reverse strand, counting down.
TAAATACATCCTCTGATTATGATGTCTGACTCTTGTACAATTACCTCACTACATTCACTTTACCAATTCCCATAATTGTTTTTTAAACTTGGATGATGTCCGTCCTTACTCCCTCCCCATATAGGTATTAACTGAGTCTCAAGAAATCACCTTAGTTGTTCTTCTGTTTCCTTTCTACCGGCCCAAGTCTTTCTGTAAATATGGTAACAGCATATCTCAATACAAATTTGATTCTAATTGTAATTTATATTAATTTTGTTCAAGAATCAGTCTTATAAATCGACTTCATCAACCAAACATGTTAACCTGCTGCGCTGACTGAAAAACCCAGCAGGTTTGTAATAAATATTTACCCAGGATATAGATTTTAGTCAAAGCCAATTTATAAAAATGGCGACGACCTTTTGACATAGCCTGAAAATGTATACAGAACCCTATTAAATGAATTCTTAAAGCACGTATTAAGGTCGTCCATCATTGTCAAGGAAACATGAGGTGAATGGAATTAACTTCTTCATTGTGAAAGAGTCCGGCAAGTCAATGAAAAGTCTATTTTACTAAGAATGATTTTTCTTTGATCAGAAGCATTTTGCTGGCAATAAACGGGAGTAAAGACTTAAATTGAAAATCCACTAATATTCCACTTTAGCTTTCGTCCCTCAACTCCTTGTGTTTTTTATTTTATATATGTTCACTATATATTATGCATATATGTAAAGTTTTTAAAGAAAATTTTAATCTTCTGGCAGAATTCAAACTGAAAAAACACAATTGTCCAATTTGGATATCTATTGAACATAACATAAGAACATAAGAAATAGGAGCAGGAGTTGGCCATTTGGCCCTTTGAGCCTGCTCCGCCATTCAATAAGATCATGGCTGATCTTCTACCTCATCTCCACTTTCCTGAACTATCCCCATATCCCTTGATTCCCTTAATATTCAAAAATCTATCGATCTACTGAAAATAGGCAATGTGCAGAAGAGCAAACATACAAGACGAACTGATGCAACTGTATATTACATTTTACCTCAATTATTTTAAAGGAATAATCCAGACTGAATATTACATTTAATTAAACAGGGCTTAACAGTCATTTTACAAGGTACAGCACATGTCAATCACATCTACCTCTAGCATGGTCATTCAGTCACCGTGCCTGAGATGACAAGCTCATTACTGTGCCCTGCAATCACTTCGTATGCTCAATGAGCAGTTGAATAAATTTGAACCTTGAATAAAGTAAGACAGCTCAAAATTGATACCCTTTAGATACAATCAGCACCAAAAAGGGAGCATGCCAGTTGCTGAAATAAACTATCTACTTAAAATATTCAGAAATCTTACTGACTCATTGATGACAGTCATTTTTACTGAAAATATAATCTATAAAGATCCAAATAACACGAGGTGGCCCTGTAGTGTTTAAGACTATATATTATGGAATTACATCTGAATGCAACAGAAGGATTGCTTCCAGAAGGTAATGCTGTTATTCATTAGTCCAGCTCCTGACTGGAATTTAAAGAATCAACAAGTTAAAACATATGCTGCTCAAAGACTGAGCTGAACAGGAATAAAGATACAGGGCTAAAGTGGTTCTCTCAAAGGGTTCTGATGCATGAAGCACCATGGTGAGAGGTCAAATTGTAAAATATGCCTTTATATTTCATAATTACATACGCATCTAGTAGGAGGATTATGTCCTGGAAGTAATGCTGCTATTTATTTGGTTACCTTGACAAGTATCAGGAGTGGTACTGTCCAATATTCAGTCCATGGGCTGGATTAGATCCATGAACTCTGTTCACCTGGTTTATAGTTCTGTTCTTCTTTGCAGGGTTGTGTGCAGGGAAGACTATCAGCCAGAGCTGCTCAAATTTCCCAGACCTTGAGGATTCAAGGAGGCTGCTTCCTGATCGGTCCAGTAGACCAAGGTTGGAAGAGTTTTTGTCGTATCCACTTGGGAAGCAGCCTTTTCCAGTCTTTCTGGGAGTTTAAAGAAGCCGAAGCTTTCACATTGTGTAAAGGATAATAAATCCTGGCTCTTTCTTAGCAAGCTCCCAGTGTTACTAGCATTGTGCACTTCATGACGCTCCTCCCAGATAGCAGTGGACAAGGAGGACATGTCACTGGCAGGTGCAGCACAAGCGTAAAGACTGGCGATTACAGTGGGAGTGGCAATAGTGGCAATAGTATCAGAGATGGCATCAGAGATGGCAGCGAAGTAAGCAGTCAGTAGATCAAGCCAAGTGTTAGCACAGGACAGGGGAAGCAGACTAGGCCAGCAAGTGAAGAGCAATAGGTAAATGAGGCATAGCATCATTAGCCCCAACTTTAACACCCCCATACCCAATGAAAATGAGACGCGTGGTGGCGAGGGGGGTTAAAATCCTTACAAGACTCATTCACCAGAAGCATCGGACGCGAAGGAGCAGCATGACCAGAAGAGGACGGAAAAGTGCTCCTCCGGGCTCCACGACCACGATTGTTTACCACCCCGCCCCCCACCATGCATCGCCACTTATCTGACTGCTGGGTCACACACGTCCGACTCCCGCCTGCCAACATGGCCGTGATTGATGCCGAGTTTGGGTTGGAGTCAGGCTTGGCATACTTAAACAAGTCCTGGGAGTTAAAATGACTCAGGCCTCACATCTGAGAGCCAGGATGAGCCTGAGTATGCTCCACCAGCCCCATTCTCGCCACTCGCCCCCAGTTAAAATTGGCTCTCTTGAGCATTAAGAGACTTGGGCCTAGAAATTTGCAGACTTATCGCTCTCCGTTGAGGCCTGTTTCTGAAAAAGAAATGGCGGCTGCCTCACTTCCGCCCGCCTCTGGTGCGGGACTCGGCGGCCGGCATCTTAGTGAGGACCATAGCGCTGCCATTAGCAGCGCTGCCCAAGAAATGCATATCAGCAGAGCGTGACGTCAGTTGGCATGCAACGCCGACTTGACACCACATCTGCAAAATTCCACCTCTTTGCTGACTTTAACGCTGGGTCCAAAGCACGCTCAGAAAAATGTGCATGGAGCAGACCTACAGAGACGCTGTCAGCACTACTTAAAGGGACACACACATCTTTCAGATAAGTTTTTGCATTTAAGTTTTTGGACTTTTTTTGTTATATTTTATTGAAGTAGTGGCTTGGTCCAAAAGATGTTAAAAGTTTTTAACGAGTGCAGGGATGCTTGCAAGGCTTCGGATGGTAAAGGAAGGCCTCTGGGAAGACAGAACATGCTGTGAATACTCAGCAGGTCAGGCAACATCCGTGGAGAGAAAAACAGAGTTCACGTCTCAGGTCGAGATGCTGCTTGAACTGCTGAGTATTTTCACATTTTCTGCTTTTATTTCAGATTTCCAGCATCCACTCGCAGAGGGAAGAGGAAGATGCAGAAGAGGAGGAAGCAGAAGAGGAGGAAGCAGAAGAGGAGGAAGCGGAAGAGGAGGAAGCGGAAGAGGAGGAAGCGGAAGAGGAGGAAGCGGAAGAGGAGGAAGCGGAAGGAAGGATGCAACTCAGCCAGCCCCTTTCTGGCTGGGATATCAGGGATGCAATCATCCGCCTGCGGTACCAGTGACCACAGCCCCAATTCCCCTTTCAACATTTGTCCCACACTTTATCTTCCCTCTGTTACTGACCATCACAGTGTCCTCTTGGCCACAATGTTGAAATAAAAGCCACCACAAAGCAAACATTCCAATCCAACTTTATACATCGATCCATCAATTATGACATCAAGAAATCAACTAACCACCCTTGTGCATTCCCTTAATGACTGTCCTGTGTGTGCCTTTGCCAATCTTAGTGATGTTATGCAGTGCTACTGGGTCATGGCTGGTGGAAGGCTGCTGACTTTCAGTGGGGAACACTGCAGATGGCCTTGCAGGATGACCTTGAGGTGCTGGTGGCTGGGAGTGTGAAATGGAGTGACGGTGTTTCTTCTTCTTCACTCTCATCTACCTCTTCTCGGTCAACCACTGGCTGGGCAGGCTGGATTTCTTGGGTGTGTGAAAGAGGAAGGCACAAGGGTAGACTTGGTGTGAGGGGAGGACGGGAAAGCAAGAGGTGCATGCTTACACCATGCGCTCCTTGTAAATCGGAAGATGTTGTGGGATGAGGGGGAAGTGGGATGTGACACCGTATGAGGACACCAGCATCTTGTATCCTTTCGGCCCCGCCGCTGTCCAAGGGCTCAGCCACGTCCCTGCCAAGAATGGCCAGCACCGTCTCCTCCAAGGGGGTGAGATGAAGCTAGGAATGGGAGGAGTGCCTTGTATTTGGTACAGATTGTTGGTAGGTGAGTGATGGGGGGGTGGGGGTCATGCACTGGAGCCAGGTCGTGGGGGCGACACTGCTGGCAGTGACGGCCTTGGTGATCTGGTCCCACATCCTTCTTTCTGGAGGGCCTCCTGGTCCCTGTGGGTAGGGGATCTCTCTTGCAGTGTTGACTCCCTGCACAAAGCTGGAGTGCTGCATGCAAGACCTTGGGTGTCCCTTCCCTGGCTTGTTGAGCCATTTGTGTTAGTGCTGAAGCACTTTTACCATTTTTTTTAGGTGCGGAAGGCAATTCAGCTTTAAGAGCTGAAGACTACCATTTGGGTATGATTTTTTTTTTCAGAAGGCAGTTGAGCTCCAAGTGCCATTTTTAAATGATTTTTATTTTTTTCATTTTAGAAGGCAGCTCCCCCTTTAAGGGACTGACAATGCTTTGTAAAATTACAGGCTTGCTTTAAGATAACGCTGTTCTTGCTCCAGGGACACCAGGGCCATGCCACATTGGGCCTCCTGCTATAGGTAAGTTTAACGCTGCGCTAATTTAAATTAGCAGGCAGCACCAAAATACCGTTGCTGCCTGCGCTATGAATTTGGGCGGCCATTAACTGCGACCCGCGGTGGCACCAGCAGGTTTTCAGCATCCTGGAATCTCTAGGCCTTGCTTTTTAGTGTTTGTTGTGGAGGGGGTGGGCGGCAGAGAGGGTAGATGTTTGATGTTTATGTGTGCTTAGATATTCAATGTATGAGGGGATGGAATTTTTAGTATACGGCGGAAGAGATTTTTAGTGTATGGGTGCATTAATTGTTTACATATTGGTGGCTTGGATTTTTAGTACATGAGGAATATAGATTTTTAGTATATGGGGCTCGGATTTTGAAAATGCTTATTGAAAATGATGGTGTTCAATCATGATTCTGCTTGACTCAGAAGTGTTTTAATAATATGTCGCCCACTAAATGGTCATGCCATGCAGATCCAGCCCACCTCTCCAAATACTTGGACACTCCCAATGTAGAAGATCAACAAATTTTGAACAGGTGCTGCTGAAAAAGTGATCTGAATAGGATTAAAGACCCAGCGATCTTATAAATTGATTGGTTTATCTTCAATTTCATTGAACCCATTTCCCACAGATGGAGATTGAAAAAAGGAAAAAAAAATGCAAGTTGACATCTACTGATGTCATCCGCATACTTGGGATTGATCTAATTTGGTACAGCCATCTCTTCGGTCAGGAGAATGGTACATTGCAGTGGAGAACCCAAGGAAGTGGATGGGAAAAGCAGCAAACAAAACGGATAAGAAAAAAAGATTTATTCAGAAGTTACGGGACTGAATGTCCTGTGACTGTGGACTTTCCATTCTTCATAGAGATCATTAAACATTTACAGAAAGGCACTTTTGGAGCATTATATTTTTGAAAACACAAGGGCATTTGAAAGCAGCAAAGCAAATTCAATACTCAAAGGGTTGTTGTTATCTCAGCAACATTTGGATACAAAATCTGTGGAGGCATTCTATGCCTGTAGATTCTCCAGTATCAGTGGCAATATTGTTTTCACCGTGAAGTGTCTGGAGCCAGCGATCTTGCACATCAGTGCTTTATTGATCACTACTCATCTTATCATTTGGATACAACAAAAACTGTACTGTACTCAGATCCAGGTCTTCAGTGACATTCATTCAGCAATCTGCTCAGACAGAAACATGTCTGTGGAGGGCATCAGGCCAAGGTTTAATAATCGTGACAAGATGGATTGTTTATTCTGCAGTTTTGCTTGACTATCCTTGGGGATCAGGTAGTATTTATTCAGAACTTTCCTTCAGTACTTTAAATAGCTGAGGTAGAGTCCATCATAGGGTAGATGCTGCGTGGAAGGAGCAGGTTTGCATAGCTGGATCATTTCTTATTCCATATGTTCTTATGAGTGTGGTTAAAAAGAATAAATTAGAAATATCACAATGCATTTTAATGGCATCATCTCTAAGGCAACGATTGAGGTATCTTAGCAGAGTATTACATTTAAAATCCTCTTCCTTAGGTTTAAATCCCTCCATGGCCTTGACCCATCATATCTCTGCAACCTTCTCCAGCCTTGTGTCCTACCCCGTATCCTTCGGTCCTCCAACTCTGGTCTTTTGTGCATCTCCTCTCCCTTTACCTCGCCAATGGTGACAGAGCCCTCAGTGCCTCTGCCCATTCTCTGCCTCTCCTTTTCTCTTCTCTCCACATTTAGAAATCTTTTCAAATAAGCCATCAGTTGCCCTTCCTATTCTCTCCCTCCAAGGGTCGGCATCTGTTCTGTTCTCTATTCCTATTTTTTCTCCCCCTTCTCTAAAATGTCTTCAGATATTGTCTGTGTTATAGAATGGAACTATATTAATCCAAGTTGTTGTTGTATACCAATGGTTAGATAAACAAAAAAAATCTTAGATTGTGCAAGGTCAACAGAAAATAAGTTCTAGAAAGTGACACTAACACGCTGTGAAGCATATATAAGAATTCATGCTTTGTCCAGATGACCTCAAAACATTTAATTCTTTCAATTTCTTCATAACAGATGTTTCATTGACCTCTACATATGTTACAGGTTCCAGAGCCAAAATAACTGGATCCAAACCTTGTCCACAGTCTTCTTTTGTGCAGAGCGATGTGAAGGATTCACTCAATGCATTTGTAGATGGTATTGGCTTGGCACAGGACAAAAAAGGAAATGAGAAGTAAACAATTCAGGTTGTAAGAGAGGACCTTCATTGGCAGTGCTGGTTGGAGGGACTGAATGACCTCTTCTCATCCTTAAATCCAGTCTGAAATGTACCACCTGCCTCATGAATGTTACCAAATGTATCCTATTCACATTATGTTCTCTTATCTGAATAAGCTGCGAATGGAGATTGGATCTGAATAAACAGACTCGCTGTAAAAGTCTAAGATGGATCTCTGCCATATACTTTTTTTTTCTGAAATCAACAGTTTATTAAGGAAAACAAAATCAAGAGCCAAGTATGTAGAATACGTGGTGTCATGTTGCAGAGAAATCCAACTTGGAACGTTGCATTTTTCACACCATTCGAAGGCCATTACTTTTCTTTGATGCAATGTATTTTGGGAACAATGGCCTCACTATGTCTTCAAGTATATAGCTGAACAATGTTTATGGTATAATATTCTCTAAAATGCTTTGCAGTACAGCTGCGAAAACAGTTAGTTATAAAGGAAGAAAGAAGAATCAGATCATTATAGACAACTTTGTTAAGTTGGTCGTAATGGCATGATTCTTCCCAGAATGCATCGCATGAATCAAAGCCATGGCACCTCGTTAAAAATGATGCTCAATTTTCTGCATCTGACATTTAAAGAAACATACTTTCCCTATTCATATCAATGTAATATTTTATTTGTAACAAAAATAAACTTTTCACTATACACCATACTGTTTGTATGTAGTGATAAATCTTCGATAAATGTTTTGTTAAAACGCATTGATAATTCCTTAAAGGTTTTTTGTGCAAAGGCTATTACTAATTGCTTCCATGCAAGCCAAACCAAAGTTACATACAAAGCTGCAACAACATTAAAAAAAATGAAAGAAGTTGCATTTATAGAGCACCTTTCACATTGTCAAGACATCCCAAAGTACTTTCCAGGCAATGGCAGGCAGGCACCAGATTTTTTGGCAGCTATGCCTATAGTAGCACAGGTGCCTACAAGTCACATGCAAATGAGATGTCCTCACGCTGACCCCACAAACCCCAGTGGAGTCCGTGCTGCAGCATGGGCTGATGCTATCTGATGTAACAATCAGGATCGATTTTGTCCAATTCCTTGTGCAATTTCTGAACTGCCTCCTTCAGTTCCGCTGCTCTTCCAAGTTTGGTGTTATGTCTAATTCACACTGAGTTTCTCAATCCAAGTCATGATGTAAATTAGAAACAGTAGCGGTTCCAAAGCTGAGCCTTGGGCTTGTGGGGGTCCCACTCAGAACTTTCCCCATCAAACTCCTCTAACAAACACTTGTTGTTTTCTACTCTTCAGCCATTTTATTATCCAGCTCCAAGATTAACTCTGAATCTTTATAGCTTTAAGTCTAAATTTGTTTTCAATTCTCTCCATGACCTCGCTCCTCCCTATCTCTGTAAAATCCTCCAGTCCCACAACCCTCCTCTAATTGTGGCCTCTTGAGCATCCCCAATTTCAATTGCTCCACCATTGGTGGCCGTGCCTTCATCTGCCAAGGCCCTAAGCTCTGGAATTCCCTTCCTAAACCTCTCCGCCTCTCTACCTCTCTTTCCTCCTTTAAGACGCTCCTTAATACCTATGTCATCTGCCCTAATATCTCCTTATGTGGCTCGGTGTCAAATTTGTTTTATAATGCTCCTGTGAAGTGCCTTGGGATGTTTTACTATTTTAAAGGCGCTATATAAATACAAGTTGTTGTTAATTGATAGCCTTTGTGTGGAGCTTTGTCAAATGCCTTTTGGAAATCTAGGCATACCACGGCGTAAGGTTTCCCACATTCAGCTTAGACTGTCACTTCCTCAAAAAAGTTGAGGAAGTTTATTAGTGAAATTATTTATCTTTTTTCATAGTGTAAACTGTCCGCCTTGTTAAGCTGAACCGGTGGTCTTTTTTCTATTTGTTCTTGGAACATTGGGCAACACTGGCGATGTTGCATTTATTGCCCAACCTTGGATGTCCCTTCTCCTTGAACTAGTGCAGTCCTTGTGGTGATGGTACTCTCACAATGGTGTTAGGTAGGGAATTCCTGGATATTGACCTAGCCATGATGTTGTAAGAGTGATTTATGTCCAAGTCAGGATGGTCTGTGACCTGGGGGTGAGGGTGTACCCATGACATTGCTGCCCTTATCCTACTTGGTAGTGGAGGCCACAAGGTGAGGAGTTGTCAAAGTAATCTTGGTAGTTGCTGCAGTGCATACAGCAGATTCTATCTACTGTAGCCACTGCTCTGGTGATGATTGCGGTGGATATTGAATCCAGTGGCATTGCATCGATCAAGCAAACTGCCCTGTGTTGGAGGATGTTGAGCTTCTTGAAAGTTCTTGAAGGGTCAGTAGATGAGCCACTTGTCACAGAGTATCCAGTCACTGTCCTGCTCTTGTAGCCATGGTCACACATCATAGCAACTTGAACATATGTCATCATTTCTTTATCGTCGCTGGGTCAAAATCCTGGAAATCCCTATCTAAAAGCATTGCCGGAGTACCTGCACCACATGGACTGCAGCGGTTCAAGTAGAAGGCCCACCATCACCTTCTCAAGGGCAACTAGGGATGGGCACTAAATGCTGGCCTTGCTAGCAACACCCATATCCCGAGAATGAATTATAAAAAATTACTGTGAATATAGTGACTCTTTTTAAATGTAGGAAACCATGCCATAAAATTTTTAACATCCGTTTGAGCAGGCAAGTGAGTCCTTGGTTTGATGCTTCATGTGAAGGACCAACAATTCTGAAGGGTATTGACAGGGTAGATGCTGAGGGGTTGTTTCCCCTGGCTGGAGTGTCTAGAACTAGGGGGCATAGTCTCAGGATAAGGTTATGGCCATTTAAGACCGAGATGAGGAGGAATTTCTTCACTCAGAGGGTTGTGAATCTTTGGAATTCTCTGTCCCAGAGGGCTGTGATTGCTGAGTCTTTGAGTATATTCAAGGCTGAGATAGATAGATTTTTGGACTCATGGGGTATCAAGGGATATGGAGATCGGGCGGGAAAGTGGAGTTGAGGTCGATGATCAGCCATGATCTTATTGAATGGCGGAGCAGGCTCGAGGGGCCGTATGGCCTACTCCTGCTCCTATTTCTTATGTTCTTATGTTCTTATGTTCTTAATGCAGATTTCCCTCCATTCTGTATTGCAGTGTGAATTCTGATTATGTGCTCAAATAATTGAGTAGGACTCGATTCCACAACCTTCTGATTCACAGAGGAGAGTGCTTTCAACTCAGCCGGCATTTGAAGTTTGGATTTTTCCCATTACCCACCAAAGAAAAGTTCAATTTTGAGGCAGCAAAGAATTTATCACGTGGCACACTGTCTGTGAAGTATCTATCACCCATTATGGTGAAAATCCTTTTCCCTATTCGAGATTAGTTTTGCAGTCACGCAAAGAAAGCACAGACTGCAACAAGTGAGCTCACAATGGTACAGTATATTGAATGAGCTAATCTGCATGACAGCCTTGACATTCAGAAGTCCATTGGGAGCAATTCATTCAGTTAGAATTACTTTAATGCAGTTAACAATGTAATGCTGAGACTGGGTTGGGAAGGAGGGGAAGGAACGGAGAATTCTCAGTGAATATGTAAAGTGATAGCTCACAGATCTTCTTGATTTTTGCAATGCTGTAATGGTCTCAGACAGGGGGTGCTAGGAGCTTCACATTTGGCCTTAGGGTGTCAGCTGTGGCTCAGTAGTAGTAATCTTGCCTCACAGACAGAAGGCTGTGAGTTCAAGACCCACTTCAGAGAATTGAGCACATAATTTAGGCTGACACTCCAGTGCAGTACGGAGAGAGTGTTGCGTTATCAGAGGTGCCATCTTTCAGATGAGATGTTAAAACCGGGGCCTTTTCTGGCCTCTCAGGTGGATGTAAATGATCCCAAGATACTAATCAAAGAAGAGCAGAGGAGTTGTCCCTGGTATCCTGCTGAATATTTATCCATCAACCAACATCAATAAAACAGATTATCTGGTCATTATCTCGTCGCTGTTTGTGGGACCTTGCTGTGTGCAAATTGGCTGTCACGTTTCCTACACTTCAAAAGTACTTTATTGCGACATTCTGACAGTCATGAAAGGCGCTATATAAATGCAAGCCTATCTTTCTTTCTAAGCACTCCTGGGACAGGAAGGAGAAAAATCATCCCGAGTTCCCACTTTTGATTGTTGTCCAGTGACTGGATCTCAGATGAGGACAGCATCACACTTGACTTTGATGTTCCCCATGGTAAAATAGACTATTGAGATTGTGGGGAGGACTTTCCTGTTCCTGTACCTGGGGCTTAGGTGCAGTGAATATGCAAGATCAGGTGGGGATGAGCATACATCCCAACAGAACCTGCCACCTTTTTCATCCATTAACTGTCGGAGGTGCCGTCTTTTGGATGAGATGTTAAACCAAGGCCCCGTCTGCTCTCTCGGGTGGATGTAAAAGAGTCCATGGCACTATTTCGAAGAAGAGCAGGGGAGTTATCCCTGGTGTCCTGGCCAATATTTATCCCTCAACCAACATAACAAAAAAACAGATTATCTGGTCATTATCACATTGCTGTTTGTGGGAGCTTGCTGTGCACAAATTGGCTGCCGCGTTTCCTACATTACAACAGTGGCTCCACTTCAAAAGTACTTCATTGGCTGTAAAGCGCTTTGAGACGTCCGGTGGTCGTGAAAGGCGCTATAGAAATGCTAGTCTTTCTTTTATTAACTTAAATGGATGAAAAATCAAGCGGGCTCCCTTATGGGCATGTGCTATTCCCAATATCCCGATTTTCCTATATTCGCTGCGTCCAGATAATCCAATAGCCCCAGATACAGGAACTGGAATAACTGTCCAGTATGGGACTTGAAGAAGAACTGTTTGGACAAGGCACCTGTTGAAATGTACCCATGGATAAAGCACCACTAAGAACAAAGAAGGGGAGAAAACTGAAAGGATTTTCTTTTAAAGAAAGTAATGGGTTATACCCATATTGGAACAGGGCATAACCCAAGATGAAGAAATTAGACACTCATCCAAAGGCATAATCAAAATTGATTGGTACTGCAAAAATTATTATACCTCTAAGACAGTGTTGGAATGAAATCATTTCAAATTACCTTGGGGTAAATGTTCTAAAAGAAAAATGGTTTTCCTCACACAAGTAATTTTAACCTAAGTATCTTTCTCCCCTAGATAACCTTAAAATTAAACAAGATGATAGCTCACGGCAGAGCCAAATGCATGTATCTAATAGGAAGCTATATTAAAAGGAACCTGAGACTGTGCTCACTAATTTTAACTTCTCATGCTATATATGCTCAATGCCATCACCTAGTGTGGGTAATGTTGATTGTAGATGATAGATTAAAATGGGCAATATTGGCACGGCCACCCGTCATACACCTCTCCCAAAATTCGTTTCCATTGACGTCAACGAGCCGATATTGCGCGTTTTACACTAACGTCTAAAGTCAAAATTGCCCTCAATGTTTAAGCAAGGATACCTGACTATGAGGGACTGGACTTGTTGAAAGAATGCTGTCCTTTCACCTTGGCTATCCCAGACTGACGGGATGAAAGCATCCCTCCTCTCCTCTGCTAGCCATAAGTAACCTACATGAAATTCTGGGGCAGCATCAACTTAATTTCTAGTGGATGCAGGTCCACAGCACTAATCTGGCTGCTATTTCAATATTAAATTCACCAACATTTTAAGACAGGGCATAGGGATGACTGATCGAGGAGATGAAACGTCCCACTGGTGCCCCACACTGGTGCAGTCGGAAGACAAAAGGGCATTCTCTTGAGGCTAGATCTGCAGGACATTGTTGCGACAGAGGAGACGGAAGTTTAACTCTGCATCTAATCCTATTATGATCTTGGGATGAAGTGCAAAAATGGAAAAGTGTTTCATTCCCCAGTCAGATTTCTCTCATCTCCCTTAGGAGCTGGTAGAGGTCTGGGAGCAGACCACCACCCCTCTTCTTTGCAAGAGGAACACAGCATGCAGAGATCACATACATTCCTCTTAAAAGGCCCAGTGTGAAGCATAATGTGTAGCACAACACCAAGACATCTTATTTTTTTTTTTAAATGCCACGTGGAGGCTGCAGCATCTCTCTGCAGAGCGGAAGCAAAATAAGGACATTTTTCACCTGAATGCTACCTGCTGCCTCCTTGTGGTGAGTTACAGTCAGTCACGTGGACCTGAAGAACTATGAAAAATATAGGGAAGGGAGAAACAAATCAGGCATTAGAAACTTGTTGATGAGACACTAGAGAAACTGGGACTCTTTTCAGTAGAACAGAGAAGGTAAAGAGATCACAGAGGTGTTCAAAACTATGAGGGGTTTTGATAAGGTAAATAGGGATATATTATTTCCACTGGGCAGTGAATCAGTAACTTGAGAGCATAAATTTAAGATATAATTTTTAATTAAATATAATTTTGGGAGAGTTGTTAAGACATTCAATACCATACCAGAAATAGGATCCTTAACAGCTTTGAACTTTGAGTGGATGTGAGTATTTGAAAAGGAAAATTTAAGAAGGTATGGAAAAATAACAGGAAGATGGGACTAAGTGAATAGCTCTTTCAGAGATTTGGGGCAGGCACAAATGGGCCAAATGGGCTGCTTCCGTGCTGTAAAATTTCATGATTCAAATCTAAAAATTCTTGCCCTAAAAACGGATGTTCTCGCCAAAGCCCATTCTCCATGCAGTTCAGAAACTTAAAAAGAAATTATTGCCTCAGCATATGGCTTTTTCCCCCTTCCTTTCTTGAAAAAGTTGTTGAGTTTTGGCCGCGCACAAGCTGTCTTCTTTCGCAGTCATTTTCTTTTAAATTTTCAGCTGCAGCACGCCTTACTGATTGAAGGTCACCTTGCACTGTTTTCTGCTGTAGTCTGCTCCATTAATCAACCATTATTGGCCCATACAAATGTAACAGAACCCTTGGAACATGATAACACCCTGCTCTTCCAAAATGCGAAGAAGGTGGTGTGTTATCGTACTTCAGTGCACAAATATTACTGTCACTTTTCACTGTCTGTCAGTTCTCAAATCATTTTTTTTTTAAACACCATCTTACCTGCTCCTCCTCCTCCCTGCATTGAAATCAAGACTCATCACACTTTCTCTTTGTATACCTCATTCCTTGCCAGGACCTTAAGACTTTGAAATTCCTTACCTCCCACATTCTCTCTTCTACAATCTACAGGTTTTTAAAACCCACCTCAACGCTTGGCTTATCAAAGCAAAGAGGTAAATCTAAATTTCTTTAAATCATTGGTTAGGCCACAGCTAGAATATTGCATCCTTACTTGAGGAAGAATACCAAGGCCATGCAGATGATGCAGAAGAGATTCACTGAGATGATACTAGGAATGAGGGGGCATTAGTTATTAGGACAGACTAGAGAAACTGGGGATCTTTTCATTAGAATGAAGAAGGGTAAGAGATAATCTAATAGAGGTATTCAGAGGTTTTGATGAAGTAAATCCGGAAATACTATTTCCACTGTATGGTGAGCCAGTAATTAGAGACCATCACCTTTAGTGTCTTTAGCACAGCAAAACATTCCAAGGCACTTTACAGAGGCATAATCAGAAAGAAAAATGAATACCGAGCCAAAAGAGATATTAAGAGGGGTTGGTCAAAATGGTGGAATTTAAAGGCGAAGAGGGAGGTAGAGAGGTGGAGGGATTTAGGGAGGAAATTTCAGAATGTTGGGCCGGGACAGCAGAAGGCACAGCCACCATGGTGGAGCAAGGGGGGAGAGGGTGGGGTGCACAAGATACTAGAATAGGAGGAATGAAAAGTTCGGGTGGGTTGTAGGGCTGCAGAGGTTACAGATCTAGGAGGAGCACAAAAGTACAAAGAGAGTGTTTCGGTTAATTTTCTTTCATTCAGAGATTGTTAGGATGTAGATTGCCCTATCAGAAATGTTAGTGGAAGCAGAATCCAGAATAGATTTTAAAAACAAAGAGAATGATTATTTGAAAAAGACAAATTTGGAGAGGGTGGTGGTGGGTGGGGGGGGGAGGGGGGGCATGGTGGTAATGGGATAGCTCAGCACAGGCACAATGGACTGAATGGCCTCCTTCTGTACTGTAAAATTCTATAATTACACCAGTGCAGCTTGCAGAGAATGAGGGTATTGGGAGTGTGGCACTTGCTGAAGGTGAGGTTGTGGGCTGCGATGTTGAGTTGAAGCTTGTGGCGGGTTGAGGCATGAACGCCAGCTAGGAAGGTTTTAGAAGGGTCAAGCCTTGATAATAAATCCATGAACTAGAATTCACAGCATAAAGGGAGCGATGGAGAAGGAGCAGGCATGTTGTGGAGGCAGAAGAAAGCACATTTGGTAACGGAGAGGATGTTGGTGATCTCGAGGTCTGAAGGATGTCCTGACTCACTTTGAGATGGCAGCTCGAGAGATTGGTGGAATGAAGGTCAGAGGCACAGGAATCTTGACAGGAGTTGGAGAGAATGGCCTCAGTTCTGCCAACATTCAGGATATTTTGTCCCATCCAAGGAATTTGTCATAATTTCATGATAAGGTCTTTGTATGTATTCTTCCAGCTGTTAAAGGAGACTATTTTTAATTCATTTTGGATTTTCTAAATGTAAAGTGATTGTACTGTTAATTGTCATGAAGGAACCATTATGCTAGGGTGGCACACAAGTGCTGCACATTACATCATCACTTGAGTCGCACCACACGAGTCGTGGGAGATGGGTTCCGGCTTATTGACTACAGATGACCTTCCCTGTCACTATCATCCTATGATCAACCAGCACGAGGCATAAACAGAATAAACTAGGCAATGCAGGACATCTGAAATAAAACAAACATGCTGGAAATGTACAGCATATCAAATCAGTGCCTTCAAGAGAGGTTAATGTTTTGGGTGGGATCAGTTACCAGAACTTCGAAAAACAATGTTGCCACTGTAATTGAATGATGATGAAGGGTTGCCACCTTAGAGTTAAAGTAATCTAACTTTCTCTTTCAGAAGTTTATTATGATACATTTCCAGCATTTTCATTTTTTTTCCAATCTGTTATGTCAGGTTTGACTTTTTCAGGATAAGATAGTCGCTCTGCATTTGTGAGACTGTTTCCAAAGAAGCACATAAATGTGATGACAAGACAAATGAATGTTAACGAGAGGCAGTGAAGACATAATGGTTAATTGTTCTGCAGCAAAGAAGCTGATAGATCACCTTCAGCTGAAGGTAGGACTGTAGTTTCTCATGGGTTGTACTGAGGGCTGCAATCGGGTGTGATTATGTTTCATGAAACAAATCAGCACTGATTGACATTAAGACAAGCATCTTCTGTCTGCTCAGCACAATCAATGCCATGCATATAACCTGAGACTTTTGACCCTGAAGGTTATGCATTATATTGGTAATTCTGCTGAGTGAGCAGATCCAAAGTGTGAGCTATACATTCTCTCTACATTTGTCTGAAGCTTGCTTCAGTTATGACTTTTTGGAGGTAGTAATTAGAATATTCTAGACAGGGAATACTGTATCCCTCTGTAAGAGCCATCACTACAAAGTAGCAGTGTATCTGAATCGCCTATTGCAAAAGTGATAGTGCGCAATGGTAGTCACAGGGTGAATTTATGGTGTACAGATCCTACATTACAGCAAGAAATTTTGGAATGTATTTTTTCCAGAGTTAAACTAAAAAAAAAATTGTACCAACAAAGAAATTGGTCAAAGTGTTGAAACTGCGGTAACACATATCATATCTCTGTATGCTTCTTTCCTTGAATCTTTACATAAAATCACATATGGGCTGGATTTTCCCGGGTTCCCACCTGCACGGTGCGCGGTGACTCGGGAGACGGCGGAAACTCTGGAAGTTCGGGTTTCCCGGCACGCTGTGGGGTTTGAACTCCGCAGCGTGTGTGCGACGGAAAGGCAGGTTCCCCGCTCGGAAGTCAGCCCGATTGACAGGCTGGCTTCCAGTCATGCAGGGAGCGCAGAGAAAGAGGCTGCAGCAACAGGCAAGTGCTGGGCCCAGCATGGTGGGGACGGAGGGTCTAATCCCGGGGGGGGGGGTCCGATCCCCGATCCCGGGGCCAAATCACAATCCGTGGGGGGTGGCCTTCCAGGCCTGGGGAGCGGGGGTCCGATCCCCGACCCCGGGGAGGGGCAGGCTGATGGTGGGGGAGCTTGGGGGGCCGGGTGGAAGCACTCCTGCTCCTCCTGGCCCACAAGGATTGCTCCCCGAGGCTGAGGCTATCTCGTTGCAGCCACTGGGAATCCCGAGCCCCGGGAACCCCGGCCACCTGCAGTAAAACTGCAAAGCAGGTTAAAGTAGAGGCTTCAGGCCTCATAATAATATGTAAATTGCGAACCCGCCTCCTGACAGCGTGTTGGCAGTCCACCGCCCCACCCCACTGAGTGAAAGATGAAATTGGGCAGGTTGGAGGCGGGTTGGGGTCGGGGGGTCACAATTTTTCAACTTTCACTTGCCCCGCCGCTAACCCATCCGTTCTTACCTCTGAAAATTCCGGCCTAGAGTTTAGAGCACAGAAACAGGCCATTCGGCCCAACTGGTCTGTGCCGGTGTTAATGCTTCACACGAGCCTAGTCTTGCTGAATGACAGTGACCCTGAATCACATTATAGTTTCTTGCCAGTCTAACTATACATTATTTTCCAGCCATCACATAATACTGTATGTATATAAACTATAAATTGAGCAGTACTGTGTGTATTTAAATTATAAACTTAGATACAGCGTGGTAGGTTTTCGTCTGGGCAGAATACATAGAGGAAATTGGGCAGGAAGGAACAAACAGCCATAGCAGTGGCTGCAAGATTCTCCATCCATTAAACTGGAAAATTGGGCAGGAGTCCATTAGGGGTATGTGTTCCTCCCCACCTGATTTTCCTCTCTGCCTTCTGCCCAGGCAATGCTTTACACCCAGGTAGTAAACACAAAAATCTACCCCCACCAACCCCAGAGTGTTTTATGTTTTATTCCCATCATATGGTATCATATGGACGGACAAGCTTAGCTCTCTGAACATTCCACATTGAAGACATTCTATTTCCTCATGTTGTCGCCTCAAGAGTATGGCAGAATTGAAATGATTTTTTTTAAAAGGAAGATAAAATCATAAATTAGAGATGATAATCAACAGTCTAGAAATTACTGTCACTATGGTTATAGTACAAATGCTTAACACACTCCTATCAAATTCCTCTCCAATATTTTAACGGAGGGAATTAACCTTTATTAAAATAAAGGGGATAATGCTTCTTAAAAATAATGGAGAGAATTTGCTACGACCACATTAAATATGTTTGTACGATAACAATCGCCGACGGTAATTTCTAGCTTAGTAAATCCTAAAATCCATTTTCAATTTAAACCCGCTACAGCATGACATCTATTACACAGCACACGGATTAGTACAAGTTAAGCTTCTTAAGATACGTGACAAAAAAGGATAACGATTTTGCCTTGGCTTCCCAATTCTAAAATTATTCGATCAGCAAATCATGGCTCATAAAGCACTAGACGGCAGTAATTCAAATATAATTATTAAGAACCTGTATAAAGAAAAGCGCAACTTTCCCCCATTGTTAATTAAATCTTTTAATTAGATTCTGCTGAATATAATAAAATAATTGCGAGGTGCTTTCCCTTCCTGCTCCTGATCTAAAAATTGGAAAAGAACAGAAGGTTCTTGTTGGTGCACAGGGCAGCATTCATTTATTTTTTTCCTCAGAACTGTGTGCCCACGATCTTTGAAGATATTTTTCACATTAGAGTTTATTAGAATATGAAATGAATTGCCACAAGAGATGACTGAACCGGAGTCAATCATAACAAAGGTACACAGTGGTGTTCCCCAGGGCTCGGTTCTAGGACCACTGCTTTTCTTGATATATATTAATGACTTGGACGTGGGTGTACAGGGCACAATTTCAAAGTTTGCAGATGACACAAAACTTGGAAGTATAGTGAACAGTGAGGAGGAGAGTGATAGACTTCAAGAGAACATAGACAGGCTGGTGGAATGGTCGGACATGTGGCAGATGAAATTTAACGTAGAAAAGTGCGAGTGACGCATTTTGGTAGAAAGAATGAAGAGAGCAAATATAAACTAAAGGGTACAATCCTAAACGAGGTGCATGAAAAGAGAGACCTGGGGGTATATGTACACAAATCGTCGAAGGTGGCAGGGCAGGTTGAGAAAGCAGTTAAAAAAGAATACGGGATCCTCGGCTTCATGAATAGAGGTTATGGGCGCGATCATGCCAGCCCTGGGCAGGCGGGTATGGAGGTGGGACTTCCGGGAAAATGGCAGAATTTGGGGGTGGGTGCCCATCCCGCCCCCAACCCGCCTCCATGACATCTTGCCAGGAGGCGGGTAGCTGACCCACGCTGGGTCCCGTCTCCTTGGAAGCGGGAAGGGATTACAGCCACTTAACTGGCTGTTAACAGGTAGTTAACAGGCAGAAAATAAGCTTATCACCATTTTGCCTACACAAGTGCGGGCTTCCCGAAGGCTCCGAACCCCGCCAGGGTTAACGAGGCGAGTAGTGGGTCTGCGGGGGTCTGCGGGGTGCAAAAGTACGCTGTGAAGGTAATTGATGGGTGCAAATGTGGAGAGGTGAGTATCTGAGGTAAGTGGAAAGTGTTAGAAAAAGTGTACTTACCTTTGTTTCTTCCTGCAGGCTTCACTTGGTGGGTATGCGGAGAGTCTCGCACCTCCGCGGTAGAGATGACAGATGGTCGTTGCATTCTCCAATGCAACAACCATCTCATTTCTGCAAAAGAAAGAGGTTTGATGAGGTCTTGAATTCAAGACCTCATCAAACTACAGAGAATGTCAGTGTTTGACAGCTTCACAGAGCTGTCAAAAGGTGACAATTCATCTGTCAAAAATTTTTGACAGATGAAACATCATACATTGACGTTCTCTGTAACCGGCTTTCCCTTAATTGGCCTGCTAAGCCCACTGGGCAAGCTTAACAAGGTCAATCAAGGGAAAATAGAGTGGGTTGGCCAGAAGTTGATGGAGGCGGGACTGAAACCCGACAAGTGGGAGTCCCGCCTCCAAAAGTTCCCCAGTGGCAAAATCACCCCCATAGAGTACAAAAGCATGGAAATTATGATGAACCTGTATAAAACACTGTTTCGGCCTCAACTGGATTATTGTGTCCAATTCTTGGCACCGCACTTTAGGAAGGATGTGAAGGCCTTAGAGAGGGTGCAGAAAAGATTAATGAGAATGATTTCAGGACTGAGAGACTTCAGTTATGTGGATAGACTGGAGAAGCTGGGGTTGTTCTCCTTAGAGCAGAGAAGATTGAGAGGAGATTTGATAGAGGTGTTCAAAATCATGAGGGGTCTAGACAAAGTAGATAGAGAGAAACTGTTCCCATTGGCAGAAGGGTCAAGAACCAGAGGACACAGATTTAAGGTGATTGGCAGAAGAACCAAAGGCGACATGAGGAAAAACCTTTTTACTCAGCAAGTGGTTAAGATCTGGAATACAATGCCTCAAAGGGTGGTGGGGAAAGACTCAATCATGGCTTTCAAAAGGGAGTTGGATAAGTACCTGCAGGAAAAAAATTTGCAGGGCTATGGGGAAATGGCGGGTGAGTGGGACTAGCTGAAGTGCTCTTGCAGAGAGCCGGCACGGGGCTTGATGGGCCGAATGGCCTTCTTCCGTGCTGTAACCATTGTATGATTCTATGAAAGAGGGAACCAAATAAACACTTGAAGAAGAAAAATTAATGAGGAAAGAACAGTAAATGGGGTTAGAGAAGATAACTTTTGTGTTGAGATAGCACTGGAACAGGCACGGTGGGCCAACTCAACTCTTTCTGTGCTCGATTGATTCAATGGATGTCCATAGTACCCACACTAAAATCTAGTGGACAAGAATCCTTTCAGTTGCTATGTATGGCAACATCATAAATGTATTCATCACGATCTTTGTTAGGCATTTCTAGTGGACTTTTGAACACATTTTGAAAGAATGCAGTGCCCTGGCCAATAATTATCCCTCAACCGACACCGAAAAACA
The DNA here is from genome assembly GCA_030390025.1 of Squalus acanthias. Lineage (NCBI taxonomy): Eukaryota > Metazoa > Chordata > Chondrichthyes > Squaliformes > Squalidae > Squalus > Squalus acanthias. The sequence continues at coordinate 20,763,768 of CM059432.1, read as the reverse complement.
GGTTATCTGGACTCATTGCTGTCTGTGGACCTTGGCTGTGCACAAATTGGCTGCCGCAATTCCTACATTACAACAATGACTTCAAAAGTACTTTCTTGGCTGGAAAGTGCTTTGGGACGTCGTGCGGTCGGGAAAGGTGCTGCACAAGTGCAAGGCTTTCTTTTTTTTCCCTTGCATTTATGATGTTGCTACACACAGTCTTCAGAGGAATTCTTTCCCCCGAATGATTTGATTTGATTTTCCAATAGAGTATTCAGCTCTGACACCTGAATTCAAACCCAGCGTAGATTCTTTGGTTATAAATGTCTCCTCTCTCAGCTGGGTGTGAGAATCTTCTTAATCTTAGCTTTAATTTTAAAAAAAACATTAAAAATAGAAAAGAAAGAGCACACATTCAACCTGCAGAATGTAGAGTGGTCCCCTGCAGTGTGTACTTTACCCAAGAACTGATGTCAAGGCATCACAGCAGATGCTTTCATAGCCAGATGTTCCAAGTATCAAGCCTGCTCAAAGCTTTCCTAATTAATGACCGTCTAAGTATTCCAAGCAAAATAATTTTAGACAGTCTCCATTAGATTGAGTTTTAGTCCACACCACAAAAACACCACATAATTCACTACACAAAACTATTCATGCTGAAGGATTCAATTATGCTGTGTTCCTTGTCTGGATTTCTATCATCCAGAAAGACTGCTGTTCAAATCTAAATCTAAGCTTCCAAAAATAAAAGTAGCAAAACCACTTGAACACACAACATAAAGCATTATTAATTTTAGAGATAGATTTCTCACTCTAAACACATCTTTCCTAAGCTAAGAAAATGATATAATCATCGCTGGTTGACTGTACAATGTACAACATTTATTACTTTGTGTAGCCTGTCCTCAGTGATTGTCATTGCGTAAATATTATTTGTCATTCGCATTTGCAGTTGGAATTGGTGAATAAATTGCCTATGTGACAAGTATTTGTTAAAGGCCAGATACCCTGCGCAGTGTACATCATTGCAAAGTGGCCTAGTCGCACCAGCTGCAGTATAAGATTGCATGAATGCAGGGGAGGTGGGGGGGGGGGGGGGGGGGTGGAGGGTCGGGGGGGGGGGGCGCGAAGGGGCAGAGTAGGAAGTGTCTAGTTATGATACTCCAGGTATCACGAGTGTAGGGTAGGCTAGATTGGCTAGCTGGTGTTACCTGCCTGTTATTTTCGTACAATTGTACGTGCAAAAGTCAAGTATAAAATATTCCCTGGCCATCTAACTTCTTGAATGTTGGCAGAGGGCTAAATGACCGGTTACTGACATTGAAGTTTAACCAGCACTTGGTTTCAATTATAAAAATTCTGCTCCTGTGTGCAGGAAGGCAGTCATAGAGCTTTGAGTTCACTGACCAGAGAGCAATGCGAGGCTAACAGTATAACTCAGGTCTGTCAGCTCAATAACCTGGTAATTAGTCTCAAACCAGTACCAGTTGTTTAAGTATCTTCCTAAGAAACAATCAGACAATTGTAAAAGTTGCTCCTGTAGCTCGAAGACAGAAGTTCATCTGCCTCCCATTGCTGGCAGCCCAATGGCCCCAGCCCAGCTTCCCCTACTGTGGGACATCTGGATTAACTGAAGGCAGGGAAAACATACCAACTGGAACAAACCTTCAGAAACTTCCCAAGCTTTCAGTCACGCAATATTGTTTATACTCAATTAAATGCGTGATATAGGAATCTCTTTCAATGACCAGCTCCAGGAGCACAGCCCCTTCCTTATGAGTAGCCTGGGTCCCTCGCTCAAACCGAATGGTGTATTGTCCTATATGCACACATGGCAGTGTCAATAATTGTACATCCTGAAAATTACCCTACGAACAGGATTTACCAGAGTTGAATTGTAAACCTCTGCCTTCGAGACAGTATTACGATTGCTGTGAATGTGTTCCTCCCAAGGTAAAATAGACTGCGAGTGCTCGCCGCATTGAATTAAAAATCTTCAGCAGTCCATTCGCGAGGTCAGTTAAATACGGGCTTAATATGCTCAAAAAGGGTAATATTCCTGGCAAGAAACTGAACTTTATCAAAATGAAATGTTAGTGTTCCTGCTCCATTGTCAGACGTGTGGTGGAGTGGGATTCTCAGCCACCTGCAACAGAAGACATTGAATCCATCCCAGATCGCTGTAACAATTGGGGTAAAAATTGAGTCACGCCCCATTTGGGGCGCTAACCTCACCGGGGCGTGACTTTTAGCGCCCCGAAAAAATTAGCGGCCCCGCGCCGGAACTTCAGTGGTTGCGCCCCAAGAGGGAAGCGGGGTGCCACTGGAAGCACCCCGCATCCCTCTTGGGGCGCTGCGAGGGAATATCCTGGCGCTACGTGCCGCAGCGCCATGCGCTGCGGCACGTCGCGCCGCGGTATTGCAGGCCTTCCTCCCCTTCTTAAAGGGGAGGGACCCTGCGCAGCGTGAACCGGGGCCCAGCTGGGCCCCCAGGGATCGGGAGTGCCGGCAAAAGAGCCCGGCACTCAAGAGAAGTGCCGGGCTCTTGGAGCGCAGCCGGCACTTCACGGTGGGGGGGCTTCACGGGGGCCGGGGACAGCAACGGGGGCAGGTGCTGGCAGGCGGCCAGCAACAAAAATGGCCGCCTGCCACCTCCCCTTTAAATATCGCCGCCCCGGCCGCACGTACGCCTCCCTGAACCCGTCGGACATAGCGTCTGGCGGTAAATCAGGGGGCGCAACTGAAGATCGCGGCTGGAGCGCGAGCGGGGTGCTGCGCACGGCGATGATGTCATCGCCGGCGGCGCAGCGCCACAGGGCGCTACCGGCTGGCGCCGCCGCTAACCTCCCGCTGAATTTTTCGGGAGGCGTGTGCGGCGCTGCGCCCGGGCGTTAGCTGCTTTACGCCCCATTAGCGCCCTCTTAAGGCGCTAACGGGAGGCGCAAGCAGCTGAATTTTTCCCCCAAAGGGTCAGGCAGGAAGCTCAGAGGCACATGCTCAACAGAATTCCCAGGATAACCTGGGAGTGGCTACAGACATGCCCACAAAGTCTTATCTAGCTGGAAGGGGAGGAGTCCCCCTGGAATTTAAGCATAAATAGGGTGGAAAACCAGCACATCCAGGTTCCATCCCAAATTTCAGACCCACCACCCCCTTAGGTGAAACGCTATACTTTCACCCTTCCATCCCACCAGAATTTCAGGTGGTTAACTTTTTAAACTTTTGTTTGCACAATATTGCTGTTACACTTCACCCAGCGTGGAAGTAAAGTGTTGTGAGACTACCTAAGGCTGGGAATGATGCACACCAAAACTGGTTGCCATCGTTGCACAACCTTGTCTTCCCTAAACTTCCCTAAAAATAGTTTAAATTAGCATCAGCACAAACTAGAAGTTTCCAGCCTTCTACTACTCCAACCAGGGCAGAGGACTCTCTGCCCATTTATGTTATTAAACATGTATGCTCCAAATAAACACCGTGGGCCTGAAATTCATTGGGTCCTGCTCTGCCAGCGTAAGTGCAGAGGAGTGGAATGCCTGTTCTCCAAATTATAAGATCATGGGCCCCATCCCAATTTGCAGAGTTGGGGTCATTACCATAGTCTGGGCAGACCACCGGCCGATTGATGCCCACCCCAATCCACCCTTGTAAAGCAGAGCAGCCCACAGTCAAACAATCTGAGATCCTCGGATGCCATGCTAAAGGTGTGGGGCCTCAGCAAAACCCATGTCTGTTCTGCTGCGCCCTTATAAGGGCATAGTGGGTGGAATTCCTGGGGTTGCCTGTGAACTCCACCAGACCGCCCCCTTGATATGGGAGTTGCGTAGAGGAAGCGCACTCCCCCTTTCTTTACTGGAAAATGGCGATCAGTAAGAAATGGGGTTGATTCCCACTGGAATCGGGTTCCAGCCCGTAAGTCCAGCTGCCAATGAGTGAGCCACCCGCTCTCTATCCTTGGTCCGGATAGAGAATTTCAGGCTTTTTTTTCAAATGTACAACTGCACCAATATTGAAACAAACATATATTTCTTTGAGTATAAAGAGATTGCTTTATATTTTCAGTGATTGCTTCCATTAATTCCATTAACTGCCAGTTACTTTCCCAAAGCTTTCCTGCTGAGTAATCTTAGTTTTAAACAAATTCTTAAATAGTTACAGATGATTTGCAACTGCTTTCATAATGTACAATCAATCCCCAACTGAGAATCACTTGGTTTGTATTCCTGCTAGCCATGCATCCGCTTTATGAGAGGGAAGGGATTATGTGGGGGTGAGGGGGCGGGCGGTGGGAGGTGGAGGAGATTAACTACAGAAAGTAAATGAATTGCCAAGTCAGCACAAAATCAAAAAGATCTTGCTTTTATTAAATGCTCATTTTTAGTGATGTTTAAATGGAATATTATCTGCTCCATTTGTTCCTTATGTAGACACTGCTATGAAACTTTACTGACTCTATACATTAAAGTGTAAACCTAAATATAAATTCATGCCAATCATGCAGGCAATTTACTGAAACCTTCACAGCAGAAAGATGGAAAAGCGTCAAGTTATAACTCTTAAGCGTGGCAAGATTGGAGAATTAGAATCAAGCAGTGAAAAAATGAACTACAGTTTATTAAAGTATCTCCCATTCTCCAAATTTTCATTAGAAGCATTCAATCTATCTGGAACAATTTAATAGCGATAAAGGAAGTGTCAATTGTAACAATGTTTAAAGAGGTTATTTGGTCTCAGTAATGCTCAAAGATTTTTTTGATGGGACTCAGGGAGAGGATACGGACCTAGTTCTAGGCAGAGGCCTCACATCACCACTTTAACTGGTATTATGCACAAGGTGCTCAGTTTATGTTTATAATGGAAAGGGCAGGGGATTCACCACAGTAGAAGAACGCATCTTCCCACTGTTAGCAGTTAGATCTGTGCTAATCTATACACTATAGGCCATCCTTAAGGACTGAGAGCAGCCCTAGAAGAGTTGCTCTGAGGGAATCAATATGCTCATCATGATCTTCGTGTTTACAGGATTGATGCCAAGGAAGTTGGACTTAGAAGGGGGAGGGGAATTAGGAGCAGAAGGTATGTAGGAGCGTGTCAGTCTTGCTTCATCCTCGCCAGTTTAATCAGATAGAGGAGTATTGTACAGCCAATATCTGAGCTCATGTCAGCCCTCTCACATTTTGATATTCTCACATTTTGATATCATCTTCAATTTACAACACCACTCCCTCTAGACTTATTTCCAAGTCACTGATACACACAGTGAACAGATATGGCCCTAGGACTGAACCCTGTGGGACGCCCACTTCCAACTACTCTAGAAAAACTGCCCTCAACTTCTACTTTCTGTTTTCTCCCTTCGAACCAATTTTTAAATCTAGTTTGCTATCCTCCTCCTAATTTCATACCACTTAATATTCTCTTGTAATCACTAATTCCATACCCCTTAATATTCTCCAGTGATCACATATGTGGTACCTTGTCAAAGGCTTTCCCAAAGTCTATGTACACTACATCCACTGTATTTCCCCCATTTCCCATGCCTAGTACCGCCTCAAAAAATTCTGAAGTTTGTCAAGCACAATTGTCCATTTTGAAGTCCACGCTGTCTACTTCTATTTTTCTCTTGATCTAGATATGTGGCAATTTCATCCTTAAATCTCCCCAGCAAAGACGTTACACAGATTAGCTCTATTAAAATGGCTACTATATTGGCCACTCTCCCATCCTCAGGCACATATCTGCATTCAATAGAGCCCTAAAATATAATTTCTAGGACCTCTGCAATTTTCTCCTTCATCTCCCTCAGGATCCTTAAATGCATCTCACCTGGTGCTTTGTTTTTTATTTTAGCTTAACTAGCTTATCTGAAATTTTCCTTCTATCCATCATAGTGTTGTTCATTTTGTTCTCATCCAGTTCAGAATTCATCTCTTCTCCGATGTTCTTTTTAGCAAAGTACTTATTAAATACCTCCACCATTTTTTGTTTATCATCTACATATCGACATTCCTCTCCGCTCAGGAGTCCCTTTCTTTTAATAATAATTTTTTACTAATGTACTTGTAAAATACTTGGCCCCGATTTTAACTGCCCACCCCCCAATCTGGCGGAAATCTGATGGGGTGTGCAGGTAAAATAAGTGTAGCGATTTACCCCCTGTGCGGTCTTTCCTATCGGGCACCAATATTAACCTGTTCTTTTGACATCATCATGACCCGATTGCAATTTTAGTCCAAGGCCTGAGCGGAGGAGCAGTAATGGCTTCCCCGTCAGGTCAAACCCAAGGGGGGGGGGGGCGGGGGCGGTCGCAGGCCAGAAGAGGCCCAGGCAGGTACATTAAAAAAAAATAGGTTGCCTTGTGGGCCAGGAGCAGGAGTACTCCTGCGGGCCCCACAAGGAAATCTTGGGTCTCCCACCCCGTCCTTTTACCTGGGCTTCCCCCTTCCTCCCCCGATCACCTCCCGCTCCCACCACTGCAGTGGACCATTCCCGTGGCTTGATGGCAGCCCGCTTAAACAATCTTGTTTAAATGTTGATTAAATGTGTTTTAGTCATGGCTCAGAAGATTGTGGGTTCAAGTCCCACTCCACCAACTTGAGCACAAATTCTTGGTAACAGTCCAGTGTAGTACTAGAGTGCTGCACTGTCGGAGGTATTGTCTTTCAGATGAGACATTAAACCGAGGCCCCATCTGCCCACTCAGGTGGATGTTAAAGATCACATGGCATTATTTTGAAAGAGAGCTGGGGAGTTCTCCCTGGTGTCCTGGCCAATATTCATCCCTCACTAAAACAGATTATGCGCTCATTATCACATTGCTGTCTGTGGGACCTTGCAGTGCGCAAATTAGCTGCCGCATTTCTTGACTACATTTCAAAAGTACTTCGTTGTCTGTAAAGCGCTTTGGGACATCCTGAGGTTGTGAAAGGCACTATATAAATGCAATTCTTTCTTTCTTCTGTTAATGTAAATGAAGCCTGAAATCCAATTTCGGGATGGCCTTGGACTCCTGGTTTGGAAGGCACTGACCCGTGCCACTGGTTACAAGCTCGAAACTGGGCGATAACCAATTCATACCATATTATGTGTTAAATTAATTGCGTCCCATCTCCACAATTTATTTCCCACTCTCTGCACATTGGACTACCCAGTGTGTAACTGAGCCGTACTGCTCAGGAAGATCCCAGCTGCAATTCTCAGTTTGTGCTTAGTTAGCTAATATTAACGGGGGCCTTGGTTGAACAATACAATTGGCTTTGGTCCCTCAGGATAAGAAGTGGGAAAATAAACCAAAAATGCCACTCATGATTGCCATTTCGTGATCTTTAGCTGGAAAATGTGTCAGTTTGGACAACAGCTGCAAATTCTCTCATGGTTGAATAGTCTTCAGTGCTTGATATCTAGGCTTACACGTGAAGAACTGCCACATGGCTGAGGTACCACAAGATGACCAGTATCCCCTAATCCAGGATGATTAAATACTTCGAGAGGAAGGACAAAACTGGGGAGAATTATAGGAGTGGAAACACGAGATAACGAGGGACTGGAAGCAATCTGAAGATTAAAATCTCCTGCAAATCAATAAATTGCAGATATAAATATGTTCAATGAGTGCTTAATATTTACATAAAATGTCATGTGATTTTTTTTTTCAATCAAGTCTTCAGACGTTGATGCAATTAAGTAGGCCACAGCGTGTTAAATAGGTCATACTGTACGGTTTCTTGCTTTTGAGCACTGTTTGTAAACAGTTGTTTTACATCTTCTACTTGTTATCATTTTGAATGTATGTGCCACATGGTTGCCATCATTTATCTGCTATGGAAGATATTACTGCCTTCACCTCCTTTGCACAACTCAGTAATCTTGCATAAATGCAATTGTCCTATCAGGAGATTTTGTCACACTCGCTAGTCAACCACAAGATTAAATGTGATTGCTTGCAGAAATGTTGAAGTATGAGTATTCAAGGAAGTCAAATTAGATAGCTAGCCTGTTTAGCAGTGTGGCAAATGTGACACTGCAAAAATAAATGGTAATAACAAAATTAAATCGTTCCAGTAAACAGAACTTGAAAACGAACTACATTACATTGAATTTACAGCACAGAAACAGGCCATTCGGTCCAACTGGTCTGTGCCAGTGTTTATGCTCTACAAGAGCCTACTTAAGCTTGCCCTATCTGCATATCCTTCTATTCCTTTCTCCCTCATGTACTTATCTAGCTTTCCCTAAGAGGCATCTATGCTATTCGCCTCAACTATGCCTTGTGGTAGCGGGTTCCACATTCTATCCACTCTCTGAGTAAAGAAGTTCCTCTTCAATTCTCTATTGGATTTACTATCTTATATTTATGGCCCTTTAGTTTTGGTCTCCCCCACAAAGTGGAAGCATCTTCTCTACTGGAAAGCACATATGTGAATAGAATTGCCCACTGTAGTGATTCCCCGCATTCGATTAGTCTGAATGCTTCCTGTCCAGCTTATGCATGAAGAATGGCTACTTGAATGAGGTACCAGTAGGTTCACAGTCCATGTAGAGCGATAGCCCAGCATAAGTCAAATATCTATCTCAAAATACAAAAATTCTAGGCTAAACGTATCGTATGGCTAATAGGTGCAAAGAATCAGACTTATACAAAGAGCATAGCAGACAACTGCCCATCAATCATCACAAATCGGCACGGCGAGATTAGACTGCTAACTGGTCTTGGAAATCAAGCTCTCACACACTGCAGTATGGAGTGGTTCTAAGATTGAAGATGAAGGAACATTGCCCCTGAAATTCCATGGGGATTTTGCCGGTTTCCCATTGTAACTGCACCAGCAGAACCTCCAGGAAAATGAGAGGAGATAGGCTTAACCAGGTTTCCGTCATTTCAGAGAAATTCCCCAATGGCATGTAAGGGACAGAACTTCAATCTGCCCCTTACAAGGCAAATGAATGGGCAGGGGGCACTACCAAGAGCAGGGACTCCCTAATCCAAAGGTTCGTACTCCTGATCCTAAATCAGAACCTGGTGTTGTAGTACCGGGCCCGAGTGGTGGAGTCTAGGCCAGGCAAGCAGTCTAGTACCCCACCACAGACCACCAGATTTGAAATTTGGCCCTTTGCTCAGGGGACTGAGGAGATAATGGCCAGCATCACAATCCAAATAATTTTGGGGTCATTGTTTCTAATCCCAACATTGAAGGAGCAGTACTGCATCTAGTTCGAGGAATTATGTTAAGCAAGTATTTGTAGAATATAAGCGTTGGGGGAACATCTCGGAACCAGCAGCTATAACATTGATTTGTTTTTCTTGGAATGTGGGTAACTCTTAAAAGGCAATGGGCTTGAATTTGCTGAAAACTTGCACCATTCCATCGCGTATACCATTACAATGGTGCAAAAATTCCAGCGAAGAATGGCACGAGTGACTTATGCCATAATTTGTTGGGACTTCTGCATCCATTAGCCCTCACTGAAAACAGCTAGGAGGTAATTATAACAGCTCCACACCCATCAAAATCAATGGTGATCGTGAATTTGCAGCATTTAAACCATTCTTAACACCACTGCCACTTAGAATGAAAAATAATGACTTTGGAGACCTGGCAGTGGCATAATGTTTGGACTGGTATTTGAGAAAGTACGTTGTTTTATTTCCCAAGGTTTGGGAGTTTTGCAGAGCTTGCCATAGGCCACACACCAACTATTGCCTATTGACCCAAATTAGCATGGGATGAACATAACTGGGAAACGATCTAAGCAATCCCGATCTCAACTTAATCAATACAAAGCTGTCGCCTTTGGAATCAGCCTGATCCTCTGTGAGATATATCCACGCCTTCCGACTCCATGAATCCAAGCCAAACTTTGGTCGCAGACAGCAGCACCTTTTTGTTACATGACTCAACGCATAGACGAAGATATCTGAAATTAAAAGTCTACACTAATAAATAATTGTTTGCGTTAATCAGGAATTGAGGTACTCATCCAACTAAGATCCTCTGAAAATAGAAAAAATATTGGAAATGAATAGTTTTGGGATATTGGGACTGGCCATTAGTTTCCAGTCACTGCCTTCATTGGTCTACATCAGAAGTGCTAAACATTTTGTCGCACCGCCCCATTAAAACGTTTGTCCTATATGGAGTTTCACTCTTTTAAAAGGGGTTTTAAGCACTCAAAGTCCTGATTGCTTGATACCTTTCCACCAATACTGATTTCAATGCTGCTTGTGATTGTGTGAGGCATGATTCATTGCTTTTCCTACCTTCACAGGAGAGCACTTTAGTGTTCGCAATGCTAATAAAAATAGTGAAATGTTGGAAAGTGCAGGACTGATTTCAAAGCCAGTCTCTCTCGCACAAAGGCTTCAAAAAATCTGTCTTCTTATTACTTTCCTTACAGAAACCTGTGAATTTGTGTCTTTATATTGAAAAGAAAGGACTCAGAGGAAGGCATCAGCCCCATTTGACCAAGGACTTTGCATCAGACAAAGTCAATGGCATTTTCTCTTCCTTTATTCTGTGGTGCAAGCCAACTCAACAAGTTTACGGCCGGGGGGAACAGAAGCACAAGTACATGATTTCCATCCAATTTCAAGAAGAATTTTAAACAATGCAAGCAGAATATCTAGACACCTAGGGCTGGATTTTGTCTTGGGGTCGGGTTGGGGTCGTGTAATCCGCATTTCGTGTTTCCCCCCCCGACTCCAGATTAATGTGGATGCCTGATGCAATTTTCACTTAATTGGGCAATTGAGTTGGAGCATGTGGGAACCCATGAACTAATTAGTGTTTTCAGTCTGAAAGGCGCCTCTGATGATGTCATCATTGCTGACTGTCTAGTCTCAGAGACTGTTGGTGACAGAGGACCTGCCTGGCTTTTGATGTGAGTGGACCTGGATGCAAAAATGGGGGGGTGTTGGGGAGAGAGAGAGAGAGAGAGAGAGACAGACAGAGAGAGAGAGAGAGAGAGAATTTTTTTGCCTAGCAAGTCCTCCCAGGCAGTCTTTGAAGACATTCAATGCAGCAGCATCAGAGGCGACGTTCAGACCTAATACTACTACTACTACCTTCACCACATCTCCGTTGTAATAGTGGACCTGCAGCCGATAGTCAGCTATCCACTTGTGCTCCCGCCAGGTTTCACTGGAGTGTTTCACACCAGGCGTGCTTCACGTCAGAAGAGGGTTAAACTAGCTACAGCGTTTCAAAATGGCATTACAGAGCCAATTTAGAGCTTGTTAAGGGCTTTAATGGCCTCTCCCGCCTCTTGAAGGCGGGACGGAGTCGGGAACCCTGCGACTGATTATGTCAAAATTGCGTGGAGGCGGGATGGAGTCGGGATGGGGTCGGAAACCCCGACCCCGCAAATTTAACCCCCCACACGCCTCCAAACCTGACTCCATGGGTCATTCAAAATCCAGCCCCTAATGTTTATTCTATGACAAGAAAGTACTAGGCACAACATATCAAAACCTAAGCATTTCCTAGAAATATTTCAATTAATAAAAGTATAGTTTAAATAATACCAAGAGTAATTAATATCACTAATGCCATAACCTAAATAGTTATAATTTGCCACAATGGAATGCTTCATGTGCCATGTTTAACATTTAAATTAGAAGTATCATTCAGAGGGATATGACTTTATTTCACTGCTCCATTAATAGGAATGTAAGTGGTGGTATCAACTGGTTATTGGCCGTGCTGCTTCAAATTTACTGGTCTGCTTGTTGCGGCATATTGTAATCAGATCTCCAGCAAATTTTGGCGTAAATTTGTCACTGGAATATCAAGGCACATAGCGGTCTAATTTATAACATTCATCGCCAAGATCGCCATTGCTCCGAATTCCAGGCCAGTATTTATTACCGATCCCTGAGGGCATTAAGAGTCAACCACATAGTGTAGGATAGACCAGGTAGGAATGGCAGGTTTATTCCTGAAGAACATTAGCAAAGTGGTTGGGTTTTTAATAACAAGCAGGACCCACGGCCAAGATCCTCTACCCCGACAGCTCGGTATTATGCCCAGGTGTTTAGCTGCTCCTGTACAATAAAAGGCTCATGGGACTGAGGTGGCCTGCCTCTCTTGGCAGCTTGCTTTTGGGAGTGCGCTGTTGTTGGCTACATCACTGGAGCTTTTTCCTGGACAGCCTGGTGTCACCTCCAACATGGTGTTCTGAGAGGGAGAGCCAGAGGCCTGGCATGTGCTGCTGCCTTGAGAAACAGCAGCCTCGTGCAAGTCACCTCCAGCTGTCACCATTCTACAAGGTCCTGGATCTGTTCCCACTGATCAGCGGGCTGGCTGTCTAATGGCAGCTATCAGCTACTCAAAGCCCCGAGAGACGGCAGCCTGCATCCCATCTCCCAGGTTGTCCGAGGAAAGATGTTATCTCTTCTGTCCCCTACTGTCACCAGAGCTCCAGTCCATGGGTCCATGAAAGGGGAAGCAATGACTGGTCCGGGGCACTTGATGAATACATGTCCATGCTGCAGCCTGGCTGATATTATATCTAACTTGGTGCCATACGGTTTTAGTGCAGTTGTCTGACAAATATCTGGAAGTAAATGGGATAGAAGTACCTTTTTCTTGATTTTGTCTTGCAGTTCCACAGGGGAAAGCAGTCATCCAGCATCCTGATCACGTGGCCATTCTTCATGTATGAACCCAGACAACAAGTGTTGGCAAGTATTTCTATGAGAGGCATCACTTCCAAGTCCCAATCCTGTCCTCACGAAATGTCCACACATAAGCATTTCCTAGCAGTAATCACTGGATAACGAGCAAGAGCAAGACCTCTGACTATTTATTTTCTTCTCCTTAACCCAAGGAGCATAGAGGTTAATTGTAATGCACCAGAAGATGAAAATTTATAGAATTAAGTATATGGGCAATTAATCATATATTTTATGGCATACGATGGTTCCAGTCCTAGTGGGACTGTAGGAATGTCATTTGTGCAACCATTTGTGCAACAGTTTGTCAAGTTGAACATTCATTGTCGCATTAGGCTGATTTCTGGAGCCTTTACTTAATTCACCAGTAAGCGAGAAATGTTTACAGTTTTTTTAACAAATGGCTATTCAACTCCTTCAGCAGACAAAGTAAACCAAGGAGAGTCTATGACAAGTATATTGGATTTGATCTGCTAGAATGAGTAGTCCCAATAGGTGAATGGCTTTCTTTTTGCATTCCATTCTTCTCATGTTTGCATTGCTGTTCATTTTGCTAACATTTCCCCACATATTGAAGTACTACAGTTGTTGTACAAATGTGTCCGCTTCAATTCAGGCTGTGCGTACCACAGGAATTTGAGATTGTTGACGAGATGCTCTGTTCATGTGTAAAGCATGCATTTAATGGGAGCATTGGTGTCGTTGTCTCAAACTCCTCCAAGTACTGAAATACCCTTTCATAAATGTTAATGACACTGCATGACATCTTAAGTACTGGTGCTGTGTGTCAAACTAGGGAAAGTCATTCTGAAGCTAAAATTGAAATCAATAAAAGAAATACAAATTCTAACTTCTTCATGGCATAAATATAGCCTTACATGCAGTAACCTGACGTGCAGCGATTTCTGTTTGGTTTTCTACCGTCTAATACGCCTGATGGAGAGCAATTGTTATTAGTCTCACAGAAATAAATGGGGGAAAGTCCATGGAGCTCACAGTAAAATCACTGCTTGAGCAACTAGCCATCAAAAAATAGCCCTGTATGAAAATGTAGCTTACAATAAAAGATCACTGTCACTTGCTTCATAAGTGGTCGGTGGGGGGGAGCATAATTTAATGTTGGATAAAATGCAATCTCCAGTCGTTGAGGGAAAAAATTCTGAGCTTCAGAGAAAAGCGCCACATTCAACAATGATAAATCATAATCTGATCGCAAATATTGATATCTAATAATAATGAATTAACTTCATCAAATACACATTGGCCATGAGGCAAAGACCCGTAGAAGATCTTCAATGAACAGTGTTACACTGTAGGTCAAGTGTGATGGGACACCCTGAACAATAACGCTTTGAACTCTGCCAGTTATTTTCTCTCAAAGATGCACAGTTTTCATGAATAAGTGGCTTGCCAACTTTCGTTTGGCAAGGAAGAAGCGACAACAGAACAGTCCATGATTCTAGTCACAATGAAATGTCACACACAAGTGACACAGGATGTGATTTACATTATAGCCCTGTGTATATGTAATAAGTGTTTTTTTAAAAAGCTTGGACAAGCACTTTCAAGAAGGCAGTCTTTGAAAAATCAGTGTTATGCTGTTAAAACATATATATTAGATTCTCTTTTGCTTATCAATAGCACACTGGCAAACTCATTACTGTATCATTGATCCTTTTGTCAATAGACCTAAGGATCTTTAGCAGAACTTCTGTTACATAAGAACATAAGAACATGAGAAATAGGAGCAGGAGTAGGCCATTCGGCCCTTCGAGCCTGCTCCGCCATTCAATGAGATCATGGCTGATCTTCTGCCTCAACTCCATTCACCGGCCCTATCGCCATATCCCTTGATGCCCTTACTAGTCAGAAATCTATTGACTTCTGTTTTGAATATACCCAATGACTGAGCCTCCGCAGCCCTCTGGGGTAGAGAATTCCAAAGATTCACCACCCTTTGAAGTATGAAGAAATTTCTTCTCATCTCAGTCCTGAATGGCCTAACCTTTATCCTGAGGCTGTGGCCCCTGGTTATAGACTCCCCAGCCAAGAGAAACATTCTCCCAGCATCCACCTTATCAAGCCCTGTAATAATTTTGTATGCTTCAATGAGATCCCCTCTCATTCTTCTGAATTCAAGAGAATACAGGCCTAGTTTACTCAATCTCTTCTCATGCGACAGTCCCGCCATCCCAGGAATCAATCTCGTGAACCTTCGTTGCACTCCCTCTATGGCAAGTATATCCTTCCTTAGGTAAGGAGACCAAAATTGTACACAGTACTCCAGGTGTGGTCTCACTAAGGCCCTATATAATTGGAGTAAGACTTCTTTACTCCTGTACTCAAATCCTCTGGTAATGAAGGCCAGCATACCATTTCCCTACCTAATGGCTTGCTGCACCTGCACATTCACTTTCAGTGACTCATGTTCAAGGACACCCAGGTCCCTCTGAGCATCTGCATTGCCCAATCTTTCACCATTTAGGAACTACTCTGCCTTTCTGTTTTTTCTACCAAAGTGGATAACTTCACATTTATCCACATTATATTCCATCTGCCATGTTCCCGCCCACTCACTGAGCCTGTTGAGATCCCCTTGAAGCCTATTCACATCCTCTTCACAACTGACACTGCCAGCTAGCTTTGTATCATCAGCAAATTTGGAAATGTTACATTTAGTCCCCTCATCCAAATCATTGATATAGATTGTGAATAGCTGGGGCCCAAGCAACGATTCTTGCGGTACCCCACTAGTCACAGCCTGCCATCCTGAAAAAGATCCGTTTATCCCTACTTTTTGTTTTCTGTCTGTTAACCAATTCTCAATCCATGCCAGTATATTACCCTCAATTCCATGTGCCCTAATTTTGTTCACCAACTTCTTGTGTGGGACCTTATCAAAGGCCTTCTGTAAATCCAGATACACCACATCTACCGGTTCCCCTTTGTCTACTCCACTAGTTACATCCTCAAAGAACTCCAATAGGTTTGTCAAACAGGATTTCCCTTTCATAAATCCATGTTGACTCTGCCCAATCTTACTACAGTATTAGTTTCTAAGTGCCCAGTTATTGCATCCTTTATAATAGATTCCAGCATTTTCCCAACTACTGATGTGAGGCTAACAGGTCTGTAGTTCCCCATTTTCTCTCTCCCTCCTTTCTTAAATAGCAAGGTTACATTTGATATCCTCCAATCTGCAGGAACCTTTCCAGAATCTATAGAATTTTGGAAGATGACAACCAATGCGTCCACTATCCCAATGGCCACCTCTTTCAAAACCCTAGGATGTAGGTCATCCGGTCCGTGGGATTTATCGACTTTTAGTCCCATTAATTTTGCTAGTACTGTTTTTTTACTAATAATAATTTTTTTAAGTTCCTCATTCTCGCCAAACCCTTGGTGACGTAAGAAAACTACTAGGCACTTGGTCTAAGCGTTAAACAATGCTTTAATCAACTGTTTTTCAACATGGAGATCTAGTTGTGTCCTTCACTAGTTCCTGTTGAGGAATGTCCTAAGCAAGCTGGGCCCATGCCCGAGTATTTATACTCTCTCTGGACAGCGCCACCAGCAGGCTGCCCAGTATTACTTCATACATGAATAACAAGATTCATGTCACTTGGTTTTCTCATATTTCTGGGAGGTTTTTTGTGTCTTCCTCCATGAAGACAGAAACAAAGGGCTGGATTTTGATACTGGGGCGGGTTGGGGTCGTGTCATCCACTTTTCGTGTTATCCACCCGACTGCAATTGGATGTGGGAGATTGATGCAATTTTCACCTAATTGGGCAATTGAGTTCCAGCATGTGGGAACCCATGAACCAATTAATGTTTTCAGTCTGAAAGTCGCCTCTGATGATGTCATCATTGCAGCTGCATTGAAGTTCTTCAGAGACTGCCTGGCCTTTGCTGTGAGAGGACCTGCAAAATGAGCAGCAGCAGCCCTAAGTCTGCTCCCAGATATTTTTACACCATCACTCCTAGATATGTCTCCTCTCCATCCATCCATATATACATCCATCCACATAGCCATCCATCCACATAGCCATCCATATATGCATCCCCATAGCCAGCCAGCCAGCCAGCCAAATGTGCTCCCACCAGGTTTCACATTCGTGGTTCAGAACAGGCGTGCTTCACGTAGAAAAAGGGTTAAAATCACAAAGGCCTTTCAAAATGGCTTTATAGAGGCAATTTATTGTTTGTTAAGGGCCTTAACAGCCTATCCCGCCTCTTAGAGGCGGGACCAGCAGACACGATTTAATGAAAATTGCGTGGAGGCGGGATGGAGGAGGACTTGTGCCCGCCCGCCAGTTTTCGCAATTTTAACCCCCCACACGCCTCCAAACCCGCCTCCACGGATCAATGAAAATCCAGCTCAAAGTATTTATTCAATTTCTCTGCCATTTCCTCATTCCCCATTATAAATTCTCTCATCTCTGACTATAAAGGACCTACATTTACCTTCGCCAGTCTTTTCCTTTTCACATACCTATAGAAGCTTTTACAATCCGTTTTTATATTTTTCGCTAGTTTGTGCTCATATTCCATTTTCCCTTTCTTTATCAATTTCTTGGTCCCCCTTTGCTGATTTCTAAAAAGATCCCAATCCTCAGGCTGACCGCTTTTTCTGGCAACTTTATAAGCTTCCTCCTTTGACTTAATACTAGCTTTAATTTCTTTTGTTAGCTATGGTTGGATCACTTTTCCTTTTGGGTTTTTATGCCCTAGAGGAATATATGTTTGTTGCAAATTGTGCATTATTTCCTTGAATGTTAGCCATTGTATGTCCACCTTCGTACCTTTTAGTGTAGTCTCCCAATCTACCATGGCCAACTTGTCCCTCATACCCTTGTAGTTTCCTCTGTTTAGATTGAAGACCTTAGTTTCAGATTGGACTACATCACTCTCAAACTTAATGGCCCAAAAATTCGTGAGGGAGCCTTCGTGCGAGGGTAAGGCTTCCCCGCGATCTCTCACTGCGCGCTGGCTTTTTCAGTCCCAGCTCGCACGAACTTGATGTTCTGGACAGCAGCTGGGCAGTGCTTCCGTATCCCACAGGCGCAGTTAATTCGTGCGAGCTGTGGGATCACGTGACTCAGTTAGAGCCAATGGCAGCACACTATCTTTCATTCACAGCTTTCACATAAGTGCTGTGAAAGCTATGAATCTATACCCCCCCAAAAGAACAGCTAAACCTCAATTAAATTTTTTTTAAAAACCATCACATTAATAAAATAAGTATAGTTAAATAAATTAACCATTTTAAACAAAAAATTAAATTTTTGAAAAAATTTAAAATCTTTTAAAAAGTTATAAAAATAAACTTACCTGTCTTTAAAGTCTCTAAAAAAGATATACCTGTTAAAAAAAAATCAAAATAATACTTAATTAACTACTTACCTTGTTAAAAGTGGGTCTTACGCCTCCTTTCTTTATGTCTAAAATGTTCCATGCTTACCTGCGCGTTCAAAGCACTAAGTGCACTGCGTGCGCGCAGCCTGTAGCGCGCACGCGGTTCACCTAGGAACCGCCCCCTTTTGAATTCACCAAGTGCCGGTTTTCAGCGCATGCGCAGTGCATGCAGAAAACCGGCAATTGGAGACAGAATACGCGAGAGTACACAGTGCGTACTCTCGCGTAGCGGCACTAATTTTTGGGCCATTGTAAAGTTCAATCATATTATGGTCACTTGTTCCTAAAGGCCCCTTTACCACAAGATTATTGATTAACCCTTTCTCATTACATTGTACCAGATCCAGAATAGCCTGTTCCCTGGTTGGTTCCTCCACATACTGATCCAGGAAACCATCTCGCATGCATTCCAAGAATTCGTCCTCCACACCATTGGTGGTAATTTGATTTGTCCAGTCAATATGTAGATTCAGGTGCCCCATGATTACCGTATTGCCCTTGTTAAATGCACTTCTAATTTCTTGATTGATACTGTGCCCTACATTACCACTACTGTTTGGTGGCCTATACACAACTCCCACCAATGTTTTCCACCCTTTGCTGTTTCTTAGCTCCACCCAAACTGATTCCTTTCCACATCACGGTCTGCCGAGCTAAGATCTTTTATCTCTACCGTACCGATTTCATCCCTTATTAACAGCACTACGCCACCTCCTTTTCCTGTTTGTCTGTCCTTCCTAAATGTTGAGTACCCTGGAACATTCAGTTCCCAGCTTTGGTTACCCTGCAACCATGTCTCTGTAATGGCAATTATATCATACCCATTTACTTCTATTTGTGCCATTAATTCATCAACCTTGTTGCGAATGCTATGTGCATTTAGATAAAGTGCCTGTCGTAAGAATGAGCCTTACGCGTGGTGAACTTAAAGTAAGCTTTAATCAACTAAAAAGGTGCTACATACAAAAGAGGTCTTACTCTATGCCTCTCCAGGATCCAACTGATCAGTCCAGTATTTATCCTGGACTAATCACAGGAAGTGATGCAATAAAGTTCGAGTCACAGGAAGCTGTATTGTGTTACCACAGTGCCTTCAACTTTGCCTATTTAATATTTTTCTGCACTTTGACCCTCTTTACTGTTAGCCTTTGTTTCTGCTCCTTACTAGTTTTGCTGACTACTTTTCTAACTTTCACTTCCAGCTTTGTTTCTCTCTGTTCTGGGCCCACACTTAGGTTCCCAGCCCCCTGACAAACTAGTTTAAATCTGTTGTACTCTTCATCCTGAAACATTACTCCAAACCTCTTCAATGACCAACCAACTTAATAGTTCAGAAGGATCTAGCTGAATTTTAACCACCCTTAATTAACTATCATAGTTATTACATTTATACAAAATATAGTTATGGACAGGAACACAATGGTACTTTTAAGAACATAAAAACATAAGAAATAGGAGCTGGAGTAGGCCATATGGCCCCTCAAACCTGCTCCGCCATTCAATAAGATCATGGCTGATCATCGACCTCAACTCCACCTTCCTGCCCGATCTTCATATCCCTTGATTCCCCTCGAGTCCAAAAATCTATCTCACTCAGCCTTGAATATACTCAAAGACTCAGCATTCACAGCCCTCTGGGGCAGAGAATTCCAAAGATTCACAACCCTCTGAGTGAAGAAATTCCTCCTCATCTCGGTCTTAAATGGCCTACCCCTTATCCTGAGACTATGCCCCCTAGTTCTAGACACTCCAGCCAGGGGAAACAGCCTCTCAGCATCTACCCTGTCAATTCTCCTCAGAATCTTGTATGTTTCAATGAGATCACCTCTCATTCTTCTAAACTCCAGAGAGTATCGGGCCATTCTACACAATCTCTCATCCCAGGAATCAATTTTGGCTCCCCCTATTGCATTACTGACTTGTAACACTCCAAATTGTAGAGATTACATCAGGCGGCTAGAAATTCAACACATGAATCTCTGCTGAAACCATAAATCTGCTATTTTGTCGCAGGTCAGTGTCAGAGGAGTTCAGTGTCCTGAATTGTAAAAGTTTAAAATCCTTCACTAAATTAGTTGAAAAATGAGAATATTCCAAGTTTCCAAATATATACAATTACATATTTTAAAGATTAGAATTTTCACTTTAACTCTCTCATCCTTTATCTTTCCCCTTAGAGTTTAATAGACAAAGGCACTGCCCAATATAGTACTAAGCCATACAGACTGGCAAGTCTCAGATCGACAGTCTGTGATGAGTTAGCTGATTTGAGCCAGAACAGTTGGGCTGCTCCATCTGTGCTTCAGTGCCATTGCTGATTACTTTATCTGGAATGGGCAAATATGTGGAATCAGTTGATAACAGGATCAGGCTTAGCGATGACGTCCTCTACAGTAGAGTAACCTGCTGACAATCACTATATTAGGTTCCCACGTAAAGAATAGTCACTGGGACAAAGTCCTGGGAGTGCCGAGCCCAGCAGGCAATAGCACCTTTGGAAGATGAGAGAAAAAAATGTGGGAAAGAAAGACTTCTCCATCTCAAGTAAGCACCACGTGCCAAGGTGTTCTCCAATATGTGACTTAAATTATGTTAGTGAATGATTTTAAAGTTATTTAGTGAACATGACTCACTGAACCAATAATCACAGAATCATAGAAATTTACAGCACAGAAGGAGGCCATTCGGCCCATCGTATCTGTGCCGGCTGAAAAAGAGCGATCCAACCTAATCCCACTTTCCAGCTCTTGGTCCGTAGCCTTGTAGGTTGCAGCACTTCAAGTGTTAATCCAAGTACTTTTTAAATGTGATGAGCCTTTCTGCCTCTACCACCCTTTCAGGCAGTGAGTTCCAGACCCCCACCACTGGGTAAAAAAAGTTCTCCTCAATTCCCCTCTAATCCTTCTACCAATTACTTTAACTCTATGCCTCCTGGTTATTGACTTCTCTGCTAAGAGAAATAGGTCCTTCCTATCCACTTTATCTAGGGTCCTCATAATTTTATACACCTCAATTAATTCTCCCCTCAGCCTCCTCTGCTCCAAAGAAAACAACCCCAGCCTATCCAATCTTTCCTCATAGCTAAAAATCTCCAGTCCTGGCAATATCCTCGTAAATCTCCTCTGTACCCTCTCCAGTGCAACCACATCTTTCCTGTAATGTGGTGACCAGAACTGTACGCAGTACTCTAGCTGTGGCCTAACTAGTGTTTTATACAGTTCAAGCATAACCTTCCTGCTTTTATATTAAAGCATAACCTCCCTGCTCTTATATTCTATGCCTCGGCTAATAAAGGAAAGTATCCCGTATGGCTTATTAACCACCTTATCTACCTGTCCTGCTACCTTCAGGGATCTGTGGACATGCACTCCAAGGTCCCTCTGTTCCTCTACACTTTTCATTATCCTACCATTTATTGTGTATTCCTTTGCCTCGTTAGCCCTCCCCAAAGGCATTACCTCACACTTCTCCAGATTGAATTCCATTTGCCACTTTTCTGCCCACCTGACCAGTCCATTGATATCCTCCTGCAGTCTGCAGCTTTCTTCCTCGTTATCAACCACACGGCCAATTTTTGTATCATCTGCAAACTTCTTAATCATGCCCCCTACATTGAAGTCTAAATCATTGATATATACCACAAAAAGCAAGGGACCTAGTACTGAGCCCTGCGGAACCACACTGAAAACAGCCTTCCAGTCACAAAAACACCCGTCAACCATTACCCTGTGCTTCCTCCCACTGAGACAATTTTGAATCCAACTTGCCATTTTCCCTTGGATCCCATGGGATTTTACTTTTCTGAACAGTCTGCCATGTGGGACCTTGTCAAAAGCCTTGCTAATATCCATGTAGACTACATCAAATGCACTACCCTTGTCAACCGTCCTTGTTAGCTCCTCAAAAAATTCAATCAAGTTCGTCAGACACAACCTTCCCTTAACAAATCCATGCTGACTGTCCTTGATTAATCCGTGCCTTTCTAAATGACGATTAATACAGCCCCTCAGAATTTTTTCTAATAATTTGCCCACCATTGAGTTTAGGCTGACTGGCCTGTAATTACTTGGTCTATCCATTTCTCCCTTTTTAAGCAACAGCATAACGTTAGCAGTCTTCCAGTCCTCCAGCACCACACCTGTAGCCAGAGAGGATTGAAAAATGATGGTCAGAGCCTTCGCGATTTCCTCCCTTGCTTCTCGCAACAGCCTGGAATATATTTCATCTGGTCCTGGTGATTTATCTACTTTCAAAGATGCCAAACCCCTTAATACTTCCTCTCTCATTTATCTCATCTAATATTTCAAACTCCTCCTTCGTAACTACAATGTCTGCATCATCACTCTCTTCCCTGAAGACTGACGCAAAGTATTCATTAAGAACCGTGCCCACATCTTCCGCCTCCACACACAGGTTAACTTTTTTGGTTTCTAATAGGCCCTACTCTTTCCTTAGTTATCCTCTTGCTCTTAATGTATTTATAAAACATCTTTGGGGTTTCCTTGATTTTACTTGCCAATATTTTTTCATGCCCTCTCTTTGCTTTCCTAATTTCCTTTTTAATTTCACCCCTGCACTTTCTATACTCCTCTAGGCTTTCTGCAGTATTTAGCTCTCGGTATCTGACATTAGCTTCCCTTTTTTGCCTTATCCTACCCTGTATGCCCCTTGACATCTGGGGGCTCTAGATTTGGGAGTCCCACCCTTTTTCATTGTGTGTACATTTTTGCTCTGAACCCTCACTATCTCCTCCTTGAATGCCTCCCACTGCTCTGACACTGATTTACCTTCAAGTAGCTGTTTCCAGTCCACTTTTGCTAAATCACATTCCTGCTTAGTAACATTGGCCTTTCCCCAATTGAGAACTTTTACTCCTGGTCTATCTTTGTATGTACTAACCTGTGGTAAGATATTCGTGGCATTACTTCCTCATTGTAGTTGAGGCACAATGATGCACGTCCATCTATTAACTTTGTTACAGGATCTTCACGATGCAGAATAACTTATTTTACACATAAATTTTTATCTGTGAGATCGACAGGATTTTATTCTTCAATTCTGAAGATTTAATATTCAGTAAATCTAATTGACTCAGCAATCGTGTTTTTTATGATCAGCCAGATGTATGACGCATAAAATCCCATCACCATGTTTAATTCATACAGGCAGAACTTCTATTTGCCCAATACGGAGGGCATATTTTCTCCTATAGGTACACACCCCACTCACCTCAGTGCAGAGATCTTAGGCACAGGTTGACAAGCGCCAAGAAATGACAAAGCGTAAGGTTTATTTTCTATGGTGGATTATTTATTCGATTCTTTTCTCGCTGATCACGCTACTGACAAGTACAGTTAGCTGATTTTTCAATTAGCAGAGAATATACATTATAGTTTGGGATATAAAAGGCCACTTTACTGGCATTGATACTCTGATAAAAGTAGTACACCTGAAATGTCATAACCTGCTTGTTCTAATTATAGATGGAGACATATCTCCTTCTGTGGCTTAGTGTCAAATTTTGATTGACAGTGCTCCTGTGAAGCACCTTGGGAAATTTTACTACGATAATGGTGCTATATAAATGCAAGTTGTTGTTGGCCCCTTGAACAGAATTTGGGGATTGGCTGCATTGCAATAAAAGAGCAGTCGGTTTGAAGCCAGCACTGAAGGAGATAATCGGAGGGATCTGTGATAGCATATTTTCATGTAATTTTTTTAATCTTCGTTCCTGGGATGTGGGCGTCGCTGTCAAGGCCAGCATTTATTGCCCATCCCTAATTGCCCTCGAGAAGGTCGTGGTGAGCTGCCTTCTTGAACCACTGCAGTCCGTGTGGTGAAGGTACTCCCACAGTGCTGTTACGGAGGGAGTTCCAGGATTTTGACCCAGCGACGATGAAGGAACGGCGATATATTTCCAAGTCAGGATGGTGTGTAACTTGGAGGGGAACTTGGAGGTGGTGGTGTTCCCATGCGCCTGCTGCCCTTGTCCATCTAGGTAGAAGAAGTTGTGTGTTTGGGAGGTGCTGCCGAAGAAGCCTTGGCAAATTGCTGCAGTGCATCTTGTAGATGGTACACACTGCAGCCACGGTGCACCAGTGGTGGAGGGAGTGAATGTTTAAGGTGGTGGATGGGGTGCCAATCAAGCGGGCTGCTTTGTCCTGGATGGTGTCGAGCTTCTTGAGTGTTGTTGGAGCTGCACTCATCTAGGCAAGTGGTGAGTATTACATCACACTCCTTACTTGTGCCTTGTAGATGGTGGAAAGGCTTTGGGAAGTCAGGAGGTGAGACACTCGCCGCAGAATACCTAACCTCTGATCTGCTCTTGTAGCCATAGTATTTATGTGGCTGGTCCAGTTAAGTTTCTCGTCAATGGTGACCCCCAGGATGTTGATGGTGGGGGATTTGACGATGGTAATGCCGTTGAATGTCAAGGGGAGGTGGTTAGACTCTCACTTGTTGGAGATAGTCATTGCCTGGCACTTCTGTACCGCGATCTGGCCCGATCTCCATTAGAAAAATTGCTTTTTCGTTCACGAATTACTTTATTTTGAGCTTGAACATTCTCATCTGTGTCTTCAGTCTCAATAATGTTTTTGGCCATTAAAAAAATCTCCATCCGCTCAATATAAGAACTGAATGGTTTGCGAGCTTGGTCATACATGCCGAGGCTTCTGATGAATCCCGTAGGCGTGGCCATGATTGTCCTGATCCAGTGGAACAGTGACTCAGCACGCTACCCGTATCAGCCCAAGCCTGAAAGTTGTCCATGTCTTGCTGCATGTGGGCATGGACTGCTTCATTATCTGAGGAGTTGCGAATGGCACTGAACACTATGTAGTCATCAGCGAACATCCCCACTTCTGACCTTATGTTGGAGGGAAGGTCATTGATGAAGCAGCTGAAGATGGTAGGGCCTAGGACACTTCCATGCGGAACTACTGCAGTGATGTCCTGAGCCGGTGATGATTGACCTCCAACAACAACAACCATCTTCCTTTGTGCTAGGTATGACTCCAGCCAGTGGAGAGTTGTCCCTCTGATTCCCATTGACTTCAGTTTTACTAGGGCTCCTTGATGCCAGACTCAGTCAAATGCTGTCCTGATGTCAAAGGCAGTCACTCTCACCTCACCTCTGGAATTCAGCTCTTTTGTCCATGTTTGGACCGAGGCTGTAATGAAGTCTGGAGCCGAGTGGTCCTGGCAGAGCCTAAACTGAGCATCGGTGAGCAGGTTATTGGTTAGTAAGTGCCGCTTGAAAGCACTGTCAACGACACCTTCCATCACTTTGCTGATGATTGAGAGTAGACTGATGGGGCGGTAATTGGCCGGATTGGATTTGTCCTGCTTTTTGTGGACAGGACATACCTCGGCAGTTTTCCACATTGTCGGATAGATGCCAGTGTGGTAGCTGTACTGAAATAGCTTGGCTAGAGGTGCAGCTAGTTCTGGAGTACAAGCCTTCAGCATAACAGCATATTGTCGGGGCCCATAGCCTTTGCTGTATCCAGTGCTCTCAGCTGTTTCCTGATATCACGTGGAGTGAATCAAATTGACTGAAGACTGGCTTCTGTGATGCTGGGGACCTCAGGAGGAGGCGGATATGGATCATCCACTCAGCACTTCTGGCTGAAGATGGTTGTAAACACTTCAGCCTTGTCTTTTGCACTCACGTGCTGGGCTCTGCCATCATTGAGGATGTGAATATTCATGGAGCCTCCTCCTCCCGTTATTTGTTTAATGGATCACCACCATTCACAGCTGGATGTGGCAGGACTGCAGAGCTTTGATCTGATCCATTGATTGTGGGATCGCTTTGCCCTGTCTATAGCATGCTTCTTCCGCTGTTTAGCATGCATGTAGTCCTGTGTTGCAGCTTCACCAGGTTGGCACCTCATTTTTAGGTACGCCTGGTGCTGCTCCTGGCAGGCTCTTCTACACTCCTCATTGAACCAGGGTTGGTCCCCTGGCTTGGTGGTAATGGTAGAGTGAGGGATATGCCAGGCCATAAGGTTACAGATTGTGATGGAATACAATTCTGCTGCTGCTGATGGCCCACAGCGCCTCATGAATGCCCAGTTTTAGCTGCATCTATCCCATTTAGCACGGTGGTAGTGCCACACAACACGATGGAGGGTGTCCTCAGTGTGAAGACGGGACTTCGTCTTCACAATGACTGTGCAGTGGTCGCTGCTACCAATGCATCTGCAACAGGTAGATTGGTGAGGACGAGGTTTTTCCCTCATGTTGGTTCTCTCACCACCTACTGCAGGCCCAGACTGGCAGCGATGTCCTTCAAGACTCAGCCCACTCGGTCAGTAGTGGTGCTACCGAGACACTCTTGGTGATGGACATTGAAGTCCCCCACCCAGAGTACATTCTGTGCCCTTGCTACTCTCAGTGCTTCTTCCAAGTGGTGTTCAACATGGCGGAGTACTGATTCATCAGCTGAGGGAGGGCGGTAGGTGGTAATCAGTAGGAGGTTTCCTTGCCCATGTTTGACTTCATGGGGTCCGGAGTCAATGTTGAGGACTCCCAGGGCCACTCCCTTCCCAACTGTATACCACTGTGCCGCCACCCCTGGTGGGTCTGTCCTTCTGGTGGGACAGGACTAACCCAGGGATGGAGAAGTTTGGGACCTTGGCTGAAAGGTATGATTCTGTGAGTATGACTATGTCAGGCTGTTGCTTGACTAGTCTGTGGGACAGCTCTCCCAATTTTGGCACAAGTCCCCAGATGTTTGTGAGGAAGACTTTGCTGAGTCAACAGGGCTGGGTGTGCCATTGCCCTGTCCGTAGCCGGTGCCGGGTGGTCTGTCTGGTTTTATTCTTCTTATTGTTGTTTTTCGTAGCGGTTTGTTACAACTGAGTGGCTTGCTAGGCCATTTCAGAGGGCAGTTAAGAGTCAACCACATTGCTGTGGGTCTGGAGTCACATATAGGCCAGACCAGGTAAGGACTGCAGATTTCCTTCCCTAAAGAGCATTAGTGAACCAGATGGGCTTTTTAAAATCAAGCGTTATAATTAATTATAAATTCCACAGCTGCCATGGTGGGATTTGAACTCATGTCGCCGGATCATTAGCCCAGGCCTCTGGATTACTAGTCCAGTAACATAACCACTATGCTACCGTTCCCGATATTTATATTAAAGGTTATCACAAGAGAAGCATCTTAGTTGTTTTGACATTTCAAAAATAGTAAGATTTGCAACTACTACAATACTGTTTGTACTGAATACCATTCATTTACCCGTTTAATATTAAATTAATTTCTCATGTAATATAATCCAGTAAGCCAGAGTACAATGACTCCTGAGCCTAATTGCATTTACCAGATATTAGGCAGGTACGATCAAACTTTGGTATGGACGTCACAAGGACCAGTTATGGGCGTATTCAATGGCAGTGAACCCAAGCAGAATATTTATAAATGGAATAATTTCTGCAAATAATTTGGTCTTTCTATATTTTTAATACCCAGATTTTAAATAAAAAGCCATTAATATATCCTTACCTTTACTTTGGTTTTGTTATTCAATTAAAAAAGGCCACTTTCTTATAAATAAATGAATGCTCAATATTACAAGACAAATCTCATTCATCTATTACTGTAAAGAAACCAAAAAGCACTGGAGTTCACAGTCAGAGGCTAATGCCCATTGTGACCTGCTTTAATGCCAGTTGACACTCTAATTACCCACCCCGAAGGATGAAGCTGAAATTTATAACAGCGCAGCTGTGAGTGACTGCTGCACAAAAGAGCCACTTTGTTAGCCAAGCTGGCAGAACCTATGATCATGTGTCTATAATGGAAAGTCAGAAATAACCATTTTAACACAACATTTTACTTCCATTTTCAACCAACACCTAAAATAACCAGATTATCTGGTCATTATCCATTGCTATTTGTGGGAGCTTGCTGTGCACACATTGGCTGCTGTGTTTCCTACAGTGACTGCACTTCAAAAATACTTGTGTAAAGCACTTTGGGATGTCCCGAGGTCATGAATGGAGTGCAAGTCTTTCTTTTACTTCCATTTTTAGTTCATGTGGAGCAGAACATATACAGTTTAAATGGCATTTCATGATACAGTGTGAAACTACAGTAGAAAATTGAAAGTGACTCGGCAGTTCAACTGGTAATGGAAAATTTTAATCGCTCTTGAAGAACTTGCTAGCTGAGTGATCACAGATACCTGATTAGTACAGAAACAGATTTGGTAATAGCTAAGGGAACAGACAATTAATCTGAGATTTCACAAGGAAAGTCATGCAGCAAATGGTGTAGAATACTAAGTAATCCAAGATTCAAAAGCAAGATCCCTGCTTCTTCCCAGCTTTGAATTAACTAGATTTCAACACAGCATTCATTTAGCTTTCACTTCCCTCTCCCCAGCCGCTCCCCCCCACCCCAATTTTCCCCCCTTTTCCTTCCTCACCGACTGAGGCCGCAGATTTTTACTGGAATATGGCTCTATATAGTTTTTTGAATTGTTCTCGTCATGTGGGGAAGGTCGCATTTATTTCCCAGGTTGCCCTGCAAAGGTGGTGGTGGGCCACCTTCTTGTACCACTGCCATCCTTGTCTGGATGATGTTTCCCCAGTGGTATCAGTTAGGGAATTTCGGAATACTGACCCAGCAACGATGAAGGAATGGTGATATTTGTCAAAATTAGGTTGGTGTGTGAGTTGGAGCGGAACTTGAGGGTGATGGTGTCCCCCATTACATTGCTGCTTTTGTCCTTGTCTACAGTAGAGGTCACAGGGGAGGGAGGTGCGGTCAAAGTAACCTTGGTGAATGGCTGCGTTGCTTCCTCTAGATTTTACATATTGCTGCCATAATGCGCAACTGATGTGCATTATGGCAGTCTAATGGCATGGAGTTAATGGCTGTCCTCCAGTACCTTGCCCAAGTGGCCATCCTTCACTTCGGCAGTATGCGTCAAGATTCAATTTGACTGTAAAGGGCATTGCAATCGAACCTGATCCTGTCCTCACCCAGCATCCACACACATACATTTTCTAGTTTCAATGAATGCCAATCAGAAGGAATCCATATTGTTTCATTCTGCTCGTGTTGCTGAAGCCAATTGTAGCACCCCTGAATGAACAGAGAGAACTTGGTATCCATATACATAGATCCTTCAAGGTGGCAGGGCAAATTGATAAGGTGGTTAAAAAGGCTTATGGCTTACTTGGGTTTATAACTAGAGAACTTTATAAATCACTGGTTAGGCCTCAGCAGGAATAGTGTGGACAATTCTGGGCACCACACTTCAGGAAAGATGCAAAGGCATTAGAAAGGGTGCTGAGAAGGTTTACCAAGATGTTACCAGGGGTGAGGGACTTCAGTTATGAGGAGAGGTTGGAGAAGTTGGGACTGTTCTCCTTGGAACAGAGAAGGTTAAGAGGTGGCCTAATAGAGGTTTTCAAGATGATGAGGGGTTTTGATAGAGTAAACAGAGAAAAAATATTCCCTCTGGCGAGTGATTCAATAACTACAGGTCATAGATTCAAAATTACTGGCAAAAGATCTAGAGGGAAGATGAGGAGATTTTTTTTCACTCAGAATTTTCGGATCTGGAACGCTCTACCTGAAAAGGTGGTGGAAGCTGATCCAATAAATAATTTTAAAAGGGAGTTGGACAGATACTTGAGGATGAGGAACTGACAGGGTTACGGACAAACTGCGGGGATGTGCGACCATCCACGACTGCTCTTTCAAAGAGGCAGCACAGGCACGATTGGCCTCCTTCTGTGCTGTCAGTTTCTATGATACTATGATTCTATGATAACTAAAGCAATTAATGCGGTGTGAATTAACATTTTTGAAACTGCACTGGGTGAATCTCTACTTAGAAATCAGATTGAAAGCTCTCAGGATAACTAGAGATAATGGCCCAGAGATTTCTAGATTGTTGCATCTCGTGGCAAGCGACACGTGAACTGGACTTTTTAACTCACCCTTCAGATCGCACTATATTTAGGCCACAAATTGCTAGAAATGCGAATTGATAATGGCTCAGCGAATTCAATGTTGCATCTGGGACCTCATGAATGTCAAGCCCGATGGTCTATCTCCTTAGCCAAAGAAAGTAAAGAATAGAGAAATAAATAGAGCAAACAATGGAGAAGGAAATAGAGTAAATTAGTCAAGATAGAGACAGAAAGAGAAATAGCGAGGGAAAGAGAGAGAATAGATTAAGAGAGAGAAAAAAAGAGACAGAAAGAAAAAGTAAGAAAAACATTTAGATGAACAAACAGAAAAGAAAGACATTGTAACCTAGTTGTTTTTGTGAATTGTTGTATTGGTCCTTGAGAAGTTATGAGTGATTGGCAGGGTAGGTGTGCAAAATGTACAAACATTCTTGAACCCTGAAGTATTGAACCAGCATGCTCATCATGATCAGGAACAGTGGAATTGAGAGATGAAAAACAGTAACATGCATTTATATAGCGTCCCAAGGAACATCACAGGAGCAATTATCAAACAAAATTTGACACTGAGCCACATAAGGAGATATTAGGACAGGTGACCAAAAGCTTGGTCAAAGAGGTAGATTTTAAGGAATGTCTTAAAGGAGAAGAGATAGAGAGGCGGAGAGGTTTAGGAAAGGAATTACTGAGCTTCGGGCCGAAGCAGCTAAAGCACGGCCGCCAATGGTGGAGCGAAGAAAATCGTGGATGCGCAAGAGGCCAGAATTGGAAGAGTGCAGAGATCTCGGTGGACTGTAGAGCTGGAGGAGGTTACAGAGATAGGGTAGGGCAAGGCCATGGAGGGATTTGAAAACAAGGATGAGAATTTGAGGTGTTGCTGCACCGGGAGCTGATATGGGTCTGCGAGCACAGGGGTAATGGGTAAACGAGACTTGATGCGAGTTAGAATACAGGCAGCAGAGTTTTGGATGAGCTCAAGTTTACAGAGAGCACACGGTGGGAGGCCGGCCAGGAGAGCATTGGAATAGTCGAATTTAGAGATAAAAAAGGTATGGATGAGGGTTTCAGCAGCAGATGAGCTGAAGTAGGCAGTCTTGGTGATGGAGAAAAAAGACCAAAATCCATCTAGCTCATTTCTACCATCCTGGTAGTTGCATGATACAATGATACTAGAGCTGTTAACTAATTTTAGCAATCAATCTCTTTGAATGACTCTACAATAGACCCAAACATGAGGTGAGGAAAACCCCGGTGGTGGAGAGCTTTGGGAATTGTAGGTCCAATGTCAACTTTTTCCTCCCAAGCCTACTATATTTACCACGTCATGTCTCAAATTACTCATATACTGTATCCAAAAATGTTTGTTTCTGAAATAAATCTATCTAATTTACATTTCTGAGTATCGAAACAGCTTTGCATACAGAAAATTATTGCCTTCTGACACTAAGAGAGTGTGGATAGCAAGACAAAAAACGTAAGAAATAGGAGCAGGAGCTGGCCATTCGGCCCCTCGAGCCTGCTCCGCCATTCAATAAGATCATGGCTGATCTGATCTTGGCCTCAACTCCACTTTTCTGCCTGTTCCCCATAACCCTTGACTCCCCTGTAGTTCAAAAATCTGTCTATCTCAGCCTTGAATATATTTAATGACTCAGCCTCCACAGCTCTCTGGGGTAGATAATTCCAAAGGTTCATGACCCTCTGAGAGAAGAAATTCCTCCTCATTTCCGTCTTAAATGGGCGACCCCTTATTCTGAAACTATGCCCCCAATCTCTAGATTCCCCCACGAGGGGAAACATCCACTCAGCATCTACCCTGTCCAATCCCCTCAGAATCTTATATGTTTCAATAAGATCACCTCTCATTCTTCTAAACTCCAATGAGTATAGGCCAACCTGCTCAACCTTTCCTCATAAGATAACCCCTTCATCCCAGGAATCAACCTAGTGAACCTTCTCTGAACTACCTCCAATGCAAGTATATCCCTCCTTAAATAAGGAGACCAAAACTGTACGCAGTGTTCTCGGTGTGGTCTCACCAATGCCCTGTACAGTTGTTGCAAGACTTCCCTTCTTTTATACTTCATCCCCCTTGCAATAAAGGCCAACATTTCATTTGCCTTCCTAATTACTTGCTAGCTTTTTGTGTTTCATGTACGAAGACCCCCAGATCCCTCTGTAACGCAGCATTCTGTAGTCTCTTTCCATTTAAATAATAGTTTGCTTTTCTATTCTTTCTGCCAAAGTGGATAACCTCACAACTTCCCATATTATAATCCATCTGCCAAATTTTTGCCCACTCACTTAACCTATCTATATTCCTTTGCAGACTCTTTGTGTCCTCCTCACAACTTGATTTATTTATATTGTCAGCAAATTTGGCTACAGTACACTCGGTCCCTTCATCCAAGTCATTAATATAAATTATAAATAGTTGAGGCCCCAGCACCGATCCCTGTGGCACCCAACTAGTTACAGTTTTCCAACCTGAAAATGACCCATTTATCCCGACTCTCTGTTTTCTGTTTGTTAGCCAATCCTCTATCCATGCTAATATATTACCCCCAACACCATGAGCTCTTATCTTGTGCAGTAACCTTTTATGTGGCACCTTTTCGACTGCCTTTTGGAAATCCAAATACACTACATCTACTGGTTCCCCTTTATCCACCCTACTCGTTACATCCTCAAAGAACTCTAATAAATTTGTCAAACACGATTTCCCTTTCATAAAACCATGTTGACTCTGCTTGATTGTATTATGATTTTCTAAGTGTCCTGCTATTACTTCCTTAATACAGGAAACTTTCGTTTATCCGGCATCGACGGGACCGGCGTGGTGCCGGTTTATCGAAAGTACCGGATAACAGAGAGTTATATCTACCGAGGCTATTTTTAACAAAGAGACTCCAAGCAGCACGGGAGAATCTACTCATGCTACTGCAATGTTTCGGACTTGCAACAGCGCCAGGAGGCCGAATAGTGGCACTTTTGAAAAGTACCCCTACTGACTAAATCGGCGTTCGCGGACTCTGACTCGGACTCGGGATCGGCAACATTGCCGGTTATTTGAGAGGATTTTTCGGAGCACTCGGCGTTCGCAGAGATTCGACTGCGACTCGGCAACATTGCCGGTTATTTGAGAGGAGTTTTCGGAGGATGATTTTTGCCGGTTAAGCGAGAATTCCGGATATTTGGGTGCCGGATAAACGAAAGTTTCCTGTAATGGATTCCAGCATTTTCCCAGTGACAGATGTTAGGCTAACTGACCTATAGTTTCCTGCTTTCTGTCTCCCTCCTTTCTTGAATCAGGGCATTATATTTACGCTTTTCCAATCCGCTGGGACCTTTCTAGAATCTAGGGAATTTTGGAAGATTACAACCAATGCATCCACTATTTCTGCAGTCACTTCTTTTAAGACCCTGGGATGTAGGCCATCAGGTCCAGGGGACTTGTCAGTCTTTAGTCCCGTTAGTTTGCCTAGTACTTTTTCTCCAGTGATAATGATTGTTTTAAGTTCCTCCCTCCCTTTTGCTCCTTGATTTTCCACTATTATTGGGATGCTTTTAGTGTCTTCTGCTGTGAAGACAGATACAAAATATTTGTTCAAAGTCTCAGCCATTTCCTTGTTTCCCATTATTAGTTCCCCAGTTTCATCCTCTGAGGGAGCAATGTTTATTTTAGCTACTCTCTTCCTTTTTATATACTTGTAGAAGCTCTTACTGTCTGTTTTTATATTTCTTGCTAGTTTACTGTCATAATCTATTTTCTCCCTCTATTATTTTTTTAGTCATCCTTTGCAAGTTTCTAAAAATTTCCCAATCTTCTGGCCTAGCACTAATCTTCGCAACATTGTATGCCTTTTCTTTCAATTTGATACCCTCCTTAACTTCCTTAGTTAGATGGTTCATCGTAGAGTCTTTCTTTCTCACTGGAATATATCTTTGTTGGGAGTTATGAAATATCTCCTTAAAAGTCTGCCACTGCTTATCTACCGTCTTAACTTTTAATCTATTTTCCCAGTCCACTATAGCCAACTTTGTCTTCTTACCCGTTGTAATTGCCTTTATTTAAGTTTAAGACACTAGTTTCAGACCCATGTTTCTCACCCTCAACCTGAATGTGAAATTCTATCATGTTATGATCACTCTTCCCTAGAGGATCCTTTACTATGAGATCATTAATCAATCCTGTCTCATTATACATTACCATATCTAAAATAGCCTTCCCTGGTTGGTTCCAGAACTTATTGTTCTAAGAAACTGTCCTGAGTACACTCTATTAACTCATCCCCAAGGTTACCTTTGCTAATTTGTTTTGTCCAATCTGTATGAAGATTAAAATCACCCACGATTATTGTAGTACCTTTCTTACAAGCCCCCATTATTTCTTGATTTATACTCTGTCCTACAGTGTAGCTACTGTTAGGGGGCCTATAGACTACTCCCACCAGTGACTTCTTTCCCTTATTATTTCTTATCTCCACCCAAACTGATTCTACATCTTGATCGTCTGAGCCAAGATCATTTCTCACTACTGCACTGATCTCATCCTTTATTAACAGAGCTACCCCACCTCCTTTTCCTTTCTGTCTATCCTTCCAAAATGTCAAATACCCCTGAATATTCAGTTCCCAGCCTTGGTCACCATGCAACCACGTCTCTTTAATGGCTATCAGATCATACCCATTTATTTCTACTTGCTCTCTGTTTAGACTGGCACAGAAATACTGCTAAAATGGATTTAAAGTTTTTAAAACCCTCTAGGAACAATTTACTACCTGCGGGAGTGTGACTCCACAGATTAATTATTCCCTTTCTTAGTCTTCAAGGTTGAATGGCATGTCAGGACCATAAATGACCCATTAACTGGCTCCTTTTGACATGAATTACCAGCTCTAAATGGCTGTGGTGAGATTAATTTGCATTAACAGTATAAATCCAGCAATTTAATGACTTGCAATTAATTTCAATGGGGAGGCTCACGGCGAGATTGCAATTTTGTAGAAGTTAACGGCGGAGCAGCACAAATCGTCCAGCAATTTGTGGAGAATCAGAACTCATGGCGTATCTCTTCTTTGCCACAAACTACGAGATGTTTTACAAACTATTAATGGCAGGGTGCCGTTAATTCACCAGTATTTTTCAAGCCATTTCTGAGCCAATGTTGTTTGGAACAAGATGGTTCCTGAGCCACTGGCACCTTAGAGCATCATATCAAGTAAAGTACTGGTGAAGGGTGTTATAATGTAGGATGTAAGTTTAGGTAGCTATTATGGAATTTTGTTTGCTTTATGTCTGGAGAAACAGAGAAAAACTGCATTGCTGTGGGAATGAAATAGATTGGGAACAGTTGTTTATAAAGTGGTTTGTATGTGATCAGTGGAAGGAATGAACTTGATGGGATGATACAGCTTTTCCTTGCTTTTTAATGTTCCTTAACTTATGAGTGACAACAGGGTGCTTATATTGCCATTTCCATTGTTGGTTTTTTAATTTCTTTTTTCTTGCTCTATCGGATCTTTTATGATCTGTTGTGACTCTCACCTAGCCCCACTGGAAAATTCCTTGGGCCAATATATTTTCTACATTGCTTCTCATTTCATATTTCCTAATTTATCCATCATCACTGTTATAAAAATGATCAAATTTGAAAAATTTCATTTAAAATTGACTTTTGTTGTCTTTTTAAGATACAACCTTTTCACATCAAAGTAATTTGTTATTGACACAATACTTCATCAGGCTCTTAGTTATTTCTTCTGTTTAATTGCTCCCTCAAGCACATAGAAATTCTCAATGCTTCCAAGTGACATTAATTCCTGGTTATTAAAAAGGAAAAAAAAAATAATTACATTTATATAGTGCCTTTCATGACCTCAGGACATCCCAAAGTGCTTTACAATCAATGAAGTACTTTTGAAGTGTAGGCACTGTAGTAATGTAGCAAACATGGCACCCAATTTGTACACAGCAAGGTCCCACAAACAGCAATGAGATAAATGACCAGATCTTTTATTTTAGGTGTTGGTTCTAGGATAAATATTGGCCAGGACAGCAGAGAGAACTCCTCTGCTCTTCTTCGAATAGTGCCATGGGAATCTTTTACTTCCATCTGAGAGAGCAGACGGGGCCTCAGTTTAACATCTTATCTGAAAGACACCACCTCAGACATTACAGCACTTCTTCAGTACTGCACTGAAGTGTCAGCCTAGATTTGGTGCTCAAGGCTCTGGAATAGGACTTATGTGCATTCGGTCCTTTTAGAATCAACTCAAGTGATGGCATTGATCCAAAAAATAATTTTGGCACCTAAAATTAATTGTATAATAACTATTTCAATGTTAGGAATATCTAAATAGTTTCTCTTAACAGGTACATAAAGCTATTAATGCACCAGATCAGCTTCTCAGCCTCAAACTATTTCCTTTGCCAAGTCACCCATTCCTGGATATTGAAGCACGTTGCATCTACAGTGTACCCTTGATTTAAAAGATTCTAGAGACGAGTTGTATGAGATGCTGAACATAATAGCTGCCTAAGCTCATTCATTCTTGCCTAATTTGATCCATTATACTAGTCACACTTGATATTCTCTGCACAGAACTGCAAGCAAGCCTTACATATAAAATGTTCTTCCATAAGAGATTCCTGTCATTGCAAAAGGCTCAAAAGCTGAGATTATGGTGTCCAAAAATAACCACATATAGGATGGGATTTCAAAGGCGATCTTAAAACATAACATTTGATGTCAGTGCCAGTGGGACTGGTTCATCTTCACTGCAGTTTCAGATTAATTGTGTTGGTTCTTTGGTTCATCCCAAGCTATAATGTTTTGGTACATTACATGGGGCTAATCATGGTATTGATTTGTGCATACCATCATCTCGAGTCATTTTGAAGATAGTAACTCAACCTACTAATATAAAAATAGACCAGTTCTGGTGAAACGTCACCAACCTGAAATGTTAACTCTGTTTCTCTCTCCACAGATGCTGCCTGACCTGCTGAGCATTTCCAGCATTTTCATGTTTTTATCTCAGATTTCCAGCATCCACAGTATTTTGCTTTCGACTCAGCCTACTCAGCTCAATTTCAAACAAATATCAACTGCAGGGTTTGATTATCCCAGTGGACAATGCTTCTATAAATTGGCTCAACTTTATAGGACAACTATGGCATAGGTAGACAATTGCTTGAAGGCACTGGACCAGCTCCATTCTGCCTTATGTTTGAGTACATTATTAGGCTTCCATAACACCAAGGAAACTCAATTACAGCAAATTGAGCAACTTTTTAAGTTGGCTAGTATACAAGCTAAGAAAGACAAGTCACCAATAAAGAAATGTAAAACCTTACACAATGCTAGATTGCCAGTAAGCATTAATCTTAGTAGCTTGAAAAAAAAGGTTGAGGGGAAAGCCCAAAAAGTTGCAAGCTCCTCAGCAACCGATGAAGATGCAACTGTAATACTTAAAATTTGGTCTTTTAGGAAATCTCCCAGGAATATGAACTCCTTCAGCACATAACTAAATCTGTTCTGAACCTGCCCCCTCAGAGCATACAGCAAGTTTCATAGATTTCTTTGTGAAACATACAGTTTATAGGTTTTCATGTAATCTCGCAGGTCAAATTTCCCAATCTGCCTGGTAACATACAGATGCATGGAATAGGAACCCAAGGTTATATCCAAGCCTCTGTTGGCATTTGCACAAATACACTGAATGAAAAACATAAGAAAATTTGGAAAAGCAAGTGTTAATCAGCCGATTCATTCCATACCCTGGTTCTGGTGAAGTCCTTGTGTATAATACACAAGTAGTTAAAGTGTTGGGCTACAGAGGGGAGAAAACCTATCCAAGCAGCCTTCACAGCATCAACTAGTAGATGACAGAAGTCTGGAAGCTGGGTGGCTCTGATAGAGGCTGGATCATCCAGATGTCCAGGTTGGAGAGGATTGCAGGAGGTACAGTGAGAGAATAACAATTACTTTAAATTCCTAAATAAATATGATCATTAATCATGGCACCAGTATCTTGGCTTCCAGCAATGTCCGTCATAAGGACATCTTTGCCAAGTATTTTTCAATGTTGATGTCTTTCCTGAATGCATCATGTGGTGAGGGGAGGTGTTTGAATGCTGCAACAGTCATTGCTTGTGTTTGGTTCAGTATTTATCACACACTTTAAAAATGATTAAGTCAGTTTTACTGTGATCAGAAGGCAATTTTATTGGAATTCATCTCTTGAATTTAGCAGCCCCATATAATAGTTATAGTCTCTCTCTGAGCTTTTAGCTCCACAGTAACATTCTCTCTCTTATCTCATTACTAAATTACTCCCCGTAATTATGCCCTTTGTCTTAGCTCATAACTAAATAATGCCCCATTACAAGCTGTGTTGTAGATCATTACTAAATGACTCCACACAATTGCATCCTCTGTCTTAGCTCATTACTAAATGATGTCCCCCACCATTACTCTCTGTTTTAGGTTATTACCTAAATGATCCCCCATTACACTCTGAGTTGTATATCATTATAAATGATCCCACTCCAGTTACACACTTTATCTCAGCTCACTATGAACTGACTATTTACAGCTACGCCTTCTCTCTTAGGTCATTATTAAATGACCATTCTCCCCAGAGTTACACTGCATATCATTACTAAATATCCCCAACCATTACTTTCTCTCTCTCAATATTAATTGGTCTGCTATCATCAGTCTTTGGCTTAGTTCATTACAAAATGCCCCCCATCCAACTCTTACTCCCAGTCTTATCTCATGACTAAATTACACCCTGTTGAAGACCCTTGTTAAAGGACCAACCCTTGTTAAACGCTTTGGCTCAGGTAATTATGACTTCAAGCCCCTCCTCCCCAGCCATAGACTTTGTCTTAAGACATTACTAAATGATTCTCTCCACACATAGTTACATCCTCCCTCTTAGCTTATTACTAAATGAACTCCCCGCCATTAGTCGTTGTGTTAATTTATTACTAAATGCTCGCATCCAATTACACTCTTGGTTTTAACTCATGCACAAATGGTCTCCTTCATTAAATTCATAATCCATCATTTGCTCCCAAGTTCATTTTGAGTTTTGAAGCCCTATTCTCGCAGGCACCTCTACAAACTGATCTCGGCCCTTAAAAGAACCAGAAAATACAGTGCAGGTCTCAGCGAGGATACATTTTTCAAAAACCACTAAAAAAAAAATTACAATAAAACACTCGAAAAATGACATTTACTTTCTGCTGCATCTGAAAATCTAGTCGTAATTTTAAGAGAACCTCAGAGCAAGACCAATTTCAGGAAACTCATATACAAGGCTCTGTATCTTGGGGCTACGGCCAGGTTTATGGGTGGAAATGCATTCGGGCGGAGGGATCGATAGATGGCCAAAAAAAGATGGATGAGGTTTGGGTGAATTGTAGTTACGTGCGTAACTCACCAATAATTCTGCAATCTTTTAAGCCACGTAATTGGTTCGCACCCAGGTTACATGTGCCTCTGTCCATGGGACTGAAGTCAGATCTATATTATTACCATTTCCAGCCTTTACCCACTACCCTTAATTTTGCTCAAACTGAAAAGGAAAGGGCATTGTAAATTTTTAAACAAAAACCTTTCAATTATTGTAATGTGTGATAAATACAATGTGTGACACAGAGCTACTAACTTATGGATCAGAATAAATTAAAATGGGAAGAATTTGCATTTATATAGTGTCTTTTATGTAGTCAGGATGTTCCAAAGCACTTCATAGCTAATAAGTTGCTTATTTTTAAAGTGTAGTCATTGATGCTTTGTTGGTAAATTTGGCAGCCAATTGTACATAGCAAGATCCCATAAACCATAAATGAGATAAGCCGCCAGTTAATGTGTTTTGGTGGTGTTGGTTGAGGGATGAATATTGAACAGAACGCCAAGAGAACTCACTGCTCTTTGTCAAGTCATTCCACGGGATCTTTTGCATCCAACTGGACAGGTAGACAGGACCTCAATTTGACATCTCATCCAAAAGATGGTCCCTCCAACAATACAGCATTCCTACACTGAAGTGTCAGCCTAGATTATTTGCGCAAGTCTTGGAGTGGGACTTGAACCCAAAATCTTCTGACTCAGAGGTGAGTGCTACCACTTAGCTCAACAATAATGTATTCATTATGTTGGCTAATGTGGCTTTTTCATATACATGCAATTCTTGCAATTTGAGCAACAGAGATCATTTGCTAGCTTACTTTTTGAAAATCCTGACTGTTGAAATACTCTAGAAGAGAGAAACAGAGACAAACAATTGTATGAGGCTAGTTTTCCATCGACCTCAGTAGCTTGTTCAACATTGAGATGCCCTTCAAACCACATATCATATCTAACACCAATATTGATTCTAGAATGGTTCCCACGGATTGGAAGATAGCAAATGTAATCCCACTATTTAAGAAAGGAGGGAGAGACTAAACGGGGAACTACAGACCAGTTAGCCTGACATCAATAGTAGGGAAAATGCTGGAATCTATTATTAAGGACGTGGTAACAGGGCACTTAGAAAATAATAATAGGATTGGGCAGAGTCAACACAGATTTATGAAAGGGAAATCATGTTTGACAAATCTGTTAGAGTTTTTTGAGGTTGTAACTAGCAGAATAGATAAGGGGGAACCAGTGGATGTGGTGTATTTGGATTTTCAGAAGGCATTCGATAAGGTGCCACACAAGATGTTATTGAACAAAATTAGGGCTCATGGGATTGGGGGAAATATATTACCATGGATTGAGGATTGGTTAATGGACAGAAAACAGAGAGTAGGAATAAATGGGTCATTTTCGGGTTGGCAGGCTGTAACTAGTGGGGTACCGCAAGGATCAGTGCTTGGGCCTCAGCTATTCACAATCTATATCAATGATTTGGATGAGGGGACCAAATGTAATATATCAAAGTTTGCTGATGATACAAAGCTAGGTGGGAATGTAAGTTGTGAGGAGGATGCAAAGAGGCTTCAAGGGGATATAGACAGGCTAAGTGAGTGGGCAAGAACATGGCAAATGGAATATAATGTGGAGAAATGTGAAGTTATCCACTTTGGTAGGAAAAATAGAAAAGCAGAGTATTTTTTAAATGGTGAGAGATTGGGAAATGTTGGTGTTCAGAGGGACCTGGGTGTCCTTGTACACGAATCACTGAAAGTTAACATGCAGATACAGCAAGCAATTAAGAAAACAAAGGTTATGTTGGCCTTTATTACAAGAGGATTTGAGTATAAGAGTAAAGATGTCTTACTGCAATAATATAGGGCCCTGGTGAGACCACACCTGGAGTATTGTGTACTGTTTTGGTCTCCTTACCTAAGGAAGGATATACTTGCCATAGAGGGAGTGCAACAAATGTTCACCAGACTGATTCCTGGGATGGGGGGCTTTGTCCTATGAGGAGAGATTGAGTAGAATCGGCCTATATTCTCTGGAGTTTAGAAGAATGAGAGGTGATCTCATTGAAACATACAAAATTCTT
Organism: Squalus acanthias; assembly: GCA_030390025.1. NCBI lineage: Eukaryota > Metazoa > Chordata > Chondrichthyes > Squaliformes > Squalidae > Squalus > Squalus acanthias. The sequence continues at coordinate 20,722,248 of CM059432.1, read as the reverse complement.
ACAGGGCTTGACAGGGTAGATGCAGGGAGGATGTTTCCCCTGGCTGGGGAGTCTAGAACCAGTGGTCACAGTCTCAGAATAAGGGCTCGGCCATTTAGGACTGAGATGAGGAGAAATTTCTTCACTCAGAGGGTGGTAAATCTTTGGAATTCTCTACCCCAGAGGGCTGTGGAGGCTCAGTCATTGAGTATATTCAAGACAGAGATCGCTAGATTTTTGGATATTAAGGGAATCAAGGGATATGGGGATAGTGCAGGAAAGTGGAGTTGAGGTAGAAGATCAGCCAAGATCTTATTGAATGGCAGAGCAGGCTCGAGGGGCCGAATGGCCTACTCCTACTCCTATTTCTTATGTTCTTATGTATTGCATATTTCTAGCCACACAACATCACTTGTATCTTACCTTACTTTACCCGCATTGCTGCTGAAACATTTATTCATGTTTTTAATCACATGCAAGCTTAACTTCTCCAATGCTCACTTTGCCAGCCTTCCAAGCTCCACCTCACATATACTCACACTCATCCTATCCTTTGCTGCCTCCATCTAGTACCACACTAAGTTCTGCTTGCCCATCATCTTCAATTAAAAATGCCCCCATAGCCTCCTCCCATCCTGCTTCTGCACATTCCTCTAGCCCTAGGTTCAAGCTTGAGACTTCCAGTCTTCCAAATCTATCCTCCTGCACTTCTCCCCCCTTCTGCTCAATTATTAGTGCCACAGTCATCAGCCGTTTCGTTCTGACTCTCTGGATTTCTCTAAATTCCTCTGCCTTTCTACTTCTCTCCCCATCTTCAAAATCCTCCTCAAAACCTTTTGCTTTGACCATGTCTTCGGTCACCTCCCCTAACCCTTCTACTGTTCAGAATCCATTTCTTCTTTGGGCGTTTACTATATTAAAAAGGATGATATAAATGCAAACCATTGTTCTTATTGTTGACACTTGAATGGTCCTGAGAGCCAGAACCTGATGAAGGTATTTAAAGCGCAGAAAGTTTTAGGCTACACTTTTTAAGGAGGAATGTTAAAGTGAGCAACAAGTGAATAATGAGAAGGAATGGCCTGTGTGCAGTCAGTGGTATGTTATGATGAGAAGATTGTGATGGCCAGAAAGCATGTGCCACATGGCTGAAGCTGATGGCAGAGAAATCAGCTGCAAAAAGACCCTGTGACAAGTCAAAGCTGAAATGGCGAGACTGATTTTGGAAGGGGAACAATTGGCATTACTGGAGGATTGCAAGGGTTGCAGGGGCCAGCACAAAAGAGAGCACAATGGTGACATCTTGTGGTATATATGACCAAGCTGGTTATGATAACTAACTGAATGCATAATGCCCATCTGTATCATGTAAGTAGGTGCTTTGATGCATGGTAACTCAAGCTGACTACATGGTATAGGTAGAGATGATATATATCGCATGCCCTGTATTGTTTGCAGGCTTTCTTACCAAAATCAGGACATTTGGGAAAGCATTCTTTAAGAGAATAGTACTGAGGGCATCAGGAAAATGTCGATACATTTTAATGTCAGTTGGAATCTAATGGAAAAATCACAACAAAAATTCACTACAGAAACAAGTATGTAACTAAAAGTGGCGCCTCCATAAAAATAGTGATGCTCAACAGATTCCATTGGAAAGGGGGAGGCTGAGGAAACCAGGACACTGGAAAACATAAGTTTGAATCTGCCTGTCTGAAGAAAACAAACACCAACGGCTCTGCTGATGCTTCTCTTCTTCCTTCTAAAGTAATAGCAGTTAACTGCTAACTGGCTTGCTGAGGAAGCCCATCTTTGGATCAGGGCTTCCCTCACAGCTAAGATAAAAAAAAGTGGCCAATTTGCAAATCTTTAGAACTACAGCGCCTCTAATCATTCAATCAGCAGTTCAATCTCAAAGAAAATACTTAACAAAAGCAGATGCTTTACATACAATTGATTAGACTTCAAACTTTTTGCTGCTATCTTTGGATGAAATTTAGCAGCAGATTGATTCTAGTTAGTGCACCAAATAATGATTGGGAAATTTCACGCTTGGATCAGAGCTTTGCATTTAATTGTTGAACATGGATCAGGAATTGCATGTATTGGGAAAGAATAGGAATCAGTTTGACGGATTACAATTGAATGCCTGGGCTGGTGCAAAATAATCTATTAAATTGAGATATCAATGCACAGTGACTGGAAGGAATACAGGCTTAATTTCCCCACTCTGTGACAATTCTGATTTCAACTGTACTGTTATAGAGACTCCCTGAACTGACGCTCGTCACTTCCCTGCATAGGAGATGGGAAACCAGATCTCTGGCCAGTGGTGGTCCAGTGGGAGTTCACAGAGGGAAACCTGCAAACAGGGAAAAATCGTGGGTTGGGTTGGTGGGTGAGACATCTGTGCAGATCACGTCAGTGTTTATCTGGAGCTAATTGCACCAAGGTGTTAACTGAGCAAAGATTTTGGTTCTTGAAATACAAGTAAAATCAATGGGCTAGAAATTACGTAGCGCCCCATTTGGGGCGATAACTTTTCAGGGAGCGCAAAAGTATCGCCGGGCGAAAAAGATTTGCTGCTGCCAGGAACTTCCGCTTCAGTGCTCCAAGTGGGAAGTGGAGCGCTAAATCAAGCGCTACCACTTCCCTTGGAGCACTAAAGGGAGTGAGAGGGGCGGTATCGGCAGAGCGCTGAGCAATGTTCGGGGCAGCGTTGCCGTCTTTACAGGCTCCTTCCCTCCCGTAAAGGGAAGGGCCAATGCTGCGTTGAATGAATCTTTAGGCTGTGTCAGTTGGGCAATGGCACCTGCGCAACGCGAATAGCAGCCCCAAGCACTCTAAGAGAGTGCAGGGCTGAGCAATCGTGGGGGCAAAAGAATGCAGGAGGCACCAGAGTGGGGACATAAATAAATTTTGCCCTACCTGACCACCACTGCCTTTAAATAGCGCTCCCCAAGCGGCCAGCCGAGGTGACAACGCCTCCTGCAGCTGTCGTTATTGACACCTGACGATGCTGTAGGGGGCGGAAGCAAATATCACTTCCAGGGCACTAACGGGGCGCTGCGCACCGGATGACGTCATGATCTTCGGGGCGCAAGAGAACGAGGCGGTAAGTCTCAGCGCGCATCGGTGAATTCGCCGCGCCCGGTCGGTAACCCCTTAGCGTCCCGTTACCGCCCCCGCAGGCGCTAACGGGAGGCACAAACCAGGGGAATTTCTCCCCCAATGACTTTTGTTATCAATGAGATGGAAGTCGTGCACAGGGCAAGCAGACTCAATGAATCCCCAGGGAGAGATGATACTTATCTCAGAATGCTGAGAGAGACCAAGGTGGAGATTTGCGAAGGCACTGGCAATCATTATGAGGGAGTCACTGGACACTGAGGAGGTATATTCAGAAAGGGTGACAAAATAGACACAAGCAACTACAGATCTATTAGTGTTAGTTCCATTCCATGTAAAATAATGGAATCCATTATCAGGAATAAACTTAAGGATCATCTGCATAATAATAACCTAGTTAACAGCAGTGAGCATGGATTCAAAAGGGGACAATTCTACCTGCCCAACCTCCTCGATTTCTTTGAGGAAATGACAACCCAAGTGAACTCTGGGAAACTCTATGTACCTCAACTCCCAAAAGGCATTTGACAAAGTTCCACACAAAAGGCTATTAATTAAACTCAAAGCTGCGTGGATTCAGAGTAAACCCTGTGATTGGATAAGAAACTGGTTGAAGGGTAGAAAACAATGAATAGTCATTAGAGGACTTATGTCAGTGTGGTAGGAACTACTGAGTGGGGTGTCTCGGGGTTCATGCTGGGACTATTACTGTTTCTAATTTACATCAATAACTTGGATTAGAAACTCAATGTAAAGTGGTCAAATTCTGTAGATGATGCCAAACTACAAGGGGCAGTGAAATTAGAAGAGGCTGCTCAGGTATTACAGATCTGTAAGTGGGCAGAACAATGGCAGATGAAATTGAATGCAGAGAAATGTAAAGTGCTACTCACAAGAAGAAAAATAGATAACATGGATACTCGAATATGGTATTGAAACAGACAAGAATGAAGTTGAAGGAGAGCTAGGAGTTTTAGTAGACTCAATGCTAAACATGTCCCATCAATGCAGAGTGACAATCAACAAAGCTAATAGGATGTTGAGCTGTTGGGTCAGAAGGTAAATGCGCCATGGAATACGGTATTGAACCATGTAGCGCTGCAAGGTCCTGGGTTGCAACATTTGGTCTCAGCATCTCTGCACTGAATGTGGCCTCATGAATAGGGTTCCAGTTAATTCCTTGAAAAATTTTCATTTTTATTTTTAAACATTAAATCCAAGATGGGGAAGGAATGGGTGGTACATTTTCTGGGTAAAAACCAGAACAAAGCCTCTCAATATAACAAATATCACCACGATCTTTTGCATTTTCATTCTCAGCTTCACCTTAGCAGCAGTTCCTGTCTTTATAAAACATCTGATTTACCATCAACAGAAGATCCATTATTAAACACTTATTAATGTCAGACACCTCAGGCATTGAGCCTCTCTATATGCAAATTTTGTGTCACACTGCACTTAATTGGCTCAAATGTCCTATTCACAAACAGCAAATAACAACTAACTTTTTTTTAAAAAGGAGCTAAGTTTTTGAAACTACCCTCAGTTGCCACCTTGGATTCTTACTAAGGTAAGAAACGTAGGTCTGGAAATATGATTTGTCATTAACATGTATTCAAGAAAATGATTAAACTCACTAATACAATAGCATTTTGTGTTAGAAATGCCTCCAATGTTTTCTGTCAGAGACCTGCGCCTGGAGTTTATGGGAGCTCCTAAACCCATGACTCTCGGTTGAAGAAATGGAACAAGATAATAGGCTATAGTTTTCAGCGTGAAATTAGGCCTTCAATTCATAGTTTTATGATTAACAGCAAGACTGGCCATTTACAGATCATGCCCTGATTTGCTGTTTGAAATATCCATCTCCCTTCCCCACACCATAATTAGATGAACAGTAAGGGTTCGGACCTCTTACACCATATAACAGGCAGAGATTCATTGATTTATTTGACATACTAGGGCAACACGGTGGCATAGTGGCATAGTGGTTAGCACTGTTGCCTCACAGCGCCAGGGACCCGGGTCGAATCCAGCCTAGGATAACTGTCTGTGTGGAGTTTGCACATTCTCCCCGTGTCTGCGTGGGTTTCCTCCGGGTGCTCCGGTTTCCTCCCACAGTCCAAAGATGTGCGGGTTAGGTTGATTTGGCTATGATAAATTGACCCTTAGTGTTAGGGGGATTAAATACGTGGGGTTACGGGGATAGGGTGGGATATGTGTCGGTGCAGGCTTGATGGGCTGAAATGGCCTCTATCTGCACTGTGGGGATTCTGTGATTCTGTGATATGACATATATAAATGTGATATGCGAGGTGAGTAGGTTTATTTAGTTATTTCACTACCTACCTGCCGGTAGTAGGTAAGAAAAACACTATGGACTGGGCTTTTGTCCATAGTCTCGCTGATAGTGGTGGAAAGTAAGGGAAAATTCAGCAAGTTAGTCCTAATGCCACCTCAGTGCTGACCTGGATTTCTTCCCTCTTGCCCCACTTGTTCTGCTGCTAGCCACTCTTCCCAGTTCATCATATGCAAAGGGTGCTCCCCAGAAAATTCCCTCCCATCCGCCTGTGTTACCGTTGCTTCCCAGGACCACCATGTCGAAGGTAGCTGCTGTCCATGGGAAGTAGAGATCACGGTTTTGTAGCAGACTCCTCTCTCTCTCCCCACTCTGGCATCCAAAGGACATCTGCGTAGGCTTCGCTCTCTGCTGAGGCCTACAAGGCTGCAGCTCCATCAGTCCGTAGAGCTTTTAAGCCCCATCAGTCCGTGGAGCTTTTCCACCCCTTCAAATGGTCAGCCACCTCTTTTTATTTTAGTTGCCGCAACGCTAGGCTTTTGTGGCCAAGCTCTGGTGAGCTCCCTTTTGCGACGGGCATCCCACTGGGAGCCTGCCATGCATCTGTAATGAGCCCTGGCCCAGGAAACAGGGTTGAGTTTGCAACAGTGTCGGGGTGGCGAGCAGATGTCCCATACCACCGAAACATCGCTGCTAGAAGGAAAAGATCCCGTTTATATATTTATTTATTTTCCAGGAACCAAAATAAAACTTACTCCAGTGTCTCTTGGGAGATCTCTTACAAACTTCTTTCATAAGAACCTAAGAATATAAGAAATAGGAACAGGATAGGCCACATGGGCCCTCGAGCCTGCTCCACCATTCAATAAGATCATGACTGAAATTTGACATCGTCCACTTTCCCGCCCTATCTCCATATCCTTTGATTCCCTTCGTGCCCAAAAATCCATCAATTTCAGTCTTAAACACACTCTGGGGCGGTGGTTTCACCAGCCCTGGTGAGTCCGGTGTGGCCGGAGCAGACAGCGGCCTCAAACTCCGCACCTGTCTTCAGCACGCCTCCTCCAAGTGATTTTGCCCTGATTGGCCTTGTTAAGCCCGCCCTGCGAGGTTCCCAGCCAATTAAAAGGAAGCGGGTCTGATGACGTCATCTGATGACACGTCATTATCCGGTTTCCTTAAAGGGGCCATGTCCACATTCATTTTGACAGTTGTGCTGTCAATGTTCTACAGCACTGAGGTGCTCCAAACACTGACAAGCACTGTACAAAGGTGCACAGCTGCACCCAGGCTCTCCCTCTATATGCTTATGGAGGGAGTCACAGCATGCATGAAGGTTCTCTTCCCTTCCAATGGGCGGAAGAGACCTCCTGGTTGCACATTGCACAGGAGGACACAAGCAGGGATGTTGTCAGGAGGACCAGGCTGCAGTGGCGCAAACCTTTCAATGATCTCAGTAGATCACGAAACGTTACTGCCAAGCCACACTCAACCTCATCCTGTTGTGCCACTCATCACATCCCCATCACTCTGCCTTCCCTACCCTACTCCTGCACATCCTTACTCACACCAACTTACATTGCACCTCCACCCATCCCTCTCTATCTACATTATCACATCCCCATCTCACTAGCCACCCCTCACACTCACCCTCATCCTACTGCAAGTATACCAACTAACTGCGCTCAAGGGTAGGCACTTGGATGTTTTAGCCAATGTTCATGTGAAGTTTTGGTAATGTGCTGTCAAACATTGAAATCTTTATTTTGAACACTTTGCGTTCTTGCACAGATTTGTGTGCACCTTTGGAAGTGGCTTAGTGAGTTGCAGTGAATGGTGAGACATAATGTCCCCAGCACCCCCCCTCCCCCCAATGGTGATGAGTGTGAAAGGAATGGCTTGGACATTGTAGGGATGCTTTATGGTGCTGGTGTGGGGTGGTGCCAACCTGGTGCATCATGTGACAGCCATGGTGTACAGTGTTAAGTGAAGCAAATCTGGACATGGTGAGGCCATCGCTGGTGTCGCGGGCAGCATGTGCATGGGTGATGATGCCCTGTGTTCAGTGCAGCATCAGTTGATTTCGGAGAAGGTTGGTGTGGATGTTGGTGCTGCTGGTGTGCCCGGTGCTGCTGGTGTTGGGGCTGATCGTGTTGGGATTCTGAGGACCAAGGTGAGATTTTTTCAAGGGCCCCGATGCTGATGGAATAGATGGTAGGTGAGGTTGAGATGACAGAAGTGATCTGTCAATGTTGAGATAGGTTGTTCCAAGGAGGTGACAGTGGATAGAGAGATTACTACAAATGCTTCAAAAGTGCATAAAGCTCAAAAGTGGTTTCCAAATCATTAATGCTCCAGCTTCTGACATTGGAAAGTGACCAGCTGTAAAATGTTAGCTTTTAGACCACTTTTGTAGCTGTCACCTAATCAAAGAAATGGAGAGTTGTTCAGAACCCTGACACACTTACATGGCGTGATCCCCGAGCGATGGGAACCTCGTGGAAAACATGGGAAAATGCTTTGCATCTGGTAAAATGGTGATTAAATTGCTTTAAACACCCTCTTAACTCGCACAATTGCATGACCTGTCGCTTAGTGGCGGGTCTGCAAAGCGCAGGCAGAGCCGGCACTAGGGAAACTCACAAGGAGGCGGGTTTAGAGCGGGATACTGCCCCGCTTTTGATTTTGACAGAGGACCCACCTCCGAACCCGCCCTCTGAGCGCCGGCAAAATTCAGCCCAATGACTGAGCATCCACAGCCATCTGGATAGAAAATTCAAAAGATTTCCAAATCCTTTCAGCGCCCTCACCTCAAACTTGCAACAGCATAAACTGGATGGGATCAGTGCAGTGGTGAGAAGTGATATTGGCTCAGAAGATCAAGATGTAGAATCGGTTTGGATGGAAATAAAAAATAATAAGGGGAAAAAGTCTCTAGTGGGCGTAGTCTACAGGCCCCCGAACAGTAGCAATACTGTTGGACAGAGTATAAATCAACAAATAATGGAGGCCCGTAAAAAAGGTACAGTAATAATCATGGGTGATTTTAATCTCCATATTGATTGGACAAATCAAATTCGCCATGGTAGCCTTGAGGAGGTGTTCATAGAGTGTATCTGGAATGGTTTCCTGGAACAGTATCTAATGGAACCAACCAGGGAGCAGGCTATCTTGGATCTCGTACTGTGTAATGAGACAGAATTAATAAATGATCTCACAGTAAAGAATCCTCTCGGTAAGAGTGATCATAACATGGTTGAATTTCAAATTCAGTTGGAGGGTGAGAAAGTTGTATCTCAAACCAGTCTTAAAGATCTTAAAGAAAGGCAATTACAATGGCATGAGGGCAGAACTGGCTAAAGTGAACTGGAAAAATAAATTAAAAGGTAGGACAGTTGAAATGCAGTGGCGGACATTTAAGGAGATATTTCATAACTCTCAATATATTCCAGTGAGAAAGAAAGATTTTAAGAGAAGGGAGCACTATCGTGGCTAACTAAGGAAGTAAAGGATGGTATCAAATTGAAAACAAAGGCATACAACGTTGCCAAGATTGGTGGGAGGCCAGAGGATTGGGAAATTTTTAAAAACCAGCAAAGGATGACTAAAAAAATAATAAAGAGAGAGAAGATGAATTATGAAAGTAAACTGGCAAGAAATATTGAAACAGATAGTAAGAGCTTCTACCAGTATATAAAAAGGAAGAGAGTAGCTGAAGTAAACATTGGTCCCTTAGAGGATGAGAATGGGGAATTAATAATGGGGAACGGGGAAATGGCAGAGACTCTGAACAAATATCTGTCTTCACGGTAGAAGACACTAACAACATCCCACTAATGGATAATCAAGGGGCCACAGGGAGTGGGGAAGTAAAGACAATCACTATCACTAAGGAAAAAGTACTTGGTAAAATAATGGGACTAAAAGACAACAGGTCCCTTGGACCAGATGGCCTGCATCCCAGGGTCTTAAAAGAAGTGGCTGCAGAGATAGTGGATGCATTGGTTGCAATATACCAAAATTCCCTGGACTCTGGAGAGGTCCCAGAAGATTGGAAAACCGCAAATGTAACACCCCTATTTAAGAAAGGAGGGAGATAGAAAGCAGGAAACTATAGACCAGTTAGCCTAACATCTGTCGTTGGGAAAATGCTGGAGTCCTTCATTAAGGAAGCGGTAGCAGGGCATTTGGAAAATCATAATGCAGTTAAGCAGAGTCAGCATGGTTTTATGAAAGGGAAATCATGTTTAACAAATTTGCTGGAGTTCTTTGAGGATGTAACGAGCAGGGTAGATAAAGGTGAGCCAGTGGATGTGGTGTATTTGGATTTCCAGAAGGCATTCGATAAGGTGCCACATAAAAGGTTACTGCATAAGATAAGAGCTCACGGAGTTGGGTGTAATATATTAGCATGGATAGAGAATTGGCTAACTAACAGAATGCGGAGATGCCGGTGTTGGACTGGGGTGGACAAAATTGAGAGGTCGCACAACACCAGGTTATAGTCCAACAGTTTTATTTGAAATCACAAGCTTTCGGAGCTATCGATTGCCCCTTCCTCAGGTGAAGTAGGGAAGGGGCAATCGATAGCTCCGAAAGCTTGTGATTTCAAATAAAACTGTTGAACTATAACCTGGTGTTGTGCGACCTCTCAATTTTAACTAACAGAAAGCAGAGAGTCGGGATAAATGGGTCATTTTCCGATTGGCAAACGTTAACTAGTGGGGTGCCACAGGGATCGGTGCTGGGGCCTCAACTATTTACAATCTACATTAATGACTTGGATGAAGGGACTGAGTGTAATATAGCCAAGTTTGCGGATGATACAAAGATGTGTGGGAAAGCAAGTTGTGCAGAAGACTCAAAGAATCTGCAAAGGGATATAGACAGGCTAAGTGAGTGGGCAAATATTTGGCAGATGGAGTATAATGTGGGAAAGTGCGAGGTTATCCACTTCGGCAGGAAAAATAAAAAAGCAAATTATTATTTAAATGGAGTGAGACTACAAAATGCTACAGTTCAGAGGGACCTGGGGGTCCTTATTCATGAAACACAAAAAGTTAGCATGCAGGTACAGCAAGTAATCAAAAAGGCAAATGGAATGTTGGCCTTTATTGCAAGGGGGTTGGAATATAAAAGCAGGGAAGTCCTGCTACAACTGTACAGGGTATTGGTGAGACCACACCTTGAGTACTGCGTACAGTTTTGGTCTCCTTATTTAAGGAAGGATATACTTGCATTGGAGGCAGTTCAGAGATGATTCACTAGGTTAATTCCAGAGATGAGGGGGTTGACTTATGAAGAAAGGTTGAGCAGGTTGGGTCTATACTCATTGGAATTTAGAAGAATGAGAGGTGATCTTATTGAAACATATAAGTTACTGAGGGGGCTCAACAAGGTAGATGCAGAGAGGATGTTTCCCCTCATGGGGAAATCTAGAACTCGGGGGCATAGTTTCAGAATAAAGGAATTTCTTCTCTCAGAGGGTCGTAAATCTGTGGAATTCTCTGCCCCAGAGAGCCGTGGAGGCTGGGTCATTAAATACATTTAAGGTGGAGATAGACAGATTTTTGCAAGATAAGGGAGTGAAGGGTTATGGGTAGCGGGCAGGGAAGTGGCTTTGAGCCCAAGATCAGCCGTGATCTTATTGAATGGCGGAGCAGGCTCGAGGGGCCAAGTGGCCTATTCCTGCTCCTATTTCTTATGTCCTTATGTTCTTATGACTCACTTGTGAAAAATGCCATGGGGCTCTGCTAGCATATGTCAAAGCTTTGAGGCATTGTGTGTACTTCAGTTACCATTCTTTGACACAGATGCAAGCTTCTGTGTCACACTTTTTAAAAATAAGTAGAATAAAAAGAAAGAAAGCCAGTCACTACCAGATGGTTTCTTTCAACCTTTAATTTACTTCAGGATCTGTTTAAGAATAATTAGACTCTAATTGACATTAGGAAGACCCAGCAATTGGACCATGTGGCTTTAAAAGCAGAATATACATTATGTGCCACAGGGTATACGGTTACAAGACAGAGTATCCTCTGCCTTACCATCAGCATCACCCATGGGGGAACTGCCTGTAAGTACATGAAATTATATTAATCATCTCTTGTTTGATGTTTTGATAGTGCACAGGAGTAACAAGTAAAACAATACCGACCACATCAGACACCATCTCCATACGCAGTTTAATGAGATGCACTAAACCAAAATCTTACAAAGCTAGTGAGATATTGGGGAAACTTGCAAATTGGAAAATGTCAAATCGCCAAATCGGGGATGCGGAAGAGGTCAGAATGGGAGGAGCGCAGAGATCTCCGAGGGTTGTAGGGCTGGAGGAGGTTACAGAGATTGGCAGGGGCAAGGCCTCAGGGGGATTTCAATGCAAGGATGAGAATTTTACATTTGAAGCATTGCCAGACCAGGAGCCAATATAGGTCAGAGAGCACAGATGATGGGTGAACTGGACTTGGTGCAAGTTAAAATATGGGCAGCAGAGTTTTGGATGAGCTGAAGTTTATGGAGGGTTAGTGCCAACTGTTGCAGTTGGTAAGTGCTTTACTTTGAAAGATGCACTTAGCAACAGAGCTAGCAGGGAAATGAAACACTACTGGACTGAACGGAATTTAATTAGTAAATTTGGGTTCAGTGTTCTCTAACAATTTTAGGAACTATATTATTCACATTACGTTCTACGTACAAAGCTAACTGAGCTCCACTGATGTCAAAACGCAGGAGCTCCAGTGCCTTCTGGCTACTTTCATGCACAACTGAGATAACAGGAATAAATAGAAGCAAAAGTAAAGTTTCTGATTCCAAAGGCAAAAATTCCTACTGAGTAAATTAAAGTTGCAAACCAGAGGCAATTTTTTTTTAAGCTTAAGTAAAGTTGGTGTATGTTAATTAAAAAATGAATATTTAATTGCCTTGGTAAGTTGCCAGTAATATTAAAGCACATGCCAGATAATTTTCTCAATTTGCCAATGGGAGGAGATCCATCTTATACTAAAACTGTTGAATTATTTAATTGAAAAGAGTGTAGTTTCTTCTGACTGACATTAAGCATCCAGAGCTCTTTGATAAATAGAAATACAGAAACCAAGGCTTTGTTTTCTTCCAGTTAAAGATACAATGCCAATAACCTAGGAGACTTATTTCTTTCGTTTTTATTGGGAGCGTTAACCTCCTCTTGATATGCTGCATAACCAAGAGAACTGGACCTAACCAATTCTAATCTCTGCTCATTTTGGTCTGCAAGGACACTGATTTTTATTTACAAGGGGTTCTAAGTTTTTGATCTCCCATGGTTTTGTTTTTATTAACTCTTCCTGCCCCAACAATTGTTTGTTCCTTTTACTTCTGAAGATGGTGAGTTGTGCACTGCTAGCCTCGCCTTTACAGCTGGATAAGCTTGAGCCTAGCCTACTGTCAGCATTCATCAGCAGACTATTTGAGCATTTGGAGTATCACAGCCAAGCCCATTGATGTCTACACATATGGCCTTTGCAGCAGGAGTCACTGCACACACAAAGGGAACTCTAGCTGAATTTTTGTCCTGCCAAAATCAGGAACACCGAGGCCAATTGTAGCAGCACCACCATTCTCCCAGCTGATAACTCGCTGCAAACAAAGCATCAGACAATCCAGGCCTGTATAACTCAGTATCATGCCACGTGATGCATTTGCCCACTGTGCCAGTGGCATGGCCCACCATTTTTTCCAAACCAACTTCAGATGTAACAATTAAGCAAAGAAGAAAGTAAGAAAGTGGGACCTCGCTGTGCGCAAATTCGCTGCCGTGTTTCCCACATTACAATAGTGACGACACTTCAAAAGTACTTCATTGGCTGTAAAGCGCTTTGGGGTGTCATGAGGCCATGAAAGGCACTATATAAATGCAAGTCTTTCTTTTCTATTTTTTCTGTTTTTGCAACACGACATATTCTGTTCAAGTCAGGTCTGGTGTGTTTACTGAACCAATGAAGTCTGCGATTCAGAAGCCATGGGTCCATCAATGAATGATTTTATTGAACTCATTACAAAGTTTTGTCAATTGCCCTCTACTGGGCCACAGTGCCTCTAAATTATATTGGGTGTTGGGGTGCTATCTTCCACATCGCTGCTCCACTTGCATGTCTGCAAATTGACAAAGCTCATGAAATGCAAATTAGTCATCTCTAAAACTCGAATCTGTGGCCTTCTGGTCTTGAAGCAAGTTTATAAGATTTTGTATTTCTTTTCGTGGGTGTGATATATCTTCATGTTGAGAAATACACTGAATAATAAAGTGGGACATTGTTTCCCTTCATTAGTATGATGAACTGCTTTACTTCCCAGGAATACAGCAATCAGCTGGAAAAATCTAATTCAGCATACATCCATCTCATTAAATATAGTATAGGCTGGATCAGACTGCAAGATGATGCCGAGGGTTAACTTATTTTTCCTGTTGTTGCAAGAATTGGGGGGAGAAAGTGCACGCAAAAGTAAAGTTTTCCATCCAACTTGGAGAAGTTTTACATTTCAGTTCAACACTTTTTTTAAATACAACAAATACTGTTTAGTTATAATGCCCACTAAATACTGTGTTAATAATACCCCTCCTGCTTAAAATGCCCTGCAAATATGATGCAGTTAATAAATCTCCAAGCACTGTGCTTTTAATAACCATCCAAATACTATGCTGTTAATGTACCCAAATATTGTGCGGATGGTGCCCTCCAGATACGATGCAGTGAATACACAAAATACTCTGCTGCTAATACTCTTCAAACACTGTTCTGTACCTTCACCACACGGACTGCAGCGGTTCAAGAAGGTGGCTCACCACCATCTTCACAAGGGCAATTAGGGATGGGCAATAAATGCTGGCCTAGCCAGCGACGCCCACATCCCATAAACAAATTTTTTAAAACTCCAAATAAGTGCTAATGTTCAAAGTACTGCACTGTTAATATCCCAACTACTTTGCTGTTAATATACAAATGTTGTGCTGTTTGTACCCAAAATACTGTGTTCTTAATAACCCCCAAAATACTGTGCTGTTAGTACCCCCAAACCTGCCTCAAGTGTCTCAATTATGACTACTGAGCTTTCCTCAGTTGAGACCAACTTGTAGATTTATACTCAAATACTTGTAGATTTATACTCAAATACTTTAGATCACCGACTGTGACAAGCAATTTGAAATGTATTATTTATGAATGGGAAGTACCATGTCAGGCTCGACATCCATGAATACTGAAACATCATTGTTCGGTGTCCTTTAATTTCAGCAGATTGATAGCTGAGCTGTTTGGAGCAGAGATGTAGCGATGTGTAAAGGGTTGGGAGACATTTGGTGCAATTCCAGGATTTAAAACAGGAACATAACCCATGGCGACAACAATTTTGACAGGGAGACATGTTCCTCATTCCCCTTGTAGTTTTGCCTCTGGATTGGAGGAAATATTATCGATACCATAATGGTATTGGCATTCTCCAACAGTTCAAGCAATGAAGGGGAAATTGCAATAAATACGATGTTTAGTTTAAAAGCTATATATTATGAATCTGGAATAGAAACTCATGAATACAAATTGTAATTCAATAGCCATAATAGATGCACAGTGATGCAGAAAGCACAGCTCAGAGAAGGACAGGTCCTCAATTGGAACCTGATATACTTTCTTTTGTCCAATAGCATTTAATTCGCCAACAGTTAACATTGCTTGAAGAGTCATACCAAAGATGGGCCTTTGACGTATCCCTAATTCATGTGGTAGGCCACACAGCTTCACCTCAAGTGTTTTGCCCGAGATATGCTTTTAAAAGAAAAGAAAGAAAATGAGGTGCAAGTCTAATTTTGTCTCTGTAATTGGTTGAAAGTTGTATTCCATTCACATGAGCAGTGAACCTTGCCAAGTCTGTCCGTCAGAAATGTTCCACAAGAGCAAAACTTCCTCAAGAATGCCTCTCGTATGTAACTGAGAAAAAGAGTGCTGTGACACATCATCAATCTGGGAGCAAGGCTCCTTTCGTCCGACTTGTGAATTATGAAGTGGAACGTCCACAAGGGAATAGAACTGTACTTTATTGAATTGAAAACCTGATAGCACCGCGTGTTGGATTCTCATCTAGTAATTGTAATCCCTGTCTTCAATAAGATGTTCTTTTAGAAGTTTCTGAGCCCATTCTGACTGGCAATCCATCAGTCCATCAATCTATCATTGCTACCACATTCCATTCCTTTCTATTTTAATTTTCTACCTTCATCTTTAGATCTCCCTGGACCACATGCTACTCTCCATCCAAGACAGATGATCTTTGAATGCAGCACTTGACCTTTGCCAACAGGAAGTGTTCATCCATCTGATCTTTTCCCCCACCTGCCTGTTGAGCACCTCCTGTGTTCCATTTAGCACTGCCCTGGTGCTACATCTATGACTGGGGTTGCTGTGAAGAAAATTGCACGTTGAGGCAGATTTCCTACTACATTGGGCACTGCACCAACATGTCACATCATTGCACGTCAGCGCTGTCATTGTGGGTGAATAAACAAAGCTGATAGGTTCCAATTGTAGTGAGAAAACAAGAATCAGGGATCCAAAAGTTGAAACTACTTTTGATTTGTATGTGATTTTTCCATGCAATATAATCATGAGTAGACTCTCTTAACAGCATTACACTACAATATTATAACAGTGACTACACTTCAAAAGTAATTCATTGCCTACAAAGCGCTTTGGGACATCTTGAGGTCATGAAAGGCACTATATATATGCCAGATTGACTTTGCTAGCCCAGAGATGCTGTCTGCTTGCAGTTGTTAAGCTAGTACAAGAGTGGTTGCTGGCAGAACCAGAAGATGACAGAAAATACATTTGTCACAGTTAAATCTATGTGAAGAACGATAGACTCGCCTCTTAAGTCAGAAGGTCGTTGGATTCAAGTCCCACTCTAGAGACTTGAGCTCAAAATCTAGGCTAACACTCCAGTGCAGTACTGAGGGAATACTGTACTGTCTGAGGTCCTGTTTTTCAGATAAGGCATTAAACAGAGGCCCAGCCTGCCCTCTACAGGTGAACATTAAAGACCCCATGACATTATTTTGAAGAACAGGAGAGTTCTCCTGGTGTCCTGGTGAATATTTATTCCTCAACTACCATCACTAAAACAGATTATCTGGTCATCATCTCATTGCTGTTTGAGACTTTGCTGTGCACAAATTGGCTGTGCGCTTCCTGCATTACAACAGTGACTATACTTCAAATGAATCGTCTGTAAAGCGCTTTGGTCAAGAAAGGCACTATATAAATACAATGTCTTTCTTAATGAATATGTTGGGCAGGTATGTTTGACATTGAGCTTCTCCTGTATATCAAGGAAAAGAACAACAGCCAGGAATTTCTTCAGAGCTGCTCCTGCTCCACCACTGCACCTTCATCGGAAGGCTGACAGAAATCTCGTCTAAGCGTAAAACAGGGTTTCCACCGCACTTCTGGTGAAGGTACGGCGGGAAAGCAGGATCGGATCTGAGGAAATTCCGGGTCAATGACTTGCTAAAAACTAAACTATCACGTACTAATAGACTTAAAAAAAATCTCTCCAAAGTACAGAAACAATGGCAGTCCCATAAATCAACTGTACCTCAACTTCTCAGTGCATATTTTGAATTTAATTCATAGAATATGCCACAAGTAATCAAATTACAACTTAAGTGTGCTTTTTACCTTGGATTATAGCTGCAGTCTGAATAGCTGCTATAGTGGAATAATGCTCCTGTTAAATTCCAGCCAGTTTAAATTTCCTTGCACATTCTAAACAATGCCAAGTTTGTCCACAGAAATTAACTTTGGTCTCCTTTTCTAACTACTATTAGCATCATCTTGGCCTGGACACCTTAACATGGGTCAATTTCAGTTACTATGACCTGCACTGTGAGTTGGAATAAAGTATGACACATGCCGATTATTTATACTTCAGTAAAGAAGTTCAAAGGTTGGTCCCAGCTTGAATTGTTTAATTTAGTATTTCGTTCCCAAGAGCAGCCAAATATATCCTGGCCCAGCCCAGCCTGGTCTAGCTTGTATTTTCTTCATGTTCCCTTGATGCAGAATGATTTTGGTGTCGTATCTGACCCCAAGATGAGCATCCGACCACATATCCACACCATCACTAATACCGCCTACTTTCACCTCCATAACTTCGCCGGACTCCACCCCTGCCTCAGCTCATCTGTGGCTGAAACCCTCATCCATGACTTTGTTACGTCTAGTCTGGACTATTTAGTGTCAGCCAGTGGCTCAGTGGGTAGCACTCTCGCCTCTGAGTCAGAAGGTTGTGGGTTCTAAGTCTCACTCCAGAGTCTTGAGCACAAAAATCTAGGCTGACACTCCAGTGCAGTACTGAGGGAGTGCTGCACTGTCAGAGGTGCCGTCTTTCAGATGAGACGTTAAACTGAGGCCCTGTCTGCTCTCTCAGGTGGACGTAAAAGATCCCGTGGCACTATTTCGAAGGAGAGCAGGGGAGTTATCCCCGGTGTCATGGCCAATATTATATCCCTCAATCAACATAACAAAAACAGATTATCTGGCCATTATCACATTGCTGTTTGTGGGAGCTTTCTGTGCACAAATTGGCTGATGCGTTTCCTACATTACAACAGTGACTACACTTCAACAAAAGTACTTCATTGGCTGTAAAGGGCTTTGGGATATCAGGTAGTTGTGAAAGGCGCTATATAAATGCAAGTCTTTCTTTTATTCCAGCGCACTCCTGGCCAGCCTCCTATTTTCCACCCTCCGTAAACGTAAGCTCATCCAAACCTCTGCTGCCCGTGTCTTAACTCGCACCTAGTCCCGTTCACCCATCACCTCCTGTGCTCGCTGATGTACATTGGCTCCCGGGTGAGCAACACCTCGAATTAAAAATTCTCCTCCTTGTTTCCAAATGCCTCCATGGCCTCACCTCTCCCTATCTCTGTAACCTCCTCCAGACCTACAACCCTCCGAGATAACTGCGCTCCTTCAATTCTGGCCTGTTGTTCCACCATTTCCGGCCGTGCCTTTAGCTGCCGAGGCCCTAAACTCTGGAATTCCTGCCTAAGCCTCTCCGCCTCTCGACCTCTCTTTCCTCCTTTAAGACGCTCCTTAAAATTACCTCTTTGACCAAGCTTTTGGTATCTGCCCTAATAACTCCTTATGTGGCTCGGTGTCAAATTTTGTTTGATAACACTCCTGTGACGCGTCTTGGGACATTTTATTACATTAAAAGGAGCTAGATAAATACAAGTTGTTGTTGTTTTGTGCTTTTCCATCAGATTTCATATATCATATTCTTGGGTATTTTGAAATCCCAGCTGTCGTCACCAATTTGCTATTGATGTATTATTTTTTCCTTTTTACTATTCGGGCTGCAGAGCCTCAGTTTTATTTTGACTCACGCGCTCTTTAAATAAACCCCCAGTTTAAAAAAATCTTCGGAGTCAAAATTCATAAAAGGAGATTTGCTTCCTGAATCCACGAAAAAATCTCCCAGAACATAAGAAAATGTTACCTGTTATTTCTCGCTGCCAAATATGCGTTTATATTGGGGAGAGGGCAGGTTTGGAAGAGGAATACAGTGTTACAAATTCGGGTTTAGTGGCATGTTACTCCCATAAGCAGACTTGCATTCCGGAGTTAACTGACACTGCCCAATATCTACCTCTATGTTACCATTACCCGGCAGAACCAATGAACAGCTTGGTAAGACAGGACTCATGACAAATGAAGAAGCTGGTTTATTTTTCAGAATATGCGTGACTGAACAAAACTGACAATTCCAGATTTTATTAAAACTTCCTGTAACGGCACAAAGCAACAAAACATGTTCCGCTCTCTCAAACAGCAGCCAGCGTATTCTTTTGGTTTTTATTTCCTTTCAGATCAGATGCTAGCTGCTGTACCTTAATTCCCACCTCAAGCCAACACTTGCCTTCTTGCAGCCTTTGCTGGGTCTGAACGATGGGGTTTTCTGTCCTTTTCTTACATTCTGGTCCCAGTGGAATCTCACCGGACTAATCTGCCAATTATGCCTGCTGAGCTCAAATGAATCAGGTCACCTCGACCAGAATAGGTGTGGATGATCACTGAAAAGTCCAAACTAGCTCTCATTTTCTGAAGCACGCTGGTTCAGACACATCATCTGCTGCTTAATAATCATTGGTCAGGCCCTGTGGCCCTGTCAGGTTACCCCCTTGAGAGTTCAGTTTAACTTAATACTAAATTTTTTAACATTTTATACCAGGTTAACCCACCCCTGTAGCAGCATTGTCAGAAATCCTGAAATGTGACAAAGAAATAAAAATTAAAAAGCAGAGAGGCAGGAAAAGGGAAAGGGGGAGCTCCAGTTTTTTTTTCAAATTCATTCTTACCATGTGGGCGTCCCTGGCCAGACTAGCATTTATTGCTCATCCCCAGTCTCCCTGGATGGTTTCATACAACTTGTTAGGGCAGTTAAGAGTCAACCACATTGGTGTGGGACTAGAGTCACGTAAAGGCCAGACTGGGCAGAGACAGCAGATTTACTTCCCTAAAAGGTCATTAGTGAACCAGTTGGGTATTTACAACAATCCGATAGCTTCATGGTCACTTTTTGTTTTACTGATACCAGCTTTTCTTTTTCCAGATTTTTTTTTTTTAAACTGAATTCAAATTCTCAAACTGCCATGGTGGGATTTGAACTCGCACTATTAGTCCAGGCCTCTGGGTTACTAGTCCAGTAACATAACCACATGTTCATGTATTCACCAATTTGAGAGCTACCACAAGCAATGTATTCCCTAAATTTTATTTTAGTAGGTTGAGTGGCGATCTGATAGAGGTGTGCAAAATGATATGGAGCACAAATGACCAAAACAACAAAGGGAAAAGTTAGTTTTTTTTTAAGGATTATTAGGATATAGAACACCCTAACAAAAACAGTAGTGGAAACATAGGGCGCGATCTTGCCAGCCCTGGGGAGGCGGGTATGGAGGCGGGACTGCCGGGAAAATGGCAGAATCTGGGGGCGGGTGCCCATCCCGCCCCCAACCTGCCTCCGTGCCATCTTCCCAGGAGACGGGTACCCAACCCGCGCCGGGTCCCGTCTCCTGGAGGTGGGAAGGGGATTACAGCCACTTAACTGCCTGTTAACAGGTAGTTAACAGGCAGATAAGAGGATTATCCCCATTTTATCCACACAAGTGCGGGCTTCCCGAAGGCTGCGAACCCTGCCAGGGTCACTGAGGCGAGCAGTGGGTCTGCGGGGGTCTGCGGGGTGCAAAAGTGTGCTGTGAAGGTAAGTGATGGGTGCAAGTGTGGAGAGGTGAGTATGTGAGGTGAGTGGAAAGAGTTAGATAAAGTTTACTTACCTTTGTTTCTTCCTGCAGGCTTCAATCGTTGGGGATGCGGAGAGTCTCGCATCTCCGCGGCAGAGATGACAGATGGCTGCTGCATTCTCCAATGCAACAACCATCTAATTTCTGCTGAAGAAAGAGGTTTGATGAGTCTTGAATACAAAAACTCATCAAACTACAGAGAATGTCAGTGTTTGACAGCTTCACAGAGCTGTCAAACGATGACAATTCATCTGTCAAAAATATTTGACAGATGAAACGTCATACGCTGACGTTCTCTGTAACCGGCTTCCCCTTAATTGGCCTGCTAAGCCCGCTGGACGGGCTTAACAAGGTCAATCAAGGGAAAATAGCGTGGGTTGGCCAGAAGTCGATGGAGGCGGGACTAAAACCCGACAAGTGGGAGTCCCACCTCCAAAAGCTCCCCATTGGCAAAATCCAGCCCATAATCTGATATAGCTTTAAAAGGGTATGGCTACACTATTGAAAGTGAAATTTAAAAAAGGTATGGGGAAAGAGCAGGAAATAATAATTTCATCAAGCCAGTGAGGGCACAATGAGCCAAATGGCCTGCAGTTGTGCTATAAAATTCTGATACACAATCACCAGTAATTTGTACTTCTTCACTCATAAATAATGAGTTTGATGTGATAACAATGAAGAAAATGACAATGAAACATATCAGAACTGTCCCCTCTTCACTGAACAAAATTATCAATTCGGTGCTAGTATGTGAACCCTGCTGTGATTTTTCTTTTTTTTTTAAACTTAGCAATTAGCACAGAGTCATATTTCAGAATTACATTAGAGATTTCCTTTAACATATTAGAGTCGGAGCGTTCAAGCTTTTTTGTCTTTGTGGACTGCTTAGGTGTGTGTAATGGAGTCTCACAGGCAATCCGTGCTATCATTTGCTCGCACATTTTCATGCTGAAGAGACTAGCGGATCTTGGTGTTCTGATTTAAGATGTATCTGCTAAAGAGGCTACACTGCGAAGAACAAGCATTCCCCAGGCTTCACTTGTGTCTTTCAGAAAGTAAGATTTTCAGGGCTGATAGGGATGGGAAATGTGGCCTTGCCAGCATCACCCAGGTCCCGAGAACAATTTTTTAAATAAAAGGAACACTTCACACACAGCTGCACTCCATGGTTGTGCAGAGTGCTTATACATGTGCATTTTTAAAAATTCTTTAGTTCTTCCTGGCACAGCATCCAAGTTAGGAAAAAAAGCATTATGTAGGACTATAAACCAGCCACAGGAAGCAAGGAGCAGTGAGGGAGGCCATGATTGTGTTTTTGCTGACTGGCCAGCTCCACAATTGGCCTATAGTTTAAATAGGCAGCTTTCACACAACCAGCAATTCTGATAGGATTGAACTCAGAAGGGAATCCAAGGCCCGTGTTAACACTAAACAAAGCATCAGTGGTGCATGTAGGGCAGCTCAAATCAAAGGAAATCCAATTAGTTTCCCGGCTGCTCATCTCTCAGCCACACACACTTCTTACATGATATGGAGCAAATCTCGATCAGCTGCCGCTTTACTTAGAGGAGCACTGTCCTTATGGGAACGGTTTGGCAAATAATTAAAGAAAAAGTTCTGCGCAACACTGACACGATGGCAAAATTTGCATCAAAATATGTCACTGATTTGTAAAAATGCCATTGCGTTGCTTGCTGCTGACAACAGTATGATGAAAATGTCGTGTTGGCTGTTCCAAATGTGTCCTTTCATTCCACAGTGTGCCTTTAAGATGATCTTACCATCCAACACCTTTTAACATATTGCAGTTACAAAATAAATACAATTGGCTGTAACATCCCTTTTCTTTCTACCTATTGACGTATTTTTCAAATCACTTCCGTTCAATCAGTGAGCTCTGCCGATAGTGTGAAGGAGCTGGATTAACATCACTAGATAGTAATTAACTCAAGGAAGCTCAGTGAGTGGGTTAGTTCAATTCTATCACATCGTAATGTTATAGCAATTCAGCCGACTCCAAAACACACAATGTATACCCAATCGTTTTCTGGGTCTTTCAAGTTGATGCCATTTGCAGTTGGTGTCTAATAGGAAACAGCACCAGATAGGAATCCGACCAGAAGGCCAATTCCAGGACTCCAGTGTAACACCATTCTCCCCAAATCTGACTAGCAGAGAAAGCTACAGAAACAATAAAAAGCCCACGTCAACTGACTTGCAGGTCAACATTAGCAAGCAGACCTCCTCAGAATCAATTTGATGCGTTGGGCTATCATTTTAACATTTGCTCCGTTAGATCCAAACCAGTTTGTAATGGCAGCTCCCCTATTGTTTACTCCGTTCAGTGGTAGACAGCCGTTTGCAAAGCAAGCTCCTTGTTACTGTCTGATTATTAAGTAATCCTCTGGGAAGACCTCACAAAATATAGATTAGTGAGCCCAAGTACAGCCTCTATAGGTTTTTCACACATAAATCTTCAAGTTTTATTAAATTAGCATTTTTATTTCCCCAATGGCTTCTATGCAGATCCTAATCATTGTCTCCACTGGTGTTATCCCAGACTTATTTTCAGAACACTCTGGTGCTCGATGATGATATGGAATGACATAGTTGTGCTAATGCCCAGTCCCTGCACCTCCATTTTGAACGCTGTGTCTGGTACTTCATTAGAATCTAATCTCATCTCATTAGAATGTAACTGGATTGTTGGCTGGGACTGCAGCACATTCTTACAATTACAAATAATTTAATGAAGTATTAGACACAGTATTAAGGCAGAGAAGCGTTAAACGCAGCTATGTGTTTTGGTAGAGTAGATAGGGAGAAACTGCTCCCGCTGGCAGGAGAGTCGATAACCAGAGACAGATTTCAGATAATTGGCAAAAGAAACACTTTTTTTTTTTAAAGTCTGGTGAACCTTTGTTGCACTCCCTCTATGGCAAGTATATCCTTCCTTAGGTAGGGAGACCAAATCTGTACACAATACTCCAGGTGTGGTCTCACCAGGGCCCTATATAATTGCAGTAAGGCATCTTTACTCTTATACTCAAATCCTCTTGTAATAAAGGCCAACATACCATTTGCTTTCTATGATGATCTGGCATACACTGCCTGAAAGGGTGGTGGAAGCAGATTCGATAATAACTTTCAAAAGGGAATGGCTTAAATAATTGGAGGAAACAATTGCAGGGCTATGGGGAAAGAGCAGGGGAGTGGGTCTAATTGGATCGCTCTTTCAAAGACCTGGCACAGCCACGATAGCCCAAATGACCTTCTTCTGTGCTGTAGGTTCTGTGTGTCATCCCACATAGTTTTTCTGTGCTTGAGCGCTCAGAAGACAGACCAGGACGACATTCATAAAATATCCTGGACAGACGTTGACTTAATTGTATTCATTTCTGCGACAGAGGCTGTTGAGATCTTCAGCTTTGTATGGATCGAGTTGAACCTTTACTTGAACTCACAACCAGAACTAATTTGTAGAAATGACTGTGTCAAAGTCAGCAACACCAAAATGGATGCAGCTGAGCTCTGAGCTTTTCCGCAGTTACACACTGAATTTTTCAAAGGAGGAAGAATAAGAATATAAGAACATAAGAAATAGGAGCAGGAGTAGGCCATTTGGCCCTTCGAGCCTGATCCGCCATTGAATAAGATCATGGCTGATCTTCTAACTCATCTCCACTTTCCTGCACTGTCCCAATATCCCTTGAGTACCATAATATTCAAAAGTCTATCGATCTCTGGCTTGAATATACTCAACGACTGAACCTCCACAGCCCTCTGGGGTAGAGAATTCCAACAATTCACCACCCTCTGAGTGAAGACATTTCTCCTCATCTCAGTCCTAAATGGATGACACTTTATTCTGAGACTGTGACCCCTGGTTCTAGAATCCCCAGCCAGGGGAAACATCCTCCGTACATCTACCCTGTCAAGTCCTGAAAGAATTTTGTATGTTTCAATGAGATCACCTCTCATTCTTCTAAACTCTAGAGAATATAGGCCGATTCTACTCAATCTCTCTTCATAGGACAATCCCCCCATCCCAGGAACCAGTCTGGTGAACCTTCGTTGCACTCGCTCTATGGCAAGTATATCCTTCCTTAGGTAGGGAGACCAAAACAGTACACAATACTCCAGGTGTGGTCTCACCAGGGCCCTATATAATTGCAGTAAAATGTCTTTACTCTGATACTCAAATCCTCTTGTAATAAAGGCCAACATACCATTTGTTTTCCTAATTGCTTGCTGTACCCACATTTTAATTTTCAGTGATTCGTGTACAAGGACACCCAGGTCCCTCTGAACACCAACATTTCCCAATCTCTCACCATTTAAAAAATACTCTGCTTTTCTATTTTTCCTACCAAAGTTGATAACTTCACATTTCTCCACATTATATTCCATTTTCCTTACTCTTGCCCACTCACTTAGCCTGTCTATATCCCCTTGAAGCCTCCTTGCATCCTCCCCACAACTTACATTCCCACCCAGCTTTGTATCATCAGCAAACTTGGATATATTACATTTGGTCCCCTCATCCAAATCATTGATGTAGATTGTGAATAGCTAAAGCCCAAGCACTGATCCTTGTGGTACCCCAGTAGTTATAGCCTGCCAACCTGAAAAGACATGTTTATTCCTACTGTCTGTTTTCTGTCCATTAACCAATCCACAATCCATACTAGTATATTACCCCCAATCCCATGAGCCCTAATTTTGTTTAATAACATCTTGTGTGGCACCTTATCGAATTCCTTCTGAAAATCCAAATACACCACATCCACTGGTTCCCCCTTATCTATTCTGCTAGTTACAACCTCAAAAAACTCTAACAGATTTGTCAAACATGATTTCCCTTTCATAAATCCATGTTGACTCTGCCCAATCCTATTATTATTTTCTAAGTGTCCTGTTACCACGTCCTTAATAATAGATTCTAACATTTTCTCTACTACTGATGTCAGGCTAACTGGTCTGTAGTTCCCCATTTTCTCCCTCGCCCCTTTCTTAAATAGTGGGGTTACATTTGCTACCTTTCAATCCGCGGGAACCATTCCAGAATCTATGGAATTTTGAAAGAAGACAACCAATGCATCCATTATCTCTATAGCCACCTCTTTCAAAACCTTAGGATGTAGGCCATCTGGTCATGGGGATTTATTGGCTTTCAGTCCCATTCATTTCTCCAGTACTATTTTTTTACTAATACTAATATCTTTCAGTTCCTCATTCTCGCTAGAGCCTTGGTTCTCCATTATTTCCGGGAAGCTTTTTGCGTCTTCTTTCATGAAAACAGACTCTTTGGGCTGGATTTTACTCACCGAGACGAGTTGGGGGCGGGACTGCTGCCTTCCGTGTTCTAGTCCCGCCCCCAGCGACGTCCGACGCACAGACACTATTTTCCCCTGATTGGCCTTGTTAAGCCCGCCCTGCGGGCTTGCTGGCCAATTAAGGGAAAGCCGGTGTCAGATGACATCAGTTGATGACGCTTCATCCGCCAGCTTTCTTAAAAGCACATGAACCATAAATTTTTGACAGATGATTTGACAGTGTTTGACAGCATTGAGGTGCTGTCAAATACTGACAATCACTGTACAAAGGTCAGCCCTTGCACCCAGGCTCTCCAATGACTCTCTCCTTAGGATGAAACAGATGGCAGCTGCAGGTGAGGGTACAGAAGTGATCTGTCACTTCTCCCATTGAGGTGAGGCCACACAAACACTTCAAAGCTTGTCACCTACAGAAAAATCTAAACACATTAAAAATAACTTTCACAACATTTCCTTACCTCTGATATTCACGAGTGTCCCATTGCATCCTTCACACCACTTCTGCAGCTGTCATCTGTACACCAACAGTACAACAGACCCACAGCACGCTTCACTTACCCTGGCGGGGTTCCCCGACATTGGGAAGCCCGCAGCAGAAGTCTAAAAATTGGAAAAAGCCTCTTAACTGCCTGTTAACTATCTGTTAACAGGCAGTTAAGTGGCTATAATTCTCTTCCCGCTGCTAGGAGTCGGTTCCCTGCGCAAATCGGGGACCCGACTCCCGGGAAGATTGGTTGGAGGTGGGTTTGGAGTGGGTTCGGGACCCGCTCCCATTCTTTTTGACTTTCCCAGCAGTTCCGCCTCCAAATCCACCTCCTCAGGGCTGGTAAAATCCAGCCTGCAGTATTTTTTAAATTTTTCTGCCATTTCCTTATTCCCCATTACAATTTCTCCTGTCTCAGCTTGTATGGGACCCACATTTACTTTTGCTAATCTTTTAATTTTTACATACCTATAGAATCTTTTACAGTCTGTTTTTATGTCTCTTGCTAGTTTACTCTCATATTCTATTTTCCCTTTCTTTATCCATTTCTTGGTCCTCCTTTGCTGAATTCTAAAATCCTCCCAATCCTCAGGTTTACTACTCTTGTTGGCAAAATTATAAGCCTCTTCCTTTGATCTAATACTATCTTTAACTTCTCTTGTTAGCCACGGTTGGACCACTTTTCCTGTGGGTTTTTTGTGCCTTAAAGGAATGTATATTTGTTGTAAATTATGTATTAATTCTTTAAATGCTAGCCATTACTTGTCTACTGTCATACCTTTTAATCGAGTTTCCCAATCTACTGTTGCCAACTCACCCCTCATACCTACGTAGTTTGCTTTGTTTAGATTTAAGACCCTAGTTTCAGATTTAACTAAATCGCTTTCAAACTGAATATAAAATTCTATCATATTATGGTCACTCTTCCCTAAAGGCCCCTTTTCTACAAGGTTATTAATTAACCCTTTCTCATTGCACAATACTAGATCTAAAATAGCCTGTTCCCTCGTTGGTTCCTCAACATACTGATCTTGAAAACTATCTTGCATACATTCCATGAATTCGTCCTCCACACTATTACTGCAAATTTGGTTTGCCCAGTCTATATGTAGATTAGAGTCCCCCATGATCACTGTATTACCCTTGTTACATGCGCCTTTAATTTCCTGATTTATACTCTGTCCTACATTACAACTACTGTTTGGGGGCCTTTAAACAACTCCCACCAATGTTTTCTGCCCCTTGCTGTTTCTTAGCTCCACCCAAACTGATTCTACTTCTTGATTTTCGTAGCTAAGATCCTTTCTCTCTACTGTCTTTATCCCATCCTTTATTATCAGGGCTACCCCTCCTCCTTTTCCATTTTGCCTATCTCTTCTAAAAGTTAAGTATCCTGGAATATTTAGTTCCTAACCTTGGCCACATTGCAATCATGTAACCGTTATGGCTATTAGATCAAACCTGTTAATTTCTATCTGCGCTATTAATTCAGCTATTTTGTTGCGAATGCTTCGCGCATTCAGATATAGTGCCTTTAGCTTTGACTTATTTCTATTTTTCCCTGATATCACCTTAGTCATTGATGCCTTATTACCTTTCTTATTCTCTCTGTCCCTTCCTGACCCACTCTGCTTATTTTTACCCAAAACTCTACTGTGCTCTAGAGCCTTGACATTTCTCTCGCTGCTTTTAAATTTATTCTTTCCTGAATCCTCCCACCCCACCCCCCTCATTAGTTTAAAGCCCTGTCTACTGCCCTAGTTATTCGGTTTGCCAGAATACTGGTCCCAGCCCGGTTTAAGTGGAGCCCGTCCCAACGGAACAGCTCCCTCTTTCCCCAGTACTGGTGCCAGTGCCCCATGAACTGAAACCCCTTCCTCCCACACCACTCTTTCAGCCACGCATTTAAACCTCTAATCTGTTTGTCCCTATGCCAATTTGCACGTGGCTCAGGTAACAATCCAGAGATGATTACCTTTGAGGTTCTGCTTTTTAATTTGGATCCTAGCTCCTCAAACTCCCTCAGCAGAACCTCATTCCTAGTTCTACCTATGTCATTGGTTCCTACGTGGACCACGACAACTGGATCCTCCCCCTCCCACTCCAAGTTATTCGCCAGCCATTTACCAGACTCCAGACCAATCAATAAAAGCCTGCTTGCAGCTCAGTTTTATCGAACAGCCCAAGTGCAGACGACAGCTTCACTGTTGGCCTCTCATTTGCAGTTTGTCCCATTGGACCCACTTCAAAATCCTATTAAAATCTTCAGCACTATCATTATAAGGGTATTAGAGAAGGGACAGTGAACAGGATAAAACTCAGCCAACTATTAACTTACGTAGCTAAAGGGACTTTTCCTCTTTGGGGGAGTGGGGGTGGGGGCTTCAAGCAGGTTCAGTTTCTGGGACACCCAGGAGCAGCCTGCTCTGAAAACTTGATTACACATCTCCCTGTACCGCATCTAACTGCCTCTTGAATTGATCTCTAGTTTTTGCCTCCTCTGCCCTACCCAGGAGAATATTCCAGACATTTAGGACTCTATTGTGTTGAAGAGTGCTTCCTGACATCAGTCCTGATCTACAAGTACCTGCTTGATGGGCATGCATGAGGAAATGTTCTGGCTTGACTATGATTGTTAAATAGCCATTGAACACTCACTGTCTAGACACAGAGATGAATCATGGCAACTTAACTGAAGCGCGAGATGGTGAAGGAACCTGGTCAGTCATTTATTCACTGAAGGAACCTGGGACTGGTTCAATCAGTAAGGAGGTTACCAGACAATAGCTGCATACAAAAAAGGGAACTGAGTGAGCAAATTAAAGGCCGTACTGGAACAAACATCAGGTTAACTTGAGCAGAATGGACGGGACAATTGTCCAGCAAGATTCAGCCTTTCAACTGGGGGTCATGCTGTACACAGGAACAGAAAGCTTCAGCCTAGCCCCTTTGAACTAGGGTTTATGCTGTACACATGAAAATGGAGACGTTGGCCTGTATTTTCCGGTGCCTATGGGTGGGTACGTGGTGCGTACGCGCCCATAAGGGGCCCGCAAGTTCCGGGATTTTGCGCGCGTAAGGCCTGCTTTTACCAGCCTAAGGGGGAAAAATTAGGTCGCGCCCCATTTGGGGCGCAAATATCGTCTGGACGCAAATATTAGCGCCTGGCGCTAATTATCGCCACTGACTGGAAACTTCACTTTTACCGCCCCGGGAGGTGAGTGGAGCGCTAAATCAGGCGCTGCACACCTGTCTTAAGGCGCAAAGGCCGAGCAGTGAGGCGCTAACTCAGAGCGCGAGCGCAGCGCAGCTGCTGCCAGTTAGCGAGGGAACACAGACACACTGGCGCCGGCCACTTCTTAAAGCGGGGCGGGCCAACTGTTAGGATCAGTAGGCAAAACTACCTCACAAAGCGTTGAGTCAATGCAGAAGTCTCTCTTTCTCTCTCTCCGAATCTCTCTCTCTCTCTCAGAACGAGTGGTGCAAAAATGTCAACCACAGAAAAAGACAGGAAGAGGCCCCCTTTAAATAGCGCCCCCCCCAGCCCCACAGCGATTGATAGCGTTCCAGTCTTCCGGTCGTTGGATGCGCCAGGCGGTAAGGCAGGGGGCGCCACTCAATTTCCGCTCCGGGGCGCCACAAGGGCGTTGTACCATGGAATGACGTCACAATCTGCGCGCGCAGGTGGTCGCAGCGGTAAAGTTTAGCGCCGCCGCACAATGTCTAGTTAAGTTCTCAAACGGCGCAAACATCGCTGCGCCCGGGCGTTAGCGGCTTTGCGCCCCATTAGCGCCCTCTTAAGGTGCTAACGGGAGGCGCAACCAACTGAATTTTTACCCCTAAGAGTTTAAGTGAATATAAAAATAAATTTTTTTCAATTATTTAAATATTAAAGCACCTGTAAAATAAGTTACGGTTATTTTTAGCCGCTTTAAAACATTTACATTTATTTTTCAAAAATTTAAATTTTTGTTTTAAATGTTTAATTAAATTGTATTTTAATTAATTTTAAACATGTAATTTTTTATTTATTTATTTGGTATGTAATTGTGCTTTTTATGTGATCCCCATTCATGCTTATGAGGATTCCGTACGTACGGAATCCCCATAAGCATGAATGGGGATCCCGCTTCTTTCATTGGTTGGGCCGGCCCAGGAGCGCGAGTCTCCGTGGGTCCCGAGGCAGAAGGTAGGCGTGGATTTTATTTGCGGATCGGAGGCATTTCCCCGCGGGAAGCCTCCGACCGCAAATTCAGGCCCAAAGAGTATAAGAATCGGGTGGTATCCAGGATCGAGAAAGAAGAAGCCACTAGTGAAGAAGGAAGGAACGACGCGTCGACCATTTCCCAAGATTAAAGGATTTGATCACCCCGCGGTTCTGAGCTCTACTCCCCAGACAAAGGACGTATAAATACTTTACTGGTAAACTTTCATTGGCATGCACAAATCCAGTCAGTTTTATCATAATTTTACTTTTCTATGACTTATTAGTAACCATCTGGTCGAATGAAAGATATACCTTTAAGATCGTACAATGCTACACACCGCCCGTGGAACCATACGCCGGCATAGTCAATAGTTTCAGGGGGGTGGCGGAGGAAGGAGAGAACAGGCGAAATAAAGAAAAAAAATCACCATTTTAATGATTTCCCATCATTTACCATCACCCAGCAGAAATCATTTCAATGGAGAAGATGTCATTTTCTACATTCAAATGCTCAATCGTTCATTGATTGAAGATATATTCCACATCTCAGAGCAGGTCAAATGCATCTCGATGCAATTTGAACGTTCCTAGAAAAATCATTACTTCTCTTGGACATAAATCAAAGATGTCAAATGTGTGTATGACATACAAATTAGGTCAATGAGCATCAGCACGCATCTGATAGGCAGTCTAACTGCAGTGAAATCATTGTTTCATTCAAGCCTAATTAGGGGAAAATCAGACAGTCAAAGCAGTGAGCTCTTTTAAAAAATGTTTGAGATGACTTTTGCATGTAAAAAAAGGTAAGGATATCAATCAGTGAGGACTAGAATATAAGAACATAAGAACATAAGAAATAGGAGCTGGAGTAGGTCATTTGGCCCTTCGAGCCTGCTCCGCCATTCAACAAGATCATGGCTGTTCTCCTACCTCAACTCCACCTTCCCGCACTATCCCCATATCCCTTAATTCCCTTTGTTCCCAAAAATGCATCGACCTCTGTCTTGAATATACTCAACGACTGAGCATCCACAGCTCTCTGGGGTGGAGAATTCCAAAGATTCACAAGTCTTTGAGTGAAGAAATTTCTCCTCATCTCAGTCCTAAATGGCCGACCCCTTACCTTCCCACTTTGATTATCCTGTGTCTGCACTGAGCACTACCAGGTCAAATATGGCATGTGGTCAGCAGCAGAGTAAAGCTCCTTCGACGATATCCTTCCATATTCTTTCTTAACCTAACCTCAAGAGCACACTCTATTAAACCTGCATTAAATTTTTCCTTTCTCAAACCAGGTTGACTGAGGATATCAATTGAATGCTAATCAATGTCAAATTGTGGCAGTTTTGTGCTAGGCCCTTGCTCCAAATTAATTTCATTTATAACACTTCACGAGAAGACTTTTATATCATTAGTGTGTGATGGATTTTAACTCGGGTCCCAACAGTGTTCAGTTGCTTTAGAATCACATTAGAAAACATAGAATGAAAAACGGGGTTGACTCTTAGAAGTTAAGAAAATGAATTTATTTAGTGATGTCCAATTTTCACGATTCCACATTCACAACAAAAGCTGTTCCAATTACCAGCAGTGCAATTTCATTGTCCCAATGTGCAAGTGTGGCGAGGGAGAAATGCCAATGGGCAGAAAGGAGATGAATTTGTGATTTGTATTTAATTTTTAGAGAGTACTTTTCATCACCTTCCGACATTAGTGTTTTTTAAGGTCTTCAAACCCTTGTGCGAGCTAGGAATATCAGAGGGCTACAAATGTCTGTGACAACATTAAACATACTAGCGATTTTGTCTCAGCTATTTATTCACTCTAACTTCTTTATTTGGTATGTTTATGTACCAAAACTAGGAATGGTTTATAAACCAATCAGTCCCTAGGCCCACCACGACTCATACATATCTCATTTATTCTTTTCAGGACCTAAACATTGTCAATTTCTTACGTCCCTCACTCTTCCCTCCCTCCCTCCAATAATTGATAGACTTTGAAAACCCAAGCTTGCATCCCCTAATCATTATTTCTTGATCTATCTCCTCCTTCCTCTTTCTCGTTACAAACGCCCTCTTGTCCTGCACCATCTTCATACCCCTTTCACCTATATAAAAAAAGCTGTACACTTTCATTAAGATTATGAACCAAAGCTTATTCTTTATTGACACACCGCTGATCATACTGGGTTAAATTTCATTACATTTGTGATACTTCATTTCATCCCAATGCAACTTTACTTCTTTAATAGGGACAGATGTGCTCAGCTTGATATCAGACCTGACATCTGGTGATCCAGGATGGAGACTGAATTAATCCACAAGATTTACAAAACTTTGCTTCCGTGGAAAAGAAAGAAACAGTTCAGCTTGTTTGGCACAGGTGGACAGATGTATGACATCAGACTAGGTCCAATGGAAAGTGCAGAAGGGTGTGCCAAAAGCAGCACTAGCATAACTTAGAATGAAGTGCCGACCTGATGAAGGTATAACAAGGCTACCTGCATGCTAAGCACAAAAAGCAGACTATAGACAGAACTAAACGGTCACACAATCGACGGATCAGAGAAAAGTTCCGTAGTCCTACCACATCGGGGATGTTGGAGAATGATCAGGCTACTATTGGGGAAAGGAGGCTCCATGCTCATCACCATCCTCAATCATGGTGGAGCCCAGCACACATGCAAGAGACAAAGCTGAAGTGTTTGCAAGTGTCTTCATTCAGAAGTGCCAAGTGGACAGTGAAGGCTATAAGCCCTGACAAAACCTTAGACATAGTGTTGAAGACCTGTGTAGCAGAACTAACCACCCAACTAGACAAGCTGTATAGCTATGACACTGGCCTCTACCCAACAATGTGGAAAACTGCCCAAGGACGTCCTATCCATCAAAAACAGGACAAACCTAGATCAGCTAATTAACATGATATCAGCCTCTCCCCAATCATCGGCAAGGTGATGGAAGGAGTCATTAATTGTGCCATCCAGTGACACCTACTCACCAATGAACTGCTTGCAATTGCTCAGTTCAGGATTCACCAGAATCAAACAATTCCAGACCTCATCACAGCCTTGACCCAGATACAGAGACAAAGGCTGAATGTCACAGTAGAAGTGAGAGCAACTGTCCTAGACATTGAGACGACATTCACAGAGTGGTTAATGGGAATCAAGGGAGAAACATTTTAGTTGCTGGAGTCATATCTGACACAAAAGAAGATGGTGATGGTTATTGGAGGCCAATCAACAGAGGCCAATCATTATATCCCCAGAACACCACTGCAGGAGTTCCTCAGGGAAATGTCCTGTGGCAAACTATCTCCAGTTGCTTTATCAATGATCTTTCCTCTATGATAAGATCAGGAATGGACTGTTTCCCAGTGATTCCACAGTGTTCAGCTCTATTACAACTCGTCTGGTAATAAAGTAGTCCATGCCAGCTTATAGCCAGAACTGGATAACATCCAGGTTTTGGACTGACAAATGTCTGGTAATGATTGTCTTCAAAAATTAAAAGCCTTCTTCTTGATCTTTATTATTACCCCCCTCATCCAGTCCCCCACCATGGATATCTTTGGGGGTGGGATGGGTGGGGGGGGGGGGGGGGGGGGTCACCATTGACCAGAAACTAAAATGGAGAAGCAATATCAACATTCTGATTACAAAAGCAGGATAGAGGTCAGTTATTCTGCGATGGCTGATTCATTTCTTGTCCCCCTCGGAGCCTCTCCACCATCTAGAAAGCACAAGTGGTGAATGTGCTGGAATATTCTCCACTCACCTGGATTTATATTCATCACAAGAGCATTAAAGTTGCTCACCTTCCAGCTGACCAGTTTCTAAACACACATTCCCTCTTACCATCGCTGACGAAATGTAAAAGTAAAATGTTTCTTCTTTAAAATCGACTTGTTGCTCTGATCGCAGCCACAGAACAATAAACTGCAGCACGAGGACAGCAACTCACGAAGACGTGCCCAACATGCTTCATACTAAGACACAATCTGGTCTTTGCAAATATTCTTCGGCTGCTTTCACATTCCACACATTTAGCTGAAACCACATCACGGAGATGCTAAACTTGGAGCACAAATCAGGTGCCAAGGCCAGAAATGATTATCCAGATTAAGTGGAGTTAGACTACCTCCTCCAGTTTATCTCACTCAGCTTCATTCCATTGTCAGGTCAAGCCCCTATACCAGCTTCCAGCTGCAGCATTAGTGCGAAGCCAAACCACTTTGCTCTCATGCTACAGTTGGACTGTGAATGCACTCCTAAAGTAGTCAAAGTCAGACTATTTAGGAATTTTAATTGGATCCTGAGCTGATCCTTATAATAACAGCTTTAAATCTAATGCAACTCTAACCTTAAACACTGCCTCCATATAGTCCATGAAATTGAATGCCAGCAAGCCATTATGGTCCTGTGTCAGACAGCTCAAAATTAAAACAATTTTTCATACAGGTCTTTATCAAATTCTTGTTCCTCATGAACTGTCGCTGTTCATAAAACATTAAGGATATCAACTGAGTGTGCAAACTTTGCTGCTCGGGTATGTCTCCAGTTAGCAGCTTTGCAAAGCCTTTGTGATTTTTCTTTCTTATTATTTATGGAAAGTTTGATTTGGTGTTAGATTCCTTTCATCTTCTCGCTGGTACAGCAGTTAACCAGAAAGCTCCGAGTATGCGCCATTAAATTTTAAAATTCACGTGAAATTTGTGTTTCCATATCTGACCGTTTTTCATTCATTTTTTTTCCTGTCCCTTGGCACTCAAGTGCTGCTGAGATTGAGGTCTTATTGTGCACCTGGATTCTGCAGTTACGAATCCACAACCAATCACTCCCTTGGTGCAATTCATCAAATGCCTACAATCCTGCATCAATTTGGCACCCCAGCTTTCAGAATTCTTTTCCTAAAGCTTTCTGGCGACATCTTAAGTGTGAACATTCCTTACTTAAAGTTCTCATTTGCGGTTTCTTTTAACCTGTACTCATCCTAAGAACTGATATGTGCGACAGGATTGGGCCCAAAGCATGCAGGGGTGTTCTTTTAACCCTTTGTTTGACTTCTCCAACACAGTGCATGATTAAAGATTAGTAAAGAAAGAACTTGCATTTATATCGCGCCTTTCATGACCACCAGACGTCTCAAAGTGCTTTACAGCCAATGAAGTACTTTTGGATGTGATAATGACCAGATAATCTGTTTTTTTGTTATGTTGATTGAGGGATAAATATTGGCCAGGACACCGGGGATAATTCCCCTGCTCTTCTTCGAAATAGTGCCATGGGATCTTTTACGTCTACCTGAGAGAGCAGATGGGGCCTCGGTTCAACATCTCATCCGAAAGACGGCACCTCCGACAGTGCAGCACTCCCTCAGCACTGCACTGGAGCGCCTATCATGACCTCAGGACATCCCATAGCATTTTACATTGAGTTAAATACTTTTTGAAGTGTCATCACTGTTGTAATGTAGGAAACTCGACAGCCAATTCGCACACAGCAAGCTCCCACAAACAACAATGTGATAATGACCAGATCATCTGTGTTAGTGATGTTGGTTGAGGGATAAATATTTCCAGGACACCGGGGCAAACTCCTCTGCTCTTCTTCAAAATTGTGCTACTCAGAAAGAAGGAAATGTCACTTGACAATGAAGAAATGTTAATACATAAACATTCAGATAGGAAAACAGAACATCATGTTGCAAAATAGCTCAGAGGGTCAACAACTCATATGGAGTTGCTGATACAAACTGGAAGGGTTTAGTTGCGGTGTACACTGGGGCTAGGAAGGGTACAGAACATGACTGCTATACTCAGCCTAAGAACTGGCATGTGCGACAGGATTGGGCCCAAAGCATGCAGGGGGCAAGGGACAACAAGAGTCTACAATAGTAGACAGACTGCAGGAAGATATCAATGGACTGGTATGGTGGGCAGAACAGTGGCAAATGGAATTCAATCTGGAGAAGTGTGAGGTAATGCATTTGGGGAGGGCTAACAAGGCAAGGGAATACACATTAAATGGTAGGACACTGAGAAGTGCAGAAGATCAGAGGGACCTTGGAGTGCATGTCCACAGATCCCTGAAGGTAGCAGGACAGGTAGATAAGGTGGTTAAGAAGGCATACGGGATACTTGCCTTTATTAGCCGAGGCGTAGAATATAAGAGCAGGGAGGTTATGCTTGAACTATATAAAACACTAGTTAGGCCGCAGCTAGAATACTGCGTGCAGTTCTGGTCACCACATTATAGGAAGGATGTGATTGCACTAGAGGGGGTGCAAAGGAGATTTACGAGGACGTTGCCTGGGCTGGGGAATTTTAGCTATGAGGAAAGATTGGATAGGCTGGGGTTGTTTCCTTTGGAGCAGAGGAGGCTGAGGGGAGACTTAATTGTGGTGTTTAAAATTATGAGGGCCTAGATAGAGTGGATAGGAAGGACCTATTTCCCTTAGCAGAAGGGTCAATAACCAGGGGGTATAGATTTAAAGTAATTGGTCGGAGGTTTAGAGGGGAGTTGAGGAGAAATTTTTTCACCCAGAGGGTGGTGGGGGTCTGGAACTCACTGCCTGAAAGGGTGGTAGAGGCAGAGACCCTCATCACATTTAAAAAGTACTTGGATATGCACTTGAAGTGCCATAACCTACAAGGCTACGGACCAAGTGCTGGAAAGTGGGATTAGGGTAGTTAGCTCTTTGTCGGCCGGCACGGACAAGATGGGCCGAATGGCCTCCTTCCATGCTGTAAATCTCTATGATTCTATGAATAGTCTGAGCTGACTAGGCTCTGCTGTTTCCTCTCAATATTTTTTTCTCAGTTTTCTCCCCCCCCCCCTTCTCTTGAAGCCAATGACTCATGCTAGCATATGTTTACACGGTGCCAACTAATCTCCAGTCCCTTGCCAAGTGGCCATTTCCTATGTGTGAGCACAAGTAGTGACAATTAAAAAATTATTCAACTTATCTGGAGGAGGGGGCCTCACTCCAATATCCACATATATGCACAACAGTAATTAGGAACAGGATTCCAGACAGATTTTGTCTCAACCCTGGCCAAGGGGTGATGAGCCCAGCATCAGCAACCCTATTTCCCCATCACCCTCAGCTGAGATCAACTAACTCATTTGGGGTTAAATCTGAGACCTTCCTTGTCTGTATAATTCAGTTCCACACTGGGCAGTTCACTCACCAATAGAACCCTCCAGGGGCATTAAGCTCAATTGTGTCATTCACACTTTTCAAGTAAACAGGGATTAAATCCCGTTCAATATACCTTTCTCTATCACTGACACCACACTTTAGGAAGGATGTGAAGGCCCTTGAGAGAGTGCAGAGGAGATTTACCAGAATGGTTCCGGGGATGGGGGATCTCAGCGACAAGGACAGGTTGGAGAAGCTGAATTTGTTTTCATTCAAGCAAAGGAGGTTGAGGGGTGTTTTGATAGAGGTGTACAAGACTATGACGGGTTTGGATAGGCTAGTCGGCGAAAGGCTGACCCCACTAGTTGATGGTACAAGGACTAGGGGACACAGATTTAAGGTTTTGGGCAAGAGATACAGGGGGGACGTGAGGAAAAACTTTTTTACGCAGCGAGTGGTGATGACCTGAAATTCGCTGCCGACGGATGTGGTGGAAGCGGAGACACTCAATGTTTTCAAGGGGAGACTGGATAGGCACTTAAGGGAAATAAACTTGCAGGGCTACGGGGATAGAGCGGAGGAATGGGACTGACTGGATTGCTCTACAGAGAGCCGGCACGGACTCGATTGGCCAAATGGCCTCCTTCTGTGCCATTATGACTCTATGGGCTGGATTTTGAAACTGGGGTCGGGTTGGGGTCAGGAATCACACATTCTGGCTTGTGAACCCGCCTCCATCGAGATGTGGCCAACCCATTGTATTTTCCCTTGATTGACCTTGTTGAGCCCGCCCAGTGGGCTCAGCAGGCCAATTAAGGGCCACCCGGCAACAGGTGATGTCACAGACTGACATTTCATCTGTCAAGAGCTTTTGACAGATGAAATATCAGCGTTTGACAGCTCTGTGAAGCTGTCAAACACTCACAATATGATTTCTAACTTCAGTTCTTCCTTTCAGGCTGAGTTAGAAATCATTACAGCACAGAAAACAGAAGGCTGCTGTTTTTGACAGGTCCACGGCTTTCCTGCTTTCTGTGCCGGTGAGATTTCTAACTCCTGAAAACTGAAGGGCTGACACCTGCAGGAGGAAGTTAAGGTAAGTAAAACTTTTTCCAACACTTAGCACTTAGCTTACACACTTACCTCTGCACACATGCACCCATCACTCACCTGCCCACCGGACATATCGACCCCTCCAACCCCTGCAGACTCACGGCTCGACCCGATAACTTGGAGTGTTTGCCACCTGTCGGGAAGCCCACACCTTTGTTTTTAAAATAGGGATTATGCAAAAGACTGTCTGTTAACTACCTGTTAACAGGCAGTTAATTGTCACTAATCCCTTCCCGCCTCGGGGAGTCGGGTCTCAGACCAGGTCGGGTACCCGCCGCCAGAGAAACTGGCATGGAGGCGGGTTGGAGTCGGGATGAGGTTGGGACCCCCGAATCTGCAACTTTAACCCCCCCCCATCCCGACTCCAAACCC
Organism: Squalus acanthias; assembly: GCA_030390025.1. NCBI lineage: Eukaryota > Metazoa > Chordata > Chondrichthyes > Squaliformes > Squalidae > Squalus > Squalus acanthias. The sequence continues at coordinate 20,682,844 of CM059432.1, read as the reverse complement.
GACTCCACGGGTCATTCAAAATCCAGCCCTATGACTCTATGGGCTGGATTTTGAATGACCCATGGAGTCGGGTTTGGAGTCAGGGGGAGGGGGGGGGTTAAAGTTGCAGATTAGGGGGTCCCGACCCCATCCCGACTCCAACCCGCCTCCATGCCAGTTTCTCTGGCGGCGGGTACCCGACGTGCTCTGAGACCCGACTCCCCGAGGCGGGAAGGAATTAGTGACAATTAACTGCCTGTTAACAGGTAGTTAACAGACAGTTTTTTGCATAATCCCTATTTTAAAAACAAAAGTGTGGGCTTCCCGACAGGTGGCAAACACTCCAAGTTATCGGGTCAGGCCGTGGGTCTGCAGGGGTTGGAGGGGTCGATATGTCCGGTGGCCAGGTGAGTGATGGGTGCATGTGTGCAGAGGTAAGTGTGTAAGGTAAGTGCTAAGTGTTGGAAAAAGTTTTACTTACCTTAACTTCCTCCTGCAGGTGTCAGCCCTTCAGTTCTCGGGAGTTAGAAATCTCACCGGCACAGAAAGCAGGAAAGCCGTGGACCTGTCAAAAACAGCAGCCTTCTGTTTTCTGTGCTGTAATGATTTCTAACTCAGCCTGAAAGGAAGGACTGAAGTTAGAAATCATATTGTGAGTGTTTGACAGCTTCACAGAGCTGTCAAACGCTGATATTTCATCTGTCAAAAGCTCTTGACAGATGAAATGTCAGTCTGTGACGTCACCTGTTGCCGGGTGGCCCTTAATTGGCCTGCTGAGCCCACTGGGCGGGCTCAACAAGGTCAATCAAGGGCAAATACAGTGGGTTGGCCACATCTCGATGGAGGCGGGTTCACAAGCCAGAATGTGTGATTCCCGACCCCAACACGACTCCAACTTCAAAATCCAGCCTATGACCCCATCTAATATCCTGTTGGAAAGCCCACCCTAACTGCAGCAGGCAGAATTTGAGTGCCTGGCAGCCCAGGGACATAGAATCACCACCATTTGGACAAGTGGGAAACAATGCCGTCACTTACATTACCAGCCCGCAGATGAAATTCCCTTCCTCTTAACAACTGACTGAATATTTAAAAATTGTTTGCTAAAAAGTATTTACTGAAGACCATCTGCTGTGTACGTTCTCTGTTCTTAGATTGCTGCACAGCGGTGACATTTTGTTAACTGCACCGAAAAATAAAATACAACAAAGCAAACTTAAATATAGGTTAATACTGACCTGCAGGCAATTTGTTCAAACATAGACACGGAAAGCTATTAAAAAATGTTTTTAACGTTTTGAAACCTGCAGTGCTAATTAAGGGAAAAGACATACAATGTAGCATCGACTTGTGGTTGTGCCAGAGTTCCTTGCAGCTCAATATTGGCAAGACCAAAGCCATTCTTTTTACACCTGCCAAATTTAATCCAATGGTACAAAATCTTATGGGGCTATTTTAAGCCTACCCACCTAGTGGAAACTGGATGGGTGGGCAATTAAAATTGTCCAGAAGACTTTCCTCCAATGTCCCACACTGTTCCCACTCTCTTCTATTTTAACCTGCACTTCTGAGCAGACAGCAAGGACAGCCACCTGAAGCCAGTAAGGTCATTCTTTAAATAAGCAGATCGGGGTCTGATGACGTCATTGAGGCCCAACTGCAATTTTGACTCGTTGCCTGAGTGGGGAAAGTGTTGCGGTTTTCTCGCCAGGTGCAGACAGCAGGAAAAGGCTCAAACAAGGAACGTTTTTTTTAAAAACGTTTTTTTTACATTCCTTGTGTGGCCAGGAAGAATGGGCTCCTCCGGGCCCTACGAGGAAAGTTTAGACCTCCCATGTCCCAGGCACTGCCCCCCCCCCCCCCCACTTTCCGAACCTGAGACCCTTCCAAAACCCCCTCCCCATGACTTACCCAAGGCCAGACGACTGTTCCTTCATTTAGTCGCCTCCTGTTACTTGACATTCTGATACTGCCCACCGGCCAGTTCCCACTTTCTGTCGGTTAAAATTGCCCAGGCCTCACGCTGCTGAGGTTGCGGGGGGTTTGGTGTTCAACTGGCCTCCTCCCCCAACCCACTTGATTCGTGCTCTGGGTTAAAACTGAGTCTGGCTTAACCCCTACTTTCAGCCCATCACCAAGTCTTCCTACTTCTGCCTCCAAAACATCTCCTGTCTCTACGCCTAACTCATCCTCACTGCACGGAAACGCTCATCCAAAACCTCTAGATTCCACATTTCCTTCTCAGTGGCCTCCTGAGCTCTACCTGACAAACTCCAATTCATCTAGGACTTCTGCCACCCATGCGCAAAATCTGGCTCAACTATCACCCCAATCCTTGCAAACCTGCATTGACACCCTGTTTCCTCGGGCAATTGATTTCAAAATTCTTATCCTCGTCTTCACCTCCCTTCCCCACCCCTTCCCCTGACAGTCTCTCACCTTCCTACCTTTGCAACTTAGTCCAGCCCTATCTCCCCACACACACCATGCGCTCTTTTAACTCATCATCTGTTGTAGATCTTTCAGTCATCTTACCCCTAATATTGCTGTGTAGCCCACCACTAGGAGTTTCTTCCTTGCAATGGTGTGATGGAATTTGGACACAAGTCTCATCAACATGCAGTAACAGCAGGCGGTTAAGAAGGCAAATGGTATGTTGGCCTTCGTAGCGAGAGGGTTTGAGTACAGGAACAAGGATGTCTTGCTGCAGCTGTACAGGGCCTTGGTGAGACCACACCTTGAGTATTGTGTGCAGTTTTGGTCGCCTTATCTGAGGAAGGATGTTCTTGCCATGGAGGGAGTGCAGCGAAGATTCACCAGACTGATACCTGGGATGGCAGGAATGACGTACGAGGAGAGATTGGGTCGATTGGGCTTATACTCGCTGGAGTTTCGAAGAATGAGAGGAGATCTCATTGAAACTTATAAAATTCTAACAGGGCTTGACAGACTTGATGCAGGAAGGATGTTCCCGATGGCGGGTGAGTCCAGAACAAGAGGTCACAATCTAAAGATAAGGGGTAAGCCATTTAGGACAGAGATGAGGAGGAATTTCTTCACCCAGAGAGTGGTGAACCTGTGGAATTCTCTACCACAGAAGGCAGTTGAGGCCAAGTCAGTAAATATATTCAAGAAGGAGTTAGATATATTTCTTAAGGCTAAAGGTATCAAGGGATATGAGGAGAAGGCAGGGACAGGGTACTGAGTTTGGATGATCAGCCATGATCTCATCGAATGGCGGAGCAGGCTCGAGGGGCCGAATGGCCTACTCCTGCTCCTATCTTCTATGTTTCTATGTATGTTTCTAACATGGTGCTTCCCCCTTTCAAGACCAAAAATGTGGTTTATTTCTACTACTGCATCACATGAAGTGGCAGTGACAAAATTAGATGTCTGCTTTTGCTGATAAAAATAACAGCAAATTTGATTCCTTGCCAATAATATCATATGCAGCAACATTATTCATTCTTCTTGCTATACAGTGCATCAATAATCAATCACTTTTTCCTGCAGTTCAAATGTTTGTCCAGCAGACATCTAGTCAGTTCCCCCAAATGGAGGGAGGAAAAATAACAGGAGTGAGATAATCATCCTGGACTGTTCTTATTCACCTGGTTCAAAGCTACAGTATGTGATTGAGGCAAAGGAGCAAGTCTGCCCTCTAGGCCTTAATTAATACATGGTCCAGAGAGACCATTTGCTCTCATACAGTGAATTCCGAAAGCTTACTGACACACTTCCCTTAAAGCTGCCAATTTATGCCAAAGCCAAAACTGAACAAAGATTAAGACAGGGCAGAGAGTGGAGTTGAGGTTTAAGGGCTGAGATTTACTTTGCTACTGATGAAAGTTCATCGACATATAACAACCGCAATAATTAATGCCTTCACATCATGAAACAAAGAAGTGCAAAGAATGGTCTTTTATTTAAAAATTTCGCTTTTTAGCTCCGCTTTATAACAGCTGTGGAATAGCAGGGTTTCACTCACCTGGGGTGAGAGCACACCTGTGTCAACAGTACGAAGGAATGAGCAACAGAACACAATCTATTGCCATCTCATCTCTTTTAGAAGGTTTTCTTTGAATTCATTTTCGGGATGTGGGTGTCACTGACAAGGCCAGCATTTATTACCCATCTCTAGTTGCCATTGAGAAATGGTGGTGGACTTTCTTGAACTACTGGAGTCCATGTGGTGAAGGTACTTCTGCAATGCTGTTAGGGAGGGAGTTCCAGGTTTTTGACCCAGTGATGATGCAGGAATGGTGCTATATATCCAAGTCAGGATGGGGTGTGACTTGGAAGGGAACCTGGAGGTGATGGTGTTCCCATGCGCCTGCTGCCTTTGTCCTTCTAGGTGGTGGAGGTTGCAGGTTTGGGAGGTGCTGTTGAAGAAGCTTGGCGAGTTATTCCTGAAACCCTTGTTTAAAAAAAAGAGCTCCCTTTCTCTTCTTATAGGGGTCTCATTGATTAGGCTGAGGCAGCTAATGACAGCCAGGAACCCACCACATCACAGCTGGTCACTCACACACTCCACCCGTTTTAAGCGACACGTGGATCCCTGCTGGCTGATGAAAGTTCCATGCCCTATCCAGCTGATGCCATCTTTCCACAGTGTTGGAAGCACTGCCCCTTGCAAACACTGGCCCCCAAATTTTTCTGGGGTTCTACCCATCTCCCACCATAACTCTGGGGAGAAACCAGCGGTATTCACTGGCACTGGAACCTGTATGTGACACCAGTCCCACGCTGCTGTTGACTCTTAACTGCCCTCAGAAGTGGCCCGGCAAGCCATTCAGTTGTATCCAACCACTGGACCGGCACACCAATATCTTCTTAGGGCAACTAGAGCTGGGCAATAAATTCTAGCCTTGCCAGTGATGTCACATCCTGAGAATGATTTTTTTTAAAACAATGATAGATACTTAGGGCTGGATTTTGCCAATGGGGAGCTTTTGGAGGCGGGACTCCCACTTGTCGGGTTTCAGTCCCGCCTCCATCAACTTCTGGCCAACCCACGCTATTTTCCCTTGTTTGACCTTGTTAAGCCCGTCCAGCGGGTTTAGCAGGCCAATTAAGGGAAAGCCGGTTGCAGAGAACGTCAACGTATGACGTTTCATCTGTCAAAAATTTTTGACAGATGATTTGTCATCGTTTGACAGCTCTGTGAAGCTGTCAAACACTGACATTCTCTGTAGTTTGATGAGTTCTTGAATTCAAGATTCATCAAACCTCTTTCTTTTGCAGAAATTAGATGGTTCTTGCATTGGAGAATGCAACAGCCATCTGTCAACTCTGCCGCGGAGGTGCGAGACTCTCCGCATCCCCAACTCTTTTAGCCTGCAGGAAGAAACAAAGGTAAGTACACTTTTACTAACACTTTCCACTTACCTCACATACTCACCTCTCCACACTTGCACCCATCACTTACCTTCACAGTGCACTTTTGCACCCCTCCGACCTCCACAGACCCACTGCTCGCCTCGGTGACCCTGGCGGGGTTCGCAACCTTCGGGAAGCCCGCACTTCAGGTCTGAAAATGGGGATAATCCTCTTATCTGCCTGTTAACTACCTGTTAACAGGCAGATAAGTGGCACTAATCCCCTTCCCGCCTCCAAGGAGATGGGACCCGGCGCGGGTCGGCCACCTGCCTCCTGGCAAGATGGCACGTAGGCGGGTTGGGGGCGGGTTGGGCACCCGCCCCCAAATTCTGCCATTTTCCCGGCAGTCCCGCCTCCATACCCGCCTCCCCAGGGCTGGCAAAATCGCCCCCTAAGATGCAATTATTACTAAAATTGCAGATAAGTCCAGAATTTCTTGTATATCAATACTTAGGCTTCTTTTTACTACATTTCTCCTGCTAGTGCACTTGGAATATTACATTCATTTTTTGTCATCACATTTGAAGGTCAGTTACACAATTATTGTTGAATTGAGGACAATTCTGTGAATTGTGTTCAAGGAGAATTGATTTGAGGCTGCTCAAACTAATTTAAAAACTTTTACCCAGTTCCTCAGCCATCGTTCTACCTGAAAGGAATTGCACAAAAGGAAAACCTGTAAAAATAATTGAAAAGTGGAAGAGTGTTTTCAGTGAGTGCATTCGTATATGATTCCATTTTATTTGCCCTTCTAATTTCTGCCCCTCCCCTCATGGCCACCTTCCTGTACCTTGCCCAGGCCATTATTCATGTTTGAACTGATAGACAATATAAGTGTTGGCAGTCCATTAAACCTTGAGGGAGGAGGGTGTGGGCCTGATTTTGCCTTTACCCATGTCCACGCTTATCCATTTTCCAACAGGTTACTGAATAGTCCTCAGAAATGGGAACCTAGAGTTTCCTCTCCTTCCTTAGCCCAAAGGTACTGAGGACAATTATAGCACATACCTAATGTGTTGATGCATTAAGGGAAAGCTAACTAAACACATTATGGAGAAAGAAATAGATGGTTATGTTGATAGGGTTAGATGGAGAGGGGAGGAGGCTCGTGTGGAGCATAAACACCGGCAGGGATCAGTTGGGCCGAATGGCCTGTTTCTATTCTGTACATTCTATGTAATTCTATGAATTAGCTGATAAGAACATAAGAACACAAGAAATTGGAGCAGGAGTAGGCCATTTGGCCCCTCGCGCCTGATCCGCCATATAATGAGATCATGGCTGATCTGATCTTGGGCTCAGTTCCATTTCCCTGCCCACTCCCCATAACCCATCACTCCCTTATTGTTCAAAAATCTGTCTATCTCCACCTTTAAATGTATTCAATGACCCGGCCTCCACAGCTCTCTGGGGCAGAGAATTCCACAGATTTACGACCCTCTGAGACAAAAAATTCCTCCTCATCTCAGTTTTTAATGGGCGACCACTTATTCTGAAACTATGCCCCCTAGTTCCAGATTCCCCCACGAGGGAAAACATCTTCTCTGCATTTACCTTGTCGAGCCCCCTCAGTATCTTATTTGTTTCAATAAGATCACCTCTCATTCTTCTAAACTCCAAATGAGTATAGGCCCAACCTGCTCAACCTTTCTTCATAAGTCAACCCCTTCATCTCAGGAATCAACCTCGTGAACCTTCTCTGAACTGCCTCCAATGCAAGTATATCCCTCCTTAAATAAAGAGACCAAAACTGTACGCAGTACTCTAGGTGTGGTCTCACCAATACCCTGCACAGTTGTAGCAGGACTTCCCTGCTTTTATACTCCAACCCCCTTGCAATAAAGGCCAACATTCAATTTGCCTTCCTGTACCCGCATGCTAACTTTTTGTGTTTCATGCACAAGGGCCCCCAGGTCCCTCTGTGCTGCAGCATTTTGTAATCTCTCTCCATTTAAATAATCATTTGCTTTTTTATTTTTCTTACCAAAGTGGATAACCTCACACTTTCCCACATTATACTGATCTCAAACATAGACTGGTTTTGTGCCCGAGATCAGATGACTCAACCCAGACTAAGGATCAGATCTTATCAGAACATTCACCAAGTGCTAAACTCAGAATGAATATTTAATGTAGTAGCTGAGCAACCAAGGTTCAGCACACTCATAAGTTGGAATAGATTCTCTCTCAGTCTCTTCATAAGCTAAGAAAAATGGGTATACCAAATGTTATTAAATGAGCATTAATTTAAATTGAATCAAATCAAAACTCACTCATTAGTTTACAGTTACCTGCATTATCTATTATTTGGAATCTACAGCGCTCTAACCTGGAGAACATGCATAAGAGGAACATGCAACACTTACTCCAGAATGAAGGCTATTGTCCTGATGTGAATAATTTCTATTCTAGAACAGAGTCATCCTGATGTGGACATCCATCATTCTGGAACTGGGTTGATGTGGGAGCCGGTGGACCCCATTGAGGCTCACGGTGATTACATCTGTGACAAGTGTCTGCTGCTACAGGAACTCCAGCTCCATATTGATGAGCTGGAGTCTGAGCTTCAGACACTGCGACACATCAGGGTGGGGGAGAAGTACCTGGACTTTGTGTTTCAGGAGGTGGTCACACCTATGAAGTTAATTAATTCAGATGTAGCCCATGGTCAGGGACAGGACGGTGTGACTACGAGTGAGGCAGGTACGGGGATCCAGGAGGTAGTGTTGGAGGAGCCGCAGCCGTTGCTCTTGTCCAACAGGTTCGAGGTTCTTACTCCCTGTGGGGATGGGAGCAGGGACTGCAGGGAGGATGAGCAACCTGGCCACAGCACCGTGGAACGGGGGGCCATTCAAGAGGGGGGAGTAAATAGAAATGTTGTAGTGGTAGGGGATAGTATTATTAGGGGGATAGATAGAGTTCTCTGCAGCCGAGAGCGAGAGTCCCGTAGGCTGTGTTGCCTGCCCAGTGCCAGGGTTAAGGACATCTCCTCTGGGCTGGAAAGAAATTTGCAGTGGGAGGGGGTGGATCCAGTTGTCGTGGTCCATGTTGGTACAAATGACGTAGATAGGACAAGGAAGCCGGTTCTGTTAAAGGAGTATGAGCAGCTAGGGGTCAAATTAAAAAACAGAACCTCAAGGGTAATAATCTCTGGATTATTACCTGAGCCACGAGCGAATTTGGCTAGGACAAATAAAATTAGAGAGTTAAATGAGTGGCTCAAAGACTGGTGTGGGAGAAATGGGTTTTGCTTCCTGGGACACTGGCACCAGGACTGGGACAGGAGGGAGCTGTTCCGTTGGGACGGGCTTCACTTGGCCAGTGCTGGGACTAGAGTCCTGGCGGATCATATAACTAGGGCTGTAGAGAGGGCTTTAAAATAACTAGTGGGGGGGAGGTTCCTGGAGAGCAAATAATAAAATTGACAAAAGAGAAGGTCATAGACTTAGGTAGCAGTGGGGAAATTAAAAACCAGAGTGTGTCAGGAAGGGGCAGAAGGTATGGAGTAAAAGGTAAAGTAATAAAAAGGGCAAAAGCGGGAACTAAGTGTCACAAAACATATTTAAAAGTTCTCTATCTGAATGCACGTAGCATTCGTAACAAAATAGATGAGTTAATGGCACAAATAACTACATATGGGTATGATCTTGTGGCCATTACAGAAACATGGCTGCAGGATGACAATGCCTGGGAATTAAACATACCAGGTTATTTAACGATCAGGAAGGACAGGCAGGAAGGAAGGGGAGGTGGGGTAGCTATGTTAATAAAGGAAGGAATCACTGTAATACAGAGAAATGATATTGGATCAAAAGATCAGGATAATGAAACAGTTTGGGTGGAGATAAGGAATAATAAGGGGAAAAAAACATTAGTGGGCGTAGTCTATAGGCGTCCGAACAGTAGCAACTCTGTTGGACGGAGTATCAATCAGGAAATAGTTGAGGCTTGTAATAAGGGAACATCTATAATTATGGGGGATTTTAACTATCATATTAATTGGACAAATCAAATTGAGCAGGGCTGCCTTGAGGATGAGTTCATTGAGTGTATTAGGGATGGGTTTCTTGAGCAGTATGTAACTGAACTGACCAGGGGGCAAGCAACCTTAGATCTGGTCCTGTGTAATGAGACAGGATTAATTAAAAATGTCCTAGTAAAGGATCCCCTTGAAATGAGTGACCATAACATGGTTGAATTCCATATTCACTTAGAGGGTGAGAAGATTGGATCTCAAACAAGCATGCTAAGCTTGAATAAAGGAGACTATGAAGGTATGCGAGCGGAATTGAGTAGAGTGGATTGGGAAAATAGATTAAAGGGTAAGACGATACATGATCAGTGGTGTACATTTAAGGAGTTATTTTACAACTTCCAAAAAATATATATTCCACTGAGAAGAAAAGGGTGTAAAAGAAAAGACAGTCATCCGTGGCTAAGTAAAGAAATTAAGGATAGTATTCGACTAAAAACAAGGGCCTATAAGGTAGCCAAATCTAGTGGGAGGATAGAGGATTGGGAAAACTTTAAAAGACAGCAAAAAATAACAAAAAGATTGATTAAGAAAGGGAAGATAGATTATGAAAGTAAATTAGCAAAAAATATAAAAACAGATAGTAGAGTTTTTATAGCTATATAAAAAGAAAAAATGTGGCTAAAGTAAATGTTGGTCCCTTAGAGGATGAGACCGGGAAATTAATGGTGGGAAATATGGAGATGGCAAATACACTGAATGGATATTTTGTATCAGTCTTTACAGTAGAGGACACTAAGAATATCCCAACACTGGACAAACAGGGGGCTATAGGGGGGGAGGAGTTAAACACGATCAAAATCACTAAGGAAGTGGTACTCGGTAAAATAATGGGACTCAAGGCGGATAAATCACCTGGACCTGATGGCTTACATCCTAGGGTCTTGAGGGAAGTGGCGGTAGGGATTGTGGATGCATTGGTAATAATTTTCCAAAACTCCCTGGACTCAGCAAAGATCCCGGCAGACTGGAAAACTGCTAATGTAACACCCTTATTTAAAAAGGGCAGTAGACAGCAGGTTGGAAACTATAGACCGGTTAGCCTAACATCTGTGGTAGGTAAAATTTTGGAGTCCATTATTAAGGAGACAGTAACGGGACATTTGGATAATCATAATTTAATAGGACAAAGTCAGCATGGTTTTATGAAGGGGAAGTCATGTTTGACAAATTTGCTGGAGTTCTTTGAGGAAGTAACATACAGGGTAGATAAAGGGGAACCAGTGGATGTGGTGTATTTAGACTTCCAAAAGGCATTTGACAAGGTGCCACACAAAAGATTATTGCTTAAGATAAAAAATCACGGGATTGGGGGTAATATTCTGGCATGGATAGAGGATTGGCTATCTAACAGAAGGCAGAGAGTTGGGATAAATGGTTCATTCTCAGACTGGCAATCAGTAACTAGTGGTGTTCCGCAGGGGTCGGTGCTGGGTCCCCAACTCTTTACAATCTATATTAACGATTTGGAGGAGGGGACCGAGTGTAACATATCAAAGTTTGCAGATGATACTAAGATGGGAGGGAAAGTAGTGAGTGAGGAGGACATAAAAAATCTGCAAGGGGACATAGACAGGCTAAGTGAGTGGGCCGAGATTTGGCAGATGGAATACAATACTGGAAAGTGTGAGGTTATGCACTTTGGCAGGAAAAATCAGAGAGCAAGTTATTATCTTAATGGCAAGAAACTGGAAGGTACTGAAGTACAAAGGGATTTGGGGGTCCTGGTGCACGAAACTCAAAAGGTTAGTATGCAGGTGCAGCAAGTGATTAAGAAGGCCAATGGAATGTTGGCTTTCATTGCTAGGGGGATAGAATATAAAAATAGGGAGGTATTGCTTCAGTTGTACAAGGTATTGGTGAGACCACACCTGGAATACTGCATACAGTTTTGGTGTCCATACTTAAGAAAAGACATACTTGCTCTCGAGTCAGTACAAAGAAGGTTCACTCGGTTAATCCCGGGGATGAGGGGATGGACATATGAGGAGAAGTTGGATAGATTGGGACTCTACTCATTGGAGTTCAGAAGAATGAGAGGCGATCTTATTGAAACATATAAGATTGTGAAGGGGTTGGATCGGGTGGATGCGGGGAGGATGTTCCCGATGATGGGTGAAACTAGAACTAGGGGGCATAGTCTTAGAATAAGGGGCTTCTCTTTCAAAGCTGAGATGAGAAGGAACTACTTCACTCAGAGGGTGGTAGGCCCATGGAATATGCTGCCCCAAAAAGCTGTAGAAGCTACATCATTACATAAATTTAAAACAGAAATAGACAGTTTCCTAGAAGTAAAGGGAATTAAGGGTTATGTGGAGCGGGCAGGAATTTGGACATGAGTCTAGGTTCGGATCGGTCATGGCCCTGTGGGTAGCGTAGCAGGCCCAGGGGCCGTGTAGCCTGATCCTGCTCCTATTTTGTGTGTCCAATTCTGTTAGGTTCAGGAGATGGTTCTGTGATAGTAGATTGGCGGTTAGGATCAGATCAGCCATGATCTTATTGAATGGTGGAGCAGGCTCGAGGGGCCGATTGGCCTACTCCTGCTCCTATTTCTTATGTTCTTATGTTCTTATGTTCACTGACCTAATGAGAACAACCCTCAATCTAGAACAAGTACCATTGGCCACATAGACACATTAAAATTTACATCAATTGTTAGCTCTAATGGAAAAAGCAGAGACCAATCAAAGTACATAATGGAAATCTGTTGCATAAATCTGGGTCAGAGAAAAAATGTCATCTTGCAAATGTTACAGAATGTGTTTCTTTCATTAGTAACGGATAAAGTAAGTTTAATGAGCAACTATTATGTATGCATCCAGGGATCTTACGATTAAAGAAGCACTCCTCCCTAGCTATTTCAAATGTTACACAAACAATAAATACTACACAATTCCCCAGTTACCAGGCTCTGTGAGCCAAGTTCTGAACGGATCAGCTTTTTTTCTTGCAATTTATTAATTAGTAAACCTATTTTAAGGCAGCACAACCCAATTCATGTCTAATTCAGGAAACTGTTTCCCTAAGCATTTCCCGCCTGTAAGCATCAGAAGCAACAAACTTACCTGAAACACAGGTGGTGATTTTAACCTAACTCCTTGGGAGAGTTTGGATCAGCTGCCTGTTTTACACTCGGCTTGATTTTACTCGCCACTGAAGTAAATGGAGAGCAAATCTCGGGAGGTGTGTAAAACTCAGGTGGGGTGTAAAAATCGGTCAGGGTGCAAAACAGGCGGCCGTCCTCAATCCTGTCAGCTTTCCACCGGGCGGGTTCATAGAACCATAGAATAATAGAATCATACTAAACAGAAGGAGGCCATTCGGCCTATTGTGCCTGCGACAACTCTTCGAAAGAGCTATCCCATTAGTCCCAGTCCCCTGCTCTTTCCTCATAGCCCTGCAAATTTTTCCTTTGCAAGTATTTATCCAATTTCCTTTTGTAGGTTACTATTAAATCTGCTTCCACAACCCTTTCAGACAGTGCATCCCAGATCATAACAAGGGTTAGGTTAAAATGATCCCCACAATCTTTTGTGTGTATTCTGTCAGCTTGATTGGCACCCCGTCCACCACCTTAAACATTCACTGCAGCAACTCGCCAAGGCTTCTTCGGTAGTACCTCCAAAACCCGGGACCTCTACCACCTAGAAGGACAAGGACAGCAGGCGCATGGGAACACCATCACCGGCAAGTTTCCCTCCAAGTTACACACCTCCCTGAATTGGAAATATATCGCCATTCCTTCATCGTCGCTGGGTCAAAATCCTGGAACTCCCTCCCTGACAGCACTGTGGGAGTACCTTCACCACACGGACTGCAGCAGTTCAAGAAGGCGGCTCACCACCACCTTCTCAAGGGCAATTAGGGATGGACAATAAATGCTGGCCTTGCCAGGGACACCCACATCCCAGGAACGAATATATAAAAAAAGGTGTACTGGATATGACAATATCACACAAGCTGCTGACTGCACTCTGCTGTACTCAAAGTGATGGATGGAGGAATGTAACGTGGGTTGCTCCATGGCTTTGTTTAAATTTATTACACAGGTTGCAGTTGCCAGAGGTAGAGTGACATCATTGAATTGTGCTTGGGCATTGCTTCCAAATCACTGTAGCAATGATATCAGTGTAAGTCAGAGCCCAAACGAATATCAATTGCAATCCTTCCATGAATCTTAAGCCTAACCTGCATAATGTCACGAGATGACACTTCCACATAAACCGCTGAAAATAGTTGTCCCTTCGCCCATTTATTTGAAGATATGGTGGAATAGGGCACATACACTTTGAGTCACCCATATTAAAATCTATAGAGCAGAACTTCTGATTGGAGACATTTATGTACAAGTATTTAATGTGATTGTACTACATTCCTGTGTGTACTATGTTGACACAGATGTTAACCCATTTAATGCCTATGCAACAATCGTGCACACAGGACTGAGTAATAATGCAATAAACGTTCATACATGAACTGCACTGATCAGAAGTTTCACTTCGATACGTAGAGTGTGAGCATTTTTAAACTGCGCAACAACCCAGAATATATTTTCCCAGCAGATGCCAATAATATTCTGCTGTTTACCTTTCCATTTATGAACCACGTGTGTCTTGCTCCTTTGTCTTTCAAATCCCCACATATATATCCAGTCACTTAAACTGACCTCTAGACAGTGCGCAGTATTTTGCATCTCTCTTTCTAACTCTTCAAAATCTTTTAATAGATCATCAGAGCTGTTTGTTGATTTGAATTCTTGGCCACTGCCTGTTGTTTTCTCTTCTACTTCTTGGTTATGTCCTGATTGGTCATGTTCCATCCCCAAGAAATCAGCTTCTCGAGCTTGAGCAGACCAGTTCTGACAAGGAGTCACTTTCAAACATTCAGCCCACCTTTGGTCTTTCAGATACTGATTGATTTGTTTTTCCACGCACTGTCTGGTTTTATTTCAGATTACAATCATTCATAATACAGAGTTAAACACACAGCAATCAGTGTATTATACTACCTTGCTGATTTAAACAGAACAAATGTATTAGGGATATTAATGTAATTAGGATTCTGCAATTGCAATTTGGAGATTACAGGTGCTCATGAATTGCCTCAGAGCCTCCCAACGCTCCCCGTCTCCCCGCGCCCCCTGTGTAAACCTCAATCTGACATTGTATTTCAATACTGGTAATGTATTCCAAAAGAGACCTGCCTCAATAAGGAAAAAGGAACTCGATGGCCCTCAGGTAAATGGGAATGTTATTCACAGTCAGAGCTAACACACAATATGTTGCCTCATCTGTTCAAAACAGACACGGTATCTACTCTACTGTGCATTCTTTATTTCTGCTACTCCTGAACACAGCCAGGCTGTCTTTGTAGCTTGCGTCAGGTGGCCCTAGTTATGTACTCAGGCTAATACTTGCTTGAATTTTTGACCTCCTGCAGAAACAAGGCGCTCTGCGTAAATGTAACTTGTCATTGAGCAAACAATTATTATTTTAAACACCATTTTTTATTGGGTTTCCCTCCAATATTGTCACTTTTCCTCTTACTTTCATGAGTGCTGGTAGCTTTTCAGTAACCTTGCCCAAGTAATCATTCTTTAAATGTCAGCCGAGGCAACATCAGCAGCCTGTCAACTGCACAGAACATCAAAAGCTCGAACAATCTATTCTCACCTGCGCATCCTCACACTCACACTAGCTAGTGGCCAGAAGCATTCGCTAGTCCAGGAGAAATAAAGCCAATTGGAGCAATGGCTGAGAACTGTTAACTCAGTATAGACCAGGGCCTGAAACTGGTCTTCTGGTTTATCTGGCTCAATATTACACCAGAGGGTGTCTTTACCCATTGGACCATCACAGGAGCTAACAATACATTCAAATCAGAAGTATGAATGAAAAATGTAGAACCCGCAAGGCAACTGCTTTATAAAATAATCATTCTTCAATTTACAGCTGCCTCTGAACTGGAAAGGAATGCAGTTCCCTTGCTGTTTTCTCCTGCACTGTATGGGGCAGACTGCTCACCTTACATTGTCCAATTTAGAAATGCTTATGTAACTTAGAACTGCAAAGTGTTAAATTAACTGCACAAAATATTTCTCATTTGCTGCTGTGTTAGAATGCCAATATATTACAAATACCAGTCTGTAACCAGTATTTCTAGATAGGGAGAGGGCCAGCCAGCAAACTTGAATGCTGCTGCTGGCTACACCTCACTGCATGTTGTACTGATCTCACTGACATAGCTGAGCTCCCCAGGCAGCTAATTGTAAATATTAGGAGACAGTAGGAAGGGAGCTTATCTCCTAAAATTTAAAAATTCCGTACGACGTTTAAAATGTTCCCAGGAGGTCCAGGAAGAAAGAGATCGCTAGATTTTTTGAATATTAAGGGAATCAAGGGATATGGGGATAGTGCAGGAAAGTGGAGATGAGGTAGAAGATCAGCCATGATCTTATTGAATGGTGGAGCAGGCTCGAAGGGCCAAATGGCCTACTCCTGCTCCTATGTCTTATGTTCTTATGTAATTGGACATTTTAAAACACTGGACTGTGAGTTCTACAACCCCCAGTGCAAACTCCAAGTGATGAAAGATGACCAAGTAGAAGTCCACTGCCAGAGATTAGCACACATCCAAAAATGCTCAGCACTGGTGTGGAAGTGATAGGACAATAGCACTACAAGCCTACCATACCCATCTTTTGGGGTCAAGCCTTTTTTTCGTGTGGAAGGAGAGGAGCTTTGTATCACAACAACATAGGGACAAAAAAAAAGAAAGGGGCATTTATCCCATTGAACCTCATCCCTCGCGTATCCTAACTCTCCCAGCCTAGCATCCAGCTGCATTTTGAATGTCCCAGTACATGAAAGACTATTCTAAATGTTTATCACTCTGTACTTAAAGAGATCCGTTCTAGTGTCTGTTTTGAATTCACTTTTGCAAATTTACAATTGTTGTTCTACTAGCCTCGCTTGCTTTAAAGTCACGTCTGGGTTGATCTTACAAATAACTCAAGCTTTTGTTTGGCAGAGTTACAGTATTTGGAAGGAAATTAAAGTCTTCTCTCCTGTCTCCGCTGGTTTTAAGAGTTCGAAGTGAAGTAAATTCGGGGCTGTCGATTCAAGCTGCTATCAGTGGTCTCAATGGCATCGATAAAATACTGTCTATAATTTCAATAATATTAGGAATGAGAAGATACAGTTATATTGAGAGACTTGAAAAAACAGTACTCTGATGACTGGAGCAGAAAAGTTCAAAATTGTGTAAGAGTGTGAGAAGATAAATAACGTGAGGTGACTTCCGCTGGTCGGACCAATCAATAACAAGAGGGCATAAGGTTAATATGATTAAAGCCTAAAGTGGAGATTGGAAGAAATCTGTTCATGCAAGGGATGATTAGAATTTGGAATGTGTTTTCAAAATGAAGACTGAAAAGAAATACTTGCATTTTTATAGCGCCTTTCACCACTTCAGGGCATTCTACAGCCAATTAAATACTGAAGTTGAGTCGATCAATGTATTCAAGAGACAAATATTTAAGAGTGCTTGGAGATGGGATTAGAGCAGGTGGCTCTGATGTGAAGCTGATACCAGCAGAATGGAAACTGCCCCCTTCTGCGCTAAAATGTCAGTGATTTGGCACTAACTGGATGCCTCATTCAAAGAAACGTCAAGCATGGCTGTCTGGGAAATGGAAATGTCACACTGGTGAAGGAGCTACATTTCTAACATTGAGGTTAAAGCGCATTGTTGAGGTAGAACAGAGGGAACATTCACTGGAAATGTTCTCGGTTTTTTTTTTCCTGAACGGCCGCCGTAACTTCAGCGGAAGATCGGCCAAAACACATTTTCTTGCAGTTTTTGTGTGGTTTCCGATGATCTTCCAAAGTTACCGTACCGATCGGGAGAATCCCCAGGGAAACCCTCGGCAACCAATCCTACAGCAGTGCAAGCACTTGATACAAAGAGTAGTTGGCAAAAGTATAAAAATGATTGATTCCTCAGCACTGACTTCCTTTACTTTAATGACACAACATTCGCCGTGCATACACAATCCCTTTGATATATAATAAATAATGTTGGGGACTGGGTGATATAATGGGTTAAACACCTCTAAAACTTAGGTTCCGAACCAGCCCAGACTAATGAGATAGCATTATCCCCCCTCTGGTAGCAGCAAGGGTTCTATGTGAAATGAGATTGGACAGTTTCAACTCAGTTCCTGGATAGCTGCAACACACAGCACTAAAACTGACATTCATTTGGCAGTAATTGACAATCTCACTCAGATGACTGTGTGGGGAATGATCAATGTCTTTTCTCTTTTTTTTTATCTACATACTGCCCCTTGAAATTATTTGCAGGCTTGAGGTCAGCTTTCACTTGTATGCTGTTGATACCCAGCTCTACCTCTCCACTACTTCTCTCAAACCCTTTGACCGCCCCCCCCCCCCCTTCCATATTGGCACACTGCCAGTTTGACATCAAATCTTGGACGAGTCTCAAATTCTTGCAACTCAAAAGTGGGAAGGCCAAAGCCATTGCCTTCGTCGCCATCTTCAGCCCTCGCCACAAACTCTGCTCCCTTGCCACTAATTCTCGCCCCCTCCCCAGCCACTCTCTCAGGATGAACCAGGCTGCCCGTAATCTTGGCATCCTGTTCAATTCTGAGTTGAGCTTTAAATCCCACATTCTATCCATCACCAAGACCACTTATCTTCACCTCCGCAACACTGCCTGCCTTGGCCACTACCTCAGCCCCTGCACTGCAGTAACCTTTGTGCTTGCCTTCATTACTTTGAGATTTGACTACTCCAAGGCTGCACTTGCTGAGCCCTCCTTCCCTCAATAAACTCGACTTGTCCAAAACTCTGCTGCACAGATCCTGTCTTGCACTAACACACATCCATCATCCCTATCCTTACTGCCCTACACTTGTTCATGGTCCCTCAATACATCATATAAAATAATCACTGCCATCTAAAAAGAAATCCCTCCAGGGCCTTGCCACACCTAATCTCTACAATCTCCTCCAGTTCCCCTCCTGAATGCTCCATTCCTCTTACTCTGATCTTCAGCACAAAACGTTCAGCCACCTTGAACCTAATTTCACACCACTGTCTTGCCACTTGTCAAGACCCATCTCTTTGACCAAGCGTTAGTTACTCCATCCTAAGCTCTCCTTTCCAGCTCAGCATACTTTATTCTTACACCTATTGGTGAAGCACCTTGGGACATTTCATATGTTAAAAGGTGCTACATGAATGCAAATTGTTACTATTGTTGCTGTTGGTCTTCTGAAGTTGGGAGTAAAGCATATCATTGAAGCCAAGTAGAGGGGTCTTGATTTTGTATTATAATTGTGCTTAATGTTGACATTGGATGCCCAAAATGGGACAGTCCTTCAGTTCCCAATACTAATATACTTCAATACAAAAGCAAAATATTGCGGATGCTGGGAAATCTGAAATATACCTCATCTTGATGTGTTAAACATTCCTTAAAAACCAACAGAGCTGTGTTTATTTTTAATAGTTAGATTGACTGGGCAAAAGGCCCTTATTACATTTTACATTATTTTTGAAGGCAATTCTTTTAACACACCTCTGAATGGGATGCTGCCACCGACATACATCAACACAAGTACTTTTTTTTATTTGTTCATGGGATATGGGCGTCGCTGGCAAGGCCAGCACTTATTGCCCATCCCTAATTGCCCTCGAGAAGGTGGTGGTGAGCCACTGCAGTCCATAAGATGAAGGTACTCCCACAGTGCTGTTAGAAGGGGAGTTCCAGGATTTTGACTCAGCGACGATGAAGGAACGGCGATATATTTCCAAGTCAGGATGGTGTGTGTGACTTGGAGGGGGACTTGGAGGTGATGGTGTTCCCATGCGCCTGCTGCCCTTGTCCTTCTATGTGGTAGAGGTCACGGGTTTGGGAGGTGCTGTCGAAGAAGCCTTGGTGAGTTGCTGCAGTGCATCTTGTAGATGGTACACACTGCAACCATGGTACGCCAATGGTAAGTACTGCACGTAGTGGTATAAAATGAAGTTCATTTTTTAAAATTCCCTGTTCATCTGAAGACTCTCACTCATGCTGGCATCTGTTCCACAGGAACCAAGCATTCAATTAGTCATTCATTGCTGGACATTGAAAGTCAGTAGGCTGTTCAACCATGGAGGGCATCAGAGCAGAGCCTGATACTGTGCTTGCCCAAGACCCACACACTTTTACATTCTAGCAGGAATCACTGGATAGAGCAGCTGACAGCTAAAGAATGGTACATTAAACAATGCAGGAGGAGGGGACTTAGAAGACTTTTTTTCAGTATATTATGATGGCAATAATAAAATGAGACATACTAGCAGGGGAGGGGGTTAGAACATCGCACATTGTCAGAATAAGACAATGTCAAATCCAAATTACTGACATGATGAAACACATTACACCCACACACCTCAAGTTCAAATCACTTAAAAAAATTATACAGTAGGTAAGAAAAATATATGTACATTAAAACTGATTGAAACTTAAGCTGATTTGCACTCTATTCCCTTATTTATAAAAGTTAGGATCTTGTGTATTTATTTGTATAGTTTTGTCAACTCATCCTCCCACTTTGAAACACAATAGTCGTTCCAAAATATAAATTATGTAAATCACTTATGTTGTCAATGAGATAGATGCTATATAAATATATGTAACCTAATATTCAAATATTCTAAACTCATTTTATGGGGATTTTCTGACTGAATGTCAGCTATCATTGCCCTGGCTTCAATTGCTCAGTAATCTGATAGTTCGCTTCAATTGAATCCTGTTAATAAAGAAAAGTCAACAACAACAACTTTATTTAACTGCATTTATATAGCACCTTTAACATAGTAAAATGTCCCAAGGTGCTTCACAGGAGCCTTATCAGACAAAATTTGACACCTAACCAAAGAAGGAGCTATTAGGACAGGTGATCAAAAGCTTGGTCAAAGAGGTAGGTTTTAAAGGCGCAATTTAAAGGAGGAGAGAGAGAGGTGGCGAGGTTTAGGGAAGGAATTCCAGAGCTTGGGGAGGCAGCTCCGAAATAAGTTACAAATCCCACTGATAAAAACAAAACAGTGCCAGTGAATTGGAGGCGTTATCTCACTCCTGTCAAAGATCCTCACAACTCACCCATTTCTGCAACATAAGAACATAAGAATTAGGAGTAGGAATGGGCCACACGGCCCCTCGAGCCTGCTCACCATTCACTAAGATCACCGCTGATCTTTTACCTCACTTCCACTTTCCCGCCCTATCCCCATATCCCTTAATGTCCAAAAAAAACACTCATGAGTTATGAAGCTTCTATGTTCAGGAAAGGGCCACCGTAACTCAGAGTCAGCAGTTAGGTAATCGCTATACATTAAATTTGCATGACATTGATCATTTTTACGAGATCTATAAATAAGGAGAATCATTGCTCTTTCCAAAGCAAGCCTTGCACTGCATGTTTCCAATTCTGAACTAAAATCTTAGGTAAAATAAAATTCAGTAAGCTTTCATTCTGTATAGATCAACAACATAAATATACTTTATTCTGTATATATTCTGACAAAGGGTCATCGACCTGAAACGTTAACTCTGTTTCTCTCTCCACAGATGCTGCCTGACCTGCTGAGTATTTCCAGCATTTTCTGTTTTTATAACATAAATATACTGGAGCCTTTCCCCAAAACCCCTCCTTTTGTGCTATTTTTCCGCTGCTCTTCGGTAGCCTTTTAAGCATCATATAACATGGTTAACTGAGTGGCCAGGTGACTAGATCACAGGCCTTAGCATCTGTCACTGGCCACTAGAACATACTTAGGGCAGCTGATTTGTTGCAGCAAATGATTTGCTATTGCTGTGATCCACTCAAGTGTTTCCACTGACTGCACCCCCCCTCTCCACCACCCCCCCCCCCATCCTCAGGATTTTTATTTAAAATTGCACATCAAATCACTTACGTAAACTTAAGTATGGAACAAGAAAATCCATTCAGCCAATTGAGGCCGCTCCTTCCAATCAATAGCATTTAATTCACAATTGATGGACTTATCCCAAGTTATTTAATTTTCCGAAAAGGTCAAAGGAGGAAACTGAAATATTTCCCTGCAAGAGTAACTGAGTGAAAGCTCCGACATATAATTGCAATGTGCATTATTCAACCCTAACTGGGGGAATTCCACAAATTACCTTCCTATAATCTGAAAAGGATTCAAGTCACCGTGTTCTGCAAATGCATGAGGGTACCCGAGAGTGAGCTCAACCCCTCTGATCTTCTCTGTCTCACTGGCTTCACACCAATGCTTCTCCACACAGTAATTCCTGATTAAGGGGGTGCACAACTGAGGCACCTCCCCCCCCCCCACCACCCACTTCTCCTCCCCCCCCCCCCCCACCCACACACACACACACACACACACAGTGGTCCTGATAAGAGGGAGAATCATGCCTCATCAGTCTGAGTCCGAGTGCTCCACTGCAGAGTGTTGACAGATTAATGCATTGCACTACTTGCCTGTCTATGAGGCTCATACACTTTTTAACATTACTTTCTGTATAGTTCAGTTTTTGTAGTTCTGAGAACAAAAGAGCATTATAATACAATCTGGAGAGCTATTATACTATATAATTGGCATATGAATTATCTCACTCATCAACATGAGTGTTTTATTTCATGATCTCCCTTCCCCCTCCCCTGCCATATAGTCCTGTTTTTACATCAGTCTCGAGTTGATAATCTGCAGGATTATCAAAAAGCATGGAAAATCTCTCAAATACATTCACTCCATGATGCAGCGCTCACTGCTGCCACTTATATGTTGTTCCTGGATACCTAATTATACCTTCTGTATGACACATGCCCTCACAGTAACACTTTGTGATATCCATCATTTATAAAGGATCTATTCCAAAACAAGCACCTTGTTATATGTCACACATTCATTCTGGTACACATCATTCATGGTGCCCTCTCTATTAGACGATCCACATATTGTAGAACAGTCACCTGACAGTGACATACTTTGTTTAAAGCTCCCAATAATTGTGAATTACCTCAGCCATTAAGATCTGGGGATGGTCTGGTGCAGCTGCAATGACCATTTGCCTTTTTCCATTGGAACCAATCTCCGGTGTTTTGAGATGACACCTTGCACCAGAAGTCGACTGTCAGTTGCACAGTACCGACTGTAAACCATCGCTTTATGCGCCCACTAGATAAATGCTGTGAACCTCACCATTTATTTACTAAATGCCTACCATATGTGAAAGATATTGAATAGTTTGGTGACATGCCTAGCAACCAAAGATGACCGACAAAGATACAAGCCAAATAAGAACATAATATAAGAAAATAGTAAAACTTTTTTATACTAAGGGAAAGTAGACAGCTCGATGTCAATACAAGCCAGCCAATTTTACTTTGGTAGTTTATGATATTGTCACCCACCCAAAATGTGTTGCAGTGAGACTCCTAATACATTCCTAATTCACTATTGTTCTGTACATGCTATAAATCATCATGTCTTATGTTGACAAGTAACAGCACCAAGCATACATGCTACAAAATCACATCTAAGCTGTGGAAAAAGTGAGCCATTCGCCATTGCTATCCTTCTTATAAGAATCCAAAAGCATTCGTTCAATGCATCCCAAGGCAAACAGCGAAAAAGGAAGAAAATGTGACTTTTTTGTAGATATATAGCAGCGCACATGGACCCATCCCCCTTTCCCGCAGAGTACTGTGAAAACAATGGCAATTAGATGGTCCCTTACTGGAGCACTCAACAAGTCAAACTGAGACTATAATCATTTTCAGAAGACTATAAAATATGATTACAACACACTGCAAAAAGATTTAAATGCTGTATATATTGCAAGCTTAATCCACGTCTACTTTATCAAAAACATTTATCACGACGCTTTAGAGCACTTTTACCATCTAATCATCGTCCGTTGTCTAATTAAAACACTCTACAGGTCGTTCTATTTCTTTCTATGTGTGTGTGTGTCCCTCCCTCTTTCCCATTATTCTGTTCCTTTTTAAGATGGTCTTCGTCGTAATTTCTTTCAGTTCTGATGAAGGGTCCACACCTGAAAGGTTAACTTTGCCTGTTCTCTCCACAGATGATGCCTGATCTGCTGGGTGTTTCGCGCGTTTTCTGTCTGAGAGTTGCAGAATCTGCAGCGCTGTGCTTTCTGTTTTTGCACACATTTACCGTGCACAGTTTGACACG
Organism: Squalus acanthias; assembly: GCA_030390025.1. Taxonomy (NCBI): domain Eukaryota; kingdom Metazoa; phylum Chordata; class Chondrichthyes; order Squaliformes; family Squalidae; genus Squalus; species Squalus acanthias. Next base: position 20,659,195 of record CM059432.1, on the reverse strand, counting down.
TTTCTCCTGCTATAACAGTATTGGTACAGGACAATGGCGTAGATCCCAGGGAATGCCAGGGCCAACACTCGCAGGGAAGAAACGGGCATCCTCATCAAGAGATGAGCGATTTAAAATGGCCAATAGTGAGGAAGTTGCAGCGTTTGAAAGAACATGTATGTTTAAACTGAGAGGAAATGAACTTTATTAGGGGAAAGACACCGGACACTGATCTTTGCTTCTACTGAATGCTGTGTACTGCATTGTGTCTGTACGCCACCCCTGGGTAGGAACTGGCTGTGAACAAGCGTCATTTCGAAACCCGGTTTCGCATTTCAAAAGGTGCACAGGAATTTCATAGCTCTACAAGCAAGGCGGTCCATTATTTTCAGAATCCAGTAACCCTTCTGCGCTTAAGCTGCTTGAGAAGCGAGGCTAGGACAGGCAAGCAGAAAACAAACCGAAATAATCATTTCATTGAAAAAAAAATGCACAATTGCTCTCAAATTATTGCAACACCTCCCCCCCCCCCCCCCCCACTCCAAAAAAAACAGATGATGTCGGTTTTATCGTGAGAGACAGGGCTGCAAAAGAATCAACAAGTATATTATAACGCTCGGAAAGTTGCACTTAAAACTAGTCATTGGATATACAGAACTCGAGTGAACTCGGATTGCAATCGGATTGCAAAAAAAAATGTTAGTAGGGATTTAGTGGGAAAGCGTGGAAACAATGAAAGGTTTAGTTTAATTATTCGAAATCGCTTAAGGAATGAGTGATATTCGTCAAAATGCTTCCTGCTTGCTGGGTCATAAACCGGCGAGAAACCCACTGGCAATTCTGAATTAAACCCAACATTCGCGCCCCTGTCGGTTTCCCGAGCTGATCGCCGGTCAATTACATGTCAATTTTTTAACCTCCAGACGAATTGTGGGTCACAATCAGGGCCGGCCAGAAACGCCTCGTTTATAGAAACAATTCAAGTCGAGTGGGTAATAAGGTTCCTTTTTTTTAAAAAAAATGTACAAAAACACCGCAGCAGGTAATTTTTTAAAAAGAACAGTGGGCGCGCTCTTTCAAGCTAAAACATGAAATCTCAGGGACTCTGTGGGTGCTTTTGTTCATAACGAAGGCAGCAAAGGCTTCGAGAAGTCTACAGCCGTTCTGTTCACTTACCGGCGGAATCCGCGTCGCTGCTTTCCTTTGGGCTCTTGATACAATTCTCCAAGTAGACGCCGTCTTTCAAACAGCTGTCTCCCTTTTTATTTAACCCCAACATTTCGGTGGACTGCCCCATGCTCTCGCCCCTCGAGCAGAAGCAGGGGGTCTGCATGATGCCACAGGGACGGGCGCTGGTGCTGATGGCCAAGCAGGTCTCCAGCCACTTGCAGAGCATCTGGCAAGCCCCTTTGCTGGGGTTCCTGTTGCCCACAACCAGGTATTCCGCAGAGAACTCCTTGTCTTTGACCCGGCCGCCTCTGCCCCTTGGCCGGACACCGTCCCCGGGCCAGATCCGCTTCATCTGAAGGTACTGCTTGCTGGACTGCAGGAAGGCATAACGGGCGGAGGAGTCGCAGAGCTTCAGCACTTCGTCGAAGCTCTCCATCCCCAAATAGGTGCGGGTGCTTGCCAAGAAGGAATCGAACTGGTAGGTGCGGATTTGGTGGCGCTCGCAGATATTGCTGGTCTTGGCCACTTTCATGTACAGCGTGTATCTCCTGGGGTCGGGGTTTTGGATAATCCACGAGCAGACCGAGTTGTTGGAAGCGAAGACCACTGAGGAAGAGAAGTATCCGAATAGTTTCCCCTGGACCAGAGTGGTGCAAGGGGGTTGCCCGACCTCCAACCCGCTAACGGTCCACAGCGCGGCGGCAAATATCACAATCACCGCGGTTTCAGTGATCCTCATCCTAGGTCAGTTGTCCCAAGAAACGCCAAGGAAATAGCAGCAAGAGCCCAGACCATGGACATAACAGGATCGACTTTTTTAGAGAAAGAGACCTGGAGATGATTTCATTGCAATCTTTGTAGTTTTGTCCTAGGTCTCCCCCTTGTGGTACATTCCCGGAATTGATTTTTTATAGATATATATATATATCAAGAATAACCCTGTGAGTCCCGAAGTAGTAATTGTTGTCCCCTTCCAACGCTGTGTGAGGTCCGAGTTTATTCGGAATGCACGGGAATTACTTTATAAATAAATTATACATATCAAATCTCTGCAGCGCTTCAGGCGGACGTCGCAACGGTCAGAATTGAATCTGAAATGATAAAAAGGATAGGTATCACTTTCTTTTAATACCCTTGATGACATAAACATGCATCATCTCTTACTTAAAGCCATCTTTGATATGGCCTTTCATCGATTTTTTTTTGTTGCTTCTATTTCCTGCCAGCAAGTGAGCTGCACTCGATCGAGCCCCCGGGAGCTTGTGGCATTTCTATGATTTCAAGTGTCAGATCAAACGCGCCCTGCTGCTTAATTCCTCTGTTTCAGTGCCGGCCAACTTTTAAAAAAAACATGCAGACGTTGGAAACTTATTATCACGCAGGTGCTTTAAAAAGACTCGGCTGCGTTTTCAGTCGAGCCTGCAAAAACCACACATCCTCACACAAACTCAAATATTTTGGTAATTAACGCTAATTAAAATGCAGCTTTTCTCTCCTGATGATCGGATAAACACCCCAAAACTAATTGCCATTTAGTGATTTGCACATTGCAGCCTTAAACTGTTTAAAATAACGCATTTAATAGCCCACACAAAGTATGCTAATAACCCGAGTGCTCGCCCCGTCACTAAAAGGTGACAGAACTTCACTAACCAAGGCCTCCAGAGTTAGAACAGATTATTCCTAATTGACAATTAACTGGATTAGCAGAGATGCATTTTAATAGCTATTAGACTACAGTCACTTCAGTACAATTTGAGTCTTCCACTGTAAACTCTCTAGGGTAAAAATGCACCATTCTGAAGAAAATGCTATGTTTCTGTGTGTGCATTCCTACAATGCTACACCGCCAGCAATCATAGATTAACCTTCCTGTGCTTTACACGTTGATGAATAGCATCAATCTGCGTTTTTAAAAGGAACTGTCGCGTAGATTAATCGTATTATTATTGACGGATTTCCTATTTTGTCTCGGGGTAGAGGAAGATTGTAATATGTTCCAGTTCATTGAAGTTTTGCCCCATTTTAACGCCCGTATGGTCAGTCTGTGTTTGACAATCGTGTGAGAATGAATGTTCCTACATGTATTTCCATATTATGCGCTTTCTTCCAAAAGAAAGGATTCTTGCATCTTCTTTACGCACTGTGCTTGTTCGGATCCTGTTCGCTCAGTCCAGTGCCATGCCGGCCTCTCATTGCTGCTGCCTTGTGACATGAACAGGAGCCTGTGGTCCCCTTAGCTCTCTCTCTCTCTCTCTCCCCCTGGTTTGAGACGCGGCATGTATGAAGGAAACATTAACCTATTAATGGCAAGTCACAAACCATCGTCGCTTACCAAGAGTGTGTGTGTGTGTGTGGGGGGGGGGGGGGGGCAATAAATGTCGGGACAGGTACACAACCTACCGGACCTGTGAGAGAGTGGGTCTACGAGTCGTTCGGTTGTCCATTTTAAGCTGCCCATTTCTCTTGTTGCACATCAGCTGGCGGGCTCACATCAAGACGCACCGCTTCCCCTTATGGCACTTCCCGCCGGGAATTGCACGCTAACTTATCCATCAGGAGTTCAGCATTCCCACAACTGATTGCATTTCATCTTCCAGGATCCGAATCACGCCTGTGCAATGACCGCGCGCTTATCCTTTCAACTGCGCGTTGTAACTGGGCAAGGGGGGGAATGAAGGGACGGGAGTGGGGGGGGGGGGAGGTTACTGGACGCCGGCCGGCCGGGATAAGGGACCGTCGCTGATCAGGACAGGACACTTGGAGCGCCCCACCTTGATCGACGGGTGTTCAAACTTCACAGCGCAAAGGAAGCAAGGGTGTCAAACATGGAATGTATACAGTGTGGGGCGAGGTGCCGAAACAGATCGCACTGTCTGACTCATAATGCATCAACATATTGTTAAAAGTTACGGTCTTATAACAAAGCCATCTGTGCCAGCTGAAACAGGGAAGAGGCAGAGAAAGGTGGCAGGATTGGCGCTGGCGTGTGGCGTGGGCGCATTATTAAGGCTGCCCACTGGTTCAGGAGAACATGTTCTTCCCTTTGCCTAATTTGTGTGTGTGTGTGGGGGGGGGGGGGGGGGGGCGGGAGGATTCTGTGCAATGTGTTTATTCAAGGTAGCAAACACAAAACCTTGTTTTAAATAAAATAGCAAATTCCAGTCGAGAATGGACAGAGCCCCTTGATAATGAAGGCAGGCGCTGATTCTGGTCCTGCCTGCACTTGGAGAGGCCAGGGGCATTCTGCTTGCTGGAGAAGCGTGTTGTGCGCGGGTGGTAAGGACTGCCTGAGCGGAGCCCAATCATCAGACCCCCGCTTGCTTTTATTCATGTATTTTTATTTTATTTGCGGTAAGCTTGCCTTTCCAATCGCTGGCAGCCAGCCAGCCCTTAAAGGTACATTACTTCTAGCGGAGATTTCACTCTCCTCCTTGGTACCCTGGACGAGCCCGTTGGGCGGCTGCCGAGACGCTCAAGTGATGTCCCCGCTTCGCACCCATTCACCATCCTCTGAATGGCGAAGGAGTTAATAGATGTGGAAGTGATTCAAACTCGGTGAAAGATTCTGAGCGTCACGTTCTGCCTTGGGGGTTGTTAATTGCTGTGTAATTACCCCGAGTTATTTGATTCCAGCGCAGTGTAAAGCGTTGGTCTCGTCAGTTACTAAGAAACGACTCCATTGTAAGAGGTAGTTGGGGGATCCCTTTTGCCTGATGCATCACAACTAATGTCTAAACAGGTTTGCAGCCTGATCCAGTTTTCTCCCTATTGTAAAAACTACAAGGTTCTGCTTTCTGGCATCCGAAGGCGTCAGATTAATTCGCTGCCAATGAGTTAAGATTTATTAACCATAATAATTTGGTGTTAAAAAAAGCGGAATCAGTGACACCCACTGTACAGCCGGAGTTGGAAGAACTGAGACGGATCAGATCTTGCGACTAACCATATGTGATTAACCTTGTCGCTGCCGAATTCATCATGGAACAGACTCAAGCGGCTGGCGACAGTGGAATACAGAATGATATTTTACACCCAAACCGATCCAGCTAGTCGTAAAGGTGGGAAACAAGAGAAAGGACGCGCGTGTTTTAATAATTGGGATCAAATGTACACAGCAGAAAAAGGGCAGGGTGGAGCGAAATGAGAACGCCCTCCCACTTTCCCATTCCCCCCCGTTACTGTGATCTGGCCGGCGGATTGTCTTAAATAAACGGCTAGGTGCGCGGAGACATTCGCGAGCTCGTATTTTCAACGGGCACCGGTCCCATTCCTGGCGAGCCAATGCTGGAATCTGGTATTCCCCACGGACTCGGCACCTTGTCCGCATCGCCCATTTGCCATCGCCACGCGAATACAGCATCGAGCCAACCGAGCCAAAAACTAACACCCCCCAGAGCTCGGAATGGCACCATTAATCCACCCGGGGCCTCGAAGATACCGTTTTTTTGTCAATAGATTAAAAGCAATGCGCTTAAAACGCGACAGGGTATTGCGCTTTGTCGCTCTCCCAAAACACCAGGTAAGCCTCTCCTCTGTAACTATTGAGAAGGAGATGGTCTAAATCTGGCCGCTATCTGTACTTGAAACGAGCACCAGCTTCTGTGGAGCTGCCCCGATCTCACCAGGCACAAGAGCGTGCCACCTGCCCGGTTTCCCATTAAAGGTGTTCGGTGTGCAGGGTCTCGGAGCGATTTACAGCTCTTTACTCAGCCCCCAAACAACGGTGCACGCTGTATAAAGTAGATTTACATTGGAGAGAGAGAGAGAGAAAACACACACACGTATAAATCACTTGTAGGCAACTGGGTTCCGATGCAATATCATCCTTACCTCAAAGTTTCTAAGCATACAATTACACTTTTCCTCTCACGCTCCTTTGCAAACACCCCCCAAAAAAGACTCCAGCTTTAAAAAAGCGTAAATGGCAAGGCGGTGGCGACCATAGTTTGCGGCTGGGATACCCACATACACACACCGGCAGGAGTGAAGGGAAGGTTGTTTTTTTTTAAAAGAACGAGGAAAAAAATCACTGATGCACAGAAAACAGACCGTTCTTTGATTAATCCGAGGGGAAAACCTGTAACAGCCAAGAGCCTGGGAGTTTAGATCCAAGGAAGAACGAGTCCTTACTGGTCTCTCGAGTATGGAGATACTGCCTCTTGGTGCATCCTTGTGGTAAAGTAATGTGCTGTAGGAAGGGGAGGGGGGGTTGGGGGTGGGGGAAGGTGGAAGTGGCGGTGATGTTGCAAAAGATCTGGCAAGACGTCCTTCTCTCCTCTTGATGTCCCACCTACTGAAGCCAGAGCGTTGTAGCCAGGAGCGCATTAGTTACGTCAGGCTTTCCTGGTCGCACGTTGGAGGGGGGAGAGCTCTACCAAGAGAGAGAGAAAAAAAACCCCAGAGGATTCGAGCAATGAGCTGCTCTGAGGCACCCAGAAGCGAGGAAGCCCCCTGTCAGACACTTCCTTCTCTGCTGCAGTATCCTCACACCGCAGTCCCGGGTGGTGTTTTTTTTTAAAATTCTCTAAATAATCAGTTTGCTGGCGCTTTGTGTCGCCAGTCCAGCCTGTGTTTAAGTCGCCTTTTCGACATGCCTTTGTTATTTTGCCACATGCGGGCATGGAATGGAAATAACTTGGAGTTAACGGATTGTGTGTAAAATATAAACAAGCAAAACCTGAGACAATTTATATTCTAATCCCGGCGCAGTGCCATCCTTTACTATCGTCCATCCAGCACTTCATTTTTTTAAATGGGAGTACAATACAAATTGAATATTGATATATTTTTGTAGCCTATCTGATTCAGACTCATGTCTGACTCCCTTCCCAGTAGCAGATCAGAATCGGGATTTTACAAATGTCTATCTAGTGATAGTTTGTAAGGATGCATTCTGAATATATAGACAGAGATTTAAAAGCCAAAAAAAAGACGCTATGTTCCTGTATAGATCCTTTACTGTTTCCCCCAAATGACTTTATTGACATAAAGATTCGGCGCAGCCCGAATTCCCAAAGTGTTCTCAATTGCCGCTTCCAGACATCTCTTCAATATCAGCTCCATCCGCTATTTGTGGACACATACCTCTCTGGGAAACAGACTCAAGCTGCGGTGGCGTGTGCAGTCACTCACTCCCAGGTAATATAGACCCCCCGCCTTTCCTCCCAGCCTGTACCCGTCCCTATCACTGTTCAAACACCCACTCAAAGGGAGCGAGCAATTTCCTTCTGTGCAACCAGCGACGCCGCTTCTGATCATGTTAGTTACTGTAATCCTCAAAGCAAAGCAACCGCGAGCCTGTAGCCCTTCCGTCCCTTTCAATATATAAAATACATATATATATATCTGGAAGTTCTAGCCGCTCTGATTTATGCCAACTGGGCTGAAACAGATCGGATCTGTTATTTTGAGTGTCAGTCGAAATATCAGTTCGGAATATTTACATGTACCACAGCGACCCGCGTCCATGTCTGCGAGTTGGAAACAATCTGACTGGTGTGAACTGCATGTTATACGCTGGCTCCGACTAACCAGACCGAATAGAATGTTGCTTTAAATATATATTTGTATAATTCAAATGTATCTGACTGAGTTTTAATCCGGTGTCATGATTATTTTGCAGGTCAAAATAAGTTTCTGAGGGGCGTGTACATGTGCTTCGTTTTAAAAGATACCGCAGCTTTAAATTGCTACATTGTCATTTAGTGGAGTCCATAATCAAAGAACGTGCATTTATAGGCAAGTTATTGACGAAGACCTGAAACGTTGACTCTGTTTCTCTCTCCACAGATGCTGCCTGACCTGCTGAGTGTTTCCAGCATGTTCTGTTTTTTATTTGCATTTATATAGCTCCTTTCAGGACCTCGGGAATGTCCCAGAGCGTTTTTCAGCTAGTGAAGTACTGTTGAAGTGTAGCCACTGTTGTAATGCAGGAAACGCTGCAGCCAATCTGCTCACAGCAAGCTCCCACAGACAGCAATTTGATAATGACCAGATAATCTGTTTTCGTGATATTAGTTGGCGGATAAATATTGGCCAGGACATGGGGAGAACTCCCTGGCGTTTGGAATAATTTAACTTAAAGCAGAAACAACGTTTATAGTATAGTATACAGATAGAATGCTGAAAATGCACAGAAGTGCCAAGTGTGATGAAGGTTCACTCCCCAAACTCTAAGCTATCTTTCTCGCTCAGATAACGGTGGACCTATTGTGCATTTCCAGGGTTTTTATTTTTCTATATTTATTTCAGATTTCCAGCATTCATGCAGTTTCACTCATCTAACAGATACACACTGCCCCACATGCACAAACATTGGCCCCGTGGTTGATAGTGTGGAAGAAAGCTGTAGACAGCAGGAAGATATCCATGGACTGATCAGGTGGGCAAAAAAGTGACGAGTGGAATTCAATCCAGAAAAGTGTGACTTAATGCATTTGGGGAGGGCTAACAAGACAAGTGAATACATAATAAATGGTAGGACACTGACAAATGTAGAGGAATAGAGGCACCTTGGAGTGCATGTCCACAGATCCCTGAAGGTAGTAGGACAGGTAGATATGGTGGTTAAGAAGGCATGCAGGATACTTTCATTATTAGCTGAGGCATAGAATATAAGAGCGGGGAGGTTATGCTTGTACTGTATGAAACACCAGTTAGGTCACAGCTAGGGTACTGTGTACAGTTCTGGTCACCATATTACAGGAAAGATGTGATTGCAATAGAGAGGGTGCAGAGGAGATTTACGAGGATGTTGCCAGGACTGGGGAATTTTAGCTATGAGGAAAGATTGGATAGGCTGGGGTTGTTTTCTTTGGAACAGAGGAGGCTGAGGGGAGACTTAATTGAGGTGTATAAAATGATATGGGGCCCAGATAGAGTGGATAGGAAGGACCTATTTCCCCTAGCAGACAGGTCAATAACCAGAGGACACAGATTTACAGTAATTGGTAGAAGGATTAGAGGGGAGTTGAGGAGAACTTTTTTCACCCAGAGGGTGGTGGGGGTCTGGAACTCACTGCCTGAAAGGGTGGTAGAGGCAGAAACCCTCATAGCATTTAAAAAGTACTTGGATATGCGCTTGAAGTGCCGTAACCGACAGGGCTACGGACCAAAAGCTGGAAAGTTGGATTAGGCTGGATAGCTCTTTGTCCGCCGGCACAGACACGATGGGCGAATGGCCTCCTTCTGTGCCGTAAATTTCTATGATTCTGTGATATTCCGTTTCCCATTCAACTATGCAACGCAGGGGAATCCAAAGACGCCTACTAACTGGCAATGTGTTCCCAAGTCCAGTGTGAATATGATGGGGATGGGTTGTGAACGGTGACAAGATCGCGTTGTCTTGAGGACTGGGGAGACGATCCACTTGATATCACTTTCGTTTCTTCCAAAATGGTTAAGATCCACCGTCGCTATAATCCAGGCGACCAGACAGCAATTTAAAATCGTATTTTCAAGCACTTGGAGTTTCCAGTCCAGAACGAGAGACGATTCATGGAGGCGACTAACACATTCAGGTCGACCATTTAGTTATTGACTTCTGTCTATTTTTTTAAAAATGTAGCGGATGGCCCTAACGTTCCCCAAACAAGGTCCTGATGTCTGTTGGATTCTTGGATCAATACATTCTGCAGAAGTTATTACCGGCGGAGGGACCTGAAATTGAAATCCTTCTGTAAGTCGCTGAGGAAACGAGTCTCACTTTCCCACAGAAAGTCGCTGAAATATTGTGTTACTTTCGCCCTTGTAGATGAAAGGCCAAGTGCTGGCTTCGGTGAAGTGGTAATCCTGCCGACTCGGCGTCCTGTTACCTCTCTCCAATACAGACGGTTTGAATATATCTTTTTCATTCATCCCTTTAGACAGGGAGTATTTAACCTGTGCGTTTTATTAATGGACAGTATTGAATCCCTACAGTTTGCAGCTCTCTTATTTCTGACAGAAAGGGAAGAGGGCACAGAAGACGAGGGAATGTATTAGTAAAAGAAACATGTCAAAATCTTCATCTTCAGTTGCACTCGGGGCTTTTGCTCGAAGTGTTAACAGGCCAGTTATACCGCAGTTTTGCAACGAGGCGCAGCTTTCATGTTGTATGGATGCAGAAAGCACAGTATAAACCCTAGTTTGAGCTATTAACTCCAGCCTGTTCTACCAAACAGTAAAGCATTATTTCTCAAGACTATTCCACATCTCATATCTGGAGAACTGCCCCCTCTAACCTTGTAATTCTCCAACCCTACATTGCCACTTCTACCTCCAGGACATACAAATAGGACTGTCCCAGTAAAACAACTGCTTCAGCTTGCTCCTGTACCAACAAATTAATTTCCTCTTATTTCATTTCTATTCTTCCCCCTTGTCCAGTCTCTATCCACCCACACCTGTGACTCTTCTGATGCCTTCTGTTACTTTGATGATTTCAGGTTCTCCAGCACCAATTGTGTCCTTTTTACCATGGACACACTGTCACTCTGCACTTCCATCCCTTGCCATGGCGATTTCCAGGCTCCCTTGCACAGCAACCCAACCAGTCCCCATCCTCCACCACCCTCCTCCGCCTGGCTAAGCTTGTTCTAATACATAGACAAAATACTGCAGATACTAGAAATCTGAAATATAAACATAAATTGCTGGAAATGCTCAGCAGGTCGGCAGAATTTATGGAGAGAGAAACAGGGTTAACGTTTCAGGTCAGTGACCTTTCGTCAAAAATGAAGGAAAAACAGAAAATGCTAAAATGAAAATTGCACAGTAGGTCAGTCAATACCTTGAGAGAGAAAAGATAGGTTAATGTTTTGAGTGGACCCCATCTTTAGAACTGAAAACTAAAAGATGAAGCATTTTAGGAGAATCAGAAAATAAGGAGGATGTGGGAACAAACATAGCAGATACTGCAATCACAAATAGGTGCTCAATGGGTTGAATTATATGGAAGATTATCTCAGTGAGGCAAGGCTCACAGATGCTGCCTGATCTGCTGAGTATTTCCAGCATTTTCTGTTTATATTTAAGCTTGTTCTAACCTTGGAGAACTTGTAACTTCACCAATTGCTCCAGATAAAAGTTGTCTATATGGGACTCCCAATGAATCTCAAGAATGCCTGTCCTCTTGTAGGATATGAGATGTGGCCTAGTCTCTCCAGGACAGAGAGGCTAATTGGCCTTTTGTGTGTAGACACTTCATCAGAGCACAGTTGTGACTTTGACTGAGGTACTTACTGTCTTCTTCCCAACATTTCAGCACTTATTTTAGACCTTCATCTGCCAGGGTTGTGTTTGTTCCGCCCTAGGTTATGATCTAGAATGCCATGCCTGGAAGATTCGACAAAGCAGATTCAATAATAACTTTCAAAAGGAAATTGGATAAATACTTTAAAGGGGAAATTTTTCAAGGCTATGGGGAAAGAGCAGGGGAGTGGGACTAGTTGGATAGCTCTTTCAAAGAGCCGGCACAGGCACGATGGGCCAAATGAACTCCTTCTGTGCTGTATCATTCTATGATTCTATAATTCCCCTTGTTGTCTCACCATTTTTACTTAGGCAGGCCTCTCACCATATTAGATGTATGTTCTTTTTAAAAATGTATTTCTATTGCCTCACTGAGATAATCTTTCATATAATTCAGCCCATTGAGCTCCTATCTGTAATAACAACAGAAAATGCTGGAAAAACTCAGCAGGCCAGGCAGCATCCGTGGAGAGAGAAACAGAGTTAACGTTTCAGGTCAAAGACCTTTCATCAGAACTGGAAAAAAGCAGGAAATGGAATAGATTTTAAAGCAAGTTTAGGGGCTGGGAAAAGGGGGAGGGGATGAAAGAACAAAAGGGAAGGTCAGTGATAGGATAGAAAGCAGGAGAGATTAAGAGACATTGAGAGACATTAAGAGATATTCAAGGCAAGAGGAGGTGGTAATGGGACAGGTTAAGGAACAAAGGATGGCTCTAGATGAAGTGTGAATTGCGCTGGCAGAATGAAGGACAGCTGCCATGTGGGAGGGAAGATAAAAAGACAAACAAAAAGTGTGGATAAAAAAATATATATATATATGATAGGGGCCGAGGTTATGATCTGAAATTGTTGAACTCTATGTTGAGTCCATAGGGCTGTAGAGTGCCTAATCGAAAGATGAGGTGCTGTTCCTCGAGCTTACGCTGAGATTCCATGGAACAATGCAAGAGGCCAAGGACGGTGAGGTCTGAGTGGGAGTGAAGCGGTGAATTAAAGTGACAGGCCACCGGGAGCTTGGGGTCCACCTTACGGACTGAACGGAGGTGTTCTGCAAAGCGGTCACCCAATCTGCGTTTGGTCTCCCCAATGTAGAGGAGACCACATCGTGAGCAGCGAATACAGTATACTAAATTGCAAGAAGTACAAGTAAATCGCTGTTTCACCTGGAAGGGGTGTTTGGGGCCCTGGACAGTGGGAAGGGGGGAGGTATAAGGGCATGTGTTGCATCTCCTGCGCTTGCACGGGAAGGTGCCGGGCGAAGGGGAAGGGGTGCTGGGGGTGGTAGAGGAGTGGACTAGGGTGTCGCAGAGGGAGCGGTCCCTACGGAATGCTGAAAGGGGAGGTGAGGGGAAGATGCGTTTGGTGGTGGGATCACGCTGGAGGTGGCGGAAATGGCGGAGGATGGTTCGTTGAATGTGGAGGCTGGTGGGGTGAAAGGTGAGGACAAGGGGATCTCTATCATGGTTCCGGGAGGGAGGGGTAGGGGTGAGGGCAGAAGTGCGGGAGATAGAACGGACACGGTCGAGGGCCATGTCAACCACAGTAGAGGGGAATCCTCGGTTGAGGGAAAAGGAAGACATGTCGGAAGCACTGGTATGGAAGGTGGCATCGTCAGAGCAGATGCGGCGGAGATGGAGAAACTGGGAGAATGGAATAGAGTCCTTACAGGAGGCGGGGTGGGAGGAAGTGTAGTCCAGGTAGCTGTGGGAGTCAGTGGGCTTGTAGTGAATGTTTGTCAATAACCTATCCCCAGAGATGGAGACAGAGAAGTCAAAGAAGGGAAGGGAAGAGTCGGAGATGGACCATGTGAAGGTGAGGGAAGGGTGGAAATTGGAAGCAAAGTGAATGACATTTTCCAATTCAGGGCGAGAGCAGGAGATGGCACTGATACATTCATCAATCGGAAAAAGAGGTGAGGGAGGGGACCCAAGTAGGACTGGAACAAAGAGTGTTCCACATATCCCACAAAATGGCAGGCATAGCTAGGACCCATACGGGTACCCATAGCAACACCTTTGATTTGGAGGAAATGAGTGGAGTCAAAGGAGAAGTTGTTCAATGTGAGAACAAGTTCAGCCAGGCGGAGGAGGGTGGTGGTGGATGGGGACTGGTTGGGCCTCTGTTCAAGGAAGAAGCGGAGCGCCCTCAGGCCATCCTGGTGGGGGATGGAAGTGTAGAGGGATTGTACGTCCATAGTGAAAAGCAGGCGGTTGGGGCCGGGAAACTGGAAACTGTTAAAGTGGCGGAGGGCGTCGGAAGAGTCGCGGATGTAGGTGGGAAGAGACTGGACAAGGGGAGAAAAAATAGGGTCGAGATAGGAAGAGATAAGTTCTGCGGGGCAAGAACAGGCTGAAACGATGGGTCTACCAGGGCAGTCCTGTTTGTGGATCTTGGGAAGGAGCTCTTATCTGTGATTGGAGTATCTGTTGTGTCTTTTCCCCCACCCTCCTTATTTTCTGAATCTTCTAAAATGCTTCATATTTTAGTTTCAGTTCGAAAGAAAGGGTCCACCAAAACATTAACCCATCTTTTCTCTCCAAAGGTACTGACTGACCTGTGTAATTTTATTTTAGCAATTCCTGTTTTCCCTTCATTTTTCGAGCATTTGCAGATTTTTTCCTTTTCATTCGCCTAGTTTGAGGTTGCCAATTTGAGCACAATGAGAGGGTCCAGTTACAGAGTCATTTTTTTTACACTGATGCATATCACTCTCCACTGCACTTTAATACAAAAGTAACAATGTAACTTGCCATCTATCGCTAGAAAGTGACAGTGTCACACCCGTCTCCAGGAGTCTGGTTCGCGCTACGCGGGCTTGACATTGTTCAGTTGATTTGGTCGGAAGCTAGGTTTAAATACCAAGCTCTGTTGGACTTCACACTTATAAATTTACTGTGGGGTCTTATTAATGTCCTGAGAAAGCGGATACTGTCACCAGCACTCTCAAAATATCAGTAATTTACCACTGGGAAGCACTGTTCTCTGCACATCTGTAAGCACGCATGCATTCCTGGTCATCAAAGCGTGATTCGCTGGCAGGCGATGTACCAGAGGTCTTGCCAGTTGCAAATTGCAATCCGCACCTCCTGATCTCAGCCTATTAGTGTCGAATTATGGCAGGTACTTTCAAATAAGCGTCAGTAAAACTGGAAATGGTGTAAAATGAATTTTCAAACACATTCAATATATTGGACGGTCCTTATGTTACTGAAAAGCTAACCAGACAGTCACGTCTTTACTGACATTAAAATGTCATCAGCTTTTGGATGCCGATGAGCGGAGCTCTACGCTTTTATCTTAATTATGCTGGAACTCTGTTATGTCCAAGTACAGAGTTGGACGGAGCCAGCAGTTGCCAGTGTCAAGCTAGTACCAGCAGCATAACGGTGGCATTGATGCCTTATGTGGATCCTGATAAAAGTGAATAGCTTTGCACAGTTTTACATCCAGGATTCTGAGAGGGTCTCAAAATTGCGCTGTGCCGTAGCAGTCTACAAACATTGAGAGCATTCGTATGAAATTCATTTTTTCTGTCATACTCATGAAGTCATTAAACCATTTATTTAAAACACGTTGTTGCTTATGTTAAATTAGCAAAAGAAATTCAAATTAATGCACTAAGCATTCAAGCGCTAATAGTAGTGTCATTTCAAGGCCTACAAGATCATTCAGATTTCGGTGCCCTATTTTGGTAGGTCATTATATGCAGCAATAAGGATCACCCAATATCTTTAACATGCTTTGAAAATATGAGATGATACACAATCTACCTAATGGGTAATGGCAAATGATCAATACCTGCGCCAACCTTTATATTGATAGCCTCCAATGTGAATGTCTTTGGTTATGTCTATAGTATCAAACAGAAATGTCAATTATCCATTGGGTCACTGGACAATGTGACGAGGTCTATTAATAGCCCCAACCTATCTTATAAATACAGAGCCGGTCGATCTGCACTTGAAATAGATATAGGTTCATGTTGCAGTGTGCCTTTAAATAAGAAATAATTCCTAATGTAATATTAACAAAATGTTACTCTATCTTTGCTTTCCGATGCTGTTTGAGCAGCTTTGCAGTTCCAGTATTTTTTGTTTTTAATTGAAGTTTTCTGGCATTTATGTTTTTCTCAGGAATGGTCACATTTATGTAATAATTAAAATGTCGAAAAGAATGTACAAATACACTTTACCACTTAGTCGCATGTTTTGATTATGTTTAGGATGATGGATGACCATTCAAAAGGAACTTAGCAACCGTGGTTAAGACACCTGCCCTCAGCCATTAGGATTGTGAAGAGTTGAAACACAAGGCCAGTGCAATATAAAAGGCCACTTGTGTAAAGTGTCAGAGAGTTGCTGGCACCTGTGAAAACCTACCTCAGTATGAGTCAGTTCCTTCATGGGATACAAAAAGGGTGATAATTAGAGGGAAAAAGGACTCTAAATGATGGAACGTTTTTAAGAGTTACTTGTTACATCGAAGCAAATTGGCCAGGCACCACACAAATAACACAAATTTTAAACGTCCTTGACCCTACCCAAATCAGCGGTAATTCTGCTTAATATTTAATTTCTAGGGGCTATATTTTCTTTATTTGTTTCAAATGAGCTGGATGGGCTTTTTTGAATGGCCTGCAATCAAAATGGTGGAATGGTTTTGCCATGGGCCATCTTGTGTAACATGGTTTCATTAATAGGAACGACAGAAAACGAGCCAATCCAGACACACCTATAATAATAATCCCACTTCTCAAGCAGTTAATGAGCCATTTCATTGGTATCAGTGTTGAAAAGTTTGTGAGTCCTTTAGGGAAACAAACCTGCCATCCTTACCGAATCTGGCCTATATGTAACTTTTGTCCTCTGAAGGATATGTAACTGCCCTCTGAAATGGCCTATGGATGGGCAATAAATGCAGGCCTTGCCAGCAAAGCCCACATCCCAAAAATTAATTTAAAAAATTTAGCTGCCCAGTTTGAAAAAATTTAGAGAATTGACAAATTCATGATGCCATTTCACTAACCGGGTAATGGAAAAACAGAATTTCTTTTTGTCTAGCATCTCCCCTTCGCTTCTCGGCCATTCTCTCATGCTGAACCAGATTATTCACAACTTTGGACTCTTGTTCAGACCCCTATCTTCTCTATTACAAGCAACTTTTACTTGTACCTCCAGAATATCGCTCAACTCCCCTACCTCAGCCTCTATGCCGCTAAAACCTTTATGCCTGCCTTTGTTATCTCCAGACTCAATTACACCAATGCTGTCCTTGCTAACCTCCCATCTTCCACCCTCCATAAAATCCAACTTCTCTATAACTCTGCAGCATATATCCTGTTCTGCATTACTTGTCCATCACTCCTGTTCTTGCTGACCCACATTGACTCGCCAATCCTCATCCTCGTCTTTAAATCCCCTCGTGGCTTCAGACTACACTATCGCTGCAGTCTCCTCCAGTCCTATATTCTCCCTCAACATAAGAACTTAAGAATTAGGAGCAGGAGTAGGCCATATGGCCCTTTGAGCCTGCTCCGCCATTCAATAAGATCATGGCTGATCTTCGACCTCAACTCCACTTTCCTGCCCGATCGCCATATCCCTTGATTCCCCTAGAGACCAAAAATCTATCTATCTCAAATTCTCCATTTTTCTAACTTGGACCTCTTGTGCGTCCCTCCACCCTTTACTCCAACATTGGTGGCACTGTCTTTATCCACTTGGGTCCTACTCTCTGGGATTCCTTTCTTAAATCCTTCCACCTCTCCCCTCTCTCCTGCTTTAAACAAACCTCCTCAATACCATTCATTTAACCCAGGCCTTTAATCACCCCTTCGAATCTATCCTTCCCTGCCTTTGGGTCCATTTTGCACACACTTATCTATGAAGTACTTTGGGACATTTTTTCTATGAAAGCACTACAAAATAGCAAGATGTTGTTGTTGGCTAAGCAGCCCACAGACATGCTCTGGAGGCAAGCTAACTGCGCCACACATCATAGATAATTTGAACTTGGGAACAACTACCATCAGGATCTGGCAGGTGGCAGAATCCCAGAAAAAGTTTTATGGTTTAAAAAAAGAGTAGCAAAAGAAGGTAAGAATAATACTATAAGGTAGAAGTGAAGACTAGAGATGGAGATGAAGATAACTAGTTGCTACAGCTATATGAAAAAATGCTGTACTCTGAAAAATATCAAGAAGCATGTGACGAGGAAGGTAGCACAAGTGAAAATAGCAGATTACAGCAACTGGTATTTATATAGCACCTTTAACGCAGAAGAATGCCCAAAGGTACTTCACAAGAGCATTATCAAACAAAATTTGACACCGAGCCACATAAGTAGAAATTAGGGCATTTGACCAAAAGCTTGGTCAAAGAGGTAGGTTTTAATGAGCATCTTAAAGGAACAAAGAGTGGTAGGGAGGTGGAGAGGTTCAGGGAGGGTAATTCCAGAGCTTAGGGCCTTGGCTGCTGAAGGCACAGCCGCCAATGGTGGAGTGATTAAAATCGGGGATTCTCAAGAGACCAGAATTAGAGGAGCACAGGATATCTCGGAGGGTTGTAGAGCTGGAGAAGATTACAGAGATAGGGAGGGGCGAGGCCATGGAGAGATTTGAAAACAAGGATGAGAATTTTAAAAATTAGGCGTTGGTTAATCAGGAGCCAATGTAGGTCAGCGAGCACAGGGGTGATGGGTGAATGGGACTTGGTGTGAGTTAGGACATGGGCAGCCGAGTTTTGGATGACCTCAAGTTTACGGAGGGTAGGAGATGGGTGGCCGGCCAGGAGTGTGTTGGAATAGTCAAGTCTAGAGGTAACAAAGGCATGGATGAGAGTTTCAGCAGCAGATGAGTGAGGCGGGGCGGAGTCAGGCGATGTTACAGAGGTGGAAATAGGCGTTCTTAGTGCTGGCGCAGATGTGTGGTCAGAAGCTCATCTCGGGGTCAAATATGACACCAACTATGGCTAACGCAAGGACATAACTCTTGTTGTTATGGCAAAGAAAATGTACTGTTGGAAGCAATTTCTATGGTTCAAATCAACCTCTCTTAAATCACTCTTATGGTTAAAGGCAAAAGACACACATAATAAAAGGACAAGGAATGAAGCAGTTGGTGGAACATTCCAGGATTTTTTTATAACTGAATAGAAAGTGAGAATTGTGGAATTAATAAAAAGGGAGGTTCTCAAAGATATTGGGGGAAAAATTGGGTGGCACTTATTTTGGGGCGCTAACGTCGCCGGGGCGCTAAAGTTAGCGCCCCTCCGCCAGAAATTCACTAGTAGCGCCGCAAGCAGGAGGTGGAGTGCTACTGGAAGTGTTCCACCTCCTTCTTGGGGCACGACAACTGAAGGTCGCAGCGCTACGTGCAACAGTGCCACACGCGTTAGCACGTAGCGCCGCGTCATTGCAGGTCTCCTCCCCTGATTAAAGGGGAGGGGCCTAGCGCTGCGCGCACCGGGGCCCTGGTAGACCACCGGGGAGCGGGGTGCCAGGAAAACAGCCGGCACTCAAGAGGAGTGCAGGGCTCAGCGATCACAGCCGGCACCCCGAGGAAAAAAGGGGAAGGGGGCAGGTGCTGGGAGTTGGCCAAAAAAAATGGCCGCCCGACACCTTCCCCTTTTCATAGCACCGCCGCCGCTACAAAAATGCCCCTCTGACCCTGTCGGACGTTTCGTCTGGCGATAGGTCAGGAAGCGCAAGTGAAGTTTGTGGCCGGGGTGCAAACGGGGCGCTGCACACGGCGATGACACCATCACCGGCAGCGCAGCACTGTGGGGAGCTACCAGCTACCACCGCCGCTAACCTTCCGTTGAATTTTGCGGGAGGCGTCAGCGGCGCCGCGCCCGGGCGCTAGCTGATTTGCGCCCGGGGGCACTAATGAGAGGTGCAAATCAACCCAATTTTTCCCCCCATTAGACTTTAGAAGGTTTGATGGGTGTGCAGACCAACCATTATATAACATAAGAACATAAGAAATAGAAGCAGGAGTAGGCCATCTGGCCCCTCGAGCCTGTTCCGCCATTCAATAAGATCATGGCTGATCATCGACCTCAACTCCACTTTCCCGCCCAATCTCCATATCCCTTGAATCACCTAAAGTCCAAAAATCTATCAATCGTAACCTTGAATATACTCAAAGACTCATCATTCACAGCCCTCTGGGCAGGAACTCCAAAGATTCACATCCCTCTGAGTGAAGAAATTCCTCCTCATCTCGGTCTTAAATAGCCTGCCCCTTATCCTGAGATTATGCCTCATGGTTCTAGACGCTCTAGCCAGGGGAAACAACCTCTCAGCATCTACCCTGTCAATCCCCTTCAGAATCTTGTATGTTTCAATAAGATCACCTCTCATTCTTCTAAACTCCAGAGAGTATAGGCCCATTCTACACAATCTCTCATCATAGGACAGCCCTCTCATCCCAGGAATCAATCTAGTGAACCTTCGTTGCACCACATC
Source organism: Squalus acanthias (assembly GCA_030390025.1). Lineage (NCBI taxonomy): Eukaryota > Metazoa > Chordata > Chondrichthyes > Squaliformes > Squalidae > Squalus > Squalus acanthias. Next base: position 20,639,347 of record CM059432.1, on the reverse strand, counting down.
CAAGGCAGTGGGGAGACCAAACGCAGAATGGGTGACCGCTTTGCGGAACACTTCCGTTCAGTTCGTAAGGGTGACCCCGAGATTCCGGTCGCCTGTCACTTTAATTCTCCGCTCCATTCCCACTCTGACCTCTCTGTCCTCGGCCTTTTACACTGTTCCAATGAAGCACAACGTAAGCTCGAGGAACAGCACCTCATATTTCGATTAGGCACTTTATATCCTTCTGGACTCAACATTGAATTCAACAATTTCAAACTATAACCCCTCCATTTTTTCAGGCGGCAGCTGTTGATGATTCTGCCATCCCCATTTGCAACATTTTATCTCTCCTGAGTTCAATCCTAGCACAGATTGGCCCAGAAATTAAAGACTGAGTGTTGACGCGGGGGTAAGGCTTCCCCGCGATCTCTCACTCCGCGTTGGCTTTTTCAGTTCCAGCTCGCACGAACTTCATGTTCTGGACAGCTGCTGTGCAGTGCTTTCGTATCCCACCGGCGTAGTGAATTCGTGCGAGCTGTGGGATCACGTGACTCAGTTAGAGCCAATGGCAGCACACCATCTTCCATTCATAAGTTTCACATAAGTGCTGTGAAAGCTATGAATCTTACACACCCCCAAAATAACAGCTAAAGCTCAATTAAATTTAAAAAAAAAACCATCACATTAATAAAATAAGTATAGTTAAATAAATTAACCATTTTAAATAAAAAATTAAATTTTTGAAAAAATTTAAAAACTTTTAAAAAGTTATAAAAATAAACTTACCTGTCTTTAAAGTCTCTAAAAAAGATATACCTGTTAAAAAAAATTCAAAATAATACTTAATTCACTACTTAACATGTTAAAAGTGGGTCTTACTCCTCCTTTTTTCATTTCTAAAATCTTCCGTACTTACCTGCGCGTCCAAAGCACTAAGTGCACAGCGTGCGCGCAGCCTGTAGCGCGCACGCGGTGCACCGAGGACCCGCCCCCTTTCCCATTCACCAAGTGCCGGTTTTCAGCGCATGCGCAGTGCATGCAGAAAACCGGCATTTGGAGACAGAATACGCGAGAGTACACAGTGCGTACTCTCGCGTCGCGGGACTAATTTTTGGGCCATTGTGTCTTAAATTCCTTCCTCCCCCCCACCCCCCCCCCTTTTCCTGCCTCTGCACCTGCTTAAAACCTGTTACATCTCCAACTTTTACCAGTTCTGACGAAGGGTCACAGACCTGAAACGTTAACTCTGTTTCTCTCTCCACGTATGCTGCCTGGCCTGCTGAATGTTTCCAGCATTTTCTGTTGTTATTTCAAGTATACCCTTCCTTAGATAAGGAGACCAAAACTGTGCACAGTACTCCAGGTGTGGTCTCACCAAGGCCCTGTACAATTGTAACAAGACTTCCTTACTCTTATATTCCAACCCCCTTGCAATAAAGGCCAACATGACATTTGGCTTCCTTATTGCTTGCTGTACCTGCATGCTAGCTTTCTGTGTTTCTTGCACGAGGACACCCAAATCTCTCTGAACACCAACATTTGAAAGTTTCTCACCATTTAAAAAATATTCTGTTTTTCTATTCTTCCTACCAAAGTGAATAACCTCACATTTCCCTACATTATACTCCATCTGCCACCTTACTGCCCACTCACTTAATCTATCTATATCCCTTTGCAGACTCTTTGTGTTCTCCTCACAGCTTACTGTCCCACCTAGCTTTGTATCATCAGCAAACTTGGCTACATTACACTCAGTCCCTTCATCTAGGTCATTAATATAGATTGTGAATAGCTGAGGCCCCAACACTGATCCTTGCAGCATCCCACTAGTTACAGCCTGCCAACCTGAAAAAGATCTGTTTATCCCTACTCTCTGTTTTCTGTCCATTAATCAATCCGCTATCCATGCTATTATATTACCCCCAACCCCATGAACCCTAATCTTGTGCAATAACCTTTCATGTGGCACCTTGTCGAATGCCTTTTGGAAATCCAAATATACTACATCCACAGGTTCCCCTTTATCTCCCCTGCTAGTTACATCCTCAAAAAACTCTAATAATTTTGTCAAACACAAAAGAAATTAGGAGAGTGAAGAGGGGGCATGAAAAAACACTGGCGGGCAAAATAAAGGAAAATCCCAAGGTGTTTTATAAGTATATTAAGGGCAAGAGGATAACCAGGGATAGAGTAGGGCCCATTAGGGACTAAAGTGGCAATCTGTGTGTAGAGCCGGAAGATGTAGGTGAGGTTTTAAATGAATATTTTGCATCTGTATTCACTATGGAGAAGGGTGATGTAGGCATAGAAATCAGGCAGGGGGATTGTGATATACTTGAACAAATTAATATAGAGAGGGAGGAGGTACTAGCGGTTTTAGCAGGCTTAAGAATAGATAAATCCCCAGGCCCTGACGGGATGTATCCCAGGCTGCTGTGTGAGGCAAGGGAGGAGATTGCAGGGGCTCTGACACAAATTTTCAGAACCTCTCTGGCCACAGGGGATGTGCCAGAGGACTGGAGAACAGCTAACGTAGTACCATTGTTCAAGAAGGGTAGTAGGGATAAACCAGGGAATTACAGGCCAGTGAGCCTAACATCAGTGGTAGGGAAATTATTGGAAAAAATTCTGAGGGACAGAATTAGTCTCCACTTGGAGAGGCAGGGATTAATCAGGGATAGTCAGCATGGCTTTGTCAGGGGGAGATCATGTCTGACCAATTTGATTGAATTTTTCGAGGGAGTGACTAGGTGTGTGGATGAGGGTAGTGCAGTTGATGTAGTCTACATGGACTTCAGTAAGGCATTTGACAAAGTCCCACATGGGAGACTGGTCAAGAAGGTAAGAGCCCATGGGATCCAGGGCAACTTGGCACATTGGATCCAAAATTGGCTTAGTGGCAGGAGGCAGAGGGTGATGGTCGAAGGTTGTTTTTGTGACTGGAAGCCCGTGTCCAGTGGTGTACCGCAGGGGTCGATGCTGGGTCCTTTGCTGTTTGTAGTGTACATTAATGATTTAGATATGAATGTAGGAGGTATGATCAGTAAGTTTGCAGATCACACGAAAATTGGTGGAGTGGTAAATAGCGAGGAGGGAAGCCTCAGGCTACAGGACGATATAGACGGGATGGTTAGATGGGCAGAACAGTGGCAAATGGAATTTAACCCTGAAAAGTGTGAGGTGATGCATTTTGGGAGGACAAACAAGGCAAGGGAATACACAATGAATGGTAGGACCCTAGGAAGGACAGAGGATCAGAGGGACCTTGTTGTGCATGTACATAGATCCCTGAAGGCAGCAGGACAGGTAGATAAGGTGGTTAAAAAGGCATATGGGATACTTGCCTTCATTAGCCGAGGCATAGAATATAAGAGCAGGGAGGTTATGATGGAGCTGTACAAAACACTAGTTAGGCCACAGCTGGAATACTGTGTGCAGTTCTGGTCACTATAGGAGGGATGTGATTGCATTGGAGAGGGTGCAAAGGAGATTCACCAGGATGTTACCTGGGCTGGAGTGCTTCAGCTATGAAGAGAGACTGGACAGGCTGGGGTTGTTTTCCTTAGAGCAGAGAAGACTGAGGGGGGACCTGATTGAGGTGTACAAAATTATAAGGGGCATAGATAGGGTAGATAGAAAGGAACTTTTCCCCTTAGTAGAGGGGTCAATAACCAGGGGGCATAGTTTCAAGGTAAGGGGCAGGAGGTTTAGAGGGGATTTGAGGAAAAACCTTTTCACCCAGAGGGTGGTTGGAACCTGGAACTCACTGCCTGAAAGGGTGGTAGAGGCAGGAAACCTCACAACATTCAAGAAGCATTTAGATGAGCACTTGAAACATCATAGCATACAAGGCTACAGACCAAGTGCTGGAAAATGGGATTAGAATAGACAGGACTTGATGGCCGGTGCGGACACGATGGGCCGAAGGGCCTCTTTCTGTGCTGTATGACTCTATGACTCTATGACTGTATAGAAACATAGAATCTAGGATCAGGAGTAGGCCATTCGGCCCGTCGAGCCTGCTCCACCATTCAATACGATCATGGCTGATCATCCAAATCCAGTACCCTGTCCCCTGCTTTAATCCCCACAGTACACATATCCCACCCTACCCCCGTAACCCCACGTATTTAATTCCCCCTAACATATCCCATCCTATCCCCATAACCCCACATATTTAATCCCCCCCTAACACTAAGGGTCAATTTATCATAGCCAAATCAACCTAACCCGCACATTTATGACTCTAACACAATTTCCCTTTCATAAAACCATGTTGACTCTGCCTAATCATGTTATGATTTTCTAAGTGCCCTGATACCACTTCCTTAACAATGGATTCTAGCATTTTCCTGACAACTGCTGTCAGGCTAACTGGCCTTTAGTTCCCTGTTTTCTCTCTTCCTCCTTTCTTGAATAGCGGTGTTACATTTGTGACCTTCCAATCCACTGGGACTGTTCTAGAATCTAAGGAATTTTGGAAGATCCAAACCAATGCATCCACTATCTCTTCAGCCACCTCTTTTAGAACCCTGGGATGAAGGCCGTCCAGGGGATTTGTCGGCTTTTAGTCCCATTAGTTTCTCTAGTACTTTTACTCTACTTATGTTAATTACGTTAAGTTCCTCACCCTCATTAGACCCTTGGTTCCCCACCATTTTTGGTATGCTTTTTGTATCTTCTACTGTGAAGACAGATACAAAATATTTGTTTAACGTTTCTGCCATTTCCTTATTCCCCATAATAATTTCTCCTGTCTCAGCCTAAGGGACCAACGTTTACTTTTGCTATTTGTTTCCTTTTTACATACTTGTTGAAACTCTTACAATCTGCATTTATATTTCTTGCTAGTTTTCTCTCATTATCTATTTTGTCCCATTTTAGCAATTTTTTGGTCATTCTTTGCTGGTTTCTGAAACTCTCCCAATCCTCAGGCTTACTACTATTCTTCGCAACATTATAAGCTTCTTCTTTCAATCTAATGCTAGCCTTAACTTCTTTAGTTAGCCATGATTGGGTCACTTTTCCTGTGGAGTTTTTGTTTCTCAATGGAATGTATTTTTGTTGAGAATTATGAAATATTTCTTTAAATGCTCGCCACTGCTTATCTACCACCATACCTTTTAATCTATTTTTTCAATCTACCTTAGCCAACTCGTCCCCTCATACCTATGTAATTGGCTTTATTTAAGTTTAAGACTCTAGGTTCAGACTTAGGCAAGTCACTCTCAAACTTAATGTGAAATTCTATCATATTATGATCACTCTGCTAATTAATCCTGTCTCATTACACATTACAAGATTTATTATCAGGGCTACTTCCCCTCCTTTTCCATTCTGCCTGTCTTTTCAAAACGTCAAGTACCCTGGAACATTTAGTTCCCAACTTTGGCCACCTTGCAACCACGTCTCTGTAATGGCTATTAGATCAAACCCATTTATCTCTATTTGTGCCACTAGTTCATCTATCTTGTTACGAATGCTTCATGCATTCAGATAAAGAGCCTTTAATTTAAATGTTTTACCAGTATTCCCTGCTTTGACCTTATTCTCTGCTGCACTGCTACCATTAAACTTTCTGTCCCTTCCTGTCACACTCTGCTTATTTTTACCCAAATTGCTACACTGCTCTATTGCCTTGACCTTTCTCTTTAGATTTCTAAATTTCCCCAGTACTGGTGCCAGTGCCCCATGAATTGAAACCCCTTCTTCCCACACCACTCTTTGAGCCACGCATTTAACTCTCTGATCTGCTTCACCCTATGCCAATTTGCGCGTGGCTCAGGTAGTAATCCAGAGATTATTACCCTTGAGGTTCTGCTTATTAATTTAGACCCTAGCTCCTCAAACTCCCTCAGCAGTGTAGGGTTCTCAAAATTCCCACATTCCCCAGAGTTATTAATAAGGGGTACCCTAGACAAAGTGGCTTCTAGACCTCAGGGCAGAAGCCTGCGACATTGAACAGAAACCAGGGCCCTGCAAAAACAGCAGGCCAGGTGACATGCCTGGGTCTGCAAGAGAGTTGCGAAATTCCCAGACCCCCAAAAGACTCAGAGGAAAAGAGAGAGACCCTAAGAAAAAGGGGCTTTGGACATTTTAAAACCAATTGAGTGTATTGGACCAGGGACATTTTTAAACATTTTAAACAGACCTCAGTACAGGCTGCCAAAGGAGGCGGGGCTGGCCTCTACAGACAGGTGGTCGACCCGTCTCCAGCCCCAACAAACTGTTTAGCATTTATACAAAGACGTACTCAACACAAATGAACAACCATCAGACCAGCAATCATCCTCCACGTAACAAATATTTAATATCGTTAAAGGCCATCTCCTGCCACTAAAGTTAACTACCTTAACGAGCCTACCAGAATTAAACAAAGCACTGGGAAGATTTGTCGGGCAAATAAGGAACAATCGAACAGTATAACTTTAGACTGGAACAAGCCGGAGTTCTACAGAGATGAGTTCTACAAGCCGGAGTGCTACAGAGACCTGTGCTGGAAGAAGCGGGAGTTCTACAGAGATGAGTTCTACAAGCCGGAGTGCTACAGAGACCTGTGCTGGAAGAAGCGGGAGTTCTACAAAGACGAGTTCTGCAAGCCGGAGTGCTACAGAGACCTGTGCTGGAAGAAACGGGAGTTCTACAGAGACGAGTTCTACAGAGACGAGTTCTACAGAGAGGAGTTCCACAGAGACGAGCAGTTTTGCAGCCTAGCAGTTTAAAACAAGCTGTTCAAGCCACACAGAGAGGCCACAAGCAGGACAGCTGAAGCACAGGAGTTCTCCAGTACACAGTTCAACTGAAAACAAGACCGTTCAACGAAGAAGGCCAGCAGCTCCAGAAACAGACTGACACGCAAGAAACCAGAGCAACGGTTCCAGTGACCATCAAACACCTCGAGGCACAAGAGCCTTATGAAACTTGTACTTAGAAGGACTTTAAACCATATCTCAACTGTCAAAGGATTCGTTTGGTGAGCATTATCCCTGGTCCTCAAGAGTCTAACTTAGCTAGTAAAGTGGGGTTGGGAGGGGTGAGGTATTGTTCTACTGTCATTTCCCTCGTTTGTACCGAAGTTAAGATTGACATGTTATGTTTCATCTCTGTTAAATAAACATTGGTTTTCCTCGCACCAATCCACGGGTCTGTTCGTTTGTCCTTATCGCCGCTCGATAAGTCCTGGGCTCAGAACTAGAAAGGGGATAGCGATTCGCAACCGCACAGCGGGCAGCACAGTCCAGGAAAACATAACTGGCTGACCAACAAATAAGCCCGAGACAAAAAACCCTTACAGCAGAACCTCATTCTTAGTTCTACCTATGTCTTTGGTTCCTACATGGACCATGACAACTGGATCCTCCCCCTCCCACTCCAAGTTCTTCTCCAGCTGCAAGGAGATATCCTTAACCCTGGCACTGGGCAGGCAACCCAGCCTTCGGGACTCTCTTTCGCGGCTGCACAGAACAGTATCTATCCCCCTGACTATACTGTCCCCTACTACTACCACATTCCTTCCTTCTCCCCCACTTGGATGGCCCCCTGTACCACAGTGCCGTGGTCTGTTTGCCCATCCTCCCTGCAGTCCTTTTCCTCATCCATACAGGTAGAAAGTACCTCGTACCTGTTGGACAAGGTCCAGGGCTGAGGCTCCTCCATCACTACACCCTGGGTCCCCATACCTTCATGACTCGTGGTCACACCCTCCTGTTCCTGACTATTGGCTTACTCTAAAGTACTACTTAACCTAAAGGGTGTGACTGCCTCCTGGAACAAAGTGTCCAGGTAACTCTCCCCCTCCCTGATACATCGCAATGTCTGCAGCTCATACTCCAGCTCAACAACTCTGAGCTGAAGTTCCTCGAGTTGCAGACACACTGCAGATGTGGTTGCTCGGGATCGCGATGCTCTCCACAAACTCCCAGATGCTGCAGTTACGACACACCACCTGCCCTCTATCTCTAACCTTGTTTTATTTATTATTTAATTAGTTAAAGCTTTTGTTCAATTGATATTTTAATTTTATTGTTTGATTATTTTATCTAGTTTAAGTTATTAATTTAATAAGTACCAGCAAGTTACAGTTCTCAGTTCTTAATTTAACCCCCTTCCCTAACTTAGAGAGCAACATAAGCTGTAATACTCACCAACCAATCACCTACCTGCTCTCCTGCGATGTCACCCTTTGATTTTGTTTTGTTTTTGAATCGGAGCCTCGCCGCATATATTCTATGATGGTTTATACCATGTGTTACATCAGTGTGTCCATATATAGTAGACATGGTCACGTGCGTAATAGTTTATGTAATGACAACACAATGCTTAAACAGGAGTGTGGTTGTTCCATCTGCTCTCTTCACAGAATAAGAAGAATCAAATGATCTTCATTTCTTATCCACAAAGGAACATTTTCTAAAGCACCAATTATCCCCATACACACTTACATTAAACAACAATGCAGATAAAGACAAATTATATAGTGATATGGATGATGAAGCATGGGATGAAATAAAGGGCACTTGTGAGGAAAGAGTGGCAGAGGTCGGGGTTAATAAGGGGCCAGTGGGAATAGACCAAAGGTCTGGCATTTTGACTGCGCTCCTGAGCTGTCTCAGAATACCGACCTCAGTGGGCTTGCTTTCTAACAGAGGATGTTTCAACGCAGGGATTGTGTTGAGCAGGCATTTGCCTCTATTCCATCCTTCTGTACACTGTCTTTGCCATCATGTACATAGTTGTATGGGTCGGTTAAACAAAAGGACGCCTGCTGTTAATCTGCGATTATACATGGAGCAGCATCAATGTGATCTGGAGTGACAAGCTCAATAATGCAGACACATTGGTCGGAGTGTCGCGCATAAACGAACCAATGGCTGCAATGAATGCTTCCGGGCCCAAATTCCGAGAAGTAACTCCGGCCAGCTTCAGTTCTATTCGAGAATGATTACAGACAATTGTGAAGGAGGGAATCAGAGAAATCATAAGTGCCCAGCAGGTTTTGTTGAATCAGATTACTGGGGGTTGTGAAGGCATGCCCTCCAGCAGTGGCAGCCACGGTGAAACACATGGTTCAGCCAGATACCACTCATGTCAGTGACAGTTCCGTGCCATTACATACCACAGCACAAGCAATTGCAGATGCTGCATTTAAAGCAATGAATCCACAGTAACTTGAGTGCTAATGCGGGTACAGTGGGTTAGTAGCAGGGGACCCGAGGAATGCAATGGGCTCAACTGTTAGCTGAGAAAGAAAAGACTTGCATTTATATAGCGCCTTTCACGACCACCGGACGTCTCAAAGCGCTTCACAGCCAATGAAGTACTATTTTGAAGTGTAGTCACTGTTGTAATGTAGGAAACGCGGCAGCCAATTTGTCCACAGCAAGGTCCCACAAACAGCAATGTGATTGTGACCAGATAATCTGTTTTTAGTGATGTTGATTGAGGGATAAATATTGGCCAGGACACCGGGGAGAACTCCCCTGCTCTTCTTCGAAATAGTGCCATGTGATCTTTTACATCCACCTGAGAGAGCAGACGGGGCCTCGGTTTAACATCTCATCCGAAAGACGGCATATCTGACAGTGCAGCGCACCCTCAGCACTGCACTAGAGTATCAGCCTAGACTTATGTGCTCAAGTCCCTGGAGTGGGACTATGAACCCACAACCTTCTGACTCAGAGGCGAGTGTGCTACCCACTGAGCCACAGCTGACACTAAGCCACCAGCCAGCAGTGTTATTCTTTCATATAGGTAAATACTTAGGAGTACGGTACATACACAAGGCTTACCAAGAAGTTCACAAGTCATAGGGAGTAACAACAAGAGAAAAACAAATTTATAATATACACCACATGCACTCAAACATTGTATCACTGAAACACTGAAGAATTTGAATTCATCTTTAATTAGTCTGGCATTCTGTCATTTCTTTATTATGCAGAAAAGAAAGTGTGTTGTCCAAAAGTAAAGACAACAGAACGTATGTAGTTCTTAGTAAAAACTAAACAGATAAAGCAACTAGCAGTTCTGCGATTGTAAATCTATTCAATAGCAAGTATTTATGGACAACTGCACGCTCAAGGAAAAACTGGGCAATGATACCCTCATGCACCTGCCTCAATGGCTGGTCTGCTGATGGTGGCTGCTGCACATCACCATCTTCCTATTGTATATCATTGCACATTATTTTTTATTCATTCACAGGATGTGGGCGTCGCTGGCAAGGCCAGCATTTATTGCCCATCCCTAATGGCCCTTCAGAAGGTGGTGGTGAGCCCCCTTCTTGAACCGCTGCAGTCCATGTGCTGAAGATACTCCCACAGTGCTGTTAGGGAGGGAGTTCCAGGATTTAGACCCAGCGACGATGAAGGATCGGCGATATATTTCCAAGTCAGGATGTTGTGTGACTTGGAGGGGTACTTGGAGGTGGTGGTGTTCCCATGCACCTGCTTCCCTTGTCCTTCTAGGTGGTAGAGGTCGCGGGTTTGGGAGGTGCTGTCGAAGAAGCCTTGGCGAGTTGCTGCAATGCATCTTGTAGATGGCACACACTGCAGCCACGGTGCACCGGTGGTGGAGGGAGTGTATGTTTAAGGTGGTGGATGTTGTGCCAATCAAGCAGTTGCTTTGTCCTGGTTGGTGTCAAGCTTCTTGAGTGTTGTTGGTGCTGCACTCATCTAGGCAAGTGGAGAGTATTCCATCACACTTCTTGCATTGTGCCTTGTAGATGGTGGAAAGGCTTTGGGGAGTCAGGATGTGAGTCACTCGCCACAGAATACCCAGCCTCTGACCTGTTCTGGTAGCCACAGTATTTATGTGGCTAGTCCAGTTAAGTTTCTGGTCAATGGTGACTCCCAGGATGTTAATGTTGCAGGATTCGATGATGGTAATGCCATTGATGTCAAGGGGAGGTGGTTAGACTTTCTCTTGTTAGAGATGGTCATTGCCTGGTACTTGTGTCGCATGTTACCTGCCACTTATCAGCCCAAGCCTGAATGTTGTCCAGGTCTTGCTGCATGCGGGCATGGACTGCTTCATTATCTGAGGAGTTGCGAATGGAATTGAACACTGTGCAATCATCAGCGAACATCCCCACTTCTAACCTTATGATGGAGGGAAGGTCATTGATGAAGCAGCTGAAGGTGGTTGAGCCTAGGACACTCTCCTGAGGAACTCCTGCAGTTGGCCTCCAACAACCACAACCATTTTCCTTTGAGCTAGGTATGACTCGAGCCAGTGGTGAATTTTCCCCCTGATTCCCATTGACTTCAATTTTACTAGGGCTCCTTGATGCCACAATCAGACAAATGCTGCCTTCATGTCAAAGACAGTCACCCTCACCTCACCTCTGGAATTCAATTCTTTTGTCCATGCTTGGACCAAGGCTTATTGAGGCCTGGAGCCGAGTGGTCCTGGCAGAACCCAAACTGAGCATCGGTGAGCAGGTTACTAGTGAGTAAGTGCCGTTGATAGCACTGTTGACAACACCTTCCATCACTTTACTGATGATTGAGAGTAGACTAATGGGGCGGTAATTGGCTGGATTGGATTTGTCCTGCTTTTTGTGGACAGGACATACCTGGGCAATTTTTCACTTTGTCGGGTAGATGCCAGTGTTGTCGCTGCACTGGAGCAGCTTGGCTAGAGGCGCAGCTAGTTCTGGAGCACAAGTCTTCAGTATGACAGCCGGGACATTGTCGGGGCCCATAGCCTTTGCTGTATCCTGTGCGCTCAGCTGTTTCCTGATATCACGTGGAGTGAATCAAATTGACTGAAGATTGGCTTCCGTGATGGTGGGGATCTCAGGAGGAGGCCGAGATGGATCATCCACTCGGCATTTCTGGCTGAAGATGGTTGCAAATGATTCAGCCTTGTCTTTTGCACTCAAGTTCTGGGCTTTGCCATCATCAAGGAAAGGGATGTTCATGGAGCCTTCTCCTCCCGTTAGTTGTTTAATTGTGCACCACCATTCATGACTGGATGTGGCAGGACTGCAGAGTTTTGATCTGATCCTTTGGTTGTGGGATCACTTAGCCCTGCCTATAGCATGATGCTTTCACTGTTTAGCATGCATGTAGTCCTGTGTTCTAGCTTTCCCAGGTTGCTACCTCATTTTTAGGTACGCGTGGTGCTGCTCCTGGCATGCTCTTCTGCACCCCTCATTGAACCAGGGTTGGTCCCCTGGCTAAACGGTAATGGTAGAATGAGGGATATGCCATGCATGAGGTTACAGATTGTGGTGGAATACAATTCTGCTGCTGCTGATGGCCTACAGCGCCTCATGGATGCTCAGTTTTGAGTTACTAGATCTGTTCTGAATCTATCCCATTTAGCACAGTGTTAGAGCCACACAACACGATGACTTGGGAAATGTAATGTGAGTAAACTATCTCAAATGGGTTAGTTGTACCCAGACATTAATTATATAACACTCCTGTTCTCCAATAGCTTGCTGTTGCTGTTCATTCATGTCCATATTGAGTCCTCAGTCCATGGTGATATTGTGCACTATACAGAATACAGTATGACTGGTCCAACTAGCCAAAGCATTGCATTAGTACTCCCAATGTCTAAGAAAGAATGAGCAAGCATTTATATTGTGCCTTATCGCATCCTCAGGACATCCCAAGGTACTTTACAAATAATGGATTACTTTTAAAGTGTAGTCACTGTTGTTGAGGGAGGAATATTGACCAAGACACTGAGAGGTATCCCTGCTCTTTTTTCAAATAGTCTTATGGGTTCCTTTACATCCAGCTGAGCAGGTGGATAGGTGCTTCAGTTTAACCTTTCATCTGAAAAACACTAATAATGCGACATACCCTCAATATTGCACTGAAGTGTTGCTCTAGATTAGGTGATCAAATCTATGGTGGGGCTTGAACCCAAAATCGTCTAACCCACAGACAAGAATGCTACCAACTGAGCCAGGCTGACACTTCGTGATGACTGTTCTTTTCTGGAGTACTGGGATTTTGTAGGCAGACAGACAGATAGGCAAATAGATCGAAAGACTGAAAGACTTGCATTTATATAGCGCCTTTCACCACCTCTGGATGTACCAAAGCGCTTTACAGCCAATGAAGTACTTTTGAAGCTTTGATCTGATCCCTTGGTTGTGGGATCGCTTAGCTCTGTCTATAGCATGATGCTTTCACTGTTTACCATGCATGTAGTCCTGTGTTCTAGCTTCCCCAGGTTGGCACCTCATTTTTAGGTACACGTGGTGCTGCTCCTGGCATGCTCTTCTGCACCCCTCATTGAACCAGGGTTGGTCCCCTGGCTTAACAGTAACGGTCGATTGATGAATATGCCGCGCCATGAGGTTACAGATTGTGGTGGAATACAATTCTGCTGCTGCTGATGGCCCACAGCAAGCTCCCACAAACAGCAATGAGATAATGACCAGATAATCTGTTTCAGTGATGTTGGTTGAGGGATAAATATTGGCCAGGGCACCAGGGAACAGTCCCTGCTCCTCTTCGAAATTGTGCCTTTTACGTTCACCTGAGAGGCAGATGGGACCTCGGTTTAAAATCTCAACCAAAATACAGCATCTCTGACAGTATAGCACTCCCTCAGTACTGTACTGGAGTGTCAGCCGAGATTTTGTGTTTTTTCCATGAGACTTGAACCCACAACTTTCTGACTCTGAGGCAAGTGTGCTGCCACTGAGTCACAGCTGTCACCCGGAGGTCGATATTAACACCCCCACGACAAGCGTAGGAGGTTGGGGGGGAGCAGTTAAACCCTACAAGACGGGGATCACATCCCCAACCCACCACGTACACACCCACTGCCATTTTTACAGCGGTGGGTTGCGAGGTGTGCATGTGTCCCATTTTGGGTAGGTGGGACACATCATTATCATATTTAAATTGGGCTCCCACAATGAAATTGGAGCCCGATTTAAATTTGACAGCTGCCGGCCGGGAAACCCGCCAGTGAATATTTTTTTTATTTGTTTATGGGATGTGGGCGTCGCTGGCAAGACCAGCATTTATTGCCCATCCCTAATGGCCCTTGAGAAGGTGGTGGTGAGCCGCATTCTTGAACCACTGCAGTCCGTGTGGTGAAGGTACTCCCACAGTGCTGTTCGGGAGGGAGTTCCAGGATTTGGACCCGGCGACGATGAAGGATCGGTGATATAATTCTAAGTCAGGATGGTGTGTGACTTGGAGGGGAACTTGGGGGTGGCGGTGTTCCCATGCACCTGCTGCCCTTGTCCTTCTAGGTGGAAGAGATTGCGTGTTTGGGAGGTGCTGCTGAAGAAGCTTTGGCGAGTTGCTGCAGTGCATCTTTTAGATGGAACACACTGCAGACACAGTGCACCAGTGGTGCAGAGAGTGAATGTTTAAACTGGTGGATGGGGTTGCAATCAAGCGGGCTGCTTTGTCCTGGATGGTGTCGAGCTTCTTGAGTGTTGTTGGAGCTGCACTCATCCAGGCAAGTGGAGAGTATTCCATCACACTCCTTACTTGTGCCTTGTAGATGGTGGAAAGGCTTTGGGGAGTCAGGAGATGAGACACTCGCCGCAGAATACCCAGCCTCTGACCTGCTCTTATAGCCACAGTATTTATGTGGCTGGTCCAGTTAAGTTTCTGGTCAATGGTGACCCCCAGGATGTTGATGGTGGGGGATTCAACGATGGTAATACCGTTGAATGTCAAGGGGAGATGGTTAGACTCTCGCTTGTTGGAGATAGTCATTGCCTGGCACTTCTGTGGCGCGAATGTTACCTGCCACTTATCAGCCCAAGCCTAAACATCGTCCAGGTCTTGTTGCATGCGAGCATGGGCTACTTTATAATCTGAGGAGTTGTGAATGGCACTGAATAGGAGGCGAGAGTTGCTGGCTCAAGAATATAATTGCTTTTCACTGTACTCCTTGTGGGCCAGAAGGTGCAGGAGTGCACCCCTGGCCTTTCAAGAAAACCTTCAACCTGCCTTCTGCCAATCGCAGCCTCTCTCCCCCCACTCCAACCCCAATCTTCGGCCTGCCCCGCAATCAACCTCCCCACCCCCAACACCCCCAATCTCCGGCCTGCCCCGCGATCAACCTCCCCACCCCCAACACCCCCAATCTCCGGCCTGCCCCGCGATCAACCTCCACACCCCCAACACCCCAATCTCCGGCCTGCCCCGCGATCAACCTCCCCACCCCCAACACCCCAATCTCCGGCCTGCCCCACGATCAACCTCCCCACCCCCAACTCCCGATCTCTGGCCTGCCCCACAATCAACCTCCCCACCCCCAACCCCCCCAATCTCCGGCCTGCCCCACGATCAACCTCCCCACCCCCAACTCCCCGATCTCCGGCCTGCCCCACGATCAACCTCCCCAACCCCAACCCCCCCAATCTCCTGCCTGCCCTGTGATCCTGATTGCCGGGGACTATCTCCATGGGTCACTGGACGCGGCCTCCTGCCACTGGTTTTCCCGCCCGGCAGTCAGCCAGGCTGTCAATTTGGCCGGCTGCCGGGCGTGAAACAGAAGAAAAGAATTATAATGAGGTCCTGCCATTAAATTCGACAGGACCTCCACGTCCCAGGCCTTGCCAGGTTCCCCCTCCCCCCTCCCCGCTACCGTGCTCCCACGCACTCTCCCCTCCTCCCTGTAAATATCGGGGCCTGGTCTTACATCATTGTTTATGCATGTCTACTTTCTCATAATATTCAATACAGTCTGCATACAACCATATATACAGGTACACTAGACCGACCAGACGTCCCCGTTTTCCGGGGACAGTCCCGGATGAGGTACTGTGTCCCCGGGCAAACAGTGTCCCCGGAAGAGTCCCCGGTTCAGGAAACTCGTCCCCAAATAGAGCCATATTCATTGACCGCTGAAACGTCATTTTTCATCACGCCTCAGATCTTCTAGACCAATCAGGGCGCGGCATTCGTTTGTCAGAGCGATGCCCTCCTGGGATTGGCTGCTGCTGGCAGCATAGGTGGGACCTGTGGGTTAGGTTTCATCCTATCAGGAGGAAGCTGTATCAGCCAATAGTGACTGGCAGGAGGGCGGATCCTTGAACATGAGCAGCGGCCAAAAAATCGGAGCAGAAGCCAAGGGCGCAGTGAGGGCTGGTGGGTGAGTGGATTTACTTTACCTCAGAGAGCAGCATGGTGCAAAGATCAGATCAAATCATGGTTTTATTTTAATGACTAAGCTCTAAATTCTCCCACCGGGAAGAAGTTACTGAAACCTTCTGAGACAGAGGGTGTTTCACACCTTATATGGAAAATCTCAGTCTGGAACAGATTTTAAATTGAGAAATTAAAAGTTGGGGTAATCGGGGACGAGTAGATGTTACAGCACTATTGCAGTTGCCCTAAGACACTGACTGAATGACATATGGCGTTGAACACACGCAAGATTTGAGATTCGGTGTAAAGTAAAAATGGCGTTGTCAAAAAAGTGCGTCTTTTTTTAAATTCGTTTATGGGATGTGGGCATCGCTGGCAATGCCAGCATTTATTGCCCATCCCTAGTTGCCCTTCAGAAGGTGGTGGTGAGCCACCTTCTTGAACCGCTGCAGTCCGTGTGGTGAAGGTACTCCCACAGTGCTGTTAGGTAGGGAGTTCCAGGATTTTGACCCAGCGACGATGAAGGATCGGCCATATACTTCTAAGTCAGGATGGTGTGTGACTTGCAGGGGAACTTGGAGGTGGTGGTGTTCCCATGCGCCTGCTGCCCTTGTCCTTCTAGGTGGAAGAAGTTGTGGGTTTGGGAGGTGCTGCCGAAGAAGCCTTGGCGAGTTGCTGCAGTGCATCTTGTAGATGGTACACACTGCAGCCACGGTACGCCGGTGGTGGAGGGAGTGAATGTTTAAGGTGGTGGATGGGGTGCCAATCAAGCGGGCTGCTTTGTCCTGGATGGTGTCGAGCTTCTTGAGTGTTGTTGGAGCTGCACTCATCCAGGCAACTGGAGAGTATTCCATCACACTCCTTACTTGTGCCTTGTAGATGGTGGAAAGGCTTTGGGGAGTCAGGAGATGAGACACTCGCCGCAGAATACCCAGCCTCTGACCTGCTCTTATAGCCACAGTATTTATGTGGCTGGTCCAGTTAAGTTTCTGGTCAATGGTGACCCCCAGGATGTTGATGGTGGGGGATTCAACGATGGTAATACCGTTGAATGTCAAGGGGAGATGGTTAGACTCTCGCTTGTTGGAGATAGTCATTGCCTGGCACTTCTGTGGCGCGAATGTTACCTGCCACTTATCAGCCCAAGCCTGAACATCGTCCAGGTCTTGTTGCATGTGGGCATGGACTGCTTCATTATCTGTAGAGTTGCGAATGGCGCTGAACACTGTGCAGTCATCAGCGAACATCCCCATTTCTGACCTTATGTTGGAGAGAAGGTCATTGATGAAGCAGCTGAAGATGGTTGGGCCTAGGACACTGCCCTGAGGAACTCCTGCAGCGATGTCCTGGGGCTGTGATGATTGACCTTCAACCACCACAACCAGCTTCCTTTGTGCTAGGTGTGACTCCAGCCAGTGGAGCGTTTTCCCCCTGATTCCCACTGACTTCAGTTTTACTAGGGCTCCTTGATGCCAGACTTGGTCAAATGCTGCCTTGATGTCAAGGGCAGTCACTCTCAACTCACCTCTGGAATTCAGCTCCTTTGTCCATGTTTCGACCAAGGCTGTAATGAGGTCGGGAGCCGAGTGGTCGTGATGGAAGCCAAACTGGGCATCAGTGAGCAGGTTATTGGTGAGTAAGTGCCGCTTGATAGCACTGTCGAAGACACCTTCCATCACTTTGCTGATGATTGAGAGTAGACTGATGGGGTGGTAATTGGCCGGGTTGGATTTGTCCTGCTTTTTGTGGACAGGACATACCTGGGCAGTTTTCCACATTGTCGGATAGATGCCAGTGTTGTAGCTGTACTGGAACAGCTTGGCTAGAGGCTGGAGCACAAGTCTTCAGCACAATAGCTGTGATGTTGTCGGTGCCCATAGCCTTTGCTGTATCCAGTGCGCTCAGCCGTTTCTTGATATCACGTGGAGTGAATTGAATTGGCTGAAGAATGGCTTCTGTGATGGTGAGGACCTCGGAAGATCATCCACTTGGCACTTCTGGCTGAAGTTAACGCTTCAGCCTTGTCTTTTGCACTCACGTGCTGGGCTCCACCATCATTGAGGATGGGGATATTCTTGGAGCCTCCTCCTCCTGTTAGTTGTTTAATGGTCCACCACCACTCACGACTGGATGTGGCAGGACTGCAGAGCTTTGATCTGATCCGTTGATTGTGGGATCACTTAGCCCTGTCTATAGCATACTGCTTCCACTTTTTAGCATGCATGTTGTCCTGTGTTGCAGCTTCCCCAGGTTGGCACCTCATTTTTAGGTACGCCTGGTGCTGCTCCTGGCATGCTCTTCTACACTCGTTGTTGAACCATGGTTGGTCCCCTGGCTTGGTGGTAATGGTAGAGTGAGGGATATGCCGGGCCATGAGATTGTGGTGGAATACAATTCTGCTGCTGCTGATGGCCCACAGCGCCTCATGGATGCCCAGTTTTGAGCTGCTAGATCTGTTCTGAATCTATCCCATTTAGCACGGTGGTAGTGCCACACAACACGATGGAGGGTGTTCTCAGTGTGAAGACGGGACTTCGTCTCCACAATGACTGTGCGGTGGTCACTGCTGCCAATGCTGTCATGGACAGATGCATCTGTGACAGGTAGATTGGTGAGGACGAGGTCAAGTAGGTTTTTCCCTCTTGTTGGTTCACTCACCACCTGTCGCAGGCCCAGACTGGTAGTTATGTCCTTCAGGACTCGGCCAGCTCGGTCAGTAGTGGTTCTACCGAGCCACTCTTGGTGATGGACATTGAAGTCCCCCACCCAGAGTACATTCTGTGCCCTTGCTACTCTCAGTGCTTCTTCCAAGTGATGTTCAACATGGAGGAGTACTGATTCATCAGCTGAGGGAGGGCGGTAGGTAGTAATTAGTATGAGTTTTCCTTGCCCATGCTTGACCTGAAGCCATGAGACTTCATGGGGTCCGGAGTCAATGTTGAGGACTTCCAGGGCCACTCCTTCCCGACTGTATACTACTGTGCCACCACCCCTGGTGGGTCTGTCCTGCTGGTGGGACAGGACATACTCAGGGATGGTGATGGAGGATTTTGGGACATTGGCTGAAAGGTATGATTCTGTGAGTATGACTATGTCAGGCTGTTGCTTGACTAGTCTGTGGGACATCTCTCCCAATTTTGGCACAAGTCCCCAGATGTTGGTGAGGAGGACTTTGCAGGGTTGACTGGGCTGGGTGTGCCGTTGCCGTGTCCGTAGCCGGTGCCGAGGTCGATGCCGGGTGGTCCGTCCGGTTTCATTCTTATTATTTTGTTTCGTAGCGGTTAGTTACAACTGAGTGACACTCAATGCACTTCAATACTGTGACGTCACATCCACATTAATTATATGCACATTTGTTTCGCATTTGTGGTGTATATGTGCAACTCTTAAAATATAGGCTGCTGAAAAATTTTGCCTCGCTACGCTGTGCACCCTACATTTTCCATCCTGGCTACATTGCTGTGCTCCCACCCTGTGTGTCCCCGGATTCAGTTCAGAAAATATGGTCACCCTAATGTACACTCATGGGGGGAGAAATTCGGTATCGCCCCGTTTGGGGCGCAATTATCGGCTGGGCGCAAAGTTTAGCGCCTGCCGTTAATTATCGCCTCCGACTGCAAACTTGGCTTTTATCGGCCCTGGAGGTGTTTGGAGTGCTAAATTGGGCGCTACACACCTGTCTTAAGGCGCAAAGGCCGAGGAGCGAGGCGCTAACTCAGAGCGCGGGCGAAGCTCACGTGATCTCAGTCAGCAATGGAACACAGACACACTGGCGCCGGACAGTTCTTAAAGTGGAGGGTCGATCTTGCTCTCCATCCACACCCTGCTCATTGCAGCCTTGAATCTCGGCCTGGAGAGACCTGTACATCAAATCTGCTGGAAAGAACAATGGAGAGACCCAGGGAAACAGCTCAGAGTGCAGCCCCCATAGTCTCTTCTAAATTGATGCAAGGAAGGTCAAATCAAAATGACCCTGCAAAGTGCTGCTCAGTACCCAAAACTCCTTCACACAGCGTTGAATCTTTCCAGAAGTCTCTCTCTCTCTCTCAGAATGTGTGGTGCAAAAATGTCGCCGACAAAAAAAGGCAGGAAGCGGTCACCTTTAAATAGCGCTCCCCCAGTTCCTTCCCGACTGCAAAATGCTCCCCTCAACCTGTCGTTTGCCATTTGCAGGCAGTAAAGCAGGGGGCGCCACTCAATATCCGGTCCGGGGCGCTACCAGGGCACTGCATGCTCGACTGACGTCACAATCTTTGGGCGCAGGAGATCATGGCAATTTTGTTTAGCGCCGCCGCAAAATGTCTAGTCAATTTCACGAGCGGCGAAAACATCGCCGCGTCCGGGCGCTAGTTGCTTTGCTAACGGGAGGCGCTAAGCAACCGAACTTTTCCCCCATGGAGTATACATAGAAACATAGAAACATAGAAGATAGGAGCAGGAGTAGGCCATTCGGCCCCTCGAGCCTGCTCCGCCATTCGATGAGATCATGGCTGATCATCCAAACTCAGTACCCTGTCCCTGCCTTCTCCCCATATCCCTTGATCCCTTTCGCCTTAAGAAATATATCTAACTCCTTCTTGAATATATTTACTGACTTGGCCTCAACTGCCTTCTGTGGTAGAGAATTCCACAGGTTCACCACTCTCTGGGTGAAGAAATTCCTCCTCATCTCTGTCCTAAATGGCTTACCCCTTATCTTTAGACTGTGACCTCTTGTTCTGGACTCACCTGCCATCAGGAACATCCTTCCTGCATCCAGTCTGTCTAGCCCTGTTAGAATTTTATAAGTTTCAATGAGATCGCCTCTCATTCTTCTAAACTCCAGCGAGCATAAGCCCAATCGACCCAATCTCTCCTCGTACGTCATTCCTGCCATCCCAGGTATCAGTTTGGTGAATCTTCGCTGCATACCCTCCATGGCAAGAACATCCTTCCTCAGATAAGGCAACCAAAACTGCACACAGTACTCAAGGTGTGGCCTCACCAAGGCCCTGTACAACTGCAGCAGGACATCCCTGTTCCTGTACTCAAACCCTTTCGCTACGAAGGTCAACATACCATTTGCCTTCTTAACTGCCTGCTGTACCTACAGTTTGCAGATAACAGTGC
Source organism: Squalus acanthias (assembly GCA_030390025.1). Taxonomy (NCBI): domain Eukaryota; kingdom Metazoa; phylum Chordata; class Chondrichthyes; order Squaliformes; family Squalidae; genus Squalus; species Squalus acanthias. The sequence continues at coordinate 20,618,174 of CM059432.1, read as the reverse complement.
AAGAATATTCTGAGGTCTAATACATTGCTCAACCAGCTAAATCCAAGTCCATTCATGCTCACAGTCCAGTGAATAGCTGAATGCTCAAACTCCAATCATCCTGGGGTTGCACCCTGGCCAAAAACATATAGGCTCAGGTTTGCCTGGAACTTTTCAGCGCAACTATGGCATAAGAGCTGCAGAGCACCATTTGCTTGCGAGGAGATTTGCGGGTTAACTGACTTACGGCGGTTTTACAATGAATCATCGTGTGAATTTCCTCAATCCTTTCCAAGATACGTCCGCCTAAAACCTTTGCCACTTATTTATATCGCCCCGCCACATACAAAAGACCAGCTCACGGGAGCTTCCTGCATTTACACTAATAATGCACTGACGTAGATGTAGACTCAAAAATGTAGGTGCAGCATGGTCAGAAATCCCCCAATATTGGCATAACTGAGATTTCTGGAGTTTGATAGTGATTTAATTTGCATTTTTTTTTAATGTTCTTACTTGGACTCATTGGACTCTCGGGGAACGAAGGGATGTGGAGATCGGGCAGGAAAGTAGAATTGAGGTCGAAGATCAGCCATGATCTTATTGAATGGTGGAGCAGACTCGAGGGGCTGTATGGCTTACTCCTGCTCCTAATCCTTATGTTTTTATGTTCTGAGACTTGTATCATACTTAACCAAAGTGCTGTCAGTCTCTGTGCACCTGAAGGTCTAAGCAGCTAGAATGGCCTTCCCAATGGACATACCCCGGTTCTGCATCATAATGGAGAGAAAGAGGAGCAGCAGAGGCAAGAGGCTTTGAGAGCGAGGCACCACGACAGAAGGCAGCAGCCCAGTCGCTGTTACCCCCATCAGTCGTTCTGTATTTGCACTTGTTCTGCATCGATTTTTATGTTGCGGCGTCAGCAAATGAGCTCCACAGGAAATTTGTGCATTATTTCCCATTGGCAAGATCGGCGTATGAACCAGCAAAAATTTCAGCGTAAGTTATCGTAAATGGGATTGAGGCCATGGTAGGAATTTCCATGGAACCTCTCCCCGCTCTGCTGCTGTAACTTCGCCAGAAGTGCAGCAGAATCCCCTTATATGCCCGTAAACGCTGGAGCAGGAGCAGCTCTGAGGAAAAATAAAGTCGTCAGAATTCACCAGGCCTCCCGCCATTTATAAACAGGGGAAAAGAGGAAGTGAAGCATGAAAAGTGGGAGGGGGGTGGGTTTACTTGAAGCACACTCTCGCTTTGGCTCAGTGAGTGGACGAAAAGATAGGGTTTGACCTTTTAAATTTCCAGTCTGTTTTTATTGATAAATTTGGATTAGTATGTTTAATGTTTAACATCCAAATGTATTAATTTCAATGCACTTTCATTCTTAAAGGAGCATTGTCACCTCACTGGACGTTTTCAGTTTGGCAAATAAGATCATTTATGCAGCAGTCAATTCCATGCCATGGATCAAGGGAAGCTGAAACTTTTGCAATGCATTTTGCTTTCTTAATTTTCCTGCTAACTTCAAAATGAATGAGGGCAGACAAAACAATATAGTGAAGTTGCCACATCACTGTGCACTCCTCCACTTACACCTCGTCATTATAATACGCGACGGTGACCCTTAAATATTCCTTTCTCTGAAGATTGTTTTTTCCCTGCTAGGATTGAGTCATCCTTATCAAGAGGTTGGCTGCAGTTTAATATTTGCGAACGGTAAGCTTATGGAATTTTTGCACTGATCCAATCTAATTATTAACTCAGAAAATGAATCGTGACAGAAATGAAAGGTTAACATCCCACATGGCTCCCATATTAGGACAAATGTGTATGATGTGTGGGAATATTTGTCGCTCTCAACGCCCCTGATGACACAGCTGTTTTTTTTATTCTGAATCTATATTCACCTATCTGTGGAGTCTTTAATGACACATCACCAAACCACATAATTAAACTCGTAATTTATTGCACAAAATGAAATTTAAATTACAGCAGCATTATAAAAACCTGTTGTAGAAAACTGTCGAGAACTAATATTTCAAGAATCATGGAGATGCAATTATGGCTTATGATTTCTATATAATAGGTTGTCTCTGAATTGAAAATACTTGCACTTTTTCTATAACCAAGATTACTCAAAATCTTCAAAGTGCACTTTCTCACCCACGTATAATTCACGAATAATTCAAACCTCTTTTTCCAACCTTATTCATTTAACAAGCAGGTTTACTTTCAGTTCAGGTTTCCATGGATACAGAAGCGGCTTGTTTACAATATCTGGTCATACAAGAAAGGATATTTATTCCATGGGTGTGAATAATGAAAGTCGATGCACAACTGATTTGCTGATTCATTGCAATAAAATTAAATGGAAGATGCACAATGGAAAGAAACAAATGACTCAGAATAAACCGCAAAAAGGCAGGAGGACATATGACCCAAGAGTGTCTAAGATATCTAGGTGGTTGCAAGTACTTCTCCTTGAGCTATTCGGCGTTCTTTAGATGTATGTTTTGTTTTACCACAAACCAACTTAATTTCATCATAAAAATATTGGCAGTTTCATATGAAACGGTGGGGTTTTGTGGCAGCCTTTTGCATATAGCAAAAAAGTGGCTGTTAGATTCTGTGCCAATCTCTCATGCAACTTTGGAATCTCTCCAATCAGGTTTCCAATCAGACCGAAATTAAACTAACCAAAGTCATGAACCAATTTCTCTGTGGTTATGATTATTTTTTTAATTCATTCACAGGATGTGGGCGTCACTGGCAAGGCCAGCATTTATTGCCCATCCCTAATTGCCCTTGAGTGGCTTGCTAGCCATTTCAGAGGACAGTTAAGAGTCAACATATAAGCCAGACCAGGTAAGGACGGCAGATTTCCTTCCCTAAAGGACATTAGTGAGCCAGATAGGTTTTTCTGACAATCCAGTAGTTTCATGGTCTGGTATTAGCTTTTCCACATTTATTTAATTAACTGAATTTAAACTCCCCAGACTGCCGTGGTGGGATTTGAACTTTTGTCACTGGATTATTAGTCCAGGTCTCTGGATTACTAGTCCAGTAACATTACCACTATGTTACCGTTGCTGAGATTGTGGCAGCATTACCCCTTGTCATCCTCCTCAACCTCCCCGTAGCCTATCTAAGCATAGCCAGGGGAATTCTATCAATGACTTCTCTTTCTGCCACGCAATATTACCCTGGCAGTCAACTAAAGATACATCCTTAGCCCCTTCCTGTTCCTCATCTACATGCTGCCAATCGGTGACATCATCCGCAGACATTTTCCATTTAGATGCCAGCCGTGGCTCATTGGTAGAACTCTTGCCTCCGAGTCAGAAGATTCTGGGTTCATAGTGGCACTCCAGGGACTTGAGTACAAAATCTAGGCCGGCACTCCAGTGCAGTACTGAGGTTCAGGGAGGGAACTCCAGAGCTCGGGGCTTACAGCAGAGGGTACAGCCGCTAATTGTGGGGCAAAGGGAGTGGGGGATGCACAAGATTCCAGAGTTGAAAAAATTGCAGAGTTCTTGGAGTATTGTAGGGGTGGAAGAGGTTGCAGAGATAGGGAGGGGCGGGTCCATCGACAAATTTGAAGATGATCATGAGAATTTTAAAATGAAGGCATAGATGGACCTGGAGACATTGTTGGACAGCAAGTACAGGAGTGATGGGTGAGGAGGCCTTGGTGTAGGTTAGAATACGGGCAGCAGAGTTTTGGATGAACTCAAGTTTATGGAGGGTGGAAGATGGGAGGTCGGCCAGGAGAGCATTGGAATAGTCGAATCTGGAGGTAACAGAAGCATGGATCAGGGTCGCAGCATCAGATAAGCTGAAGCAGGGGCAGAGAAGGGCAATGTTATGGAGATGATAGTAGGCAGACTTTGTGATGGAGAGGATATGGGGTCGGAAGCTCAGCTCAGGGTAAAATAGGATGCTGAGGTTGTGGCCAGTCTGAGACAGTGGCCAGGGAGGGAGATGGAATCGGTGGTGTATATGTGTGTATATATAAATAGAAATTGGGTGAGAGCAAGACTAGGCTCAGCTGTGGATGCTTTCTGTGTTCAAATAGCCTGTCAACTTCCACTATCTAAGGCTCACACATTGAGGAATGGCCATTTAAGCAAGGTACCAGAGGGCTACATGCACCCCTAATATCATATCCCAGGATGTCAATACCTTCAGGAGAAGAAGGGATAAAAAGTGAGAAAAATGGCAAAAGAAAATACCAGGCAGGGTACAAAGTATTTGAAGAAATAGCCTACGTTCCTGTCAAATCTCTCCTGGCAAGCTCATTTGTCACTGGACATGGAGTAACATACAATTAGAACAACGTCTTCCAACCCCCTCAATGCCATACAGTTGCCACTCTGAGATCAGTATCTGTAACAACCCGCTTACCTTATAATTGGTATCCATCAATGGTCAGAGACTTTTAAGGGCTCAGTTTGTGTTGGCCCAGCCGCTGTTCATGACCACCAGTAATTTTCACAGGGGATCTTCTGATCTCCTGCATTAAGTGTGACAGAAACCCTGGAGAAACATCCGTTTATACCATTTCCACCGTTCTTCTGCCAAAGTTACGATGGATATTCAGGGAATTGCTGTTGAAGTTCTAGCCCATATGTTCTTATTGTTTTTATAAAACAGAAAACAGAGGATTGGGAAAAAGATAAAACTGGAGATCAAATGCAGAGAACAAAAGAGGAGAATGCAGAGAACGAAGAAAGAAAGCAAAGAGTTGACAGATACAGAAACGGACAGGCAGATAGAACAGGGCAAACTGAGACAGGCAGCAACAGAAACAATTAGACATGTAGTTAGACAACAGATAGAGACAGATGGATAGATGAAAAGGAGGACACAGACAGAAAAAGAGATAAAATAGAAAGAAAGACATGAATTTACAAAATACATTATCACATCTTGCAGGAATATCTCAAAGTGCTTCAGATACAATAAATTACTTTGAAGAGCAGTGACTATGTAGGCAAATTCAACAGCTGTTTTGCGTAAAGCAATGCCCCACAAACAGCAATGAGATTAATGACAAGTTAATGACAGTTCTGGTCTCCACATTATAAAAAGGATAGAGAGGCACTGGAGCAGGTGCCATAAAGATTTACTAGAATGATACCAGAACTGAGAGGTTATACCTATCAGGAGAGATTGAACAGGCTGGGGCTCTTTTCTCTTTAAAAGAGAAGACTGAGCGGTGACCTGATAGAGGTCTTTAAGATTATGAAAGGGTTCGATAGGGTAGACATAGCAAGGATGTTTCCTCTTGCGGATGAGACTAGAACCAGGGGCCATAAATATAAGATAGTCACTAATAAATCCAATAGGGAATTCAGGAGAAACCTCATTACTACCCAGAGAGTGGTTAGAATGTGGAACGCGCTATCACAAGTAGTTCAGGCGAATAGCATAGATGTATTTAAGTGGAAGCTAGATAAACACATGAGGAAGAAAGGAAAATAAGGATATGTTGATGGGGTTCAATGAAGAGGGGTGGGAGGAGGCTCGTGTGGAGCACATACACCGACATGGACCCATTGGGCCTGTTTTTGTGCTATAAATACTTTGTAACTTTGTAATTGTTTCAGTGTTGGTTGAACAACTAGAGGACATCAGGTAGACAGAGTATTGATTTAACGTCTCATTTGAAGGATAGCACCTCCAACAGCACTTCTTTAATATTGCACGAAAGTGTCAACATGCATTGCATGCTCTAGTCCTGGAGCAGGCAATGCTTTCTGACTCAACAGCTAGAATACTACCAGCCTTAGCCAAGCTGGCAGAGGCACCACAGAGACAGAGTCATAGATATAGAGAGAGATAAAGAGCCAAAGAGAGACAGACTGAGAAAAACAAAGGAAAACTTGGAGAAATAGGCAAACATAGAGAAAAAAAGAAAGACTTGCATTTATATAGCACCTTTCATGACCACCGGACGTTCCAAAGCGCTTTACAGCCAATTAAGTACTTTTTGAAGTGTGGTCACTGTTGTAATGTAGGAAATGCAGCCGCCAATTTGCGCACAGCAAGCTCCCACAAACAGCAATGTGATAATGACTAGATAATCTGTTTTTTAGTGCTGTAGATTGAGGGATAAATATTGGCCAGGACACCGGGGATAACTCCCCGCTCTTCTTCGAAATAGTACCATGGGATCTTTTACATCCATCTGAGGGGTAGACGGGGCCTCGGTTTAACATCTCATCCAAAAGACAACACCTCCGACAGTGCAGCACTCCCTCAGCACTGGAGTGTCAGCCTAGATTTTTGTGCTCAAGTCTCTAGAGTGTGACTTGAACCCACAATCTTCTGACTCAGAGGCAAGAGTGCTACCAACTGAGCCACTGGCTGACACATAAAAGCACATAAAAGATGAGAGAAATAAACTGGGAGCGAAAGCAACAAAGGAGGTGAAATTCTTTCTGTCAAGAATTTTAGTGTAAAAGTCAGGAATGAGTACAAGATGGGAAATCTCACTACTCACACTGATAAAGTTATTGGAATTTTATCACCAAAGAGAAGACTGAAGAACAGTGTCAGGAGAAAGGTGAAAAAATAGCAGGGTGAAAGGAATGAGAAAAACTAAAACAAGAGAACAAGTCACCAACAACGTCAGCTCCAGCAGTGACACCTGAGACTCATTACCAATCAGTAATAAACTACTGCTAAACAGATAAGGCCCGAAAACGGGTAAGGGCATCGCGCAGCGCTATGTGCCCGCGGCCATTCAAAGTGGTGCAGGCAGCACGCAAAATTCGTGCTGCCTACTCATTCTAATGATTGCAGCATTGATCTCAGCGCTAAACGCGCTGCTGATTGGCTTAGCGCTGAACAGGGAGCCAATATTGGGTGCAGTCTACTGGCCAATGAAGTTTGGCATAGGCTCCCTGCTCCAGTTAAAGGGGAGGAGCTTTGTTGCAGAAGCACCGCATTGTCATTGTGAACAGAGCCATGGCCCAACAACCAAGGGAAAGGGCAAGGAGATTTTCGGATGCGGCACTGGAGGGCTTGGTCCTTGGGGTACAAAGATGCCGTGAGGTCTTCTACCCGCAGCGGGGCAGGAGACCTTCAAGTTGAACACCAGAAGGCTGTGGGAGGAGATCGCTGAAGCCGTCACTGCGACGAGTGTTGTCCCCAGGACCTGGACCCTGTGCCGCAAAATGTTTAATGACCTCACATGAGTGGTCAAGGTCAGTGAATGCATCATCAAGTATCCCACCACAAGCCTCACACACTGCTCAATGCACCACACCCCCATCACTCGCCTACCAACAATCTCTACCAAATTACCATTCATACCTCACAATCATAACTTCACTTCACCCTCACACAGTTACCATTGCTGCAAGACTCACATTGTACACCTTGCACACACTGGCAGGCACATCACTCAAACACATTGCACCACACTCACTGACACACTTCCCTTTCTCTTGCAGTCAAAGGTGGCTCACAACCACCAGGAGCAGCAGCAGACGACTGGAGGGGAAGCCACACTTCAGAACCTCAGGGAGCTAGAGGAAACAGTTTTCAACATAATTGGAGGGACAGTCACAGAGTTCGTGGGGAGCGGGGAACTTGAAAGTATTGCTGATGATGACGCTATGCTTATACCTAATCCTTCCTCTCACATCCCACTTCCCCCTCATTCCCACAATCTCTTCTCACTTACAAGCCGCTGATGGTGTACGCATGGCTATCTTGCTTTCCCCCCCTCCCCTCACCACAATCCAATCCTTGTGCATTTCTCCTTTCAGATACTCAAGAACTGGCAGCAGCCCAGCCTGCCCCTGAAGTGATGGAGCAGGACAGTGATAGAGAAGAAGACACATTATCACTGCATCTGACACTCACAGGCACCAGCTCAGAAACTGGCACTGCGCCTACTTTAGAGGGTAGTATAGAGGCGGGATCTGCTCAGGGTGAGTCACCGGGCACGAGTGGGCTGCAGCCAGTCCAGGAGGAAAGGGTAGCTCGAGTGCTAGCTCCCCGGAGGGCGAGTTCGCGCATGAGTTCTGCTGCACAGAACTCAGATGATGACCTCAATGGTGCGGCCTTCAGGAGGAGGGTGATGGGCATGCACACAGAAATGCTTGGTGCAATGGCAAGCCGGCCAGAGAGCCTCTTGTCAGTGTCAAGCAGCATGGAGGAGTCTGGCTCCAACATTGCATGGGGCTTTGTGTGGAGCTTGGAGCCCATGATTTCCAGGCTGGAAAGCATGGACAACTCCACGAGAGACCTTGTGGACCCAGCCATGATGCTGCGTGTGACGGGCTATGTCGCAGCTTCCATTGCAGCACAGGCGGAAGCGATCCAATGTCTCAGTGCTGCAGTGAAAGCTCAGACTGCAGCCATCATGGCTGCATTTACCAGTGTAATAAGGGGCTTGCAGGGTCTCACAGCACTCCAGCAATCTGTCCCCCAACAGATGTCTAGGAATACAATAGCAAAGTACTGCGGATGCTGGAAATCCGAAATAACAACAGAAAACACTGGAAAAACTCAGCAGCCAAGGCAGCATCCGTGGAGAGAGAAACAGAGTTAACGTTTCAGGTCGAAGACCTTTTGTCAGAACTGGAAAAAAGCAGGAAATGGAATAGATTTTAAAGCAAGTTTAGGGGCTGGGAAAAGGGGGAGGGGATGAAAGAACAAAAGGGAAGGTCAGTGATAGGATAGAAAGCAAGAGAGATTAAGAGACATTGAGAGACACTAAGAGATATTCAAGGCAAGAGGCGGTGGTAATGGGACAGGTTAAGGAACAAAGGATGGCTCTAGATGAAGTGTGAATTGCGCTGGCAGAATGAAGGACAGCTGCCATGTGGGAGGGAAGACAAAAAGACCAAACAAAAAGTGTGGATAAAAAAAATATATATTTATATGGGATAGGGGCCGAGGTTATGATCTGAAATTGTTGAACTCTATGTTGAGTCCAGAGGGCTGTAGAGTGCCTAATCGAAAGATGAGGTGCTGTTCCTCGAGCTTACGCTGAGCTTCCGTGGAACAATGCAAGAGGCCGAGGACGGTGAGGTCTGAGTGGGAGTGAAGCGGTGAATTAAAGTGATAGCAAAATACTGCGGATGCTGGAAATCCGAAATAACAACAGAAAACGCTGGAAAAACTCAGCAGGCCAGGTAGCATCCGTGGAGAGAGAAAGACAGTTAACGTTTCAGGTCGATGACCTTTCATCAGAACTCATGGTGAATTAAAGTGACAGGCCACCGGGAGCTCGGCGTCCCCCTTACGGACTGAACGGAGGTGTTCCGCAAAGCGGTCACCCAATCTGCGTTTGGTCTCCCCAATGTAGAGGAGAGACTGTTGAGCAGACCATCGGGGTGCTCAAGCAACAGTTCCGCTGCCTTGACCGCTCTGGAGGAGCCCTCCAGTACACACCGGAGCGGGTGTCCCATTCCGTGGTGGTCTGCTGCATCCTCCACAACGTGGCCATCATGAGGGTGCAGCCCTTGCCACCACGGGTTCTGGGACCACCTCAGGAGGAGGAGGAGGAGGATGAAGACGAGGAGGATGGGAAGGAAGGGAGGAGGCAGGCAGCAGATCCCCGTGTGACGATGGACGACGAACTGGGAGATGTTAGCTCTGTCACCTGTCCCAGACTGGAAAGATGCGGTGGAGAAAAAAATGGAGGGCCACGGTGACCTTGAGGGCCACTGGGAGAGCCATCATCACCCTGCTCTGAGGTTGCAGGTCTAGTTGCAGGAGGTAGCAGAGTTCTATGATCACCTCCTTGGTGAAGCAGAGGCTCCTAATACACTGCTCCTGGCTTAGGTGCAGGTAGGAGAAGTGCTCCCTTGAGAACTTAGGTGGGTAAGGCCACCTGCTGAGAGCCCTTGTGCTACTCCTCCTTCTCCCTCTGCGAGCATCTTGTCCTCTTCTTCGCTGCCTCCGCTTCAGCTCCCTGTCATACTCAAGCGCAAAGGGGACTGCAAGTTGATCCCCCATGACTGTGAGAAAGTTGTGTGAGCAGACCCCTTTAAATGAGAAGCAAGGCGTTCTCCACTTGCAGCAACACTCCCTGTCACCTCAGTAACTCCAAACAACTCTCGAAAGCTCCAAACAGTTGCACAGTGCCAGTTGATCTGAAAAAGCAAGTCAGCTGCAAGTTGTTGATGATCCCTTTAAATAGCGCTGCTGGGGGGTCCTTCCTGCTGCTGAATGCATGGTCAGCTGGTCGTGATTAGGAGAGGGCATTAAATGGAGCGGCGGCGTTGAAAATGGCAGATTATGCGTCAAATCAGCGTTGCACACTCATTGGCATCACCATCTGCCTCATTTAAATGTCTGCAGCGAGCGCAGGCAAGGGCAGCGCTGCCAACTTGCCCAAAATAGCGGCTGCCGCGGGATCCACCGGAAGTGGGCAGCCGCCATTTTTTCTTCCAAACCGGCCTTAACGGCCTGCGCTAAAGGTTCCAATTTCGCGGCCACACGGGCGGGAAAAGTAACAGGTATCTCATGAGACTGAGAGACTCAATTACAACTTTGACAAAGACTCATCATTTTTCATCTCCTGTTATTAAGTTCGTTCAGACAAGTGAAACAGCTGCTCAGTGCCAGCCCATGATGAGATTTTTTTTTTATATCATATCACAGGTATAACTTCTGCAGTGATAAGTTGTGCTTAGTGACATGAATCTTGTCATTCATGTGGAAATGACTTATGAAATAATACTGGGTGGCCTGCTGGTGGCACTGTACAGGGAGAGTATAAATACTCGGGCATGGGCCCAGCTTGCTCAGGACATTCGTTAACAGGAACGAGTGAAGGACACAACTAGATCTCCATGTTGAAAAACAGTTGATTAAAGCCTTGTTTAACGCTTAGACCAAGTGCCTAGTAGTTTTCTTACGTCACCTAGCAAGTTATTTCATGATCCAGAAATAATGGTGACTGCATGACCTTGGGTTATCAGGAGTCATGACCATCGGCAGTATTTTTATTTCTGGAAATGGCTGTTATAAATAAAATAACTGTCTAGGGACAAATGACGGGAGAAATCAGCTCGCGAGACTCACATATTTTAAACGGGTTAACGACTTTGTTCAAATAGCAGAGACAATTACCAAATGATAGAGTAGGGATTTTGATAGAGTAGTTAGGGAAAAGCTGTTTCCACTGGTAGGAGGGTCAATAACCAGAAGACCACAGATTTAAAATAATTGGCAAAAAAGCCTTGGGTAGATGAGAAGTTTTTTTACTCAGCGAGTTATGATCTGGAATGAACTGCCTGAAAAGGTGGTAGAAGCAGATTCAGTAGTAACTTTCAAAAGGGAATTGGATCTCGACTTAAAAAGGAAGCATTTGCAGGGTTATGGGGAACCAGCAGAGAAGTAGGACTAATTGGTAGCTCTTTCAGAGATCCGGCACATGCACAAGGGGTCAAATGGCCTCCTTCTGTGCTGAATGATTCTACAAGAATTTATGTAAAAAAAATTGCCCTAAAAATAGGGCAGAGAGGAAATTAAATCCTCAGAATTTTTTGTTTTCCATTTGGAAAGTGCCATCTTGAACATTGATTGTGCAATAATCAGAATATAATGGCCTGGATTTTGCGGTCAGCGGTGAACGAACGGCACCAGCCATTCATTACACTTACACTTGCCCAGACTTTCTCTGTGCTATTGCACTGGACATTGTCGTTACTTGAAGTCAAGAACAGCACAACACCCTCTTCAGGGCATCTGGGACCTGTGTGAACAGGACAAGCAACTGCCTATCTCCTTACCCGATCAGATTGAAGAATTGTTACTGAGACAAGCTGTCTAAACCAGGGAGTGTAAATTAGAATGGTTAAGTCAATGCCAAATTATGTACAGAAAGCAAAGTAAAGAAAGAGAAAGGAAGATGGGATTAAGAGAGAGAGATAAAAGAGACAGAAAGAAAAGTAAAAAAATCTAATTTTTTAATTTTTTTCATATCTCCAATAATAATTAAAATATGAAGGAATGAGACCTTCTAAGAATTTTATACATTTCAATGAGGTCACCTCTCATTCTTCTAAACTCCAGAGAATATCGGCCCATTATACTCAATGGGCTAAAAGTTCAGGAGGCTTACGCCACCCATTACGGCGAAATGTAGCAAATAGACGGCGACCGGTGCTCTTTTACCAGCTAGTAGCGGGTCCTGCGCTGTCCGCCATTTTCAGAGGTCCAGCAGCGCTGCCGGTAAAAGCGATGGCCTTGCAAATAATTAAGGAGAGGTGACGTCAGTCACCGTGCAACGCTGACTTAATGTCACCTCGCAAACTTGGACCTTAAAGCTGAGTTCAGCGCTGGGTCCTAAGCTCGCCATGGATACCCAACATTCAGCAGACTCACAGAGGCGCTGTCAGCACCTCTTAAAGGGACACACATCTTTCAGGTAAGTTTGCATTTAAGATTTTGGACTGGATTTTTTTGATTTTATTGAAGTAGTGGCTTGCTGCAATACATGATAAAAGTTTTTTAATTGTGCAGGGAGTGCTGCTGGACACTTGCAAGGCCTCAGATGGTAAAGGAAGGCTTCTGAGAAGACAGAAAATGATGCAAATACTTAGCAGGTCAACCAACATTCGTGGAGAGAGAAACAAAGTTCAAGTCTCAGGCATAATGCTGCCTGACCTGCTGAGTATTTCCAGAATTTTATGCTTTTATTTCAGATTTACAGCATCTGCTCGCAGAGGAAAGAGGAAGGTGCAGAAGAGGAAGACACAGAAGAAGAGGAAGCAGAAGAGGAGGAAGCAGAAGGGGAAGAAGAAAGGAAGGATATCCGGGATGCAATCACCCGCCTGTGGTACCAGTGACCATAACCACAATACCCCTTTCAACATTTGTCCCACACCTTTCCTTCCCTCTGTTACCGACCATCACAGCGTCCTCTTGGCCACAATGCTGAAATAAAAGCCACCATAAAGCAAACTTTCCAATCCAACTTTATACATATATCCATCCAATATGACATCAAGAAATTAACTCATCACCCTTATGCATTCTCTAAGTGATTGTCTTTTGTGTGCCTTTGCCTATCCTACTGATGTCACGCAGTGCTACCCCAGTGGCTGCAGCATGGCTGGTGGAAGGCTGCTGACTTTCAGTAGGGGACACTGCAAATGGCCTTGCTGGTCGAGTGATGGTGTTTCTTCTTCTTCTGTTTCTTTACTTTCCTCTCCCCGTTTTTGGCCAACCACTGGCCGGGCAGGCTGCATTTCTTGGGTGTGTGAAATGAGGACAGCACAAGGGTGGAGTTGTGGTGAGGGGAGGGTGGAAAAGCAAGAGGTGCATGCCAGAAGGAGGATAATGTATGTGGATACCAGCATCTTATATCCTTTCAGCCCTGCCGCTGGCCAAGGGTTCAGCCATTCCCCTGCCAAGAATGGCCTGCACTGTCTCCTCCAAGGGGGTGAGGGGAAGCTAGGAATGGGAGGTGTACCTCGTGATTAGTGCAGATTGTTGGTAGGTGAGTGATTTGGTGGGGTGGGGTGGGGGGAGTCGTGCACTGAGAAGTGTGTGAGGCTAGTGATTCAGTTGGTAGGAGATGGCTTTTGAAGATGCATTCACTGACCTTAACCAGTGGTCTGAGGTCATGAAGCTTATTTGGGCACTGGAGCCAGTGGGTGGGGGCCACACTGCTGGCAGTGACAGTCTCCGTGATGTGGTCCCACATCGTTCTTTCTGGAGGGCCTCCTGGTCCCTGTGGGTAGAGGACCTCTCTTGCAGTGTTGACTCTCTGCACAAAGTTGGAGTGCTGCATGCGAGATCCTGGGTGCCCTTTCCCTGGCTTGCTGAGCCAATTGTGTTAGTGCTGAAGCACTTAGGAACATAGGAACAGGAGTAGGCTATTCAGCCCCTCGAGCCTGTTCCACCATTCAATGGGATCGTGGCTGATCTGCGACCTAACTCCATATCCCTTTGGCCCATATCCCTTAATACCTTTGGTTAACAGAAAGCTATCAATCTGCGATTTAAAATTAACAATTTATCTAGCATCAGTTGCCGTTTGCGGAAGAGAGTTCCAAACTTCTCTCACCCTTTGTGTGTAGAAGTGTTTCCTAATTTCACTCCTGAAAAGGTCTGGCTCTAATTTTTGGACTATGGCCCCTAGTCCTAGAATCCCCAACCAGTGGAAATATCTACCCTATCTGTTCCCTTTAATATCTTGAAAACTTCGATCAGATCACCCCTTAACCTCCTAAATTCTAGGGAATACAACCCAAATTTGTGTAATCTCTCCTCGTAACTTAACCCTTGAAGTCCGGGTATCATTCTGGTAAATCTACTCTGCACTCCCTCCAAGGCCAATATATCCTTCCTAAGGTGTGGTGCCCAGAACTGCTCCCAGTACTCCAGGTGTGGTCTAACCAGGGTTTTGTATAGCTGCAGCATAACTTCTACCCCCTTGTATTCTCGTCCTCTAGATATAAAGACCAGTATTCCATTAGCCTTTTTGACTATTTTCTGCACCTGTTCAGGACATTTTAATGATCTAGGTACCTGGACCCCCAAGTCTCTTTGGACATCCACTGTTTTTAGCATTTCACCATTTAGAAAGTAGCCTGTTGTATCCTTTTTAGGTCCAAAGTGGATGACCTCACATTTGCCTACATGGAAATCAATTTGCCACAGTTTTGCCCATTCACTTAATCTGTTGATAGCACTTTGTAATTTTATGCTTCCATTTACACTGCCTACAATGCCACCTATCTTTGTGTCATTGGCAAATTTGGATATATGACTTTCTATGCCATCATCTAAGTCATTAATAAATACTGTGAATAGTTGAAGCTCCAACATAGATCCCTACGGGACACCACTAGTCACCTCCTGCCAATTTGAGTACCTACCCATTATCCCTACTGCCTGTCTCCTGCCGCTCAGCCAATTTCCTAACCAGCTCAATAATTTGCCCTCAATTCCGTGGGCTTCTACTGTAGTTACAGTTTCTTTTGTGGGACTTTATCAGATTACTTCTGGAAGTCCATATAAATAACATCCAAAGACATTCCCCTGTCACTACTTTAGTCACCTCCTCAAAAAATTCAATCAGGTTTGTCAGGCATGGCCTGCCTTTTCACAAATCCATGCTGGCTCTCTCTGATCAACTGAAAATTTTCGAGGTGTTCAGTCACCCTATCCTTAATTATAGACTCTAGCAATTTCCTGACAACAGATTTTAGGCTAACTGGTCTATAATTCCTGGTTTCCCTCTCTCGCCATTTTTAAATATCGGAGTGACATGCGCAATTTTCCAATCTAAAGGAACGGTTCCTGAATTGAGAGAACTTTGGAAGAATATAGTTAGGGCAATGTGCTCACCTACTTCCTTCAAAACCCTGAGATGGAAACCATCTGACCCTGGGGATTTGTCACTCTTAGTGCCATTATTTTCTTCAATACTGTTATTTTACTGACATTAATGTTATTGAGTCCCTGTCCCTGATTCTGTATTAGTTTCCTTGGGATTTCTGGCATGCAATCCTCTTCCTCTACAGTAACTAGCATGCTCCTCTTCCGCTACTGTAACTCACTTTTCCCATTTTTTGAGGTGCGGAAGGGAATTTAGCTTTAAGAGCTGAAGATTCCCATTTGGGAATTTATTTTGAATGTTAATTTTTTTTTTTAAAGGCAGTAAGGGCCAAAAACTGCATTTTTTTACTTCATTTTTATATTTATCAGTTCATAAGGCATTGCCCTTTTAATGTCCCACAATGCCTAGCGAACTCATTGCCTCACTTCGAGAGGCTGTTGGAAGATGAAATGCCGCTTCTGGACGGCAACTTCGTTACCGATGCCTGCAGTTACGCCACCTGGAGGGCGTTACACAGTGAGTTTAGCGCTGGGCTAAAAATCTTTAGTCCCCAGCGAGAATTTTTCTCTCCTGCTGACGCAACCATTTTTAGCGGCCGTTAACCTGAGGCCCCGGTGACACTGGCAACTTTCGTGGTGGCCACAAATTTCTAGGCCAATCTCTCTGAGGAGAGATTGAGTAGAATGGGCTTATATTCTCTGGAGTTTAGAATAACGAGAGGTGATCTCATTAAAATGTATACAATTCTTAGAGGGCTTGACAGGGTAGATGCTGAGAGCCTGTATCCTCTGGCTGGAGAGTTTAGAACTAGGGGGGTCATAGTTTCAGGATAAGGGGTCGGCTATTTATGACTGAGATGAGGAGAAATCTTTTCACTCAGAGGGTTGTGAATCTCTGGAATTCTCGACCCTAATCTTTTTCTGGCGTGTTAAGTGGGTATCCATCACATAAGTACCCCAACTTCACGCCGTTGCATGTATTTGAATGCCGAGTCTCTCGGCGAGGTACCGGTGCAGCAAAGCTTCTGGAAGAGCTGGGGGAACTTGTGCAGCAACCTCCTGATTTCCACGCTTAACTGCGCATTAGCGGACGCCAGAAGTTGCCAATAGCCTCACTGTTATTTCCACCACAAAATCCGGGGCAATGTGGCATTAAAATCACCAGACAGAGCATTTGGATTAAAATGGATATTGTTTCATTTTGATTATACAGCTTTGACTCAAAAAGGATTATATTCATATGAATAAATATATACAGTAATCCTAACTGTTACAAAGGGAGAGAAAGCGGTACACTTGCTGGAGTCACTCACACTCAGCCTTGCTTTATCCCTGTGTTTAATGATTTTAACCTACTGGTCAGACACAATCGTGGGAGTGGACAGTTTGTGCAGAATCCCTTTTCCAGTGTCATGAATGGTGATAGAAGCTCCGGACTGAAATTTCAGCTCGTGATGTCACTAGCTCACAAGAACATAAGAATATTTATGAACACTGAGAAGCCATTTGGTCCAACAAAGTCGTGCTTTCTTGGTTGATCTTAACCCTACATACTCACTTTCTCGCCTTAGAGTCAGAAGGTTGTCAGTTCAAGCCCCACTCCAGAGACTTGAACACGTAATCTAAGCGGAAACTTCAGTACAGTAGTGAGGGAGCGCTGCACTGTCGGAGGTGCTGTCTTTCGGATGAGAAGTTAAACCGAGGCCCCGTCTGCCCTCTCATTTTGGACATGAAAGATCCCATGGCACTAGTCGAAGCAGAGCAGGGGAATTCTTCCTGGTCTCCTGCATAATATTTATCCCTCAACCAACATCACTAAAAGAGATCATCTGGTCATTATCACATGGCTGTTTGTGGGACCTTGCTGTGCACAAATTGGCTGCTGCGTTTCCTACACTACAATTCAAAATGACTTCATTGGCTGTAAAGTGCTTTTGGGCATCCTGAGGTCATGAAAGGCGCTGTATAAATCCAAGTCTGTCGTCTGTCTTTTTTTTCTTCATCCTCAATCCCCCTTCTCTTGAGATGCACCTAATTGTTTCTTGAACACATTTATATTGTTTGCTTCATTGACCTTCATTTAGTGCCTTATTCCACAAATCTGTGACCTTTGTGTAAAAATTTCCAACTGATTTACTTTTTTATTAATGGGCTAAAAAATACTTTGGGACAACCTGAGAATGCAATATAAATGCTTTCTTTACTCCTTCCTCGTTTTTATCTTGCGCCTCTTAGTTATTGAACTCTTTCCCATAGTGGACAATTTGCTTGAACCACCTTTGTCAATTCCCTTCATAATCTTGAAAAAATTCTAGGTTACCTTGTAGCTTCCTCTTTTCCAAGGAAAAAAACCCAGTATCTTTAATCTTTTGCAGTAACTTAGATCAATAAGTATAGGGTATCAGGTACTCCGACTAAACCTTTAGCCATCAGATAGAAACATAGAAACATAGAAAAATAGGAGCAGGAGTAGGCCATTCGGCCCTTCGAGCCTGCACTGCCATTCAATATGATCATGGCTGATCCTCTATCTCAATACCATATTCCCGCTCTCTCCCCATACCCCTTGATGCCTTTTGTGTCTAGAAATCTATCTATCTCCTTCTTAAATATATTCAGTGACTTGGCCTCCACAGCCTTCTGTGGTAGAGAATTCCACAGGTTCACCACCCTCTGAGTGAAGATATTTCTCCTCATCTCAGTCCTAAATGTCCTGCCCCATATCCTGAAACTGTGACCCCTCGTTCTAGATCCCCCAGCCAGGGGAAACATCCTCCCTGCATCCAGTCTGTCTAGCCCTGTCAGAATTTTATACGTTTCAATGAAATCCCCTCTCATTCTTCTAAACTCTAGTGAATACAGGCCTAGTCAATCCAATCTCTCCTCATACGACAGTCCTGCCATCCCAGGAATCAGTCTGGTGAACCTTGGCTGCATTCCCTCTATGGCAAGGATATCCTTTCTTAGGTAAGGAGACCAAAACTGCACACACTACTCCAGGTGTGGTCTCACCAAGGCTCTGTATCTGTATAACTGTACGATAGCAAAATACTGCAGATGCTGGAAATCCGAAATAACAACAGAAAACGCTGGAAAAACTCAGCAGGCCAGGCAGCATCCGTGGAGAGAGAGAGTTGACGTTTCAGGTCGATGACCTTTCATCAGAACTGGGAAGAGCTGGAAATCAAATAGATTTAAGGCCAGGGTAAAGCTGGGAAAAGGGGGAGGGGATAAAGGAACAAAGGAGGAGATGAAGAGACATTAAGAGACATTAAGAGATATGCAAGGCTAGAGGTGGTGTTAATGTGACAGATTAAGGCTGAATGAAGTGTGAAATCTACTGGCAGAATGAAGGACAGCTGCCAGCTTCTAGGAGGAAAAAAAAGGTGGGGGGGACAAATAAAAGGGTGGATAAAATAAAATATAAATGTGATTGGAGCTGAGGTTATGATCTAAAATTGTTGATCTCGATATTGAGTCCAGAGGGCTGTAGCGTGCCTAAACGAAAGATGAGGTGCTGTTCCTCGAGCTTACGCTGAGCTTCCGTGGAACAGTGTACTTCCGTGGAACAGTGTATATAACTGTAGTAAGACATCCTTGCTCCTGCACTCAAATCCTCTTGCAATGAAGGCCAACATACCATTTGCCTTCCTAACTGCTTGCTGCACCTGCATGTTTGCCTTCAGTGACTGGTGTACAAGTACACCCAGGTCACTCTGTACATCAACATTTCCCAATCTACCACCATTTAAATAATACTCTACCTTTCTGTTTTTCCTACTGAAGTGGATAACTTCACATTTATCCACGTTATACTGTATCTGCCATGTATTTGCCCACCCACTCAACTTGTCTAAATCACCTTGAAGCCTCTTTGCATCCTCCTCACAACTCACAATCCCACCTAGTTTCGTGTCATCAGCAAACTTGGAAATATTACATTTGGATCCCTCATCCAAATCATTGATATATATTGTGAATAGCTAGGGCCCAAGCACTGATCCCTGCGGTACCCCATTAGTCACCACCTGCCACCCCGAAAAAGACCCATTTATTCCTACTCTCTGTTTCCTGTCTGTTAACCAATTTTCAATCCATGCCAGTATATTACCCCCAATCCCATGTGCTTTAATTTTGCGGGACATAAGAACATAAGAAATAGGAGCAGGAGTAGGCCATTTGGCCCTTCGAGCCTGCTTCGCCATTCAATGAGATCATGGCTGATCTTCTGCCTCAACTCCATTCACCGGCCTTATCGCCATATCCCTTGATGCCCTTACTAGTCAGAAATCTATCGACTTCTGTTTTGAATATACCCAATGACTGAGCTTCCACAGCCATCTGGGGTAGAGAATTTCAAAGATTCACCACCCTCTGTGTGAAGAAATTTCTTCTCATCTCAGTACTGAATGGCCTACCCTTTATCTTGAGGCAGTTGCCCCTGGTTCTAGACTCCCCAGCCAAGGGAAACATTCTCCCAGCATCCATCCTATCAAGCCCTGTAATAATTTTGTATGCTTCAATGAGATCTCCTCTCATTCTTCTGAATTCAAGAGAATACAGGCCTAGTTTACTCAATCTCTTCTCATACGACAGTCCCACCATCCCAGGAATCAATCTCGTGAACCTTCGTTGTACTCCCTCTATGGGAAGTATATCCTTCCTTAGGTAAGGCGACCAAAATTGTACACAATACTCCAGGTGTGGTCTCACCAAGGCCCTATATAATTGGAGTAAGACTTCTTTACTCCTGTACTCAAATCCTCTTATAATGAAGGCCAGCATGCCATTTGCCTTCCTAATGGCTTGCTGCACCTGCACATTCACTTTCAGTGACTCATGTACAAGGACACCCAGGTCCCTTTGAGCATCTGCATTCCCCAATCTTTCACCATTTAGGAAATACTCTGTGTTGTGGAGAAATTATTTCACTCCATTCTGTGTCATAGGTACAATCAAACAGTTTATTAATGTTCAAAGATCTTTGGGAGAAGATGTAATAAACCCCTCAGCTTAGTGACTACTTCTTCTCGAAATTACAGCGGTATGAGATTCCTTTTATACATTATTCATCCAATCACATAGCCTTAGCAACAGATTTCTAATTATAATATGTACGTTAGGTTCAAATGTTACTTCCCTACCGAAACTACAAGCATAGCGGTTTGCCTCACATTTGTCCATTCGGACTAGCCAGTCTAGCCAGTCATGCGGTGATTGTGTAATCGTTGTACTATTATTGCCTTGGTGGCCTCCTTGGTGGGCCTCAATGTTGACCACAGACATTACTCATCGCACTGTCAGCGAAACCATTTTCTATTTACGAATTTACTTCTTACGGCACATTCTTTAAGAAACCATTTTCTATTTACTAATTTACTTCTTACGGCACATTCTTTAATTTTACATTTCTTATTAAAACCCTATAATAAATTTACTCCTACAATTCCTCCTGTTGGTCCCTGATCAAAACTCCTTTGTGACAGGGAACCAGCATCATACGGATTTCTGGTAATGTAAGTAGATATGTTTACATTCCAGGAGCTCACAGTCCATCAGTCAGACTGTGGCATTCTTGTATAGGGACTCATATCCATACATCTCTCTCTCTGGGTGTCACTTGATTAACCATCATGAAACTTACAGCAGGCCGTGACATTTGAGCGCAACAATATTTTAACAATAGGACCAGACCATACATCATTAATATTATAACAAAGAACAAAATCAATCCTTGTACTACTGATGTCCCGAGTGATCCCAACCATCCAGTTGCCCAGCCCCAAAGGGTGGATGCCGGAGGTTGTTTTAATTTCTTTACTTCCTCCTGTATGTGTTCTGCCAAATTAGTTATATTTTCTGAACTGTCAGGAATGTATGTACAGCACTCTGTCCCAATCAATGCACACGTTCCCCCTTTTCTGCTAGGAGGTAATCAAATGTCATTCGGTTCTGTAGCGTCACTGTCCTTATCGCTACCATCTCGGCGTTAATATCTATTAGAGCTTCTGCTGTATCATTCCCAACCTGTTCTAAAACCTCTGCCAACAACCTGTATCTTTTTAATAGCTCTCGCAACTCCGTATGGGGGTAGATAGATCACGAAGTATCTTTCAGCCTCATTAATTTCTCGTTTATAACGATAGGCTGGGTGTTCCTTGAGGTTTAGGCAGTGATGTACAAAGGGTACGATATACCCCAATGAAGTAAGTGTTATTATTGGCTTCATACCTACTCCATATGTTATTCATTATCATGATTTTACCCTTCCATGGCCCCCCACTGGTCATGTTTGGAATTGTACCGAGATTCCACGTCCCATACGTGAAGGTTGCACCACCGTACCCACTCCTGGTCACCTTTAATTCATATTTCTGCTCGCATTTACTCCAACCCAATGTGAAGCAAATCAGAATGATGCATGATGCCCAGACCAATTCCCTTACTCAAATTCAATTCATTGTTCCGGTGTTCCAATTCTGCCCCGCCTGGGGTATCCTCTGTTTCTTCTATCTTTCTTGATGTTACCCCGCCTGGGGTCTCCTCTATATTGCTTTGGATCTTCTCTTTCGGTGTGCTCAATTAATTTGTTGGTGCTGGTTAGTCATAGGCATGAGTACCCAATTGGCTTATGTATCTTACTACATAGGTTACATATATCAAATACACTATAAATTCAGTCTTACAATCATTTCAAGCGACATTACAGTTTAACATCTAATCAACAAATCATGGACTTAAAAGATTCTGCAGATGTCTTTTGACTCATATCCATCTTGTGGATAATTCTTACTAAACATGATTTCTCCTTAGCCCTCAATTGTAACTCTCCACTTCAACTTCAATTTCAATCCCTCTAACAGGTACCAGTGTATTTAACTCTATTCTGATTGTTTCATTAATTAGATAGTTTCTCGATGGAGTATGTGTCAATGCTTTAAAGGTTGTCTCGCTCTCCTGAACCACATCAACCACCTCATGGTTTGCTGTTGTCAAGTAACTGAGCATGTCTGAGACCCGTTCTTCAGTGCAGATTCACCATACATTCCCGGATGGCAACTGCCTCACATGTAACAAATCACATTTGCACACTCATATCGGTATCTCCACATCATGCCACATGTGCCTTTCTCGGGCTTTCAGGTATCTTATCAAAAGATTGTCTGGAGGTCTTTGTT
This sequence comes from Squalus acanthias, assembly GCA_030390025.1. Classification (NCBI taxonomy): domain Eukaryota; kingdom Metazoa; phylum Chordata; class Chondrichthyes; order Squaliformes; family Squalidae; genus Squalus; species Squalus acanthias. The sequence goes on along the minus strand of CM059432.1, from coordinate 20,595,699 downwards.
CATCTTCCTCTGCATGGTCCCGATGTCTTTGATAGTGGCCAGGCTATCAAATTCAGTTTTCTTAAAAAGTTCATTATAGGCAGGGACACAAATGTCTCCAAGAGAAAGCTATCAATTTACTATTCTTAGCTACTCTTTCCTGACTTTCACTAGAAAGTTTGGAAAATTCTCAATTGGTGGTGTAATTCTCCTGTTTCTATCTCACCCTCAATCACTTCCTTTCTCCATTTTACACATCCTATTAATTACCATTCATATCTCATTCATGAGTCCTGGAAGAACTTTACTGTCCAGTACAATATTTAAGATTGAAAACATAGATCAAACATTCTCACTTGGTCCAAGTTATTAACACCTTTATTTATCATTATTTTAGAGGATCTTTTATTTCCCAAAAGTAACCCAATATATAGTGCCTGAGTTCATTTTGTCATTTCAAAATTATCCCGAAATCCAAACAGCAGTACTGTTGAACTGACAGGTTTTGTCAATGTTCAATTTCATTTCTATAACTTAAATAGCTGTCAGTGGAAAGGGTTAACTCCTTTGCAGGGTTTTTTTTTTAAGAAGGCGGAGCGAAACATTGTCAGATGCACGCAATTGCGTTATTTCACGTAAATGAAAAAAAACTCTCCTGATCGGATCCTCTGATGCAATCATTATGTCATTGACACATTGGAGTAGGACACTCTGATACTTTGATAGGTCTAACTCGTCTAAGGCTTGACTCAGTACATGGTGGAATATATTTGGATTCTTGTGGAACCCCTGCGGGACCCTGGTTCATGTATACTGTCTATCCCTGACAGTATAGGCGAATTTCCCTTGTGATTCCTCTGCCAATGGTATGGACCAGAACCCGTTCTGTATCCAAGATTGTAAATATTTTAAAGTCTGGTTTCAGACCATTAAATATCTTATTCAATGTGGTCTACACAAATTTACACCAACCAGAATTTCACCGTGGCCACAATGAATCCAGATCAATTTTTTTTTAAACTAACCAGTATCACTTGGAAAAGAAAGAAACCATAGCCACATTAACAAAGAAACAATTACCCATGCCTTGTAAACATTCAAATTCATTTTCTTCCAGGCACATTGGCAACTGTGACTTCAAGGCCGAAGCTTATCTTTTGTAAAACAATTAACAAACTTAAAACAACATACTTGTCCGTCATTCAAGACAGGTCTCCAAAGGGTTAAACAGCTTTTAGCTCTCTGTACAAAAAAGTGGGTGGAGCTAAAACAAAAATGACAGACTTTCAGACAAAAGAAATACTGCAACTCCTTAAACATTCACAGTCAGTGAAACTATCACTCTTAAACACACTCTTTCACTCAAACTTAGATCACAGCATTCCTTTTAAGATTCCTTTCACTCAACAAATCTTGTGTTTATTTGTCTCGGCACAGACATTAATAACTTCCATGTCGGTAAAACTTTAAATTTCTTTCTTTTTTCTTTACATAGGTGTCTCAGCAGCTTTCCTGGCTTTCCAAATCCCTTTTTTTTGTCTAAGCTGAGTTTCAGATTGGTTCGCCTGCAAATTAGATCTTTTCCTTCTTTATCTTTGGTTTGTCGGACGGGGCAAATCAGTTAAAGATACTGATGCTCCTGTATCAACTAGCATTTCACACGATTGGCCCCCTAATAATGCTGCAACGTAGACTCGGTTATCCGAGCCTCCTTTACTGGGGCCGCCTCCCGTCATTGACTCTTCCCCTTTGACTTGAGGTACTCCATAAAGTCCCTTCTATTCCTCCGGACTAAAATAAGTGCCCTGTGTCTGGTCCACGTCTCCTTTCTTCTGCCAGCAGTTGTGACTCTGGTGTCCTAGCTTACCACAATAGTCACATCCCCCTTTCTTTCCACTCCTGCAATCCTTCGCCATATGTCCCACTTTTCCACAAGTATAACAGCTCCCCTGAATCCTCTTGTACGGTTGCGATGCCCCCCCTCTGCTGTTACCTTCTCCTGTTTGATTTTTACACCTCCCTTTCCTGTGGGTTCAGGTCCCTTAGCATCTATCTGACATGCCCATTGAACCGCGAGATCGTATGTAGGGGCGACCAACACTCCCAACTCTAGGATGGTTTGGTGTGCCGATGAGAGTCCGTCCTTAAACAGCTGGATAAAGGATTGGTCTGTTCGCTGTGGATTTGCTTGCCCTGACTATTCACAATAAGCATCAAACAATCATTCTCCATACTCACTACTAGATACTCCCTTTGATTATTTTACTGATTGGATTTTTCCCCAATTTATAGTAGGACCCCCAAGTGCTGCTTCTACTGCGATTTTAAAAGGCCCAGATGCTGCTTGTTGTGCCGCCTGTGCGACCCCCGCAGCCACTGCATCTGCCCGTGCTCCATCCTGCATGCCTACAGCGGGGTTTACATTTCTCCATTTGTCGGCTGGGCATGATGCCCTAACTAACTGATGGATATCCTTACACTGTCAATCATGGATGTCCCACATTCCCTCTAGATTTTTCCAGAACTTCGGCGTTCTGACTACGGGGTTTGAGGGTTCCCAAATCTTTGAGAACGGCTTGTTTTTCAAGAGGCGTGAAAGCCCGATATCGACTGTTGGCTGCCGCTGGGTATCGTATTACGGGTGCCATCGGCACTACCGGAACGTCCCCTTCGTTTTCGATTGGGGCCGAGGCATACGGTGGGGGCCTTTCTTTATCCTCACCATTTCTATTCCCTCTATTTGTCAATTCCATCCGTTCTATTATACTTTCTAATTCGGCTATTCTCTTTCCTTGTTCTTCCAGCTTACTGGTTTGTGTCTTAACCCCTTTTGTTATCATTATCAACTGATGTATTAAAATTACTCCTGCCTTTCTAGTTTTCTTTTGTTTCTGCTTCTCCCACCACTCCCGTTGCGCCAGGGGTTTTCCTAGTGGATCCCATCCATCCTTCTTCATTTTATCAATAAAACCCTTTTGGTCCTCGGCGTAGAGCCGACTCATGGATCCTGGCGGGCCCCAATCTGGTTCCTCGCCCGCCGCCATAATGTATTATTCTTTGTCACTAGTTTACCGCATTCTGGTCCGCCCTACCAACTCGTTCTCAGAGGTTCTGCCTATCATCCACCACTTGTATGATGGCGGCCTGACTTGTAACTATCTTGCTCTCAGAGGTGAAGGTTTCACTTGTCTCAGAGGTGATTATTTCACTTGTCTCAGCAGTGATGTTTCACTTGTAGCCATTAATACATTATCACAATTCTTCACGTAATACCATCCAATAGATCCCGCAATGCAACGCAGCAGAGAGGTTCTTACAAATTCTTTGTCTGTCTCGGATTCCCAACTACCTCTGGCCGTCACGTGGGGCCCAATAGCCCTCTTAATTTCGGCTCAGCATGGGTCCTCGAGACATTTATATTCCGAAATAACACATCAGGCTTCAATCATCTTAACCACTATTAATACATTACAAACACTTCATGTGCCACCTAGGTTTTAATAAACTGTTTCTCACCCGTCACAGACACCAGATTCGTTTGATACTGCGTTGCCGAACACACCCCCCTTCCGAGTGACCCAATTTCTGGGCAGGTCAAAGATTTGACTACTCGCCCTGTTCACTGGTACAGGCGGTTTTCAGCTCCGAAGTATCCTGTTCGTGACGCCATTTGCTGTGGAGAAATTATTTCACTCCATTCTGTGTCATAGGTACAAGCAAACAGTTTATTAATGTTCAAAGATCTTTGGGAGAAGATGTCATAAACCCCTCAGCTTAGTGACTACTTCTTCTCGAAATTACAGCGGTATGAGATTCCTTTTATACATTATTCATCCAATCACATAGCCTTAGCAACAGGTTTCTAATTATAATATGTACGTTAGGTTCAAATGTTACTTCCCTACCGAAACTACAAGCATAGCGGTTTGCCTCACATTTGTCCATTCGGACTAGCCAGTCTAGCCAGTCATGCGGTGATTGTGTAATCGTTGTACTATTATTGCCTTGGTGGCCTCCTTGGTGGGCCTCAATGTTGACCACAGACATTACTCATTGCACTGTCAGCAAAACCATTTTCTATTTACGAATTTACTTCTTACGGCACATTCTTTAAGAAACCATTTTCTATTTACGAATTTACTTCTTACGGCACATTCTTTAATTTTACATTTCTTATTAAAACCCTATAATAAATTTACTCCTACACTCTGCCTTTCTGTTTTTTCTACCAAAGTGGATAACTTCACATTTATCCACATTATATTCCATCTGCCATGTTCTTGCCCACTCACTGAGCCTGTCAAGATCCCCTTGAAGCCTCTTCACAACTGACACTGCCACCTAGCTTTGTATCATCAGCAAATTTGGAAATGTTACATTTAGTCCCCTCATCCAAATCATTGATATAGATTGTGAATAGCTGGGGCCCAAGCACCGATCCTTGCGGTACCCCACTAGTCACAGCCTGCCATCCTGAAAAAGACCCGTTTATCCCTACTCTTTGTTTTCTGTCTGTTAACCAATTCTCAATCCATGCTAGTATATTACCCCCAATTCCATGTGCCCTAATTTTGTTCACCAACCTCTTGTGTGGGACCTTATCGAAGGCCTTCTGAAAATCCAGATACACCACATCTACCAGTTCCCCTTTGTCTACTCCACTAGTTACATCCTCAAAGAACGACAATAGATTTGTCAAACAGGATTTCCCTTTCATAAATCCATGTTGACTCTGCCCAATCTTACTATTAGTTTCTAAGTGCCCAGTTATTGCATCCTTTATAATAGATTCCAGCATTTTCCCAACTACTGATGTGAGGCTAACAGGTCTGTAGTTCCCTGTTTTCTCTGTCCCTCCTTTCTTAAATAGTGGGGTTACATTTGCTATCGTCCAATCTGCAGGAACCGTTCCAGAATCTATAGAATTTTGGAAGATGACAACCAATGCGTCCACTATTCCAATGGCCACCTCTTTCAAAACCCTAGGATGTAGGTCATCCGGTCCTTGGGATTTATCGACTTTTAGTCCCATTAATTTTGCTAGTACTGTTTTTTTACTAATAATAATTTCTTTAAGTTCCTCATTCTCGTCACATCCTTGGTTTTCTCGTATTTCTGGGAGCTTTTTTGTGTCTTCCTCCGTGAAGACAGAAACAAAGTATTTATTTAATTTCCAAGCCATTTCCTCATTCCCCATTATAAATTCTACCGTCTCTGACTGTAAAGGACCTCCATTTACCTTCACCAGTCTTTTCCTTTTCACATACCTATAGAAGCTTTTACAATCCGTTTTTATATATTTCGCTAGTTTGTGTTCGTATTCCATTTTCCCTTTCTTTATCAATTTCTTGGTCCCCCTTTGCTGATTTCTAAAAAGATCCCAATCCTCAGGCTGACCGCTTTTTCTGGCAACTTTATAAGTTTCCTCCTTTGACTTAATACTAGCTTTAATTTCTTTTGTTAGCCATGGTTGGATCACTTTTCCTTTTGGGTTTTTATGCCCCAGAGGAATATATGTTTGTTGTTTGCTGTTATCAAAGGCCTTCTGAAAATCCAAATACACCACAACCACTGGTTCTCCCTTATTCTACCAGTTACATCCTCAAAAAACTCCAGTAGGTTTGTCAAACACTATTTCCCTTTCATAAATCCATGTTGACTTTGTCTTATCCCATTGATATTTTCTAAGTGTCCTGTTATCACATCCTTTATAACAGACTCTAGCAATTTCCCTACTACTGCAGTTCCCTGTTTTCTCTCACCCTCCTTTTTTAAATAGTGAGGTTACATTTGCCACCCTCCAATCTGCAGGAACTGTTCCATAATCTGTAGAATTTTGGAAGATGACAATCATCTGGGATGCAGATTATCAGGCCTTGGGGATTTATCAGCTTTCAGTCCCATTAATTTCTCCAGTACTATTTTTTTACTAATACTAATTTCCTTTAATTCCTCCTTCTCACTAGACCCTTGGTTCCCTAGCATTTCTGGGAAGTTATTTGTGTCCTCTTCCGTGTAGACAGAACCAAAGTATTTGTTTAATTGCTCTTCCATTTCCTTGTTCCCCATTATAAATTCTCCCGTTTCTGACCTACATTTGTCTTCTCTAATCTTTTTCTTTTTACATACTTGTAGAAGCTTTTACAGTCCGCTTTTATGTTCCTTGCAAGTTTACTCTCATACTCTATTTTTCCCCTCTTAATCAATTCTTGATCCTTTTTTGCTGAATTCTAAACTGCTCCCAATCCTCAGGCTTGCTACTTTTTCTGGCAACTTTATATGACTCCTCTTTGGATCTAATACTATCCTTAATTTCATTTGTTAGCCATGGTTGGGCCACTTTTCCTTTTGTGTTTTTGCGCCAGAAAGGAATGTATAACTGTTGCAATTCATGCATTCGTTCCTTAAATGTTAGCCATTGCCTATCCACCATCATGCCTTTTAATGAAGCTCCCCAATCTATCATAGCCAACTCACTCCTCATACCTTCATAGTTTCCTTTGTTTCGATTTAGGACCCTAGTTTCGGATTGGTATGTTCTCTTCCACCTACCCACACGCAGACACTCTTGGCTAAATATAAACATTAAAAATGAAATTGCAAGCACGTTGAATGGCTCAGTGGGTAAATGCTCCACCCTACATGGCTCTGAACCACAAAGGCCAGACATGTCCTGTATTTGATTCCTGGTATGTGTTGAATGATCTGTTCAGAGCCAGGGCAGCACTGGTGTGCTACAATTGGTCTCAGTGTCCCTTGGTTACGAAATCAGCAAGGATTCCCATTCCTGATCAAATTCCAATGACCCATGCTGGAAAGCATGTGAGGACATTTAGGGGATGATTTTGCCAGCCCTGCGGAGGCGGGTTTGGAGGTGGGACTGCCGGGAAAATGGCAGAATCTGGGAGCGGGTACCCATCCCGCCCCCAACCCGCCTCCGTGCCATCTTCCCAGGAGGCGGGTACCCGACCCGCGCCGGGATCCCGTCTCCTGGAGGCGGGAAGGGGATTACAGCCACTTAACTGCCTGTTAACAGGTAGTTAACAGGCAGTTAAGAGGATCATCCCCATTTTTCCAGCAGGGATGCGAGCTTCCCAACGTCGGGAAACCCCACCAGGGTTAGCGAGGCGAGCAGTGGGTCTGCGGGAGTCGGAGAGGTCCAAAAGTGCACTGTGGAGGTAAGTGATGGGTGCAAATGTGGAGAGGTAAGTATGTGAGGTGAGTGAAAAGTGATAGAAAATGTTTACTTACCTTTGTTTCTTCCTGCAGGCTTTAACCATTGGGGAACCGGAGAGTCTCGCATCTCACCGGCAGAGATGACAGATGGCTGCTGCATTCTCCGATGCAACAGCCATCTAATTTCTGCTCAGCAGATAGGTTTGATGAGTCTTGAATACAAGGACTCATCAAACAACAGAGAATGTCAGTGTTTGACAGCTTCACAGAGCTGTCAAACGATGACGTTTCATCTGTCAAAACTTTTTGACAGATGAAACGTCATACGCTGACATTCTCTGTAACCGGCTTCCCCTTAATTGGCCTGCTAAGCCCGCTGGGCGGGCTTAACAAGGTCAATCAAGGGAAAATAGCGTGGATTGGCCACATGTCGATGGAGGCGGGACTAAAACCCGACAAGCAGCAGTCCCGCCTCCAATGCGCCCCCATTGGCAAAATCACCCACTTAGTGACAGCACCAACCCACTCCTTCTCCCATTCTCAATAGTGCTGGCACGCCTATTCCCATTGCCAACACTTCCTGTCAGAGAGAACATAGGAGCTACAGATAAGGTCTGAAGTTATTCAAGTGAATATTAAGGCCAGAATGCTTAGTTGAAAGATAAGGCACTATTCAGTGAAGTTGGCTTCATAATTGAACACCCACGCTCACATGTAAAGAATGGGGACTTGGGAGAGGCGGAAGAGAACTTCCACTCCCCACTGAACCAAACCTTTGCTTGACTCACTGAACGAGCAAAATAAGAAGAGAGAGGTGAACCAGCGATAATGTCGAGGTTATAATATATTTTGTTCCAGCCATAAAATCTTCTGTTCAAGGACTGTTGCTAGGAAGCAGAGTCTTTTATTTCTTTCACCTTTTTCTCAGCATAGTTAAATGCTTTCCAGAGTCCCCATCTATGTTCATGGAATGGCAGTTACTTAGGTAGATTACCTTCAATATATACTGCAAATATATTCAAAAATTGATGCCATATCAGAAATGTTTAAAATCATATTTCTGGTGAACTTTTGCAATCCGTTTCATGAACAACAAATATTTTTCATGTGCTACATTTCTCTGGCAAGGATTTTATTAAATTGAGGAATCTATGTGAAGGGTCTAACCCCATAGTGCAGAACACCATTCACCTTTTCCTCATTTTGGAAAGTATGGATGAACAGCCCGTATCTTGCAGAAGTGCGGTATACCTAATTTAAAATAGTGTTTCTCTGTTTTTCCTGTTTGAACCACCGTAGCCAATCAAGATTTTCCCTCAATAGTGCTCCTTTTCACACTTTTCAACTTGCTAAGTTGCCTGTAAATTGCATAAATAGTGGACTCTTTCTAAATCTAGGAAAAGTTTGGAGAAGTACCAGAGCAACAGCATCCTCACCCATTGGGATCTCAGTGTGTTGATACAGGGACCGTAACATTACCAGCCACCATCATTGGAATGGGAAGGGGGTTGGGAGGGAAATGCATTCAACTAATTTGCTGAGGACACCAAGAGCTTGGCAGGAGATCATGGATAGATTGAACTCCAGCTCCAACATCATGGACTAGGAGGAGGTCTGTGTAAAGTTCTACAACCTAAAGAAAGTGAGTAAATTCCCATCTATCTAAAAAGGGCACGCAGGATTTTTTTGGCAGTGCCTTTTACAATTGTTAATCAAAATGGCGGCCTCCTGAACACGCTCGGGGTGGGGGAAATCTACCCAAATGTCTCTCTAAATATGGGACAAATGCTTATTTGGTTGTTGTACTATAAAGTGACAGTCAGTACAATTTATGAATGAATTATACAAAATTTGAAATACGATAATGTGCAGCTGAACAAATTGGCTCTACAAACATTGAATAATGAATGTATTTTTTTGCTGTGCAATAAGTACCCTTGCAAAATAAGAAATTGATATTCACACCTACAAATGTCTGAACATGCTCAATTAGCCTTGTTTTTTTAAAAAACTGATCTGTCTCAAGGACAAACTATCACAAAAAAAGGGCCACGAAAGCAACAGCTTGTGCAAGGAGAAAGTCTTAATGGCCCACAAAAGCCACATAGTACTTTGGCCAATTGAAGTGTGGCGCTGAAAGAGGTTGGGCATCATGATAAACCATTACTATATCAAACAAGTGTTATGCTGAACGCCATATGTTGCATCAGTGCCTTCATGCACCCATCTCCTACGTCCTAGACCCCATTCCCACTAAACTACTGACCACCCAACTTCCCTCCCTGGCCCCCAAGCTATCAGACATTGTAAACATTTTCCTCTCCTCAGGTACTGTCCCTTTCCCTTTAAAATCTGCCGTCATCACCCCCTCTTCAAAAAACATACCCTTGACCCCTCTGTTCTTGCAAACTACTACCCCATGTCCAATCTCCCTTATCTCTTCAAAGATCTTAAATGTGTTGTCCCCTCCCAAATGGATGTCCAACTTCCCTGCAATTCCATGTTTGAATCTCTTCAATCAGGTTTCCATCCATGCACAGCATTGAAATGTCCCTAACTAAAGTCACAAATAATATAATCTGTGACCATGGTGCAATTTCCCTCTTTGACCATTCTTTTTTTTTATTTGTTTATGGGATGTGGGCATCGCTGGCAAGGCCAGCATTTATTGCCCATCCCTAATTGTCCTTGAGAAGGTGGTGGTGAGCCGCCTTCTTGAACCGCTGCAGTCCGTGTGGTGAAGGTACTCCCACAGTGCTGTTAGGTAGGGAGTTCCAGGATTTTGACCCAGCGACGATAAAGGATCAAAGGATGGTGTGTGACTTGGAACGGAACTTGGAGGTGGTGGTGTTCCCATGCGCCTGCTGCCCTTGACCTTCTAGGTGGTAGAGGTCACGGGTTTGGGAGGTGCTGCCGAAGAAGCCTTGGCAAGTTGCTGCAGTGCATCTTGTAGATGGCGCACACTGCAGCCACGGTACGCCGGTGGTGGAGGGAGTGAATGTTTAAGGTGGTGGATGGGGTACCAATCAAACGGGCTACTTTGTCCTGGATGGTGTCGAGCTTCTTGAGTGTTGTTAGAGCTGCACTCATACAGGCAAGTGGCGAATGTTCCATCACACTCCTTACTTGTGCCTTGTAGATGGTGGAAAGGTTTTGGGGATTCAGAAGGTGAGACACTCGTCACATAATACCCAGCCTCTGACCTGCGCTTGTTGCCACAGTATTTATGTGGCTGGTCCAGTTAAGTTTCTGGTCAATGGTGACCCCCAGGATGTTGATGGTGGGGGATTCAGCAATGGTAATGCCGTTGAATGCAGCCAATAACATGATTGACCACACCATCCTCCTCCAATGAACCTTCTCCATTGTCCAGCTCAGTGGGTTTCCTCTCACTTAGTTCCACTGTTAGCTATCTAATCATAGCCAGAGCATCTCCTGCAATGGCTTCTCTTCCCATCCCATATCATTACATCCACAGTCTCCGAAGGATCTATCCTCGATCATCTCCGCTTCCTCATCGACATGTTGCCTCTTGGTGATATTATCCAAAGACATGTAGTTAGCTTCCACATGAACAACTCCCAAATCGACCCCTCCATCACCTCTTTCGGTCCATCCACTGCCTCTGTACTGTCACACTGCTTGTTCGACATCCAGTCTTGGATGAGCCACAGTTTCCTCCAATTAAACAGCAGGAAGACTGAAGCTATCGTCTTTGATCCCTCCACACACCACCCCCTCCACCCCCTCACCCCAAACTTGTACCCTTGCACTGATTCCATCCCCTTTCTCAGCCATTGTCTCAGGCTTAACCAGACTGTTTGCAACCTCAGTGTCTACTTGACCCTGAGCTGAGCTTTGGATCCCATATCCTCTCCTTCACAAAGACTGCCGAATACCACCTCCATAACCTCTGTCCCTGCCTCAGCCCATCTGCTGAAACATTTTTCCATACCTTTGTCACCTACAGATGACTATTCCAATGTTCTCCTCGCTGGTCTTGCATCCTCTATAAACATCAGCTAATCCAAAACTCTGCTGCCCATATCTTATCTCACACTGTCCCGATAGTCGGGATCCATCACTCAGGCTCTTCATCCCCCCTATCTCTTTAATCTCCTCCAGTCCGACAACCATCAACCCCCCCAACTCTCCACTCCTCCGACTGTCGAGGGTGTTGTGCTGTTTTTGACTTCAAATGGCCTAAACCCATTGGATTAAAACCATTCTATAAGTAGCCATGGAAGATCACCTCAATCATCACTGAAAGAGCCTTTGTCCCTCTGCAGAAGAGATTGACCTCCCTACTGAAAGTCCTTTAGGGCTGGATGTGCTTTCTAATTTCAATCTGACATCCAGAGCCATTTCATAAAATACAAATTTTGTTAAAGTATTTGCAGTGTTTCTCAGCCACGGATCTAAATGTAGTCATCAACTTTGTAGTAAGCTTAGATCCGCATTCATATGGTACCCAAACGAATTTCAGAGAGGAATAAACAGCCTTGCGTGACAAGTTAGGAAAATTAATATAGTCTAAATATTTTAAATGGTCACCCCTAAAATTAAATCAAATTATGTTTAACCAGGAATAAATGTGTGCAGCTATCTTGATTTTGTTTAATTGATAAAAGTAGATTGGTTAATAAGCAACTGTGGTACCATTTTAGCCCAATTTATAATGTACCATCAGTCCTGAATTCTGCCATCCTTCGCACTTATGGGATTAAAAATTAGTATTCTACAATTATTCAATATCCTCTATAACCAACACGCTTTCTAAAGGAAGAACTCATCCAATAACAACTGGTGGACAAACTGCTGTGCACAGATGATGGGCTTCTTAATAGTGATTCCACAGGAGACCTACAAAAAGTCATTGAGCATTTGGAGTATGAAGCACAGTGGGTCGGCCTTCAAATTAACATTCAAAGGTCCATGCTAATTTGCAATGAACACCACCAACAGCTAATGCTGAAAACAGATCTACACGTCAATATTTGTGGCAAGTGAGCTGGCAGGAGAACCTCCCTGAATTTAAATGCTTGGGATCCTGTCATCTCTGAAGACAATGATCTCAGTGAGGAAATGTCAAAATCATTTCTCTGCGGTCAGCGCAGCTTTTTTAACATCTCTGAGAATTCTAGCAGGAGGAGAGTATCTCGTGACCCATGGAGATAAACCCAGGGTAGCTCTCCCTTCAGGTTTCTTTTTTTTTTCCATTCATGGGAAGTGGACATCGCTGGCAACATTTATTGCCCTTGAGAAGGTGGTGGTGCAGTCTGTGTGGTGAAGGTACTCCCACAGTGACTTTGTTGTAGCGGTTTGGTAAGCCATTTCAGAGGGCAGTTAAGAGTCAACCACATTACTGGTGGACAAATGTGAGAAGTCGCACAACACCAGGTTATAGTCCAACAGCTTTATTTGAAATCACAAGCTTTCGGAGCGCTGCTCCTTCGTCTGGTGAAGTGAAGTCAACATTACTGGTGGGTCTGGAGTCGGATATAGGCCAGACCAGGTGAGAATGGCAGATTCCCTTCCCTAAAAGAAATTAGTGAACCAGATGGGTTTTATCCAACAACCTGGTAGTTACATGGTCACCATTACTAATACTAGCTTTTTTATTCCAGATTTATTTAATTAATTAATTAACTGAATTTAAATTCCCCAGCTATCCTGGTGGGATTTGCCCTCACATCTCCAGATCATTAAATCAGATCATTAATCCAGGCCTCTGAATCACTAGTCCAGTAACATAACCACTAAGCTACCGCTCCCTCCCTCACACTGGGAGCACAGTAAACCAGCTGGGATTAGGAACTCAAGATGTGGAGAACCTGAATTATCATAGAATCATGGAATGGTTACAGCACAGAAGGAGGCCATTCAGCCCGTCGAGCCCATGCTGGCTTTCTGCAAGAGCACTTCAGCTAGTCCCACTCCCCCGCCCTTTCCCCGTAGCCCTGCAAATGTTTTTCCTTCAGGTACTTATCCAACTCCCTTTTGAAAGCCACGATCGAGTCTGCCTCCACCACCCTTTCAGGCGGTGCATTCCAGATCATAACCACTCGCTGCGTAAAAAAGTTTTTCCTCATGTCGCCTTTGGTTCTTCTGCCAATCACCTTAAATCTGTGTCCTCTGGTTCTCGACCCTTCTGCCAAAGGGAACAGTTTCTCTCTATCTACTCTGTCTAGACCCCTCATGATGTTGAACACCTCTATCAAATCTCCTCTCAACCTTCTCTGCTTTAAGGAGAACAACCCCAGCTTCTCCAGCCCTCATCCCTGAAATCATTTTTGTAAATCTTTTCTGCACCCTCTCTAAGCCTTCAAATCCTTCCTAAAGTGCGGTGCCCAGAATTGGACACAATACACCAGTTGAGATCGGACCAGTATTTTATAAAGGTTCGTCATCATGTGTACCACATTATGAATACATATTTTGGCTCTAATCTTCAATGCTGTCACACTTTGATTTCACTGTTCAGTCTTAAACCTTTACAACAAAACTACATTTTCTCATGGTCTCTTTCCCAGGAGCTCATTAGGTTTACGGGTACTTCAGAAAGAAATAATACGTTGAAAGGTCCTGCTGCCTTCTATTTTAGAACATGCTATCAGGCACTCTTACATTTTTTAAACATTCTAAAACCTTATTTAACAGCAGAACACTGAAAATCATATGGATTATGTACCTATCCATCTTGAATAGCTCAGTGCTATTGTTGTAGGTGCTTGGTTATCTGTGTGTATTTTATCAAACACAATGTAACATCCCTTGCTGTTTCCAATAACAATTGGGTCTTGATGACAGCAGTCAAAGAATGAACATGCTGCCAGTGTTCTGTTAGAGAACGTGACACTTCTAACTTTGGTAGGAAATGTAACAGTGTGATTGTGCTGCCTATCTCAATGAAGTATGTGTTAAAACAGCTAAAAGGTGATAATATACATTGTCACACCATAGATCATAAAATTATAGAATGATACAGCACAGAAGGGAGGCCATTCGGCCGATCGTGTCTGCCGCTGGCTCTTTGGTAGAGCTATCCAATTAATCCCACTCACCTGCTCTTTCCCAAAAGCCCGGTAAATTTTTTCCCTTCAAGTATTGATCCAATTCTCTTTTGAATGTTACTATTGCATCTGCGTCCACCACCCATTCAGGCAGTGCATTCCAGATCACAACTCGCTGTGTAAAAAAATATTTCCTCGTGTCTTTTGGTTCTTTCCTCATGGTTCTTTTGCCAATCACCTTAAATCTGTGCCCTCTGGGAGGAGGCAGCCCCTTTCTGCCTGGACTGTTCGCGATCGACTCATCTGGCTGTGGTACCAGTGAACGCAACCCCAATTCCCCATTCAACAACAGTCCCACACCTTACCTTCCCTCTGTTACTGACCATCACAGCATCCTCTTGGCCACAGTGCTGAAATAAAAGCCACCACAAAAGAAACATTCCAATCCAACATTATACATCAATCCATCCAATATTACATGACAAAGTCAACAAATCCCCCTTGTGTATTCCCTTAGTGCTGGTCTTGCGTGTGCCTTTGCCTGTCCTCGTGCTCCTACAAAGTAATACCCCAATTGTTGCAGCACGGCTGGTGGAAGGCTGCTGACTTTCAAAGGGGAGAATGAAGATGGTCTTGCAGGATGACTTCGAGCAGCTCTGAGCCTAGAAGGCCTGACTTCAGACTGCACCACCTCAGCATGGGCAGCAACAGTCTTGGCTGGCTGGCTCACAGGCAACAGCAAGGGCACTGGCAGAGTGGCAGTGGTGACAGGACGAATGTTGTCATCCTGAGAGAGGACCACAAGTTGGTGCTCCACGGGCCACTGCCACACCCACGGGCCGGCGCCTCAGCATTCCTAGCCTTCTGCTGGAGGACAGATTGCTAGACTGCTGTGACACCCTGCCAGCCCCTTTCCACACTGGTAAACGGAGCCACGATGGCAGCAGTCTGAGCTTGTATGACAGAATTCTGAGCTTCCATTGCTACACTCCGTTCGGTGGCTTCTGCTTGTGTTACAATGGAAGCTGAGACATCAGCCATCAGACTCTGAACATAAGAACATAAGAATAGGAGCAGGAGTAGGCCATTCAACAATTCGAGCCTGCTTCACCATTCAATATCATGGCTAATCTTCTACCTCAAATCCACCTTCCCGCACTATCCCCATATCCCTTGATTCCCTTAATATCCAAAAATCTATCGATCTCTGTCTTGAATATACTCAATGACTGAGCATTCACAGCCTCTGGAGTAGAGAATTCCAAAGAATCGCAACCTTTGAGTGAATAGATTTCTCCTCAGCTCAGTCCTAAATGCTGGCCCCTTATTCCGAGTCTGTAACCCTAGTTATAGTCTCCCCTACCAGGAGAAACATTCTCCCTGCATCTATGCTGTCAAGCCCTGTAAGAATTTTATATATGTTTCAATGAGATCACCTCTCATTCTTCTAAATTCTAGGGAACATAGGCCTAGTCTCCTCAATCTTTCCTCGTAGGACAATCTCCCCATCCCAGGAATCAGTCTGGTGAACGAAAGACAGGCCCTACTGGGAGTTGAATCTAGGACCTCCTCTTTACTAGACAGGCGCTTTAACCAACTAAGCCACGGAGCCAATTGACAATTGCATCATGGCTCTGCATCATGGTTGGGTCTACAAGTGCACTGATGGAGTTGGCCATCACTTCCATGCTGAAATCATGGGCTCCCAGCTCTGCGCAAAGCCCTGTGCAATGTTGGTGCCTGGGCACCTCCATGCTCCTTCACATTGCACTCAGGCTTTCTGGCAGGCCTGCCAATGCACCAAGCATTTCGTTGTGCTTACCCATCAGCCTTCAACTGTAGGCCAGCCCATTAAAGTCCTCATCTGAGTCCTCTGCAGCAGAACTTGGAGCTGGCACCTACGCTACGCTTTTCCCTGCCCTGGCTGTAGCCCATTCATGCTCGGTGACTCACCACGTGCAGATCCCGTGTCTAACCAATCCTCTAAAGCACGTAGAGCGTCATATCTGAACAGGTGGCTGCAAGTGTGAAATCGAGTGATGCTGTGTCTTCATGCTCACTGTCTTCCTGCTCTTCCACGAGTACATGGCCAGGCTAAAGTTCTTGTCTATCTGAAAGGAGAAAGGCACGCGGGTAAGGTTGTGGTGAGGGAAGGGAGTAAAGCAAGAGGTGCATGTTTACACCATGTGCAGCTTGTATCAGAAGAGATTGTGGGATGAGGGGGAAGTGGGATGTGAGAATATATACATATGAGGATACCGTCATCTTGGATTGCTTCAGCCCCACCACTGGCCACGGGCTCAGCGATTGCCCTCCCAGGAATGGCCAGCACCATCTCCTCCATGGGATAAGATTATGCAGGCGTGCCTGTGCCCCTTCGGGTAGCCCCTGCTGGTTCCAATTGTGAGCCACCTTGTTCTAAAAGAGAAAGGAAAGTGTGTCAGTGAGTGTGGTGCAATGAGTTTGGATGATGTGCCTGTCATGGTTGAATAGCTGATAGTGTGTGCAAGCTTAAGGAAGTGGCCCTAGAAATAGTAGATGCATTGCTGGTCATCTTCCAAAATTCTATAGACTCTGGAACAGTTCCCATGGATTGGAGGATAGCTAATGTAACCCCACTATTTAAAAAAGGTAGTAGAGAGAAAACAGGGAATTATAGACCAGTAAGCCTGACATCGGTAGTGGGGAAAATGCTAGAGTCCATTATAAAAGATGTAATAGCAGAGCACTTGGAAAACAGTGACAGGATCGGACAAAGTCAACATGGATCTACAAAAGGTAAATCATGCTTGACAAATCTACTGGAATTTTTTGAGGATGTAACTGGTAGAATAGATAAGGGAGAACCAGTGGATGTGGTGTATTTGGACTTTCAGAAGGCTTTCGATAAGGTCCCGCATAAGAGATTAGCGTGCAAAGTTAAAGCACATGGGGTTGGGGGTAAGGTTCTGTCTTGGATAGAGAACTGGTTGGCAGACAGGAAGCAAAGAGTTGGAATAAACGGGTCTTTTTCCGAGTGGCAGGCAGTGACTAGTGGGGTACCGCAGGGATCGGTCCTAGGACCCCAGCTATTCACAATATATATAAATGATCTAGACGAGGGAACTAGATGTAATATCTCCAAGTTTGCAGACGACACAAAGCTGGGTGGGTGTGTGTGCTGTGAGGAGGATGCAGAGAAACTCCAGTATGATTTGGACAGGTTGGGTGATTGGGCAGATGCATGGCAGATGCAGTATAATGTGGATAAATGCGAGGTTATCCACTTCGGTGGCAAAAAAACAGGAAGACAGATTATTATCTGAACAGCAATAGATTGGGAAAAGGGGAAGTGCAACGAGACCTGAGTGTCCTTGTGCACCAGTCGCTGAAGGTAAGCATGCAGGTGCAGCAGGCGATTAAGAAGGCAAATGGTATGTCGGCCTTCATAGCGAGAGGATTCGAGTACAGGAGCAAGGATGTCTTGCTGCAGTTGTACAGGGCCTTGGTGAGACCACACCTTGAGTATTGTGTGCAGTTTTGGTCGCCTTATCTGAGGAAGGATGTTCTTGCCATGGAGGGAGTGCAGCGAAGATTCACCAGACTGATACCTGGGATGGCAGGAATGACGTATGAGGAGAGATTGGGTCGATCAGGCTTATATACGCTAGAGTTTAGAAGAATGAGAGGGCATCTCATTGAAACTTATAAAATTCTAACAGGACTAGACAGACTAGATGCAGGAAGGATGTTCCCGATGGCGGGGGAGTCCAGAACCAGGGGTCACAGTCTAAGGATAAGGGGTAAGCCATTTAGGACTGAGATGAGGAGGAATTTATTCACCCAGAGAGTGCTGAACCTGTGGAATTCTCTACCACACAAGGCAGTTGAGGCCAATTCATTAAATATATTCAAGAAGGAGATAGATATATTTCTTAAGGCTAAAGGGATCAAGGGATATGGGGAGAAAGCAGGGACAGGGTACTGAATTTGGATGATCAGCCATGATCTCATTAAATGGCAGAACAGGCTCGAGGGGCCGAAGGCCTACTCCTGCTCCTATCTTCTATGTTTATGTGAGATGTGGGTGCGAGGCTTGCAGCAGTGTGTGAGGGTGAAGTGAAGCTATCAAAGTGAGGTACAAGTCGTGTTTTGGAGAGATTGTTGGTATTTGAGTGATGGGGGTGCTGTGAATTGAACAGTGTGTGAGACCAGTGGTGCAGATGGTGGGATATGGCATTTGAAGATGAAGTCACTGACCTTGACTACTCACATGAGGTCATTAAACTTCTTCCTGCATTGCAGCCATAACCTTGGGACTACAATACTGACATTGACAGCTATGGCTATCTTTTTTTATTCGTTCCAGGAATGATGGCATCGCTGGCAAGGCCAGCATTTATTGCCCATCCCAAATTGCCCTTGAGAAGGTGGTGGTGAGCTGCCTCTTGAACTGCTGCAGTCCGTGTGGTGAAGGCTCTCCCACAGTGCTGTTAGGCAGGGATTTCCAGGATTTTGACCCAGTGACGATGAGGGAATGGCAATATACTTCCAAGTCAGGATGGTGTGTAATTTGATGGGGAACATGCAGGTGATGGTCTTCCCATACACCTGCTGCCCTTGTCCTTCTAGGTGGTAGAGGTCGCAGCTTTGGGGGTGCTGCCGAAGAATCCTTGGTGAGTTGCTGCAGTGCATCTTGTAGATGGTACACATTGTAGCCACGGTACGCCGGTGGTGCAGAGAGTGAATGTTTAAGGTGGTGGATGGGGTGCCAATCAACTGGGCTGCTTTGTCCTGGATGGTGTCAAGCTTCTTGAGTGTGGTTAGAGCTGCACTCATCCAGGCAAGTGGAGAGTATTCCATCACACTCCTGACTTGTGCCTTGTAGATGGTGGAAAGTCTTTGGGGAGTCAGAAGGTGAGACACTTGTCACAGAATACCCAGCCTCTGACCTGCTCTTGTAGCCACAGTATTTATGTGGCTGGTCCAGTTAAGTTTCTGGTCAATGGTGACCCCAGGATGTTGATGGTGGGGGATTCGGCGATGGCAATACCGTTGAATGTCAAGGGGCGGTGGTTAGAATCTCGCTTGTTGGAGATAGTCATTGCCTGGCACTTGCGTGGCGTGAATGTTACTTGCCCCATATCAGCCCAAGCCTGAACGTCATCCAGGTCTTGCTGCTTTCGGGCATGGACTACTTCATTATCTGAGGAGTTGCGAATGGAACTGAACAGTGTGATGGAGGGAAGGTCATTGATGAAGCAGCTGAAGATGGTTGGACCTAAGACACTGCCCTGAGGAACTCTTGCAGTGATGTCCTGGGGTTGAGGTGATTGGCCTCCAACAACTACAACCGTCTTCCTTTGTGCTAGGTATGACTCCAGCCAGTGGAGAGTTTTCCCCCCGATTCCCAATGACTTCAATTTTACTAGGGCTCCTTGATGCCAAACTCAGTCAAATGCTGCCTTGATGTCAAGAGCAGTCACTCTCACCTCACCTCTGGAATTCAGCTCTTTGGTCCATGTTTGGACCAAGGCTGTAATGAGGTCTGGAGCCGAGTGTTCCTGTCGAAACCCAAACTGAGCATCAGTGAGCAGGTTATTGGTGAGTAAGTGCCGCTTGATAGCACTGTCGACGACACCTTCCATCACTTTGCTGATGATTGAGAGTAGACTGATGGGGCGGTAATTGGTTGGATTGATTTGTCCTGCTTTTTGTGGACAGGACATACCTCGGCAGTTTTCCACATTGTTGGGTAGATACCAGTGTTGTAGCTGTACCGGAACAGCTTGGTTAGAGGCGCGGCTAGTTCTGGAGCACAAGTCTTCAGCACGACAGCCAGGATGTTGTCAGGACCTATCGCCTTTGCTGTATCCAGTGCGCTCAGCCACTTCTTGGTATCACATGGAGTGAATCAAATTGGCTGAAGACTGGTTTTGTAGTGGTGGGGACCTCAGGAGGAGGCCATGATGGATTATCTACTTGGCACTTCTGGCTGAAGATTGTTGCAAATGCTTCAGCCTTGTCTTTTGCACTCACGTGCTGGGCTCCATTGAGGATGGGGATATTCATGGAGCCGCCTGCTCCCATTAGTTGTTTAATTGTCCACCACCATTCATGACTGGATGTGGCAGGACTGCAGAGCTTTGATCTGATCCGTTGATTGTGGGATCACTTAGCTCTGTCTATAGCATGCTGCTTCCACTGTTTAGCATGCATGCAGTCCTGTGTTGCAGCTTCCCCAGGTTGGCACCTCATTTTTAGGTACGCCTGGTGCTGCACCTGGCATGCTCTTCTGCACTCCTCACTGAACCAGGGTTGGCCCATTGACTTGATGGTAATGATAGTGTGAAGGATATGCCGGGCCATGAGGTTACAGATTGTGGTGGAATACAATTCTGCTGCTGCTGATGGCCCATAGCGCCTCATGATTGCCCAGTTTTGAGCTGCTAGATCTGTACTGAATCTATCCCATTTAGCACAGTGGTAGTGCCAAACAACACGAATGATGGTGTCCTCAGTGTGAGGATGGGATTTCGTCTCCACAAGGACTGTGCGGTGGTCACTGCTACCAATGCTGTCATGGACATATGCATTTGCGACAGGACGAGGTGAAGTAGGTTTTTCCCTCGTGTTGGTTCTCTCACCACCTGCCATAGTCCTAGTCTGGCAGCTATGTCCTTCAGGACTCGGCCAGCTCGGTCAGTAGTGGTGCTGCCCAGCCACTCTTGGTGATGGACATTGAAGTCCCCCACCCAGAGTACATTCTGTGCCCTTGCTACTTTCAGTGCTTCTTCCAAGTGGTGTTCAACCTGGAGGAGTACTGATTCATCAACTGAGGGAGGGCGGTAGGTGGTAATCAGCAGGAGGTGTCCTTGCCCATGCTTGACCTGAAGCCATGAAACTTCATGGGGTCCGGAGTCAATGTTGAGATCTCCCAGGGCCACTCCCTCCCGACTCTATACCACTGTGCCGCCACTTCTGGTGGGTCTGTCGTTCCGGTGGGACAGGACTTACCCAGGGATGGTGATGGAGGAGTTTGGGACATTGGCTGAAAGGTATGATTCTATGAGTATGAATATGTCAGGCTGTTGCTTGACTAGTCTGTGGGACAGCTCTCCCAATTTTGGCACAAGTCCCCAGATGTTAATGAGGAGGACTTTGCAGGGTCGACTGGTCTGGATGTGCCGTTGTCGTGTCCGAAGCCGATGCCAGGTGGTCTCTCCAGTCCCTCCAGTTTTATTCTTATTATTGTTTTTCGTAGTGGTTGTGTACTGAGAGTCAACCACATTGCTGTGGATCTGGAGTCATATATAGGCCAGACCAGATAAGGACAGCAGATTTCCTTCGCTAAAGGACATTAGTGATTCAGATGGATTTTTACGACAATCCGATAGTTTCATGGTCACCATTACTGATACTAGCTTTTTGTTCCAGATTTAACTGAATTTAAATTCCCCAGCTGCCGTGGTGGGATTTGAACTCACGTCTCTGGATCATTAGTCCAGGCCTCTGGATTACTAGTCCAGTAACATAACCACTATGCTACCTTTCCCTTAATATCTGCTCACATTGCCGTTTGCGATTTTGCCTGGAGGGCTTCCTACCAACTCCCGCCCACCCCCACCCCCACCCCCTTGGTGCATGCTCTTTCCCCTGTTATGCCATCATTAGTTGATCTTCCTGCGCACCCAGCCAGTTGAATGAGCTGCTGCAAGCAGATTGCACCTCCCCTTTAAGAGTTGCAGACTGCCTTTAATTAGTACAGGCTAGCTTTAATTGGTGCTCACCTCACACAAACTTAGGCCCCCGGCTGAGCGTTCAGCCACTCAGCAGCGTGTTAAGCGCTGGGCTGAACGCTGCAATCATGGAAATGACCAGGCAGCACAAAGTTTGCATGCTGCCTGCATTCCTCTGAACGGACGCGGGTTGATCGCGCATCGTGATCCCTGGGCCCATTTTCGGGGGCCGAGCAAATTTCTAGGCCTTTCTTTACTGTTAAATAGACTGTTTGCTGTAAGTCCCGCCCCACCTCCAACTCATTGGCTGGCACAGTGATGTCAATAGACACTCTGGAATTTTGTATTAATGAAGATCAGGAATGTCACTGTGCGAGAATGAAACACTTTTTCTACTTTTCACATCTAATGTCTACATCACACATTCCCAGGCCAGACATAGCATGGAGCCAAGTGCAGAGTCAAGCTTATTTTCTCCAATAACGTGCCTTCTCTCAGTCCCAGAATAGCACCTCCTATAATGTGAGAAGTCGCACAACACCAGGTTATAGTCCAACAGCTTTATTTGAAATCACAAGCTTTCGGAGCTGCTGCTCCTTCGTCAGGTGAAGTGAAGGAATATGAATCGGCAAAGCATATATAGACAGAGAACAATGCCTGTGCAGAGTACAATGTCAGACGACTACAGTTAATCTTTCTGACTGCCTTTTATCACACCTCGGCAGAGAAACAATCAGGTCAGTCAGGAAGGCATTACATCAAAGACATAGCAAGATACAACTAAGACAATGAGGCTCCTATAATGTGCCATTTTCATTTCCAATACCAGCTAAAATTGTAGCCTCTCCTATTGAGACTATCACAACACGTTGAATTGTGTGCTGTTTGGGAGGGGGTTTATGCTCTGGGTATTTTTTGCACTATGAGATTATTTCCACTAGGAAGGATGCTGAGGCTGCTCATGTACATTTTGCTTAAGGCCCTTACAAACAGCTTTCTTTCAATCAGTCTGGCCTAAAGTCAAATCCAAGTCCCACATTTAGGGGACAATTTTGGCTTAACCCCTTCTCCTTATTTTCTCAGATTCTCCTTTAGATTTTTCTCTATTATTATTCTTATAGTTCTTTTAGGCAAAAGAACCAAAAGCGACATGAGAAAAAACATTTTTACGCAGCGAGCGGTTAGGATCTGGAATGCACGGCCTGAAAGGCTGGTGGAGGCAGATTCAATCGTGGCTTTCAAAAGGGAATTGGCTAAGTACCTGAAGGAAAAAAAATTGCAGGGCTACGGAGAAAGGGCGGGGGAGTGGGACCAGCTGAAGTGCTCTTGCAGAGAGCCGGCACGGGCTCAACGGGTCGAATGGCCTCCTTTTGTGCTGTATCCATTGTATGATTCTATAATTCTAATTAAAAACAGTAGAGGTCCCAAGGTCAGTCCCTGGGCATTTCACTCAAACTTTGCCCCTATCTCAACATCACTTCCCAAACAATTAACCGCTGCTTTCTAACCTTCAACCCACTTTTTGGGAGTAGAAGCTCATTTGCATTTCCGCAAGTTTTCAACGTTCGTCTTACCTATTCTGTGATGGAATTTCTTGCACCAGAAGCGGGCACAAAAAGCGGCAGCCGCCATATTGGTTCAGTCCACCTGAAATGAATGTTAGCTTCAGTAAAATATGCAAATAGGGGACCTGTGCTTGTATTAGGACCCTTTTAGGAAATGTGGTGCCTGGGACCTTTTGATTCATTCATTCTTAAGCTTGCCCTGAAAGACATAGTGCAAACAATCAGGAAGCGGCGGACCTGGGTGGAGCGGCTGCGGCGAGGCGGAGGACTCAAGAGGCGGCGGCGACCAGGTAGGCCCACAGAGGCGGCGGACCTGGGTGGAGCGGCTGCGGCGAGGCGGAGGACTCAAGAGGCGGCGGCGACCAGGTAGGCCCACAGAGGCGGCGGACCTGGGTGGAGCGGCTGCGGCGAGGCGGAGGACTCAAGAGGCGGCGGCGACCAGGTAGGCCCACAGAGGCTTTTAAAGTGCGGGACGCAGTGGTTGCTGGGTAGGTGATTAATTTTTACCTGTATATAAGTTGGGCGGTTCCTAAACCCGAGACACTACACTTGTAGTGTCCCCCACCCTTCCTCCTCCTCTAACCTAAAGGAGGTGAGTGACTATCAGGTAAGCTCTTTTTTGTTCTAGTTTAATCTGCAAGTTAGCTGGAGGGGATGGCAGGGGAGGCAGTGAAATGTTCCTCCTGCAGAATGTTTGAGGTGAGGGACACCGTAGGTGTCCCTGCTGATTACACCTGTGGGAAGTGCACCCATCTCCAGCTCCTCGAAAACCGTGTTAGGGAACTGGAGCTGGAGCTGGATGAACTTCGGATCATTCGGGAGGCAGAGGAGGTCATAGATAGAAGCTTCAGGGATGTAATTACTCCAAAGCATGAAGATAGATGGGTGACGGTGAGAGGGGCTAGGAGGAAGCAGTCAGTGCAGGGATCCTCTGTGGTCGTTCCCCTCAGTAACAGGTATACCGCTTTGAATACTGTTGAGGGGGACGACTTACCAGTGGTAAGCCATGGTGACCGGATCTCCGGCGCTGGGTCCGTCCCTGTGGCTCAGAAGGGAACGGGGGAGAGCAGGAGAGCAATAGTTATTGGGGACTCAATAGTCAGAGGGACAGATAGGAGGTTCTGTGGCAGCAAAAGAGACTCACGGATGGTATGTTGCCTCCCGGGTGCCAGGGTCCGTGACGTCTCGGACCGTGTTTTCAGAATCCTCAAAGGGGAGGGGGAACAATCACAAGTCGTGGTACACATCGGTACCAACGACATAGGTAGGAGAAGGGACGGGGATTTAAAACAGGAATTTAGGGAGCTAGGTTGGAAGCTGAGAGCCAGTACAAACCATGTTGTAATTTCTGGTTTGTTGCCGGTGCCACGTGCTAGCGAGTTGAGGAACAGGGAGAGAGTGCAGATAAACACGTGGCTGCAGGGATGGTGTAGCGGGGAGGGTTTCAGTTATGTGGATAATTGGAGCACATTCTGGGGAAGGTGGGACCTGTACAAACAGGACGGTTTGCACCTGAACCAGAGGGGCACCAATATCCTGGGAGGGAAATTTGCTACGGCTCTTCGGGGGGGGTTTAAACTAATTTGTCAGGGGGATGGGAAAAAGGGCTGTAGTCCAGGAGCCAGTGGTGAGTGTAGGGAGGTACTGAGGAGGGTATCAAGGTCGTAGGAATGTACCGGCAGACAGGAAGATGGCTTGAAGTGTGTCTACTTCAATGCAAGGAGCATCCGGAATAAGGTAGGAGAACTTGGAGCATGGATTGGTACTTGGGACTACGATGTGGTGGCCATTACGGAGACATGGTTAGAACAGGGACAGGAATGGTTGTTGGAAGTTCCGGGGTATAGATGTTTCAGTAAGAGTAGGGAAGTTGGTAAGAAAGGTGGAGGAGTAGCATTGTTAATCAAGGATAGTTTAACAGCGGCAGAAAGGTAGTTCGAGGGGGATCTGCCGTCTGAGGTAATATGGGCTGAAGTTAGAAATAGGAAAGGAGCGGTCACGTTGTTAGGAGTTTTCTACAGGCCCCCAAATAGTAATAGAGATGTGGAGGAAGAAATTGCAAAGCAGATTATGAATAGGTGTGGAGGTCACAGAGTAGTTGTCATGGGTGACTTCAACTTTCCAAATATTGATTGGAACCTTTATAGGTCAAACAGTTCGGATGGGATAGTTTTTGCACTGTGTGTGCAGGAGGGTTTCCTGACACAATATGTGGATAGGCCGACAAGAGCTGGGGCCACGTTGGATTTGGTACTGGGTAATGAACCGGGCCAAGTGTTTGATTTGTATGTGGGAGAGCACTTTGGAGATAGTGACCACAATTCGGTAACGTTCACTATTGCAATGGAGAGGGATAGGGCCATACGGCAGGGCAGGGTTTATAATTGGGGGAGGGGTAATTATGATGCGATTAGGCAAGAATTAGGGAGTATAAGATGGGAACAGAAACTATCAGGGAAAGGCACAAACGAAAAGTGGAGCTTTTTCATGGAGCAATTACTGCGTGTCCTTGATAGGTATGTCCCTGTCAGGCAGGGAGGAAATGGCCGAGTGAGAGAACCATGGTTCACAAAAGAGGTTGAATGTCTAGTCAAGAGGAAAAAGGAAGCGTATGTAAGGATGAGAAAACAAGGTTCAGTTGGGTCGATTGAGGGGTACAAGGTAGCAAGGAATGAGCTAAAAAAAGAGCTTAGGAGAGCTAGGAGGGGGCATGAGAAGTCCTTGGCGGGTCGGATCAAGGAAAACCCCAAGGCTTTTTACTCTTATGTGAGAAATAAAAGAATGACCAGGGTGAGGGTAGGGCCGGTCAAGGACAGTAGTGGGAACTTGTGCATGGAGTCAGAAGAGATAGGAGAGGTGATGAATGAATACTTTTCGTCAGTGTTCACCGAGGAGAGGGGCCATGTTCTTGAGGATGAGAGTGTGATAAAGGTGGATAGGCTGGAGGTGGTAGATGTTCTGAGGGAAGATGTTTTAGCAATTTTGAAGAACCTGAGGGTCGATAAGTCCCCTGGGCCAGATGGGATATATCCTAGGATTCTTTGGGAGGCAAGGGAGGAGATTGCAGAGCCTCTGGCTTTGATCTTTGGGTCCTCACTGTCCACGGGAATGGTGCCAGAGGACTGGAGAGTGGCGAATGTTGTTCCTCTCTTCAAGAAAGGAAATAGGAATGACCCTGGTAATTATAGGCCAGTTAGTCTTACTTCGGTGGTTGGTAAGATAATGGAAAAGGTCCTGAGGGATAGGATTTATGACCATTTGGAAAGGGGCAACTTAATCAGGGATAGTCAACACGGATTCGTGAAGGGTAAGTCTTGCCTAACAAATTTGATTGAATTCTTTGAGGAGGTAACTAAGTGTGTAGATGAAGGTAGAGCAGTTGATGTCGTATACATGGATTTTAGTAAGGCGTTTGATAAGGTTCCCCATGGTCGGCTTATGAAGAAAGTAAGGAGTTGTGGGATAGAGGGAAATTTGGCCGATTGGATAAGTAACTGGCTATCTCATAGAAGGCAGAGGGTGGTGGTGGATGGAACATTTTCGGACTGGAGACCAGTTACCAGCGGTGTGCCACAGGGGTCGGTGCTGGGTCCTCTGCTGTTTGTGATTTTTATCAATGACTTGGAGGAGGGGACTGAAGGGTGGATCAGTAAATTTGCTGATGACACCAAGATTGGTGGAGCAGTGGATGAGGTGGAGGGCTGTTGTAGGCTGCAAAGAGACATTGATAGGATGCAGAGCTGGGCCGAAAAATGGCAGATGGAATTTAACCCTGATAAGTGCGAGGTGATTCATTTTGGTAGGGCAAATTTGAATAAGGATTACAGGGTCAACGGCAGGGTTCTGAGGAACGTGGAGGAGCAGAGGGATCTGGGGGTTCATATCCACAGATCTCTGAAGGTTGCCACTCAAGTGGATAGAGCAGTAAAGAAGGCCTATGGTGTGTTGGCGTTTATTAACAGAGGGTTTGAGTTTAAGAACCGTGAGGTTATGCTGCAACTGTACAGGACCTTGGTGAGACCACATTTGGAATATTGTGTGCAGTTCTGGTCACCTCACTATAGGAAGGACGTGGAAGCATTGGAAAGAGTGCAAAGGAGATTTACCAGGATGCTGCCTGGTTTGGGGGGGAGGTCTTATGAGGAAAGATTGAGGGAGTTGGGGCTTTTCTCTTTAGAGCGGAGGAGGATGAGAGGCGACTTAATAGAGGTTTATAAGATGATGAGGGGGATAGATAGAGTGGATGTTCAGAGACTATTTCCTCGGGTAGAGGCAGCTGTTACAAGGGGGCATAACTATAAGGTGCATGGGGGGAGATATAGAAGGGATGTCCGAGGTAGATTCTTTACTCAGAGAGTGGTTGGGGTGTGGAATGGACTGCCTGCTGTGATAGTGGAGTCGGACACTTTAGGAACTTTCAAGCGGTTATTGGATAAGCACATGGAGCACACCAGAGTGATAGGGAGTGTGATAGCTTGATCTTGGTCTCGGACAATGCTCGGCACAACATCGAGGGCCGAAGGGCCTGTACTGTGCTGTACTGTTCTATGTTCTATGTTCTATGTTCTGTGAAGCTGGCTGCAGCAGTGATATTTGAAAAGATCCCTGCCTCCATTGTGGTAAGTCTCTGAATAGTCGTTTTTTGGCTGCTTTGGCTGAGTTCGGGAAGTTTTTGTGTGTGCAGAGCTGTTGGAGAGCTGACTTTCGGCTGCAGCTGCCCTGTTTTATTGGAAAAGATGGGAATGTATCTGGGATTATCATTGAGGCTGCCAGAGCAGCGGCAAGAGCAGAAGCCAGCATGGCAGCACAGACCTGTGGAGGGTCAAAGAAGAGGGTGAAGGAGGTAAGGGCAAAGGAGGCCTTGCAGCACACAGGTGTTTTGCCACAGGATGTCTTACCTCAACATGACAGAGAGCAATGTATGAAGAGGCTGCGACTTAACGGGCGAGTAGTCACTGACCAATGTCCGCTGTTGCAGTCGGCTCGAGCGACCATATGGCCTTCTGCTCCTAATTCTTATGTTCTTAGGTTATTAATATATATTATTAATGCTATATAAATGCAAGTCTTTCTTTCTTTAATTAGAGTCAAACACCAGGGCACACAAAGCACTGTAAAGGTTACGGTGGCATTCAACATTAAACATGTGCATTAAAAGGTGTTTGGAAATTGGATTGAGCAAGGACTACTGTTTGGAAAAGAAGGAAGACTCTACCACGGTAGGACCCTGTAAAAATGCCATAAAAATAGTAAACAAAGCACTGGGGTTCATTTCCAGAGGGAGAGAATTGAAAAGCAGAGAAGTTATGTTAAACTTGTATAGAACCTTGGTTAGTCAACACTTAAGAGTACTGTGAACAGTTCTGGTCTCCATACTATAAAAAGGATATATAGGCACTGGAGAAGGTGCACAAAAGATTTACCTGGATGATACCAGAACTAAGAGGTTATGCCTATTAGGAAAGTTTGAACAGGCTGGGGCAGTTTTGTCTCGAAAAGAGAAGACTGAAGGGTGATCTGATAGAGGTCTTTAAGATTATAAAAGGGCTTGATAGGGTAAATGTAGAGATGTTTCCACTTGCAGGGGAAGCCAGAACTAGGGGCCATAAATATGATTGTCACAATAAATCAAATAGGGAATTCAGGAAAAACTTCTTTACCCAGCGAGTGATTAGAAGGTTGAACTCGCTATCACAAGGAGTAGTTCAAGCGAATAGCATAGATGAATTTAAGGGGAACCTAGATAAACACTTGAAGGAAAAAGGAATAGAAGGATATGTTGATGGGGTTAGATGAAAAAGGTTGAGGAGGCTCGTGTGGAGCATAAACACTCCAATTCACCTGTTGGGCTCAATGACCTGTTTCTGTGCTGTAAATACTATGTAATATTATGGTCATTGCCTGGCACTTGTGTGGCACGAACATTTCTTGCCACTTATCAGCCCAAGCCTGGGTGTTGTCCAGGTCTTGCTGCATGCAGGCATGGACTGCTTTATTCCATATAGAGCTGAACACTTTGCAATCAGCGAAGAGCCCTACCTCTGACCTTATGATGGAGGGAAGCTCATTGATGAAGCAGCTGTAGTTGGGCCGAGGACACTGCCCTGAGGAACTCCTGGAGCAATGTCCTGGGGCTGAGACGATTGGCCTCCAACAACCACAACCATCTTCCTTTGTGTTAGGTATAACTTCAGCCATTGGAGAGTTTTCCCCATGATCCCCTTTGACTTCAGTTTTACTATGGCTCCTTGGTGGCACACTCGGTCGAATGGTGCGTCGATGTCAAGGGCAGTCACTCTTACTTCACCTATTGGTTCTGCTTCAGCACCAGTTTTTAAATATAGGTGGCACATTGGTTAGTTTCCAACCTAATGGGAGCTATTGGCTGTTCATTGACGCTCTCATACTGCAGGTTAGCACCCCGAACATGGATTGTCACATTTTTCTTTTGCATGCTGAAATCTGCTTGGTTTAAATTTAGTTGGGTGAAGATACATAATAGCTATGTATAGTTCTTGGAGTCAAGAAAGGAGAAAAAGGCTCAATTCAAAACCTTCAAGACTTTAAAGAGGTGACTTCCTAATTAAATCTGGCTCTCTTCTTTGCTAACTTTTATGAATGTCAGCAACTAATTTATGATACAATTAGTGTCTGCTGTTTGTCGTACCTTAGCAAACCTAAGCCTATAATTCCTAAAACAATTAATTAAATAAATAAATCTCTACATACAATGATGTCAACCTTTGGATTTCAAACCCATTGCAGAGGTGTTCCAAGAAAACTCAAAGACTGATTGTGTCACTATCAGGAACCATTTAAAAATCAAACTGCTGGAAAGAAATACAATGTCCAATTCTTTTGCTTTATTGTTTCAGTTTCTGTTTTTTAATGCTTTGTTAAACCATGAGTGCTGATAATAAAAATATGTTAGATATATGCAGCTGGTTAGTTAGCATCTGAAAAGAAAAATATAGAAACGTTTTGGGGATAAATCTTTCATCAGACCACATTAGGAGATTGACTTAGGAACTGATAGTAAGACAGAGCTGAATTAACATTCACAGTTGATGCTTAATCATTCCAAGGTTCATAATAGCATTACCACTGATAACAATTCAGCTCCCTAATAACCTGAGCAATTCCTTCTTGCCTCTAATGCACCCTCATTATTCATACAAAATAATGGGAAGAACAAAGAAAAATGATCTTAATGTTAATTATAATTCTTTGCAACTGATGTATAAAAGGTGCCTGATAGCAATACCCCTTCCGTAAACATTAATCAATGTGTGGGACTAATTAAGGGTGGGCCAGCTTTGCTGAAGAACAGGACAATAGGTCAAGTCTTTCAATCAAGTCTGTCCTCCTGCATTATTTTGACTCATTGATATTCTTTTTAAGAAGAATATTGAAAAAAATATCTTATAGCTTTTTGATTTTCTCAATAAAAATGGACAGTCAGGCATATATGTCAATAATAGACATGCGATGAAGCTGAGTATTAAAGAATCACTCAACCGATACATATGTGTCTTGAAGTTGATTACTGCTATTAAATTATGTAAAATGTTTTAATTATTTTATGGATATATTTACTGTTGGATTTTCATACTGAACATGAGGGGATGACCCATCTTGTTTCAAACCATTAAATTTCTGTATTATATTAGGTAAGTTTTTCAAGGCTGCATACCCCCGGTATGGTCTGGCATGCAGCCTGAAGAGGTCATAAAATCGAGCAAGGAGGGTTGTTGTACACTGTCAGCCATGGCTCAGTGGCAGCACTCTCGTGTCTGAGTTAGAAGGTTGTGGGTTCAAGTCCCATGCCTGAGACTTGAGCACAAAATCTAGGCCGACATCCCCAGTGCAGTACTGAGGGATTATTGCACTGTTGGGTGAGATGTTACACCGAGGCTCTGTCTGCTCTCTCAAGTGGACGTGAAAGGTCCCATGGCACTATTTCAAAGAAGAGCAGAGGAGCTCTTCCCCAGAGTCCTGGCCAATATTTATCCCCCGCAACCAACACCATAAAAAGCAGACTATGTGGTCATTATCACATTGCTGTTTGTGGGACCTTGCTGTGCACAAATTGGCTGTCGCATTTCCTACATTACAACAGTGACTACACTTCAAAAGTACCTCATTGGCTGTAAAGTGCTTTGGGACATCCTGAGGTTGTGAAAGGCGCTATATAAATACAAGTCTTTCTTGCAATTTTATGAGGTTCAATGAGGTTGAGTAGATTGGGACTCTACTCATTGGAGTTCAGAAGAATGAGAGGCGATCTTATTGAAACATATAAGATTGTGAAGGGGCTTGATCGGGTGGATGCGGTAAGGATGTTCCCAAGGATGGGTGAAACTCGAACTAGGGGGCATAATCTTAAAATAAGGGGCTGCTCTTTCAAAACTGAGATGAGGAGAAACTTCTTCACTCAGAGGGTAGTAGGTCTGTGGAATTTGCTGCCCCAGGAAGCTGTGGAAGCTAAATCATTAAATAAATTTAAAACAGAAATAGACAGTTTCCTAGAAGTAAAGGGAATTAGGGGTTACGGGGAGCGGGCAGGAAATTGGACATGAGGCTGAGTTCGGATCGGTCAAGGCCCTGTGGGTGGCGGAGCGGGCCCAGGGGCTGAGTGGCCGGGTCCTGCTCCTACTTCTTGTGTTCTTTAGATTTGAGGTTAGGATCAGATCAGCCATGATCTTATTGAATGGCGGAGCAGGCTCGAGGGGCCAATTGGCCTACTCCTGCTCCTATTTCTTATGTTCTTATGTAATTTGTGAAAATTGGACATTGTGCAACTGATATGCATGAGCCTCATACTAATATGCAAATGAGGAATTTTAGGTCACAGATGAAATGATACAAGCTTAGCAAACCACCACCTATACCCTTACCCATATAGACTAGACGCATCATTGCTTGACAAGCCCAGGCCTGCTTAGTAGGCTTTTCTAAAGGTGGTGCTTTGCTTTCTTGGCTGCATTTGGAAATTATTAGATTTTTTTTACTGCTACCATTTAGAACATTTTGCATGTCATTGCACATATATCTTGAGACATCCCTGGTGCTGACCTTTTGCAAATTTTTGCTGTGCTACACTTCTATTTAAAATGTCAATAAGCTGCGGAAATCCAAGTACCACTTCAGAAACAAAAACAGAAATGCAGGAAACACTCAGCAGGTCAGGCAGCATCTGGGGAAGAGAGCAATGCCAGGTTGAAGTTTCAGGTCAATGACCCTTTCATCAGAACTTTTGGGAGTTCTGCCAAAAGGTCATTGGCCTGAAACATATATTTTTCTCTTCACCGATGTTGCCTGACTTGAGTGTTTCCAATATTTTCTGTTAATATTTCAGATTTCCAGCAACCGCAGTATTTTGCTTTTATATACTATTAAATACTGGATGAAGTATCTGTAGACTGACGAAAAGCAACAATGTTGAACTACAAAAACTACCCAGATCAATCATTATAAAAATGTTTCAAACGACAGCAGTTAAAAACAGTTAGAAAGCTACTGTAGAACGAAGCTACAAAGGAAACGCTATTGGCATTGACTGTTTTTTTTGTGAATCGAAGATATGCAATAAAAAAAACCAGTGACTCTTACTCTCCCTCTATATGTATCTGCCTTTGTGCTTTATCTGCCCAGAGGGAGGAATGTTCTGCTTGTCGGTTTTGCTTTCACTTTAGTGTCATAGTCACGTCAGAATGTTAAGGTATTGCAGTTGCTGGCTGTGTGTCGTCAGCTCATTTATATGCAGTTCGTGCAGAATTAGAAAGGCATGAAAGACACTCGGATGGAGAAACAAGAATTAAAAATATCATTACGATCGTTGCCTTCACTCAGAACTGCTCCAAAACTAATGCATCAACGTGTTAAACAGATCAGCCTGAAAGTTACTACTGACTTTATAATATAACTTTACCAAGTAGATGGGGGTGGGGGGTTCAGGGGGGGGGGTAGGGGGGCAACAGTCTGAAATTTAATGTTAAAAGTGCAGGTAAAGGTTCTGTGCCGGCAAACAGAAAAGCCAGTTTTGTGAAACTGGAGGCAGTCAGCTGGAGAAGTGAGGCGGACCTCGTTAGTTTCGTCGCCAGTGAGAGGCGCTGTGCTGTTTTCAACCAAAAGACACACACACACACTTTATATGTAAATATATTTAATAATGGTACTGATCAATTATTGTGTCTGCAAAATATAGGCTGTTGCAGTCCTGTTAACTCGTGCGCATCTAATTTGTACACATCTATTGTGCACCTATTTGTTTAGCCGAAAGAGAGAATTGTAACTGAATGATCGGGAAAGTCCTCCCGAGTTCCTGCCATAAAGGTCATGATAACAGCCTGGGAGTTGTGGGGGCAAATGCATCTGTTTCCTGCTGATTGCCAATCCACTCCTGAAACAAGGGCTGCTGTTTTTGTTGGGCCATAATTATAAACATAATGTTGACCCAATATTGGCTCCCCTTATTAAAATATCCCACGTCAATCGGGTGAGCACTTTTTGCGAAGTCCAAAACGGGACAAGGAGCTGGAGTGGAGCTGGGGCCATGACCTGAATTCTTAAATTTGAATCGCTGCTGATGAAAATGTATTGAAAATGTTCATTTTAATAATCAGTGACTCCATATCACGAGACTCAGAAGTTGAAAAGTAGTCAATTATTTTCAAAATGAGAATCTGCTTTTTAGATATGTCACCAGAACGCATTCCGCCCAAAATGTAGCTGGTGGGAGCCCTGCGCTGGTCGCATTGTTCAGTAAAGATTGTTCGATCAAAGTTAAAGGGAGTAGGTGCAATACTGAATAATGTGGCAAGTTTTGATCTAACCATACTTAACCATTTGTGGACTGTATCAAACTAAAAGAGAAGAACTATCTGTATACTTAACAGTTAACACCTCAACATAAGGGATACCTTGTGATGAAAGATGTCTATAGCTCATAAATGCCAGTGTGCATAATACTGTAACATTGAAACACAATTTAAATTCTGAAAAAACAGCTGATACTGATATGCAAGCCTACCTAAGGAACAAAATACAGAACACTAAAACAACACACTCCACAGTGCGTCACAGTAAAGGTTCAGGAGGTTCAAGGTTTTGAAGAGCAAGCTGAGCATTGATACCAGGAAATAATTCTGAACACTCTGGGCAATCAACAACCGGAACAGGTTGGCAAGAGTGGTTGAGGCCAGGACACTTCACTCGTTCAAGAAACAAATAGATGCTGTAATGGGCTGGCATTCTGGACCGACGAGAACAAATGCTTTTTTCATCCAAATCTATCTTGTGAAAAAAATTGTCCTTGTGACACAAAATGCAATCAATTACACTGAAGTCTCCATCACTGTGAAAGTCAGACCACTGAAGTTATACAATGGCCCGAAAATTAAACCTAATACGCGAGAGTACGCACTGTGTACTCTCGCGTATTAGATCCCGAATTGCCGGTTTCCTGCATGCACTGCGCATGCGCGGGAAACCGGCACTTCGTGAATTGAAAAGGGGGCGGTTCCTAAGTGAACCGCGTGCGCGCTACAGGCTGTGCGCACGCAGTGCACTTAGTTTTTTTTTCAGCTTTGAATGCGCAGGTAAGTGGTGAAGATTTTACACATAAAGAAAGCAGGCGTAGGACCCCCTTTTAACAAGGTAAGTAGTTAATTAAGTGTTATTTTAAATTTTTTTCAACAGGTTTATCTTTTTTAGAGACTTTAAAGAGAGGTAAGTTTATTTTTATAACTTTTAAAAAGATTTTAAATTTTTTCAAAAATTTAATTTTTTGTTTAAAGTGGTTAATTTATTTAACTATACTTATTTTATTAATGATGTGGAGATGCCGGCGTTGGACTGGGGTGGACAAAAATGAGAAGTCGCACAACACCAGGTTATAGTCCAACAGATTTATTTAATTTTACAAGCTTTCGGAGCAGTTCGCTCCTTCGTCAGGTAAGTTTAGCAGTGAGAGAATCTCCCAGAATTCACAATTTAAACACAGACAAAATATATTCAAATCTTTCCCACATCAAAGAGCATAGCCAAGACAATGAGATGTGTCCCAGGGGGTCCAACGTGTCAAACCACCTGCTGGCTGCATATCCTGTCAATCTGTGTAGGTTCTTGTGTTAGCCTTTTTTAAAAAAAAACACCTGGGAAGACCGGCCATGATGTCAAGTCACGTTCTGTATCGTGACATGAACCCGATATCGCGATTGAGGCCCTCCTCATGAGTGCGGAACTTGGCTATCAGTTTCTGCTCTATGATTTTGCGCTGTCGTGTATTTCGAAGGCCGCCTTGGAGAACGCTTACCCGCATATCCGAGGCTGAATGCCCCTGGCTGCTGAAGTGTTCCCCGACTGGGAGGCAACCCTCCTGCCTGGCGATTGTTGCGCGGTGTCCGTTCATACGTTGTCTCAGTGTCTGCATGGTCTCGCCGATGTACCATGCTCTGGAGCATCCTTTACTGCAACGTATCAGGTAGACAACGTTGGCCGAGTCACATGAGTATGTACCGTGTACCTGGTGGGTAGTGTCCTCACATGTGATGATGGTATCTGTGTCCATGATTTGGCATGTCTTGCAGAGGTTGCCGTGGCAGGGTTGTGTGGTGTCTTGGTTGCTGTTCGCCTGAAAGATGGGTAATCTGCTGCGAACGATGGTACTTTTGAGGTTAGGCGGCTGCTTGAAGGCGAGTAGTGGAGGCGTGGCGATGGCCTTAGCAAGGTGTTCGTCGTCATCGATGACATGTTGAAGGCTGCGAAGAACATGGCGTAGTTTTTCCGCTTTTATTAATGTGATGGCTTTTTTTTAAATTTAATTGAGGTTTAGCTGTTCTTTTGGGGGTTTGTAGTATTCATAGCTTTGACAGGTCTTCCTGTCAAAACTATGAATGAAAGATGGTGTGCTGCCATTGGCTCTAACTGAATCACGTGATCCCAGAGCTCGCACGAACTAATTGCGCCTCTGGGATACGCACACACTGCACGGTTGCAACAGGGAGAGTGCCTGAAACTAAAGTTCGTGTGGGCCCCAAACAAAAAGGTAGGCGCGGAGTGCGATATCGCGGGGAATCCTTACCCCCGCGGGAATCATCCATGTTTAATTTCTGGGCCAATATGTTTCATGGAAAGATATAAAATGTGAAAACAGTGTATTTTATTTCTCTGTAATTATAATTCAGTCTTCATTTTATTGCATTCCCCCACCTCCCTTCCACTGTTTAGGTATAAGTGTTCTTTCTTCTTAGACCCCTGCTGGTGATGTTCATTCACTTGTACCATTCCAAACCCAATCCATTTTCAAAATCTAATTTTTCAAAAACAACCAGAAAACAAATCACAATTATTAACAGAGGTGAATTCGTATAAAGTCAACATTAGCTTAGGAATGACCACTGCCGACGTTACTAAACGAACACTTTATACGCTCATATCAAATTCCTCGCTCCACTATTTGAACAGAGGTGTTACCCATTTATCTTAAGTAGGTCAACACCTCCACGAAAATCGCAGAGAGAGAGGAATTTGATACAATCATGCTAAGCATTTATATGATGACATCAATCACAGTCACTTCCAGCTGTTGTTTTTAATGATACAGAATAAGATTGGGGCTCTCCTGATGGCTTAGTGGGTGACTGAGTAGTGCCATACAGATCAGGAAGGTGCTGGGTTTGATCATGAGACCCTGCTGAGTTAGTCGATCTCCTTTTGAACAATTGGCCTCAGTGTCCCTGGGCTAGACGAAGAAAAATCATCCTGCATTCTCTCTCCTGATCTCTGTCCAGTAACCCCTGCTGCATTTTTCTGTAAAAGATGACAGCCAAGAAATTTGTTGGCGCCACACCTGTTTTACAGGCGTAAAATGGATGTCTAAGCACTGCACCTGCTATCTGTTCTTCATAGGAAGAGTTATGGTTCAGCCTCAGACAGTGGCCAGGGGGAGCAATGGAGTCAGTTGCTAGGGAACAGAGTTTGTGGCGGGGCCAAAGACAATGGCTTCTTTCTTCCCACTATTTAATTGAATGAAATTTCTGCTCATCTCGTACTGGATGTCGGACGAGCAGCATGACAAATCAGAGGCAGTGAAGGGGTCAGTTTAGGTGTTGGTGAGATACAGCTGGGTGTCGTCCACATACATGTGAAACCTGACATTGTGTTTTCAGATGATGTCGCCGAGAGGCAGTATATAGATAAGAAATGGGAGGGGGCCAAGGTAGATCCTTGGGGGGGGCTCCAGAGGTAACAGTGTGGGCGCAGGAGCGGGAAAATAAGCCATTGCAGGTGATTCGCTGGCTGTGTGGATAGATAGGGATGGAACCAGGCAAGGGCAGTACCACCCAGCTGGACAACAGAGAAGAGGCATTGGAGGAGGATAGTGTGGTCAATCGTGTCAAAAGTTGCAGACAGGTAGAGCAGGATGAGGAGGGATAGTTTAGCATGGTCACAGTCACATAGGATACCATTTGTGACTTTGAAAAGGGCCATTTCAGTGCTGTGGCAGGGGCAGAAACCTGATTGGAAGGTTTCAAGCGTGGAGTTATGGGAAAGGCGAGCACGGACTTGGGTGACAACACTTTCAAGGACTTTGGAGAGGAAAGGGGGGTTGATGAACATCAGCCCCATCAAAAATTCCTTAACCTATTAAGGCATAATTACCAAATTAAGTCATTCCCCAACTGAAGAATTCTGGGGATATTGTGTGTATGTTTGAGACGCCCTCAATTCAAACAGACATTGCTGCTTTGGAGAAAGTAACCAGAATGAGAGCAGAAATATCAGCAACAACAACTGGCATTGATATAGCACCTTTAACATAGGTAAACATCCCAAGACATTTCACAGATGTGTCAGGAAAAATATAGATGGCAAGCCAAAGAAGGAGGTCGTAGGATGGGTGCCCAAAAACATGTTCAAAGTGGTTAAGAAGGGTCTTTAATGAGGTGGAGGGGTTTAGGGAGGGCATTCTAGAACATGGAGCCTAGGCTGCTGAAGACATTGCTGCCAATGGTGGGGTGAAGGAATGTACAAAATGCCACAGTCAAAGGAATTGAGAGTTAAGGAGGTTACAGAGATAAGGAAGGGTCAGGTCAAGAAGGAATTTAAATATAAGGATGAAAATGTTTAATTTGAGATGTTGGAGACTGGGAGCCAATGTATATCTGCAAGGGCAGGGGTGATGAATAAGCGAGCTTGGTGTGGGATAGGATATGGGCAGCAGAGTTTTGGATGAGCTGAAGTTTACAAAGGTTGAAGGATGAGAAACTTGCCAGGAGAACATTGGAGTCATTGAGGCTGGAAATGACAAACGCATGGATTGGGGGTTTCATCAGCAGATGGGCTGAGGCAGAGATAGGTGATGTTATGGGGGTGGAAATAGACAGTTTTTGTGATAAAGACGATATGGGGTTGGAAGCCTGGATTAGGGTTAAACAAGCCCCCAATGTTCTGACCAGCCTGGTTGAACCCGAGACAATGGCTGGAGAGAAAGATGGAGGCAGGGGTGAGAATTTGAAAATCAAAGTTAAACTGTTTCATGCAAGACTTTAGACTAGAAGGGCTTTTATTGATAGCAAAGGATATGTATAACAGACTCTCAAGTAAAGCAGTTGGTCAGGCCCTTCATAAAAGAGTTTTGTGAATAACTGGTTATGAATGGGGTTGAGAGTTTAAAAATATCAGTATAGATAAAAAGAATTGAATGCTTTGTAGAACATGATGGTTCCTCAGCTGTAGACACTTTGGCCATGAAATTCGATGATGATCATTCGCCCGTTTACAACAACAACAACTTGCATTTATATAGTGCCTTTAACATAGCAAAACATCCCAAGATGCTTCACCTGAACGGTTATCAGACAAAAATTTGACACCGAGCCATATAAAGACATATTAGGACAGATGACCAAGAGCTTGGACAAAGAGGTAGGTTTTAAGGAGCATCTTAAAGGAGGAGAGAGAGGTGGAGATGTTTAGGGAGGGAATTCCAGTGCTTAGGGCCTAGGCAACTGAAGGCACGGCCATCAATGGTGAAGCGATTAAAATCAGGGAAGCACAAGAGGACAGAATTGGAAGAGCGCAGAGATCTCAAAGGCTTGAAGAGCTGGAGGAGGTTACAGAGATAGGGAGGGGCGAGGCCATGGGGGGATTTGAAAACAAGGATGAGAACTTTAAAATCGAGGCATTGCTAGACCAGGAGATAATGTCGGTCAGCGAGCACAGGAGTGATGGGTGAACGGGACTTGGTGCGAGGTAGGATATATGCAGTAGAGTTTTGGATGAGCTCATGTTTATGTAGGGTGGAAGATGGGAGGTGGACCAGAAGAGCATTGGAATAGTCAAATTTTACAGGCATAAATCAGGCGCCAAAACATCCAATATGGCGGGTGTTGGTGCAGGCGCATTCTGAGCCGGATGTGCACTGACCGCCATATTGGTATAGGCATCAAAAACGGCATCCGGATCCCATGTCTGAAACAGGTGTTAGGCCTTTGCATATGAAAATAAGGGGCCTACTGCTTGTTTTCATGCCTTCTTTAACAAATTGGTTTCCCTGAACGCAGCTGACGCTGGGCCAGCTGAGTCTTCATAGGAATGGCTCAGCCCAGCAACACATTTCTTAAAGAAATTCAGCTTGTAACAGTGAATTTATTTTTCTGGTTACATTAACAGTGACATATCTTGTTTATACTACAGTGCTGAAAAAGATTAGAGCCAAGTATATCCAATCTATGGGCTGGATTTTGTCTTGGGGTCGGGTTGGGGTCGTGTCATCCGTATTTTGTGTTCCCCCCCTCCCCCGACTCCAGATTAATGTGGATGAATGATGCAATTTTCACTTAATTGGGCAATTGAGTTCCAGCATGTGGGAACCCATGAACTAATTAGTGGTTTCAGTCTGAAAGTCGCCTCTGATGATGTCATCATTGCTGCTGCATTGCAGGTCAGAGACTGACTGGATGATGGTGAGAGAGGACCTGCCTGGCTTTTGCTGTGGACCTGGATGCAAAATGGAGAGAGAGAGAGAGAGAAAGAGAGAGAGAGAATTTTTTGCATCCAAGTCCTCACAGCAAAGGCCATGCAATCTCTGAAGACATTCAATGCAGCAGCATCAGAGGCGACTTTCAGACCTAATACTACTACTACCTTGATCACATCTCCGTTGTAATAGTGGACCTGCAGCTGATAGTCAGCTATCCACTTGTGCTCCTGCCAGGTTTCACTGGCGTGTTTCACATCAGGCATATTTCACGTCGGAAAAGGGTTAAACTAGCGAAAACGTTTCAAAATGGCATTACAGAGCCAATTTAGGTCTTGTTAAGGGCTTTAATGGCCTCTCCCGCCTCTTGGAGGTGGGACGGAGTCGGGAACCCCGTGACTGATTTTGTCAAAATTGCGTGGAGGTGGGATGGAGTCGGGATGGGGTCGGGACCCCCGACCCCGCAAATTTAACCCCCCACACGCCTCCAAACCCGACTCCACGGGTCATTCAAAATCCAGCCCTATGTCATTATGTGAAAAGAAAAGTTTAACATCTGTCCAATACATGTCACTCATTCTCACTGAACACTGCAGGAAGAAAGAATGTATGGGGTGGTGTGGTAGGGGTCAGCCTCACCTCTGACTCGGTGAGCGGTTCGAATCGCTCCCATGCCCCTGGTTCCAGACCTTGGACTTATTTAGGGGTTGTGAATAAAGATGCAGTAGACAACAGGTTCCGATGAAAGAATTTTGACTTTTATTAAAAGAAAAAAAAAAGGTAACAAACTTAAAACACACTTAACACTTAAACAGGTTGGGGAACACACGGTACAGGCGAGGGAAAATGACAATATACAAAAACCCTTATCCCTCCCAAAAATCCCACTATCTAGCTAGGTTTTGGTTTCAGGAGATCAGGGATAATGCTCACCAAACAGGGGTTTTGACAGTGCGAAATCCAGCCAGGTAAGTTGATTGCAATTTTGAGGTACTCTCTTTTGTCCTTTGGGGCCTGCCGTCCCCACGTGGTACCGGTCTGTGAAATCTGCGATGGTGGTCTGGTCGTCGAGTTTTGTTGCGTTGGAGGCTTCTCGGGGCGGTACCTTCTGGGGCTGGACTGTGGGTTGAGCAATACTGACTCGCTCCCAGCCTCCAGTCTGTCCTTGCCTCCGATCTCGCCCCAGGTCTGCCTTGTGGTCTTGCTGCTTCTCTCCTCCTCCTGCTCGTGTCGTGTGGCTGGTAATGTCTTGCTGGAACTTGCTGGAACTTGCTGCAACTGGAACAGAGCTGAGAGAGACTTTCTTGGGGGTTTAGGCCCTCAATTACACTGTTCAGACCCTTTGTCTTTTTCGCGCCAAAACCCCTTACTAAATCAGTTTCGTGTTGAAGTGATTTAGGTTTCAGTTGAGGCCTGTTCATTCCATTGTCTTGGTTTTGCGGGCTTGTTAAGTTTTGATGGGTTTAACTTGGTGTTAAATTGTCCTGATGGCTTCCGATGTCTCCCATTTAGGCAGGGCCTTAATCTACGCGCCAAATCTTGTCCCTATAGATACCTGGCTGATTGGTTTTTGATGAAGTAATCGCTGTACTAGATGTTTTATTGTTTACAGGCTTCTGGCATCCTGTTTGTGCCTGGAGATATTCAAAAGGTGTCTTGAATTATTCAAATTATGCATGGTTTTGATGGGTCTGTGTTTTGGGTGGGGCTGCCTTCTCCCAGGGGCTATTGTCCAAATGTTAAATGCTTGCTGGGGCTTGAGTGAGGTCATCCCAATTCCCAGACAATGCAATACCCAAAACTTCTATTTACAGAGGTTGATCCCACGTCCTGTGCAGCCTTTTCTCCCTTACATGTCCAGACATGTCCTTTTAAAATGCCAAAGCTTGGTTTTGGTCTTAAATTCCTTATGTTAGGCCCAAATGCATTTTTATCACTCTGGGGTAGTTCCAAAGTCCTTTTTCCTTAGGTTTTGGGGATTTTCAAATTTTGGAAACCTTACAGGATGTATGTTATCTCCCTGCTTTAGTTAAAAAAAAAACATGCAACCTCAGATGCAAGAACTACAGAGTAGCGATAATGGGGGACTTCATTTATCCTAATATAGACTGGGGTAGTAACGTGTAAAGGGTAAAGAGGTGGAGGAAATCATGAAATGTGTACAACAGACCTTTCTTGATCAGTATGTTTCCAGCCCAATGAGGAAGGAAGCAGTGCTGGATCTAGTTCTGGGGAATGAAGTGGGGCATGTTTCATTTGGAGAGCATTTGGGGAACAGTGATCATTAATGGGCCAGAAATTCGGCTCTTGTTGGGTGAGTACGTGCTGTGTACTCACCCGTAAGGCCACCTGAAGTGCCAGTTTCCTGCATGCACTGCGCATGTGCGGGAAACCGGAACTTCCGTTCCCCTGAAGGGAGGGGTTCAGAAGTCGAATGCGTGCGCGGGAGAGGCTGCGCGCACGCAGCGAACTTCGGGGTTTTTTTCAGGTTTCTCCAGGAAGGTAAGTATGGAGAAGCTGCACTTTTAAAAAGGAGGCGCAAGGCCTGTTTTTAACAAGGTAAGTGGTTAATTAATTACAATTTAAACACTTTTTCAACAGGTTTATCTTTTTTAGATACTTTAAAGAAAGGTAAGTTTATTTTTTAGCACCGTTAAAAAGTATAATTAATTTTTTCAAAAATTGTAATTTTTGTTTAAAGTAGTTAATTTATGTAACTTATAGTTATTTTAAAAATATGATGTTTTTTTAAAAATTTATTTGAAGTTTAAGTGTGGTTTTGGGGCCGATCTCTATTCATAGATTTGACAGGTCTTCCTGTCAAATCTATGAATGAAAATGCCCTGCTAGGATTGGCTCTCCATGGCCCACGTGATCCCAGGGGACACTTCGAACTAACTGCGCCCCTGGATACGCAAGCACTGCGCGCCGGCAGCTGGAGGAGGCCCAGGACCCGAAGTCCTCGTGGGCCCAAAGCACAACTGCAGGCACGGCAGGCAAGTACGCGCGCGATGCTTGCACCCGCAGGAAGCCAGAAAGCCGAATTTCTGGCCCAATTATCATCAGGTTTAGAATAATTATGGAAAAGGACAAAGGACAGTCAAGCGTAAAAATACTTAACCGGAGGAGAGCTAACTCTGGCCCAGGTGGATTGGAATCAAAAATTGGTAGGCAAAACAGTAATTGAACAATGGGAGGCCTTCAAAGATGAGTTGGTTTGGGTACAGAGCACACACATTCCCATGAGGGGGAAAGGAAGCGCATCCAAAGCTAGAGCTTCCTGGATGACTAAAGATATAGAGGTTAAAATGAGACAGAAAAAGAAGGCTTAGGACAATTGGAAGGATCCTAATACAGTAGAGAACCAAGCTGAATATGGAAAGTACAGAGGAGATCTATAAAAGGAAATAAGAGGGGCAAAGAGAGTGTAGGAGAATAGATTGAGAGTAGAGTAGACTAGATGTTTATTCCCTAGAGTTTAAAAGTATGAGAGGTGATCTCATCAAAACGTATAAAATTCTTAAGGAGCTTGACGGGGTATATGCTGAATGTTTCCCCTGGCTGGAGAGTCTATAAATGGCAGTCACAGTCTCAAAATAAGGGGTCAGCCATTTAGGACTGAGATGAGGAGAAATTTCTTCACACAAAGGGTTGTAGGAATCTTTGGAATTCTCTACCCCAGAGGGCTGTGGAGGCTCGGTCGTTGAGTGTATTCAAGATAGAGATCAATAGATTTTTGGATACTAAGGAAACCAAGGGATATGGGGAAAGTGCGGGAAGGTGAAATTGAGGTAGAAGAATGATCTTACTGAATGGCCTACTCCTGCTCCTATTTCTTATGTTCTTACGATGAACGGCTAACATAAAAAGGAATTCAAAAGTCTTTTATAAACACTTAAATAATAAAAGGGTAGCCAAATGAAGGGTGGGACCAATTAGAGACCAAAAAGACCTACTTGTAGAGGCAGAGGGCATAGCTGAGGTACTAAATTTGTACTTTGCATCTGTCTTCACTAGAGAAGAGGATGCTGCCAATGTAGCAGTAAAGGAGGAGGCAGTAGCAATATTGGATAGGATAAGAATAGATAAAGAGGATTTACTTTAAAGGTTGTCAGTCCTCAAATTAGAATAGTCACCCAGTCCGGATGGAATGCCTCCTAGATTACTGAGGTAAGTAAGGGTGGAAATTGCGGAGGCTCGGGCCATAATCATCCAATCCTGCTTGGATTTGGGCGTGGTGCCAGAGAACTGGAGGATTGCAAAAAAGGGGAGAGGGATAAACCCGGCAACTATAGGCTAATCAGCCTAACGTCAGTGGTGGAGGAACTTTTAGAGACAATAATCCAGGACAAAATTATTCGGCATTTGGAAAAGTATGGGCTAATAAATGAAAGTCAGCACGGATTTGTTAAAGGCAAATCATGTTTGACTA
Organism: Squalus acanthias; assembly: GCA_030390025.1. Taxonomy (NCBI): domain Eukaryota; kingdom Metazoa; phylum Chordata; class Chondrichthyes; order Squaliformes; family Squalidae; genus Squalus; species Squalus acanthias. Next base: position 20,550,832 of record CM059432.1, on the reverse strand, counting down.
ACTTGATCGAGTTCTTTGATAAAGTAACGGAGAGGGTTGATGAGGGTAGTGTGGTTGATGTTGTGTAAATGGACTTTCAAAAGGTGTTTGACAAAGTACCACACAATAGACTTTTTAGCAAAATTAAAACTCATGAGATTAAATGGACAGTGGCAGCATGGGTACAAAATTGGCTAAGGGACAGAAAGGAGAGAGCAGTGGTGAACGGTTGTTTTTCAGACTGGAGAGAAGTATAAAGTGGTGTTTACCAGGGGTCGGTATTGTGACCACTGCTCCTTTTGATATATATTAATGACCTAGATTTGTGTGTACAACAACAACAACAAAAACTTTGATTTAAATAGTGCCTTTAACGTAGTAAAATGTCCCAAGGCGCTGCACAGGAGTGTTATAAAACAAAATTTGACACTGAGCCACACAAGGAGATATTAGGACAGATGACCAAAAGCTTGGTCAGAGAGGCAGGTTTTAAGGAGCATCTTAAAGGAGGAAATAGAGGTAGAGAGGAGGAGAGGCTTAGGGAGGGAATTCCAGAGCTTAGGGCTTTGGCAGCTGAAGGCACGGCCACCAATGGTTGAGCGATTAAAATCAGGGATGCTTAAGAGCGCAGATATCTCGGAGGGTTGTGATGCTGGAGGAGATTACAGATAGGGAGAGGCGAGGCCATGGGGAGATTTGAAAATAAGGATGAGAATTTTTAAATCGAGGCGTTGCTTAACCGGGAGCCAATGTAGCTCAGCGAGCACCAGGGGCGATGGGCAACATTCCCTCGAAGCTGCACAGCTGTGCAACCGCGCAGCTCTCTGCCGGTCCGATGCAGCCCGGGACCGGCTTTTTCAATGTTAAGTTTCGCGCATGCATGAAACTATGAATGGGCCATGCAACCCCTTAAAGGAGCCCCGCACCCAAAAAAAACTATGCGGAACATTGGTGATGGGTGAACAAGACATGGTGCGAGTTAGGACATGGGCAGCCGAGTTTTGGATGACCTCAAGTTTACGGAGGGTAGAATGTGGGAGGCCGGCCAGGAGTGCGTTGGAATAGTCAAGTCTAGAGGTAACAAAGGCATGGATGAGGGTTTCAGCAGCAGATGAGCTGAGGCAGGGGCGGAGTCGGGCGTTGTTATGGAGGTGGAAATAGGCAGTCTTAGTGATGGCGTGGATATGTGGTCGGAAGCTCATTTCAGGGTCAAATATGACACCAAAGTTACGAACAGTCTAGTTCAGCCTCAGACAAATGCTACGGAGAGGGATGGAGTTGGTGGCTAGGGAATGGAGTTTGTGGCAGGGACTGAAGACAATGGCTTCGGTCTTCCCAATATTTAGTTGGAGGTCATTTCTGCTCATCCAGAACTGGATGTTGGACAAGCTGTCCGACAACTTAGAGACAGTGGAGGGGTCGAGAGAAGTGGTGGTGAGATAGAGCTTGGTGTCGTCAGCGTACATGTGCAAACTGGCACTGTGTTTTCGGATGATGTCGCCGAGGGGCAGTATGTAGATCAGAAATAGGAGAGGGCCAAGGATAGATCCTTGGGGGACACCAGAGGTAACGATGCGGGAGTGGGAAGAGAAGCCATTGCAGGTGATTCTCTGTCTACGATTAGATAGGTAAGAATGGAACCAGGTGAGTGTAGTCCCACCCAGTTGGACGATGGTAGAGAGGCGTTGGAAGAGGGTGGTGTCGTCAACCGTGTCAAAGGTTGCAGACAGGTCGAGAAGGGCGAGGAGGGATAGTTTACCTTTCTCACAGTCACATAGGATAGAATCATAGAATCATAGAAAGTTACAGCACGGAAGGAGGCCATTTCGGCCCATCGTGTCTGCGCCAGCCAACAAAGAGCTATCCAGCCTAATCCCACTTCCCAGCTCTTGGCCCGTAGCCCTGCAGGTTAGAGCATCCCAAGTGCACATCCAAGTACTTTTTAAATGTGGTTAGGGTTCCTTCCTCTACCACCCTTTCAGGCAGTGAGTTCCAGACTCCCACAACCCTCTGGGTGAAGAAATTTCCCCTCAAATCCCCTCTAAACCTTCCCCCAATTACTTTAAATCTGTGCCCTCTGGTTTTTGACCCCTCTGCTAAGGGAAATAGGTCCTTTCTATCCACTTTATCTATACACCTCAAATAATTTTATACACCTCAATAAGGTCTCCCCTCAGCCTCCTCTGTTCCAAGGAAAACAGACCCAGCCTATCCAGTCTTTCCTCATAGCTAAGATTCACTACTCCCAGCAACATCCTTGTAAATCTCCTCTGTACCCTCTCTAGTGCAATCACATCTTTCCTGTAATGTGGTGACCAGAACTGCACGCAGTACTCTAGCTGAGGCCAAACTAGTATTTTATACAGTTGAAGCATAACCCCCCCTGCTCTTGTATTCTATGCCATGGCTAATAAAGGCAAGCATTCCGTATGCCTTCTTAACCACCTTATCTACTTGGCCTGCTTCCTTCAGGGATCTGTGGACATGCACTCCAAGGTCCCTTTCTTCCTCTACACTACTTAGTGTCCTACCATTTAATGTGTATTCCCTTTCCTTGTTAGCCCTCCCCAAATGCATTACCTCACACTTTTCTGGATTGAATTTCATTTGCCACTGTTCTGCCCACCTGACCAATTTATTAATATCTTCCTGCAGTCTACAGCTTCTTTCTTCAGTATCAATCACACAGCTGATTTTAGTATCATCTGCAAACTTCTTAATCATACCTCCTATATTCAAGTCAAGATCGTTGATATATACCACAAAAAGCAAGGGACCTAGTACTGAGCCCTGCGGAACTCCACTGGAAACAGCCTTCCAGTCACAAAAACACCCATGAACCATTACCCTCTGCTTCCTGTCTCCGAGCCAGTTTTGAATCCAACTTGACACTTTGCCCTGGATCCCATGGGCTTTTAACTTCATGACCAGTCTGCCACATGGAACCTTATCAAAAGCCTTGCTAAAGTCCATATAGACTACGTCAAACGCACTACCCTCATCTACCCTCCTTGTTACCTCCTCAAAAAATTCAATCAAGTTTGTCAGACGCGACCTTCCCTTAACAAATCCGTGCTGACTATCCTTGATTAATCGGTGTCTTTCGAAATGAAGATTTATCCTGTCCTTCAGAATTCTTTCCAATAATTTTCCCACCACCGAAGTTAGGCTGACTGGCCTGTAATTACTCGGTCTATCCTTTTCTCCCTTTTTAAACAAGGGTACCACATTAGCGGTCCTCGAGTCCTCCAGCGTCACACCTGAAGCCAGAGAGGATTGAAAAATGATGGTCAGGGCCTCTGCTATTTCCTCTTTTGCTTCGCTTAACAGCCTGGGATACATTTCATCCGGGCCTGCGGATTTATCCACTTTTAAAGCTGCTAAACCCCTTAATACTTCCTCTTTCACTATGTTTATTTCATCTAATATTTCACACTCTCCCCCCGATAGCAATGTCTGCTTCGCCCCTCTCCTTTGTGAAAACAGACGCAAAGTATTCATTAAGAACCCTACCGACGTCTCCCGCCTCCACACACAGATTACCCTCATGATCTCTAATAGGTCCTACCCTTTCTTTAGTTATCCTCTTACTCTTAATATATTTATAAAACATGTAATTTGTGTATTTACATGTATTTATAAAGGATGTAATTTGTGACTTGAATAAGAGCTGTTTTGGTATTGTGGCAGGAGCAGAAACCTGATTGGAGGGATTCAACAGGGAATAATTCCAAGTTTGCAGATGATGTGAAACTCATTAATGTAGTAAACAATGAGTATAATAATAACAGACATAGTCAGCCTGGTAAAATAGGCAGATACATGGCAGATGGAATTTAACACAGAGAAGTGTGAAGTTGTACACTTTGGTAGGAAGAACGAGGAGAAACAATAAGAACTAAATGGTACACTTTAAAGTGGGTGCAGAAACAGAGCGACCTGGGGATTTTGTGTGCACATATCTTTGAAGGTGGCAGGACAAGTTGAGAAGGCTGTTAAAAAAAGCATACTGGATCCTTGGCTTTATTAATAGAGGAATAGAGTACAAAAGCAAGGAAGTTAAGCTAAACATTTATAAAACACTGGTTAGGCCTCAGCTGGAGTATTGTGTTCAACTCTGGGCAGAGCACTTTAGGAAGGATGTCAAGGCCTTGGAGAGGGTGCAGAAGAGATTTAGTAGGATGGTTCCAGGGATGAGGGACTTTAGTTATGTGAAGAGACTGGAGAAGCTGGGGTTGTTCTCCTCAGAACAGAGAAGGTTAAGAGGAGATTTGATAGAGGTGTTCTAAATCATGAATGGTTTTGATCGAGTAAATAAGAAGAAACTGTTTCCAGCGGCAGAAGGGTCGGTAACCAGAGGACACAGATTTAAGGTGATTGTCAAAAGAACCAGAGGCGCCATGAGGAAACATTTTTTTACGCAGCAAGTTGTTGTGATCTAGGATGCACTGCCTGAAAGGATGGTGGAAGCACATTCAATCGTAGCATTCAAAAGAGAATTGAATAAATACTTGAAGGGAAAAAAATTAGAGAGCTATGTGGAAAGTTCAGGGGAGTGGGATCAATTGAATAGCTCTGCCAAAGAGCTGACACCGACACAATCGGCCGAATGGCCTCCTTCTGAGCTGTATCTTTCTAGGATTGTATGATTCTATGAACCTCCCTTGCCAGCTGAATGTCTCCAAAGAAAGTAAAATCTGACAAGTGAAGTAAGGTAAAAAGATTAGTTTGGAGTGTAAGTGATTGAAATGTACCTTTCTGTACTGTATATAGAGACTTGAAATTTCTGACTCAATTTGATACAATATTATTTAATGCAAAAAAAAATCTAATGTGGTATTGGAATTGACAATGAATGTTCTTTGATGTGATTATAAAGGTTCAGTCGTCTCAATAGACTGCATTGCTGATCGAGTATGCTGACATAGTACAGTGTTAGTATGCTTATTACAGCAATAACTGCAGCAGTGGATGCACAGGAAATATAGAAGAATTTTTAATGTAATTTACCATTTGTATGGGTTGACTGTTTTTAGTTAGAACCTAGCCAGATTCTAATATAGCTCTTCTGGTTTACATCTCCTTTTTCTCTATTTTTTGCCCCCGAACCTGTTTTTCTATCTTTGTCTTTATTATTATAAAGAATCCAAGTTGAGGTTTTGAGGCCCATAGCGTAGGATGCCACTTAGCTTGGAAAGAGTAGGAGAGAAGACGAGAATAATTAAGATTAGGTGACAGAAATCTTGGGTTTTCAAAGCTTGTAGATTTTAGGAAGAAAGAAAGACTAAGGGAAAGAAGGAGTTCCAGAGTTTCGAGGTACTGAGAAAGACTGAATCGGAGCCGTGACTCAGTGGTCGCACTCTATTTTCAGATGAGGCGTTAAACTGAGGACCTGTCTGTGCTCTCAGATGGACGTAAAAGATTCCATGGCACTATTCTAAAGAGCAGGGGCGTTCTCCCCAGTGTCCTGGCAATGTTTATCCCTCAACCAACATCAATAAAACAAATGAAATGGTCATTTATTTCTTTGCTGTTTTATGGGACCTTGCAGTGCACAAACTGGCTGTTGCATTTCCTGCTATACAGCAGTGACTACACTTCAAAAGTACTTCATTGGCTGCAAAGTGCTTTTGGATATTATGAGGTCATGAAAGGCGCTATATAAATGCAAGACTTTCTTTTGGGGGAGAGAGTCAATGCAATTAATTTATTGATTAATTTAATACAAGTATTAAAGTCCTCATTTATGCTTGTAAGCTAAAATGTGTTTCATGCGTATAACGTTGCTGGTTAATTGCACTTTATGGTCATTGTAAGTTATGCAATTATTTATTCCATTTTTATTTTTAATAAGCAGGTTCCTGTTAATGTAACTGCAAAGGGAAGGAGATCTGTTAGCAGGAAGCAGAAGAGTGGTATTTCAACCCTCTTTGGAATAATCAAGAGCTGCTACAAGATAGGTCCAGATACTGTGTATTGTGAGACTAGGGGAGACATTAGGGAGATGAAGCACAATCAATGGTTTGTAACTACGCAAAAATTATCCAAAGTCATGCTCATAAAAGCTCCTCCGGGCCAGTAGCAATGACTGGGAATGTTCTCCAACAAACTGATGTAGGCTTTTTCAGTACCCAGAGACAACACTATACTGAGTTGCCATCTGACCCAATAGGCTGTAGTAAGGGCTCATCCTCATGGAGGTTGGAAAGGAAAGTGGATTGTGTTGCACAAAAAGAAGGTATAATGAACCACTTCAATGATGGGAAGTGGACTCTGCACTGTGTTACCAAGCTAACGGTAGTGCAGCAAGTGCGGATAGTATTGATACCAAATTCCAAAAAGCTGCTTTAGGTAAGAAAAAAAAGTAATGGTCTTGAAGTACACTGGTTTGGAGCTGCCATTCTAGTGGCCAGGATCACATTGGACAAAGAAAGAACCTGCATTTATATTGCACCTGATCGTGCTCTCAGGATGTCCCAAAGCGCTTCACATTCAATAAAATACATTTGAAGTGTAGCAACTGTTGTTACGTGGGTAAATATGAAAGCCAATTTGTACACAGCAAAGTCACACAAACAGCAATTGAGATGAATAACCCGTTAATCTGTTTTTTCAGTGGTGTTGGTTGAGATATTGGCGAAGGCTCCAAGAGAACTCTGTTCTCCAAGTGCCGCGGGACTTTTATGTTCACCAAATCTTTTATGTGGGTTGAACATCCCATCCCAAAGACGGATCCCCTGGTAGTGCAGCACTTCCTCAGTACCGCACTGAAATCTGAGCCTAGATTGTTATCTTAAATCCTGGAGTGGTGCTTGAATCCATACCCTGGCTCAACTCTGCTACAAACTGAACCAAGCTGATACATAAGGTAGCACACCCTCAGAATTCCACAGACAAGTTTTGGTTTCTGGCCACAAGAACGGGTTATTCTAGTGAGGACAAAAACTACTGAACAATCACGCTGGTACCAGTCATCCTTAAAATGGTCCAGCAAGTTATCACGGCATATGCTTCGCAGGTTCAAGGAATAATTAGAAAGGAAAAGGCTGGATTTTGCTGCTGTTGTTAATCTGTAGGACAGATTGTAGATTGCAGAGTATCGCAAGGCTCAGGGGAAACTCACTAACAATGCCTCCATTGATTTTTCTTAGGCTTTCAACCTAATGCCACATGTGGCCCTCATAAAGAGACTGAAAGCGATAAGAGTACATGGCCAAATCTTAGATTTTATCTGGAATGTGTAGTCCAACTCCAAGATCGATGAGAGTCTCACTGAACCTATCTCTCTCAAGTGAGAGGAGTGAGGTAAGGTTATCCACTGTCACCCATCCTATTCCATATCTTCATCAATGAGGTGCTAGGTGGCATTGTAAGAAACAGGCTTGGACTGTATGTTCAAGACATTTCTGAAAGAATTGCAGCACTCATTTTCACAGATAACATTGTGTTTCTGTTAGACTCACCAGGGGATCCAATTTGCTCACTAACCATTTTAAACAATGGACTAACCAGTGAAATATAAAGACTTGCTTTTATATAGCACCTTTCACGACCTCAGGATGTCCCAGAGCGCTTCACAGCCAATTAAGTACTTTTTGAAGTGTAGTCAGTCTTGTAGTGTAGGAAATATGGTGGTAAGTGACCCGATTTGAAGTTTTATGGCTTTGCACAACTCAAAAGGGGATCTCATAGGTATTGATTGGAAGGTACAAGGGCATCTATCCCAGTTGTTGACTCAGATCAAATCCCAGTGGCTGGGTGGATGCCAGGACCATTCTAACTGTTAGAGGCTTGCAGGGTTATATGGAGTCGAGTGGAAAGAATCCAAACTACCAGCTAAAGCCCTACCTCTCCAAGGTCTATTAGTGAGCCATTCGTGGCTGGTCAACCAACATTGTACTGAAACATCACAGACCTGCCTATTTCAAGTATCAGCTTTCTGAGTCTGCCACAGAGGATAGACTTGGTTCCAAACTTCCATCAGTAATTATGTCATTTTGGAGCCACCTTAAACCCCAAAGAGGCCTTGGGCTTACCTACCCTCAGCCAAGAAAGATAGTGGCGTTGGTTGTTAGACAACTGACAAGCACAGGTTTGCACCCTTGCTAGCACACAGCAGGTACCAGGAGCCCCAATGAGCTAAGATGATTGAGTCATTTGACACCTCCTGCAGACCACAATAACGACACACCATACCCCATGGAAGGAGAGCTCCACCAATTGTAAGCCCAGATGTTCAGCAGCATCTGCTTGCCTCTTTGCAACCCAATCACAGTAGACACCAAGACTTGGATATATGACTACATATTCTCATAACTGGCCTCCAGGTAACACCTGCGCCATCCCAAGTCTCAGATCTACATAAGGCAGCTTGTGATGTGTCAACCACCTTGATGTTCCAGACATACAAGTGCATTGTCACTGAACAGGTTTATTTGTCATTGACTATTTAATCCAGGTCTTCATGCGAGGAGCAATAGAAAGGGTGAAACAATACAATTCCTTGTTCTGATGAGTTCCCATCCTCCGCTGTGCTGCTCAGAAGAGCCACCAAGAGGAGATTGCTTCCTTAAGGGAGGGCAAGGAAATTACAGGGAGAATTATCATCTGGGTCTGTTCACAAAAATTCTAGTTGCTGGTTCAAGACCGGAACAGACTTGGTGGCAGTGCCCATCCACCTTTTCCATATTGGAGGCGTCCCAAGGGATCAGAAAAGGAGAAATAGAAGCAAGTCCCGAGGTGAATAAAATGGGTCTCAAAGGAAAAAATGTGTAAGAACATATCCAATAGTTAATTTTGTCAACAAGTTCAAAATGTATGACTTAGCAGAACAAAAAAAAAGACTTCAATAAACAGCCTGCTTATATTATTCGTGACATAGTATAATTGTTGAATAGATTTATCTCTATTACATTCAGCTGATTGTCATGTGAGAGGCATAATGCTCTGTGAATTTTAGTTGCCTATTTTTCATGCTTCGCTTTGTGACAGTCATGTGAAACATAAATGGAATGAAGTTTGATGATTGGATCAGAGTAGGCTTCGAGTTGTTGACTTTTTTTTTGCAAATGTAAATGGAATGTGCATCATTAGGTTAGCCTGGGATAATACAATGGTCACCTCTCATGGATGATGGTAAGAAGAACAGAAGAGAGTTTAGAATGAGAAAAGGCTACTCGGCACAACAAGGCCGTTCCTTCCAAGGTCCATAATTAACCTGAGTTGTTGATTCTTCTCCATCTTGAAAGCCCTCGTGTGATCTATTAATAACTCTATAACATTTTATCCCCTTTCTTGATTGGTACTGATCAGTTCCTTTTTTAAATGTATTGATTGACCCAGGATTATGACCCAAAATTTCCTGTAGCAGGGCAATGGTGTTAGTTAGACTTGCCCTTGCCTGTTTAATGTCAACGATATTTTGCATGGCAAGTTGCTGGAAGTGCGAGATGGAAATGTCGCAGCGCCCCCTACAGGACATCCAGGATCTGGATGAACAGAGCAAGCAACTTTGTATCTCTTTAACCAATTAGATTGAAGCATTGTGAAATTAACAGCGCAAGCACTGAGACGGAAGCGTAAGTTAGAATGAGTTGAATTCAATGTCAAATCAGGTACAGAAAGAGAAATAAAGAGGGGAAAACAAAGATTGGATTAAGAGAGAGAAAAAGAGACAGAAAGAAAAAGTAAAAAAAAAATTAATTTAATTAATTTAATTAATTAAACTCCAACAACAATTAAAACCTGAAGAAACAAGACTCCACACTTGTAATCGTTAATTTTCAGCACCAGAGAGATTGACTGGCAGTAATTAACACTTGTCACATCATTAAAAGGGTACTTAGACTGAAACCCTACTTCCTTCTGTGTCGGCCCCTGGAAAAAGCTCTCTCCCAATTCACTTACAACTGCACTTTCAAAATCCCAACTGTCTAGCCTCCATTCCCCACAACATCTCTGCAGCTACCAATCTGCTCAACCACACCCTCACCTCCATCTTTGATGCCCTAGTCCCCATTAAAACCATTACTCTCTCTCACCCGGTCATTCCCCCATGGTATGGCCCTCATCTCCGCTCCCTTAAGTCCAAGGGATGCAGACTTGAACGTATATGGTGGACAACTGATTTAGCCATTTATCACCAGATCTGGCTGGACCACATCCTGCTCTCCTCTGCCAAAACTGCTCACTATTCCAGGATCATCCTGGAGTGCAAAGATAACCCCCGGTGTCTTTTCTCTACTGCTAACCGTCTTCTTAGACCCCTCTCCCCTGCCTCCTCCATCCTCATCTCGAACAAGTGAGAGAAGCTCATGGATTTCTTTGTCTCTAAGATTGAGACCACCGTTCAGCTGCCTCTGCCGCTTCCCTCCCTTCCCCTAGCCCACTGGACAAAACTTCCTCTAAAGTTCCCCCCCCCCCCCACCCACCCTAGAACTGAACTCGCATCTTTCTCTAGTTTCTCTCCCATCTCCCCTCATGCCCACTCCGAGCTCAGCTTGTCCATGAGACCCACCTCCTGCTCCCTCGACCCTATTCCCAAACCGCTGACCACCTAACTTCCATTCCTGACCCCCATGTTAGCTGATATTGTTAACGATTCTCTCTCTCTTAAGGTACTGTACCCCTCTCCTTCAAATTTGCCGTCATCACCGCTCTCCTCAAAAAAACAACCCTTGACCCCTCTGTCCTTGCAAACTACTGCCCCATCGCCAACCTCCCTTTCCTCTCCAAAGTCCTTGAACGTGTTGTCGCCTCCCAAACCCGAGCCCATCTTTCCCAGAACTCCATGTTGGAATCCCTCCAATTAGGATTTTGCCCCTGCCATAGTATCGAAACGACTCTAATCAAAGTCACAAATGACATCCTATGTGGCTGTGACCGTGGTAAAATATCCCACCTCGTCTGCAGCCTTTGACACGGCTGACCACACCGTTCTCCTCCAATGCCCTTCCACCGTCGTCTAGCTGGTGGGACTTCACTCACCTGGTTCCATTTTTATCTATCCAGTCATAGCCAGAGAATCACCAGCAATGGCTTCTCTTCCTGCTCCCGCAACATTACCTCCTGTGTCTACCATGGATCTATCCTTGACTCCCTCCCATTTTTTATCTACATGCCCTCGGTGACATCATCCGAAAACACAGCGTCAGTTTCCAAATGTACACTGACAACACCAAGCTCTACTTCACCACCACTTCTCTTGACCCCTCCACAGCCTCTAAATTGTCACACTGTTTGTCCGACATCCAGCACTGGATGAGCAGAAATTTCCTCCAACTAAATATTGGGAAGACCGAAGCCATTGTCTTTGGTCCCTGCCACAAAATCCTTTCCCTAGCCACCGACTCCATCCCTCTCCCTGGCAACTGTCTGAAGCTGAACCAGACTGTTTGCAACCTTGTTGTTGTATCCAACCACATATCAGCTCCTTCACTAAGACCACCTTTTTCCACCTCCGTAACATCGCCCGACGCCGCCCCTGCCTCAGCTCATCTGCTGCTGAAACCTTCATCCATGCATTGACTTGACTATTACAATGCACTCCTGGTGGGCCTCCCATTTGCGGAAAATAAAAGCTCATGGTGTAGGGGGTAACATATTGGCATGGATAGAAGATTGGCTAGCTAACAGGAAACAGAGAGTAGGCATAAATGGGTCATTTTCTGGTTGGCAAGATGGAATGAGTGGAATGCCACAGGGATCAGTGCTGGGGCCTCAACTTTTTACAATTTATATAAATGACTTGGATGAAGGGACCGAAGGTATGGTTGCTAAATTTGCTGATGACACAAAGATAGGTAGGAAAGTAAGGTTGTGAAGAGGACATAAGGAGGCTACAAAGGGATATAGATAGGCTAAGTGAGTGGGCAAAGATCTGGCAAATGGAGTATAATGTGGGAAAATGTGAAATTGTCCATTTTGGCAGGAAGAATATAAAAGAAGCATATTATCTAAATGGTGAGAAATTGCAGAGCTCTGAAATGCAGAGGGATCTGGGTGTCCGAGTGCATGAATCGCAAAAGGTTAGTATGCAGGTACAGCAAGTAATTAGGAAAGGTAATAGAATGTTATTGTTTATTGCGGGGGAATTGAATACAAAAGTAGGGAGGTTATGCTTCAGTTATACAGGGCATTGGTGAGACCACATCTGGAGTACTGTGTACAGTATTGGTCTCCTTATTTAAGGAAGGATGTAAATGCATTGGAAGCAGTTCAGAGTATGTTTACTAGACTAATACCTGGAATGGACGGGTTGTCTTATGAGGAAAGGTTGGACAGGCTAGGCTTGTATCCGCTGGAGTTTAAAAAAGTAAAAGGTGACTTGATTGAAACATATAAGATCCTGAGGGGTCTGGACAGGGTGGAGGTGGAGAGGATGTTTCCTCTTGTGGGAGAATCTAGAACTAGGGGGTCACTGTTTAAAAATAAGGGGTCGCCCATTTAAGACAGAGATGAGGAGAATTTTTTCTCACAGAAGGTCGTGAGTCTTTGGAACTCTCTTCCTCAGAGGGCGGTGGAAGCAGAGTCTTTGAATATTTTTAAGACAGAGGTAGATAGATTCTTGATAAGCAAGGGGGTGAAAGATTATCGGGGTAGGCGGGAGTGTGGAGTAATCAGATCAGCCATGATCTTATTGAATGGCGGAGCAGGCTTGAGGGGCCGAGTGGCCTATTCCTGCTCCTAATTCATATGTTCATATGTACCCTCCATAAACTTAAGCTCATCCAAAACTCTGCTGCCTGTGTCTTAACTCGCACCAAGTCCCGTTCACCTATCACCCCTGTGTTCGCTGACCTACATTGACTCCTGGTTAAGCAATAGCTCGATTTTAAAATTCTCATCCTTGCTTTCAAATCCCTCCATGGCCTCGCCCCTCCTATCGCTGTAACCTCCTCCAGCCCTACAACCTTTTGAGATATTTGCGATTCTCCAATTCTGGCCTCTTGCGCATCCCCGATTTTAATCGCTCCACCATTGGCAGCCGTGCTTTCAGTTGCCAAGGCCCTAGGCTCTGGAATTCCCTCCCTAAACCTCTCCGCCTCTCTATCGCTGCTTCCTCCTTAAAGACACTCCTTAAAACCTACCTCTTTGACCAAGCTCTGCCCTAATACCTCTATCTGCCCTAATGTGGCTCGGTGTCAAATTTTGTTTGATAACGCTCCTGTGAAGCGCCTGGGGACGTTTTACTATGTTAAAGGCGCTATATAAATGCAAGTGTTGTTGTTGAAATGACTTGACTTAACTTTCTGTGGCGAGCTTGCTTCGTATCTACCGTGCAAGTACAGGAGCTACATGCCACTCAATTCATTTGATTGGGGAGCCAGGTAGCGAGCTGTCGTTTTCGCAAAGCTAACGGCAGAATGGCGCATCTCTGACAGCAACTTTTCAATTTCCATGTTTAATCGCCCAACTGCCCGCGCCTGAAGTTGCTGTGGCTTTTGCGCATAAATAACGGCGAGCGCTATTACCCTCGCCATTGTTTTGACACTAAGGGGTAAAAATGGAAACCTGCTGGTGACAGTGCCGGCCAAGGCTGAGAGAGCGCAGGCAGCACTGGTATTTTGGTGTTGCCTACTAATTAACATCAGCAGGGCGTTGATTTTGTGATGTGATGCACTCTTTCCAGCGCTAAGCTCAGCAGGAGGTCGAAGGTTGCGTCTGTCTCCCACTTGCAGTGAAGGAGAACGGGGAAGAAAGGAGCGAACCTGTCGGCCATGTACGGAGCAGTTGCCGTACTTGCTACAAAAATATTACCTGCCACCTGTTGTTTGTTGATTTTTTAATAGTTCATGAAATTAATGCACCTGCGTTCTCTGTAACACTAATCGTTCACCAATGGTTACTCTTGAAAGTGTTTAAATGTGTTGTAATCCTGCCAGCTTTTACTGGGTCTTGCATACTCGACACAAAATAATTATTTGATAAATAATTGGTTATGGAGTTTTGAATAAATTTGCGATAATTCCTTAAAATCTTAAGCAGTTGAGTCCAGATTTGCTAGGGGGTGACATTCTTGTGAGGCTGTCATAAAGATAAAAGAGATCTTATCAGAGATGATCTTCAAACGTTGCAATGGAGTTCTAGGCAATCTGATGCTCTTTAGGAAATCTTATTTTTTTTATTTGCTGGGAATCCGCCGAGGGATTTGCAGGTGTTCAGTTCTGAACTAAAAGCTTGTTCCACAAGGTTTCACCCATTGATTTACTGACACACAAACACTTTAGGCCTCACGGATAGCCTCCAGAAAATGCAACTCCCCCCCGCCCCCCCGCCCCCCCGCCACTGATAGGCAAAAAATTAAAGTATAAAAGAAGAACCTTGACAAAGGAGGTGTTTGAAGTTCCAGCATCCATCTGAGGTGTTTTCCCCTTGTCAGCCTCCATCCTCGTTTACAATCTGCCAAGTCCTGACAGACTCCTTATGGCCATTAATGCTGCTGAAGCGCTTTTAGCGGCTGCGTGCATGGGCGTGCTTTAGAGAGGGCGGCAATAGGAGCGGCAAAATCCAAAATGTACGAGTGGGCGTCAACTTGGCGTTGCACGTCGATTAACGTCACGCTCCGACTCACTACAATACTTTTGGCGAGCGCAGGCAACGGCAGCACTGCCGACTTGCCGAAAATGGTGCCCGCCGCGGGATCCGCTGGCAGCCGCCATCTTTTTCCCCAGAATCGAGCAGTAATGGCCGACGTTAAACGCCCGAATTTTTAGCCCTAAATTTTGGGCCATTATATTTTTTTTCTGGTAATATATTCCACATGTACACTATTTTGTGGAAATGAATTATCTTCCAGTGACCTGAGTTGTTGCTATAACCTTTCTAATTCTCTCCTTTTCCCACATTTGCTCTCTTTCTCTCATACTTATAACATATTTCTGTATATCCTCTGACGTTTGTGAGCCGTGGCATCAGAGAATTGCAGATAAAAATATATGTAACTGGAGAACCTTCTGTGGCACTAATAGAAGTCAGAAGAAAAACTATTTTACAAGAATAACAATGCTATACTATGTAAAACAAAATGTGTCAATGTAGTCTTCTGCTAAAGTGTTGGTTTTTGCCTTGCTGTTAAATTCAGGTCATTAATAATCTGTTGATATTGTGAATTTGGTACTTTGTGTTGCTGGAGAGTTTGTATAATCTAAATGACTGCTTTTGTTTATAATTCTTTTCAAATGTGACAGAAATTTGCAATAAACATCTGAAGTGTGACAGATAGGGAGTGTTGGGCACATAAATAAAGTTTTTATAATGCATAACTAGATGATGGGCAATTCAGTAGACTAACATTAGAACATAAGAACATAAGAAATAGGAGCAGGAGTAGGCCATTCGGCCCCTCAAGTCTGTTCCACCATTCAATCAGATCATGGCGGGTTAGGTTGATTTGGCTATGATAAATTGACCCTTAGTGTTAGGGGGGGATTAAATATGTGGGGTTATGGGGATAGGATGGGATATGTTAGGGGGAATTAAATACGTGGGGTTACGGGGGTAGGGTGGGATATGTGTACTGTGGGGATTAAAGCAGGGACAGGGTACTGGATTTAGATGATCAACCATGATCGTATTGAATGGTGGAGCAGGCTCGACGGGCCGAATGGCCTACTCCTGCTCCTAGATTCTATGTTTCTATGTTTCTATGGCTGATCTGATCTTGGCCTCAATTCTACTTTCCTGCCTGTTCCCCATAACCCTTGACTCCCCTGTAGCTCAAATATCTGTTGATCTCAGCCTTGAATATATTCACTGACTCAGACTCCACAGCTCTCTGGGGTAGAGAATTCCAAAGATTCACGACCCTCTGAGGGAAGAAATTCCTCCTGATCTCCATCTTAAAGGGGCGACCCCTTATCCTGAAACTATGCCCCCTAGTTCTAGATTCCCCCACGAGGGGAAACATCCTCTCAGCATCTACCCTGTCAAGCCCCCTCAGAATCTTATATGTTTCAAGAAGATCACCTCTCATTCTTCTAAACTCCAATGGGTATAGGCCCAACCTGCTCAACCTTTCCTCATAAGACAACCCTTTCTACATACCTAGACTACATTTCTCTTTTAAATTTTCTCCGAACTGAGTCTTACTATAAGTATGATATATGTTCCTTTATCTAACTGTGTACTTTCATTTGAGAGGCCAGTCTTGTGCAGATGGGAGGGAAGCACCTAACCATATTTCTGCATATTATAAATTGGATCAGCTCAGAAGAGGCTTCTCTTTCAGCAAGATGTGAGATTGTCTCTGCGTGTTTCTATCAATCTAGATTCAGAGATCATTTGGCTGGACCTATTTTTGGTGTGGCATTTTACTGGATTTCTGATATGTGCACTGAGGGCGCGATCTTGCCAGCCCTGGGGAGGTGGGTATGGAGACAGGACTGCCAGGAAAATGGCAGAATTTGGGGGCGGGTGCCCAACCCGCCTCCGTGCCATCTTGCCAGGAGGCGGGGAGCCGTCCCGCGCCGGGTCCCGTCTCCTTGGAGGCAGGACAGGGATTACAGCCACTTAACTGCCAGTTAACAGGTAGTTAACAGGCAGAAAATGGATTATCCCCTTTTTGCCCTCACAAGTGCGGGCTTCCCGAAGGCTCCGTAACCCGCCAAGTCAGCGAGGCGAGTAGTGGGTCTGTGGGGGTCGGGGGGGTGCAAAAGTGTGGTGTGAAGGTAAGTGATGGGTGCAAGTGTGGAGAGGTGAGTATCTGAGGTAAGTGCAAAGTGTTAGTAAAAGTGTACTTACCTTTGATTCTTCCTGCAGGCTTCAGTCGGTGTGTATGCGGAGAGTCTCGGACCTCCGCGTTGGGAATGACAGGTGGCCGTTGCATTCTCCAATGCAACAACCATCTCATTTCTGCAAAAGAAAGAAGTTTGATGAGCTCTTGAATTCAAGACCTCATCAAACTACCCAGAATGTCAGTGTTTGACAGCTTCACAGAGCTGTCAAACGATGACAATTTATCTGTCAAAAATTTTTGACAGATGAAACGTCATATGTTGACATTCTCTGCAACCGGCTTTCCCTTAATTGGCCTGCTAAGCCCGCCTCCAAAAGCTCCCGATTGAGAAAAGCACCCCCGAGTGCTAATTTGGAAAAATCTACACCATTTTCCCCAAATCCTTCTAACAGACTGGCTTTCAGACACTGACATTTGGGTCCAAACAGATAGGTCAGAACATTTCGGAATCTACAAGGAACCATTTTTAACTCCTCAAACTACAAAGTCCATTTATTATCATGCATCTGTATGTTATGATCTGTTTATTATCACACAGATTGCCTGACCAGTTTTTGCACATGCATGCACATTATTGTAATCCAAAAATCGGGAAAATGCACCAAAAATGTAAAAAATTATATTTTTTCTGGAGACGCTCACTCGGAAAAAAATCCCATAAATGATGTACATTATACCCACTTCTAAAAAGTACCACTACACCACAGCCTAGCAATTCATACTGTTGTTTTCTTTGCAGTAGAAATCTACAATCAATCTTCATCACACGTGGAGACTGGAGGTGCAACCTTACATCTTACACGGCGGCCATCACAGGAGCCTTTTGGTCAGGAGAGTGTTCATTGCCTGGGGGTGGTTGATGTTGGTGGAGTTGACAATGCTCGCTGCTTGTAAAATGATAATGTGCAGATGTTCTTTGTACCAATGACTGGCACTTCAATCAGGTTCAATGCAGTGCTTTTCTGCTATTGCTAAACACAGGTTACTGTCTTTGCTGCTGTAAGATGCTTAACAATGTACTTGTGCACATAATGTGCCATTTTCCATTGCGACAGCAAAGCTCCAAGCTCAAGGGGAGGAAAAGGAAGAACCCTGCATCTTAGCACAGCAAATCTTACCTCAACAATCAGTGCAGCGTGCATCAGCTCAGACACAGGCACTCCAGAGAGCAGTGCTGAATTCCAACAGAGAACAGTATGAGTCACACATCATGGCTGAAGATGTGCAGGCTGAAGAAGGGTTGACTAATATTGCTCTGAGGTTCCTCGTGGCTATGGACCCAGCAGCTTTGTGATTCTGTTCACACGGGGACACAAATGAAAAGGAAAACCTTTCACGAACTGAACAAGAGTCTCGCCTTAAGGCACGGATTTATTAACCATCCGATCACTATTGGAGAGCAAGGTTCCTCAGATCTGCGAACTGCAATGAATTAACATGGAACAGCATTAGCTTTGACAATGAATACAGCCAACACTGCTGCAGAATCTCTCAGGGATGCCATTGAAATTGGCGAGGTGCTAGATATCTAAAATCCGGAGCATGCTGTAGTCTATACCTTAAGATTCATTGCACCTGCTTATTCCCAGGAGCAAACTTTGGAGAGTGGGTAAAATGTAGCCTAAACTCCATTAATGCCAACTCGCTAAGTTACTGCACACTAAGGCATCATTAACAGGTACAGCAAAGCACAGAGATAATTAACTCCATTAATGTCAATTTGTGCTGCATTTTGGACACTTTTGTGCTGTGGACTAATATGTACTTGGATTGGGCTGACGAGACTTATTGTACTTTGAACCCTTGAAACTGACAGGGAGAGGAGACTTTCAGCCTATCAGTCTGGGTGGATTCGAGTCCCAGAGGTGCTTGGAGAGTCTGCTAACCCCCATCAACTACCAAGTCCCCATCTCAATATTAACAATTTCTAATACTAGCTGTTCACTTAATAATAGATTTGATCCAACATATATTAAGAAAAATTACAGTTGTCTGACTATAATTAGTGTATCTTGTCAGAGTTTAAAAAATAAATTAAATTCTAAAAATAAATATAAAATACCACAACTTTTAGAGACAGACAGAAATAATATACATTTATTACAAGGTGTGATAATCTTTTCTTTTAATGGTGTTTGTCCACGCATTTTGTAGCCTCGACAATATACTTCATAAAAGTAAAAAGGCAAAATACTGCTGAAGCTGGAAATCTGGGGGGAAAATTTTGGTTGCTTTGTGCCTCCCGTTAGCGCCCTCTTAGGGCGCTAACGGGGCGCAAAGCAACTAGCGCCCGGGCACGGCACAGCCAATGCCTCCCGCAAAATTCGGCGGGAGGTTAGCGGCGGCGGTAACCATTAGCACCCTGCGGTGCTGCGCCGCTGGTGATGACATCATCGCCATGCGCAGCGCCCCGCTCGTGCCCCGGCCGCGATCTTCAGTAGCGCCCCCTGACTTACCGCCGGACGCTATGTCCGACTGGGTCAGGGGGGGCCTACCTGCAGCCGGGGCGGCGCTATTTAAAGGCGAGGTGCCGGGCGGCCATATTTGTTGCTGGCCGCCTGCCAGCACCTGCCTCCGCTGCCGTCCCCGGCCTCCTGACCCGCCCCCCGCGGAGTGCCGGCTGCGCTCCGTGAGCCCGGCACTTCTCTTGAGTGCTGGGCTCTTTTGCCAGCACTCTGATCCCTGGTGGCCCAGCTGGGCCCCGGGTCGCGCTGCGCAAGGCCCCTCCCCTTTAAGAAGGGGAGGAAGGCCTGCAATACCGCAGCACGTAGCGCCGCAATATTCCCTTGCAGCGCCCCAAGAGGGAGGCGGGGTGCTTCCAGTAGCGCCCTGCTTCCCTCTTGGGGGGCTACCACTCAATTTCGGCCGTGGGGGTGTTAATTTTTCCGGGGCGCTAAATTAGCGTCCCAAAGTGGGCGCGATTCAATTTCACCCCCTTTGAAATATAAGCAGAAAATACCGGAAGTACTCAACAGATCAGGCAGCATCTGTGGCGAGAGAAACAGAGTTAATGGCTGCGATTTTGCCGGCGCTCAGAGGGCGGGTTTCGATGCGGGTCAGAAGTTAAATTATTTTGATTGACGGTGGGTTCCGAACCCGCCGACAACGCGCCTCCATGCAACTTTGCCAAGTGTCAGCTCTGAGAGTCCCGCTCAGACTCGCCACCAAGCGACGGGAGAGGCACTTAAGGCAGTTAACAGCTTGTTAACTGCCTACATTATCCGCTTTTAGCAGGCTCTTCCCATTTTAGGACATTTTCAGCGTGTTGCACGCCGTTCGCAAAACACGCCAGCTGATTGTGCCGGGTTCAGCAACTACGCGAATTCTTGACAGCTGCACCTGCAGCATAAAAGCGAACCTGTAACATGGTTGAGTTTCAGATGACAGAACGTTGTTTTTTGAGGTGTTGGAACACTTTTTGCAGGTCCATTGAGCTTGTAAGTGGTTAAGCTGAGATCCATATGCACTGTGACCTCCTTGGAAAAACCTCTCCCCACATTGAGTGAGCGCGTATAACATCTATTCCTGAACTGTCATAGATACCAGCGGAATGGGAACCATTTATACCCTCTCACCAGGCACAACAGCAGCAGCAACAACAGGAGCGCTAACCTCCTCCTCAGAGTGTGTCAGCGCAGGGCTGCACCGCGCCACAGGAGATACCCCCAACACAGGGTTTACAGGCAGAGGATGAGCTTCCTCAACATGACTGAGCAGCAGTGCCAAAGGAGGCTGAGACTTTCGCGAGAGGTAGTCGCTGACATCTGCGCAATGCTGCACCAACACCTGGAGCCCAGAGGAACGTGTGGACACTCCTTACCAGTGGCTGCCAAAGTCACCACCGCCCTCAATTTTTTGGATTCAGGGTCCTTCCAGGGATCATCATCAGACATCAGCGGCATCTCCCAGTCGGCCGCACACACTTGCATCACGCAGGTTACCGATGCCCTCTTTGCAAATGCGCACAATTACATCACTTCTCCACGGATCAAGCAAGTGTAACCGTGCGTGCGGTTGGCTTTGCAAATATGGCAGGCTTGCCAAGGGTGCAGGGCGTCGTAGACTGCACACATGTGGCCATTAGGGCACCCCATCACAACCTAGCTGTATTTGTGAACCGCAAGGGCTTCCACTCCCTTAACGTCCAGCTGGTGTGTAACCACAGGAAGAACATTATGCATGTTTGCGCCAAGTTCCCTGGCAGTTGCCATGACTCGTTCATCCTGCGGCAGTCTACTGTGCCTCAGCTCTTCAATCTGCCAACCCAACTTTCTGGATGGCTACTTGGAGACAAGGGCTATCCCCTGAAGACGTGGCTAATGACGCCGTTGAGGAGGCCATCAAGCGAAGCTGAGGAGCGTTACAATGTCAGCCACATTTCCACCAGAGCCATCATCGAGCAAACCATCGGCTTGCTCAAAATGCGATTCAGATGCCTCAACAGATCAGGGGGAGCCCTAAAGTATGCACCAGCCAGGGTCTCCAGAATCATCGTGGTCTGCTGTGTACTGCACAACATCGCACAGTAGCGTGGCTTACTGCTGCCTGAGGAACAAGTGGCTCAGCACACAGCCTCTTCCTCAGAGGAGGAGGAGGAAGACCTTGCAGAGGCGGATGTGCCAGTTCCACCAGCACGCGAGCACATTGCTGGCCGTGATGCAAGGGATGCACTAATCCATGCCAGATTCGCTTAAGTTTATGAAGCAAACACATGTGGCTGCCACCTTCTTAACACACCATACACAATCTGTACAATAAACTGTGGGTTCCTATCACTCTCACCACCATCATTACAGATGAAAGGCACCCTGACACCTCACTGTGACACTTCCATTTCTGGGCACACGTAGGCCAACTCTTTGAATGTTTGCCATCGCATTTCTTTACTACAATTGAAATGCCGATCATAAATTTAAATATGTATTACATCAAAACACCCAAGTGATTACCTTTGTGACTAATTGTGTGTTAACTTTCTCTTACGCGTGCTTCTACGTGGTGCTTCCCCTGTGGCTTCAGCAGATGTGGAGGCACCTTGTTCACTTTCATGTTGTTCCTGCTTCGACACCTTTGGCAGGTGTCCTCTGGGTTTGCGCCTGGGAGGGCTCGGCAACAGTCTGCTCCTGCTGCGGCTGTGCAGGGCTGAGACAGCCATCTCAGTTGGGTAAGGAATCTAGGGCTCTGACCGAGGGCTCTGCAGTGGCATGGGAGTGTGAGCACTTGGAGAGGAGCCCACACTTCCTTGTTGTCGACCACCAACATCCCTCTCATGGGTCGCCCGTACTTCACTGCTAGCAAGTAGCTGGAGAGCACCTTGCTGCACATCAGTGGGGCCATGAGGACCTGTCTCTGTACTGACAGTCCTCATAATGGGGACGTCCATGTACCTCTGGTGTCTCTCCTCAATAGCTGCCCATCTATCCTCCATAGCAGACCATCTATTTAGAAGAGTCACCATGCTCTGTTGAGTCTGGCGACTTATATCCTCCAAGGAGGTTGCCACCCTCTCCATGGTGGCACGTTCATGCGCCATTGCCTCCAACATGGCATTGCTTATGTTTGAGATGGACTCCTCCATTCTCTGCACACTTGTAGTTACCGTGGATGCAAAACCTGTCAGAGACTACTGCACTTGTTGCTGAAGTTCCAGCACCGCTCTCTTTCTGGATGGCCCCAGAGGCACAGGGTCACATGCAGCTGAGCAGAGCTGAAAGCGCCCTGCGGCCTCCGACGAGGACTCTCCACTGCTGTCCCTTCTCCACCATCTGCTGCTGCTGACTTGTGAGCTGTGATACACTAGGTGACAACACTAATCTATCTCGCGAATGACCCACCGAGGTGTGCGACTCTGCGCTGGTGCTGGGTGCAGCTCAATTCTGCTGACACTGCGCCCTCAGAGGTTGCAGCTTCCTCTGAGGAGTCCTCCAGCTCTTCCTCCTGGACAGTGCGGAGGGGAGCTCTTGATGGTCCTGTGGGGGAGCAAAGGCATGAGTTAGACATGTGATAGTAACATAGCAGGCACATCGACTTGTGCAGATGATCAGAACTCAATCTGTATGAACATCAGATGCCATATCAGTCACTCATGCAATCTAAATGAGAGGGCTGCAAATCTATTCTGTCACCAGCTTGCTCTACTGCGCCTGTCTGACCGTCGCCCACTTCCAGATCCTCAGCACCTCCGACGATGTCGAGAGCAGCCTCCTCAGCGGTGGTCAAGTGGGCAATCGAAGGTGGGCCTCCTCCTGTCCTCCCCCTCTCCTCTTATTGTGGGCTCTCTTTTCCTGCAATGAGGGACACAAGTGGAGTTTGAGTGAGAATGTAGGAGTGAGTGTAGAGAATCCATAGCATAGATGCTTAGAGGGAGACAAAGATGGAATGAGGTGCCAATACCAAGGGCCCTCCCTGTGCATTGTCAGTTGTGGTCATTGCATAACAGTGAGAGTGAGTGTGAGGGGTGCATAGTAGAATAGTGAAGTGATTCTGTGCATAGAGAGAGAGAGGGATGGTTAAGGGTGCAAGGGATGTAAGGGTAAAGTGGGATGTGCAGGAGTAGGTTGACAATGCAGAGTGCTGGTGATGAGAGGAGATGGGGAGCAGATTGAAGGTAAGTGTGATGTTATACTCACTTTTGCTGTGCGTAGCAGGTCATTGAACCTTTTCCTGCACTGAACCCAGGTGCGACCACACAAAGACCTGGCGCTCACCTCCTCAGCAATTTGCAGCCAGGCTACCTTGCTTTGCTGAGGAGGCTTCCTCCGTCCGTTTGAGGGGAACAGTACCTCTTGGCGCCCTCTCACTCCCTCCACAAGAGCATGGAGGGAGTCAACATCAAATCTGGGAGATGCCTTGGGTCTTGCAGCAGTCATTTTCAGAAGTGACACACCGAGAAGCAGCAGGAAAGGATCGATCAAAAACAAGGCGGCATGGGCCCCTTAAATGCAGCTGGCTGAGAGACATCAGCAGAGGCGAGCAGCAGACCCGAACCCAATGATTGGGCCGGGTAGCGCGCACGACGGGCTTAATCAGCCCACTGAAGCAAAAATCTTAATTCCAGGGCGGCTGAAACCGACAGCGGGACCGGAACCCACCGAACATCAAAGCTGCCCCCAACCCGCCTCCACTCTGAAAATCGTGGCCAACATTTCAGGTCGATGACCCTTCGTCAGAAGTGGAAAATGTGACAGATGTAACAGGTTTTAGGCAAGTGCAGGGGCAGGGAAAGGTTGAGGAGAGGAAAGAACAAAAGGGAAGGTCTGTGATAGGGTGGAAGGCAGGAGAGATTAAATGACAAAAAGGATGATGGGGCAAGGCAAAAGGGGGTGGTAATGGGACAAGTTAAGAAACAAAAGGTGGGTCTAGAGGAACTGTAAATGGTAGCAGCAGAATCATTACCAGCACTTGCTGTCCGAAAAAATGGGAGCAGCGGTTATAATCATAATGGTTGAACCCGATGTTGAGTCCAGAAAGCTGTAGAGTGCCGAACCGAAAGATGAGGTGCTGTTCCTGGAGCTTCTGTTGAGCTTCATTGGAACAGTGTAGGCAGCCGAGGACAGAGAGATCAGAGTGGAAGTGGGGCAGAGAATTTAAATGGCAAGCGACAGGAAGCTCAGGGTCACGCTTGTGGACTGAATGGAGGTGTTCCGCAAAGCGATCGCCTAATCTGCATTTGGTCTTCCTAATGTAGAGGAGACAGCATCGTGAGCAGCGAATACAGTATACTAATTTGAAAGAAGTACAAGTAAATCACTGTTTCACCTGGAAGGAGTGCTTGGGAGCCCTGAATGGTGGGAAGTTATATCATCAGAGTTTCCACTTTGGGCACAATCAGCAATCCGGGCACAAATTGCGCTCAAAATTGCGCTAGTTTTCCTACTTAAATTTTTTGCTTATGTTTCCACTCATATGGCCGAACATAAAATCTTCGTGAACCAGTGCAATCAAGCAATGTTTTGGAACGTAATTTAAAAAAACAATTTGCATTAAAAAATAGTAATTGAAAAGAGTGGTAACCTGGTGCAGTTTTATTAATACAGCTAAAAATGGGTTTATCACAAATAATAAGCATTTTAAGTGTCTCGTCCACCACATGGGCATAACCTAAATTTAAAATGACTTTAACAAACTATACAGAACCATTTACTTGTTTCATTAGTATGCAGTACTCAGTTTCTGAGTAAATTAAATATTTTTAAATATTTAAAACCTTTTAAAAAGTGTCTATTGGTGTCCCAGCGCCTAAAAAAAAAGCTTAACTTTCAGAGCCTCCTCGAAGGCCCGCAATTAGCGAAAACTCAGCATAGTGATTAATTCGATCTGGGGACATTGCCAGTTTTGTGGGCGGGGCCGGCTTCCAACATAATTGTCCGGAATTTGCGGTCAGCGGCGAAGCGACGGCGATCACCGCTGACCTCGAAGAAAGCTGCCCACAAAGATCTCGCGATCTCTGTGGCGAAAACTTTTGTTTTCTTGTAGCGCTGTCAAAAGGGGATCTCCAGCGTACAGCAGCAGTGATGTCATCAAGCTGTTTGAGCAGCCAATCACATTGAAGAATTCTCAGACAGCAAACCAGGAAATAAAATGCAGCTTATATCATGCAATTTAATTTTTTTTTACAGAGAGTGAAATAAAGATTGCGACATACACATGGAGTTAGGTAGAAGTTGAAATATCATAAACAAATTTTAAAAAGATTTTTTTTTATTATTTTAAAAATTTAGTAATTTTTATCATAATGGAGAAATTTGACATTCCACAAATATAAAATTAGTTTTTCAGGGCCAGAACTGTTGTTCAGCATTAGTTATTACTCAGTACGCCGTTAAAAACCCAGTTACACCTCACTGAACATGGCTTAACATTTTATGGGGTTTTTAATAATGATATTAGAGCGGAAAAGGGGAAGTTTTCGTTAGTTCAATTGATTTCAGTGATTGCCGGCTATGGGGAGTTCCACAGCACAGCCTTTGGTGGAGCAGGGAATGACTGACTGCAAGTTCAGGATGTCCGTGTTTATCTGCGCATGTGCTAAATCCTGAAGTTACGGTCAGTTTCAGAGGGGTAATGACGGCGAATGCTGACAGTTTTGCCATCAGTACCTCCACAAAATCCGGGCCGATGTTTTTCAAACTAGCGCAAAAGATCACGGAAACTCAATTTGTGCTGGACGTAATTTGCACTTGACATTCCTGCGCTGATTTGGCCAATTGAAGGGAAAGACAGGCCTTGATTTAATGTCTCATCCTAAAGCTGGCTCCTATCAAACAGTGCAGCACTCCCTTAGAAGGAGCACTACAGTGTCTGCCTACATTTTGTGTTCATTTAATGTCTCATCCTAAAGCTGGCTCCTATCAAACAGTGCAGCACTCCCTTAGAAGGAGCACTACAGTGCCTGCCTACATTTTGTGTTCAAGTCACTGGAGTGGGACTTGAACCCACAACCTTCTGACTCAGAGGCGAGAGTGTTACTCACTGAGCCACATTCCACCCCAATATGCTTTACAGTCAATGAAAACATTCTGATTCATAGGCAAGGGGATCAGAGGGGACGTTTCCAGATTTTTTTCTTCTAAATTCAGTTTTGTAGCCTCTCCCAGGAGATTACATGGTTGCTGGTGGTTGGGGGTGTTGTGAGTAATGATGCTTAAAGCATCACAACTTTGTGGTGCAGGCTTGATGGACCTTTTCCTGTTTCTTGACTGTCTTTGCACCAATATCTGTTTTTTTTTTATTTGTCATTAGGATGTGGGCAACACTGGCAAGGCATTATTTATTGACCATCTGTAGTTGGGCCTGCAGGCATTAAGTGTCCTCATATGTCCAGATAGTGTGGGACTGGAGTCAAATGGAGGCCAGACCAGGTAGGGGTGGCAGGTCCCTTCCCTGAATGATACTATTTAATCAGTTGGATTTTTAATCAACTTTCATTTTTCTAATGCTAGCACAGAAATAACAAGATTTATTGAAAACAATTTCCTCATTTTCCATGGTGAGACTTGAACAAATTGAAAAGTAGGGAAGTTATGCTAAACCTGTATCAAACCTTGGTTAGACCACACTTAGAGTACTGCGTGCAGTTCTGGTCGCCATATTATAAAAAAGATATAGAGGCACTGGAGAGGGTACAGAGAAGATTTACAAGGATGATACCAGAAATCCGATGGTATACATATCAGGAAAGGATGAATAGGCTGGGTCTCTTTTCTCTTGAAAAAAGAAGGCTGAGGGGTGACCTAATAGAGGTCTATAAAATTATGAAATGTTTTGATCGAGTGGATACAGAGAGAAGGTAATTCTAATGACCTCTAGGTTGCTAGGCCAGTACAATAACCACTAGGCTACTGTACCTTTAGTATTGAACTGTACCTCATCCTGTCCTCATGTGATGCCCATGCACATGCACTTTCTTGAAAGAAAAGAAAATAAGACCTGCATTTAATAGCACCTTTCGCAACCTCAGGACGTCCCAAAGCATTCTACAAGCCAATTAAGTACTTTTGAAGTGTAGTCACTGTTGTAATGTAAGGCATTGAATAGCAATCAGGAGCTGGAATCTCACTGATATTTTTCTGTTCCCTAGCCCAAAGGCCTGTGGCCAATTGCAATACCCCTACCACTGAGATCAGCTAACTCAGAGAACTTCTTGCTTTGTATGGTTCGGCTCCACATTGGTCAATCATTCAGCAACTGATCTCATTCGAGTAGTTGAATGATTACTGATTACAGATACTTTTCTTCCTTGAAAAGCACTTTGGCCTCCTGTTCTTTTCAGATGCAGATTTTGTGTGATGGATGACACAATAACATGTCATCAAATAATTCTGTAGGTGACTCAGTAACGAAGTAACTCCCTATCTTACAGTGACCTATCACACACTCTATACCAAAAAGATCATTATTCTATTTTTGTCCTGATTAGACAGTACAGTGATCGGTCCCAGTTACAGTGAAGCATGAAGCTGTCACTCCAACCAGGTTGTACATAGTAAGTTTTCACATGGTTCATTGTTTGCAATTGACTGATTATAATGATCCATGTCTGATTCACACTGCAGTGTTAAATACATAATAAAAAGTGACCTTATCTGTGCAGATCAGTGCTGTTTTTAACAGTGTAACTTGCGAATCTCTATTCATCGAAGATGATGTTTCAAACAAGAACAAGTATCAGCAAAGAATTGTGATGATGACTCGATAATTATACATTTCACTGTCAAAACCTCAACACAGTTGGTATATGTCACTTTTCAAAACTACCATGCAAAGAACATTGAGAAGAATTCTCTTTATTTACTAAAAATGGACAAAAATAATTCTAGCCTTAACAAGACAGTAGTTGATGTAAGAATTGATTAACTTAAGAATTTGAGGGACAATTAAAGGCCATTAGGACCAATGAGCCCATCCCTTTTTTATAGATCTCAACTACACCTTTTCTCTCAATCACTTTTCTCTCCGGAAACACATCAAACTGCCTCGAACTTATTTCTGCTGTCCACTTAAAAGTATTCTAAAAAGTCTAATAGTTTTTGTATCAAAACCTTCTGCCTAACTTCTTACTCCTGACTCCCTAAAAACATTTTCCCTTCCACATTTTATTTCAAGAAACCAAACATTACAAACAAATAAAAGTTGACACAGGAATATTTTGCGTCATACTCCGTGAACAATGTGTGTCCTTTCAAAGGGAATAATGCACTTTTTATCATTTCTGACCAGAACTGTATATAGTACTTCAGATGAGATCTGAGCAATAACTTACATAGCAATAATATGACCTCTTTTGATTTGTGTTCTACACCTTTGTTAATATAACTCAGTACTTATGTACCTACTTGACCTCATTCTCACCAATCTACCTGTCGCAGATGTATCTGTCCATGACAGTATTGGTAGGAGTGACCACCACACAGTCCTTGTGGAGACGAAGTCCCGTCTTCACACTGAGAACACCCTCCATCGTGTTGTGTGGCACTACCACCGTGCTAAATGGGATAGATTCAGAACAGATCTAGCAGCTCAAATCTGGGCATCCATGAGGTGCTGTGGACCATCAGCAGCAGCAGAATTGTATTCCACCACAATCTGTAACCTCATGGCCCAGCATATCCCCCATTACCATCATGCCAGGGGACCAACCCTGGTTCAATGTGGAGTGTCGAAGAGCATGCTAGGAGCAGCACCAGGTGTACCTAAAAATGAGGTGCCAACCTGGTGAAGCTACAACACAGGGCTACATACATGCTAAAGAGCAGAAACAGCATGCTATAGACAGAGCGAAGTGATCCCACAACCAACGGATCAGATCAAAGCTCTGCAGTCCTGCCACACCCAGTCGTGAATGGTGGTGGACAATTAAACAACTAACAAGAGGAGGAGGCTCCATGAATATCCCCATCCTTAATGATGGCGGAGCCCAGCACATGAGTGCAAAAGACAAGGTTGAAGCTTTTGCAACCATCTTCAGCCAGAAGTGCCAAATAGATGATCCATCTCGGCCTCCTCCTGATGTCCCCACCACTACAAAATCAGTCTTCAGCCAATTCAATTCACTCCATGTGCTCTCTAGAAATGGCTGAGTGCACTGGATACAGCAAAGGCTAAGGGCCCCGACAACATCCCGGCTGTCATGCTCCAGAACTAGTCGCACCTCTAGCCAAGCTGTTCCAGTACAGCTACAACACTGGCATCTACCCGACAATGTGGAAAATTGCCCAGGTATGTCCTGTCCACAAAAAACAGGACAAATCCAATCCACCCAATTACCGTCCCATCAGTCTACTCTCAATCCTCAGCAAAGTGATGGAAGGTGTCATCGACTTTGCTATCAAACGGCACTTACTCACCAATAACCTGCTCACCAATGCTCAGTTTGGATTCCGCCAGAACCACTCGGCTCCAGACCTCATCACAGCCTTGGTCCAAACATGGACAAAAGAGCTGAATTCCAGAGGTGAGGTGAGAGTGACTACCCTTGACATCAAGGCAGCATTTGACTGAGTGTGGCATCAAGGAGCCCTAGAAAAATTGAAGTTAATGTGAATCAGGGGGAAAACTCTCCACTGGCTGGAGTCATACCTAGCACAAAGGAAGATGGTTGTGGTTGTTGGAGGCTAATCATCTCAGCCCCAGGACATCGCTGCAGGAGTTCCTCAGGGCAGTGTCCCAGATCCAACCATCTTTAGCTGCTTCATCAATGACCTTCCCTCCATCATAAGGTCAGAAGTGGGGCTGTTCATTGATGATTGCACAGTGTTCAGTTTCATTCGCAACTCCTCAGATATTGAAGCAGTCCATGCCCGCATGCAGCAAGACCTAGACAATATTCAGGCTTCGGTTGATAAGTGGCTGGTAACATTCGCACTACACAAGTGCCAGACAATGACTATCTCCAACAGGAGAGAGTCTAACCACTGCCCCTTGACATTCAACAGCATTACCATTGCTGAAACCCCCACCATCAACCTGCTGGGGGTCACCATTGACCAGAAACTTAACTGGACCAGTTACGTAACTGCTGTGACAAGAGCCGGTCAGAGGCTGGGTATTCTGCGGCAAGTGTCTCACCTCCTGACTCCCCAAAGCCTTTCCACCATCTACAAGGCACAAGTCAGGAGTGTGATGGAATACCCTCCACTTGCCTAGATGAGTGCAGCTCCAACAACACTCAAAAAGCTCGACACCATCCAGGACAAAGCAGCCCGCTTGCTTGGCACCCCATCCACCACCTTAAACATTCACTCCCTCCATCACTGGTGCACTGTGGCTGCAATCTGTACATAATAAGAACATAAGAAATAAGAGGAGTAGGCCATATGGCCTCTCGAGCCTGCTCCGCCATTCAATAAGATCATGGCTGAACATCGACCTCAACTCCACTTTCCCGCCCGATTTCCATATCCCTATAAGATGCACTGTAACAACTCGCCAAGGCTTCTTCGACAGCAACTCCCAAACCCGCGACCTCTACCATCTAGAAGGACAAGGGCAGCAGGCGCATTGGAACACCATCACTTCCAAGTTTCCCTTCAAGTCACACACCATCCTGAACTAGAAATATATCGCCGTACCTTCATCGTCACTGGGTCAAAATCCTGGAACTCCCTCCCTAACAACACTATGGGAGTACCTTCACCACACAGACTGCAGTGTTTCAAGAAGGCAGCGCACCACCACCTTCTCAAAGGCAATTAGGGATGGGCAATAAATGCTGGATTTGCCAGCGACATCCACATCCCATGCACGAATAAAGTAAATGTTCTTCACTTTACCAAACATCGTGTTGGCAGTTTCATGGATTTATCAACAACAATCTTGAAATCTTTCCTGATCATTATATTGGACATTGAACTACATCTGCTGCTCTTGGCATAGTTATCTAAACAGATCGCAATCCTTCTTAATTTGGTCACATTGCTCTCCTTCCTATTTCGGTATCATCTGAAAAGTTAAAGGGGTAGAAATTGGCAGGCGTAACACCCATATTTTGGGTGTAGTACTGGCGCAATACTGACCAATTGAACAGTGGGACGACCTGTGCCCAAGCTGTGCAGGTGTTCAGCCCACTGTTAAATTTGTCGGGGCCATTTTTTAGATGTTCCAGGCAGCCGACTTCAACTGCCATTAGGCCCTTTGCGCATGGTAATCAGAGGCCTAACACATGTTGAAAATGCCCAGTGCCAAATTGGGCTAGTTTGAGTGGTGCAGGCACTGGGCGCTCTGTTCGGGTTTTCCAGGCATCCCTGCGGGCCTAGCAAGTTGCCACCATGGAAAAGGTAAGTAAAAATGTATTTTTATTTACTGGGAAAACAGCTGAGACAACTGAATGGAGGGTCTCAATCACAGTGATCTCAGAGAGGGCATTGGGGGATATAGGAGAGAAATTGAAGAGAGATGCTGGTTAAGGCAGGAGGGAGCCTGGTGTGAGATTAGGGATAGAGGAAGGGGGAAAGCAGCTGAGTCAATCTTAGTGGTAAAGCAGCCATGAGCACCTCGCACGCTATTAAAAGTGAGGGTGTAGACAAGAGGGAGGAGTTTAAGGGGACGGTTGGTAGTGCAGAAAATAAGGCAGCGGTTATCTTTACTTTCCAGGATGTTCCTGGAATTGTGAATGGTTTTGGCACAGAAATTAGGCCAAATAGCACTTGAAGTGGCCCAGCTAGATCTGGTGATGGATGGCAAAACCAATTGTGCATCAGATGCGCTTAAATCTACGCCCCTTGGACCTGAGGAAGCGAAGATGAGGCGCCATAGTAAAGGGTTCAACTAGAAATTGGTTTGCCCCCGAAAACGGGCCCAGGGATGGTGACGCACGATCAACCCATGTCCATTCAGAGGAATGCAGGCAGCCCGCGAACCTTGTGCCGCCTGCTGATTTCCATGATTGTGGCATTCAGCCCAGCACTGAACGCACGACTGAGTGCCTGAACACTCAGCAGGGGGCACAAGTTCGTGCGAGGCGAGCAGCACGGAAAGCTACCCTGCACTACTTAAAGGCAGTCTGCACCCCTTAAAGGGGAGGTGCATTCTGCCTGTAGCAGATCATTGAACTGGCTGGGGAAGAGAGTGAAGAACAATCAATGTTGGCACAACAGGGGAGAGAGCATGCACCAAGGTTCTCGGATGCAGCGCTGGATGCCTTGGTGCAGGAGGTGGATAAGAGGAGAGAGGTCCTCTTTCCACAGGGGGCCAGGAGGCCCTTCAGGCAACAGTGCAAAGTGTAGGGGAACAGGTAGCCACTGTGGTGAATGCCAGCAGTGTAGCCCCGAGGACGTGGACACAGTGCAGGAAGAAGTTTAATGACCTCACACAAGTGGTCAAGGTCAGTGAATTCATCTTCAAATGCCATATCCCATTATCATATGCAGCACATCCCCATCACTCACCTACCAACAATCTCTACCAAACACAACTCGTACATCACATTCATAGTTTCACCTCACTCTCACACACTTACCACTGCTGCAAGCCTCACACCCACATCTCACAGCTTGCACACACTATCAGCTATTCAACCATGACAGGCACATCACCCAAACACATTGCACCACATTCACTGACACATTTCCCTTCCTCTTTCAGAACAATGTGGCTCACAACTGGATCCAGCAGGGGCTACCCGAAGGGGCACAGGCACGCCTGCATAACCTGACACCCATGGAGGAGATGGTGCTGGCCATTCCTGGGAGGGCAATCACTGAGCCCGTGGCCAGCGGTGGGATTGAGCAATCTAAGATGATAGTATCCTCACACCTAATCCTCCTTCTCACATCCCACTTCCTCCTCATCCCACAATCTCTTCTGATTTACAAGCTGCACATGGTGTAAGCATGCACCTCTTGCTTTACCAACCCCCCCCCCACCCCGCCCCTCACCACAACCCTACTATGTGCCTTTCTCATTTCAGATAACCAAGAAATGCAAACTGCCCAGCCA
The DNA here is from genome assembly GCA_030390025.1 of Squalus acanthias. Classification (NCBI taxonomy): domain Eukaryota; kingdom Metazoa; phylum Chordata; class Chondrichthyes; order Squaliformes; family Squalidae; genus Squalus; species Squalus acanthias. Next base: position 20,517,684 of record CM059432.1, on the reverse strand, counting down.
GTGGTGCAAGAGCAAGAGGCAGAGGAGCGTGATGAAGAAGAAGAAACACCGTCACTCGATCGGACACTCATAGCCACTGGCTCAGATCCTGGCACTGCGTGGAGTTCAGAGGGTAGCTTTGAGGTGGGATCTGCACGTGGTGTGTCACCGAGCATGAATAGGCTACAGCCAGGGCAGGGAAAAGCCTAGTGCAGGTGCCAGCTCCCTGGAGGACAAGGCCACACATGAGTTCTGCTGCAGAGGACTCGGATGAGGACTCCGATGGGGTGACCTACAGAAGAACACTAATGGGTATGCACAACAAAATGTTAGGTGCATTGGCAGGCCTGCCAGAAAGCCTGAGTGCAATTTCAAGGAGCATGGAGGAGTCCGGCACCAACCTTGCACAGGGCTTTGCACAGAGCTGGGAACCCATGATTTCCAGCATGGAAGGGGTGGGCAGATCCATTAGCGCACTTGTGGACCCAACCATGATGCAGCGTCTGATGCCTGATGTCTCAGCTTCCATTGCAGCACCATCAGAAGGCACCCAACGTCTCAGTTCTGCTGTTGAAGCTCAGATTTCTGTCATGCTAGCTCAGACAGCTGCCATCGTGGCTGGGTTTACCAGTGTTGAAAGTGGCTTGCAGGGTGTCACTGCAGTCCAGCAATCTGTCCTTCAACAGATGGCTAGGAATACTGAGCCGCCACCCCGGGGGAGTGGCAGTGGTTCTGTGGAGCAAGAACCTGCTCTCCTCTCTCAGGATGACAGCATTTGTCCTCCCACCACTGCCGCTCTGCCAGTGCTCTTGCTGTTGCCTGTCAGCCAGCCAGTCCAGACTGCTGCTGCCCATGCCGAGGTGGTGCAGTCCGCAGCCGTGCCTTCTAGGCCCAGAAGTGCTCAAGGTCGTCCTGCAAGGCCATCTGCCATCTCCCCCATTGAAAGTCAGCAGCCTTCCACCAGCTATGCTGTAATCACTGTGGTAGCTCTTCATAGGAGCACTAGGACAGGAAAAGGTACACGCAAGACAGGCAATAAAGGAATGCACAAGGGCAATTAGTTGACTTTGTTATGTAATATTGGATGGATTGATGGATAAAGTTGGATTGGAATGTTTCTTTTCTGGTGGCTTTTATTTCAGCATTGTGGCCAAGAGAACGCTGTGATGGTCAGCAACAGAGGGAAGGGAAGGTGTGGGACTATTGTTGAATGGGGAATTGGGGATGCGTTTACTTGTACCATAGTTGGATGAGTCGATCACAGACAGCCCATGCAGAAAGGAGCTGTCTGGGTTGCCTCCTCCCTTCCTCTACCTCTTCCTCCTCCTCCTCTTCCATTCCTCCTCCTCGTCCTCTTCCTCCTCCTCCTCTTCCAGTCCTCCTCCTCCTCCTCTTCTTCCTCCTCCTCTTCCATTCCTCCTCCTCTTCCAGTCCTCCTCCTCATCCTCTTCGTCCTCCTCTTCCTCCTCAGCTGGTCGCAGTATGCCTGGTGGCAAGGGCTGTGCCCCCATGATGGCGAGGTTGTGGAGCAGGCAGCAGACCACGACCGATCTTGAGACGAGTTCTGGTGAGTACTGCAGGGCTCCTCCAGAGCGGGCCAGGCAGCAGTAGCATTGTTGAAGGACGCCAATGGTCTGCTCGATCAGATTCCGTGTGGCAGCACGGCTCTCATTGTACGCATGCTGCCCACACGTGCTTGGGTTGTGGAGTGGAGTCATGAGCCAGGTGGTCAGCAGATAGCCCTTGTCGCCCAGTAGCCATGCTCTGGTTTATCTTGGCAGCTAAAAGACTGCAGGAACAGCAGACAGGCGCAGAATAAAAGCATCTGACTGCTGCCAGGATACCATTCACCATCATGATGTGCTGAACACGGTTGATGTCGCGATGTGCCTACTCTACATACTTCTGGCTCCCAGCGCCGACGCTAACACCCTCACCAAGGTGGTGTCTGGCGCGGCAGAAGTGCGCTCGCGCGGCGCGGACGCCATTTTCTTCAAAATATGGCACCCGTAGTGCTAAAAGATCGAGCGCTATGAAATGAATTTCTAGCCCAGTAGGTTTTGCTGGTAACAAGGGGATCAAAGGTGGATGTGAGAGAGTATTTGAGAAGATCAATGGCTGCAGAACTATTGGAGGGCCAAAGGCTAGGCGTTTGGGATTAAGAAAGTACAATTTTAGAATTGTTTCCTGGATTTATTTTTAACTGGCTTAGTTTGAATTCTAAATTCTTATGTCACCTTGTTTTTGATTTCCCTACTGGAGAGGAGTCATTCCCTTGCTATCCTGTCAATTTCCTTCATGACTTTAAACATCTCTTATCCTATACGACAGTCTCAGCTGTGGCTCAGTTGGTAGCACCCTTGCCTTTGAGATAAGAAAGTTGTGGGTTTCGAGTCCCACTCTGGAGACTTGTGTACAAAAATCTAGGCTGACACTCCAGTGCAATACTGAGGGAGTGCTGCACTGTCGGAGGTGCTGTCTTTTGAATGAGATGTTAAATGGAGACCCTGTCTGCTCTATCAGGTGGATGTAAAAGATCACATGGCTCTATTTCAAAGAAAAACAGGGGGATCCTGGCTTATATTTATCCCTCAATCAACATCACTAAAACAGATTATTTGGTCATTATCACATTGCTGTTTGTGGGAGCCTGTTGTGTGCAAATTGGCTGCCGCATTTCCTGCATTACAACAGTGACAGTACTTCATTGGCTTCATAAAGCGCTTTGGGATGTCTTGAGGTCGTGAAAGGCGCTATATAAATGCAAGCTTCTCTTTTTATGCTAAAGCTACTCATTGTTCTATAGATCAGCTGGATTAGAGGCTGATGTAAGTTTGGTTGTGTATGGTTAGCACAGGACTAGGAGTGTATTGTGGTGCTGTGTAACAAAGAGGGAAAATGCATTCTGATGGGGAGTTGATTTATTGTCTGCACTTCCACTTTGATCTAACTTGGCCCTTCTCTGTTGTTAGACTGCCCAGCGGCACACCATGTTACTCAAAAGATAATACATGGACATGAAGTGGTACAAATGTGTTCTACTGCAACAATTATTATATTTAATTTATGCTCCCTTATTGTGGAATGCAAGAGCACAGGGAGAGCTGTCACACTGATGTCTCTGATGAGACAGCTCAATGAGCAGACGCACTGATTGAGTTGAAAATGTATTTATACAGTTGCACCACATGCTTGTTCATCTCTCAGGCTTTGCTGCGCATTATCCATCAACGTAAAGCCTCTCGGAGGTTTTGTGCTCCATCGTGAGAGAATATCAAATGCAATGTCTGGGGCTCATTCTGCAGTAACTATTCCAACATAATACAGATGTACCCCACCGTATTTAACATCTACATGTTCTTCTAAATGTATTGTTGGTAATTCTCAGACAATAGGAAGAAATAGACAAACATAAAGCTTTATCCTCCTATGCATCTTCTCATTGTCCAGCTGGGTGGGACTGCTCTCGCCTGATTAAATTCCTATCTATCCAGTCGTAGGCAGAGAATCACCTGCAATGGCTTCTCTTCCTGCTCCCTCACTGTTACTTCTGGAGTTCCCCAAGGATCTATCCTTCACCCCCCCCCTCCTATTTCTCATCTACATGCTGCACCTCGGCAACAGAACCTCAGGTTCCACATGTACGCTGACGACACCCAGCTCTACCTCACCACCACCTCTCTTGACCTCACTGCCTTTGATTTGTCTGACTGGATGAGCAGAAATTTCCTCCAATTAAATATTGGGAAGACCAAAGCCATTGTCTTTGGACCCCGCCACAAACTCCGTTTCCGAGCCACCAACTCCATCCCGCTCCCTGGCCACTCTCTTTGACGTTGAACCAGACTGTTCGCAACCTTGGTGTACCATTTGACCCTGAGCTCAGCTGTGGACCCCATATCCTCACCATCACTTAGACTGCCTACTTCCACCTCCGTAACATCACCCAACTCTGCCCCTGCCTCAGCTCAGCTGTTGCTGAAACCCTCATCAATGCCTTTGTAACCTCTAGACTTGACTATTCCAATGTGCTCCTGGTTGACCTCCCACATTGCACCCTCCATAAACTTGAGCTCATCCTCTGCTGCCCGTATCCGAACTCGCACCAAGTCCCATTCACATGGCACCCCTATGCCCGCTGACTTACATTGGCTCCCTGTCCGGCAACGCCTCAATTTTAAAACTCTCATCCTTGTTTTCAAATCCCTTTTTGGCCTCACCCATCCCTATCTCTGTAACCTGCTCCAGCCCTAGAATCCTCCGCGTTCCCTGTGCTTCTCCATTTCTGGCCTGTTAGACATCACGATTTTCTTCAATCCATCATTGGCGGCTGTGCCTTCAGCTGCCTAGGCTCTAAGCTCTGGAATTCCCACCCTCAACCTCTCCGCCTCTCCTCCTTGAAAACATTCCTTAAAACCTACTTCTTTGACCAAGCTTTTGGTTACCTGTCCTAATATCTCCTTGGTGTCAAATTTTGTTTGATAATCGCTCCTGTGAAGCACCTTGGGATGTTTTACTACATTAAAGACGCTATATAAATGCAAGTTGTTGTTGTTATAGCAACCTACTATACTATTTTTCCAAAATCTGTCTTCATGTACTTCATTATTCTCTCTGATGAATTGAAGGGCATGGCATCTTGAACTCGATTTTCGATACCTTTGTAAACTGCTCAAATGTTTTCCATCTCTGAAGATTGTCTTTCTACAGATCTTTTTCACCAAGGAAAAGAACTTGTATCACCATGGTTACAGTGAAGATGTAAGTTTATAAGCTTATACCCAATCCCCATTCATACATAAATATTGCCTAGTTACACTGTTCAAGACACAAAAATCTGCTTTGGAACAGGAACATCTGTTAACAAAAGAGTGCTCTCATCTCACCAGTGAGAGATAAACATTTTATGTTATCTCTGGATGGAGTTTCCAAGAGAGTCTTCAGCCATCAATCTATTCCATACCACCAATGCTTGGCCGCGCAGCACTCTGAAAGTCCCGTGTAGCCAGTGAGCCGGCTTTTAAATAGAAAAAACGCGCATGTGCAGAATTTTGAATAGCCTGTGCAGCCGTTAAAAGATCCACGCGGGCCAAACAAAAAAAATAGAGGGAACATTGCACACCACCCTTCAGCAAGGTCGCTCCCTTGCAAACAGGACCTTTTTAAACTATGAGCATAGGGTGGATTTTAACTCAAGGTGGGAATTGGGTGGGTGGGGGGTTGACGGGGCGAGCAGCAAGCCCCTAAAATATTGTCAACGTGAGGCCCGGACCACTTTATCACCTAGGTCTCATTAAAATTTGAAGGATGTGAGCGATTCCGATCGCCTATAGAATGGGGCAGCCCACCCATCTGTCACACGCAATTTCTGCAGCGATTCCCAATGCCTACTTAAAGCGGGGAGGCACCTCTTAAAGCGAGGTTGTAGCCCATGCTTGCATTTCTTACAGAACTACTGTGGAAGTCTTGTTGGCTGCAAAGATGAGTCCCCCCACCCACGAGCATGTCAAAGGTCCTCACATGAGGAACAGCAGCTGTTCACAAGATCTGCTGTGGCCACTAGGGGAGCACCTCTTAAGAGTAGGAGAGTTAGAAACAATGTTGCACTACTTCCTCTACTTTGGCAGCAGCATAGCTCTCATCAATTAGACTCGTCACAGCTTTCTCCTTACACCTCTGGTCTCTTTTCTTCAAATATCTAACCCTCTTCCACCCCTCCCATCTCTCATTTAAAGTCTTTGTTATCTCATGCCCTTCCAATCCCGCGGTGATTTATTCACTCAAATCTCCCCACTTAAATGTAAATTCCAGGGCTATTAAAGCATGTCAGAGGCTGGGTCTTCTGTGGCAAGTGGCTCCCTCCACTGACGCACCGTGGCTGCAGTGTGTACTGTCTACAGGTTACACTGCAAGTCACCAAGGCTTCTTTGGCAGCACCTCCCAAACCCACGACCTCCACCACCTAGAAGATCAAGGGCAGCATGTGCATGGGAACACCATCATACCCAAGTTCCCCTCCGTGTCTCGCACCATTCTGACTTGGACGTATATCGCCATTTCTTCATCATTGCTGGGTCAACATCCTGGAACTCCCTACCTAATAGCATTGTGGGAGCACCTTCACCACACAGCCTGCAACGGTTCAAGATGAAGGCCTACCATCATCTTCTCAAGGACAAAAGGGATGGGCAGGCCTTGCCAGTGACAGAATGAGCAATAAATGCTGGCCTTGGCAGCGACACCCACATCCCATGAATGAATAAATAAAATAAAAATGCAAATTCCGAGAATGAAGAAAAAGTTCATCTGCATTAGCTTTGGTACATCTAAGAGCTTAATGGTATTGAAAATGCCTGTACATAGGATTACATAGGATATACGGCACAGAAACAGGCCATTCGGCCCAACCAGTCCATGCCGGCGTTTATGGTCCACATGAGCCCCCTCCTGTCTTTCCTCATCTAAATCTATCAGCATAACCCTCTATTCCCTTTTCCCTCATATGCTTGTCCAGCCTCCCCTTAAATGCATCTATACTATTTGCTTCAACCACTCCCTGTAGTAGCGAGTTCCACATTCTCACCACTCTCTGGGTAAAGCGGTTTCTTCTGAATTCCCTATTGGCTTTCTTGGTGACTATCTTATATTGATGGCCTCTAGTTATGCTCTTCCCCACAAATGGAAACATTCTCTCTGTATCCACGCAATCAAAACCTTTCATAATTTTAAAGACCTCCATTAGGTCACCCCTCAGTCTTCTTTTTTCAAGAGAAAGAGACCCAGCCTGTTCATCCTTTCCTGATATGTATACCTTCACATTTCTGGTATCATCCTTGTAAATCTTCTCTGCACCCTCTCCAGTGCCTCTATATCCTTTTTATAATATGGCGACCAGAACTGTACGCAGTACTCTAAGTGTGGTCGAACCAAGGTTCGATACAGGTTTAGCATAACTTCCCTACTTTTCAATTCTATCCCTCTAGAAATAAACCCTAGTGCTTGGTTTGCTTTTTTTTATGGCCTTGCTAACCTGTGTCGCAACTTATAGTGATTTGTGTATTTGTACTCCGAGATTCCTCTACCCCACCTAGACTCGCACCCTCTAAGTAATAAGTGACCTCCCTATTCTTCCTACCAAAAAGTAATACCTCACACTTATCTGTGTTGAGCTTCATTTGCCAATTATATGCCCATTTTGCAAGTTTATTAATGTCCTCCTGTAATTTGCTGCCATCCTCCTCAGTATTGACTATCCCCCCCAATTTGGTGTCATCCGCAAATTTAGAAATTGTGTTTTTGATTCCAAGGTCTAAATCGTTAATTTAAATTGTGAACAGCAGTGGTCCCAGCATTGATCCTTGTAGAACACCACTACCCACCTTCTGCCACTGTGAATAGCTACCCTTTACTCCTACTCTCTGCTTTCTGTCCTGAAGCCAGCGAGCAATCCATTCTGCTACTTGTCCCCTGACTCCGTATTCTCAGACCTTGTTCATCAGTCTACTATGGGGTACCTTATCGAAGGCCTTTTGAAAATCTAGATAAATGACATCTACTGCATTACCATTTCTACTCTCTCTGTTACCTCTTTGAGTTTGATTAGTTCATTTAATATATCCCCTCTTTTTATTTTAAATGCACTTATCTCATTACTAATCTCATCATCCAATGTCATGTCCACCTGTTCCATCTCCCTGGTAAATACTGAAGCAAAATAATTATTTAATATTTCTGCCATCTCTCTATCGTTACCTGTAGTATTATCCTGTCTATCCCTTAATGGCCCTATTCCCATCCCAACCTTCCTTTTTTTATTGATGAACCTGTAAAATATTTTACTATTTTGTTTAGCAACACTGGACACCACGGACAACGGACCACAGACCACGGACAAAAAGGCATTCCTGCTATCTAGCATTGTTATGGTGCAACCAACAGAAAATATGTCTGCTAAAGTATTTTTAGCATTAGAATATCATTTCAATATGCCCTCCCATATGTGGGTGGATCTCACTAAGAAATCCAACTAGCGTAAAAATGGGTGGGGAGGAGGCAGAGCATGTCCTTTGCTCATTTGCCACCCCTGCCCAGTTCCATCATGGGGAAGTAAGGAAATCTGGGCAGGATATGCAGTGCAACTTCCCCTTGCACTTTGTCCTCCACACTTCAAGGTTTAACTTAGTGCTGCCATATTGCTGCATTGCTCTATAATTAGTTTTTCTGACAGGTTCTATTTCCAGTTGTTCTTCAAAATCTATACTCATTGGGAGGAAGCTCCTGTAAAATAGAGATATTTGATATAGCTACTAGATGCTTCAGGAAAGGAGTTCCTCAGCTTCAGTTAGGGGACTAGAAATCTTTTTTGGATGGGCGAAGAGCATTTCACTTAAACGTATCTGCTGGAATCTCTATCCTCCAGGTGGTGTTCCATGCATAGTTTCTGGTAGGGGTGTACTGCTGGAAGGCTCAGTATTGTCCCTGTTCTAACCATTTGTGGCAGCCTTTTTCTATCCCTGTCAAGCTGGATAGCATCTGTTTCAAAGATTGTAGCTTGAAGCGAATTGTAGTGGGAGCTGTCTCCTCTAATTACATTTTCCTGCCCTTTCCCTGTATCATTTTGTATTCTGCCTTTTCAAAAACTTATCCAAGTTCTTTTCAAATTATGTTACTGTATCTGCCTCAACAGCCATTTTGAGTAAAGTATTCTTTGTTCAAATAACCCTCTTCACAAAAAAAATCATCTAACTTCTACCTTCATTCTTCTGGTGATGATGCTGAGTTTACGCTCCTTGTTACAGATTCGTCAACCCCTGGAAAGTCTTCCACACTACACCTCTCAAAAACATTCACCATCTTGAAAACCTTTATTAAATGCCCCCTTTTAGCCTTCTCTATTTCAGTGAGAGAGAAACATTTCCAAGGTAATCGTCACAACTGTAACCTTTTGTTCCTGCTTTCATTCTAATGAATATGTGCTGTACCCTTCTCATGGCTCTATTATGCTTGCTATAAAAGACAGTCAAATGTGAAAAATATATAAATATGTGAAGGTAAGACATATTAAATAAATCAACTCCACAAGTATGAAGTATAGCTAGCTAGAACAATAGCCACGAAAGGAAACACATCTCAAAGCCAAAACAAATTCACAACAATGAATAGCACACAAATGGGATGAGAATTGCATGAGACCTTGAAAATAATGTCAAGCAACACTCTATTGCAACTTTACCTTTATTAAGATTGTACCAAGGTAAACGACCTACACAAACTGGAGCAATGTAATTATTACATACGTAGGATTACATAGGATATACGGCACGGAAACAGGCCATGCGGCCCAACCAGTGCATGCCAGCGTTTATGCTCCACTTGAGCCTCCTCCCGTCTTTCCTCATCTAAATCTATCAGCATAACCCTCTATTCCCTTCTCCCTCATATGCTTGTCTAGCCTCCCCTTAAATGCATCTATACTATTCGCTTCAACCACTCCCTGTGGTAGCGAGTTCCACATTCTCACCACTCTCTGGGTAAAGAAGTTTCTTCTGAATTCCCTATTGGATTTCTTGGTGACTATCTTATATTGATGGCCTCTAGTTATGTTTTTCCCCACAAGTGGAAACATTCTCTCTGTATCCACTCTATCAAAACCTTTCATAATTTTAAAGACATCTATTAAGTCACCCCTCAGCCTTTTTTCAAGAGAAAGAAGACCCAGCCTGTTCATCCTTTCCTGATATGTAAACCCTATGCACCTGAAATTAGCAGTATCACTACAAAATGACAAATAGAGTTGAGAACGTAATGAGATATGTGACAGAACAAATAGTACATTGTGTAAGAAATGTATTCATTTATTTGTTTCATTTTTCTGTACAATATGTTCATAACGTTTCCATTTATGTGTTTGTATCAAAGCCCCACTGAAGAACCAATAACATTTAAATTAGCAATCTTCAGTGGGAAGAGTAACAAAATGATGCTGATAGTTAAACATTTAAATACTACTTGACGTGGTACATTGAGAGGAGGCACCAATGTAAAGAGACTTCACTGCTAAAGTTAGGAACGTCGATTGTGTTGCTTTTTGGACTGGGAGGCAGTCGATCAGCATTCAGTCACCTTGTTGTTGGCATTAGTCGTGCTTGATCAAATAACAGAGAGGACCATGTGTAGGTTGACATCTTCATCTCCAAATATTAATGAAGATCTTCAGAAGCTCCTGAGATGCCACTTTAATTCCAGGAACCCCTTCTGGTTAGTGGCCGAAACTCTCAAAACCTCAAAATTCTCACATAAAGGCAAGTGGAGAAGGATGTGCAAAACCAGCAGGGTCAAGAATCAGGACAAGATCATGAATCCCATAGATCAACCACCCGGCTTCACCATGCCATGTAAACTATGGGTTACTGCAAACTGCATTAGTACTTCATACGGGTACCGCAACCATCTGCTACATAAATGGAAGATGAAGCCCGTTGTGTAACTGTGGAGAGGCTATCCAAACCATGGAGCTTCGTGTGAACCATTGCTCGCTAAGATCATTCCGTGGTGGAAATGCTTCTATTCACCCCATATCATCAGAGGCCTAGAGTGGATGACGAACTTGGAGGTCAACATTTAATGTTGCTTTTCAAGCAGCCATATGAAAGAAAGAAGAATGGTAAACTGAAGCCTTCATTATTTGTGATTTTTATTTGCACAATGTTGTACTACTCTGCATAATATATTAACCTATATAGCATGCAGTGATCATTAATACAAGGAAAGGTATGATTAAAGAAAAACATAACCAGAAACAAGGTTTGGTGGATCCATTCTCTTTGGTGGTATGGCTCCTCTTTTTCTTTTTTCATTCTTTTTCGAGAATGGCCTAAAAATTTGGTTGATTTGCGCCTCCCATTAGCACCCTAAGAGGGCACTAACGGGGCGCAAAGCAACTAGCGCCTGGGCACGGCGCCGCCAATGCCTCCCACGAAATTCAGCGGGAGGTTAGCGGCGACGGTAACCGTTAGCGCCCTGTGGTGCTGCGCCGCCGGCGATTATGTCATCACCGTGCGCAGCGCCCCACTCGCGCCCCGGTAGCGCCCCCTGACTTGCCGCCGGACGTTATGTAAATTAGTGCCCCGGCAAAGTTAGCGCCCCAAAGAGGGCGCGATTCAATTTTTCCCCCAATGACTTTTAGGGACAGGGCACCTTCATCTTTGTATTGCTGTCTAGATCTTCCTGATGGGCGATTTCATCCTTCCCACCATACTCTTTAAGTTACTTGTTCTTTAAGACCCTCCTTAAAACCCATCTCCTTGACCGAGCCTTTGGTTTCTGCTTTTGAAAATATTAGCAATTTTTGGCCAATTTTAGAAAGGCATGTCAACACTAATAGCAGTGGGTAATTTTTTGCCCAAGTCCATAATTTCCCTATTCTTTTAATGAATGTTCTCACTAAAATATAGCTTATAATTTGGTAAGGTTTGGTATCATTTTACTTTAGTCATTGCCAGCACTCAGCAATTTAGTTTTTAACAAAGGTCAAGTGGTTAATTTTCAGTCGTTAATCTGTTTAACTAATATAATTACATTGGATGACTGTGTACCATTGAAAATTTGCAGTCATAAATGCACCATATAGTGTTTTATCACTTTGGTATAAGTGCATGTAATGAGGTCAATGACCAGAGGGTGTAGATTTAAAGTAATTATGAATAGTCAACATGGATTTCAAAAAGGGAAAATCTTGCTTGACTAACCTTATTGAATTTTTGAAAGAGGTAACAACGAGAGTAGACAATGGTAATGCAGTAGATGTAATTTATCTAGGTTTTCAAAAGGCCTTCAATAAGGTATCCCATAATAGACTAATGAACAAGGCCAGAGAATGCGGAGTCAGGGGACAAGTAGCAGAATGGATTGCTCGCTGGCTTCAAGACAGAAAGCAGAGAGTAGGGATTAAAGGGTAGCTATTCACAGTGGCAGAAGGTGGGTAGTGGTGTTCCACAAGGATCAGTGCTGGGACCACTGCTGTTCACAATTTACATTAACAATTTAGACTTTGGAATTAAAAACACAATTTCTAAATTTGCGGATGACACCAAATTGGAGGGGATAGTCAATACTGAGGAGGACTGCAACAAATTACAGGAGGACATTAATAAACTTGCAGAATGGGCAAATAATTGGCAAAAGAAGTTCAACACAGACAAATGTGAGGTATTACATTTTGGAAGGAAGAATAGGGAGGTCACTTATCACTTGGAGGGTGCGAGTCTAGGTGGGGTAGAGGAACAAAGGGATCTCGGAGTACAAATGCACAAATCATTAAAAGTTGCGCCACATGTTAGCAAGGCCATTAAAAATGCAAACCAAGCACTAGGGTTTATTTCTAGAGGGATAGAATTGAAAAGTAGAGAAGTTATGCTAAACCTGTATCGAACCTTGGTGAGACCACACTTAGAGTACTGCGTGCAGTTCTGGTCGCCATATCATATAAAGGATATAGAGGCACTGGAGAGGGTGCAGAGAAGATTTACAAGGATGATACCAGAAATGCGAGGGTTTACAGATCAGGAAAGGATTAACAGGCTGGCTCTCTTTTCTCTTGAAAAAAGAAGGCTGAGGGGTGACCTAATAGAGGTTATAAAATTATGAAAGGTTTTGATAGAGTGGATACAGAGAGAATGTTTCCACTTGTGGGGAAGAGACATAACTAGAGGCCATCAATATAAGATAGTCACCAAGAAATCCAATAGGGAATTCAGAAGAAACTTCTTTACCCAAAAAGTGGTGAGAATGTGGAACTCGCTACCACAGGGAGTGGTTGAAGCGAATAGTATAGATGCATTTAAGGAGAGGCTGGGCAAACGTATGAGAGAGAAGGGAATAGAGGGCTATTCTGATAGATTTAGATGAGGAAAGACGGGAGGAGGCTCGAGTGGAGCGTGGACTGTTTGGGCAGAATGGCCTGTTTCTGTGCTGTGTATCCTATGTAATCGGTAGTAGGATTAGAGGGGAGTTGAGGAGAAACTTTTTCACCCAGAGTGTGGTGGGGGTCTGGAACTCACTGACTGAAAGGGTGGTAGAGGCAGGAACCTTCATCACATTTAAAAATTACTTGGATATGCAGTTGAAGTGCTGTAACCTATGGGGCTACGGACAAAGAGCTGGAAAGTGGGATTAGGCTGGATAACTCTTTGGACTGAATAGCCTCCTTCTGTGCCCATCTGTGCGCCTCCTTCCATTTGCCGACCCATTATTCATACCTATCAACTTTAACTAGGTCGCTGTCAATCCAAATATATCCAACCTCTTATTCCCCTCAAAATCCTCAAGCTCCAATACTACCACCCAAAATTAGTACAAAAACACATAGCAATATTATGATGACACTTGGTAACTCCCTGAAGGGAATGAATTATGCTGAGAGATAGTTCCATTGGCCATGCAGCTCTCCAGTACCTCTTCCAAGTGGCTATTCTCTTTGTGTGAGCTTAAGCAGTATGTATGCAGGGAACAGCACCAACCGCTGTACATGGCCTTCTTTGACCTCACAAAGGCCTTTGACACTGTCAACCTGTGAGGGATTATGGAGTGTCCTCCTCAAATTCGGCTGCCCTCAAAAGTTTGTCACCATCCTCCGCGTGCTTCACGACGACATGCAAGCCGTGATCCTGACCAACGGTTCCACCACAGACCCAATTCACGTATGGACCGGGGTCAAGCAAGGCTGTGTCATCACACCAACGCTCTTCTTGATCTTCCTTGCTGCAATGCTCCATCTCACCCTCAGTAAGCTCCCCGCTGGAGTGGAGCTAATTTGCAGAACAAACGGGAAACTGTTCAACCTCCGTCACCTCCAGTCCAGATCCAAGGTCGTCCCATCCTCTGTCGTCGAATTACAGTATGCAGACGACGCTTGCGTCTGTGCACACTCGGAGGTCGAACTCCAAACCATCGTTAACAGCTTCACCTGAAGCGTACGAGAGCATGGGCCTTACACTAAACATCCGTAAGACAAAGGTCCTCTACCAACCTGCCCCCGCCACACAGTACTGCCCCTGATTATCAAAATCCACGACAAGGCCTTCGACAACGTGGACCACTTTCCATACCTCGGGAGCCTACTGTCAACAAGGGCAAACGTCAATGATGAAGTCCAACACCGCCTTCAGTGTGCCAGTGCAGCCTTTGGTCGCCTGAGGAAGAGAGTGTTTGAAGACCAGGACCTCAAACCCGGCACCAAGCTCATGGTCAACAGAGCAATGGTGATACCCGCCCTCCTGTATGCCTCAGAGACATGGACAATGTACAGCAGGCACCTCAAAACACTGGACAGGTACCACCAACGCTGCCTCCGCAAGATCCTGCAAATCCATTGGCAGGATAGGCGCACCGACGTCAGTGTTCTCGCACAGGCCAACATCCCCAGCATCGAAGCTTTGACCACGCTCAATCAGCTCCGATGGACGGGTCACATCGTCCGCATGCCCGATACGAGACTCCCAAAACATGCGCTCTACTCGGAGCTCCGACATGGCAAGAGAGCCCCAGGTGGGCAGAGGAAACGCTTCAAGGACACCCTCAAAGCCTCCTTGAAAAAGTGCAACATCCCCACCGACACCTGGGAATCCCCTGGCCCAAGTCCGCACAAAGTGGAGGAGAAGCATTCGGGAAGGCGCCGAACACCTCGAGTCTCTTCGCCGGGAGCAAGCGGAAGCCAGGCGCAAGCAGCGCAAGGAGCACACGTTAACCCAAGCACCCCACCCACCTGCCCCTTCAACCACCGTCTGCCCCACCTGTGACAGAGACTGTAGGTCCCGCATTGGACTCATCAGTCACCTGAGAACTCATTTTTAATGTGGAAGCAATTCATCCTCGGTTCCGAGGGACTGCCTAAGAGATGTATGAGCTGGTTATTCCTCAGTGGGGAGCATCACTGAGCCAAACCCTGTCCTTACCCAGCATCCATGCATGAACATTACTGGCTTGCAGCAGTCGCTGAATAAGGATCTAAAACTGAAAATCTGGATGATTTTCCCCTCCAAGCTCCAGGGACATTGTGATTGTGGAAATGAAAATCAGTAGGGGTATGTAATGGGCGACTGATCTTACATCGCCCATTTTATACTATTGGTTGTGTTCAATTGTGATGCCTTCAACAATCTCCTGGACTGCGATCAGCTATCTCAGGTAAGACCAAGAATTGAACCTGGGATCTTCCTGTGGTGCACTTACCCCTGAACCCTTCGGGAGCTATATATCTATTTCTTATCATCTTTTTTGAAAAGCTTTTCAATTCCCTCTTCATTTTCATTTCTTTATTCCTCAAGTATATTTAGAAAAAATGAAGCCCAATCTTCTTGCACCTCTTCTAACTAGAATTTAACCATCCCTAGTTAACAGTTCACAACTTCCCCCACAATCCATCAACAACCTTCAACATGCTCATTGTCTCTAGATGTTCTCTCCAATCATAAATTAAAGGCAAAATTCTACTCACCATTTTATTAGTACATTTCAATAGTGTTACTAGCCTGGATAACAGTAAATTTACATTTCTATTTTGCAAGCTCTTAACTACTTTCCTTTTGAGGGCTCGGGTTACCCGTTATGTAGATTAATTGCTTCAATATGGACAAATAGTGCCATTTAACAAATGGCCTACCATCTACCGCATTGTCATTGACCTCAACCCTCATTAAACACAAGACCACACAATTTACCTTATCCCTTTCATAAGCCTCTATATCCACTTACCTAATTATGAAATTCCTCTCAACAGTTGTTTGCCCTGTATGAACCCCCTGTTAATCATTTTGGTGAGGTATAATATTTCAACCTTTCTACTGTCATTTAGCAAAATGGAACCTGTTTTTCTTCTTCTTAACCTTTAAGATTCTTTAACATTTACATTCACTTAAATAAATGCTCATTAGCTCACATTTTCAGTACAATTTATTTCTTTTTCCTTCCAAGTGTCTAATCAATTCGCATTTAATGCAAATCAATTAACTCCTTTAAAAATGAGCCAAATGAATATCTAATTAAGAACAAGATTGCAGGTTAGAAGAGATAAGTTAGATAAACGGCTGATGCAATCCTGTGATTTTAGTGTCACTATCCAATCATTTCCTGTATGCATCAACATGAAAGTGGCAGTTAAGCGCTGGAGTCAAATTCCAATCTAAACCCAAAAGATGGGATTGACATGAATCTTGTCATTCATGTGGAAATGACTTATGAAATAATACTGGGTGGCCTGCTGGTGGCGCTGTCCAGGGAGAGTATAAATACTCGGGCATGGGCCCAGCTTGCTCAGGACATTCTTTAACAGGAACTAGAGAAGGACACAACTAGATCTCCATGTTGAAAAACAGTTGATTAAAGCTTTGTTTAACGCTTTGACCAAGTGCCTAGTAGTTTTCTTACATCAGGGATATCATCTCCAGGAGGCCATCTCACAGAGCTTGGGCTCCACACCAGTGGAACATAGCTCCAATCCTTTATAATGAAATACTAAAGGGAGCATTGCTCCCCATGCTGCTGGGATCACACGGTGCCATTCCTGGAATGCAGTTTGACAAGCACAGAATGCAATTTTAATTTAGTTTGTAATTTTAAGTTCCTATATTGCAAATTTGGTTATTACCATCGGGGATCAGGAAGAAATGTCAAAAGCTTTATCTTCTTTGAAGTTTTAATATCCCACACGGTGGCATAGTGGGGGCAACACGGTGGCATAGTGGTTAGCACTGGTGCTTCACAGCGCCAGGGACCCGGGTTCAAATCTGACCTCGGGTGACTGTCTGTGTGGAGTTTGCACATTCTCCCCGTGTCTGCGTGGGTTTCCTCCGGGTGCTCCGGTTTCCTCCCACAGTCCAAAAATGTGCGGGTTAGGTTGATTTGGCTATGATAAATTGACCCTTAGTGTTAGGGGGGGGATTAAATATGTGGGGTTATGGGGATAGGATGGGATATGTTAGGGGGAATTAAATACGTGGGGTTACGGGGGTAGGGTGGGATATGTGTACTGTGGGGATTAAAGCAGGGGACAGGGTACTGGATTTGGATGATCAGCCATGATCGTATTGAATGGTGGAGCAGGCTCGACGGGCCGAATGGCCTACTCCTGCTCCGAGATTCTATGTTTCTATGTTTCTATGTTTCTTCTTAGGCATTCCCTCAGAACCGAGGATGACTTGCTTCCACACTAAAAATGAGTTCTCAGGTGACTGATGAGTCCAATGCGGGACCTACAGTCTCTGTCACAGGTGGGGCAGACGGTGGTTGAAGGGATGGGAGGGTGGGGTGCTTGGGTTGACTAAAGGGTGCCTGTGCGTGAATTCTTTTGTCGCGGGGTGGCCGTTGCACACCAGCTACCACACGGGCTTGACAGAGCAAGGTCTTGGTCCAATGGCAAGGGGATCCAAGACGATCATTACAGCAGTGACTACACTCCAAAAGTACTTCATTGGCTGTAAAGCGTTTTGAGATGTCCGGTGGTCGTGAAAGGCGCTATATAAGTGCAAGTCTTTCCTTCAAGTCTTTCTTTCTTTGCCTATATAACAGTGAGTGCACTTCAATAGGTATTTAATTGCTTGCAAAGTATTTTATGATGTTTAGAGGATGTGATAAGCCATCTGGTAAATGCGAGTTTCTTCTTTCTTTCCTTCTCTCTAAACAGCTCATCTCGTAGAGCAGAGGACTATACTGAAACATAAAACAGAACTATTCTTAGTTCACTGATTCAATTCTGGGTTGAAGGGGTTTCAAATGTTTTCTGTTGTATTATCAGAGATGCCATAGTTCAGAACAGACATTAAACTGCGGCCTGTCTGTCTGTTCCTCTGGATCAGGTGAATGTTAAAGATCTCAATGCAGTGTTAGAAGAAAATCAGGGAGCTCGCAATGAATTTGCTAAAGATAAGTCATGTTCGACAAATTTAATCGTTTTTTTTTTAAGAAGTGACTGATTGTCCTGATGAAAAGAGTGCTGTAGATAATAGTGTATACAGATTTTCAGCAGGCGTTTGAGAAGATGTCTAAGAGGAGCTTTGCTACAAAAATTCATGAACATGGCTTGAGAGGAAATGTAGCAGCACAGATAGAAAGTTGGTTGACTGACAGGACACAAAGGATTAGGGCTAATGAGTGCTGCTCAGGTGCAAGAAGGGTTAGACGTGGTGTACGCCTGGGATCCGTGCTGGGTCTGTTTTATTACAATCGCAAAATTTGTAAATGACACAAAATTAGGCAGTTTGGTAAACAGCTGGGGTGACTTTAAAATACTTAAAAAGGATATAGATAGATTTCCAGAATAGACTGGTGGAAGATGTAATTTTATGTAGAGAAGTTAAGTAATGTATTTTTGCGGGGGGGATGGGGAAATCAAGGAATCAAGGTATATAACTCAATGGAAGATGCTGAAGGGGATGAGGATTAGTGAAACTCATGTGTACGAAAGGCTGATATTTAAAGATATTTAGTAGACGAGAATCATATGTATAACTTCAAGTGTAGCCATTGACCAAATAATATTACCCATAATTACTCCTGAGTAACTAAAAAGCTAAGACGTGTTCAGAATGCAGTTGCGGGGACAGCCAAACGCAGCTTTGACTAAGCTTTGATAACAAGCAGCTACAGGCTGCAAGTGAAGGTCAAATCATTAAATTGCTCAGAAAAACATCTTATGATGCTGAATAGAACTTAGAATTCGCTTAACAAAACTCATTGCAACAATATTTAAAGGATAATTAGTATAAATTCCAATAAAATGAGAGAGATCATGGAAGTTAAGGTATTTATCTGGTAGATTAAAGAGAGATAGTCTGGATACTTCAAGACAAGTGAGACAGCAGGATGATATGGGCCCTTGGTAGAAAGGCCTTGTACCAGGGAGGCTATGAAATGAAAGATATGGTAAATTCCAATGGGGTGAAAAGCTATAAACAAGATAACACGACAGCGGAACAGAGTTAATGGAAATATACTGGAAAAGGAGTGGCCAGGCTACTAGCCTTAGTCTGAGTGACAATGGTATTTTGATCATTAGAACCAATTAAAAAAGGTGATTTTTGTTAAAGACCATATATGAACACTGGCCAAATGAACTGTTGATAAGGAATGGGTTAAAACCTCGATACTCAGAACAGTTTCACACAGAGATTTGTTGCGAAGAAAAGGAACAGACTTACGATGACGTTGCCTGTGTCCAAAGGGCTCCAGAGACCAAGGGCTGCGAGTTATTCATTTTACTATCGCCTAATGTTAAGTATTAATTATGCTGTAAGCTTAATAAATCTGATCTATTGCTCAAACATACTGGTTGCTGCCTATTTGTGTTTTGTCCAAGAACTCTGAGTGGTCACTTGACTGACTCACACATGGATGCAAGTACATTATTCCCTGAAAGTCTGATTGCAAATAGGTAAAGCCATAAAAAATAGCAATCGTATTTTGGGTTTTGATAACAGGGTACAAGAAAAAAGACATAATGATACAATTGTAGAAAGCGATGGTTAGTCCACAGTTTGCGCAGTACGCAGTTTTAGGTGCCCCATTATAGAAAGGATATTAAAGCCATAGAAAGCATACAGTGTAGAATCGCCAGGATAATAACAGAGCTGTGAAACCACAGTTAAAAGGAGAGAAGAATAAAGAGGAAAATCTACAAATGTGGTATGAGAACAGAAAATGCTGAAAATACACAGTAGATCAGTCGGTATCTGTAATGAGAAGAAACAGGCTATGGCATTTCGGGTGTGCAACCCTTCATCAGACTGATGAAGGGAACACACTTGAAATGTCACAACCTGTCTTTTCTCATTAAAAGGAGATACTTGAGATCCTGAGACTATTTCCACAAGAACAGAGAAGGATAACAGGAAATTTAATCGAGGTTCTTAAAAGTTTGAAGCATTTTAAACAGGGTGAACAAGAAAAAACGATTTCCTCTGGTTGGGAATTCAGTGACAAATGGTCATCAATTTCTAATTTTCATTATGAGAATGAGGAGACAGGTTCGGAGAAATGTCTTTATGCAGAGGATTGTGAGAGCGTGTTTTACAGAGACCATTGTATCCTTCGAGGGCAAAGCAGATATGCGGAAGATACAGGGCTACGGCAAAGAGCACGACAGTGCAATTAGTTTTGGACTGCTGTAGAAAAGAGCAGGCACAGGCATAAAAGGGCAAATGGCTTCCTTCTGTGCTGTGAAACTCTATGATTCTCCCACAGTCCGAGCCAATGTTACTTTCTGAAACAACGCCACTAAAAACAGATTAATTGGCCATTCATCGTATTAATGTTTCTCGAGTCTAATGTGTTTTCCGCCATCACAAAAGTAACTGTACTTTAAAGTCTTGCTCTGTTTCTTCCTCAGGAGATTATATAAGTTCTGCAGAGTCCATGTTAGCAAGTCGTCTATTAGAAACAATGAGCAATGGACCTTTTCTCATTCCGTGTTTTCTTATATCCTTTATCAACCTTCCAAGATGATTACATTGTCCAACATTTTACACTTTGCTTTGTGTAAGATATTAATATGTTTGTAGCTAATTATTGCTTGCTTAATTATTGTCAGTACGTGGGAATTATGTTAATAAGTATATTTCCTTTGTGCTATCTTAACATCAACACATTTCCATGAAAGGTTAAGTGTTATGTCACCTCAGTTAAAATATGTTGTTGATAGTAGCCCAATGATGTAGTATGTTGGTGTGTTAACCATCCAGTTGTGAGAAACAGGTTCATATTTGCACCTACTTAACAACATTTTCTCATTCTCAACCAAGACATCAAGAGAACGTGCTGAGAGTCGGAATGGACTTTCCCATAGAAACAAAGGGAAAAGGAATCTGAGTCTACTCAAACCACTATCGTACATCTTGTACCCAAACAGTTAGGTCCGAAATTTCCTGATGAATAATTACGCTGAAACAATGGCATAAGTACGCCACAATGCCGATTTTTGGTGCAAAAAGATTGAGGACATTTTTTGACACTATGCTTGAATTTCCTTGATCTTTTGCGCCGATTCAATGAAACCCATGCTGAAACCCTCTGCTGCTCATTAACATAGCTCCACTAAATGGGCATAAACTTACACCTAAGGTTTTAGGCGCAGCAGTAGCTAAAGTCATATTTTTTATGTTTTATGATGATTTTCTAAGAAATTATTTTTTTATTTCTCCTCACTGAGACCTACGGTCTTTTTTTCTGGATCTTTGAATGCATTTTTACGAAATCAGAATGAGTTATATTAAAATTTGAACAGCTTCCATGATTGCATTTTCTTAAACATGTGTGCCTAATGTGAATAACGGATGGTTTGATGGCTTCAAACTTTTAATCTTCAAACATAAAAGAAGGAATATGGTGCAAGTTCCATGCTTTCCTTGGGCGTATGCTAATGGGCCAGAATTTACTGTAGCTGGCGCCCGTTGTTCTTTAGACTTGTCCTCATTTGGGAGTGATTAAGACTGATCACACCGTTAACAATGGTACCTTGACTGAAATGGACAAGCCCTAACTTACTATGGCGAGTTTAGTTTGCATCTACCATGCAAGTACAGGAACTTCACGCTATTCAATGCAGTTGAATGGTGAATCAGGCAGTGAGGTGTTGTTTTCGTGAAGTTATCGATGGAGCAGCGCATCTCGGACAGCAACTTCTGGATTTTCGTGTTTAACTATGCATCTGCACTCGCCTGAAGTTGCTGTGCGCTTTGTACATTAATGACAGTGAACGCCGTTAACCTCACCATTATTTTGACAGTAGATTCTGGCCAACTGGGATTCTCAGGAAACTTCAGTTTAAGTAGCCAACATAGAAACATAGAAGATAGGAGCAGGAGTAGGCCATTCGGCCCCTCGAGCCTGCTCCGCCATTTAATGAGATCATGGCTGATCATCCAAATTCAGTACCCTGTCCCTGCTTTCTCCCCATATCCCTTGATCCCTTTAGCCTCAGAAATATATCTAACTCCTTCTTGAATATATTTAATGAGTTGACCTCAACTGCCTTCTGTGGTAGAGAATTCCACAGGTTCACCACTCTCTGGGTGAAGAAATTCCTCCTCATCTCAGTCCTAAATGGCTTACCCCTTATCCTTAGACTGTGACCCCTGGTTCTGGACTCCCCCGCCATCGGGAACATCCTTCCTGCATCTATTCTGTCTCGTCCTGTTAGAATTTTATAAGTTTCAATGAGATCCCCTCCCATTCTTCTAAACTCTAGCGAATACAAGCCCAATCGTCCCAATCTCTCTTCATACGTCATTCCTGCCATCCCAGGTATCAGTCTGGTGAATCTTCGCTGCACTCCCTCCATGGCAAGAACATCCTTCCTCAGATAAGGTGACCAAAACTGCACACAATACTCAAGGTGTGGTCTCACCAAGGCCCTGTACAACTGCAGCAAGACATCCTTGCTCCTGTACTCAAATCCTCTCGCTATGAAGGCCAACATACCATTTGCCTACTTAACCGCCTGCTGCATCTGCGTGCTTACCTTCAACAACTGGTGCACAAGGACTCCTAGGTCTCGTTGCACTTCCCCTTTTCCCAATCTATTGCCATTCAGATAATAATCTGCCTTCCTGTTTTTGCCACCAAAGTGGATAATCTTGCATTTATCCACATTATACTGCATCTGCCATGCATCTGCCCAATCACCCAACTTGTCCAAATCATACTGGAGTTTTTCTGCATCCTCCTCACAGCACACACGCCCACCCAGCTTTGTGTCGTCTGCAAACTTGGAGATATTACATCTAATTCCCTCGTCTAGATCATTAATATATATAGTGAATAACTGGGGTCCTAGCACCGATCCCTGCGGTACCCCACTAGTCACTGCCTGCCACTCGGAAAAAGATCCGTTTATTCCAACTCTTTGCTTCCTGTCTGCCAACCAGTTCTCTATCCAAGTCAGTACCTTACCCCCAATCCCATGTGCTTTAACTTTGCATGCCAATCTCTTATGCGGGACCTTATCGAAAGCCTTCTGAAAGTCCAAATACACCACCTCCACTGGTTCTCCCTTATCTATTCTACCAGTTACATCCTCAAAAAATTCCAGTAGATTAGTCAGGCATGATTTACCTTTTGTAAATCCATGTTGACTTTGTCCGATCCTGTCACTGTTTTCCAAGTGCTCTGCTATTACATCTTTTATAATGGACTCTAGCTTTTTCCCCACTACCGATGTCAGGCTTACCGGTCTATAATTCCCCGTTTTCTCTCTCCCACCTTTTTTAAATAGTGGGGTTACATTAGCTACCCTCCAATCCATGGGAACTGTTCCAGAGTCTATGGAATGTTGGAAGATGATCAGCAATGCATCTACTATTTCTAGGGCCACTTCCGTAAGTACCCTAGGATGTAGATTATCAGGCCCTGGGGATTTATCGGCCTTCAATCCCGTCAATTTCCCTAACACCATTTCCCTACAAATACTGATTTCATTCAGTTCTTCCCTCTCATTAGACCCTATGTTCCCCGACATCTCTGGGAGGTTATTTGTGTCCTCCTTTGTGAAGACAGAACCAAAGTATGTATTTAATTGGTCTGCCATTTCTTTGTTTCCCATTATAAATTCCCCTGATTCTGACTGCAAGGGACCTACGCTTGACTTCACCAATCTTTTTCTCTTCACATATCTATAGAAGCTTTTACAGTCAGTTTTTATGTTCCCTGCAAGCTTACTCTCATACTCTATTTTCCCCCTCTTAATTAATCCCTTTGTCCTCCTTTGCTGAATCCTAAACTGCTCCCAATCCTCAGGTTTGCTGCTTTTTCTGGCCAATTTATATGTCCTCTCCTTGGATCTTATGCTATCCCTAATTTCCCTTGTCAGCCATGGTTGAGTCACCTTTTTTGTTTTATTTTTATGCCAAACAGGGATGAACAAATTCTGTAGTTCATCCATGCGATCTTTAAATGTTTGCCATTGCCTATCCACCATCAACCCTTTAAGTAACGTTCCCCAATCCATCCTAGCCAATTCGCGCCTCATACCATCGTAGTTTCCTTTATTTAAATTCAGGACCCTAGTCTCTGAGTCAACTGCTTCACTCTCCATCTTAATGAAGAATTCTATCATATTTTGATCGCTCCTCCCCAAGGGGCCTCGCACAACAAGATTGCTAATTAATCCTTTCTCATTACATAATACCCAGTCTAAGATGGCCTGATCTCTAGTTGGTTCCTCGACATATTGGTCAAGGAAACCATCCCGTATACACTCTAGGAATTCCTCCTCCACAGTATTGTTACTAATTTGGTTAGCCCAATCTATATGTAGATTAAAGTCACCCATGATAACTGCTGTGCCCTTATTGCACGCATCTCTAATTTCCCATTTAATGCCATCCCCAACCTCAGCATTACTGTTTGGGGGTCTGTATACAACTCCCACTGACGTTTTCTGCCCCTTGGTATTTCTGAGCTCTACCCATACAGATTCCACATCATCAGAGCTAATATCCTTCCTTACTATTGTGTTAATCTCCTCTTTAACCAGCAATGCTACCCCACCTCCTTTTCCTTTTTGCCTGTCCCTCCTGAATATTGAATACCCCTGGATGTTGAATTCCCAGCCTTGGTCACCTTGGAGCCACGTCTCCGTAATCCCAATTATATCATATCCGTTTACATCTATTTGCGCAGCCAATTCATCCACCTTATTACGAATGCTCCTCGCATTAAGACACAAAGCCTTCAGGCTTGTTTTTTTAACACTCTTAGACCGTTTAGAATTATTATTTACTGTGGCCATGTTTGATTTACACCCTTGATTTCTCTGACTGCCACTTTTGCTTTTCTCCTTCCTGTCTTTTGCTTCTATCCTTGCTTCCCTTTCTTCTGTCTTCCTGCACAGGTTCCCATCCCCCTGCCCTTTTAGTTTAAACCCTCCCCAACAGCACAAGCAAACACTCCCCCTAGGACATCAGTCCCGGTCCTGCCCAGGTGCAAACCGTCCAGTTTGTACTGGTCCCACCTCCCACAGAACCGGTTCCAATGTCCCAGGAATTTGAATCCCTCCCCCTTGCACCATTCCTCTAGCCATGTATTCATCTGAAATATCCTTCTATTTCTACTCTGACTAGCACGTGGCACTGGTAGCAATCCTGAGAAGGTAGCAACAGGAAGGTTGGCATAAATTTTGGTATTACTTGACAGTTATGCTGTTTGAGGAATATCCAGGTCTACACATCAGTTGTCTGATCTTGTAATGATTGCACAAGAACCTAAAGCTCAGTGAAAAATAATTTTATAATGGGAACTTCAATAAAATTGGTGAGGTTGTCTATAAATGACCAGTTGTGAAATATGGAAGGACAGTCAAGATTGATTCAACTCCTGATGTTCCCATCCACAGCAAGCCAATGCTCACTGAAGCCATCCTCTTTCAAAAAATCATTGTTACCATCTTCAACTTCAAGCTTGAGGTCTTTGTTTATAGAAATCTTGCAAAATGTGCAAAATTGAATGTGGATGATACCATCCTTCGATAGGTGGATTCAGCAGAAAGATCAAGCTGTGAATATCATAAGAACATAAGAAATAGGAGCAAGAATAGGCCACTTGGCCCCTCGAGCCTGCTCCGCCATTCAATAAGATCATGGCTGATCTTGGGCTCAAAGCCACTTCCCTGCCCGCTCCCCATAACCCTTCACTCCCTTATCTTGTAAAAATCTGTCTATCTCCACCTTAAATGTATTTGATGACCCAGCCTCCACGGCTCTCTGGGGCAGAGAATTCCACAGATTTACGACCGACTGAGAGAAGAAATTCCTCCTCATCTCAGTTCTAAAAGGGCGACCCTTTATTCTGAGACTATGCCCCCGAGTTCTAGATTTCCCCACGAGGGGAAACATCCTCTCTGCATCTACCTTGTCGAGCCGCCTCAGTATCTTATATGTTTCAATAAGATCACCTCTCATTCTTCTAAATTCAAATGAGTATAGGACCAACCTGCTCGACCTTTCTTCATAAGTCAACCCCCTCATCTCAGGAATCAACCGTGTGAATCGTCTCTGAACTGCCTCAATGCAAGTATATCCTTCCTTAAATAAGGAGACCAAAACTGTATGCAGTACTCAAGGTGTGGTCTCACCAATACCGTGTACAGTTGTAGCAGGACTTCCCTGCTTTTATACTCCAACCCACTTGCAAGAAAGGCCAACATACCATTTGCCTTTTTGATTACTTGCAGCACCTGCATGCTAACTTTTTGTGTTTCATGCACAAGGACCCCCAGGTCCCTCTGAACTGTAGCATTTTGTAATCTCTCTCCATTTAAATAATAATTTGCTTTTTTATTTTTCCTGCCAAAGTGGATAACCTCGCACTTTCCCACATTAGACTCCATCTGCCAAATGTTTACCCACTCACTTAGCTTGTCTATATCCCTTTGCAGATTCTTTGAGTCCTCTGCACAACTTGCTGTCCCACCCATCTTTGTATCATCCGCAAACTTGGCTACATTACACTCGGTCCCTTCATCCAAGTCATTAATGTAGATTGTAAATAGTTGAGGCCCCCGCACTGATCCCTGTGGCACCCCACTAGTTATCGTTTGCCAACCGGAAAATGACCCATTTATCCTGACTCTCTGCTTTCTGTTAGTTGGCCAATTCTCTATCCATGCTAATATATTACCCCCAACTCCGTGAGCCCTTATCTTATGCAGTAACCTTTTATGTGGCACCTTATCGAATGCCTTCTGGAAATCCAAATATACCACATCCACTGGCTCACCCTTATCCACCCTGCTTGTTACATCCTGAAAGAACGCCAGCAAATTTGTTAAACATGATTTCCCTTTCGTAAAACCATTTTCAGAAATGCAAAATATCTGAAGTTAAAAAAAATGATGCAAATGTGTAATATTTTCATCAGCATGCAAAAAAGGGCAAAATAAGTTTTGGGTGTGACCCGCCAATAAAACTGGCAAAATCAAACTTGAGAAGCCCCCTTTAATCAGCTTAATATCACATCAGGACCGGGCCTATACAACACAGAGGGAGAGGAGGGGGGAGAAAAATAGGCAGAATTCAACAATTCAAATCTATTAACTGCAGCTAATTAGTTTCGTAGTCTAGTAGGAACAGATTTTAGAATAGTGGAAAGGATTGTAAAGTGATGTACTGTACAAAGGTCAAATCAACTCTGCGCCAGCGATTGCTTTTTCGTGACCTGCGCGGATGGCTTGTCAACGCGTATGTTGACAGGCCGCAAGTTCCAGATTTCACGCATGGATGGATTTCAAAATCCGTTTCATTGAGATTGGGTAGAATTGCATAGAAAGACAAAAATAAAAAGGTAGAATGAGAAAGGGGGCGAGGCAGGGGGGGGCGGGGAGGTGGGGGGGAGAGGTAGAAATGGCAAGCCACAGGGAAGATCGATTCATGCTTACCTGCACTAAATCTCTTGCAACCACCGATATTAAGCATTTGAAACCATAGAAAAGGATAAGAGCAGCAATGTCACTGGAACACCAGCACCTCAAAGTTCCCCTTTAGTACACACCATCCTGATTTGGACATATATCACTGTTCCTTCATTGTCACTGGGTCCAATGCCTACCTAACAGCACTGTGCGAGCACCATCACCACAAGGACTGCAGCCGTCAAGGAGAAGACCCACCACCATCTTCTCAGGGCAACTATGGATGATATTAAATGCGGCCTTTCCATTATTTCCCACATCCTGAGAACAAATAAAAAGTTACAGATGGTTGCAAATGACCCGCGAATTAACTGGCTGAATAGAATGGGCCGGATTTTCCGATCGGAGACTTCCTGCATGCGGATGCCTCTGATCAGAAAAAATCTACAAACGTACCTGCTGGCTCTGTAGCTCCCGACTCTTCCGAGCCTGGGCCTCTCCTGGTCCGCGCGTGCAGAGGCCCAGGTATCCCAGGGGCGCATGCGGTTCACAAACACCCCTGAGATCACGTGGGTCATGGGGAACCAATCAAAGAAGGGAATCCCCCTTCACACTTTTGACAGGTCTCTCCGCATAGATCTGTCAAAAGTATGAATGGGGATCACATTTAAAAACACAGTTAAACATTAAATTAAAACATTTTAAATCACGTATTTAAAATTAGTTAAAATTACATTAAATTAAATATTTTAAACAGAAATTTATTTTTTTGAAGAAAATAATTAAAGTTTTTTACGGGGCTAAAAATAAACTTACCTCTTTTAAAAGTATTTTTAAATTATAAATGAGTGAAAAAATTTTTTTTTTTAATTTTTTTAAACTCTTATGCTGGTAAAAGCAGGCCTTACACATGCTTTTACCAGGCGTAAGCTTTTTCAAGGTTTTCAGCGGGCGGAGGTTGTGCAGAAAGCAGAACTCCCTGCCCGCGGAGGCCCTTCTCCCGGGCAGGCGGATGATCTGTCAAGAGGATTCTTGACAGATCGGAAGTGCTGGGTTTTAGCGCATGCGCTTTGCATGCCTGAAACTAGCACTTGCAAGGCCCCTACGGGTGTGTATGCACCTCGTACACACCCGTAGGGATCGGAATATCCGGCCCAATGACTTTTGGAGCTCCTTTTAGCCAATGAGGGATCACATTTTATTGCTGTAAGTAATGGAAGACAGAATGGGGGAGGCACAGAGAAACAGGCCAGTTGAAGATTTTAAAAGCCAACTCAGATAATATAAGTAATAAATAATAATGATGTAAAACTAAAGTTAAAATATTTCTTCAAATATGAACAACATTGCTTTTTTGAGACATTTCTGGAAATTAATCTTTTGATTTTCCCCAAAATGTATTTCTTATTGATTTACCTCATCCTCCTTCCTATTTTTTTTTCAAATTGGGGAATGCCCAACACTTACAAGCCTTGATCCTGTGCTTAGATTTTTCAGTTTAAAACAGGAAGCCGATAATTAGAATTTGTGAGTGCCTGGCACAAGCAAAGCGACTTGCAAACCACTCCACCACACGCTTTGCACTAAATTTGCCACAAAATTTAAAAAAGTTATGTATCAAAAGAAAAAAGCAGAGCGTATTAGAATTGGAAAAAAAAACGTACAAAGTCAGCAAAGCTTCTGTAAAAAAAACTATCAAAAACAAATAACTAGAATTCAGAGAAAAGAAAGTTATGTTTCAAAATCTTGTACACTATTAGCATAGTCAGATGAGGATATATTCATGAAAGGAAGATCCTTCTGTTTTAAATGCAGAACACAAAGCAATTGCTCCTCACTGGAATTAAATCCTCTATCCTGTAATTTAGAAACTCGGAGGTATATTTTCCTTGATTTCACTAATGTTAGTGAAAAAAAGTAAATGGGCCAAAAATTCAGGCCCTTGCCGGGTGAGTACGCACTGTGTACTCACCCATAATGTGTCCCAAAGTGCCAGTTTCCTGCATGCGCTGCGCATGCGCGGGAAACCGGAACTTCCGGTCTGGTGAAGGGGGCGGTTCCTAGGTGAACCGCGTGCGCGGTAGAGGCTGCGCGCACGCAGCGAACTTAGATTTTTTTTCAGGTTTCTACGGGAGGGTAAGTAGTGAAGAACCTACGCTTATAAAAAGGAGGCGCAGGAGCCGTTTTCAACAAGGTAAGTGGTTAATTAAGTATAATTTAAAAAAAAATTCAACAGGTTTATCATTTTTAGATACTTTAAAGAAAGGTAAGTTTATTTTTATCACTTTTAAAAAGTATTTAAATTTTTTCAAAAATTTAATTTTTGTTTAAAGTGGTTAATTTATTTAACTATAGTTATTTTATAAATGTGATGGTTTTTAAAAAAAATTATTTTAAGTTTAGCTGTTCTTTTGGGGCCGATTTCAATTCACAGATTTGACATGCTCTTCCTGTCAAATCTATGAATGAAAGATGGTCTGCTGCCATTGGCTCTCCATGGCCCATGTGATCCCAGGGGACGCATCGCACTAACTGCGCCCCTGGGACACGCAAGCACTGCGCGCCGACTCTTGGAGCAGGACCAGGAGCTGAAGTTCCCGTGGGCCCAAAACACAACGGCAGGCGCGGTAGTTAAGTGCGCGCACGATCCTTACCCCCGCGGCAAGCCGGAGAGGCAAATTTCTGTGCCAATATCAGTGCAACCACAGACAGACACGGATTGCTACAACCATGTTTGGATCTGTGCAACTATAACTTCCAATCACCCTAATTGAAAGTGGATTAATGGAACAGAAATTACTGTGAACCCTCATTGGTATTGACCTTCTACTCAAACTGGCTTGTGCATTAACATTAACAAATAATGGAAAATAATTTACAGCATGGAAACATGTGCTTGAATGACATCTAAACCAGCCTGATACTACTTCTTTGTCTGTAATATACCCTCACGTCCATTATTCCAGATTTATTATTCACCCTATTTAGTGCTGTCGATGCCTTTCAGAACTGAATCAAGGTGTTGGTAATGTTGGTAACCATCAAAATAAAATCAATGACATCACTAGAAATACATCTAAAGGGCTCAAATTAATCAAAAATGATTATAAAATGTGCTTTAATTCATTGTATTTAAAATTAAATTTCAGTTGTTTAAAGGGGACTATCAAATTAATTGTGGGTAGATATGGATAAATGAATTCAGGTTTTGAATCAAACTGGTATCTAGCCTGTGTTTCAACTAAACCCTTTTAAACCTGTTGTCATCTCCATTGATAGCACTTGAAAATGTTCTTCTCACTTTCAGAACAGTAAAATTCTTTCTTCACTCCAAATTTAACGCATCAAAGCACCATTTCCACTAACTAATGATATATTGCAATTAACACTAACCTCCCCCACCGAAAAGATACAGGCCCAAAAATTCGTGAGGAAGCCTTCGTGCGAGGGTAAGGCTTCCCCGCGATCTCTCACTGCGCGTTGGCTTTTTCAGTTCCAGCTCGCACGAACTTGATGTTCTGGACAGCTGCTGTGCTGGGCTTGCGTATCCCACAGGCGCAGTTAATTCGTGCGAGCTGTGGGATCACGTGACTCAGTTAGAGCCAATGGCAGCACACCATCTTCCATTCATAACTTTCACATAAGTGCTGTGAAAGCTATGAATACTATAGCCCCCCAAAAGAACAGCTAAACCTCAATTAAATTTAAAAAAAAACCATCACATTAATAAAATAAGTATAGTTAAATAAATTAACCATTTTAAATAAAAAATTAATTTTTGAAAAAATTTAAAATCTTTTAAAAAGTTATAAAAATAAACTTACCTGTCTTTAAAGTCTCTAAAAAAGATATACCTGTTAAAAAAAATTCAAAATAATACTTAATTCACTACTTACCTTGTTAAAAGTGGGTCTTACACCTCCTTTTTTTATGTGTAATATCTTCCATACTTACCTGCGCGTTGAAACCACTAAGTGCACTGCATGCGCGCAGCCTGTAGCGCGCACGCGGTTCACCTAGGAACCGCCCCCTTTTCCATTCACCAAGTGCTGGTTTTCAGCGCATGCGCAGTGCATGCAGAAAACCGGCAATTGGAGACAGAATACGCGAGAGTACACAGTGCGTACTCTCGCGTATCAACACAAATTTTTGGGCCATCATATTGGCCCGGATTTTGTGGTCAGTGGCGAAGGAACGACGCTCACTGTTCATTATGCTTACATCTGTCCAAAGACTTCGGGCTGGATTTTGCCGGCGCTCAGAGGGCGGGTTTGGAGGCGGGTCCGCTGTCAAAATAGCAATGATTGACAGCGGGTTTCCTACCTGCCTCCACGCGAGTCTCCCAGGTGTTGGGTTTGTCTGCGGAGAACTGACCCGACACCAAGCGGTGGGGGAGACAATTGAGCTCATTAAATGGCTTGTTAAGAGCCAATTTAATGCTATTTTGCGGCTACCTTCCAATTTTACGTGCTCCCTCACGGGTTACTTGCTGCTCGGGGAACACGCCAGCTCACCCTGGCGTGAGTTGAGTCTGCTTTGATGTATCTGAGAAGCTGACAGCTGCAGAAATGTTGTAAAGGATGCCATGTTGCAGATGTTCAGTTTCAGAGTGCAGAAACTGTTGGTTACTGCATTCGTAAGACATATAGGAGGAGAAATTCAGTATTGCCCCATTTGGGGCGCAATTATCGGCCGGGCGCAAAGATTAGCGCCTGGTGCTAATTATCGCCACCGACTGCAAACTTGACTTTTATCACCCCTGGAGGTGATTGGAGCGCTAAATCAGGTGCTTCACACCTGTCTTAAGGCGCAAAGGCCGAGGAGCGAGGCGCTACCTCAGAGCGCTGGCGAAGCTCATGTGCTGTCAGTCAGCAACGGAACACACACACAATGGCACGGGCCAGTTCTTAAAGGGGATGGTTGATCTTGCTTTCCATCCACATCCTGCTCATTGCAGCCTTGAATCTCGGCCTGGAGAGACCTGCACATCAAATCTGCTGGAAAGAACAATGGAGAGTACCAGGGAAAGAGCTCAGAGTGCAGCCCCCACAGTCTCTTCTAAATCGATACAAGGAATGGCAAATCAAAATGAACCTGCAAAGTGCTGCTCAGTACCCAAAACTCCTTCACACAGCGTTGAATCTCTCCAGAAGACTCTCTCCCTCTCTCTCAGAATGCGTGGTTCAAAAATGGCACCAACAATAAAAGGCAGGAAGCGGTCGCCTTTAAATAGCGCTCCCCCAGTTAACTTCATGACTGCAAAACGCTCCCCTCAACATGTTGTTGCTAGCGTCAGGCGGTCAGGCAGGGGGCGCCACTCAATATCCGCTCCGGAGCGATACCGGGGCGTTGCGCACTCGACTGACGTCACGATCTGCCGGCGCATGAGATCGTGGCGGTAGTGTTTAGCACCGCCGCAAAGTGTCTAGTTAATTTCGTGAGCAGCGCAAACATCGCCGCGCCTGGGCGCTAGATGATTTGCGCCCCATTAGCGCCCTCTTAAGGCGCTAACGGGAGGCGCAACCAACTGAATCTTTCCCCCATAGAGATTTCTTTAGCTTGCAAGTGTTTAGAGCCAACTGGTTGTCCAGTGCCACCTCATTGGAACAGCCTCTCTCACCATTGACAGATCGCTTCTGTCATCTCACCTGCAGCTGCCATTTATTGCAGCTACATCGGTGCCCTTGAAACTATCTCACCTTGCTCCTCTGAATCCTCCCATGATCAGCCCCAACACCAACATCACCAACAACAACACCAAACTTCTCCGCCATTACCTGATGCTGCACAGGACACAGGGCATCAGCC
Source organism: Squalus acanthias (assembly GCA_030390025.1). Classification (NCBI taxonomy): domain Eukaryota; kingdom Metazoa; phylum Chordata; class Chondrichthyes; order Squaliformes; family Squalidae; genus Squalus; species Squalus acanthias. The sequence goes on along the minus strand of CM059432.1, from coordinate 20,484,506 downwards.
CCTGACAACATTGCTGCCCGGGAGGCCAGCGATGGCATCACCATGGCCAGACTTTCTTCACTTGATGCTGTAAACCCTGGCTGCCACATGATGCGCCAGGTTGACACCATCCCACACCAGCACCATAAAGCATCCCTTTAATGTCTAACCCATTCCATGCACACTCATCACTATAGCGGGGGGAGGGGGGTAGGGGCGGGGGGGCGGTGCGGGTGGCGGGGGGAAGTTATGTCTCAATATTCACTGGAACTCAGTAAGACACTTCTCAAGGTGCGCACAGATCTGTCCAATAAGGGGCAGTGTTGGAAAAATAGATTTCACTGTATGACAACACATTACCAGAAACTTCACATGAACATTGGCTAAACCTCTCAAGTGCCTACCCTTGTGTGTTGTTCGTTGGTATGATTGGACTAGGATGAGGGTGAGTGTGAGGGGTGGCTAGTGAGATGGGGATGTGATAATGTAGATAGAGAGAGATGGGTGGAGGTGCAAGGTAAGTTGGTGTAAGGATGTGCAGGAGAAGGGTATGGAAGGCAGAGTGATGGGGATGTGTTGAGTGGCAAGCAGGGTGAGTTTGAGTGTGGCTTTGCAGTAACGTTTCGTGATCCACTGAAATCATTGAAAGGTTGGCGCCACTGCAGCCAGGGACTCCTGACAACATCCCTGCTTTTGCCCTCCTGTGAAATGTGCAACCAGGCTGCGTTGGTGTCCTGGGGAGGTCTCTTCCACCCTTGGAAGGGAAGATAACCTACCTGCGTGCTGTGACTCCCTCCATAAGCATATGGAGGGAGTCATGGGAGAGCCTGGGTACAGCTGTGCACCTTTGTGCAGTGCTTGTCAGTGTTTGCAGCACCTCAATGCTGTAAAACACTGACAGAACAACTGTCAAACTCAATGTGGCCATGGTCCCTTTAAGGAAACCGACTGATGACGCGTCATCAAATGACGTCATCAGACCCGCTTCCTGTTAATTGGCTGGGAAGCCCGCAGGGCGGGCTTAACAAGGCCAATCAAGGGAAAATCCCTTTGACAGAGCGGCTGCAGCCGGGAGCAGGACCGGAACCCAGCAATCAGCCATCCTGCCTCCGCAGAGAAAATCCAGCCCTTCTTGTGGGCTTTTCAGCATCAACTTACAGTTACTCGAGGTCCTTTCCAGCGCGGCATCCTCTACAGGGGATCTGCGGCACGTGTGAACAGAGCAACCAACAGCGTGTCTCTTCAACCAATCAGAATGAAGAATCCTCACTGAGACACGCAGGCCGGAATTTTGTTTACCTGGGCGGGTCGTGTGCGGGCGGTCGGCGTGGTGGGTCGCGACCCCGTTGTTGATTCCATCCCGCTCCTGAAATCGACTTTGCATTAATGGGGCCGATTAAGCCCGCCCTGCGCATTACCCGGCCCTAGTAAATGGTGCGGGTCTGATGACCTCATCGATGACGCGTTTTCAGCCGGGATATTTAAAGGAGCCATGGCCACATTGCATCTGAAGGTTCAGCTAGGAGTGTGCAGGCAGCACACTGCACAATTAGACTGCTGCAAACATTTCCAGAGATGACTACACAGAGACAGAGGGCTGCACCCAGATTCTCCCATAACTCCCTTCATGTGCTTGTGGAGGGAATCAGAGCACACAGGGAGGTCCTCTTCCCTTCTAATGGGTGGAAGAGACCTCCCCAGGAGACCAAAAGAGCTTGCTCTAAATTGCAGAGGAGGTGAACAGCAGGGATGTGGTGAGGAGGACCTGGGTGCAGTGCCGGAAAGGTTTCAATGGTCTCATTAGATCAGGAAAGGTGAGTACAAAGTCACACTCAACTCCATCCTGCTGTGCCTCTCATCACATCCCCATCACCCTGCCTTCCCAACCCTGCTCCTGCACATCCTTACTCACACTAACATGTCCACACATCCCTCTCTCTCTAGCTACACACGCACATCCCCATCTGACTAGCCACCCCTCACACTACCCTCATCCTAATGAAATCATACCAACTAACAACACACAAGGAGGTCACTTGGCTTTGGCACCCCACTCCATCATAGCCTCCCTCTAAAGATGTAACCCATCCATTCCTTATACTCATTCCATCACTCTCACTCAACCTTCTCTACATTCCCTCCTTGCAGGAAAAGAGAGCCCACAATAAGAGGGAGAGGGAGAAAACTGGAGGTGGAACGCCATCATTGGCGACCCTAACAACAGCAGAGGAGGCAGCCTTAGAAGTTTCAGGAGTCACCGAGCAGCTGGAGGTGGGAGATGGAGAGAGGGGGACATCTCAACAGCCTGGTGACAGAATTACATATCATACAGCTACATGGCATACATCCGTCACTCATATGGGGACTGATGTCAGCAGCCAGTGAATGGTGATAATGTGCATAATGGTATCTGTACCCATTTTTCATGACATATCTAACTCATCTCTTTACTCTCCCACAGGTCGTTCAAGAGCTCCCCCCCACCCCCTCCCCCCTACTGTCCAGGACGAAGAGGAAGATGACTCCTCAGAGGAGCCTCCAGCCTCTGAGGGCGCACCATCACCAGACATAAGCGCACCCAGCACCAGCGCAGATATGCACACCTCAGTGGGTTCCACACAAGATAATGTAGTTTGGTCACCTGGTGTCTCACAAGTCACAAGTGATCAAGAGCAGATGGTGGAGACAGGGACAGCAGTGGAGACTCCTCGCCAGAGGGCGCAGGACGCTCCCAGCTCTGCTCAGCTGCATGCAGACGCTGAGCCTCGGGGGCCATCCAGAAAGTGGGTGTTCCTGGAGGCGTAGCAAGAAGTGCAGGAGGCTTTGACAGCGCGAGCGCGATGTCTGCAAATGTGCAGAAAATGGAGGAGTCCATCTCCAACATGAGTAACACCGTGTCGCAGGCGATGGTGACTGTAGGCTCTTCCATAGATAGGATGGACCCTGCATGGAGCAGCTAATGCATCACTCACAGGAGCACATGGTCTCTATGGAGAATAGATGGCTATCTATGGAGGATAGATGGCTATCTATGGAGAATAGATGGCAGAGGCTCATAGACCTCCTCTCAAGGAGGGATGTCAATGTAGACATGGGTCCTCATGGCCAACTGATGTGCAGCAAGGTGCCCTCCAGCCCCTTGCTAGCAGGGAAGTGTGGGTGGCCCATGAGAGAGATGATGGTGAGAGGGTACATGGAAGTGGGGGCTCCTCTCAAAGCGCTCACACTTCTCTCCTGTTGCCATCCCCTCAGTCAGAGCCCCAGATGCCTCCTAGGACAGAAATGGCCAAGTCTGCCCCTGCACAGTCGCAGGAGGAGCAGACTTTGGCGGGGCCATCAGAGGCTCCAAACCCCAGAGGAGGTCCGCCAAGAGTGTCTAAGCAGCACTGAAGTGAGCAGGCTGCCTCTACCTCTGCTGAAGCCACAGGGGTAGCACCTCGTAGAAGCACGCGTAAGAGAATGATGACACACAAGTAGATTCACAAGGGTAGCCAGTTAGGTGTTTTATTCAATGTTTCTGTAAAGTTTCCATTACTGTGATACCGCACATAAAAATCTTTATTTTCACCACTTTCCGGTCTTGGACAAATTTGTGTGCACCTTTGGAAGTGGCTTAGTGAGTTGGAGTGAATGGTGACACATAACGTTACCTCTCGCAATGGTGGTCAGTGTGAAAGGAATGGCTTGGTCATTGTAGGGATGCTTTATGGTGTTGCTGTGGGGTGGTGTCAACCTGGCGCAGCATGTGGCAGCCATATGGGTGTACTGCATAATGTTAAGTAAATCTGGTCATGATGAGCCCGTCCCTGGCCTCCCGGGCAGTAAGTTGCTTAGGTGCTGGTGGGATCTGGACTGCAGGTTCCTCCTGCTCCTCCTCCTCCTCGTCTTCCAGCTGATGCTCCTCCTCCTCTGAAGAAGAAGAAGCTGTGTGTTCAGTGCCTTGCTCCTCATGCAGCGCTAAATCCTCGCTGCTGTGCTGTGTTGTGCAGGGTGCAGCAGACCACAACGATTCTGGAGACCCTGGCTGCTGCGTACTGAAGGGCTCCTCCAGATCTGTCAAGGCATCTGAAGCACATTTCCAGTATGCCTATTGTCTGCTCTATGACACATCTGGTGGAGATGTGGCTTTCATTTTTTGTCTCCTGGGGCTCAGTATTTGGCCTCCTCAAGGATGTCATGAGCCACGTCGTCAGTGGATAGCCCTTGTTTCCAAGCAGCCAGCCGGAACGTCTGTTTGGAGGAACGAAGAGCTGAAGGAGGGTGGACTGGCACAGGACGAAAGAGTCATGGCAGCTGCCAGAGAATTTGGTGCACACATGCATGATGATCTTCCTATGGTTGCAGACGAGCTGCACATTGAGGGAGTGGAAGCCCTTGCGGTTGACAAACACTCCTGGGTTATGATGGGGTTCCCTTATGGCCACATGTGTGCAATCAATGACACCCTGCACCCGTGGGAAGCAAGCCAGAGTGGCAAAGCTGAGTGCACGCTCACTAACACTGGCTTCATCTGTGGCAAAGTTGATATAATTGGCTGACTTGGCAAATAGGACATCGGTGACCTGTGTGATGCATCTGTGGGTGGCTGACTGTGAGATGCCGCAAATGTCTGCTGCAGATCCCTGGAAAGAGCCTGAAGTGAAGAAGATGAGGGCGCTGGTGACTTTGACAGCCACTGGTAAGGAGTGTCCACCCATTCCTCTGGGCTGCAGGTCTTGTTCCAGCAATTTGCAAATGTCTGTGACGACCTGGCGCGATAGCCTGAGCCTCCTTTGGCACTGCTGCTCAGTCATGCTGAGGAAGCTCATCCTCTGCCTGTATACCCTGTGTTGGGGGTATGGCCTCTGGCGCGGTGCAGCCCTGTGCTGATGCCCTCTGTCCTGTGCAACATCAGGTGGTTGAGGAAAAGGTTGGTGGCGTTGTTGTTGGTGCTGCTGGTGTGCCTGGTGCTGCTGGAGTTGGGGCTCATCGTGGTCAGTTTCTGAGGACCAAGGTGAGACAGTATAAATGGCAACCTTGTTGACGGAATAGCTGGCAGGTCAAGTAGAGATGACAGAAGCGATCTGTCAATGATGTGATAGGTTCGAACAATGAGGTGAGACTGGATGGCAACTTTGCTGCAAACACTTGCAGCCTCTAGAAAGCTAAATCTGTGCTGGCAATGCAGTCAGCAACAGCTTCTGCCTGAGGAAAGTGATCAGCTGTAAGGTGGGAGTTTTTATTGTACTTTCCATGCTGTGCACTCATCAGCTGGATCAGTGGCCACTCAACTTCTGCCTCAAGTTGACAGATATGGTTCCCGAGCTGCGTGTTTCCCGTGGTCATCCAGGGAAAGTTGAATGGCAGGGTTAAAAAGACTCTTAAAGGCCTGACAAGTACCTTTTTAAAAAATCGTTTATGGGATCAGGGCGTCGCTGGCAATGCCAGCATTTATTGCCCATCCCTAGTTGCCCTTGAGAAGGTGGTGGTGAGCTGCCTTCTTGAACCGCTGCAGTCCGTATGGTGATGGTACTCCCACAGTGCTGTTAGGTATGGAGTTCCAGGATTTTGACCCAGCGACGATGAAGGATCGCCGATATACTTCTAAGTCAGGATGGTGTGTGACTTGGAGGGGAACTTGGATGTGGTGGTGTTCCCATGCGCCTGCTGCCCTTGTCCTTCTAAGTGGAAGAGGTTGCGGATTTGGGAGGTGCTGCTGAAGCAGCCTTGGCGAGTTGCTGCAGTGCATCTTGTAGATGGTACACACTGCAGCCACGGTACACCAGTGGTGGAGGGAGTGAATGTTTAAGGTGGTGGATGGGATGCCAATCAAGCGGGCTGCTTTGTCCTGGATGGTGTCGAACTTCTTGAGTGTTGTTGGAGCTGCACTCATCCAGGCAAGTGGAGAGTATTCCATCACCTATAATGATTTAAATTAGCTCGCCCGCCTCTGCTGTTCGGGTCGCTGCCGCGCCAGCAAACACACCCGAGGGAAAGGTGCGTAGGGGCCGGATGATGGTGGGTTTCCGACCTGCTCCAAGATATTGCAAATTTCCCACCTGACCCGCCTCCGATTGCATCCGCACAGACCCCAGAAAATTCTGGCCGCAGCGTCTAAACCAGGAAGTATAAATTCGAATATTTAATTCAATGTAAAATCATGTATAGAAAACAAAATAAAGAGAAAGAAAGATGAGATTAGGAAATAGAGATAAAAGCAACAGAAAGAAAAATAAAAAATGTTTTTATTTTCATTTTAATTTTGAATCTCCAACAATAATTACATTCTGAAGGAACGAGACTCCACACTTGTAAAATTAAATTTTCAGGGCCAGAGAGGTTGTTTGGCAGTAATTAATACTTATAATGCCATTAAAAATTCACTTACACCTGAATCCACTAGCCCCAACTTTTTCTGACATGTTTAGTGGGTAACTAATGGGTAAGTACTGCACCTTCATGTGTTTTAATGCCAAATCTCTCGGTGAGGTACCAGTGTAGCGAAGCTTGTGGAGGAGCAGGGCAAATCGGACAACAACTTCCGGATTTCTGCATTTAACTGCGCATGTGTGGATGCCAGAAGTTGCTGTCCGATTTACTCCATAATAACAGTGACTGTTGATAGCCTCACCAGTATTCCTATCGCAAAATCCGGGCCATGATATTCCACCAGAACTCCAATAAAAAACAAGCTTCTTTCTCAATATAATCTCTTTTGCAGATGACTTCCTTAAACCTCATGGATCAGTAAATTCTAGGCATCATGATTTGTATTTTCTGGAGCTCGAGTCAACAACTTGAAGCTTTCCCCAACAGATATTTCAAGCTCTGAGGTTCTCTGCATGACACAACATGTTCAACTTGATAGCTCCAAGCTTCCCCTTACAGACAACCCAAGCCTTGTGTGACTAGCCCATGCTATTTCATTTGAATACTCATCAATTCGAAAAAGGATCTCATATTGTTCTGTACCACTTGCCATTTTTTAATCACTTCAGTGATTTCATTATTTTATTAACAAGAACTTACAGAAGAACAACAGTTGTGCAAGATTTCATAATTTCCAATAGAAACCTGTACTACAGCATAATGGCCAGCTGAGGAACTGCGAGTTTCAGCAGCAGATTGCCGAGAAACCTAAAGCATATATATCCAGTAACAGTTTTGCGAGTTGACGTATAAAGATCATTTCAGCACTTCTGTGCCCCCAGTGGGGAACTGTGCTCGGAGTGAGTACGGTAACATAAGAACATAAGAAACAGGAGCAGGAATAGGCCAATCGGCCCCTCGAGCCTGCTCCACCATTCAATAAGATCATGGCTTATCCAATCTTCGCCTCAACACCACTTTCCCGCTCTCTCCCCATACCCCTTGACTCCCTTGTAGTTCAAATGTCTGTCAATCTCTGCCTTGAATATATTCAATGACTCCGCCTCCACAGCTCTCTGGGGTAGAAAATTCCAAAGATTCACGGCCCTCTGAGAGAAGAAATTCCTCCTCATCTCCATCTTAAATGGGCGACCCCTTATTCTGAAACTATGCCCCCTAGTTCTAGATTCCCCCACGAAGGGAAACATCCTCTCAACATCCACCCTGTCAATCCCCCTCAGAATCTTATATGTTTCAATAAGATCATCTCTCATTCTTCTAAACTCCAATGAGTATAGGCTCAACCTGCTCAACCTTTCATCATACGTCAACCCCTTCATCCCAGGAATCAACCTAGTGAACCTTCTCTGCACTGCCTCCAATGCAAGTATATCCTTCCTTAAATATGGAGACCAAAACTGTACGCAGTACTCCAGGTGCGGTCTCACCAGCGCCCTGTAAAGTTGCATCAAAACTTCCCTACTTTTATACTCCATACCCCTTGCAATAAAGGCCAACATTCCATTAGCCTTTTTGATTACTTCCTGTACCTGCATGCTAACTTTTTGTGTTTCATGTACTAGGACCCCCAGATCCCTTTGTACCGCAACATTTTGTAGTCTCACCCTATTTAAATAATAATTTGCTTTTTCATTCTTCCTTCCAAAGTGGATAACTTCACATTTTCCCACATTGTACTCCATCTGCCAAATTTTTGCCTACTCACTTAACCTATCTATATCCCTTTGCAGATTCTTTGTGTCCTCCTCACAACTTGCTAACCCACCTATCTTTGTATCATCAGCAAATTTGGCTACAGTACACTCGGTCCCTTCATCCAAGTCATTAATATAGATTGTAAATAGTTGAGGCCCTAGCACTGATCCCTGTGGCACCCCACTAGTTACTGATTGCCAACTGGAAAATGACCCATTTATCCTGACTCTCTGTTTTCTGTTAGTTAGCCAATCCCCTATCCATGCCAATAGATTACCCCCAACCCTGTGCGCTCTTATCTTGTGCAGTAACCTTTTATGTGGCACCTTATCCCAGGGTCTTAAAAGAAGTGGCTGCAGAGATAGTGGATGCATTGGTTGCAATATACCAAAATTCCCTGGACTCTGGAGAGGTCCCAGCGGATTGGAAAACCGCAAATGTAACACCCCTATTTAAGAAAGGAGGGAGACAGAAAGCAGGAAACTATAGACCAGTTAGCTTAACGTCTGTCATTGGGAAAATGCTGGAGTCCTTCATTAAGGAAGCAGTAGCAGGGCATTTGGAAAATCATAATCAGCTCACTCTACTGTGCTCTGGCTCGAGCCCTCTTTTTAGGGGTATAGTTTTAAATGTGGTATTTCACTGCAACCACAAATATTGAGATAGCACTGCCTCCACAGCATTTTCTTGCAAGGAATCCTGGAAAATTATCTGCACATTCTATGGAGATATGAAGATCCCATTCTTGAGGCAGAAAAGTAGCGTGTGATCTCACAGGGTAGTTTTGGTTTGCATGCAATTGCCAACACTTAAAAAAATTGCCACTTTTTAAATGAAGACGCTGCCTCTTTTGTTACACTTTTGCTTTCCACCTTAGAATGGAGGGGCTGTTTGACACCTTCAGCAGCTGTATTCTTTACTATTAAGTTATAAAACACATGATTGATGCACGTATGAATGAACTAATTCAAGACGTTGTGATCCAAATTTTTACAGTCAACATGATCACACGACGTCAGTCAATATAACTCACGCCTCCTTCTGCAAACAGTGAGGCTCCTGCTGGTTATTTCTGAATGCCTCTGAGAACACACAGTAACTGTGCAACATAATAATGTGAAATAATATCAACATACTGCTTTAAAAATAAAAGATTTGCCAGCATGCATTACTTTTAAAACATTTCCCCCCGAAATGACCAATTATGCATTTGTGCAGTGGATCATACACAATCAAAAAAAACATAATTCATTTCCCTGTCTGACACACACCCACCCACAAACAACCAGGCAGAACAAGCGAGTTGCCGGCTCCGCTTTGCGTTCTGGGTGTTGTAGTCCCCCGCGCTGCGCAGTCTCCGTGTGGTTCCTGCCGACTCCGCGCGGCCTGAACTACAACTCCCGGCAGGCACCGCGGTACGTCATGCGGGCCTTTTACACGTGACGTTTGGGACTTGCTGCTGGTTGTCTCTGCGTTCTGACAGCACCGAGTCACTGCAGGGGTAGGTGGTTGTTTTATATTATACATTTACTGCAACAGAAAGCAAACCTCGACATGCATATATAATATATATAATAATAACTATAAATATTTATTGCATAACTGGTTCCAGGGGCTCATACTGGAAGGGGTGGGTACCAGTACCAGCTATCTTTAAATCCTCTTGGTATCAGGCATAATCAATAATTTTTCCTCCCCATTTACAAAAAAGCAAAAGATGCAACTTGATACTTTTATTTGTAAATGTTGCGTTTTGTTGGTCTCTATCGTTTGGATTGCATCCCCCCACTTGCTGTGTGTGGAAATGGGGTGGGGAATACAAACAGAAACTGATAGGGTGCTTTATGTGTAATGATACTTTGTCCACGCCTTGTGTTTGAAAATAAACATTTTGTATCAAAGCGAAAGTTATTATTTATTATAGTGTTCCTGTTATCCTAGAAGTGTTTTAGTGTAGCTATTCTGTCCACAAGTACTGGAAGTGTTTTGGAGTAATAGTTCAACCTTTGTGTGGTCAAGGGCTGCAGCACAGTTGAGAGGTTTGGCAGATTACTGTGAAAGTAAATCTGGATTGCTGCTAGTCCGACAGTCTGTAACACTGTTTAACGGGCATTGGACCTGTTGAGCCTCCTCTTTTACAACAGATCATCTACAGTTAGTTTGCACTTATGGATTTCTCTAACTTCTAATAGAGCTGAAAATGTAAAATGTTCCAGAATAAAGAATTCTCAAACTTTCAACACTGGAAAGTTATATCCCACATAGTCTTGTTGGGAATCATAGGAATGCTGAGTTACTGTGCTTCTAGCTTACTGGGCCATCCATCGACTTCCTTATCCATTTTCCCTTTTTTAACTAGATATTTGTTGTGCTGGTCTTTAGGGGAGTTCATTCATGTAACATTTAATTACTTTTAGGTATGCGTGTTTACATATAAAAGTAATTATGTGTGTGTGTATACAAATGGTGTGTCACAATCCAGATATTGCACAAGCAAACCAACCTTTTTTTAAAAAAAAAGAAAACCAGCCACTGAAAACTGGGAAACTAAAACTTTCCAATCTCCACAGTTCAAACAATTGCCCTCTGATTGACTTGAAAGTGTGTTTGCTCTGACAACAATTTGGCTGTGTGGTCTTAAAGAGGAAGTGCTTCATCTTAGCAGCGCTACAGTACATTACATAACATTCCTACAAAAGCAAAACACTGCGGATGCTGGAAATCTGAAATAAAAACAGAAAATGCTGGAAATACTCAGCAGGTCAGGCAGCACCTGTGGAGAGAGAAATAGAGTTAACGGTTCAGATCGATGACCCTTCGTCAGAACTGGAGTTCTGACGAAGGGTCATTGACCTGAAACGTTAACTCTGTTTCTCTCTCCACAGATGCTGCCTGACCTGCTGAGTATTTCCAGCATTTTCTGTTTTTATTACATAACATTCCTGTCCTTTTTTTTTTAAAACCATGTGACCCGCATTAAACCGTGCCATGGAGTTTTGCTAGCAGTATAATAAAAGGGACATGACGAGTGCACATTTATGCCCATCAAGGTTTTAAGTGTCTCATTTTCCTCCATTTTAAAATTTCTGTAATTGATCTGAGAGGAAGATACAGAAAATACTTCCTAATTAACTTCAGTTATACTCAAAAGCATACAGAACAATTTACATTTCTGTAACATTCATCATGTACAGAGACATCTCAGAATGCTTCATAACGTGTAATGAGTGGACACCGAATGGAAGGGAGATGAAAGCATAGTCAAAGCAGAGTAAATTATGAGGGTGGGACCATAGTGTCTGAATGGTTACCGAAAGTGGGAGGGAAAGAAAGAAATTCAGTCACTTAAGAAATACATATTGATGTAGGCTTTAGAACGTCTAAATTCTAATTGACCTCTGCAGTCACATATAAGGAAAAGAAAGAAAGAAAGCTAATTGACCTGTTATTTGCCAGACCATTGATAGCAAGGCCCCAGAGCAATTACATCTTGCAGTCTTAAAGCTCATGGAATTGAAGGCAAATTATTGACCTGGTAAGGAGATTGGGTAGGCGGTGGAAGACAGAGTAAGGATAATGGGTATGTACTCGAATTGGAAGGAAGTGATTAGTGGTGTCCCACAAGGATCTGTGCTGGGGCCTCAATTATTCACTATATTTATTAATGACTTGGACAACACAATAGAGAGCCATATATCCAAGTTTATCAATGACACAAAGATTGGTGTCATAGTAAGTAGTGTAGACGGGAGCATAAAATTACAAAGAGACATTGATAGATTAAGTGAGTGGGCAAAACTGTGGCAGATGGATTTCAATGCAGGTCATCCATTTTGGACCAAAAAAGGATAGATCAGAGTATTTTTTAAATGGGGTAAAGCTCGGAACAGTGGAGGTCCAAAGAGATTTAGGGATCCGTGTACACAGTTCACTAAAATGTAGTGGTCAGGTACAAAATATAATCAAAAAGGCTAATAGAATGTTAGCTTTTATATCTAGCGGGCTGGAATATAAAGGGGAGGAAGATTTGCTCCAGCTATACGGATATGGAGATCGGGCGGGAAAGTGGAGTTGAGATCGAGGATCAGCCATGATCTTATTGAATGGCGGGGCAGGCTCGAGGGGCCGTATGGCCTACTCCTGCTCCTATTTCTTATGTTCTTATACAAAGACCTGGTTAGAGTACTGTGTTCAGTTCTGGGCACCGCACTTTAGAAAGGATATATTGTCCTTGGAAGAAGTACAGCGCAGATTCACAAGAATGTTACTAAAACTCCAAGGGTTAAATTATGAGGAGAGATTACATAAACTAGGCTTGCATTTCCTGGAATATAGAAGGTTAAGGGGTGATTTGATTGAGCTTTTTCGGATTTTGAAAGGAATTGATAGGGTAGCTAGAGAGAAACTTTTTTTGCTGGTGGGGGAGTCGAGGTCAAGGGGACATCAGAGCCAGAGCATTCAGGAGAGAAGTTAGGAAACACTCCTTCACACAAAGGGTGGTAGAAGTGTGGAACTCTATCCCAAAAAATGAAGTAGATGCTAGCTCAATTAATAATTTTAAATCAGAGATCGATGGACTTTTGATGGCCTCGGGCATTAAGGGATATGGAGCCAAGGCAGCTGAATAGAATTATGAAACAGATCAGCCATGATCTCATTGAATGGCGGTAACAGGCTCGAGGGGCTGAGTGGCCGACTCCTATACTTTGTTTCTAAATGGGCATCCACCACCACTTTAGTAGCAGAATAACAGAGTCATGCTCGTGCTCATCTAATAAAACAGTGTATCCTCAGTGGGCAGCATTATGGGAGAGTCACACGTGTGATCAAAATAATAGATATAGGGCATGTCTGTGTCCGTCACACTTCAGCTTTTATACTTGCAGATTTCAGCGCTGCACTTAAAAAAAAAAGTAAGAGGAAAGAGACCAAAAGTACTAAGAAAGAGAGCTAGTCATTGGAATGTACTGCAGAGGGATTCAAGGAGCTATGTTCTAGATAAAGAAGCAGAACCTCCACGACAGTAATCTCTGGATTCTTCTCAGTGCCACCTGCTGGACCAGACAGGGAGAGAAAGATTAGGATTGTCGATGCATTTTTGGAAGGATGGTGTAGAAGGGAGGGTTTTAGATGCCTGGAACCACTCTTGGCTCAGGGAAGACTATGCTGAGAGTATGAGTTAGTAGTCATTACAGAGAGCTGGCTACAAGCTGGGCATGACTGGGAGCCAAGTATTCAGAAAGGACAGGGAAATTGGGAAAGGAGGAGGAGTAGTGATATAATAAAAAGCACTATTACAGCAGTTGAAAGAAGGGGCATCCGTAAGGGTGAGCAGGCAGTAGAAACGCATCGGGTAGAATTAAGAAACAGCAAAGGATGCAAGATTCTGGTGGGAGTTGTCTGCAGACCTCCTGACTGTAGTGAGGTAGAAGCGGGATGCATAAATGTGGAGATCAGAGAAGCATGTAGCAAAAGCAAGATGGTTAGTTACAATGGGGGAGTTTAATTTTCGCAGACTGGGAGAAGCAGAACAACACAAGTTGTAAAGGCAGCGAATTTCTAGAGTGTATTCGGGACAGTTTCCTGGAACAACAGGTTTTAAAACCAACAAGGGAACAGGCCATACTAGAATTAGTTAACATTCTGATGGTTAGGGAACATCTTGCTGACAGTGACCATAACATGGTTGAAATTAATGTTACGTTTGAGAGGAAGAAGGGAGACTCTCAAAGCAAGGTTTGAAATTGAAGTCTGACTTCAAAGGAATGAGACATAAACTGACCGCAGTAAACTAGGCTGAACTATTAATGGGTAAACCTACAGAGAAATGGTGGAAGGTATTCAAAGAAGTATTTGCTACGATACAAGACCAGTACATACCCCTAAAAGGCAGAAACACCTCTTGTGTAGTTAGGTAACCATAGTCAACAAATGAGATAAGAGACAGTATCAAGCTAAAAGAGGCTTCAGCAAAGGCAAATTAATGTGGAAACCCAGTGGACTGGGAGAGCTATAAAAAGCAATAAAGGGATGCAAAAAAAGTAGTGAGCTGCAAAAAGGGCAGATGAAAAAACCTGCAAACGATATCAAGGCTAACAGTAAAGGTTTTTATAAATATATTAAAAGTAAATGGCTAAGGGAAATGTGGGCCCATTAAAGATGGACACAAGTGATGCTGTAATCGACAATAAGAAAATGGCAGACTTGTTCAACTTGTGTTGTTCTGCTGCTCCCAGTCTGTGTGAAAATTAAACTCCTCCATTACAACTAGCCATTTTGCTTTTGCTACAATGCTTCTCTGATCTCTGTATTTATGCATCCCGCTGCTACATCACTACTGTCAGGAGGTCTGCAGACAACTCCCACATTACAGGAAAGATGTGATTGCACAAGAGAGGGTCTGGAGGAGATTTAAGAGGATGTTGCCAGGACTGGAGAATTTTAGCTACGAGGAAAGATTGGATAGGCTGGGGTTGTTTTCTTTGGAACAGAGGAGGCTAAGGGGAGATTTAATTGAGGTGTATAAAATTATGAAGGGCCTAGATAGAGTGGATAGGATGGACCTATTTCCCTTAGCAGAGAGGTCAATAACTAGTGGGCACAGATTTAAAGTAATTGGTAGAATGTTTTTCACCCAGAGGGTGGTGGGGGTCTGGAACTCACTGCCTGAAAGGGTGGTAGAGGCAGAAATCCTCATCGCATTTAAAAAGTACTTGGATATGCACTTGAAGTGCCGTAACCTACAGGGCTACGGACCAAGAGCTGGAAAGTGGGATTAGGCTGGATAGCTCTTTACGGCCGGCACAGATACAATGGGCCAAATGGCCTCCTTCTGTGCTGTAAATTTCAATGATTCTATCTGAGTACTATACATCCATCTGTGTAGTAGAAGAAGAGGATAAAATGTCAGCAGCATAAGGGAACCCAAAAATAAATCCAGGGGAGGAACCTATTGGATTTAATACAAGTTTTAAAAAAAAAATTGTAATGGAGAAAATAATGTGACTTAAGATAGACAAATCTCCAGGATCTGATGGTTTCCACCCCAGGGTATGAAAAGAAGTAGGTGAGGAAATTGCAGATGCGTTGGTCATAATCTTCCAAAGCTCTCTAGATACAAGAAGTGTGCCTTTGGATTAGAAAATAGTAATTATCACTCCATTATTTAGGGACAAAGAAACCAGGTAACTACAGACCTGTCAGTTTAACCATTTGTGAGGAAGTTACGGGAATCTGGGAAAGAGCACCTGAACACTTGGACAAATATGAGTTGATCAAAGAGAGTTGGCATGAATTTTTGAAGGGTAGGTCATGTCTGACTAATCTAGTTGAATTTTTTGAGGACGTTACTAGCATGGATTTTAAAAAATGTATTCATTCACCGGATGTGCACATCGCTGGCAAGGTTAGAATTTATTGCCCATCCCTAATTGCCCTTGAGAAGGTGGTGGTGAGCTGCCGCCTTGAATTGCTGCAGTCCATATGGTGAAGGTACTCGCACAGTGCTGTTGGGGAGGGAGTTCCAGGACTTTGACTTGGCGACGATGAAGGATCGGTGATATATTTCCAAGTCAGGATGGTATGTAACTTGGAGGGGAACTTGCAGGTGATGGTGTCCCGTGCGCCTGCTGCCCTTGTCCTTCTGTGTGGTAGAACTTCTTGAGTGTTGTTGGAGCTGCATTCATCCAGGCAAGTGGAGAGTATTCCATCACATTCCTGACTTGTGCCCTGTAGATGGTGGAAAGGCTTTGGGGAGTCAGGAGTTTGCAGAATACTCAGCCTCTGACCTGCTCTTGTAGCCACAGCATTTATGTGGCTGGTCCAGTTATGTTTCTGGTCAGTGGTGACCCCCAGGATGTTGATGGTAGGGGAGTGGACGATGGTAATGCCATTGAATGTCATGGGGAGGTGGTTAGACTCTCTCTTGTTGGAGATGGCCATTTCCTGATAGGGTTGATAGGGAGTCTCTATGGATATTGTCTATATGGCCTTCCAGCAGGCGTGTGATAGAGCACCGCACAAGATATAATTAGCAAAAATGAGAGCGCATGGAATTGGAGATAACCTTGTGATAAGGGTCAGTAATTGGTTGGGAGGGAGTAGACAATGAGAGTAAGGATAAAAGGTTTTCATACACTGGGTAGTGGAAATCTGGAACTCGCTCCCCAAAGGGCTGTGGATGCTAGGTCACTTTAAATTTTCAAGACTGAGATCGATAGATTTTTGTTAGGTAAGGGTGTCAAAGAATGAAGTTCTTTGTCTGCTTCCTCACCCACTCCCTCTCCAAACCTGGCCATGTTAACATGGATGTGACTGAAAAGTTTCAACCTTGCCTGGGGATGTATGCCAGCTGTTGTTTTTATTTCCCTCATAGTTTTCTGCTCTGCTGAATGTACTGAGCCATGCTGCTAAATGACTCCTCAGACATGATCAACTTTCCGCCAATTTACACAAGTTGCCATTTTAAAACAAATGATCCTTGATAATGATTGTAGCTAGCCTCTTGGACTGTAATGGGCAAAACACATTGCTGCCCTCGCCCATACTCAGTCCACACTCATTGGATAATGATCATAAGCAGCGACCCTAGCAGAGTGTCTCCTCCCCACCTCCCTACTTCAGGGACATTGAAGCCAGTGGCAGTGCTGCTATGGTACTTGACACTACTTAAACATTTTTGAAAGAACAAAAAGGTCACCTCAACAGAAATCTGAGTGACCATTTGAGATTTTCAAATACTTGCTTTTGTGAATAAAATATAGTTAAGTGTTTCAAACATTCACGCTGAAGGAAGTGGAACCTGAAGTTTTGCCATTCAGAGGAGCATCAAAGCTTTAACTAAGAGATCAAGATACACCTGACATTGCAGTTCCATTAGCTATCCTCTTGCATTTGTTTGGTTTCACATCAAGATGTAGAATACAAATGCTATGTGTCCCATGTCTAAGCAATGTGTTTAGAGAATTGCAGACAGAATTAGCTAGAATATTTAATGTCACATCAATAAAATCATATCGATCATAAAATCATGGGAGACGGGGATATGTTGATTTTACTGTGAAGACAGTAATGGAATATGCTGCTGAGAGCTGACATCTACAACACTAATAAGATCAAAGTACATGATACAGGGCCTTTAATTTTTTTTAAGGAAAATATCAGACCAGTAAAATCCTTTGACAGATCAATTTATGAAAATGAAGGAACATTGCATTAAAAGGAATGTAGCCGCATGGCTAGATAATAGAATGGTAGATTAAGGATAAATGGATATTTTGGGGAATTGCATGGTATGGGTTGTGGTGTGCCCTGTCGTCCTGTGTTGGGACCTTTTTCGTTTTCCACTTTTATAAATGATTTGGACATGGGTGTAGAAGAAATGATATCAAAGTTTGCTGATAATGCTAAATTAGGGGACATGGCAAACGGTGGTGGGAGTTTGCAGGAGGACATAGACAGGTTAGTGGACTGGACAGATAGATGGCAGGTGCTGTTCAATATAGAGAAACATAAAGTAGTACAATTTTGGGCGGAAAGTACTGGTGAGCGAGTGGAGGAGCAAAGGGATCTGGAGTGCAGTTGCATCGATTTTATGAAGGTAGAAAAGACCCTAAAAGCAAAACGGAATTCAGGGGTTCATAGATCAGGGTATTGAATATAAAAACAAGGGTAGGTCACAGTTCAATTATGGCATACAGCTCTGGACACCTCATTATAGGACAGGCAGTAGAGCCATGGATAGGGCACAGCAAAGATTTATTGGAAGGAGATGAGGAATGGAAAGTTAGTTATCAAGAAAGGCTCACAACATTGGGATTTTTTTTGCTGGAACCGAGAAGGTTAAGGAGGAGGAATTTTATAGAGGGTTTTTAAAATTATGAAAGGTTTTGAGAGGATAAATGCTGCAAGATTGTTTCCAATCGGTAAGTAGGCAACATAGACAATAGAAGAAGGAAGAATGGATTTTTTCCGAGGTTGATTATAATATTGAATGCTTTACCACAAGTGGTTATTGAGACCGAGACTTTAACATGATTTAAAAGGGGAATGGATGAGTATTTTAAAAGTAATATAAAAAGTTTTGGGGAAAGGACAGGGAAATGGGATTTGAGTGGACAGTTCCAGAGCTAGAACAGGCATGATGGGCTGAATGGTCTCCTGTACTGTAAATTGTGTGATTCTATCGGTCAATGGTCCTTCAACCTTCTCTTTGTTGTTCTTCCAAAGCTCCAAATAGGCTATTTTTCATGTTCATTCCCATCCTTGTAATGCTAAAATTGAAAGTCACTGCATAATTTTCTCCGATAACTCATTCTCCAATCGGACTTCAAACTGTGCAATGTCTTGCCTCCCTCAGTCTTCCCTTCCTCCAATAGTCTTGAGGCTTTTAAAACACAATCTTGGCATCACCCATTCATTGCTATTTGATTCCTCATTTACTGTCTCCTCTTAAATCTTGATTCCTGCACAATTGTTCTTGATTCTTCACGTAGGTTCCTAAATTTAAAAAGAGGCTGGTTTCACTGCGCCTTTATAGTTGAATACTGTCTTCAAGGAGATATCTCTGTGCATGATTCTATGCCATTCATCTCATGCAATTTGGCAGAATTACCACTACCCTTACAAATTGTGTCTGTGAAGTCAGCCTTATTAAAATGCTCAATATGAGTCAACAGGTGAAAGGCAAGTGAGAGCAGCATACGGCTGTTGAAAATAATGATGAGAACGCCCCAGAACGTCTATGTGGCTTCCTAACTCTCTTCATTTTTGAAGACTGTATGACAGCTGACAGTGATATGTGGATCACAAAGGCGGTTGAGTTATTTCAAGTATTAAGGCCACCAGAGATGAAGATCCAACTGCTTCTAAAGTGGAGCCAGAAGCAAGCAATGAGCTGGATGATATTGGATCTGACCTGCTGCGTGTTGCTGCAAACAATGCTCAAGAATATTTTGAATATTTGTGATTTGTTGGAAAAAATTGCCTGAAAATTACTGATGGTGTCACAGAAGATTTGTTAATTACATGTCTTAGTTTGACACCTTCGCAGCCCTAGGGAACAGTAAACCACAACATCAAAGTTCCAAACAGACTTTTCCCCAATAAACATGTTGGCAGTGGCAGGGAATCAACTTTATTCATTTGGATGTAAAGTTTGAGGCCTTGATTTCTCCACAGGAGCAAAAATAAATTACTATATTGCATTCGAGTTTTAAACTTGTTATAGACTCCATTTGAACCGAAACTAAACTTGATTTGCATTCATAACTAAATTTAGTATTGAATTTACAGTATTACTAAGTACAGGGGCGAGAAATTATTGGCTGCCGTGTGCAATTTTTGCATCAGTATTACATGATTTCCATGCTACATTGATGGAAAATGGCAGTATAAATGGGGAAACAAATCTTCAATCTGTCACTGCGTCAAATTCAGGTGAGCACTGTGAATTCACATCGATAGGTCTCCTTTCACTTTACGCTGCTGGTTACACTTGCACTGTGATGTGAAGTGAGCTTTAAAAGCTTCTAGTTTTTTAGTGTTTGGAAAGAGCTTAATATTTTTTATTCATTCACGGGATGTGGGCTTCGCTGGCAAGGCCAGCATTTATTGCCCATCCCTAATTGCCCTTAACTGAGTGGCTTGCTAGACCATTTCAGAGGGCAGTTAAGAGTCAGTTACATTGCTGTGGGTCTGGGGTTGCATATAGGCCAGACCGGGGAAGGACGGCAGATTTCCTTCCCTAAAGGACATTAGTGAACCAGATGGGTTTTTACGACAATCCAGTAGTTTCATGGTCACTGTTACTGATGCTATCTTTTTATTCTAGATTTATTAACTGCATTTAAATTCCCCAACTGCTGTGGTGGGTTTTGAACTCATGTCTCCGGATCATTATTCCAGGTCTCTGGATTACTTGTCCAGTAACATAACCACTATGCTACCGTTCCTTTGTTTTCTAATTGGAATATGTTCAGAACTATGAAAGTGACTTTCATTTGTCATTAAATGCTTTGGTAAAATGTTAGAATGCCACTTCGAGGACGGTCTTGAGTTTTAAATAAAGTTTTTTAAAATTAGCTGCTACTTTGAAGAAAGAAAATGGTTTGAAAGGGTTGGACGATGCCTTAAAAATGTTGTCTCCCAACAAGCATATGATGTTTCATTTGTGTAGTGGTTATAACTTTTCATTATTTTGTTAAGAAACCTCGGTATCAGGCCAATACTGTAGTACAGGACACAACCAATAGTCGGTCAAGAGATAATATAAATCAAGTAGACGCTCTCCTCCCCCCCCCCCCCCCCCCCCCCCCCCCAACACTGCCTCTGTGTTGTCAGAAATCCAGTCCTTGATTAGCTCCAATTTTGTCCAGTAAACATTGGGAAGACCAAAGCTGTTACATCGAACCCTCACCAAAAACTCCGTACGCCTGCCACCGATTCCATCCCCCTCCCCAACCATTGGCTGTGGTTGAACCAGACTCTTAGCAATTTTAGCGACTTATTGACCCTGAGCTGAACGTCAGACCCCATATGCTCTCCACCTCCGTAACATCACCCAACACTGCCTCAGCCCATCTGCTGCTGATACTCTCATCCATGGCTTTGACACAAGACTCGAATATTCCAATGCTCTCCTGGCTGGCCTCCATACTCCACCCTCATCTGCTGCTTGCATCCTATCCTGCAAGAAGTCCCACTTACCCACCACCCCTGTGTTCGCTCACCTTGCATTGGCTCCGAGTCCCCCAGCACCTCAAATTCAATCTCTTAATGGCGTCTCTACAGCTGTCAAACCACCACAAACTCGTCATCCTCCACTCTGGGCTCTTGTGCACCCTGAAATTGCTTTGCCCCCATCATCGGCAACTGCACCTTCAGCCTCCAGGCCCTAAGCTCTGGATTTCCCTCCCTAAACATCTCTGCATCTCTACCTCCCTCACTTCCTTTAAGACCCTCCTTAATACCCACCTCTTTGACCAAGCTTTTCGTCACCCCTCCGAATATCTCCATCTTTGACTCGGCATCGAGTTTAACCTGAATAAGCTTCTGTGATGTGCCTTGGAATGTGTTTCTATGTTAAAGGACTATATAAAAAAGGCTGGCAGTACTTAAAGTGGACAAGTCACCTGGTCCAGATGAGTATACATCCTAGGTTGCCGAGGGAAGTAAGGGTAGAAATTGCGGAATTGCTGGCCACAATCTTCCAATCCTCCTGATATACAGGGGTAGTGCCAGAGGACTGGAGGATTGCAAATGTTACACCCTTGTTCAAAAAAGGGGAGAAGGATAAACCTGACAGTTACAGGCCAGTATGTTTAACATTGGTGGTGGGGAAGCTTTTAGAAACAATAATCTGGGAGAAAATTAATAGCCACTTGGACAAGCATGGACTAATAAAGGAGAGCCAGCACGGATTTGTTAAGAGCACATCGTGTTTGACTAACTTGATTGAGTTTTTTGATGAGGTAACAGAGAGGGTGGATGAGGTTGTGTACATAGACTTTCAAAAAGGCATCTGATAAAGTACCACATAATAGGCTTGTTAGCAAAATTGAAGCCCATGGGGTAAAAGGGGCAGTAGCAGCATGGATACAAAATTGACTATGGGATAGAAAACAGAGTTGTGATGAAAGGCTGTTTTTCGGACTGGAGGTGGGTATACAGTGGTGTTCCCAGGGTTCAGTACCACTGCTGTTTTTTGATATACATTAATGACTGGGACTTGTGGGGTACAGGGCACAATGTTGAAATTTGCAGATGACACAAAACTTGGAAGTGTAGTCAACAGTGAGGAAGATAATAAAAGACTTCAAAAGAACATAGACAGGCTGGTGGACACATGGCAGATGAAATTCAATGCAGAAAAGTGTGAGGTGATAGATTTTGGCAGGAAGAATGAGGAGAGACAATACATACTAAATGGTACAATTTTAAAGGGGGTGCATGAACAGAGAGACCTGGGGGTGTTTGTGCACAAATCTTTGAAGGTGGCAGGACAGGTTAACTAAGCAGTTAATAAAGTATATGGGATCCTGGGCTTTATAAATAGAGGCATAGAGTACAAAAGCCAGGAAGTTATGCTAAACCTAAATAAAACACAAGTTCGGCCCCAGATGGAGTATTGTGTCCAATTCAGGGCACAACACTTTAGGAAGGACATGAAGGGGGAGAAATTCGGTATCGTCCCGTTTGGGGCGCAATTATCGGCCGGGCGCAAAGTTTAGCGCCTGGCGCTAATTATCGTCTCCGACTGCAAACTTGGCTTCTATCGCCCCTGGAGGTGATTGGAGTGCTAAATCAGGCGCTACACACCTCTTTTAAGGCGCTAACGCCGAGGAGCGAGGTGCTAACTCAGAGCGCTGGCGAAGCTCATGTGTTGTCAGTCAGCAATGGAACACACACACTGGCGCCGGCCAGTTCTTAAAGGGGTGGGTCGATCTTGCTCTCCATCCACACCCTGCTCATTGCAGCCTTGAATCTTGGCCTGGAGAGACCTGTACATCAAATCTGCTGGAAAGAACAATGGAGAGGCCTAGGGAAAGAGCTTGGAGTGCAGCCCCCATAATCTCTTCTAAATTGATGCAAGGAAGGTCAAATCAAAATGAACCTGCAAAGTGCTGCTCAGTACCCAAAACTCCTTCACACAGCGTTGAATCCCTCCAGAAGTGTCTCTCTCAGAATGCGTGGTGCAAAAATGTCGCCGACAAAAAAAGGCAGGAAGCGGTCGCCTTTAAATAGCGCTCCCCCAGTCCCTTCCGACTGCAAAACGCTCCCCTCAACCTGTTGTTGCTAGCGACAGGCGGTAAGGCAGGGGGCGCTACTCAATATCCGGTCAGGGGCGTTGCATGCTCAACTGACGTTACGATCTGCGGGCGCAGGAGATTGTGGTCGTAGTGTTTAGCGCCGCCGCAAAATGTCTGGTCAATTTCGCGAGGGGCGCGAGTTGCTTTGTGCCCCATTAGCGGCCCCAAGAGGGCGCTAACAGGAGGTGCAAAGCAACCGAATTTCCCCCCCCCCCTCAAGACTTTTGAGAGGGTACAGAAGAGATTTACTAGAATGGTTCCAGGGATGAGGGAATATAGTTATGTGGATAGACTGGGGAAGCTAGGGTTGTTCTCCTCAGAACAGAGAAGGCTAAGAGAAGATTTGATAGAGGTGTTTAAAATTTTGAAGGGCTTAGATGGTGTAAATAAAGAGAAACTGTTTCCAATGGCAGAAGAACCAGAGGCGATGTGTGGAAGAACCTTTTTACGCAACGAGTGGTTAGGATTTGGATTGCGCTGCCTGATAGGGAGGTGGAAACAGATTCAATAGTAACTTTCAAAATAGAATGGGATAAATATTTGAAGGAGAAATAATTGCAGGGAAATGGGGAAAGAGCGGGGGAGTAGGGCGAACTGGCTTGCTCTGCAAAAGAGCCGGCACAGACTCGATGGACCGAATGGCCTCCTCCTATGTTGTACTGTTCTATGATCCTGTAAAGGCAATTTGTTGTTGTGGTTCGGTGATGCGAAGCTTGCAAATGCTGTATGTTGTGGGCGGGAGATGAGGAGTTCTGTGATTCTGAGTTCCTTGAAAAGAAAGAGTAGGAGTCATTTCAAAGATTTTAGTAAGGGTTTCAGCGAATAGGAAGTGGTTGTTAAGAGGATCAGTGACCACTGTAGTACTGATAAATTAAAAATGAGAAGAGCAGCGAGAAGGAGTTGGATGATAAAATTATTCTTGTGTCCTCTCCAGGAGTGTGGGGAGAATGCCAGAAGAGCATCCACAGAGATGGGAGCAGTATTCAAGTTTTGGATAGATTTGGGACTTAGAGAGAGTTAAGAGTTACTAATGAGAAAATAGCATTTGGCACAAAAACCAAGGCAACCAAACTTCTTAGAGGTAGCTTCAGCAATGGAGGTGATGGTTTGGTGTTTGTTTGAATCAATAGCAGCAAGTGATGTGCATTCCCCTGCCTGAAAATTCTCTGCATCATGCTTCACTGCCTTTTTCTTAATAAAAGTGTGATCCCTGATGAACAAAGGCTTCTTTTAATCATATGTCCTTTCCTCAGTCATTTCTGCAGTCATGTGAGGTTTAAATTTTTGGTGAAGGGAGAGTATTCAGTAACTTTCCATTTGATTTTTTCCCACTGAGTGAAATATGAATGCATGCCCTGATTTTTTTTTTAATGAAGTAATGTTGTATATTAAATATATACATTTGGATCGGGGAGAGTCCTTAAAGATCTAATCAAGTCTGAATTGCATGCTTATCTTCTCGCTAATAAAAAGCAAGAACTTGCATTTATATAGCATCCTTCACAACCTCAGGCTGTCCCAAAAGCGCTTTACAACCAATGAAGTACTTTTGAAGTGTAGTCACTGTTGTAATGTTGGAAATGCAGCAGCCAATTTGCGCACAAGGTCCCACAAACAGCAATGTGATAATGATTACCAGAATCTGTTTTAGTGATGTTGATTGAGGGATAAATATTGACCAGGATATCGGGGAGAACTCCCCTGCTCTTCTTTGAATAGTGTCATGGGATCTTTTACGTCTACCTGAGAGGGCAGACGGGGCCTCCATTTCACGTTTCATTGGAAAGATGGCACTTCCAACAGTGCAGCACTCCCTCCGTACTGCACTGAAGTGTCACCTTACATTATGTTCTCCAGTCTCTGGAGTGGGACTTGAATCCTCGACCTTCTGACCCAGGAGCGAGCACGCTACTAATGAACACTCTTGTATACTGCGCTCCGCAATAAATGCTCTCCTCAGGATATTCTTTGATTTATATGAAGTGGGGGTGGTTGGGGGAAGTAGACCTAATGTGAATGTTTGCCAGAATTAATCTTCGATTCACTCAATCATATTCCAATTGTAACCTTGTTTGTCTGCATCTTGCCACATTTCCTGCCCCCTTCAGGGGATGGATGTACGTGAATCTCGTGTAACTCTGGCCCCACAAGTTTCATTTGCCCACCAAATTCAGGGGGAGGGGGGCCAAAAGTTGGCTTCCAGCAAAGTAACTTGGCAACTTGAAAGGAACAGCACTGTTTATCTCACTGTGATGCTGCACAAAATGTTCCTGCATTGGAGAAAACTTAATTGAAATGGTAAAAAGATGCATTTTGCTTGCACATGATTATTAAGATTTAGCATATGTTGGCTGATATTTTGCGACTGACCAGTAGATGTGTCTACTGAAAATGAAGAACTTAAAAAAAAAATTCACACATTGAATGTGATACATTACTGACTGACTTTGAACCATTTGGGGAGTAGTAAGCTGTGTACATGTGTAAATAATCTCCAGCAACATTGCTTATGATCTCAGGGATGGAATGGGGCAAATATTCCTCTCGTTGCGCATGCATTGTGCTGGATGTGGAGACCAGTGCTCAGGCAGGGTGGAGTGAGTGGCAGGCCAGGGCCAAGAGCGGCAGGAATGGCTAAAAGGGCTAAAGCTCTTAGTAGGTGGGGGCTGGGAGTGAGCAGTGGGCAAGGTGAGAAGCCCCTGAGAGTGTCGGAGGATTGCAAAGTACAGGAAACTCTTGTTTAACCAGCACCTAAATATCCGGAATTCTCTCTTAACCGGCAAAAATCATACTCCGAAAACTCCTCTCAAATAACCGGCAATGTTGCCGAGTCAGAGTCTCCCGCGAACGCCGAGTTAGTCAGTGGGGGTAGTTCTCCAAAGTGCCACTACTCGGCCTCCTGGCGCTGTCGGAAGTCCGAACACTGCAGTAACAGGTGTCTGATTCTCCCGCGCTGCCGGGAGTCTCACTTACTGTTAAGTAATTAAAGAGTTATGGATTACCCTCAACTGGCAGTACTGTACTTAATCAAGCATCTTCCACCATCCATTTAACACAACATTCTGTAGGTGAGTAACCAAATACTGTATACTGCACATTTCTTGATTTTTTTTATGTTAAAAATAGCCTCGGTAGATATAACTCTCCGTTATCCGGAACTTTCGATCAACCGGCAGCACGCCGGTCCCGTCGGTGCCGGATACCAAAGAGTTTCCTGTAGATCAAACCTTGTGTTAGAGTGGCAGGCCCATGCCAGTTGCAGAAATAAATCTGCCGCCCACCTGCACCTACTTAAACTTGAGCTCATCCAAAGCTCGGCTGCCCGTGTCCTAACTTGCACCAAGTCCCGTTCGCCCATCTCCCCTGTGCTCACTGACCTACATTGGTTCCCGGTTAAGCAGCACCTCGATTTCAAAACTCACATCCTTGTTTTCAAATCTCTCCGTGGCCTCGCCCCTCCCTGTCTCTGTAATCTCCTTCAGCCCCACAACCCCCCGAGATATCTGCGCTCCTCTAATCCTGCCCTTTTGAGCATCCCTGATTATAATCGCTCAACCTTTGGTGGCCGTGCCTTCTGTTGCCTAGGCCCTAAGCTCTGGAATTCCATGCCTAAACCTGTCCGCCTCGCTACCTCTCTTTGCTCCTTTCAGATGCTCCTTAAAACCTACCTCTTTGACCAAGCTTTTGGTCACCTGCCCTAATTTATCCTTATGTGTCAAATTCTTTGTCTTAAAATACACCTGTGAAGCGCCTTGGGACGTTTTACTATGTTAAAGATGCTATATAAATACAAGTTGTTGTTGCTCCTGCCTTTGGTGGTGGTCTAATAGTTATAAATACAGAATAAATGAGTAACAATATATGATACATAAATATTAGAAATGGTATATAATTAGAAAGTTAACATATATCCAACAAAACATCTAAATATATCATTGTATAAAGTTATATGCAAACATATGATTGGATGTAAATGTTTGATATAAAATTACTCGTCGATCCCATGTGGCAGTGCCCAGGGACAGTCCAGTTTCTGATGTTTACTGTGGTCCCCCAGCAGCCTAAGTGGTTTAAAAACAGGAATTGCTGGAGATACTCAGCAGGTCAGGCAGCATCTGTGAAGAGAGAAACCGAGTTAACGTTTCAGGTCGATGACCTTCGTCAGAACTGGAAAAAAGCAGGAAATGGAACAGATTTTTAAGCAAGTGTAGGGGCTGGGAAAGGGGGGAGGGGATGAAAGAACAAAAGGGAAGGTCTGTGATAGGATAGAAGGCAGGAGAGATTAAGAGACATTAAGAGATATTCAAGGCAAAAGGAGATGGTAATGGGACAGGTTAAGAAACAAAGGATGGCTCTAGATGAAGTGTGAATTGCGCTGGCAGAATGAAAGACAGCTGCCATGTGGGAGAGAAGAAAAAAGACAGACAAAAAGTGTGGATAAAAAATTATATATATGAGAGGGGCCGAGGTTATGATCTGAAATTGTTGAACTCTGTGTTGAGTCCAGAAGTCTGTAAAGTGCCTAATCGAAAGATAAGGTGCTGTTCCTCGAGCTTACGCTGAGCTTCAGTGGAACAATGCAAGAGGCCGAGGACGGTGAGGTCTGAGTGGGAGTGGAGCGGAGAATTAAAGTGACAGGTGACCCGAAGCTCGGGGTCCCCCTTACGGACTCAACGGAGGTGTTCTGCAAAGCGGTCACCCAATCTGCGTTTGGTCTCCCCAATGTAGAGGAGACCGCATCGTGAGCAGCGAATACAGTACACTAAATTGCAAGAAGTACAAGTAAATCACTGTTTCGCCTGGAAGGGGTGTTTGGGGCCCTGGACAGTGGGAAGGGGGGCTTGGTATAAGGGCATGTGTTGCATCTCCTGCACTTGCACGGGAAGGTGCCGGAGGAAGGGGTGTTGGGGGTGATAGAGGCGTGGACCAGGGTGTCGCAGAGGGAGTGGTCCCTTCGGAATGCTGAAAGGGGAGGTGAGGGGAAGATGTGTTTGGTGGTGGGATCATGCTGGAGGTGGCGGAAATGGCGGAGGATGATATGTTGAATGTGGAGGCTGGTGGGGTGAAAGGTGAGGACAAGGGGAACTCTATCGTGGTTCCAGGAGGGAGGGGCAGGGGTGAGGGCAGAAGTGCGGGAGATAGAACGGACACGGTCAAGAGCCGTGTCAACCACAGTATAGGGGAATCCTCGGTTGAGGAAAAAGGAAGACATGTCGGAAGCATGAGTAGGGAAGGTGGCATCGTCAGAGCAGATGCGGCGGAGATGAAGAAACTGGGAGAATGGAATAGAGTCCTTACAGGAAGCGGAGTGGGAGGAAGTGTAGTCCAGGTAGCTGTGGGAGTCAGTGGGCTTGTAGTGAATGTTTGTCAATAACCTATCCCCAGAGATGGAGACGGAGAAGTCGAGGAAGGGAAGGGAAGAGTCGAAGATGGACCATGTGAAGGTGAGGGAAGGGTGGAAATTGGAAGCAAAGTGAATGAAATTATCTAGTTCAG
This sequence comes from Squalus acanthias, assembly GCA_030390025.1. NCBI lineage: Eukaryota > Metazoa > Chordata > Chondrichthyes > Squaliformes > Squalidae > Squalus > Squalus acanthias. Next base: position 20,456,160 of record CM059432.1, on the reverse strand, counting down.
GGCGAGAGCAGGAAACGGCACCGATACAGTCATCAATGTACCGGTAAAAGAGGTGAGGGAGGGGACCTGAGTAGGACTGGAACAAAGAGTGTTCCACATATCTCACGAAAAGGCAGGCATAGCTAGGACCCATGCGGGTTGCCATAGAAACACCTTTGATTTGGAGGAAGTGAGTGGAGTCAAAGGAGAAGTTGTTCAATGTGAGAACAAGTTCAGCCAGGCGGAGGAGGGTGGTGGTGGATGGGGACTGGTCGGGCCTCTGTTCAAGGAAGAAGCGGAGCGCCCTCAGGCCATCCTGGTGGGGGATGGAGGTGTAGAGGGATTGGACATTTATAGTGAAAAGGAGGCGGTTGGGGCCAGGAAACTGGAAACTGTTAAAGTGGCGGAGGGCATCGGAAGAGTCGCGGATGTAGGTGGGAAGAGACTGGACAATGGGAGAAAAAATAGAAGAAATCAGTTCCGTGGGGCAAAGAGAGGCTGAAACGATGGGTCTACCAGGGCAGCCCTGTTTGTGGATCTTGGGAAGGAGGTAGAAGGGGACTGTGAGGATGACAGCCATGGAGGGAAGATCTCCAGTGGCGATGAGGTCAGTGACAGTCTTGGAAACAATGGCTTGATGTTTGGTAGTAGGGTCATGGTCCAGGGGGAGGTAGGAGGAAGTGTCGGAGAGCTGGCGTTCAGCCTCCGCACGGTTTAATGACGATGTTAGGGTTGGTTTGGAGATAACGGAGTGCTGCAAGTTCAGAGGGAGGTAGGTTGGAGTGAGTGAGGGAAGCAGAGAAATTGAGATGGCCGATGTCATGCCGGCAGTTTGCAATGAAAAGGTCTAGAGAGGGCAAGAGGCCAGAGGAAGGGGTCCAGGTAGAACGAGAATTCTGAGAGTGGGAGAAAGGGTTCGTTGTGCGGGGAGAAGACTCTTGGCCAAAGAAGTGGGCACGGTGACGAAGGCAACGGAAAAAGAGCTCAGCGTCGTGCAGAGCTCGAAATTCATTGAGATGGGGGCGTAAGGGATGAAGCTCAGGTCTTTGCTGAGGACTGATCATTCGGGGTTAGAGGGGATAGTGAACACGCGGCAGGGGGTGAGATTGGAGAAGGGATGGGGTCAGAGGAAAGTGAAGGGGAAGAAGGTTCCGGAGGGGCATTGGTGTCCAAGAGTTGTTGAAGCTTGCGATCCTTGATATCTGAAAGGAAGAAAAAAAGTTTTTTGTTAAAATGTCAGATGAGGCGAAGGATGAAATGGACAGCTTTGAGATAGTGAGTTGGTGCTGCTGAAGAGCGAGGTCGAGAGTGTGCATGTGGCGGCGCATGGAGTTGAGCGTGGATCTCGGGATGCGGCAAGAGCAGTAGTTCAAGGAACGCTGAATATCTTGGAGATATCTGTAATCCTGGGTGGATCCGAAACCACTTCCCCTCCCTCCCTCCCAGAACCATGACAAGGTTCCCCTTGTCTTCACCTTTCACCCCACCTGCCTCCACATTCAACGGATCATCCTCCGCCATTTCCGCCACCTCCAGTGTGATCCCACCACCAAACACATCTTTCTCTCCCCCCCCCCCCCCCTCCCCCCCCACCTTCCCCCCCCACCTCCCTTTCAGCATTCCAAGGGACTGCTCCCTCCGTGACACCCTGGTCCAACACCCCTTCCCTTTCCCATAGCACCTTCCCGTGTAAGTGCAGGAGATGCAACACCTGCCCTTTTACCTCCTCCCTTCCCAAACACTCCTTCCAGGTGAAACAGCGATTTACTTGTTGTACTTGTAATTTAGTATACTGTATTCGCTGCTCACGATGCGGTCTCCTCTACATTGGGGAGAGCAAATGCAGATTGGGTGATAGCTTTGTGGAATACCTCTGTTCAGTCAACAAGCATGACCCCGAGCTTCCAGTCGCCTGTCACTTTAATTCTCCGCTCCACTCTGATCTCTCCATCCTCGGCGTCTTGCACTGTTCCAACGAAGCTCAACGTGAACTCGAGGAACAGCACCTCATCTTTCGATGAGGCACTTTACAGCCTTCTGGACTTAACATTGAGTTCAACAATTTCAGACCATAACCTCGGCCCCTAAATTTTTTTAACTTTTTTTTCCCCTTTTATTTCTCTCACATGGCAGCTGTTGATGATTCTGCCTTTGCCATTTACACCTCATCTAGAGTCATCTTTTGTTTCTTAACTTGTCCCATTACCATCTCCCTTTGCCTTGCACCATCATTCCTTTTTGTCTTTTAATCTCTCCTGCCTTCCAGCCTATCACAGACCTTCCCTTTCTTCTTTCCTTCCCCTCCTCCCTTTTCCTGCCCCTACACTTGCTTAAAAACCTGTTACTTCTCTAACCTTTTCCAGGTCTGACAAAGGGTAATCGACCCGAAACGTTAACTCTGTTGCTCTCTCCGCGGTGCTGCCTGACCTGCTGAGTGTTTCCAGCATTTTCTGTTGTTGTTTTGTATTTCCAGCATCCGCAGTATTTTGCTGTTGAATAAATATCGCGTGTCTATTGGTGCCATGCCTCGAGTGCTCCCATTGTTTTGCAGCACTTGCCAGTCTCTGCAGATTTGCAGTAACAATGGGAGCACTCTGGGAGGGCTTGAGATCTTGGAGTACTCTGTTATCCTGTTATTTACTTGTGTAGGTGTAATAGCAGCCATCCATGAGGGGTGGGGGACAATGAGAATTTAGTGTGCATGTTAGTTTGGATCCTTGCTCAAGTCACAGCTCAGCTGGGAGCATCTGGCCGGGCAGTGAGTGTTGGGGATAGACCGATCAGAACTTGGGGGTGGGAGGGGATGTGGCTGTGTCAGGCAATGTGAGGATAAGTTGTGGGGCGAGGTGTTGGAGCACTTAGAAGATAGGACGGGTAAGTTATGATTTTTTTTAAATGTGTGTTATCTTATTTTTAGGAGTTTATAGTGGGTGTGAGAAGAACTATTGTGGTACCTGTATGTCAAAAGTTTGAGAGTAAGATTCTTGTGCGATAAGGGGAAATTGAACTCGAAAAGCTGGAGATGTAACATATTAAGCAGGTGCAGAGACGGGGGCGGTGTGGGAGGGGAGGAAGGAATTGAAGGAACATACTGTGTTAACTCTGTTTCTCTCTCCACGGATGCTGCCTGGCCTGCTGAGTGCTTCCAGCGTTTTCTGTTATTTTAGATTTCCAGCATCCGCAGTATTTTGCGAATGTAATTATACAGATGTATTTTAAAACCAGTCCCTTCTTAAAAAAGAAACACAGCTAAAACTGCACGTAAGTAAGAATGTTTTGTGTTCCAACGTACACTGCGGCCTAGCTGGTTACTCTGGTTATGGTTATCGTGAGATCTCTGCACTCCTCCAATCCTGACCTCTTGCGCACCCTGATTTTCATCGCTCCACCATTTCTCCTCATCTCAGTCCTAAATGGCCGGCTCCTTATCCTCAGACTATGACCCCTAGTTCTCGACTCTCCAGGCAGGGAAACAGCCTCTCAGCATCTACCCTGTCACTCCCCCCTCAGAATCTTATATGTTTCAATGAGATCACCTCTCATTCTTCTAAACTCCAGAGATTATAAACCCATTCTACTCAATCTCTCCTCATAGGACAACCCTCTCATCCCAGGGATCAATCTAGTGAAGCCTTAGAGAGGGTGCAATGATGCAAGTATATCCTTCCATGAGTAAGGAGACCAAAACTCTGTACAGTACTCCAGGTGTGGTCTCACCAAAGCCCTGTACAATTGTAGCAAGACTTCCTTACTCTTGTACTCCAACCCCTTGCAATAAAGGCCAACATGCCATTTGCCTTCCTAATTGCTTGCTGTACCTGCTTGTTAACTTTCTGTGATTCGTGTACATCGGCCGCCAAATCCCTCTGAATACCAACATTTACTAGCATCTCATCTTTTTTAAATATATTCTGCTTTTTCATTCTTCCAGTCAAAGTTGATTATTTCATACTAATACAAAAACAAAATGCTGCGGATGCTGGAGATCTGAAATAAAAACAGAAACTCGACAATTTCACACTTCCCCACATTATACTCCATCCTCGGGAGCCTACTGTCAACAAGGGCAGACGTCAATGACGAAGTCCAACACCGCCTTCAGTGTGCCAGCGCAGCCTTCGGTCGCCTGAGGAAGAGAGTGTTTGAAGACCAGGACCTGAAACCCGGCACCAAGCTCATGGTCTACAGAGCAGTAGTGATACCCGCCCTCCTGTATGCCTCAGAGACATGGACCATGGACAGCAGGCACCTCAAAGCACTGGAGAGGTACCACCAACGCTGCCTCCGCAAGATCCTGCAAATCCATTGGCAGGACAGGCGCACCAATGTCAGTGTTTTCCGAGGGACTGCCTAAGAAGAAAAACTTCATCTGCCACCTTCTTGTCCGATCACTTAACTGGTCTTTATCCCTTTGCAGACTCTTTGTGTCCCCCTCGCAACTTACTTTCCCACCTAGCTTTGTATCATCAGCAAATTTGGTTATATTTACACTCGTTCCCCTCATCTAATTCATTGTATCCTTTGGATGCAAGTCACCACCTCAGGTATACAACACACAACTGAAACTGCTTAACTACAATTTATCTAACATTGACAGCTCTGGTTGTTCCAGCTCTTTTAATTACGGTCCCTGGTTGAAATGGCCAGTAAAGTTCCAGAACATGTTTCTTGCTTTAAGAATGCTTTACACATCAGGGAATATACTTAAAATAAAAACAGAAAATGCTGGAGATACTCAGCAGGTCAGGCAGCATCTGTGAAGAGAGAAACCGAGTTAACGTTTCAGGTCGATGACCTTCCGTCAGAACTGGAAAAAAGCAGGAAATGGAACAGATTTTTAAGCAAGTCTCATCGAAACATATAAAATTCTGACCGGTCTGGACAAACTAGATGCAGGAAGAATGTTCCTGATGGTCGGAGAGTCCAGAACCAGGGGTCATAATCTAAGGATAACGGGTAAGCCATTTAGGACAGAAATGAGGAAGAATTTCTTCACCCAGCGAGTGGTGAACCTGTGGAATTCTCTACCACAGAAGGTAGTTGAGGCCAAGTCATTAAATATATTCAAGAATGAGTTAGATATATTTCTTAAAGCTAAAGGTATCAAGGGATATGGGGAGAAGGCAGGGACAGGGTACTGAGTTTGGATGATCAGCCATGATCTCATCGAATGGCGGAGCAGGCTTGAGGGGCCGAATGGCCTACTCCTACTCCTATCTTCTATGTGTAGGGGCTGGGAAAGGGGGGAGGGGATGAAAGAACAAAAGGGAAGGTCTGTGATAGGATAGAAGGCAGGAGAGATTAAGAGACATTAAGAGATATTCAAGGCAAAAGGAGATGGTAATGGGACAGGTTAAGAAACAAAGGATGGCTCTAGATGAAGTGTAAATTGCGCTGGCAGAATGAAAGACAGCTGCCATGTGGGAGAGAAGAAAGGGAATATACTCTGTCGCTCGTGTATTATTTAATCCCTGCATTCATAAACTCCATAGGCCATAATCTCTGCTTCATGCTTGTGATGTAAAACAAACAGCTTTCAGGGCAGGTATGACTAAACATGCTAGCAGCAGATGATGATAAATGAGTAATGATCTTAATACATAATTTACCCAGGTACACACAGGGAATTGCATAGTGTGTTCTAACTTAATTCACAGTGCAGGTGCACCTCGCTTGTTCCCTTTGTGCTGTGTGACAATAGGTTACAGCACATGCCATTTTAATCTCTGCCAGCAAACGATGAATTATTTGTAATGTGTTATGTTTGCTGAAGTTGATCTCACCCGCCTTGTGTTCACTGCACCAATATTGAAGCAGTATTACAAAAAATTTAGATCGCGTCTTTAATACATAAAAATGTTCAAGGTCATTCATAGAAGTTTAATAAGACAAAAACCCGAAGGAGATATTATTTGGGAGGTGCGACGACAAGTTTGGTCAAAAAGGTAGATTTAAGGAGGGAGGAGAAGCGTCAGAGCGATGTAAAGAGGGAATTCCAAAGCTTAGGACCAAGGTGGCTGAAGGCCAGGTCCTCAGTGTTGGTGAGAAGGGATTTCAGGATGCCCAAGAAGCTGGCGCTGGAGGGATACAGAGTTCACTGAGCGTTGTAGGGCTGGACAGAGAGCAAGGAGCGAGGCCATGAAGGAATTTAAACACGAGGATGAGAAACTTGAATCATTGGAGCACCATCAGCCAATGACTAGAGGAGTGGAAGAGTGGGACTTGGTGTGAAACAGGATACGGGTAGCAGAGTTTTGGATGAGCCGAAGATTATGGAGGCTGGGAGTCCACCAGGAGAGCATTGGAGTGATTGTCGGGTATGGAGGTGACAGCGGCATGAATGCTGGTTGCAGCAGCAGATGAGCTGGGGCAGGGGCGGAGGTGGAAGTTATGGAGGTAGAAGTAGGCGGTCTTTGTGATGGAGAGGATATGTAGTTGAAAACTCAGTTTTGGGTCAAATAGGATGCTGAGGTTGAGAACAGTCTGGATCAATTTCAGATGGTGGCTGGGGAGGGGGATGGATAGGTGGCAAGGATACAGAGTTTGTGGCGGGGGCTGAAGACTCTGGCTTTGCTCGTCCCAATGTTTCAGCTCATCCTAGACTGGATGTTGGACAAGCAGACTGACAACACAGGCAGTGGAGGGATCGAGAGAGGTGGTGGCGAGGCAGAGCTGGGTGTTGAGGTTCGACATACACGCTGACAACATGTCTTTGGATGATGTCACCAAGGAGCAGCATGTTGATGATGATGATGATGAGGGAGCCAAGGATAGATGCTTGAGGGACTCCAGAGGTAATGGAGCGGAGGCGGCAAGAGTAGCCATTACTTGAGATGCTCTGCTTGGATAAATAAGAGTGGACCAAGTGAGGGCAGCCCCATTGAGCTAGACAACTGAGGAGAGGTGTTGGAGGAGAATGATGTGGTCGACCGTATCCGCTAGCATGGGGGTCAGGAAGGGAAGTTGGGTGATCAGTTTACTGGGAATGGGGTCAAGTGAGCAGGAGGTGGGCCTCATGGACAAGATTAGCTCAGAGAGGGCATCAGGGGAGATTGGAGTGAAATTAGAATACAATGCAGGTTCAGGGCTGGGGGCGGGGTGGGGATTTGCTTGGTGAGTGAGGAGAAGGGGGGTGATGTGGCAAAAGCAACTAAATGGATGGTCTCAATGTTAGTGACAAAGAAGTCCATGAGCTTTGCACGTGTTGGGGGTCAGGGCAGAGGGATTTAAGGAAGATGGTTGGTAGTGGAGACAAGGAGCCAGGGTAATCTTTTTGTTTTCCAGGATGATCTTTGAGTAGTGAGCAGTTTTGTCAGAAGAGAACAAGGCCCAATTGTGCTTGATGTGGTCCAGACAGATCGAGCAAAGAGAGCTACTAACACTATCTGCTATGGCATTGCCCATATGTAGTCAGGGCCTTAATGTGGATGTCACTGCACATTGGAAAAAGAAACATGAAATCTGTACATGACATACTGGTGGTGATCTTTTGGCACAAAATCACCAAGCAGTAAGAAGGAACTTGAGGGAAGACCTCACTGTGGTATGTAATATATTAAGTGGTCCAGATAAAGTAAAGCTAGATTTTATTTGAATATGCCAAGAAAGTAGGTCCAGAGGACATGCATGTTCATGAGCGAAGTATAAATTTGGTACAGGTCTCAATGATAAATGTTCAAAGTATCCCCCAAGCAAGTTAACAGACATTGAGGTTGTTCAACATACAAGTAATGTCATGGTGGAAGAATTGATGTCCCGGAGGGATGAGCTTCGATGGGCTGAATGCCTGGCTTTTTTTCCATTTTGCATTTCCTTATATTCTTTAATGGAGGTTAATTTGAACTAGATTGGGAAAGGGATGGCTAATGTAATTCATATAATCATATAAATTAATTAAGCACTGGGCAGGCTTTTAGTGGGAACTTAAAGGACTTCCTAACAAATTTCTGTCTCTGCATCCTTTTTGTAGTTGGATTTCTGTCCCAACACTTGCTCTTACGACTGAAGGGCCATTTTCATTAGCAGACCGAGTCGCTTAAATGTAACTTGGACACTTGAGAGGTTTAAGGATGACTCCCTAACTGGAGTGTGTTCATTGGAGGATGCACAGATTGCCCACCACGTTCTTCCATACCTTCTGAATAGAAAGAAAAAGAAAGACTTGCGCCTTTCACGACCACCAGGCGTCTTCAAGCGCTTTACAGCCAATGAAGTACTATTTGAAGTGTAGTCACTGTTGTAATGTGGGAAACGTGACAGCCAATTTGCGCACAGCAAGCTCCCACAAACAGCAATGTGATGATGACTAGATAATCTGTTTTTGTTATGTTGATTGAGGGATAAATATTGGCCAGGACACCCGGGATATCTCCCCTGCTCTTCTTCGAAATAGTGCCATGGGATCTTTTACATCCACCTGAGAGAGCAGACGGGGCCTCGGTTTAACGTCTCATCCGAAAGATGCACTGGAGTGTCAGCCTAGACTTATGTGCTCAAGTCCCTGGAGTGGGACTTGAATCTACAGCCTTCATGACTCAGAGGCAGGCGTGCTACCCACTGAGCCACAGCTGACACTTGGACAGTTGAGAGGTTTAAGGATGACCCCCTAACTGGAGTGTATTGTTCATTGGAGAATGCACGGATTGCCCACTACGTTCTTCCATACCTTCTGAATAGCTTCATCACCTGTTCTTCAAACAGGGAACTGAAACAAGCATCTTTTCCTTTGATGAAAAGGCAGATTTTTGAAGATCACAGTAACGATTAAAGGTCCATGAAACAAGCTTGGTAATGTTCACACCTTCCCAGTGTAAGGGCTCTCGACACCCAGTAAAAAATGAGATTACATTTCGCATCTGTCCCATCATTCCTGGAGACATGCAAGGAGCAGCTCCGATTAGAACAAAGCAAGCTTGAAGGGATTATTACTAGTCCTAGCCCCTTTAGGGCTACCCCAGATCAGGCGTATTCCCCAGACGTTCACTTTCAACTAAAGTTTGAGGTAGCTGAATCCTAAAGACGCTTAATTGGGTCTAAAGGTCTGGACCATCTCTCCCTGAAGGAAAGGAACAACCTGAAGATGTTACCTGTCCTCCAGATAGCACTTTTAATAAGTTTAGCTAGACTGTAACGTTCCGGATATTATGAGGGTCTGGAAAACTCCCCCAGAATTCTGCAACTCCTCACCAAAGAGCGTACAGAGATTGAGTTTGCGAGTTTCATACAGAAGTATTATGTGAGACAATTCTAAGAATATATAGATTTATTAAAGAACCCACATGTAATTTACAGTTGGTGATTCAATCACAACATTAACAGTTCCAAAAAGAGAAAGCTTTCAATTCTATTATCACAGATTCTTATTCTCAAATCTTAACTTCGCTACAGTTTTACAGTTCTTAAAGTTTATTCAGAATATCCACCAAAATCAAATACAGTACCTTGATCCCCGAGATACAAAGAGTTATAGACTTCCAGAGCCGCCTCTGAAGCCTGAGAATCGCTTTGCCCCTTTACAACGAATCTATCATCCCATTTGAAAGTTCAATATTTATATCCTTTTTCAGTGGTATTTCCTTTGAAGTTTTCTGCTGATGTAAGCTAATTATCTCTAGTCATTTTTCTGCTGACTCCTGCTATTCTTACAGTCACCTCAGCTGGTAGCAATGCAGAATTATGTCTCTACCCCAGGTGTCCCAAGCCCACCATAAAAAACAGTGTAACAGCAGGTGCATCTATTTGATGTCATTTTTACCAAGGTCTTCTGTTTGTGTCTTTTTACGAAGTGTAAATTAAAACACTTCAACCAGGGTGATCTATGCAATTCTTAGTCACCTCAGCTGGTTGTAACACAGAATCGTGTCTCTCCTCCCCTCTAGGTATTCCAAGTTCAACACAAAAACGGTTTGACGGCAGGTGCTTCTTTTACTTGATGTCATTTTTACGAAGGCATATGTTTCTTAATTTTATGTGCCTGTTTACGAAGTGTAACTTAGAACACCTTAACAGGGTGTACCATTGTCTTCTTTCCAAAGCGTCAGACTATCAGGAGCCTCCAACCTCCTGTTTCAATAAGATTATTGATTCAGTGTCAACAACTTATCTTATCTCAATAGCCTGAATGCTGTTAACAATTTTAGATTGTTGAGGCTTCCAGATTTCCAGACCTAGTATGTCATGTTTTAATAAGGCCAGAATTCTTTCATAGAATGGTGTATTTTTCTGAATAGGTTTTATCGCTTATTCCTTCACAAGCTCTCTGGTAATCTAGCTGATGTGTAATTAATGCAGCCACAGAACAAAAGAAGTTCTTGTGTGAATTTTACAAAATAATTAGCTTTACCTTGACTATAAATATACAAAGCTCTGTTTCTAACATGTCTAGTGTCAGTTATTTTACTGATTAAAATAAGTAACTTTGAGAAATTGGGTGGCACAGTGGATTGAATACTAATCATTCATCTGAGACTGGTTGGATGAAACTCTCTTCTACCTGTTTCTTGTAAGCATGCTAAGCAGAATTCTTTTGGGTTTCAACCCAGTTCCTAGTGCTCATGAACCCCATCACAAGACTGCCTTTACTTTGGTGATCTTTGAGGGGCCATTGAATGGCTAATGTGGAAATGGATGGGGTCACTGCTGCAGAAGAGGGTGCTCTTCTGAGGTTGGAGCTGAGGCGCATTGATGAGGCAGATTTGAGGTAACTTTACTCTCCATGAACTGTTGCACTTTGGCGTGGGGGCGCTTGATGCTGGCAGTGGGTGTCCAAAATGGCAAGTTTTCAATTCCCTTATGTTGCTGAGCTCAAAGGTCACGAGATAAAAAGAACTGGCATAAAAATGTACCAGTAGATATTAACGATTCCAAACTAGAAAAATAATTAAGGTGGATAGCTAACGAATAGCAGAAGCTGTTGTGATGCAACTTTTCGTGCCTGTATTAGTGAGCTAACCCAAAACTGTATGTCATGGTGGACAGAGCTCGAAGATATGAGGAGTAGAGAGGAGAAAAAAATAAAGCTACGAGAGATATTGGGGAAATACAAGAACAAATAATCTGGGGGAATAAAACATTGAGCAAAATGGATCAAAGAATACTGTATTTAAAATAACAGACAGAGACCCATAAAGATGGCTTCAAGATTAGTGCCAGTTCAGCAGAGGAAAATTGCAAAACTCTGCACAATGGATCCTTTCTCCCATCTTCAGAATTCTTGTTCTACTTGGACTCGTCACTCTGGCCTCTTACTCTCTCGATCTTTTCATTGGGAACTGCCAATATGACATCGGCCGTCTCAATTTTTCTACTTCGCTCACTCATTCTACCCTACCTCCCTCTGAACTTGTTCTTTGAGGTTGAACCCGAACATTGTTATTGAACCTGCTGACAAGGGTGGCGCTGCTGTTGTTTGGCAAACCAACCTCTACCCTGCAGAGACTGAACGCCGACTCTCTTGATATCTCCTCCTACCTCCCCTTGGACCACGACCCCACCACCGACAATCTAGCCATCATTTCCCAGACTGTCACTGACTTCATTTCCTCTGGAGATCTTTCCTCCGCAGCCTCCAACCTCATAGTCCCCCAACCCCGCATGCCCGCTTCTACATCCTTCCCAAGATCCACAAATAGGACTGCCCTGGTAGACCCATCGTTCAGCCTGTTCTTGCCCCACGGAAATAATTTCTTCCTACCTTGACTCTTTTTTCTCCCCTTGTCCAGTCTCTTCCCACCTATGTCCGCGACACTTCCGACGCCCTCTGCCACTTTAACAGTTTCCAGTTTCCTGGCCCTAATCATCTCCTTTTCACCATGGATGTTCAGTCCCTCTACGCCTCCATCCCCCACCAGGCGACCTGCGGGCCCTTTGCTTCTTCCTTGAACGGAAGCCCAACCAGTCCCGATCCTCCACCACCCACCTCCGCCTGGCTGAACTTGTTCTTGCATTGAACAACAACTTCTTTGAATCCACTCACTTGCTCCAAATAAAAGGAGAACCCGCGTGGGTCTTAGCTATGCCTGCCTTTTCATGGTATATGTAGAACATTCTTTGTTCCAGCCTTACTCTGGTCCCCTCCCTCAGCTCTTTTGATAACTTTTGCGGTGCCATTTCTTGCTCTTGCCCTGAATTGGAAAATGTCATCAACTTTGCTTCCAATTTCCACCTTGCCCTCACCTTCACATGATTCTTCACATGGTCCAACTCTGACTCTTCCCTTCCCTTCCTCGGTTTCTCTATCTCCATTTCTGGGGATAGGCTGTCGATCAATATCCACTATAAGCCCACCGACTCCCACAGCTACCTTGACTACACTTCCTTCCACGCCGCTTCCTGTAAGAACTCTATTTCATTCTCCCAGTTTCTCCATCTCTGTCGCATCTGTTCTGCCGATGCCACCTTCCATACCAGTGCTTCCGATATGTCTTCCTTTTTCCTCAACCGAGGATTCACCTCGATCGTGGTTGACAGGGCCCTCGACCATGACCGTCCTATTTCCCCCACTTCTGCTCTCACCCCTTCCCCTCCCAGAACCACGATAGGGTTCCCCTTGACTTCACCTTCCACCCCAGCAGCCTCCACATTCAACATATAATCCTCCAGCATGATGCTACCACCAAACACATTTTCTGCTCCCCTCCCCTTTCAGCATTCTGAAGGGACTGCTCCCTCCGCGACGCCCTGGCCCACTCTTCAATCACCCCCTCCCCTCCCCACAGCACCTTGCAATGCAAGCGCAGGAGATGCAACATTTGCCCTTTTACCTCCTCCCTTCCCACCGCCCCGGGCCCCAAGCACTCCTTCCAAGTGAAACAGCGATTTACTTGTATTTCTTTCAGTTTAGTATACTGTATTCACTGCTTTCAATGTGGGGGTCTCTACATTGGGGAGACCAAATGCAGATTGGGTGATCGCTTTGTGGAACACCTCTCGTCAGTCAGCAAGCATGACCCTGAGCTTCCAGTCGCCTGTCACTTTAATTCTTCACTCCACTCCCACTCTGACCTCTCTGTCCTCAGCCTCTTACATTGTTCTAATGAAGCTCAACTGAAGGTCAAGGAACAGCACCTCTTTTGATTAAGCACTTTACAGCCTCCGGACCTAACGTTGGGTTCAACAATTTCAGACCCTAACCACCATGTCCAATTTTTCGGACGGCAGCTGTTGGTAATGATTCTACTATTGCCGTTTACAGCTCTTCCAGACCTTTCTTTTGTTTCTTTGCTTGTCCCATTACCATCCCCTTTCACTTTGCACCATCATAAGAACATAAGAAATAGGAGCAGGAGTAGACCAATCGGCCCCTCGAGCCTGCTCCGCCATTCAATGAGATCATGGCTGATCTGATCCAACCTCAACTCTAAAGAACACAAGAAGTAGGAGCAGGACCAGGCCACTCGGCCCCTGGGCCCGCTCCGCCACCCACAGGGCCTTGACCGATCCGAACTCACTCATGTCCAATTTCCAGCCCGCTCCCCGTAACCCCTAATTCCCTTTACTTCTAGGAAACGGTCTTATTTCTGTTTTAAATTTATTTAATGAAGTAGCTTCCACAGCTTCCTGGGGTAGCAAATTCCACAGACCCACTACCCTCTGAGTGAAAAAGTTTCTCCTCATCTCAGTTTTGAAAGAGCAGCCCCTTATTCTAAGATTATGTCCCCTAGTTCTAATTTCACCCATCATTGGGAACATCCTCACCGCGTCCACCCGATCAAGCCCCTTCACAATCTTATATGTTTCAATAAGATCGCCTCTCATTCTTCTGAACTCCAATGAGTAGAGTCCCAATCTACTCAACCTCTCCTCGTATGTCCACCCCCTCATCCCTGGAATTAACCGAGTGAACCTTCTTTGTACTGCCTCGAGAGCAAGTATGTCTTTTCTTAAGTATGGACACCAAAACTGTATCATCCCGTTTGTCATTTAATCTCTCCTGCCTTCCACCTTGTCACAGACCTTCCCTTTTGTTCTTTCCTCCCTTCCCCCCTTTCCCGGCCTCTCTACTTGCTTATAACCTGTTACATCTCTAACGTTCTCCAGTTCTGACAAAAGGTCATCGACCTGAAACGTTACCTCTGTTTCTCTCTCCACAGATGCTGCCTGACCTGCTGAGTATTTCCAGCATTTTCTGTTTTTATTTCAGATTTCCAGCATCGGCATTATTTTGCTTTTTGAATGAAAATCATGGCTTTATTGGACAGGTTAAAGCTTGTAAGTCTTTCCTTTCACAGGGATTGGACGCCTCTTCTCTTCAGTATCTATAGCTGTGAAGGTGACTAATTGAGTAGCTATCTTTTTTGTTTAATTTATGCAGTCGAGAGCACTTTGTGTCCCACAGTTTCGAAAAAATGTTTTTATTCCATCATGGAATGTGGGCGTCGCTGGCAAGGCCAGCATTTATTGCCCATCCCCAGTTGCCCTTGAGAAGGTGTGTGAATATAGCAGTGTGGAAGTATGAAAAGCCCTTTTGTGTGGCTGTTTAGAGATGTTTCATTGTGCATGGACTCCTGAGGTATTTCATCTTTTTATGCTGCTGCTCTCTTGGAGATAATTTCCGTTTGACACAGTGTAGCACATCCCCTTCAGATTCCTACTTAAGTAATTATGTATTCCCCCTGTTCAGTGCTTTGTTCTATAAATGCCAGTGTTTTGCTGCATTCATTTTGTTTGATGTTTATTATGTGAAAGAGAGAGGCTCACACCACTGTAAGCACCATCAGACAGATAAGTTATCTGCAAAGTTCTTCTTTAACAGCCAGCAAATAATTACGTTTCTTCCTTAATTTCTTTTTCAGGGCTCTAATGTGGGGCCCTACAATCCTCCTCCACCTTGTGTAATAAATGATCAGATTATCTGTCTTTAGGTTTTGGTTGAGGGATAAATGTTGCCCAGGACACCAGGAGAACTGCCCTGCTCCACTTTGAATAGTGCCATGGGAGTCTTTTGATCTCCGAGAGGGCGGACGGGGCCTCAGTTTAAGATCTCACCTGAAAGGCAGCTCCTCCGACAGTGCAGCACTCCCTCAGTACTGCACTGAAGTGCCAGCCGAGATTATGTGCTCAAGTCTCTGGAATGGGGGTTTGTTTGAGCCCACACCTTCTGACTTGGAGGCAAGAGAGCTACCAATGAGCCAAGGCTGACAATTACACGGTGTAGTGTTGAATATTTGAAATACAAAATTGCTGCACTCGCTCCTATTCCTGAGGAAATCATGGACATTGCCACTCTAAGACGTTCTGATTGTCTGACAGTTTATTGAGTTCAGACTCGAGGAACAGACAACACAAAACCCAATGAATCTGTGAAACTTCTTTTACTTAAAAATCAGCAAGAGGTTGCAAGTAATTTCCAGAATAAAAACTGTTCTCAATTCATGTAATTATCACAAGCAAGCATCTGAAATCATTTACTTTAAGCTCCGGTGATTTTAAGCAAAACCACATACGTTACTATTCACCAGATGAGAGGTCAATTCAACGATGATAGACGTATGACGAACTTTAACTGGCAACTGACCAGGCCGCCATGGACTATAGACCTCACCGTCCTCGGCCTCTTGTATTGTTCCATGGAAGCTCAGCGTAAGCTCGAGGAACAGCACCTCATCTTTCGCTTAGGCACCCTACAGCCCTCTGGACTCAACATAGTGTTCAACAATTTCAGATCATAACCTCGGCCCCTATCACATATATATATATATTTTTTTATCCACACTTTTTGTTTGGCCTTTTTTTCCTTCCCTCCCACATGGCAGCTGTCCTTCATTTTGCCAGCGCAATTCACACTTCATCTAGAGCCATCCTTTGTTCCTTAACCTGTCACATTACCACCTCCTCTTGCCTTGAATATCTCTTAATGTCTCTCAATGTCTCTTAATCTCTCCTGCTTTCTATCCCATCACTGACCTTCCCTTTTGTTCTTTCATCCCTCTCCCCCATTTCCCAGCCCCTAAACCTGCTTTAAAATCTATTCCGTTTCCTGCTTTTTTCCAGTTCTGACGAAAGGTCTTCGACCTGAAACGTTAACTCTGTTTCTCTCTCCACGGATGCTGCCTGGCCTGCTGAGTTTTTCCAGGGTTTTCTGTTGTTATTTCGGATTTCCAGCATCCGCAGTATTTTGCTATTGTGTGACTATAGCCCCGACTGCAGCCCCGAATGTTTTGAAACAGCACCTTTTATACCCCAAAATTTGGCAACCCTCCCACTGCGTACGTGTCCCTAACTATACGGCATAATGGTCGGCTGTTGTTTCCCAGACCCTCTTATCACTGGTCCGTTAGGCAACTGTGGGCCTTGAAGGCTCGGTACATTCCATAGTCTGAAGATGTTTCTGTTGTTGCACTAATTTCACAGTCGATAGTCTGTTCCCACAGAACTTCAATGAGCTTGTTTTCCATATCTATTGAAAGACAGTTGGCAGCTTTTACAGCTTACAAGTCAAACAGTTTATTTTGCAAAGTTCTCACAGCAACCAGTTTTTGTCCTCGCGAAGCATGATGGTAAAATTTGGTCAACTTTTGCAGCAAATAGAGTGTTGTACAACTGTTTGAACTGGAGAGAGATCTTTTATATGATGAGTTGGCGATCAATAAAATGCTCTTCCTTTTGAAAGAACATACATGGCTGCCATGTAAGCTTTTGCTCCAACTGTAGAATTAAAAGAAATTATAGCCATTTGGACAGGGGTAGCACATTATACCCATTTTCATGCACGAGTCTCGATGGTCAGTTAACAGCAGGCTATTTAAATATGGGGAGCATCAGAGCGGAGCGCGATCTGATTCTTGTCTGACACCCACCCACGTACACTTCCCAGCCGGGATTTCTCCATAGCAATCAGGAGCAGGGACCTTCGTTGGTGTTCGCACACTCCTGCCCTCCCAACATCTCGGGAGTGCTCAGGTCAGTTGTAGCAACTCCAGATGGACTGGGGATTGAACTTGAAAACTTCTGGACTGTATGATGTTTCTATAGTATATGTGTGTGTTTTCTGTATTGCACACAGATGTTATAGTTTGTTTCAGATGCAAAACATTTTTTTTTTTTAAAAACAGTTAGAGTTTGTGGCCTTGAAGGTACACAACTTTACTTTCGGCAGAATAATAACACTGGGCATTACGCAGTATAATACTATGCTATTCGTACAATGTATCATCCAACTTAAATGTGAGCCATGGAAGATCCAAATACATACGTGTAGGTGTATATTTATATTTCTATATCTCTCTATCTCTCTTTATAGGTGAAATATATCTATCTCTGTCTATCTCTATCACAAAGCTGAGAAATTTAGTATTTGTAATAAGGTTCATAACATAATTGACACAGTACAGGATTTACAATAAAATGATTTAAACTTGTACAATATCATTTTCATTTGTTTGAAATGCCCCTGATTGTTTTCTATTGGACACTTGTACCTGTTTGGGAATCCTTGAGCTCATGGGGCTTCCCAGAACTATCACTGTCAGCGAATCATAGAATAGTACAGCACAGAAGGAGGCCATTCGGCCCATCAACTCTGCGCCAGCTCTTTCACAGAGCAATCTAGTTAGTCGCACTTCCCAGCTCTTTCCCCATATTCCTGCAGTTTAATCTCCTTCAAGTATTTATCCAATTTGAAGGCTAGTATTGAATCTTTATCCACCACCTTATCAGGCAGCGCATTCCAAATCCTAACCACTCGTTGCGTTAAAAAAAGTTTTTCCTCATGTCGCTTCTGGTTCTTTTGTGCTCTCTGGTTATCGACCCTTCAGCCATTGGAAACAGTTTCTCTTTATTTACTCTATTTAAACCTTTCATGGTTTTAAACACCTCTATCAAATCTCCTCTTCGCCTTCTCTGCTCTAAGGAGAACAAGCCCAGCTTCTCCAGTCTATCCACATAACTTTAATCCCTCATCCCTGAAACCATTCTAGTAAATCTCTTCTGTACGCCATCCAAAGCCAACATCCTTCCTACAGGGTGGTGTCCAGAATTGGACACTAAGAGTACTTTGTAAAGTGCTTTGGGACATCCTAAGGTGGTTTGTGAACGGCGCTACAGAAATATAAATCTTTTCTTTTACATCCACCTGAGAGGTCAGATGCGGCCTCGGTTTAATGTCTCATCGGAAGGTGGCGTTTCTGACAGCACAGTGCTCCCTCAGTATTGCACTGGGAGTGTCGGGCTAAATCATGTGATCCAAATCTCCGGATTGGGACTTGAGCCCATGACCTTAAGACTCAGAGGCAAGAGTGCTACCCACTGAGCCATAATGGCAGTGAACAAGTTTGAAGGCTACAAGTTACATTATGTATCAGTGCATTCAATCGAGTACTCCCTTTGATTGACAGCAACACTGGCTATTCACACAGCATGCCAGAACTTGATGTTTGTCAGCCCTACCACCACAATCCTGTCTAATGATAGAGCAATATTAACAGAGTAGTGAAAGTACCTACAATGTGCTTATTTTTAAATGAGGCATCGAAACAAGGTCAGGTATGAACTCTTCAACCTTTTCTGAGGTATAACCCAGGAACCCATTTGGCCTTTTTATGGCCTTTTCCAGTTGCAATTCTGCTTCTAAAGATCTGTGTCGCTGTGTTCCTATATCTATTGGTTTCAGCACTCCACTGAGATATTTATTATTTAGAAACACAAGAACAGGAACAGACTATTTAACCTTGTGAGCTTGCTCTGCTATTTTTATTGAGCTATGGCAGCTCTATCTTTTTAATTCCAATTTCCTGCCTTTTCTCTAAATTCCCCAACACCCTTAATTTCTTAGTAAGGGTCCATGTCCCTTTTATGTACTTTGCATCCCTCCCCTTCTGAGGCCATCTTTAGGGTATATTTAAATTCTGTTTTTCCCCAAAATGTACTTTCACGGAAACTGCATTTGTCACACATCTGCCCACTCCCTTAACCTATGTCTTCCTGCAGTTTCCTGCTTCCTCAAGATCTCTCCGGATTGTACATTAATGTGTATTGCCTTGTTTGCCCCACTTGTCTCCGTGCCTACTGGGTTTATGTTTTAAATTGTATGCCAGCAATTGAGTGATCTGGAGTTAGAAATTACACAGGGCGTGTACGTTTTCAGAGACTGAGTGATGAGAGGAACCAAAGCCTCATTATGGAGTGCTGCTTGTATTTTGTTTAAATATAAATGAATATCAGTTTTTCATATAGTGCAGATTTTCAATTCTTTTTACACTTTTTTTTAGCAAAGTTGTATCTGGGTAAGGATTGTTTTGTTGAATTTGTGGTCTGCTGTTTGAGCAGAAGTGACAATGGTGACATTTGTTACGACCGACCAATTTAAAATGTTGAATACTGCACACTGAAACCCGTGTTATGATTCCTCTGTAATCTCCTCTTGCTAAGGATTCAGAGAGCTAATGACTGCAACGATATAATTGCGCTCTTGGCATTTTTAGGGCGTGCCTTTGAGCAGGGTGGGAGTGGGCTGCGGTGGTCTGATCACGGTATCATCTGGCTGTGCTGTTCCACTAATGAAGGGTGTCGGAGAATAAATCCGAAGCAGCTGCATTTACAGACATCCATTTCACAAGACACTGACAGCTTGAATGTTGTCAATGTTTGGATTAGACTCACTATCTTATTTGACAGACAGAGCTCAGACTAGTGATGCCAGTCGTTCTTATTTATAAACATTACGTGTTGGTATCAAAAAAAAAAATAACAGGAATACTGCAGTTTCGGAAGCTTGTGTAAGCTTCGCTACGAAGATGCTGATGGTCAGTGTACAGATCGGCAGGTGTTCCTAACTCAGTGATCCTTACCTGACAGCGCTGCACATCCACACTCCTTCTTGGGCCCTGCCTGATTTGTCCCTTCACAATTGGAGCATCCCGAGGAACTGCCTCCCTGGATGAAGTCGGCTAACTGAACACAGACTGGGGATTATTTAACTTCAAAGGCATCAGGGAGCATTTCATTCTCGGTTTAAGGCTGAGCTAAGTAACTAGAGAAGCCATTGGGGAGCTCTTTTTCAGTTATGGCCTTGCTCGATAGCCAACAATGAGTTATTTACAATGTTAAAGAGAATTCTATTGTATAACGAACAATGAGAAACTTGTATTTAACAGGAGGGTTTTACTTGTGAGTGACTTTGGCATCCAGAGATCCAATTGGGGAGTGAGCAGAACATACCTGGTTTAATTATTTTACTCCGTACATAGCCGAGCCACATGAATCAGAAGGCTATGATCTCAAGCCCAATATCAGGGGCTTGAGCACGTAATCTAGGCTGGCATTTCAGTGCGGTACTGAGGGAGTGCTGTATTGTCAGATGGGCCGTCTTTTGGATGATAAACCGAGCCCCTCTTTGACTGCTCAGGTGGACGTAAATGGTCACGTCGCATCCTTTGAAGAAGAAAAAGAGGAGATCTCCCGGTGTCCTAGCAAACATTTATCTGGTCATTTATCCTGCTGGTTGTTTGTGGGACCATACAGTATGCAAATTGGCAGCTGCGTTTGCTTGCATAACAGTGACTACACTTCAAAAGTGCTTCACAGTTAATGAATCATGAATGGCATTGTATAAATACATTTGTTCATTCGTTCTTTAGAGTCAACCACAAATTGAGACTGGAGTCCCATGTAGGCAAGACTGGGTTCCAGGTTTCATTTCCCTGAAGGACATTCATGAACCATTTTGGTTTTTATGCAATCTGGGAGCTAGCAAGGAATTACTAGATTTATTGAATTCAGTTTCAGAACTTTTCATGAGGTTCAAATCCCACCATGACATTTGGGTTGCTGGGCCAGTACCATAACCACAAGGCTAGGCTTGTAAGAGCGAGGAACATTTAAAAAAAAATATGGACATGTTTCCTGTGTCGTCTTGTGCTGTATATGATCCCCTTCCAAGAAGGTGGGTTGGGCCCTCGTCCAAGCTTATTTGATTGCTCTTCCATAACTAATCACTGGGAGTTGTACTGGAGCAGCTGGTTGATTTGTCCCTCTGATTTAATATCTTTACCCCATTTCCCCTACCCCCCATCATGGGAAAGCAGTTGCCTTGATCAAAATGTTCCTCTCTCATGCTGTGGCTGAGATCAGGAGCTTGCATGAGGAGGACTGCAGTCGCAAATTGGTGACCCACCAGAAATGGTGCCAACCTACAGAACCGGCAGAAGCTGACACAGCCTCCAAAAGTGCCTTGAAATTGGCTATAGCGAGCACCATTCCATCATGGGGACTGAATGTTTAATTCTCCTTTTCCTACTTGGGATATTTTTTAACCAGTGTTTTGGGGATCCCATTCTTCAATTTGAAAAAAAGAAAGAAATTATATTTATATAGTACCGTTCGAGACCACCGGATGTCCCGAAGTGCTTTACACTTCAAAAGTACTTCATTGGCTGTAGTCACTGTGGTAATGTAGGAAACGTGGCAGCCAAATTATGCGCACAGCAAGCTCTCAAAAACAGCAATGTGATAATGACCAGATAATCTGTTTTAGTGATGTTGATTGAGGAATAAATATTGGCCAGGACCGGGGTTAAGCTCTCCTGCTCTTCTTCAAAATTGTGCCATGGGATCTTTTACGTCCACCTGAGAGAGCAGAGCAGAGCAGACGGGGCCTCGGTTTAATGTCCCATCGGAAAAACGGCACCTCCGACAGTGCAGCACTCCCTCAGCACTGCACTGGAATGTCAGCCTAGATTTTTGTGCTCAAGTCTCTGGAGTGGGACTTGAACAATTTCACCTGTTTGAATGTGGCAACTGAAACCCTTGCCTTTGACTTGTGAAAATGCAATGAGAAACTGCAGACACTTTTCTGTCACTTCTGATGCTGATGAAAAGTACCCAAAAGCGCAGTTTCAGATTGAGATATTTACTGGAATGTGAGCACTGATGGTAGAGGGTTTATTCCCCCCTGGGTCTGGCACCAGGATCCCTCCATCCTGTACCCTCCCCCCCCCCCCCCCCCCCCCCAACTCTAAAGAAATGTAGATTATTCTTTAACACTTTTTTGTGTTTTCCAGCACTTTGGATTTTACTGTAACTCTACATTTCAAGTCAAAAATAAATTATCCTGAAAGAGTTACAAAGAATAAAAGAAAGGAGCTATTGCACGTTACCACTGGCTATTTTGTATCATCAGAAGATAATACATAGTGAGTGGAACACACAGAGGTCTACATAAATGTACCATAGCTGAATAATAGAATATAAATAATAATGACTGTAGGCTTACTTATTTATAACAATTAAATTATTGAATAAGATATGTAAGTATGTTTTAATCCATTTGACATTGATATAAAGAACATAACTTGTAAAGCACTCCTCGAACATGAAGGTGTCTCATTATACTTCTACATTAAGGAGGAAAAAGCATATCAGTTTGCAATGTACTGTTTTTTTCAATGACCGGGTAAAATGAAACCACCTTGCGATTCTCCCTCCCCCTCCCTGTTGTTTTTAAACAGTCTTCTGTTGTTCCGTTGAGTAGTAAAGAATTCAGTCTTATGGTTACAATCACTTTATTTTTCCTACTGTAACATAAAAACCAATCTAAAAGTGGAGTGTAACTTCTTCAGACTATAACGCAGTTTACAAGCGGAGTTTCGTCAGCAGTTCTGAGTGTAGGCATGCACTCAAAAAGGTTTCTCTTTTTTTCTCTCTCAACTTAACACAAAAGCTTCTTTATGCACTATTCTCTATCAAACTGGAAGTGGCCTTGCCTTATTTGGTAGTCTCCAGTCAAATGCACCGTCCTTCAGCCGATTATTACGCACAGAAGTTTTCATTTATAAGACATAAGACGTAGGAGCAGGAGTAGGTCATTTGGCCCCTCGAGACTGCTCCACCGTTCAATAAGATCATGGCTGATCTGATCGTGGCCTCAACTCCATTTCCCTGCCTGCTCCCCATAACCCTTGACTCCCTCAACATTCAAAAATCTGTCTCTCTCCACCTTAAATATATTCAATGACCCAGCTTCCACAGCTCTCTGGGGAAGAGAATTCCAAAGATTCACAACCCTCAAGAGAAGAAACTCCTCCTCATTTCCGTTTTAAAAGGGCGCCCCCTTATTCTGAAATTATGCCCCTAGTTCTAGATTCCTCCACGAGGGGAAACATCCACTCTGCATCTACCCTGTCAAGCCGCTTTCTCACATATCAACATTCGGTAGTTTACATTCAGTGGACTGCCCTTCAACTGATTTGTACTTCAGCAGCCCCTTGCGTAGGTTGCAATGGGATGTGGTGAGATGTTTACAGTATGGCAATAACTATAAACATCCCAATGCCTCACTTCAATCTTGAACGCTGACTGTTGCTAAGTGCTATCTATGCGTCCGTCTCTCTCTCTCTCGCGCTCTCTCTCTCTCTCTCTCTAATGATGCCAACCACCCTTTTTTCCTCTATATTGAATGAGCTAAACATGAACACCTTTTCAGAAGCCGAATTAACCGAGTTCCATATGTCAACACTCCCTCACCCAGGATTTAGTTGCAGGTTTTCTTTTTGGCCTGCGTGTTTCCAGAAGAGTTGGTGTTGGGAATTGTGTGTTTTTTGTGAATCCCTCGGGCTCTGCACTAATGATGCTGATGAGTGAATCCCTCGGGCTCTACACTAATGATGCTGATGCACTCATTCGGTGGGTGGACACAGTGTATTATCTTACTGATTTGCAGCTCAACAGCGTGGTGCACTCCGAAGCATCTTCCTGGAGAGGGAGAATTTGGTGGGTAAGTGGATTCAGTTCACTCTCGCCCACCTCCTCGTGGAAGTTACAGTGCCACTGTCAGAAGCCTGCCTGTGTAGATTGTGGACCAGAAAGACGTACCGCCTGAGGGAAAGAGTGGAAGAAAAGGCCAACCAAAGGAGGGAAACAAAACACAAAAATGACTGCACCACCCTCTCTCTCTCTCTTTTTTGCAGTGTGTATTTGCTAATATTGCAAATAGAACATGTTTTACTCTATCTCTGCTGAAAGTTTTCATGTAAAGGAACTCTGAGCAGTTTCACAATAGATCTGTTTCAGAAAATGTCGAGCAGACCTTAAAGGCTGCTCTCCTGCAAAACTAGGGCAGGGCCCGTGTGATCGCGCATACGCACAAGCTCTGGTGCGCGCAAACCATTCTGGGACGACTAGGGTGATGTTCGAAGAGCAGCCAGGCAGTGAGGGGGACAGCTTGTTGCACAAGAGCACGATCTGGTGGCATGTGTGCAGAGCCAAGTTCTGGGGTGACATCAGAACATAGGATTTCCTGCAGCAATTGCTGTGGAAACACTGCTGATTGACATGTATGTGAAAGGATGTCCTTTTGTTTTCTGTTTTATTTTTAACCTTGTATTTTAATGCACCTTTGGTTGTAAATTATCAGATAATACATTTGGCATTTACAGAGAAGCATGATAGAGTGATAGAATGATACAGCAAAGGAGGAGGCTATTCGGCCCATCGTGTCTGTGTCAGCTCTTTGAAAGAGCTATCCAATTAGTCCCACTCCCCTGCTCTTTCCTCATAGCCCTGCAATTTTTTTCCTCCAAGTATTCACCTAATTCTCTTTTGAATGTTATTACTGGATCTGCTTCCACCAACCTTTCAGGCAGTGGGTTCCAGATCATAACTCGCTGTGTAAAATGTTTTTTCCTCATGTTGCCTTTTTTTTTTGCCAATTGTCTTAAATCTGTGTCTGATAAGTGAATCTTGTCAATTGGCCTGGGATGGCCCTGGAGACTGATCCGGAGGGGGTCCAGGATTGATAGTGTGCGGGGGAGGAGGTGGTTGAGGCAGGCGGGGGTGGGGGGGTTGATGCTGTGCTTGTCTGCTGAGTTGCACGTCTGGAGGATGTTTTTGTTTCATCAGTTGTTTCGTATGATGGGAAACGCTTAAAATGGGATGTCGAGATTGGCTATCCATTCGATGGCCTCTGAGACGCTGAGTGGAGAAATGAGGTGCCTCCCGCAACATGCCTTAGTGGGCAGGTTGATGTGATGTGTTCTATGGTCTGGCACCCATGGCCACAGTCGCACTTCGGGTCGTCCCTCATCTTCCACTTGTTGAGCAGGCGGCCACATCGTCCATGCCCTGTGCGGATTGGGTTGAGCGCTGTCCGCTGTGTGAGGGAGGTCGAAGCCAGGGACCTCTGCTGTGATGAGTCCCATGATTCCGTCCATCTGGATAGTGGGTCAATACCAGCTGCATGAATATTAGGTTTTTCCCCAGAATGGCCGGCGTGATTTTAAGCGCTTTCGTGGTGGGTTTTTCAAGTTTTCATGAATGGGAAGGTCACTGTTGCTCAAGATTTTTTCCATCTCCCGGAGCACGGTGGCAGGCGGGGCGATGTGGGACAGCACTGGGGGCCACTCGGTTGGAGTGGACTTGAGCATCACGGCGGTGTTTAGCTGCACGTCCACGGTCTTTGTGTGGTGGCTGCAAGACCATAAGGCAGAGCTGTATTCTGCAGCAGCGTAGACTAGGGCCACTGTTGCAGTGCAAAGTGTTTCAGCAGTGAGTGAAGGATAGCATCCTCACAGGAATGGTCTGGGAGGAGCTAATGAGCCAGTGTCGAGGAGCTAATGAGCCAGTGTCAGGGAGCTGAACTAACATCAGTCGGAAGAGGACAAAACCAGTGGCAGGCAAGGGTATTAAGTGTTACAGAAGCAAGGCGGGTAGATGGAGTTAAGATACAGATCAGCCGTGACCTAATTGAATGGCGTAACAAGCTCGAGGGGATGAATGGCCTCCTTTTCCTATCTTCCTATGCACAATGGAACCTAAAAATCAGTCAAGGTGGATTTAATATAAGTAAACAGAAATGGTAATGGAGAAAATAATAGAACTTCAGATAGATAAACCTCCAGGATCTGATACTTTCCACTGCAGGGTACAAAGAAAGAAATACTTACATTTATATAGCGCCTTTCACGATCATCGGACGTCTCAAAGCGCTTTACAGCCAATGAAGTACTTTTGGAGTGTAGTCACTGTTGTAATGTGGGAAATGTGGAGGCCAATTTGCACACAGCAAGCTCACACAAACAGCAATGTGATAATGACCAGATAATCTGTTTTTCTTGTATTGATTGTGGGATAAATATTGGCCAGGACACCGGAGATAACTCCCCTGGTCATCTTTGAAATAGTGCCATGGGATCTTTTATGTCCACCTGAGAGAGCAGTCGGGGTCTCGGTTTAACGTCTCATCCGAAAGACGGCACCTCTGACAGTGTAGCGCTCCCTCAGCACTGCACTGGAGTGTCAGCCTAGATTTATGTGCTCAAGTCCCTGGAGTGGGACTTGAACCCACAACCATCTGACTCAGAGGCAAGGGTGCCACCCACTGAGCCACAGCTGACAGTTTATTAAAAGAAATAGCTGAGGATATTGCAGATACATTGGTTATAATTTTCCAACGCTCTGTAGATTGAGGAATTGTGCCTTTGCATTGGAAAATTGCAAATGACACTCCATTATGTAAGAAAGGAGGGAGAGAGTAACCAGGTAACTACAGACCATGATCTACTTGAATGGCGGAACAGGCTCGAGCGGCTGAATGGCTCACTCCTGTCATTATGCCTTGTCAGTTTAACATCAATTGTAGGAAGTTATTGGAATCTATCATCAGAGACCGAGTGACTGAGCACTTAGACTTGTATCAGTTGATAAGCGAGTCCGCATGGATTTGTGAAAAGTAGGACATGTCTGATTAATCTAGCTGAATTTTTGTGGGGGTCACCAGCATGATGGATAGGGGAGTGTCTGCATGTTGTCCATATGGATTTCCAGTTTCACAGAAGAGATTATTAGCAAAAGTGAAGTTCTACAGAGCCTTTGTCAGACCCCATCTGTAGCAGCGTTGGAGGGAGTATAGCACAAATTACATAGAATTTATAGCACAGAAACAGGCCACACAGCCCAACTGGTGTATGCCGGTGTTTATGCTCCACACTCGCCTCCTTCCACCCTTCTTCATCTAACCCCATCAGCATATCCTTCTATTACTTTCTCCCTATGTACTTGTCTAGCTTCCCTTTAAATGCATCTATGCTCTTCACCTTAACTACTCCATGTGGTAGCAAGTTCCTCCAGAATTCCTTATTGGATTTATTAGTGACTATCTCCTATTTATGACCCCTAGTTTTAGACTCCTCCTCCCCCCCCCCCCCCAAAAAAAAAACAAGTGGAAACACCACCTCTACGTCTACCCTATCAAACTCTTTCATATTTTAATGACCTCAATTAGGTCACCACATCCTTCTCTTTTTCTAGAGATAAAGCACCCCAACCTGTTCAATCTTTCCTGAAAGTTTTAACCTCTCAGTTCTGGTATCATTCTTGTAAATCTCTTTTGCACCTTCTTCAATGCCTCTATATCCTTTTTGTAACCTGGAGACCAGAACTGTTCACAGTACTGTAAATGTGGTCTAATCAAGATTGTATATAAGTTTAACATAAATTCTCTGATTTTTCAATTCTATTTCTCTAGAAATGGACCCCAGTGCTTTGTTTGCATTTTTATGGCCTTGTTAATCTGTGTGCTACTTTTAATGAAATGTGGATCTGTACCCCTCGATCCCATTGAGACTCTTATTTTCCAAGGAGTATGTGGCCTCTATTCCTGCTACCAAAATGTACCACCTCACATTAGTAAATAGTGAAATTCATTTGCCATTTACACACCCATTCTGCAAGTTTATTAACGTTTTTCAGATTCACCAAAATTGTACCAGGACTTCAGGGATTACATTATAAGGATAGGTTGCAAAATCTTGGTTTGTACTCCCCTAAGTTTAGAAGATTGAGGGGTGATCTAATCGAGGTGTTTAAACTGATAAAGGGATTCAATAGAATAGATACAGAGAAACTATTTCCTCTGGTGGGGGAATCCAGAACAAGAGGGCATAATCTTAAAATTAGAACTAGGCCATTTAGGAGTGAAATCAGAAAGCACTTTTTCACACAAAGGGTAGTGGAAATCTCTCTTTTCCCCCCCCCCCCCCACCCCCGCTCCCCACTTAGATTGAACTAAACAGAAGTTTGATAAAATTATATACTTGGGTAGTTTAATAACAGACGGCTGATCTAACAAAGACCTGCAATGGAGGACAGCAGGGGAAGTTTCTGTGTAATGGTAGCATCCAGCTGGTGTTAAGTAGAATGTTCGTGTTATGTATTGTACAGGTGTGAAAACTGAACAATGAATGCTGATGTAAGAAGGAGACTGTTTGTTTGAGTTATGGTGCACTAGATATGTAATTTCCCACCATCGTGGGAGCTCCATCAGCACTAGGACTGCAACAGTTCAAGGAGAAGACCTACCATCTCCACTTCAGGGCAGCTAGGGCAATAAATGTGGCTTTGCCGACATCACCCATATCTCAAGAACAAAATATATTTACGGACAAGAAGAGTGATGAATGAGAGGGTCCTTAAACCAGCAGAAGGAGAGATATGCGGAGGCTGATTGTGATGAGAAAAATAAGGTACTGTTGGTAGCTTATTGGGGAGTCCCAAGAAAAGCTTTGGGTTTGTAACTGACCGGCAAAATTAAGAGTAATGGGTTGCAAGGCAGTAACGTAGCTGGATGTAGGTTGGAATGGGCATCAGGGGCTGATTAATGTCTACATGTGCAGAGATTGGAAATCTGAAGTGCACTGGTCAGCAATCTCTATATAGAGTGGAGAAGGCTCATAGAACAGCTGATTCTGCATGCATTATACACAAGTTTGGGAGAAGATGATGATTAAAAACACATCCATGGGAGAAGTATCTCAAAGATCAAATCTTTCAGCCTATCTCCTTCCATTCTGTTTTGTGCTGATCACTTTGATAGATGGCAATCCAGGGAACTGGATTTCCCCCCCCCCCCCCCGCCCCCTATTTTACACCTGAGGAAATCGAGCATTCTTTTAGCTTTTAACACCTAAGGGTTAATTTTTAACTAACCTTCATTGACTTCACTGGAAAGTAAAATCGGGCTGGGTGAAAAACCAATGTTGCTCCTGATCCGTCAGTTTCCTGACTGGGTTAGATTAAAATTACCCTCTAGTATCTGTTGCATGTAATGCAGCGCTGGAACTGCTGCACAATTGAGGACATTCTAAAATTCAGCTTCGGAACAACTTTGCTGCTGCAGTGAATTGAGTTTTTAGTTTCTCCAGATGCTTAACTTTCATTTTTTTAAAAATTATTCTTCAGGATGTTGGCATCGCTGGCAAGACCGGCATTTGTTGCCCGTCCTCAGTTGCGCTTCAGAAGGTGACAGTGGCCTTTGGGATAAAGGTGGCCCTTAGTTCAAGGCCAAGAATTGGGCCCACTTTTTTATTCCTCCCCCCCCCCCGCCCTCTTCTCCTGCAGGTGCTGACTCGTACTGGGGAATAGTTTCAGGGACGCAAGCAACCCATTGGTACCTTAGCCAAGAGCCATTCTTCTCGTATGGGGCTAGTTGGTAGAGGAGGGAGGGGGCGCGTCACAGCAGAGCCAGTCCAGTTCTTAGTTGTACATTCATGCCTTTGTACGCTTTTCAATGGGAGACAATGAATTGTGATCATGTGCAGTTACCCGGGCTCTTCCCTGACCGCCCCCCCCCCCCCCCCCCCCCCATCCTCCCAGCTGAGGAGTTCTAATTAAAAAGGCAGAGGTAAGTATCTTTGCAAATATTTCTGTCATTACTTTTACTAATAAAAACACTTGGTGACAACAATAGCATTTTATGACATATATACTGCAGCTCAGGTCTGTGAGGAAAGAAATCCAACCGGTCTGTTTAAATAGCCAGATGTAGGACATTGCAAATGGCTTCCATTAATTCTGAAGCTGTCAATTAGGAATACCCACCTTGAAGAAGTTCTGCTCTTCTCTCCGACGAGATTTCCGTCTGTCTATTTTACCTTGTTCCTCTTCATTGCTTTCTGTTTCCCTTCTCATGTTCAGATATCGACCAAAACTCGCTTTCACAGCCACATCTCTTTCCTCAGCAACTGTCTCCGACTCCGACTTATTCTACGTGGATTCCAACTGAAATTCCACCCTTCATGTTTTGGATCCACCCAGGATTACAAATATCTCCCAGATATTCAGATTTCCTCGAACCACTGCTCTCGCCATATCCTGAGATCCACACTGAATGCCATGCACCGCCACATGAACGCTCTCGACCTCTCTCTTCAGCAGCACCGACTCACTCTATCTCAAAGCTGTCCTGGTTCGTAGTTCCATTTCATCCTTCGCCTCATCTGGCGCTTTAACAAAAAACTTTTTTTCTTCTTTTCAGGTGTCAAGGATTGTAAGCTTCAACAACTCTTGGACACCAATGCCCCTCCGGAACCTTCTTCCCCATCACTTTCCTCTGACCCCATCCCTTCTTCCAATCTCACTCCCTGCCGTGTTTTCACTATTCCCCTCTGATCTTCCCCTTTCTGACCTGAATGATCAGTCCTCCGCAAAGGCCTGAGCTTCATCCCCTTACGCCCCCATCTCAATGAATTTCGAGCTCGGCACGACGCTGAACTCTTTTTCTGTCGCCTTCGTCTACCTGGATCCCTCCCTCTGGCCTCTCAACCTCTCTGGAACTTTTCATTGCAAACTGCTGGCGTGACATCAGCCATCTCAATTTCTCTGTTCCCCTTACCCACTCCAACCTACCTCCCTCTGAACTTGCAGCACTCCATTCTCTCAGATCCAACCCCAACATTGTCATTAAACCTGCTGACAAGGGTGGTGCTGTTGTTTGGTGAACCAACCTCTACCTAGCGGAGGCTGAACGCCAACTCTCCGACACCTCCTCCTATCTCCGCCTGGACCATGACCCCACTACCGAACATCAAGCCATCATTTCCAAGACCGTCACTGACCTCATCTCTTCTGGAGATCTTCCCTCCACGGCTGCCAACCTCATAGTTCCCCAACCCTGCACAGCCCGCTTTGACCTCCTTCCCAAGATCCACAAACAGGACTGCCCTGGTAGACCCATCGTTTCAGCCTGTTCTTGCCCCACAGAACTTGTCTCTTTCTATCTTGACTCTTTTTCTCCCCTTGTTCAGTCTCTTCCCACCTACATCTGCGACTCTTCCGATGCCCTCCGCCACTTTAACAGTTTCCTGGCCAAAACCGTCTCCTTTTCACTATGGACGTATAATCCCTCTACACCTCCATCCCCCACCAGGATGGCCTGAGGGCGCTCCACTTCTTCCTTGAACAGAGGCCCAACCAGTCCCCTTCCACTACCACCCTCCTCCGCCTGGCTGAACTTTTTCTCACATTGAACAACTTCTCCTTTGACTCCACTCACTTCTTCCAAATTAAAGGTGTTGCTATTTGAACCCGCATGGGTCCCAGCTGTGCCTGCCTTTTCATGGGATATGTGGAACACTCTTTGTTCCAGTCCTACTCAGGTCCCCTCCCTCACCTCTTTTTCGGTACATTGATGACTGTATTGGTGCCGTTTCCTGCTCTCGCCCTGAACTTGAAAATTTCATTCACTTTGCTTCCAATTTCCACCCTTCCCTCACCTTCACATGGTCCATGTCCGACTCTTCCCTTCCCTTCCTCAACTTCTCTGTCTCCATCTCTGGGGATAGGCTATTGACAAACATTCACTACAAGCCCACTGATTCCCACAGCTACTTGGACTACACTTCTTCCCACCCCGCTTCCTGTACGGACTCTATTCCATTCTCTCAGTTTCTCCGTCTCCGCCGCATCTGCTCTGACGATGCCACCTTCCATACTTGTGCTTCCGACATGTCTTCCTTTTTCTTCAACTGAGGATTCCCCTACTGTGGTTGACACTGCCCTTGACCGTGTCTGTTCTATTTCCCGCACTTCTGCTCTCACCCCTTCCCCTCCCTCCCAGAACCACGATAGGGTTCCCCTTGTCCTCACCTTTCACCCCACCAGCCTCCACATTCAACGGATCATCCTCTGCCATTTCCGCCACCTCCAGCGTGATCCCACCACTAAACACATCTTCCCCTCGCCTCCGCTTTCAGCATTCCGAAAGGACTGCTCCCTCTGCGACACCCTGGTCCACTCCTCTATCACCCCCAACACCACTTCCCCTTCGCCCGGCACCTTCCCATGCAAGTGCAGGAGATGCAACACCTGCCCTTTTACCTCCTCCCTTCCCACTGTCCAGGACCCCAGACACTCCTTCCAGGTGAAACAGCGATTTACTTGTACTTCTTGCAATTTAGTATACTGTAATCGCTGCTCACGATGCGGTCTCCCCTACATTGGGGAGACCAAACGTAGATTGGGTGACCGCTTTGCGGAACACCTCCGTTCAGTCCGTAAGGGTGACCCCGAGCTTCTGGTCGCCTGTCACTTTAATCCTCTGATCCACTCCCACTCTGACCTCTCCGTCCTCGGCCTCTTGCACTGTTCCAATGAAGCTCAACGTAAGCTCGAGGAACAGCACCTCATCTTTTGATTAGGCACTTTACAGCCCTCTGGACTCAACACCGAGTTCAGCAATTTCAGACCATAACCTCTACCTCTATCAGTTTTTTTCTCTCTCTCGCATGGCAGCTGATGATGATTCTGCCATTGCCATTTACATTTCATCTAGAGTCATCTTTTGTTTCTTAACTTGTCCCATTACCATCTCCTTTCGCCTTGCACCATCATCCCTTTTGTCTCTTAATCTCTCTTGCCTTCCATCCTATCACAGACCTCCCCTTTTGTTCTTTCCTCCCCTCCCCCCCTCTTCCTGCCACTACACTTGCTTAAAAACCTGATACATCTCCAACTTTTTCCAGTTCGGACGAAGGGTCATCAACCCGAAACTCTGTTTCTCTCTCCACAGATGCTGCCTGACCTGCTGAGTATTTCCAGCATTTTCTGTTTTTATTTCAGATTTCTAGCATTTGCAGTATTTTGCTTTTGAAATAGGGATTGCTGTTCTGTTGTGTCATTTGTTTTGGATGAAACACAATGGAAATTTTCCATCAGTGTCGCTGGTCTCAGACTGACAGCTGGATCGATGACTTGGGTATTTTCAGTTCATGGTTGACGGACTGCACTGCTACTACTTTATGCAATTTCTAAGAAACTGAGAGCATTGCCACTTCACGGCATGTTTGATAATCTCGCCATTTGATTTTGGAAGTCATTTCTCCTTCTCTCCGCTGCATGAGGCCTTAAGGAAAAATAATGTTATAATGTAAAGTACTTGTTATGAAATAGTAAATTGTCGGTCGTTATCTTCAATTTAGTTATTGCAGGAATCATGTTGGATTAAGTGTGATATCACTGTCCGAATTACTGTACACTAAAAGTCATGTAGTGGTGGGATTGCAATGGGTTGAGCAGTCAGTCAATGTTTTTCAGTCAATCCACACACCTTGCTGCCTGATATAATTTTGAAGTCTATGCTGGCTGCAGCACCGAGACAACATTCGGATTGTACGATTTTCCAGACCGGTCACATTTAGCAGAATGTGTGCAGAAATATTTCTGCTGTACTGGGTTGGTACGTTAATGGCACTAACCCAAGATTCCTCTGGCCCATACTGCTCCATTTATGAAAGCTACGGATTTCATTTATAATATTTCCCTCTACAAATCTTTCTTGTGGATTTGGAATGACCGTTATCCCTTTCTCTGCAGATGCAGGGTCGGGTGAAATTATAGTGATTGCTGTTAACTGTTTTTTCCTGAAGGGGGTTGATGGGGGAAGGGTAAGTGGATGCTTTGAAATCTGTTACATGCCGCTCAGCGCATGACATTCGCCCTCTGGTTAGAATTAGCAGTGTGGATCCTCTTCCTGGAGGATGGTGCCATAATTCTCCGCTCACAAACCCTACAATATACATCTGCAGACGAAGCGATAGATTAATGCCAGGCTGACAGTGAGAGTACACCACCATCGGTCCCCAACTACAATAAGAGTGACCCTAGAAACGATGCACTCATGTCTGGCTTTGTTGCTCCCATTCCCCCATATCTACCCGGTTCCTGGAGCATGTAAACCTACTGTACAAACGCATACTTTTTTAACAGGCTTTCTGTAAGTGCGTTGGAGGAGGATGGTGTGGTCAAAGGCTGCAGAAAGGACCAAGAGGGATAGTGCACCACGGTCACAGTCACAGAGAATCTCATTCGTGACTTTGGTTAGGACTGTTTCGGTTCTATGCATGGGGTGGAAACCTGACAGGAGATATTCAAACATGGAGTTGCAGGAAAAATGGGCGTAGATTTGGAAGCGAAAACACGTTTTAAAAAAAACACTTTGGAGAGGAAAGCGATATTGAAGAAGGCATGGTCGTTTGTAACGACAGCGGCATATTTTGGCGGCGATGGGTGATGACAGCTGTTTTGAAAGGGGTGGGGGAGAACAGTATCTGTGGATTGGGAACTATTTATAATGTCAACTGTCTTGGGAAGGCCAGGAAGGGAAGTTGGTTGGATAGTAGTGGGAATGGGATTAAGGGAGGTGAATTGCATGGATGAGATCAGTTTGGAGAGCGCTTGAGAGGCGATGGGATAGAAACTAGAGAGAGATGTGGGGTCAGGACTAGGCAGATTGAGCCTTGAGGGTGAGAGGTTATGGCTCAGTGTGAAATGGGGAAAGAGGAAGCGGCAGAGGCAGCTAAACGTGCATGTTACTTTGTTCAGAAACCATTTTGTTATTGATCGTAGCACTAGTACAATGGTCTATGAGCCTTCCCATTTGGTTTGCTCATGTTCCCAGGTGCAAATGCTCTGTCCTTGAGGGTAGATATTGATGCTCAGCAGCTGACCGGTGGAGCGTGCTCGCTGCCTTGCCGATAGTGCCGATGGCGGGTCTGGTCCATTATGAGGGCCAGGCCTCAGTAATCCAGTTGCCGGGCACCAGATGGGCGCCCCGCTGCAGCTCACAGGCTTCAGGTCGGCATAATATCAGGCGACTTGGAGGCCCGGCATCGAGGTAGGTTTGGGGAGGGGCCAGTACGTTGCGGGTGGGAGGAACCCGGTGCAACAGCGGCCAATATCATTTGTCTGGAGCCCAGAGGAGCACTCCTGCTGCCCTTGGCCCCACAAAATAGCCCGCAACGTACCTTTTTGACTTCCCTTCGGCTGGGCTGCCAATGAAACTGGACAGAGCCTGCACGGCGCTTGCTCCGGCCAATTGTGTCGCACAGCTGCAATTGGGATCCTCCGTGCATCATAGGGTCCTGATTTCTACCGGCTGAATCAGATGGGCAATCCGGCCACCCAGCGGCAGGTCCTTCCAAAGATGGTGTTGGCCGAATTGGGAGCGGGAACGGTGATGTTTCCGACTGGCGCGGTCAATGAATTCTCCCCTTTGGAGTTTACTGGAAATCTTAATGTATTGCTGCTTTCACAGGTGGTCATTGAACACTCTGGCTGAATATATAACCTGATTTTGCCCAAAGGCACGTTTTTCTTGTGGCTTTAAGAATTGATGGATTGTACTTGGGTTACAGAATTAGTCTGAATTGTGCAATAATGCCTCAAGCTAAACTTTTGTAATTTTGTAATCTGAAGGACAGTATTTAATACTGAAAAATCTAGGAATTACTCCACTTAATCCTTTGAAGTTTCCAATAGTTACACCTAAATAAATATGAGTTTCACACTCTATAGATTCCTGTGAATGGCTGGTATACAGAGGTACTTAAGACAAAGCAGGTGAACTGCACATTTCTGATAGCTGAGTCCCAACTATTCAATATGTCGCAACTGTTGAGGTTGTGTGTGTGGTAAAACCAGCACCTTCTATTGTCCCTCCAGCAAGGGACTGGAGATGCCTTGGAAAATTGGAGAGAGTAACTTTATTACCATTCTTTTGGAGCCCTAGCAACAAATTAGAGGTGACAGTATAAAAACTGTAGGCTCCTATTCACAAAGGAAGAACCAGACAGACGTAAGTGAACTGTGGCTGGAAAGGAAGCATACTAACATTAGAATTTAATGAACTATGGGGTGCAATATTGCATTTCATAGGAGTAGAAACTCAGGTGTTAAGCTTGACTACAGCTTCCCACATCATGTGCTGCAACTGGGAAAGCCCCAAAGGAGCTCCAAGGATTTAACTGTGTAGTGAGAAAAATGTCAAGATAGATTACAAAAGGTGAGCCAGCAAAGAAACACAATTATTTCTGGAGCGAATAAGATGCATAGCTGAGCGTGTGGGAGGATACCAGTAATTTAGAACAGGAGTTTTCAAACCAAATTTTGTACCTTCAACTCCAGTGGACCATACAAATGTCAAGAGGTCTTTTGACTGCTGGGCCTCAGTCTTTCGATCAACTCCTCATACTCTTCTTATGAGGAGTTAACTAAATAGTATTTAGTTGCTGCAGTTTTCCCGGGAATCGGGGATTAATTTAAATGGGTTGAAGTTCTCCTGGCAGCCGTCCATACAATTGTCGTTTGTGTGGTGCTGAATGAACAGCTCCTGGTGAGCTCTGCTCTGTTGTCAAGAACATCCTGTTTCCTCAATTTCCATACATCACACCTTGGTTGAAGGTCAGCTCTTCTGGATCATAGATTTTACTGCTGGAAACCCATACTGGCACTGAAGAAAGGGCATATTTCATGCAAACAGAACTCCAATTTTACTGATCTCCATAGTTTTAATTGTGGCTGTTCATTGTTGTATGACAGTTTTATGTTTTTGTTTTCAAAAAGTATTATTGCATCCACAGAAAACACATTCTTTCACACCACTTTGTGTTTGGATCAGTAATGTACATTTAGGACTTAATCAATCACTTGGGCTCCGGATGCTTTATTTCACCAATTGGTAACCAGATCACTGGTGAAAAAAATGTTTTACGGGTATATTTTAGCAAAAGGCCTTTACATGGGATTTATCTTCAAGTATCTGAGTGAATAATGCTCCGTTTCGGCTAGCTCTAAAATATCTACCCTTGCAGTATGATATATTAAGATGGTAAAAGAAATAACATTACTTTTTTTTCTTGATGTTAGACACCCTATCTTCACATACTTGGCGATAAGACCATTACTGGGCCTTCTGCTCCATTACCTTGCAGGCTGAGTATAACTTTCATTCTGAATAGCTCCCCTAAGTGAATTTTCCACAACTTTAATGATAGAAAATTAAACTTCGAACTGAAATTAAGAGAAAAAGCACCACGCACACACAACAATACATTTCTGATGCAGACAAGAAGCTAAACAATGGGGCAGGAAGGACCTGCAATCGGGCTGCAGGAGATCACAGTCCAGCAGAATAAAAGGCTGGAAGTAGAAGGTAAGGGGATGTGAGCTCCTGTACTTTCCAGCAGAGCCATTGCTAGGAAATAAAAGGCTTTATGACATTTTTTAGTCTGGAACATAATAATTGAAGCAAATGTCCGTTTCTCTCCATTTAATGAAAATGGAAAACAAATTTATAAGATTTGCAATAAAAATTAGTCTCACTTTGCTCAAACTGGATGGTCTGTTTTCAAGATTTGGAGTTGGAGATCGTAGTCTTGATTGTTAGAAAGCCTGATTACAAGAAATAACCAGATCAATTACTGAAACCAAGAATCAAATGTACAACATGCATTTTTTTAAAGAAAGTAAAGATGTGACTTATTCTACAACCTGGCTGCTGCGTAGCGTCTTAGGCAGCCCATTTAGCGGGGCAGAATTGCTTGTTATTTGGATATGGTTAGCTTCTCAAGTTGAGATATGCTCTCTCTGTTGGAGTGTTTTGAAGCATCTGAGCCTTCCCAGTGGTTTTCCAGAGACTGGAAACCAAATGGAAAAATGGATTACTCTCCAACCTTTCCCGCCCTACCATTCCCTTTGATCCGATGGCGCTAAGATTTTTTTTTTGGTATTGCACATGGGTAAATTTCTATTTTCATCTGTATATACAGGTGGAGGCTCTTGCATTGAGTTTTGTTTTCAGGGTTATTTGAAATGTAATTGTTTCTGTGGTGTCCAGCATTGCACGCACAGCTTTAAAAAAAAACAGAATTCAGATCCACCAGATGTCGACCACAGGAAAATGTATGCAACACAGAAAAACATGCCCGCACTAAAGCTAATAGTGCTGTGTTCTTCCTGTGAGGGAACAGAGAAAAACAGGTGGGATGTGCCCTGACCTACTCTCCTCACACTACAGCTTTGATGGCCGTAGGAAAAATCTGCGGCTAGGATCACACTGCTCTTCTGCCTGAAGGAAAGGTTGGGGGGGGGGGTGGGTGGGGGGGGGGGGTTGACGCTTCTTAATGGGCAACTGTGCCCTTATCGTCCTGCACAGTGGCACGCTTTATGCTGAATTGGGTCCAGGTCAATCCAATTACATTTTATTTTCCATGCCCATTTCAACTATCTTGACTGGGCTGCTGACCTGTTGAATTGATCCTGACAATATTAATAATGGCAACTGTTAAGGGGAAAGAATTGCCTGATGCACACTGAAATATTTATCTGGTCATTACCTGTAGTGCTGTAGCGGGGACTATATTTTAAATTCTCACTGTGGTGAAAGATTTCTCTTGTGTTCTGCTGCATGGAGTGGGCATTGATTTTTTTTTTAAAAAGCGGTATATTCTTCAGCTCACCCATTCATCTCAATATGTCTAATGTGTCCACCTCTGTGAGGACAGAACAAAAGTGACGCCTACAATAAAATGGTACTCACATTAGCTTGGCACAGCACAAATGTATATCTGCGTGCTGTGCCATATGACTGAGCGCAGTGGTAACATCAAAGAAAAAACATTGTCAACACAAACTAAATACTACCTTCTACTGGGAACATATATAGCTTTCTGATACTATTGCGCACTCGCTCTATCTTCTAACAATACTGCAAATTAAGGAAAGGAAAGAGCTTGCATTTATGTAGTGCCTTTTATGTCCTTGGGGCATCACAAAGTGCTTCAGTCAGTGAAGTACTTAATAATTTTGGTCATTGTCCTGGGTAAACGCAGCAGCTAATTTGTGCAGACACCAGTGTGGTAACACAATACAGCTTCCTGTGACTCGAACTTTATTGCATCACTTCCTGTGATTAGTCCAGGATAAATACTGGACTGATCAGTTGGATCCTGGAGAGGCATAGAGTAAGACCTCTTTTGTATGTAGCACCTTTTTAGTTGATTAAAGCTTACTTTAAGTTCACCACGCGTAAGGCTCATTCTTACGACAACCAGTGAGGTAAATGATTAGATAATCTGCCTTAATGGTGTTGGATGAGGGATAAATGTTTGCCTGGAAACCAGGTGAGCTTTCCTACTCTTACTCAAATAGTGTCATGGGATTGTTTCCGTCTACCTGAATGGGAAGATGGGGCCTCGGTTTAACGTCTCCTCCGAAAGACGGCACCTCCGACATTGTAGCCCTCCGTCAGGACTCTACTGGAGTGGCGGCCCAGATTATGTCTTCAAACGCCTGGAGTGGGACCTGAACCCACAACCTGCTGCCTCAGTTTGGATAATAGGCTGAATATTAAAGTGTACCAGAAATAATCAGAATGAGAAACAAGACCGTTATAAATGTAACGACATTTTCAACACAAAAACGACTATCTTGAGTGAACAAAGTAGATACTTCATCGAGCTTTCTTTTCTCTTGGTCTCTGCTGAAAGGCTGAGTTAGCTGTGTGGTCTTGTACTTCAGCCCAGATTTAAAGGAGAATCCTGTTAAAATCACTTTATTAACATTGCATGGAGAATTTACAACATTTTAACTGCAAGTGTTTGTTTTTAAACCTGTGATCTGTAAAACAAAAACATTTTATCCTGTAAACAATATGAAGAGTTCATTCCTGTGTTTAGCAGCCTGCCCAAATTTTGTTTCAAGAAAGATTAGAAGTTGATACAGGAAAGTGGTCAACATTTATCTGTTGACAGTCTAGAAATAAACATGTTTTTAAGTTTAGTTGTCAAAAGCTTTTAACAGTCAGTACTCTGTATATTCTCAACACCATTTTAATGTAATAACTTTCAAAAGGGAATTGGATAAATACTTGATGGGGAGAAAATTACAGGACTATGGGGAAAGAGCAGTGGAGTGGGACTAATTGGATCGCTCTTTCAAAGAGCCAGCACAGGCACAATGGGCCGAATGGCTTCCTTCTGTGCTGTATCATTCTATGATTTCTATTGAAGTGGGCATATTGCAAAGAAACATTAGATGCATTGTTGCTGTTCGGTTGGCAGACTAAAGCTTTCTTTGTATTATGGTGCAGTACTCTAAGGTAAATGGCCTTGGTGACCCTGAGTTATGGAGGGAGGAAAAAAAAATCAGTCGGGGTTCTCATTCCTGTTCGCTATCAAGTGAGAGCAGGATCGGCCTCGACTGTGACACCTCCATGGCTTAGTGGCCAGCCAATAATTACAATCTGAACACAAATTAAAAAAACGACCACTTCAACAAGTTGCTAGTGGCTGAAAGCAGCCGTGAAATTGTGCCCCAGCAAGATGCACATCCTTCAGAAGAGGAGAGGAAAATTTACAACAAAACTTGAAACCTAAAACTATCAAATCGGTTGTCAGCAGCCTGTTGCTTTAAAAAAAAATCAACTGAGTCCAATTGATTGCCAGCACAGGGTCTAATTAACTTGGTAACTGCCATGCCTTGGGTACAGTTTGCCCTAATCATGATTGCGCTGATTGTCTTGAGAACTGATTACTTGCAGAAGTAAAACACTTCATTCGAATGAAAGCTGACTTCTGTGTGACCATCCTTGGCACTGCTGGCATTTAGCAAATATATATCTTAGACTCTTAAAATATATATTTTTTTTAAATGCTTCAGTTCAAACATATTAATTACTGACTAATTTCAGTCGGTTATTGACGGTTAATAGTGAGCCCAAGTGGGATGGTGTGTCAGTCATACAGGCATCACTGACTAAGGAAAAACTATGATAAGTACTGATGAACCCTGTGGTGTATTAATGCACTGTGTTGTGCCAAATTAAAATGTAGATTTTCATAATAGAATTTCATCGCCGAGGGAAAGAATACTGAAAAATCGACCTGAGTTGTGATGCATCCTTAATAGAGCATTACATGCACATTTTAATAAAAATATTATCAATAAATAGATTTTGTTATTGCTGGTTCATTGTAAAATTAAATCCAGTGCATTATATTTCTCATTCTTGATCTACCGAGAAGGGTACATTTGCAGCTCCTGTGGTTGAAGGTTGTGTACCATGTGAATATGATATGAAAGACAACAACGTGCATTCATGTAGCGCCTTTAACCGAGTAAAACGTCCCAAGGCGCTTCACAGGAGCGTTTACAGTAAAAATGCTTCTACAGTGTGTACAACGGAAAATGAGCTGCTCTCGCATACTTTTGAATGTAGATCGATATCCACTTGATCACTCCTACAAGACGTACGCAGTGGACAAATGTTCAATAACTCGGTCATGAAAGATTGACTGATATTGTAATCCTCCCCCTCCACATCACACAGTAAGTTTACTAATCCAGCTTCAGATACAAATATTTAGCTCCTTGACTTGGCTATCACAAGCTATCTGCCCTGGAGCAAACAAATGCCTGAAAAATCTGGTGGAGGAATTAAAATTTCAGTCCTACATATCTGTCTGCAACTTCCAGTGTCTGCCCAATTTGCCGCCTCCAGTATTCTGTATATTTATACACTAAGCAGTGGAATATTTCAGCCATGCTGGGCAGGTAGCAAAGAAACCCCTGTCTTGTTTCCAGACTCTGAACAGACCACTGAATGGATGAATTTCTAATTTTACAGCAGAGTCTAACTTCTTTATGGGTTTATGACTGGAGCAGCATCGCGAAAGTGGCTAAATCAGACCACCGTCTTTGTGGCAGAAACACAGGAGTGATGATTGGATCCATTGATGGGCACTTGAACTCCAACACTGAGGTTTCTATGTTAGATGGGCTTCTCTCACCTGTATTTTTTTGGTGAGATGCACATCAATGGAATTCCAGTGTAGAAGCTTCACACACAACTTGCCAGTGGACCTCTCTCCCAGACTCAAATTGTGAAACTGACTTCAATAAATCGGGCAACTTACGGCGTTGATCATGAAAGTTGCCGGAATGTTGTAAAACCTCAATTGGTTCACTTGTCCTTCAGGGAAGGGAGTCCCCTACCTGGCCCAGTCCCATACTGTGGTTGGCTCTCGATTCCCTTTGAAGCGACCTAGCAAGTCACTTGGTTGTAAAAGTTATCCCTAGTCAGGGTAACGAAGGCAATAAATCTGGCCTTGCCAGCGTCGCTCACATCCCGAGAGCAAACTTTTTTAAAAACAAAAAGGAGCAAGATTCCTCTTTGAAAAATAGCACAT
Source organism: Squalus acanthias (assembly GCA_030390025.1). Lineage (NCBI taxonomy): Eukaryota > Metazoa > Chordata > Chondrichthyes > Squaliformes > Squalidae > Squalus > Squalus acanthias. The sequence goes on along the minus strand of CM059432.1, from coordinate 20,413,954 downwards.
TGCTTATTTTTCTTCATGATTAATGGCTCACCGACTACAATGTGTTTAGAAAATTCGGGTTTCAAAGCTGCAGCTTTCTGAATTTTGTCAACTCATTTAATTATGAAGAAAAAATGCATTCCCCAATTTTTCATTAAAAGAACATTGGGCCCTTCAAGGTGCTTTGACCTCTCAAATGGAGCCAGAGTTTCAAGGCCATGTGTAGGTGTCAAGTTTGTCGTCTGATGCTCCTGTGAAGTGCCTTGGGATGTTTATACTATATTAAAGACTCAGTATAAACACAAGTTGTTGTTGTGTAGGAAAGTGACCTATCTTCCCCTAGTTTCATCAGTATTTCTCTTCCACTCCCATACTGCTTACTGAAATTGTGAAGTTAATTAAGCTTAATGAAGATTGAGGTAAATGTGTTTTTTGCCAGGACTTTCTGTTTGTATTTTTGTTTTCTTGGACTTGGACTTGTGTTCAGCTTTTTGTTCCCCTTCCCTCTACCCTGTCTGTACATTTCAGCCCTGCTCTTAAAATAAATTTAATCTGGCAGTGATAAATATCATCGTGCAAATGCCAGTAGAAGCTGGACTGATACTTGGCTGATTGCATCATCTAATTTTCCATGTGAAAGTGTTCTAACTATGTCCCCTCCCCTCTACCTTTTCATGTTTCTGGCTAACTTTCAAAAGTATTGTCACCAGAAATGAGACATGACAACACTTCAGTGGTAAAATAATTCATGTGTTATACGGAGGAAATGACAAAATCTCAGTGGACAGGAGCTGTATTATACTGGAGTGCAAGAGCATTTATGCTCTCTTCAGTGACCTATTGGTTCATAGCATTTCAACTGGATATCCACTGAATGATGCAGAGATGCGCTCGTTTTATGAAGCAATTGCTCAAGGGCTTTTGATTTCTGGGAATTATGAGCACAATACAACTACAGGTATAACAGAGTGCCCTTTTCAGTACAGATTACATGAAGAACAGCACACGCTTTTTCCTGGCAATAAGTGCATTTTCATAGAGCAGCACAAACAATTTTCTTTGCTTTGTCTCTTTGTAGCATTTTGCGTAGAAAACACTAGACGCAGATCTTGAATTTCCTTGATTGGATATGACGGGGTGTCTTTTGTATTCCCCTGAGACACCTGGTTCAGTTGCACTCTGGTTCACCAGCTGAGTGTTTCTGGGATGGGGCAGGGGGTGGGGGGGCGAAAAGATCCAGTGATTCTGTTTTTAATTTTTACATAAATTATAAATTTCCAAAGAATCGACTGTTTGAGCTTCTTTCCAGCTAATTTAAACTCCGTGGGCACAATAGCTGCGTATTTGCAGTACTATGCTGCCTCATTTTGTGGCAGTGCTTTGCCCAGTTGGCCATTATTCACGTGTGAGCCTGAATATTCGATATCAAAGTTGAGCCTGGTTCTGGCTTCGCCCAATGCCCGCACACACGCTCTTTCCAGCACCGTACAGTGGATAGTGATCTGGTGTGTCCTGTTCAGAAGCACTGAGGCCAGTTCCAATCCTGTCGCCACCATGACTCCAATCAGCTAACTCCGCACAGACTGGCTCATATCGGAGAGGGTGTCTGAAGCCTTTGGAGTGATAGTTAGGTCAAGATAACTTCTGTGCATTTTGAGAAACCGAAAAGGACTGCCATGTAAAATTTCACAGTTTAGCACAGCGGTCATGAGCTTTTTGATATTTTCTACATAGCTGGAGATAGTTAAGTTGAGCAACTATTGTAAAATCTATGTTGTGTCATTGCTACTATTCCCTTATTCTTTATTGTTTAATAAATTTGTTTGGCAGTTAAAACCTGAGGCACAGTCTAGTGTACTGTTATCTTCCTGCCCTTTGAAGGCAGGGAAGATCATGATAAAATCAGTAAGCCACAGTGAAGAGGCTTCTTTGTTTGATCGCCGAGTTGCCTATGAATTTACCTAGATGTCTAACAAAGTAAGATCGCTCGCTGGGGAATGGAGGTGCAGCGACAGTGACCATGAATTCAAAAAATAATCTCTAGGTACGAGTAAAAACCATTCGCCAAAAGGTCAAAGGGCTACGACCCTTATGATCTGAACGCTTTGGGCCAGAATTTCCCCTCGTGCTTGGGCGTAAAGGATTGCCTGGGTGAAGTGGAAAGAGGCAAATACCAGAGCCTCCTCGATGTTCCATCCACTCATTTAAATAGGTGAAAAACCTGGTGGGCTCTATTCTGGTCAAGTGATCCTCCCCTGTCCAGCTCCTCTGCCCATGTGATTCTTTTTACCCAAGTTCAATAAGTAGAAATTCTGTCCTCTTCTTTTGCCTTCTATCCTTGCAGAGTGCATAGACCTGGAAATTAGCCATTATACTAGATTAATCGTGTACTTGTGTTGTATTCCCAAACTTGGATAGACAGAAAATATTACATGCATTATTAGACAAGCTAAAGCAATTATTTACACTTATTTTTTAAAAATCAGATAGAGTTGTATGATGCAGCAAATTAGACCGAGTACAAGACAGTTAGGTTTAATAATGTGTAGTTCAGAAGAACTCTATATTCCAATGCTATCCTGGCCAACCTCCCGGCTTTCACCCTCTGTAAACTTGAGCTCATCCAAAGCTCGCACTAAGTCCCTTTTCACCCATGAGCCCCTGTGCTCGCTGACTTAAATTAGCTCCTGGTCCGGCAACGCCTCGATTTCAAAATTCTCGTCCTTGTTTTGAAATTCCTCCATGGCCTCATCCTTCTCTATCTCTGTAACCTCCTCCAGCCCTACAACTCTCTGAGACCTCTGTGCCCCTCCAGTGGCCTCGTGCACATCCCTGATTTTTCATCGCTCCACCATTGGCGGCTGTGCCTTCAGCTGGCAAGACCCTCAGCTTTGGAATTCCCTCCTTAAACCTCTCGAGCTCTTTAGCTCTCTCCTGCTTTACCTCTCCCTCCTCCTTTTAAGACACTCCTTAAAACCTACCTCTTTTGACTGAGCTTTTGGTCGTCTGTCCTGATATCTCCTTATGTGGCTCGGTGTCAAACTTTGTTTGATAACGCTCCTGCCAAGTGCCTTGGGATGTTTTACTACCTTAAAGGCGCTATATAAATGCAGCTTGTAGCTTTTGCTATCTGTTTAGAAAGGAATCTTGCAGTGAAACAATGCTGTGAGATCTGGCACTGAATGTTAACAGCTTAACCTTCTCATGCCTGTTAATGATTGATTGGCACTTCTGTCATCAGGCTCAATATCTGCCCTTGCCATCACTGGCTGCTTTATGTATGAACCACAGGATGCACTGCAGCAATTCTCTCGCTTGCGCGTCCTCTACCACTGAGAAGGACGAGCACAATATCGTGGGAACACCACCACCTCCAAGTCGCACACGATTATGACTTGGATGTATATCGCCATTCCTCCATCGTCACTGGGCCAATATTGTCTGCCCAACAGCATTGTGGGAGTGCCATCAGCACAAGGACTACAACAGTTCTAGGAGAAGGCCCACCACCTCATTCCGGCACAGACACGATGGGCCGAATGGACTCCTTCTGTGCTACGTCATTCGATGATTCTAAAATTGTGTGACTAGTGATGGGCAATAAATTCTGACTGGCAAGCATCTCCCACGTCCCGAGAACAAATATAAAATAAATAGTCTTGAGCCATGTCCTTCAGTTAAGGAGATTCACGTGAACCCCGTACTTTGAGCTCTTTTGTCTGAATATCTTTGAGAATCCGGCAAGAACTGAGGATGCTGCTTTAATCTACTTATTTCTTTGAAAAAGAAAAGCAGACAAATTTTAATGACGTATTGCCAAATAAAACTGCAACGTAATTACCTTGTAGCTTTAGGACTGCCACTTTCGCACATAATCAGTTAGCCACCGCCACAGTGAAAGCACATCTGAGCCTGCTGTTATACAGTCATGAAATTATATCAACAATTCTTGATTCTGAAATGAATGGATGGGGCCAATTTACAGACTCGCTCCCCGTCAATACCTGCAAAATGCAGGATCTGTCATTACGACTTTAACCTAACTGATCTAATTCAGAAGAACAAAAGCAGCAACCTGCATGTGAAATGAAAGAAGGGCCCAGTCATTATTCTTTCAATACACTGAAAATAAATCGGCACAAATCTCATAACTTGTAATAGATTCTTCCTCTGACAATCTTTGGCTTGATGTCACCTAATTGCTGCTTCCTATTTTCCTTGCCATTGTCGCCTCTTTTTTCCCCCCCCAATTTTGGTGCTGCACTGCACCATGGGTCTTGTTGATCCACCTCACTTTCTCAACAGAAAACTTCAAACTGTTGATTGCACAATGCAATCCAGCACTGGGCCTATGTAATGAGCATCCCTTTTTCCGTAATCGCTGATTGATGGAAGCTTTAAGTGAAAATCTAATGCGAGAAACCCAGCCGGCAGTAATTAGAGGACAGCGTTCAGGATAACAGTCGTTGGGCCATAACCCCTGTTACTTTCAGTTAGGTAATTCAGCCCTTGGACACTGATTATTGAGAATTGTGCTGTGTACTGGCTGGTGAGCATCTGTCCTCCCTTAGCGCAGACCTCATTACCAGCTTCCACAATATCAGACCAAATGCCAGCTGGTCTCTGTCGCCATTGTACAGTAATGCAGCAATAATATTTCAATTGATTCTAAAAGCTAAGATCTGCCTGATAATTATGATCTAGTTTTGGCTCGATAGCTGTGTTAAATACACCATCCACTCATATTGAGTCAGAATAGTCCATGAAGGCCTCCCAGCTGCGAACATATGATGATGCGAGAATGATGGCCAGGAAAAAACTGGCTGGTCCACCGAGCCTGCTCCACATAGTCATGATGCTTTCAGCATCATGATTCACAACACCCTCTACCCACCAACAGCCATGTCATCTCTTGGGAGAGGCACAAAAAAACGAATGAAGCAAAGCCAAGGCCAATCTCAGGGGGGAAAATCTGGAAAATTGCTCTTCAACCTCCAGGAGACCACATTGACCACGATTTATATTACTTACTATTGCACCAACCTTTTGCATGCTGTGATCTCAGCGAGGAACTAGTCCAGCTCTCTCTCGAAGTTATTCAGTGAATCAGCAATCTCTGCATGAGCAGGAAACTTGTTCCATAGGTCTACTATCCTCTGGGAGTGGGGGGGGGGAAAAGAGAGAAGAATCCCCGGATATCTAACCAAGTTCTTCCCTTGCGTAACTTGTACACACATTGCAGCACACATTACGTTTATGTAATAATGATAATGTAAAAATAATGAATATGCTACATTACCCCACTTAGGTGGGTTGTCTTGCTTGGCTTAAAAATAATTTTCTAACTCCTCTCTCCTGTACTCTATCCTTCTCTTGGCCCTTTGTTGCCCGTCTATCTCTCTCTTTCACAACTGTGTTTTAAAAGCCTGACTCTCTTGTCAGCTTTTAGTCAAACTGTGTCTCAGATTCTGCCCTGGGAGAGGGGAATCTATCAGTCTAACTTGGCAATTACCCCTTCTGAATTCAAATGAATGGAGTTGTTGCAGCATCCACGAGTGTAAATAATCATGAGAATGTCAAATTTTCTTTTGTCTCCAGCACACTGTTTCAGGCACCCTGTCTATAATAAATCATTTTTGGGAGTCCTGCTGTTTTGTGAATTTAACCCTTAAGAGATAGATTTAATGCAGTAGTATGTGTTGCTCCAACTACTATCCCAGCTATTTCTCTTTAACTATTATATCCCCCTTTTTCCCCACCCTTTGAAGTCCTGAATCATACACCTGTGTGCAACAGGATGGACTGGAGACCTAAATCTTAGCCTCTATCTATTCCTGGCTAAGCTGACCAGACCTGAGGTCCCACTTGCCCCATTCCACAAAAGCATAGCTGAGTTTGGAAAATTAGCCACAATCATGTTTTGGGATTTCTGACTATGCTACCATGGAAAGACTTTGGTGGGTAGAGGGTGTTGTGAATCATAAGAACATAATATAAGAAATAGGAGCAGGAGTAGACCATTTGGCCCCTCGAGCCTGCTCCGCCATTCAATAAGATCATGGCTGATCTGATCTTGGCCTCAACTCCACTTTCCCATTCGCTCCCCATAACCCTTGACTCCCCTGTAGCTCAAATATATGTCTATCTCCGCCTTGAATATATTCAATGACTCCACCTCCACAGCTCTCTGGAGTAGAGAATTCCAAAGATTTACGACCCTATGAGAGAAGAAATTCCTCCTCATCTGTTTTAAATGGGCAACCCTTATTCTGAAACTATGCCCCCTAGTTCTAGATTCCCCCACGAGGGGAAACATCCTCCCTGCATCTACCCTGTCAAGCCCTCTCAGAATCTTACATGTTTCAATAAGATCACCTCTCATTCTTCTAAACTCCAATGAGTATAGGCCCAACCTGCTCAACCAATCATGATGCTAGGAAAGGTAAAGATCACTCCGCATTCCTGCTCCTGCCTACTATCCAGTCGCTCCTGTTGTAAAGTATGATTGGATGTCAGATGAGAACAGAATTGGATTGAATATCCTGCTCTCTCACTGATTTGGACTCACCATTTGGGCAGAGTATTGGGAGATCTGCCAATACCCATGGAGCAGTATCCCAGCATGAGTCATTGCCTTAAGTCAAGTAGGAGAGAGGAGTGTAAAGGGAAGAAGGAAAATCAAATTAGGCTGCTTAATCATTGGATATTTTAAAATTCTGGATCAGCTGATGTCAGAGTGGGCACTGATGATAAAATCCCTGTGTAACGAGTCCAAGATTCAGCAGCTGACTTTTTATTTCATGGAAATTAGATTAGTATACCAGAAATAGTGGAAGCAGAATAAATTGTGCTTTCTGCATTACTCCCACATGACTATCAGAGCTCTCCCATCTCTGATGATCAGATATTTCCTTTATTACCTAATTTTGAACAGATGCAGAAACAAACTATGGAAGAATTCAATGTCTTTCATACATTTTCTTGAAATGTCTCACTCATTGATACTGGAAACTTTTTTCATCGTGATTATATTGTGATATTTATTGCGCGGTTTTTTTCTCGCTCAGCTTCATTGTAGCATTCTGTCGCTAGTGCTGCTGCATTTCTCTGATGTTAGGATACAACAGCGTTTTTGAAACCGAGGAAGGTCATTTGATCCAACAAGCCCACCCACTTTAATAGATTTTGAGAGAACTTTGCTCACGTTTCTCACCATATCCTTTGGTTCCTTCTCTCTCCAGAAATGTATCTAATGTTCTCTTGAAATCCTTTATCAATCCTCATTGCACAGTGTCTTTACCCTTTTCTTTGCTGTTTCTCAGCACCTCAAAATGGTGGAACTTTTCATTTCTGACATTATTCCTTTTGTTCTACAGTTTTCAGACTTTTGCAGCTCAAGTACAGCATCATCTAATCACAGCTTCCTGATTTTCGTCCCCATCTAACTTAAGTTTACTTTCAGGTGCTAGTGTAGAAGTGATGGGTCTGGAGTGCACTGAGGTTTGCTCTCCCTGAATTTGCACATGGCTGACTGTGATTTTCTGAGGTTGGCCTAATTAAATATTCATTCAGGAACTTGCTAAAGGGTGGCGTCGGTAAGTAATGCACGCCATTCGCTCTTAAAAGGGCTGACGCCAACAATTAAATGGACGTGACCAGTTGAAGGTCAAGTGGCCTCATGGGAGCAATACATATTTCAGCCCTTCCAAAGGCTGTATGGGATGAAGAAAAGTGCCGAATAAAATTGAATGTAGAGTCGGTGACTAAACGGTGGAGTGGTGTAGCACTGGCCAAAGCGAATGGAAAAATATACCTTTTACTTTGGTTTCTCAAGTTGGAAAATTGTCTACTCTTTGGCCGCAAATTTAATTGCGCTGAGGAGGCGGTTCTGCTGTCAAAATCGCAAAGATTGACAGCGGGTAGGAAACCCGCTGTCAGCCCGCCTCCACGCGAGTCTCCCAGGTGTCGGGTCTGTCAGCGGAGAACTGACTCAACACCAAGCGACGGGGGATAGAATTCAACTACTTAAATGGCTTGTTAAGAGCCAATTTAAGAGTATTCTGAGGCTTACTTGTAATTTTACCTTCTCCCCCACTGGTTACCCGCTGTTCGGGGAACATGCCAGCTCAACCTGGTGTGTTGTGAGTCTGCTCTGATGGTTGTGAAAAGCTGACAGCTGCAGAAGTGGTGTCAAGGATGCCATGTTGCAGATGGTGAGTTTCAGAGTACAGAAAAAGTTGGTTACTGCATTTTTAATACGTATAGAGATTTCTTTAGCTGACAAGTTTTTAAATCCAACTGTATGTCCAGAGCCACCTCATTGGGAGAACCTCTCTCACCAGTGACAGATTGCTTCTGTCATCTCACCTGCAGCTGCCATCTATTCCAGCAACATCGGAGCCAATGAAACACTCAGACCGTGGTCCTCCGAATCCTTCCACGATCAGCCTCATCACCAACCTTCTCCGCCACCATGATCAACCCCATCACCAACCTTCTCCGCCATCACCAGATGCTGCACTGGACACAGGGCATCAGCCCTTGACAAATTTACTGGCCAGGAGGCCAGCGATGGCATCACCATGGCCAGATTTTCTTCACTTAATGCTGTAAACCCTGGCTGCCACATGATGCACCAGGTTGATACCATCCCACACCAGCACTGGGAAGCATCCCTTTAATGTCCAAGCCATTCCATGCACACTCATCACTATAGTGTGGGGGCTGGGGGGGGAAGTTATGACTGAACAATCACTGAAACTCAGTAAGACACTTCTCAAGGTGCGCTCAGATCTGTCCAATAAGGGGCACTTTTTGAAAAAGAGATTTCATTGTATGACAACACATTACCAGAAACTTCACATGGACATTGGCTAAACTTCTCAATGGGAATCGGGGGGAAAACTCTCCACTGCTGCTGAAGTCATATCTAGCACAAAGGAAGATGGTTGTGGTGATTGAACGTCAATCATCACAGCCCCAGGACATCGCTGCAGGAGTTCCTCAGGGCAGTGTCTTAGGCCCAATCATCTTCAGCTGCTTCATTAATGATCTTCCCTCCAACATAAAGTCAGAAATGGGGATGGTCGCTGATGACTGCACAGTGTTCAGTGCCATCAGATAATGATGTGGAGATGCCGGCGTTGGACTGGGGTGGACAAAAATGAGAAGTCGCACAACACCAGGTTATAGTCCAACAGATTTATTTAATTTTACAAGCTTTCGGAGCTGTCGCTCCTTCCTCAGGTAAACTAACTGTCGATCGACAGTTCCGACGAGCCACAGCGAAAAACCGCATAGACCTCCTCAGAAGACGAACACGGGACACAACCATCAGAGTACCCTACGTCGTCCAGTACTTCCCCGGAGCGGAAAAACTACGCCATGTTCTTCGCAGCCTTCAACATGTCATCGATGACGACGAACACCTTGCTAAGGCCATCCCCACGCCTCCACTACTCGCCTTCAAGCAGCCGCCTAACCTCAAAAGTACCATCGTTCGCAGCAGATTACCCATCTTTCAGGAGAACAGCAACCAAGACACCACACAACCCTGCCACGGCAACCTCTGCAAGACATGCCAAATCATGGACACAGATACCATCATCACACGTGAGGACACTACCCACCAGGTACACGGTACATACTCATGTGACTCGGCCAACGTTGTCTACCTGATACGTTGCAGTAAAGGATGCTCCAGAGCATGGTACATCGGCGAGACCATGCAGACACTGAGACAACGTATGAACGGACACCGCGCAACAATCGCCAGGCAGGAGGGTTCCCTCCCAGTCGGGGAACACTTCAGCAGCCAGGGGCATTCAGCCTCGGATCTGCGGGTAAGCGTTCTCCAGGGCGGCCTTCGGGATACACGACAGCGCAAAATCATAGAGCAGAAACTGATAGCCAAGTTCCGCACTCATGAGGATGGCCTCAATCGCGATATCGGGTTCATGTCACGATACAGAACGTGACTTGACATCATGGCCGGTCTTCCCAGGTGTTTTTTTTTAAAAGACTAGCACAAGAACCAACACAAATTGACAGGATATGCAGCCAGCAGGTGGTTTGACACGTTGGACCCCCTGGGACACATCTCATTGTCTTGGCTGTGCTCTTAGTGTGTCTTTGATGTAGGGAAATATTTGAATAGATTTTGTCTGTGTTTAAATTGTGAATTCTGGGAGATTCTCTCACTGAGGAAGGAGCGACAGCTCCGAAAGCTTGTAAAATTAAATAAATCTGTTGGACTATAACCTGGTGTTGTGCGACTTCTCATCAGATAATGAAGCAGTCCATGCCCGCATGCAACATGACCTGGACGACGTTCAGGCTTGGGCTGATAAGTGGCAGGTAACATTCGCGCCACAGAAGTGCCAGGCAATGACTCTCTCCAACAAGCGAGAGTCTAAACACGGCCCCTTGACATTCAATGGCATTACCATCACCGAATCCCCCACCATCAACATCCTAGGGGGTCACCATTGACCAGAAGCTTAACTGGACCAGCCGCATAAATACTGTGGCAACAAAAGCAGGTCAGAGGCTAGGTATTCTGCGGCGAGTGTCTCACCTCCTGACTTCCCAAAGCCTTTCCACCATCTACAAGGCACAAGTAAGGAGTGTGATGGAATACCCTCCACTTGCCTGGATGAGTGCAGCTCCAACAACACTCAAGAAGCTCGACACCATCCAGGACAAAGCAGCTGCTTGATTGGCACCCCCTCTACCACCTTAAACATCCACTCCCTTCACCGCCGGCGTACCGTGGCTGCAGTGTGTACCATCTACAAGATGCACTGCAGCACCTCCCAAACCCGCGACCTCTTCCACCTAGAAGGACAAGGGCAGCAGACGCATGGGTACACCACCACCTCCAAGTTCCCCTCCAAGTTACACATCATCCTGACTTAGAAGTATATCGCCGATCCTTCATTGTGGCTGGGTTAAAATCCTGGAACTCCCTACCTAACAGCACTATGGGAGTACCTTCACCACACGGACTGTAGCGGTTCAAGAAGGCGGCTCACCACCACCTTCTTGAGGGCAATTAGGGATGGGCAATAATGCTGGCTTTGCCAGCGATGCCCACATCCCATAAAAACATTTTTTTTTAAAGTGCCTATCCTTGTGTGTTAGTTGGTATGCCTGCAGTAGGATGAGTGTGAGGGGTGGCTAGTGAGATGGGGAAGTGATAAAGTAGATAGAGAGGGTTGGGTGGAGGTGCAAGGTAAGTTGGTGTCCTGGAGAGGTCTCTTCCGCTCATGGAAGGGAAGAGAACCTCCCTGCGTGCTGTGATTCCCTCCATAAGCATTTGGAGGGAGCCATTTGAGAGCCAGGGTGCAAGCGTCCACCTTTGTGCAGTGATTGTCGGTGTTTGCAGCACTTCAGTGCTGTCAAACACTGACCGAACACCTGTTAAACGCCATGTGGATGTGGTCCCTTTAAGGAAACCGGCTGATGATGCGTCATCAAATGACGTCATCAGACCTGCTTCCTGTTAATTGGCCGGTAAAGGCCAATCGGGAAAATCACATCTGCAGAGCGGAGGCAGCTGGGGGCGGGACTGGAACCCGGAAATCAGCTGTCCCGCCTCCTCAATTAAATTTTTGGCCAACGTTTCAATGTCCTTCCTTGCTACTTTGTTCCACGAGACTCCTTTTTGTACAATGCAACTAGTTCTATTGGCCCTGAAATTCGCCTCTCCGGCTTGCCGCGGGGGTAAGGATCGCGCGCGCACTTACCTACCGCGCCTGCCGTTGACCCCTGGGCCCACGGGAACTTCAGCTCCTGGGCCTGCTCCAAGTGCCGGCGCGCAGTGCTTGCGTGTCCCAGGGGCGTAGTTAGTGCGATGTGTCCCCTGGGATCACGTGGGCCATGGAGAGCCAATGGCAGCAGACCATCTTTCATTCATAGATTTGACAGGAAGACCTGTCAAATCTATGAATTGAAATCGGCCCCAAAAGAACAGCTAAACTTAAAATAATTTTTTTTAAAAATCACTTTTATAACATAACTATAAGTTAACTAAATTAACTACTTTAAACAAAAATTTAATTAAAAAAAAATTAAAATACTTTTTAAGAGTGCTAAAAATAAACTTACCTTTCTTTAAAGTATCTAAAAAAAAAGATAAACCTGTTGAAAATTTTTAAAATTATAATTAACCACTTACCTTGTTGAAAACGGGTCCTGCGCCTCCTTTTTAAAAGCGCAGGTTCTTCAATACTTACCCTCCCGTAGAAACCTGAAAAAAAATCTAAGTTTGCTGCGTGCGCGCAGCCTCTACCGCGCACGCGGTTCACCTAGGAATCGCCCCCTTCACCAGACCGGAAGTTCCGGTTTCCCACGCATGCGCAGTGCATGCAGGAAACCGGCACTTCAGGACGCCTTACGGGTGAGTACACAGTGCGTACTCACCCGGCAAGGGCCGAATTTTTGGCCCAATATCTCTCCCAATACATCAGACCTCCATCCCTCAGAAGTGTGTTTCTGCTCTTTCCAAAAGGTCTATCTTGAAGTTCCTCTTAATTGGAGTCACATGTTTCCTTGTAAATCGCCTCTGATACAGTATCTGATTTTGAGGGCTCTGATACTTAACGTGGTGCTGCCCTTTCCCCAGTGCACTCTGTTTGCTAGATTTTGTTTCCACACTCTCTTCTACAGTATGTGGCATCACCATGCGAAGTGTCAAGCCAGAAGCTTACAAAGTAGGTCTATTTTTTTTCATTCCATACAGAGATGTGAGTTTTGACTCTGGCAAAAATGGCAGGAAAAAAACCATCATTGTTCATTTTGAAGTTCCCAGATTTGATGTCAACGCGATTTGATTAACTGGAGTGCCGCAGTTCTCGAGGCCACAAAACCCATGGTATAATGTCTAGTTCAAAGAGGGTGCACGTAATGTTCCGTACATTCATGTTCAGATTAAAAGCTGTGTTGAACAATGGCAACTTTTAGCTTCAACTTGCTGTAATTCATGGTAATCTCCTGAAATTGCTGGGGGCAGTACCATGCACCTGACCGTAAGTAGCTAAGCCCTCAGAGTTGGTTACTGTATCAGAGGTATTATATAAGGAAACAAGTGACTCCAGTTAAGAGGGCCTTCAAGATAGACCTTTATGAAAAGAGCAGGAACACACTTCTGTGGGATGGGGGTTTGATGTCTTGGGAGAGACGTCAGAACTAGTTGCATTGTCGAAAGCAGTCTCATGGAACAAAGTAGCATTGAACTGAAGAGTAAATATAGAAAGATCAGAAATCATATAGAACAGTGGCCTGTTAATCTTTAATTTGTATGAAGTAGGTCCTTTGCATCAAAAAAAAATGTAGCATGTTTTAATGAGTTTTCCATATAATGCCTTGAGCTGCTCGCAGTCATCTGAAATTATGTATTTTTTCTCTCAAGGCTCCTCATCCACACTAATCATATCTTTCAAGTCTGGCTTATCTTGATTGTGAAATGGTGAGGGTTGCCCATTTCACAAATGTGACAACAGCTTCTTGTATCAGAAGAGCACTCTTATCATAAACAGCCTTGCTCTCCTGCCAGCCCTGGGTCCAGTTGAGAGGGGTCAGGCATCAGAAAACCGAAAATGACATGTTATTTTTTTCCAATATTAGTCACATAGTTTCGCAGTATATAACAAGGGCAAAAGAGACACTCTGCGTTTGTAAAAATGCATTACAAGGTGGATTTTATTCTCCTTTCTATTTTGTTTTTGGATGGTAAACTATCCAGTTTTCTCTGTGAATTGTGCACCAATTGCGGTTGAGCTACCAGATTTCGACAACACTTGACCGATGGCACAATAGGATCATCGCTCGAGTCCTTGCGTTCGCTTTGCTGATGCTGAAAATTCATCAAAGTAACCGCCCCAAATCACTTGAGACGTGGGGAGAGAGGGGGAAATGGAGTTCTGTTGTTTTTTTAAATAAGACAAAACAAGACTTTTGTTTTATGTTTTAGAAATTTCCAGACAGTGTATTTAAAAAAAAAAATGAGACTGTCTGGTTCAAAAGTGGATTGGTTGCAGTCCCAGATTGTTCCCTTAATGATGGTTATTGGAAGGTCTGAAACCATATTCCTAAATATAACTCTCTTTGTTATTGCTTAATTGAGATTGGGAACCGAGCAGGGCAGGGGATAGACGTGCCACACTTACGCTGTAGTACCGTCTGGTGCATTGTACTTGTTAGTGATTCACATTATGGATGAAGCATATTATCATAAAGAGTCACTGCACACACTGTCATGATTTATGTCTTTGACATCTGGGAAGCTTTGTGCCCAGAAAATGAAAGTTGCAAATTGTGTCTTTTAAACACTTGTGCATGCACAGTTTGTGTGTGGCTTGTGTTCTGAAAACTTCCCTGCCAAGCAAAATCAAAATAGTAACAAACTCCTGGAATTATGCAGGTGCACGGACATCTAAAATGACGGCTAATGTTACTGGTTGAGAGCATGACAATATTAAACACTCGAGCTGCCTCAGTGTAACAGCTAGCATTTTCTGTACACTTGTCTTTTATCTGTTGTTTTCTTTTCCTGTTTCAGACAGTCCTGTAAAAGGTTGGTCCCGCTTTTTTTATATTAGCTGGTGGTTGATAAACCCAGTATGCAGCAATAGGCACGGATATCTAGAATTTTAAAGTAGCTTGCTTGATCTAAGCTACCCTTTGTCGGTCCTTCCACTATGTTTAAAGCACATGCCCATTTTTTAGCTGATGAGGAAACAGAGAATTGCGATGACAGCTACTCGAAGGTGGTACTGGTGGCTAGGTATGAGAACACGTGTGAAGCATGCAGAGCTTGGTGTTTACCAATCCCAGGTTACAGACTAAAGAAAACTTGAAAGACTTGCACTTCTATAGCGCCTTTCACGACCACCGGATGTCTCAGAGCGCTTTACAGCCAATGAAGTACTTTTTGAAGTGGAGTCACTGTTGTAATGTGGGAAATGCGGCAGCCAATTTGCACCCAGCAAGCTCCCACAAACAGCAATGAGATAATGACCAGGTAATCTGTTTGTGATGTTGGTTGAGGGAACAATTTTGGCCAGGACACCGGGGATAACTCCTCTGCTCTTCTTCGAAATAGTGCCATGGGATCTTTTACGTCCACCTGAGAGAGCAGACGGGGCCTCGGTTTAACGTCTCATCCGAAAGACGGCACCTCCGACAGTGCAGCACTCCCTCAGCACTGCACTGGAGTGTCAGCCTAGATTTATGTGCTCAAATCCCTGGAGTGGGACTTGAACCCACAACCTTCTGACTCAGGCGAGCATGCTTCCAACTGAGCCACAGCTGACACTGGGGTAAGCAGTTGTTGCTGAAACTCTCCACCTGCACTTGGTGGAACCCCCACTCAATGGAATATGGTCTAGACACAAAAGGCATCAAGGGGTATGGGGAGAGAGCGGGAATATGGTATTGAGATAGAGGATCAGCCGAATGGCCTACTCCTGCTCCTATTTTTCTATGTTTCTATGGTGTATATCCATGCTATGGTCAAATGGCAATGCATTCAAACATTTTATGGTGAGCTATGCTGCTGATGAGAAGCTCTTTGCACCTGCAGTCCGTCTTGCACGGGCGCAAACTCATGCTTATCAGTTGTCTGTGACCGTCACATAGTTACTCCATTTTGAAGTGGGTCGGGGGTGGGGAGGGGGGGTGGGTGGAGAGAGAGAGGAGGTAAATGTGGTCAATGTGGCTCCATGTGGCCTTGCCAGTGACGCACACATCCCGAGAATGAATTTAATGCAAAAGAACTGCTCTAAGCTCTAAGGCCCCCTCCCTGAAGCATTTCTGAATGCACTCCATATTGGGCAAACAGAATCTCTACAAATGAGCACAGATTTCCAAGAATCCTGCTTTGGCAACTTTCAAACATGGTGATGGGTTTCTGCATGTTTCAGCCATCTGCATAACCACAAACAAAGTGTTCTTGGTTCTGGTGAGTTGTAACTCCAAATGTTAACCCACCATCCCTACTCTTTTCCGATGCTGACAGACCCTGTCTATTTTTTTTTGCATTCTCTGCTTTTATTACAGATTTCCAAGATTTATAATTTTTCTTTCTACCATTGTAGATCATTGTGTGGGGAACAATAGATGTGAAAGGGCATTCTATTAGACCCCTTTGCTTTGTATAGCTATGATGCGGAGATGCCGGTGTTGGACTGGGGTGGACAAAAGTGAGAAGTCGCACAACACCAGGTTATAGTCCAACAGCTTTATTTGAAATCACAAGCTTTCGTGATTTCAAATAAAGCTGTTGGACTACAACCTGGTGTTGTGCGACTTCTCACCTTTGTATAGCTGTATAGGGTAGCACTTGAATGTAGTTGGGCGGAACATAAAAGAAAGGAACGCGAGTTGGCGGTTGAACCATGCAGGCCCGCTGCCCATACTCCTCAATTGTCCCACATTGAGTACATTTGAATACTCGGAAAGCGTGACGTCAAGTGTCACCCAGTTATCTTGCTGCTTATCAATTTGAACTTCATGCCTTGGTTAAACGTCAAAACCAGCAAAGGGGCCTTCCTGTTGCTTACGGAGGAAGGTCGTTGCACTTTACCCATTGTTTGGCTGTTGTGTAAAACCAACCTGTTTATCTACCTCTGCCATGTTTGGTTTGGAGGATCCTGGCCTGAAGAATAGAAGATAAGAGAACAGTAAGGGGGACTTTTCAGGCAGACAGTGGAAGCACTGGAGCACGAGCAGAGGGGAGGCTGCAATACTGCTTGAAAGATAAAATTGAAGGTATTTGGCTTGTGATTTATGTCCCTATTTTCTACATGGATTTATCTGTGTTTTAATTGTTTAGACTGACCTTTCAAGGCTATGCTTATTAATGTAGCAACTTGCATTTATATAGCACCTTTAACGTAGTAAAACATCCCAAGGAGCGTTATCAGACAAAATTTGACACCGAGACACATAGAGATAAAAGGGAAGATGACAAGAGGTAGGTTTTGAGGAGCATCTTAAAGGAGGAAAGAGCGGCAGAGAAGTTTAGGGAGGGAATTCTAGAGCTTAGGGCCTCGACAGCTGAAGTCACAGCGATTGAAATTGGGGATACGCAAGAGGCTAGAATTGGAGGAGCGCAGATATCTCGGAAGGATTTAGGGCTGGAGGAGTTTAGAGATATGGAGGGATTTGAAAACGAGGATGAGAATTTTGAAATCGAGGCGTTGCTTAATCGGAAACCAATGTAGGTCAGTGAGCACAGGGGTGATGGGTGAACGGGACTTGGTGTGAGTTAGGACACGGGCAGCAGAGTTTTGGATGAGTTAAAGTTTATGGAGGGTGGAAGGTGGGCGGCCGGCCAGCAGTGCATTGGAATAGTCAAGTCGAGAGGTAACAAAGGCATGGATGAGGCTTTGAGCAACCTTTTACTGTTTATCAATGTTTTCACACGATTTTGATTTGTGTTTTCACCACAAAAATTTTGCAACCATACTGGTTTGCTTGGTAAAGTAAGTTAAATCTTAACATTTTTGTCAACCTATGTTTTAAGCTAACTCAAGCTATGTTCATTTTTTTTTAACAATGGCAAAGATTGTGTCACATGTTTTAATACCCTTTTCTACATGCATTTTATTTTTAACTGCTGTGTACAAAACTTTGTAACCTGCTTTTTATTTTTTGTAGCTGGCTTTTATGCATTATTTTCTTTTTTTTTGAAGAGTACATTGAGAGCTGTGTTATCACAGTAAACAAGAGAGAAATTCCAGAGTCGGCCAACAAACCAGAGCAGCTGGAAGACAACATTTGATTGGATTGCCGAGGCCTATTTTTGTGCTTTGTGTACTTCCTGTAGATACGATTTTTGCCACTAGCTATGGTGGACATTTTGATGTGCTGTGACGTGAGACGTCGGGGAAACAACAGTAGAATGCAAAGCATGCTGCCTGGGAAAAGATGAATCAGTTCCTCGCAACACACAGCCCATCCAAGCTAGCAGAGCTAGTGCGTGTCAGTTTGCTGGTAGAGTGAAGTCCTGACTTTTTCTTAGAGTCAAAATTTCTGTCTCTGCTAATTTAACTGATAAAGTAAACAGGAGTGAATAGGGGCATTTCCTGCTTTTTTTTTTTTACTTGTATTGACTTTTTTGCCTAAAATAGTGGATAGAACTTTTACCTCCATATTAAAGTTCATTGTGAAATATTACGTGGATGCAGAAGATTGTTTAAAAAAATGGCAGAGATATTTTGGATTCATAGTATCAATCTGATGTGGTAAAGATCCGTTATGAGGTCCCTCCTCTCTTCACGCCAAATAACCAAACATGTTCCCATACCTACCTTGTGATGAATTGGACAAGTAGGATGCCCTGCTTTTTACCCGTTGCCTTGTATTTTCCTTTGCTTCAAATATTTACCAATTAAAAGATGCAATAGTTTCTGGGTCAGCCTCCCCCTGTGCCGAAGCAACCCATGCTCTAACAACCCACTATATTTTAAAAAAAAATATCCTAATCTCCTCACTCCTTAGTGTTAATTTTAAATTGAGGACCCATCATCACTGACTCCCCAACCAAATCCGTCATAATTTTAAAAACCTCTTTTAAATCTTCTCTTCGCCTTCTCTGCTCCAATGGAAATAGTTCCAGTATCTGGCGTCTCTCCCTATAACTTTAGTTGCTATTCCTGGCATCATCCTGGTTGAAAGCACACTCGGGCTTTCAACATTGTAAGGACAGTCAAAAGAGAACTGCAACAGAAGTCTCGACGTGAACCCATTTTCTCTAAAGCTGACTGAAAGCCATGAATGCTTTAAAGTAGAGGAACTGAAAGATGTAGGACTAGAGTCTGTCAGGAACAAATGTGATGCACATCAAACGGGGGCTTCAAAAAAGCTGTTGTTAGTGCTTTGTAAACTTTGTGCACAATTTCTTTGCAATAAAGCATAACATTAACTGAAACAGTGGTGTTCCGCGTTATTGAGGCCAGTGCCGCACATTTTAAATGTCTGTGGTCCATATCACAGTGCCAGGAGGGTGAGGAGTAAGTCGCCCACTCTCCCACGTTTAGTGTGATTCTCACAACTGGGGATTGGGATTGGGGGAAGGACCCACTTCCCCCAGAGCAGAGCTCCACACAGAAGGCAAATTTACAATATGAGAAATGTGCGCACACAAGGATCATGTTAATTTGAGAGGGGGAGTGTATGCTCAAGGGGGAAGGAAGAAAAAATAGCAGTGTTTCAGTGGAGGTGAACAGTGTATGAGGCCAGGCAGCTTGCTTTGGCACCCTGATCAGCAGTTCCTATTTTTCTTCGGGTGTCCAGTGTCGAGTTTGTTGTTGTTGCGAGGTTTGGGCCCCCCTCCTGAGCTGTGCTATCTACTCATGGTGCTTTTTTAAATGGTATCAAACATGTGTAATGGTTAAATGAACATCCTTCTAATGTTCATTGTACTTCTTTAGTCATCTTTATTGATGAAGTCTGTCTGCCCCATTCTATGTGGATGCATTATGTTGTTTTCCATTCTGTGTGGGCTTTCAAGGCCATGAAATTTCTGGCTCGGGGAGCTGGCTTTCTGCCCTTTTTGCAGTTGTTCTTAAATTTTGCCACATATGGTGGGGGGGCGGGGGGGCGCAGGGGGTGGTGGGAGGGGGTTGGGTACAAGGAACACCTGCCTTTTCCCAGCAGATGTAAAAAAATGATGGAAAAATTACGTGGTCTGTCATAAGTTCTGTCATTTCTGACTTCTCAAAAGTCCTCACAAAGTACATTTGTATAAGCAACCGTGCTGATCAGGAACACCTAATCAAGGTGAACGTGGGTCTATTGAAGGGGCAGTACTGAAATTTGGATATGTTTTGAATTACTCTGGAATTACTGAGCTGATTTGAATTTTTTTTCTCTTTGATGCTGAAGCCTTGGCTTTCACTTGGCCTGCATCTTTGAGTGGGTGGGGCCCCGAGGGAATTCTTTTTGTCAAAACTTTGGTCTATTTTTGGTTGAGTGGGAGGTGGATGTGACCAGTGGTGCACTGTGCAGCCCCACAGGGCAGTAGCTGAACACTGTGAGGGCAAGGAGTGATGCACTGGCACAGAGGGTATGACAGCATTTGTGGCATGTGCCCAGCCCATCTCTTACCTTTGCTACCCATGTCAGCTCATTAAATTTCTTCTTGCGTTGTAGGGCTGTCTTAAGGAGTCATGGAGATGGCCATGACTCTCAGCCACTGCTACCTCCTTCCACGTGGCTTGAGCGGCTGAGTGAGTTGATTTCTTGCCATCCACCACACACATATTGAATCCCTCTGCCTGCCATTTAGCACCTATCCTAGCTACTACCTCCCTTCACATTTCTAGCTACCGTTGATTGACTTTAAAACCTGCAGTAGAGCCAGGCCTCCACCTCGCACAAGTTTTCCATTCCCCACTCCCTGGCCCAGCTGTATAATTGCTAGGTGGGACTTATCCTCTTTGCCGGCCCAGCAATACACTAATTGGTTGAATCTGGGATTTCTGACCAGGAAAGTAGTGGCAGCTTAAAGTTCCCCACCACCCTACTGCACTAATGATGATGGAGCAGCGAGCTTGGCGTGTCAGCTTGGCTTATTTGCTCATGTCCTAGAGTGAGGCTTCTTATCACCGCCTTCTGACTTTGAGGTGAGTATACTACCAACTGAGCCAAACTGACGTTCTAATGCCTTGGTTACACAGCTCACTGTTGACAGCTGTGCCTCAAGTCAGGCGACCAACTCACCAAAGATGACAGGGTACTTCTGCAGACTTCAGTAAGGTGGCAGCAGCGTTAATGAGGAGCTGAGCATTTTAACTGAAAAATCTAACAAGAAGGAAAGTTTAAAAACCACAAATGTTGAACCCAATTAAATATTTTATAGGAGAATGCTGCATTTGTATGTTAACCCTTTTATCACTTTACATTTTTTTTTAAAGAACATTAGTTATACCCATCCAAATTAATTAATTGAAATAATGTTTTAATGGGATGTAAGTGAGGTTGCAACCCAAGTGCTGTTCTGAAGCTAATCTTTGTATTATTTAAAATGCTGAGTCGCGACATTCCATTGATGCTCTGCCTTCACCGTGTCTCAGTGGGTAGCACTCACCTCTGAGTCAGAAGGTCTTTGGTTCAAGTCCCACTCCTGAGACTTGAGCACACAAATCCAGGCTGGCACTCCAGTACAGTACTGAGGGAGCACTGCACTGAGAGGTGTGCCTGATTTCGGATGAGATGTTAAACCAAGGCCCCGTCTGCTCTCTCAGGTGGACGTAAACGGTAAACGATCCCATGGCACTATTTCGAAGAAGACCAGGGGATTTATCCGCCGTGTCCTGGCCAATATTTATCCCTCAAAATCAGCATCATAAAAACAGATGATCTGGTCATTATCACATTGCTGTTTCTGGGGGCTGCTGTGCGCAAATTGGCTGCCACGTTTCCTACATTACAACTATTTCGAAGAAGACCAGGGGAGTTATCCGCCATGTGCTTCATTGACTGTAAAGTGCTTTGGGACGTCCTGAGGTTGTGAAAGGCGCTATATAAGACTTTGTTTCTTTGTTTCTTTGTTTCTTTGTTTCTTTGTTTCTTTGTTTCTTTGTTTCTTTGTTTCTTTGTTTCTTTGTTTCTTTGTTTCTTTGTTTCTTTGTTTCTTTGTTTCTTTGTTTCTTTGTTTCTTTCTTCACTGTGAGGATCACATTATGTAACTTATTAGATAAAGTGGGACCCTCCCCCCCCCCCCCCCCCTTCCCAAACATTATGTGACAGGCTGTTGCGTGGGTCAAAATGTCCTCTGGAAACATTGGTGCGGTACAGTAAGGTGAAAACAAGGGTAGGAGGAAAAGGTGGTAGAATTTCAAGTAGTGAATGTTTTGTCTACAATGAATCCTATTGTTTTTGAAAATCACGATTTTTTTTTCCTTGCACTTCCCTGTTGGGTGAGCTTTTGTAGTGATGTGTGCTGTCTCGGTCATCTAGAACATGTTCCTGTGTACTTGGGCAAAAACATATGGAGGTAGCAATTTCAAAGTTAGTTTTTAATTTAATGTTCTTACCTTGTCAGGAGAGCTTCAGGAGGCCTCTTTTAATGTTGTGCTCCCTGCTACTTAATGTCGGCAGCCATCAGTCCCACTTAAGTCCTGTTGGAATACTTAATGTGCATGTGGGTTGAGTAAGCTAGGTGCACTGCAAATTGGCTAAAGAATATCTAGGAGGCAAGTTTATCACTGATTTATTCTTTAAATTTATTTTATTGACCCTGTGAGGTTGCTTCTGGAAGGCTCTTTGAATTATCTACTTGAGTCTTGTTGCAAATATTTCTCTTGTCTGCTGGTCAGGTTAGCTAGGTGCAACTGTAATAAATCTTACATTCGCACACACATTTACCTGAAATTGCAGGGCAAATCTAACCCGGCTAATTATCACCTCCTCCCAGTCATGGAAGAAGTAATCAATATTGCCATCAAGTGCTATCTACTCACCAATAATCTGCTTACTGATACCTGGGTTGGATTGTACCAGAACCACTCAGCTTTGAGCTCATCACAGCATGGATAGAGTCGTAGATGCGAGAGCTGACCGTGGGAGGAGAGGTGAGAATAGCTTCCCTCAACATCAAGGCAGCATTCAAGCACCGAGGAGCCCTAGCAAAACTGAGAATCAATGGGAGTCTGTTGGGCGGGGGGGGAAACTTACAGTAGCTGGAGTCATTCCTGCCACAGGATGATCGTTATGATTGTCAACCAGCAATTACTGCAGCCCCAGGACATCACTGTCAGAGTTCCACAGGGCAACATCCTCTGCTCAACCATCTCCAGCTGCTTCATCAATGACCTTTCTGTCACAATGTCAGGACTAGGCTGTTTATCAATGATTCCACATTGTTCAGCTCCATTCATATCTCCTCCAATAATGGAGTATGCCATTGCAGCCTAAAACAGGACCTGGGTAACATTCAGGCTTGGGACGACAAGTGGCAGGTAACATTTGCACCACATAAGTGCCAGGCAATGATCATTTTCAACAAAAAAAAAAGGCCCAGTCACCTCCCAGTGGTACCCTCTGTTCAAGACAGGAATACTTGCCACTTGAGTGGACGGGTGAAAAGGAAAAAACACTCGAGGCTGATACAATCTGCTTGATCGCGCGCGCCCCTGCCACTGAACACCGCAACCACTCCCTCCACCACCAGAGTGCAATTTATAGGGTACACTGCAACAATTCTTCTACTTATTTTGAGAGCATCTCCCAGCCCTATAACCTTCAACACTAAGACAGACAAGAGCAGCATCGTCCTGGGTACACCAATCACCTCCAAGTTGCCCTTCATGTCACGTGCTGTCCTGACCTTGATGCATGCCATCATTCCTTTATCATTGTTAGGTCAAAATCCTGTTGTTTCCTACCTAACCTCATTTGGGATCACCAGTGGTTCAAGGAGAAGGCTGTCATCACCTCATGGCAACTGGGGATGGGCAATAAATGTGGCCTTGCCTGTGTCGCCCACATCCCAAGAACAAACGTTAAAAAAAACCTTGCTGTCCACTTTTTGCATTATGGACTCCCACATCCACATTTATAATGCAAACTGGCTATATAATGCAAACTGGCTGTAGTCGCACTCTTCCGGTATTTGTAAAATAATTTAAGAACTAAGAAAGATCTGACATGGGTTATCTTAGACTGCAGTGCTTCAGCATGTTGAACTAGTTTTGTTAATGCATTTAGCATGGTTTTGTGACTCTAAATGTGTTCTTGTTCAAGAGAGAACTTGGCATATTCAAATATCTCCTTACTGCTGGTGCAAAGTTTTTTTTTATTCGCTTATGGGATCTGGGCATCACTGGCAAGGCCAGCATTTATTGTCCATCCCTAATTGCCCTTGAGAAGGTGGTGGTGAGCCACCTTCTTGAACCGCTGCAGTCCGTGTGGTGAAGGTACTCCCACAGTGCTGTTAGGGAGGGAGTTCCAGGATTTTGACCCAGCGACAATGAAGGATCGGTGATATACTTCTAAGCCTGGATGGTGTGTGACTTGGAGGGGAACTTGGAGGTGGTGGTGTTCCCATGCGCCTGCTGCCCTTGTCCTTCTAGGTGGTAGAGGTCACGGGTTTGGGAGATGCTGCCGAAGAAGCCTTGGCGAGTTGCTGCAGTGCATCTTGTAGATGGTACACACTGCAGCCACAGCACGCCGGTGGTGGAAGGAGTGAATGTTTAAGGTGGTGGATGAGGTGCCCACGGCACTTCAGACAACAGTATTTTAAGGTAAATTGCACCAGTTGCATTGTATGGAATGAGGTGCTTTGATTTTGTGCTTAAAAACATAAAACAGTTAAAAGTGGTAACCTGCGTTTGTTACACACATCATTAGGAATAACCTGTAATGCTACGCTAGCTGTCTTGTTACTGCTGACGTATAGGCTCTGAATCCAGCCGGTTCATTTAACTAGTCAGTTCAGGTAGCCCCTCAAAAAGCATTGAGGTAGTTTTCCTGACACCTCTAGAGGCAGCAGCATTGGAGGAATACAATGAATTAATGGTTATTTATGGTAATAGTGTGCTCGAACATTCACACATATAGTCTCTCTTTTTCTCTTTCTCTCTCGTTTTCTCTCTTTCTCCTGCTGTCCTCTCATTATCCTGGTTTTTTTTCCCCCTCTTTATTTGTTACATCACCTTATCCTTTCAGGGCCCCTCCTTGTTCTCCACTCATTCAACCATTTGCTTTTTCTGTACCCTCATCTCCTTCCCTCTTGCCCTATCATGCCTCTCTCATCACTTTTGCTTCTTTCTCACTCAGTTCTCATTCACTCACGCATCTCTTGATCGTGTTTGCTGTCCTTTAGTCTAACCTATCTCGAATATATTAAAGTCTTTTGAGCATTTCCTGTTTGTCACACTCATTTTTGTTGTCACACTTTGTTGATTGGCTTAAAATAAAATGCAGCAAATCAGAACTGAAGAGGTAGGAAATATATGAATCAAATGCAAAGAAAGCAGCTCGTAAACTACCAGTGAGAAACTGCTAAGGACTCCTGAAAACTAACAAGAGCTTCCCAATGGTGAACCAATTGAATTATTCAAAATGCTCTTTGAAAAAAGTTTTTTCCCAACATGCATTAACAGGTTTTTGAGTTGAACCAGATCGATGTATTACCCTCATTATGTGAGGATTACGAGTTTATTTCCTTTTTTCTAAAATAAAATTCAAAACAAACTGTAAATTGCATTCTCCAAGTTTTATTTTGGACAAGTTTCACATTTAACATCGCCCATCTCCGCCCTTGCCTCAGCTTATCTGCTGTTGAAACCCTCATCCATGCCTTTGTTACCTCTAGACTTGACTATTCCAACGCACTCCTGGCTGGGCTCCCACATTCCACACTACGTAAACTTGAGGTCATCCAAAACTCGGCTGCCCGTGTCCTAACTCGCACCAAGTCCCGTTCGCCCATCACCCCTGTGCTCGCTCCCGGTTAAGCAACGCCTCGATTTCAAAATTCTCATCCTTGTTTTCAAATCCCTCCATGGCCTCGCCCCTTCCGATCTCCAATCTCCTTTAGCCCCACAACACCCCAAGATATCTGCGCTCCTCTAATTCTGCCCTCTTGAGCATCCCTGATTATAATCACTCAACCTTTGGTGGCCGCGCCTTCTGTTGCCTCGGCCCTAAGCTCTGGAATTCCCTCCCTAAATCTCGCTACCTCTCTTTCCTCCTTTAAGACGCTCCTTAAAACCTACCTCTTTGACCAAGCTTTTGGTCACCTGCCCTAATTTATCCTTATGTGGATCGGTGTCAAATTTTTTGTCTTAAAATACTCCTGCAGCGCCTTGGGACATTTTACTACGTTAACGGCGCTATGTAAATACAAGTTGTTGTTAACATATCAATGACTGCTTTCCTATTGTGAACTGCTTCTATTAGGGACTCCATAATGCCTTCCCAATCCTCACAAACACTGAGACTGCTTTGCAGACCTCATGCCTGCCTCCAATGCTCCAGACCTCCTTCCAAGTGATCCAAGGATGTTCCGCAATGCTGCCAGAAGCCTTTTCTGCAATGCTCCCTGATCTTGAAACCCCCTTTAAACTATTGTTTGAACCTGCAACACCATCCCAGTTCTTCCAGACCCCAAAGCTCCTTCGCAGTGCCTGCAAATCCCAGGACTGTCCACAATACTGAGAAATCAGTCTCCCCAATAACACTTGGCATAATACAGGAAACTCTCTTTTAACTGGCACCCAAATAACCGGAAATCTCTCTTAACCGGCAAAATTCTTGAGTAGGTAACCGGGGTTTTCCTTCATCTCTCCTTTAAAAATAACTTTAAAAAAAACCCCGAGGCGTTTGCCTTGTATCGGAGCGTGTAGATTGGGAGGGGAATGTGCAGCCCGGGTAGGCAGCGGACACGACAGATGGTCAGCTGGTGGTCCCCGGGGAGACGGAGCTCCGAATGCAGGCGCATGTCAGTGTGTACGGGGCTCTCGTACGTTGGGAGATATAACTCTCCGTTATCCGGACTTTTTGATTAACCGGCACCACGCCGGTCCCGTCGGTGCCGGTTAATAAAGAGTTTCCTGTACTCCCATTCTTGTAAAACTTCTCACTTGGTGTGAGTAACCAGAAAGAACAAGCTTGCATTTGTGTCGTGGCTATCATATCGTCAGCACGTGCTGAAAGCTCTTCACAGCTAATTAAGTACTTTTGAAAGGTAGTCACTGTTGTAATACAGGGAAATGCGTCAGAAGGTCTCGCAAACAGCATCGAGATAAATGACCAGTTAATCTCTTGCAATGATGTTGGTTGAGGGATAAATGTTGGCCCGAGCACCAGGAGAACTCCCCTTCGAGTGTTGCCATGGGATCTTTCACATTCACCTAAGAGGGCAGATGGTGCCTCAGTTTAATCCTTCCTGAGAGATAACACCTCTGCCAAGGCTGACGCTGTCACAGGACATCATCTAGTATGTAAAAAAACAATTTTTCAAATGATACTCTGTGAATTACTGCATTTCCACATGGTAAATTTCATTTAATAATTTACATATTATTCTTGCTGTAACCTTGTAACATTTTTAATAAGCCAACAAGTTTAGAACTCTGGGATTGTCATGGCAACACTCCTAATCCTTTGATGGGTATTTGTTTTTTTTAAATTTGTTCATGGGATGTGGGCGTCGCTGGCAAGGCCAACATTTATTGCCCATCCCTAATTGCCCTTGAGAAGGTGGTGGTGAGCCGCCTTCTTGAACCGCTGCAGTCCGTGTGGTGAAGGTACTCCCACAGTGCTGTTAGGGACAGAGTGCCAGGAATTCGACCCAGCGACTATGAAGGATCGACGATATATTTCCAACTCAGGATGGTGTGTAACTTGGAGGGCAACTTGCAGGTGATGGTGTTCCCATGTGCCGCTGCTGCCCACGTCCTTCTTGGTGGTAGAAGTTGCGGGTTTGGGAGGTGCTGCCAAAGAAGCCTTGCCGAGTTGCTGCAGTGCATCTTGTAGATGATGCACACTGCAGCCACGGTACGCTGGTGGTGGAGGGAGTGAATGTTTAAGGTGGTGGATCAGGTGCCAATCAAGTGGGCTGCTTTGTCCTGGATGGTGTCGCGCTTCTAGAGTGTTGTTGGAGCTACACTCATCCAGGCAAGTGGAGAGTATTCCATCACAATCCTGAGTTCCTTGTAGATGGTGGAAAGGCTTTGGGGAGTAAGGAGGTGAAACACTCGCCACAGAATACCAAGCCTCTGATCTGCTCTTGTTGCCACAGTATTTATGTGGCTGGTCCAGTTAAGTTTTTGGTTAATAGTTACCCCCAGTATGTTGATGGTGGGGGATTTGGCGATTGTAATGCAGTTGAATGCCAAGGGGTGGTGGTTAGATTCTCGCTTGTTGGAAATAGTCATTGCCCGGCACTTGTGTGGCGCAAATGTTACTTGCCACTTATCAACCCAAGCCTGAATGTCGTCCAGGTCTTGCTGCACACTGGCATGGACTGCTTCATTATCTGAGGAGTTGCAAATCGAACTGAACATTGTGCAATCATCAGCGAACATCCCCACTTCTGACCTTATGATGGAGGTAATATCATCAATGAAGCAGCTGAAGATGGTTGGGCCGAGAACACTGCCCTGAGGAACTCCTGCAACGATGTCCTGGGGCTGAGATGATTGGCCTCCAACAACCACAACCATCTTCCTTTGTGCTAGGTATGACTCCAGCCAGTAGCGTTTTCCCCCGATTCCCATTGACTTCAGTTTTACTAGAGCTCCTTGATGCCACACTCGGTCAAATGCTGCCTTGATGTCAAGGGCAGTCACTTTACCCTCACCTCTGGAATTCGTCTCTTTTGTCCAAGTTTGGACCAAAACTGTAATGAGGTCTGGAGCTGAGTGGTCCTGGCGGTACCCAAACTGAGTATCGGTGAGCAGGTTATTGGTGAGTAAGTGCTGCTTGATAGCACTGTCAATGACTGATAATTGACCAGATTGGATTTGTCCTGCTTTTTGTGGACAGGACATACCTAGGCAGTTTTCTACATTGTCGGATAGATGCCAGTGTTGTAGCTGTACTGGAACAGCTTGGCTAGAGGCGCGGCTAGTTCTGGAGCACAAGTCTTCAGCACAACAGCCGGGATGTTGTCGGGGTCCATAGCCATTGCTGTATCCAGTGCGCTCAGCTGTTTCTTGATAGCACGTGGAGTGAATCGAATTGGCTGAAGACTGGCTTCCGTGATGGTGGGGACCTCAGGAGGAGGCCGATATGGATCATCCACTCGGCATCTTCTGGCTGAAGATGGTTGCAAATGCTTCAGCCTTGTCTTTTGCTCCGCCATCATTGAGGATGGGGATATTCATGAAGCCTTCTCCTCCTGTTAGTTGCTTAATTGTCCACCACCATTCACAACTGGATGTGGCAGGACTGCAGAGCTTTGATCTGATCCGTTGATTGTGGGATTGCTTAGCTCTGTCTATAGCATGCTGCTTCCACTGTTTAGCATGCATGCAGTCCTGTGTTGCAGCTTCCCCAGGTTGGCACCTCATTTTTAGGTACGCCTGGTTCTGCTCCTGGCATGCTCTTCCGCACTCCTCATTGAACCAGGGTTGGCCCCCTGGCTTGATGATCATGGTAGAGTGAGGGATATGCCGGGCCTTGAGGTTACAGATTGTGGTGGAATACAATTCTGCTGCTGCTGATGGCCCACAGCGCATCATGGTTGCCCAGTTTGGAGCTGGTAGATCTGTTCTGAATCTATCCCATCTAGCACGGTGGTCATGCCACACAACATGATGGAGGGTGTCCTCGGTGTGAAGACTGGACTTCGTCTCCATAAGGACTGTGTGGTGGTCACTGCTACCAATGCTGTCATGGACAGATGCATTTGCGACAGGTAGATTGGTGAGGATGAGGTCAAGTAGGTTTTTCCCTCGTGTTGGTTCTCTCACCACATGCTGCAGGCCCAGTCTGACAGCGATGTCCTTCAGGACTCTGCCTGCTTGGTTATTAGTGGTGCTACCGAGCCACTCTTGGTGGTGGACATTGAAGTCCCCCACCCAGAGTACAATCTGTGCCCTTGCTACTCTGTGCTTCTTCCAAGTGGTGTTCAACATGGAGGAGTACTGATTCATCAGCTGAGGGAGGGCAATAGGTGGTAATCAGCAGGAGGTTTCCTTGCCCATGCTTGACCTGAAACCATGAGAGTTCATGAGTCAATGAGAGGCCCTGGGGCCACTCCCTCCCGACTGTATACCACTGTGCTGCCACCTCTGGTGCGTCTGTCCTGCCGGTGGGACAGTACATACCCGGGGACATTGGCGGAAAGGTATGACTATGTCAGGCTGTTGCTTGACTCGTCTGTGGGACAGCTCTCCCAATTTTGGCACAAATCCCCAGATATTAGTGAGGAGGACTTTGCAGGGTCGACTGGGCTGGGTGTGCCGTTGCCGTGTCCGAAGCCGATGCCTCGGTTGATGCTGGTCGGTCCGTCGTTTTTTTTTTATTCTTACTGCTTTTCGTGGTTGTTTGTTACAACTGAGTGACTTGCTAAGTTGTTGCCAAGTTTAATATGTTATTACTCAGTATCTTTCCAGCAGACTTTATTAGAAATTTAGCTCTTTGGGTAGTAAGCTCCAAGCCTCCTTTTCTTTTTAAAGAGAGACAGAAATACCGTAAGAAAAAGAGAAATGCCTAATGTTGAGAGTGAAGTTTACTAAAGAAAGTTAATTGACTGAAAATGTTAACGGGTTAATAGGGGTAGCAGCAGAATTATTTTATATAAATGCTGGTCCTGGGTTATCCATGGTGACTAATACAGCATCTGAACTGGAGCCATTACTTAAATAAACTTGTTTAATGATGAATGATACTGCACAGCTTCCCTCCCCCATCTTATTTCCTGTCGATATCTGATCCACTTTGCAAGGTTCTGCGCTTCGATGGCTGAATAATCAGAGGTGCCAGCAAGTTTCAGTACAAAAGGTTGCTGCTCAAGAGACACCTTTTACTGTTCCGATCTCATTTTCTGAGCTGTCGGCTTCACAAACAACTGCTTATTCAGATCTATTTTTTCCATTGAAGATGAAGATGAAAGTATGAGCACCTGAATTAATCACGGTGAATGTCTCTGCCTAGCTCGCTCCTTTTAATGTGAAGAGTGTGGGAGAGAGCACTGGAGCACAAGTACCTGGGTTGAAACACGCCTACCTCAACGAGTCGAACACTCAACGCATTCTGTTCAAAGGCAAAATACCGCGGATGCAGGAAATCTGAAATAAAAACTGAAAATGCTGGAAATACTCAGCAGGTCAGGCAGCATCTGTCAAGAGAGAAACCGAGTTAACGTTTCAGGCCGATGACCTTTCGTCAGAAGGATTGCAAAGTTCTGACGGAAGGTCATTGACCTGAAACGTTAACTCTGTTTCTCTCTCCACAGATGCTGCCTGACCTGCCACGTTCTGTTCAAATTGACACCCACCCGAGAATGAGCAGGCTTGATTTTTACTCTCAATTACTGAATGATAAGGATCGTAATTTTCTCCATCGCCCTGTTACCCTTCAGTTTTTAGACCAGTCCAGTCTGGTTTTTGAGTGGGCTGACTGGGAATTTCTAAAATGTAATCTGGACACCGAGTCTTTTTTAAAGTTCTTCCCCCTCTCTTTCCCTCCCCCCCCCCCCCCCCCCTCCCCCACACACACACACACACACACACACTCTCTTACATCTTTATTCCATTATAAGAAAAGCAAAGCTCTGGAGTCAAGGCCATGATTTCACTGGCTCTCTAGTGTTTTGTTGGACTTGGCAACCCTATGCGCAGTTTTGGTGGGTCATCAATTGATAAGGAAGCATGCACTTTAGGGCAAAGTTAATTGCATATAGAATGAAAGCGAATGTTGCCACATGGACAGCGAGATGGTTGGAGGACAGAAAGCAAAGAGGTACAGGTAAAAGGAAGCTTCTCAGTCTGGAACGATGCAGGGTGATATTCCACCGGGGTCTGTGCTGGCATTACTCTTATTTACTGTATTCATAAATGATCTGGCCTTGGGAATTGAGGGTAGAATATCAAAACTTGCTGATATCAAATGGTGGGTGGGTGTATGGGAAATTACAAGAAGGATTATGAAAGAGTCAGGCTACTGTCAAATGCAGTTCAATTTAGAAAAATGTGAAGTCATGCATTGTGGAAGAATAGGGGAATCCATTTTAAATGGTAAGATTTTAAATAGAGTAGAGGAGCAGAAGGATAATGGTTGTGCAGATACACTGGCCATTAAAGGTGGCAGTGGCTTGAGAACGAGGAATGTTAAATGGCATGGGGATCAAGCATGAGAACGAGATTGAACTCGGTGGGTGCTGTGGAGAAAAACACTGGCACAGACCTGACGAAAGGTCATCGACCTGAAACGTTAACTCTGTTTCTCTCTCCACGGATGCTGCCTGGCCTGCTGAGTTTTTCCAGCGTTTTCTGTTGTTATTTCGGATTTCCAGCATCCGCAGTAGTTTGCTATTGCACTGGCACAGACCTAATGGCCTGCTTCTAAGCTGCAACATGCTCTGATTCTATTGGAGAGAAGTCACATTTTCTCCTGGGAGGAAGAGGAGTTCAATTGGGGCCTATGTCCTGTCGATTCTTTTCTAACTGTGCTTTTCTTTTTCCATGATGTGGAGATGCCGGCGTTGGACTGGGGTGGACAAAAATGAGAAGTCGCACAACACCAGGTTATAGTCCAACAGATTTATTTAATTTTACAAGCTTTCGGAGCTGTCGCTCCTTCCTCAGGTAAGTTAGCAGTGAGAGAATCTCCCAGAATTCACAATTTAAACACAGACAAAATCTATTCAAATCTTTCCCTACATCAAGGACACACTAAGAGCACAGCCAAGACAATGAGATGTGTCCCAGGGGGTCCAACGTGTCAAACCACCTGCTGGCTGCATATCCTGTCAATTTGTGTTGGTTCTTGTGCTAGTCTTTTTAAAAAAAAACACCTGGGAAGACCGGCCATGATGTCCAGTCACGTTCTGTATCGTGACATGAACCCGATATCGCGATTGAGGCCATCCTCATGAGTGCGGAACTTGGCTATCAGTTTCTGCTCTATGATTTTGCGCTGTCGTGTATCCCGAAGGCCGCCTTGGAGAACGCTTACCCGCAGATCTGAGGCTGAATGCCCCTGGCTGCTGAAGTGTTCCCCGACTGGGAGGGAACCCTCCTGCCTGGCGATTGTTGCGCGGTGTCCGTTCATACGTTGTCTCAGTGTCTGCATGGTCTCGCCGATGTACCATGCTCTGGAGCATCCTTTACTGCAACGTATCAGGTAGACAACGTTGGCCGAGTCACATGAGTATGTACCGTGTACCTGGTGGGTAGTGTCCTCACGTGTGATGATGGTATCTGTGTCCATGATTTGGCATGTCTTGCAGAGGTTGCCGTGGCAGGGTTGTGTGGTGTCTTGGTTGCTGTTCTCCTGAAAGATGGGTAATCTGCTGCGAACTATGGTACTTTTGAGGTTAGGCGGCTGCTTGAAGGCGAGTAGTGGAGGCGTGGGGATGGCCTTAGCGAGGTGTTCGTCGTCATCGATGACATGTTGAAGGCTGCGAAGAACATGACGTAGTTTTTCCGCTCCGGGGAAGTACTGGACGACGTAGGGTACTCTGTTGGTTGTGTCCCGTGTTCGTCTTCTGAGGAGGTCTATGCGGTTTTTCGCTGTGGCCCATTGGAACTGTCGATCGACGAGTCGAGCGTCATATCCCGTTCTTACGAGGGCGTCTTTCAGTGTCCGTAGGTGTCCATCGCGTTCCTCCTCGTCTGAGCAGATCCTGTGTATTCGCAGGGCTTGTCCATAGGGGATGGCTTCTTTAACGTGGTTAGGGTGGAAGCTGGAGAAGTGGAGCATCGTGAGGTTGTCCGTGGGCTTGCGGTAGAGTGAAGTGCTGAGGTGTCCGTCTTTGATGGAGATTCGTGTGTCCAAGAATGAAACCGATTCTGAGGAGTAGTTCATGGTGAGTTTGATGGTGGGATGGAACCTGTTGATGCTATCGTGTAGTCCTTTAAGTGATCCTTCGCCATGGGTCCAAAGGAAGAAGATGTCGTCGATGTATCTGGTGTACAGCGTTGGTTGGAGGTCCTGTGCAGCGAAGAAGTCTTGCTCGAACTTGTGCATGAAGATGTTGGCGTATTGGGGTGCGAATTTGGTCCCCATGGCTGTTCCGTGTGTTTGGGTAAAAAAATGGTTGTCGAAGGTGAAGACATTGTGGTCAAGGATGAAGCGGATGAGTTGTAGGATGGCGTCCGGAGATTGGCTGTTGTTGGTGTTGAGTACTGAGGCTGTCGCAGCGATGCCGTCATTGTGGGGGATATTGGTGTAGAGTGCCGATACGTCCATCGTCAATTGCGATATCGGGTTCATGTCACGATACAGAACGTGACTTGACATCATGGCCGGTCTTCCCAGGTGTTTTTTTTTTTAAAAAGACTAACACAAGAACCAACACAAATTGACAGGATATGCAGCCAGCAGGTGGTTTGACACGTTGGACCCCCTGGGACACATCTCATTGTCTTGGCTGTGCTCTTAGTGTGTCCTTGATGTAGGGAAAGATTTGAATAGATTTTGTCTGTGTTTAAATTGTGAATTCTGGGAGATTCTCTCACTGC
Organism: Squalus acanthias; assembly: GCA_030390025.1. Lineage (NCBI taxonomy): Eukaryota > Metazoa > Chordata > Chondrichthyes > Squaliformes > Squalidae > Squalus > Squalus acanthias. The sequence continues at coordinate 20,379,830 of CM059432.1, read as the reverse complement.
TAACTTACCTGAGGAAGGAGCGACAGCTCCGAAAGCTTGTAAAATTAAATAAATCTGTTGGACTATAACCTGGTGTTGTGCGACTTCTCATTTCTTTTTCCATTGAAGTTTGCAATCAGACAGGGCCACCATGCAGTTCTAGTGGTCCCCTGAACTTACCGTGAATAAAATGAAACCTGTATCCGCATTAATTTATTTTTGGTTTAATTGGCCATGGGGGAGGGCAGATTAGTTTATCTTGTAGATCCCTCTTTGTCTGACATACTGTCTGTTCTACTTCTTTCAGTGTCATTTCATCCTATCTCTTGCTAACTAGGCCAGCACTCCCGTTCTTCTTGTCACTTTTCTTGCCCTGAAGTGAGTCACAGCCTTCCTCCTCACATTCTTTTCTGTCCTTGTCCTTCACAGATTATGAATCCAGTGATCTTTCTACCTCTCCTCCCACTCAGCTCATTTACAATTGTAAACAGTTTCTTGCTGTCAGCTCCTCTGTTCACCTCTTCCATATCTGCTGCGCTCCGCACCTAGAAAGATTCCCTGTCACTTCTCATTTTTACTTCCCAGAACGGTGCTGGAATTTTGTTTGAAGTGCTGCTTGCTCTCATCCACTGATGGGTCTGGTATGGATGACAGGGGGGTACAGAGACCACGTTCCCATCAGCAATTGCCATCCTGCCTGTCACTGCACTGTTTGAAATCAGCTCTTTGCTGCCAGCCCCTCCACTGCACCACACTGGCTCCACAGTTCTCTCACAGTTGTATTGTTCTCGCAGTTCTGCCTTCTTCCCTTGGTTCAGCATCCACACATTCCACTATCCGTTCGTTTCTTTATTGAGCAGTATCTTCTCTCCAGTTGCTGGGGTCCCAGTTCTGAAGCTAGAGTGCACCAGTGTATCTTTCGCAGCGACTGCGATGCCTCAGTGGGTACATAAGCCTCAATGACCTCGATGATACGCAAGCCCAGGATAGACTGTCTTATGTGACCTGGTTATATAGTGTGAGGCTTAAATTCCAGAGGTCTACAGCCATTTCTCTGCCAAGAGGAATTGGAATTAATAGCTCTAACCTCAATGCAGTCCTTTTGACCGCAGTCACACCCAAGGTCTGGCAGCACTTCAAACACCAAGGAAATAACTGCCCAGGGTTAAATATTAATCGATAGTAATGTTTTGTTGATAGTCCACAGTTTTTGTATGATTATCTTCAGAGATCAGGGAAATGTTTTATAGAAACATAGAAAAATAGGAGCAGGAGTAGGCCATTCGGCCCTTCGAGCCTGCTCCGCCATTCAATATGATCATGGCTGATCCTCTATCTCAATACCATATTCCCGCTCTCTCCCCATACCCCTTGATGCCTTTTGTGTCTAAATGTATGATTATCTTCAGAGATCAGGGAAATGTTTTATATTTCCTCCCCTTGGAGGTTTTATTCGTATTTGTTCACCTCTCGGGAGGTTAAATTGGTTGCGGAGAGTTTTTGACTCATCTCGTACTTTGTTTTGATTTATCTGCTTCTGAACATTGTGATATTCAGTGTTTTGTGCCACTCTCTGTATATTCACAAATCTCTGGGTACGAGTTTAATACATGAAGCACTGGAACGGGTTTCCAAGTTCTAAGACGCTTTTGAAATCACTTCTTGAGGATCGGATCTGGTCAGAATGGAGAGAAGGCAGGCGGATTTGTTCAAAGGGTTTCCCAATTGTAGGAATTCTGTCACTTATTTTACATCGTCAGCTGAGCATTTCTTTCAAACAGATCTTTTTAAAAAAAAAAATCATCCTGGCATTATATAACACATTGTGCATTGCATGATGCAATGCTCTTATCCTTAAGAAATAAGAGTATTCTTTAACACACTGAGTAATGCCAATGTGAGATATAATGTCAAATCCCTGATGATGACGACGACAACAACAACAACAACTTGTATTTATATAGCGCCTTTAACGTAGTAAAACGTCCCAAGGCGCTTCACAGGAGTATTAAAAGACAAAAGATTTGACATCGAGCCACATAAGGATAAATTAGGGCAGGTGACCAAAAGCTTGGTCTAAGTGGTAGGTTTTAAGGAGCGTCTTAAAGGAGGAAAGGGAGGTAGCGATGTCCATTACCCTCTTTCACTGCATCATGTAATCTACTGAAAGGAAATCTCTCACTGACTTTGCTTAGTATATTAAACTTGCCCTCATTTTAAGTTCTGCATCTTGCTTGAAAGGCTTTGTGACCAATTAGAGAAGAATTTCTGTCACATGAGAACAGGAAGGTGATGGGGGTGGGGGGGGGGGAAGTTAGACGACAAAGACTTTTTAATTTGAGTCTCTATCACAGGCCAGCTGTAGTGTCGTACATTCCATGTTCATGTTGCTAGAGCAACGTGTGACAATTGTTTTGACAGTACCAGTTGTGTAGCAATAGCTAGGTTGATGAAGGTTGAGTTACAGTTGAGCTGGGTTGAGTAGAGTTTACAGACAAGTATAACCTCCCCAGCTCATAATGTTGTGTCAGATCATATATTGGATGCCTAAATTACTGTATATTGTCTCCGTTAATTTTTAATATGTGTACTTCAATTACTTGTTTGGATGCGGCTGTCCTCCTCATTAAAAGAGATGCTGCTGCATTAGGCCAGCATGTCTGCTACTGGATAATAATGCTTGCTTTCTTCTTTCCAGACTTTTGTGTCAGCTTTAGTAACCTTCTCCGGGGGTGGGGTGGGGGGGGGGGTTTATATCAGCAAACATAACGGGGATTGATGCCAAAACTTTCTGAATTTTTAAGAAGCTGTGTTGTGTGCAGTGGTTTGACAGTGCTGAGGTGTTTGCAGTTCAGTACAGGTTATATTTTTGCAAGTACTAATTCGATTTAACGGGGGGTCTATGGGCCGTCTTTTCGCACATGAAATTGTGCAGTGACAAATTTGCTGACAACCAGATTATCAACTAGTTGTTCTTGTTTTGTCTATCGCTGCTGTGTGATGGTTAAGTGGGTGGCTCCTTCACTCTTGTCATCTTCAAGGTCAGGGAATTGGCTGACAAATTCTGAAAAGCAGTTGTGAAGATTACTTGACAAATAGCTGGTTGCGATCACACAGTAGGTAATTGTGGAAGGGAAATGTTGAGCTAATCGACAGATGTTGGGTAGCAGGTAGAGCACTGTGTTAATTGTTGGTCTTTTATCTTCAGGCCTGCCTCCAGGTGCGGCTGATGGGCCGCAACTCTTCTCTCTGCTGCAAGGGACCGACACAAAATTAATTTGGGCACAGAATCTTACAGCACCAAAGGTGGCCATTTGGCCCACTGTGCCTGTGTCGGCTCTTTGAAAGAGCTATCCAATTAGTCCCACTCCCCTGCTCTGTCCCCATAGCCCTGCAAATTTTTCCTTTTGAAGTATATATCCAATTCTCTTGTGAAAGTTATTGTTGAATCTGTTTCCACCACCATTTCACGCAGTGCATTCTAGACCATAACAACTCACTGCATGAATAAAATTCTCCTGATCTCCCCTCTTAATCCAGTTCTTAGTGGGCATGGATATCTCTCATTTGGCACTAATTGGCACTCTTACTCAGAATTGTCCCAAGGTGGTTGGTGTGTAAATGGAAAAAAATGTCACGCTGTTAGAGTCTGATTTGAGCTTGGGCATGTGAAAGCTCATTTCTAAAAGGAAGATTGCAGCAGCTAACACACCCTCCACTGTAAGTTCACGATTCAGACACTCCATCCAACTGGAGGAGTGAGCCTTTGGGGGCAGTGGTAGCATTCCCGCCTCTGGGCCAGAAGGTGCAGGGTTCGAACCCCACTCCAGACAGTCCCGGCGAGTGGAGTCAGAGTCGGAAAACGTACTTAATTGGCTTTGAATTCTGGGTTGACATCCAGTGGGATACTCGCATCCGGTGGGTGTGGGTGCTCATAAAAACCCTCCCGCCGTATAGGACTAACCACCCTATCGGCTGGTATAAAGATGGTTACGGCCATGGAAGGAGCGTTAACACGGCCAGTCCTGTTACAGTCTGCAAATCCTTCCAAAGGGAACAGCGAGAAGGCACGAAAAGAAGACCGACCAGACTGCAGAAGATTGCACAATAGATCAAGTCTCCCTCCTTCAGCTGTATTCCATTGTTTAGACACGCTTGGTTTCTCTATCAGTTGGAATTGTAGACTTATGAAAATACGGTTATAATTTTCTACTGTTTGAATAAAGGAGCCCGTTTTAACAATGTAAACTAAGAGCTGGGCCTGTATGTGGCTTAGCAAGTTCTCCTGGTGTTCTGGCCGGCATTTATCCCTGAACCAATGCCGAAAACAGATGATCTGGTCATTTATTTCACTGCTGTTTGTGGGAGCTTGCTGTGTGCAAATTGGTGTTCCCTACATTGCAGCAGTGACTACAATTCAGAAGTAAAGCACTTTGGGACGTCCTGAGATCATGAAAGATGCTGCGGAAATGCAAGTTTTAAAGCCGAGCCCAGTGCACTTACAGAAACAGTTTTCGCACTGAATGTAAAATAGGTGAACAGCGTGGTGCTGACTACAAAAGCAGCAAATCTAAAAGTGTCTCGGAAGTAACATCTACACTGGGAACACCATTTTTTTTTTAAGGAAAAAAGCACATTGTGGGCCAGGAAACAGATTAAATGGCTGGCAAACAACACCATAGGTTGCAGCCTTACATTTATGTACTGCCTTGTGATGTGAATCATGCTCCCTGTAGCACATGCTGCGCCATCAGTTAAAGCAGCAAGGTCAAGACTTGAACCAGCAAAAAGTTTCCATGACTAATTGAGTCCAAAGCGGGTGTGAAACACGGTAGGAATGCAGTTCTGGTAGTAATTAAAACAGAAGGGCTTTAGAGCCACGTGCAGCTTTTTAACCAACACACTGGAAGCTGACCATGTAATGCAGTGTGTGGGCACTTTTACTTTGAGGGAGTGCCATTGAGTCATGCCTTTGGTTCTACTTCCATCAAATGCACTCAAGTATAAATGACTTGAACCCAACGGTATCACAGATTTTTGTGTCTTGCCGTCTCCTGCTGGGCTAGGTGCCTCCCAGTGTCGGCCATGGCTCAGTTTGTAGCACACTCGCCTGTGTCAGAAGGTTGTGGGTTCAAGTCATGACGCAGCAAGTTGAGTACAAAAATTTAGTCTGACACTCCAGGGCAGTACTGAAGGAGTACTGCACTGACAGAGTCTTTCTGATGAGACGTTAAACCGAGGCCTCGTCTGCTCTCTCAGGTGGAATTGAAAGATCCCATTGCACTATTTCGAAGAAGAGCAGGGGAGTTCTCCCCGGTGTCCTGGCCATTATTTATTCCTCAACCAACACCACTAAAAACCGATTATCTGGTCATTATCACATTGCTGTTAGTGGGAGCTTGCTGTGCCAAATTGGCTGCCACGTTTCCGACATTACAACAGTGAATATACTTCAAAAGTACTTCATTGGCTGTAAAGCGCTTTGGGATGTCCTGAGGTAATGAAAGGCAGTACATAAATGCAAGTCTTTCTTTCTTTCTCCTGTACTGACCCACGACATGCACTGAGTTTGTTCATGCATCTGCCTGCTCACGTCATTTTGGTGATGACATGCAGGCAGTTGGAGCTGGCTCTATGTCAGTCCACAGATCCTACTAATTATGGGCATAACTACATTACCATTAGTCCTTCCTTCTCCCCCCCCTTGCTGTTCTGACATGTGAGTCACTCAGAAGTAGAGATTTACTTTGTCTTTGGCAGAAGTAGGAGTCTTTCTTAGTCTCTCTGTTGGAAGGTGGAAGGCTGGTTCCTCGGCATATAATTACCAGGATTTCAAAGCCCAGCTTTCTTACAGCATCCTATCCTCTTCTGATCTCCACGTATGTGCACTAATGTTTTCTTAAGTACATACGCAGAGCAGGCAATTTTAGGTGGGCTGTTGCTGATCGTCTTTAAGTGGCAGCAATGCGTGGTTCACATGAAGGTGGAAGAGACGCGTCTTCTGAAAGCTCGATCTGTGAGTCAGGCCATTATGGCCACTTATTCGTAAATTAAGAGTGAGATTTGTAACCAAAATGATTTCAGACACCTTGTAAATGCATTCAAATATTTGGAACCGTGTGGCTTATTTCAGATTGATGCAAACCCAAATAATTGAGATTCGACAGGACCAAATCAGACTCCAGTGAATCTCATTCACTTGTTAAGTCCAGTGCCTGCTTACAGCCGTTCGTCACTTTTTTATACCAATAGTGCTGATGTTGGCAGCAGGTTTGTGGTTGTGTTTCCATCCCCCCCTTCCCCCGACCCCCGGCACGTTGTACGTTTTCAAACTGAGGTCGCCGTACTCTAAGGAATCTGTGCGGAGGGCCTCGAGGTCAGGTTTCTGTTCATCTCATCAGATTTCTAAATTTTCCTGTACTTGTTGACTTACTCGCACGTTATTTCTGGGTTGTTGCATACTCATCATTTTTTTTGTTGCAATGAAAGCCTCTTTTCCTTTCGCGAGCTAGCACTGTCATTTGAAGGTTAGTATCGGGGCCCCTGGGAGCGAGTCAATACTTGTAAAGGCTTGCTGAGAGTATGTGACTATTTGAATTGTGTTTCCCCTTCCCCGCCCCAGTCAAAAGCTTGACAACCGTTGGTGTAAAGGAGATAAACTTGGTGCCTCTGTTGGGACTTGACAGTAGAGATCAAGGATGACAAAAAAGGCACGGCCTCTGCTTCTTGAACTTCGAACGAGGATCGGTCACAAAATAAAAAAATAAGTGGTTGCAGGCCTCGCATTGAGCGTCACTTTCACGTGTCTCCAGCACTAATACAAATGTACCCATCGTCGCTGTTTCTTCATCCCTGCACCATGAGATATTGAGTAGAATGGGCTTATATTCTCTGGAGTTTAGAAGAATGTGAGGTGATCTTATTGAAACATATAAGATTCTGAGAGGGCTTGACAGGGGAGATGCTGAGAGGCTGTTTCCCCTGGCTGGGGAGTCTAGAACTAGAGGGATAGTCTCCGGATAAGGGGTCGGCCATTTAGGACTGAGATGAGGAGGAATTTCTTCACTCAGATGGTTGTGAATCTTTGGAATTCTCTACCCCAGAGGGCTGTGGATGCTCAGTCGATGAGTATATTCAAGACAGAGATGATAGATTTTTGGACTCCCAAGGGATATGGGGATAGTGCGGGAAAGTGGAGTTGAGGTTGAAGATCAGCCATGATCTTATTGAATGGCGGAACATGCTTGAGTATGGCCTTCTCCTGCTCCTATTTCTTATGTTCTTATGTGTAAGTTGTGCTTTTAAATGGCTCCAGTTATAAGATGAGAAACATGGCACAGAGTGGTAGCTATGTTACAAGTTTAGAAGGTGGCCTGAAGCAGCGCAGTCTGATGTTAAGAGCATTTTCTGCTTGGTGTGAGCACTTTACTGCATAAAAACATTGCTTTCGGATCATAGAATCCTATAGCACAGAAGGAGGCCATTCAGCCCATCGTGCCTGTGCCGGGTGCCAAGGAAAGCTGAAATCAAATCCCTGCATGGTGCATGAGTGTTCAAGCTATGTGGAATGTTTGAAAGATCGACAACAAAGGAGGTTTGGGGGGGGGGGGGGGGGATAAGCTAGTGAATGAGTTTTGAAAGGATTTAAAAGGTTAAATCGTGAAAATTTAATTTTCGTAGTCAGCGAAAGGGAAGGCGAAAGCTAGGATTCATACTAGTAGTATAAAAGGGGAGAGTTGAAGAAATTCTTTCACGCAGAATGTTATTAGAATATGGTATGCAGTAACACAAGGGGCTGCTGAAGTTGAGACAATCAAAATGACTTCCCTCTCGCGTTTTCTAAGCTCCAAAAAAGCCAACCTGAACATTCTTCTTCCTCCTGTGCCTCTTCCCTATATCCTCATTGCAGTAAAATCACGAGACTCATCGCATCATCTCCCTCTCTAACTGGGCGTTTCCCAAACTCTGGAACTTCTTACCCTGATGCTTCCCTTGAAACTAACAGCAACTGTGGCTGGTCTGTCGAACGCTCAAGCCAGAAAAAGAAATTGGAACCCAACAAAGAACCACAGATTTGGAACGTAGTTCACTGCCATTCTCTCTGTATCTACAACTTACACAGCAGTCAGTGGAAGAAATTGGGATTTTGGCATGATTTGTTGATAAATATTTTTTAAATATTAGATAATAAGATTGAACTCTCTTGTACACATTGCGCATTCCCACCACTCTGCCTCACTTTTCTCACCCCCTCAATCTCCCTTTCCATCTTCATCTCTGTCTCCTCACTTTCTCAATCTGCTCCCTTTCTCTCTTTTTCCTTTTTCTTGCTCTTTCTGGTGTGCTTTTACTTTCTTTCTCTCACATTCATTTCTCCCTTTCTTTCTCTCGCTCCCCTCCTCTCAATCCATCTCTTTCACGCAGTCGCTGGCATTAGCCCGTTCCATTAACCCTGGGCAGCATCTGGTTGCTTTGCTGCTGCAGAGGTGGCAGCACACGCCAGGTCTGTGGCAGTGGCGCTTGCTTGCTTGGTCAGAAGCCAGTTTGGTTAAAAGCCAAGTGTTCACGAGCTGAGATGGTGATACTTTTGGGGCAAAGCACATTCACTCATACGTAATTCATTCAAAACATAATGTTGGTGGTTCAGAATGGAAGGAAGCCGACTTGCTTTATTATAATGACCTGCATCTCTCAACAGGATTCAGTGCTTGGGTTGTGCTTCAACAACAACATGCTAGACCACTGAATTCGAAGATAAACCAGGTCTGGACAAACTAGATGCAGAAGAATGTTCCCGATGGTCGGAGAGTCCAGAACCAGGGGTCATAATCTAAGGATAAGGGGTAAGCCATTTCGGACAGAAATGAGGAGGAATTTCTTCACCAGAGAGTGGTGAACCTGTGGAATTCTCTACCACAGAAGGTAGTTGAGGCCAAGTCATTAAATATATTCAAGAATGAGTTAGATATATTTCTTAAAGCTAAAGGTATCAAGGGATATGGGGAGAAGGCAGGTACAGGGTACTGAGATTGGATGATCAGCCATGATCTCATTGAATGGCGGAGCAGGCTCGAGGGGCCGAATGGCCTACTCCTGCTCCTATCTTCTATGTTTCTATGTTTAACATAGTAAAAATGTCCCAAGGCGCTTCACAGGAACGATTATCAGACAAAATTTGACACCGAGCCATGTAAAGGGATATTGGGACAGGTCAAAGAGGTAGGTTTTAAGGAGCGACTTAAAGGAGGAGGGTGAGATCGAGATGTGGAGAAGTTTAGGGAGGGAATTGCAAAGCGTAGGGCCTAGGCAGCTGAAGGCACAGCCGCCAATGGTGGAGCGATTGAAATCGGGGATGCCAGGATTGGAAGAGCGCAGAGATCTTGGAGGATTGTAGGGCTGGAGGAGGATACAGAGATAGGGAGGGTCGAGGCCACGGAGGTATTTGAACACCATTTATGAAAAAAAGAGACACATGCAGTTTGTGAGGCACTGGCCAGCCTAATCTACAGGGTTTTAGTTCTAAGCTTGACATCACCTTAACACTCTCTTTTAACACCACAGTTTCTCCCCTATCTTGGTGGGTTTAGCCCGTCACCGAGATTTGTCAGTAAAAAAAATCTTTAAAATGCATTTCCTTTCTGCTGCTCACTTCTTCATGGGGTTTGCGGTATGTAAAGCACATTGAGTGCTGCACTGCTGTTCAGAATTGTATGCAGGATATTGTGAAGCACAGCCTCATCACAGAATTTGATATGAGTTGCAATTTATTCTGGCCCACGCACGCAGTAGGGAGTTCAATATGCTCTTAATGTGATGCTGTGCTTTGCTGCTTTGTTCACCTGGAACTGCACCTCCTGTACAGTTTACAGTAAACCAGTCCAATTCACTACAAACACAGCTAAACTCTGAACCGGTGTTTGGTGTCTCCACATGTAGGGAGGGGGTGGTGGCCCAGCCCCAGAGAGAGATAACCTCGCCATTCTGTATCTGTACAACGCCAGCCAAATCGGATTTTCTTTTTGAAATAGCAAATTAGCTAAAGTGTCGACTGTAATTGTGATTTATTATTGCCATACTGTGAATAAAACTTTGAAACATTATCTTTCCTGTACCTGCCAATACTGCACCTGCCTCCTTTGTCATGGAGAAAAGTGTACTGCACATTTTGAGGTGCAATTAATTGCACATTAAATGTGATTTTAAGCAAATCAATCATGTAAGTAGTTTATTTCCTTGGGGCAACATAATCCAGCCCACATAGAAAGGACTAAATCGACCAAGTATCTACCAATAGGTCTAATAATACACAGGATATTTGCTGAGTGCCTGTGCCAAATATCCCTGATCTCAAGTGAATGGTTATTTTGCAAGAGCCTATTGACGAGCATGCATAGTAAAATGATCACAGACAGAATCATTATTCAAACAAAGCACTATGTCTTTGAGGGATGCAGCTTTGCGTCAAGCACTTCCTTGTCCCCATGTGTAAATACATTGGCCAGGGCAGCAGTACTGCGCTGCAACTGACGCCTGAGCCCATGGCTCGGCAGTAGAATTATCCGCCAGGGTTCCTGTGTTCTCGATTGTTGCCCAATGACAGCTGCAGCAAACTGCACCTGCATGGATGTTGGGTGAGGAAGAAGCTTCAGCTTGGCCGTGAAGTCTTCAGCAATTGCATTGTCTACCAACCCTTGCTATGTAGGCTGAAGTAAGAGAAATGAGCACTTGAGTAATGCACAAGAGGACGGATGGGCCACAAGGAATTGAATTCTAGCTTGAGTTGGCACTTTTAGGGACGAGAGAAGAAACTCTGAGCGAACCTTTCTATTCCTTGCATTCATAGTTTCTTCATAAGGTACACCAAAACTGATGTCCAGTTTCTTTCTGAAAGGCTAGATTCACTAACAGATAGTTCCCCTACACTAAAACTAAACAAAATCACTGGGAAGTTTTCACCAAGTGGGAAAGGAGGGTGGCTGTCTGATGTTGCCGTGGGAACAACTTGACAGAACTTTGACTCCCCAGTCAAATTGGCCAACAGCTGTTTCCTCCCCACCACCCACTGTATCCTTAATTGGAAAAGTCTATCTGCCAATGTCTCATGGAAGCAGCTTCTCATTCTGCTGCTCCTCATACTGTCTTTACTTCCCTATCACTAATAATCCAGCCATGCCCGATGAACGCCACTCTCAAAGGAACGAGGAGCCAGTTGTTTTAAAATTCCTGCCTCAAAGTTAGGAGTTTACCTGTTTTCACCCTGATACGTTGTAGGGTTAGCATCCCTGTGCATTTTGATTTTGCTGCAAAGCAAGGTTAAAATCTGGATTGGTATCGAATTTGCTCAGATTTCCATGCGTAAGTGCAGGGAATTTAGTATTATACCGTCGAGGAGTCTGACCAGACCTTTGCTCCATAATGAGGTTTAAAGTAAGTGTTGGTCTGTATAAAATAATGTATACTCTTCTAAACCCTTGTTATTTGTGACTTTTTAAATACTTGCCTTTGAAGCCTATCATTTTTGTGACATTGAGCTTAGCAATGAGTTGATAAGTTGCTGGGTCCAGTATCATATCCTCCTTTACTTCAAATTTTCAAGGATGAAGTGGTGTGATTGATCTTCCTACTTTACTTTAAGCTTTCCTTTGTTTTTTTACTGCCTTTCATGGTTCAGAAGTGGGCAGTAGATTTCACTACATTTTATCTCCTTTTTACCATGTTTTATGAATATCAAGCTGAAGGATGTTAGTACTAGAGAAAGGGACACTTTTCATCTTGGGTATCCAATATTGGCATTAAACACTCCAGGGTCAAGTGTAACACACTGAGTTGCAGAGTAATAACAATGTGCTCTCTCTCTCTCTTAGAACTGAGGATAACTTGCTTCCACATTAAAAATGAGTTCTCAGGTGACTGATGAGTCCAATGCGGGACCTACAGTCTCTGTCACAGGTGGGGCAGACGATGGTTGAACGGATGGGTGGGGTGCTTGGGTTGATGCTTGCGTTTGGCTTCCGCTTGCTCCAGGCGAAGAGACTCGAGGTGTTCGGTGCCTTCCCAGATGCTTCTCCTCCACTTTGTGCAGTCTTGGGCCAGGGATTCCCAGGTGTCGGTGGGGATGTTGCACTTTTTCAAGGACGCTTTGAGGGTGTCCTTGAAGCGTTTCCTCTGCCCACCTGGGGCTCTCTGGTGCTATAACAATAGTCAATCTCGCCCATGCTTGAGGTATGTTTACTTTAACCCTACCCATCACGGGCATACCAACCTCATCTATCTTCAAAGCAAAGCATTTGATTGCACTTACAACACATAAAATGTATGTAGGTAAAGGTTAAACTAGAATTTAAGAGCGATCCTCTAGCGTTGTTGTCTTTTGCCGGATCTAAAACTGGATGGGGGGAGGTTTTGAATGGAGTGAGGATTAATGGAGTTACTTCAAGTTTATTTTCTCCATTTTGTTTTCGCTTCATAAAATAGATCGGGACCAAGAAGCCCTTTTAACCCATTTAATCTCGCCTTTCCAGAATACTAACCCTGCTGATTTCCATTGCAGCATCTAATTGATCTAAAATGATTTCGCTACCCTAGCCTCGATCATTCTACTCGGCAATTCTACTCGGCAATTCTACTCGGCAATTCATTCCAGTTGCTGATCATCTTCTGTGTAAAGAAATATTTTTGATTGTATGTTCTAAACTTGTCATTCACAACCTTGAACCTGTGCCCTCTTGTCGAGTATCTGAATGGGTTTGAGTTCTCTGTCATGAAGTATTAAAATCTCACTGAAGAGTCTCGTTCATCAAGCTGTTGCTCAAGGGTCTGACTTTGGGGATCAGCCAGCGTGTTGTCCTCTGTGAGCCTCCTCTGGTCAACAGTGCTCTGTGCTACATGGTTTTAGCTGATTAAGCTCTAGCAGTACATCTGTTTACATTGGGGGTCTCCATGACTTGGCTGTTACCAATCTGCCCAAGATCTCTGGACTTAAGTAATTTGGAGGAATGGGCGTGTTACTACATGCACTCCACGTTGAGCAAACAGCAACTCAACCTGTGCATTATTAGCGGTTTGGTGACTCTTGAGTATGTTGATCATTTTCTGCAACCTGCCAAAAGAGAAAAAATTGACAACGGGGAATAATGTCCAGATATAATGGTTTCAGCGGTGGCATTTTCGCTTCTGAATCAGAAGGCTGTGGATTCAATTCCCAATCTTGAGACTGAGCACATAATCTAGGCTGACACTTCAGTGCAGTACTGAGGGGGTACTCTAATGTCGGAAGGTGCCTTCTTTTGGATGAGATGATATTCCGAGGCCCCATCTCCCCTCTCAGGTGGACATAAATGATTTCATAGCACTATACGAAGAAGAGCAGAGGAGTTCTCCTCAATGTCCTGACCGATATTGATCCCTCAATCAACCGCACTAAAACAGATTATCTGGTCAATATCTCATTGCTGTTTGTGGGACCTTGCTGTGCACAAATTGGTTGCCGTCTTACCCTACATTACAACAGTGACTACACTTCAAAAGTACTACATTAGCTGTCAAGTGCTTTGGGATGTCCTGAGGTTGTGAAAGGTGCTATATAAATGCTCTTTCTTTCTCTCTTTCTCTTTCTTTCTCTCTTTCTTGCTCTTTCTTTCGCTCTTTCTTTCTCTCTCTTCTTTCTCTCTTTTTCTCTCTCTCATTTTTATTCCTGTGAATGTAATATTTCAATTACATTTCACAATGGTATAGCGTACATGGATTTTACTAAAATCCAAGGCACTGCTTTCATTAAAAAGCAGCTGCATCATTCAACCCCAGCAGTCTTGAATATACAAATAATAAAGTAGCTGCCACAGACCATATCTCTCCAATCGCCCCTTATTCAGAAGTACTATCCCTTCAAAAACTGCATTGTGCTCTAATTATTTCACCATTAACACTTACTGGTATTTGTCATATTACTCGGCTGTAATGCCTTTTACGACCTCTCAAATATTCCATTAATCATTAATGTTATTAATGTCTTTCATCAACACCTTTTGCAGCTTCCCCACAGTGAATACAATAAGAACAAGAGAAGGCCATTGGTTTCATCCAGCTCTCTCCAACTAAACTCTGTTTTCTTAACATGTGTCTGATGAAGGCCTATTTACATCTTTTCCAGAAATGTTAAATTTTGTGATAGCTGGGACCTGCCCAAATATTGCAAAATGTATTTGATAGGAATTTTCAATTTGTAGTTCATAAATATGGTGTGAAGTTTGGCTCTTGATTCTCTAACTATCAATGTAGGTTGTAATAAACATATGTCAAGTTTGACTTTTTGAGGCTTTTTTTCATATAAAACAACTTGCATTTATATAGTGCCTTTAACGTAGTAAAACATCCCAAGGTGCTTCACAGAAGCGATTATCAACCAGAATTTGACACCGAGCCAAGTAAGGAGATGTTAGGACAGATGACCAAAAGCTTGGTCAAAGAGGTAGGTTTTGAGGAGCGTTTTAAAGGAGGAGAGGGAGGGTAGGGAGGTGGAGAGGTTTAAGGAGGGAATTCCAGAGCTTAGGGCCTAGGCAGATGAAGACGCAGCTGCCAGTGGTGGAGCGATTACAATCGGGGATGCACAAGAGGCCAGAGTTGGAGGAGTGCAGAGATCTCAGAGGGTTGTAGGGCTGGAGGAGGTTACAGAGCTAGGGAGGGGCGAGACCATGGAGGGATTTGAAAACAAGGATGAGAATCTTAAAATCGAGACGTTGCCGGACTGGGAACCAATGTAGGTCAGCGAGCACAGGGGTGATAGGTGAACGGGACTTGGTGCGAGTTAGGATACGGGCAGCAGAGTTTTGGATGACCTCAAGTTTATGGAGGGTGGAAGATGGGAGGCTGGCTGGGAGAGCATTGGCATGGTTAAGTCTGGAGGTAACAAAGACATGGATGAGGGTTTCAGCAGCAGGTGAACTGAGGCGGGGTGGAGTCAGCCAGTTATATTTGAATCTCTGCAAAATTTTGATATTGGTAACTAACATTGTATTTTAACAAGTAAGGGCCATGAGGCTGACCCCTAGTGTTAGAAGATTGAGTTATGAGGATAGGCTAAAACCTGTCAACCTTGAAGTGGAGCCACAAATAAGAAGCTAAGGATGATTGAAAAGTTAAATCTATGCACCATTAAGTCTCCATACAGTAGAAGAGGCCATAGATATAAATTGGTAAAAAGCAAGTCTCCCTTCCTCCCCCCCCTCATCCCTCCCCCTCTCCCCTCTCATCCCTCCCCCTCTCTCACTCATCCCTCCCTCTCACTCTCTCTATTCCCTTCTCTCTCCATGCCCTCCCCCTCTTTCTCTCTATCTCTCTCCCTCTCTTTCTTTCTGTCCCTTCCCTCTCCTTTCTCCCCTCTCTCAACCCTCCCCCGTTTTTATTTTATCAATACCACTATGATCATTGCTACTCTGCATTTTCCCATTTTTCCTGTTCCCTCTAAGCTGCAAATAGTCCACCCTGCATGCTCATCTTTCTCCCTAAATCCCTTATGTTGAAATTGAGACTTATTGCTGTAGCTGAATCTCTCCCAGAACCCCAAACTCCTCTTGTATATTTTTCAGGGTTTTGAAACCCATGCTGGACATTACATAATCACTTGTTCCTGATGTACCTCAGCATCTTCTCTGTTGATGTTTTCAACTTCGATGTCTCGCACTGTGGGCTTCCCCAGCTGTTCTTCACCACATTTTCTCAGTGAAAAAAAGTGACTAGAATATTATGGTAACTACCTAAGAGGCTTACTGCACATTTTTGGGGGGAAAAAGTTCAAGATTTTCCCTATACCCTAGTGCTGACTATATGAGTTGATCTTGTATGTGAATGCGAGTATGTAAATGAGATTATTGCTTCAAGTTTGAGGATTACACTGTCACTGTCTTATTACACAGTGCATTTCGAGCGAGAGAGAGAGAATTGTGGGACATGGTAAGATGGTGAGGTTGCTCTATCCGAAAGGGATAGACTTGTTGGTTCTATTCTCCTATTCCTAATCCTAAACAAAATCTTCAGTTCTCTCCTCATCAGTTTAGTCTTCAGTTTTGAATCTTGGTTGTTTAAAACATTAGCTTGCAGCAATCTAATTAATAAATAATACATTTTAATTTTTTTCTCTCTCTCACATGGCAGCTGTCTTCACTCTGCCAGTGCCATTTACACTTCATCTAGAGCCATCTTTTGTTTCTTAACTTGTCCCATTACCATCTCCTTTTGCCTTGCACCATCATCCCTTTTGTCTCTTAATCGCTCTTGCCTTCCATCCTATCACAGACCTTCCCTTTTGTTCTTTCCTCCCCTCCCTCCTTTCCCTGCCCCTGCACTTGCTTAAAAACCTATTCCATCTCCAGCTTTTTCCAGTTCTAACGAAGGGTCATCGACCTGAAACGTTAACTCTGTTTCTCTCTCCACAGATGCTGCCTGACCTGCTGAGTATTCCCAGCATTTTCTGTTTTTACTTCAGATTTCCAGCATCCGCAGTATTTTGCTTTTGTAATTAATAAATAAATTCACTGTAGTCTTGAGGAAGAAGTATCTTTTGAATGATGTCTAATATCTCTCTTGACCTGTCTGTTTTCCAGCTGTCCTCAGAAGTGCGCTCTTCAGACTTCCATTCACACAGCAGAAATGTCATATGGGGCTATCGATGGCAGCAGCTTCAGTGGACGGAATCCATTTGGAGGACCTTCCAGGCAAGGCTATCAGCCTTTAGGTAATTCTCACCATTTGATAACCTTTCCAGAATATTTCATGGACCTTTTCTGTTTGACAATCGAACCGCAAGTGTCTGATGCATTTAGTGCTTGTCTGCAGTGTCTGGAGCACTGGCAAGATGCATCATTTCTACCATAATCAGAATTTTCAGTCGGTTCAACCGTGAAGAAAGTTCAAAGCTGCAATGCCCCACATCTGACACACTCACCTTGCCAGGGAGCATCACTTTGTGGAAACATCATTTTTTCCTCACATCACTAATGTGGTCTCTTTAGAGTTTATTTTATGCACTTTCCTGCATTACACAAAACCAACCCTGCCTTCAGCAGCAGTGTGGCCTGCTGAGGAGGATTGGTAGCTTCCTGAGCTCCACCAGGGACAGCAGAACTAGCAGCGACTAATATAAACACACACCACAGAGTCAAAATGCCTTGGTATTTTCGGGCCATGGACGGGCTGAGTGTTCGGACTGCTCACATAGACCAGCAATTCTGTTTCCTGCTTGCTGACCTATATGAACCTTGCCTAGACATCGGGTAAGTTCTACAGCCAGAAATGAAACTCACAATTTGCGCAAACATTATTTCAGTGAGCGAGTGGTCAATCTATGGAACAGGCTCCCCAGGGAAACAGTGGCAGCTGCTACCGTAGTGTTGATTCATTCAAATGAAAATTAGATAGGTTTCTTTCAGAATATATTATTTTGGGCTACAGTGTTTGATTAATTAGAGACATAACATATAGTAAGTGTAGCGTTCTTGGGAGGAATGGGTGACTTTGGACCTATGGTTCCCAAAGCCCTCCACCACTGGGGCATTCCCTCGCTTCATGTTTAGGTCTGTTATAGACTTATTAATAGTGATTGCCATGATTATTCAACAACTCTAATATCGTTGTATTATGCGACTAACAGGATGGTAGAAGTCGAACTAGATGGACCTTCGTCTATTTTCGCCCAGCAATCTGTGTTCCAATTTCTCTGCTGTGACTGTTTTTATGTTCCATTTTCTCTGCTGTGACGGTTATGGGATCCATTGTGCATTGTAAGTGGGTGGATTCCACAGGGCCAGTAGCTCTATTAAATATTACAACATTTCTTGTATTATCAACCTCTGTAACCTAAATAATGTATTAGATCTGTTAAAATGGTTATAGGACATTGTCAGCAAACTACACTGAGAGAGCCAGAATTGATTTTTAAAGGGTAGGTCATGTCTGACGAACGTGATTGAATTTTTTGAAGAGGTGACTAAAGTAAAAAGAAAGAAAGACTTGCATTTATATAGTGCCTTTCACGACCACTCGGCGTCTCAAAGCGCTTTACAGCCAATGAAGTACTTTTGGAGTGTAGTCACTTTTGTAATGTGGGAAGAGTTGACTAAAGTAGTGGACAGGAGAATGTCTATGGATGTTATTTACATGGACTTCCAGAAGGCATTCAGTAAAATCCCTCAGAAGAGACTGTTAGCTAAAGTTGAAGCTCAGGGAATTGAGGGCAAATTATTGACCTGGTTAGAAATTGGCTGAGCGGCAAGAGACAGAGAGTAGGGATAATAGGCAGGTATTCTAATTGGCAGGATGTAACTAGTGGCATCTCACAGGGATCTGTGTTGGGGCCTCAACTATTCACTATTTATTAACGACTTAGAGATGACGGGATAGAGAGCCACATATCCAAGTTTGCCGATGACACAAAGACACATGGCATTGTAAGCATTGTAGATGGAAGCATAAAATTACAAAGAGATATTAATAGATTAAGTGAATGGGCAAAACTGTGGCAAATGGATTTCAATGTAGGCAAATCTGAGGTCACCCACTTCGGGCCCAAACAGGATAGATCAGAGTACTTTCTAAATGGTGAAAAGCTAGAAGCAATGGAGGTTCAAAGAGACTTATGGGTCCATGTACATAGATCATTAAAATGTTACGGACAGGTACAAAAATGAATCAAAAATGCTAATGGAATGCTGACCTTTATATCTAGAGGACTAGAATACAAGGGGTTAGAAGTCATGCTGCAGCTATACAAAGCCCTGGTTAGACCACATCTGGAATACTGTGAGCAGTTCTGGGCACCACACCTTAGGAAGGATATATTGGCCTTGGAGGGAGTACAACGTAGATTTACTAGAATGATACCCGGACTTCAAGGGTTAAATTATGAGGAGAGATTACACAAACTTGGATTGTATTCCCTAGAATTTAGAAGGTTAAGGGCCGGGGTGATTTGATCAAAGTTTTCAGGATGTTGAGGGGAACTGATAGGGTAGATAGAGAGAAGCTATTTCCGCTGGTTGGGGAATCTTGGACTAGGGGGCATAGCCTAAAAATTAGAGCCAGGCCTTTCAGGAGTGACGTTAGGAAACACTTCTTCTACACGCAAAGGATGGTGGAAGTTTGGAACTCTCTTCTGCAAACGGCAGTTGATGCTGGGCCAATTGTTAATTTAAAATCTGAGGTATTTAGGGACACGGGGCAAAGGCAGGTATGTGGAGTTCGGTCACAGATCAGCCATGATCTCATTGAATGGCGGAACAGGCTCAAGGGGCTAAATGGCCTCCTCCTGTTCCTATGTTCCTATTGATAAAGGTGACAAAGATAAAAGAGGGTGGCTTTTGATCCTTTGTGTGTGTAATTTCAATACTTTTGGGATACTAGCTTTGAAGCACTTTTACTTTTGTTCTTTCGCTTGTTCTTCTCAAGGCAATGGCTGTCTCTGTTGGAGAATGGTACATTTTTCTCCGCTTTGCACCCACTTTCGGTATCGGGCACTCCCGCATCAGGTATAGCATGGGTTAAATGCAGAGTATCGTACCTCTGGACAACCACAACAATTCACCTGAACCCAAACCTCAGAGGAACACCTTCTTTGTAGTTCTTAATTGAGCTACACATTGTAAAATTTGAGGTGATTAGCAAAAAATAGAATACTACAGATATGGAAATCTTAAACAAACAGAGAAATTAGCTGGAAACAGAACAGCTCAAGCAACATCTGTGGCAAAAGGGAAAAAAAAAAAGTTACTGTTTCAGGTATAACCCATCATCAGAACTGGAAGATACTGTAGATCAACAGCTTATCAGAAAGAAAAAAGAAAGACTTGCATTTATATAGCGCCCTTCACAACCACCGGACATCCCAAAGTCCTTTACAGCCAATGAAGTTCTTTGTGAAGTGTAGTCACTGTTGTAATGTAGGAAATGCAGCAGCCAAGTTGCACACAGCAAGCTCCCACAAACAACAATGTGATAATCTGTTTTTAGTGATGTTGATTGAGGGATAAATATTGGCCAGGCACTGGGAGAACTCCCCTGCTCTTTTTTCGAAATAGTGCCATGGGATCTTTCACGTCCACCTGAGAGGGCAGGCAGGGACTCCGTTTAATGTCTCATCTGAAAGACAGCACCTCCGACAGTGCAGCACTCTCTCAGCACTGCACTGGAGTGTCGGCCTAGATTTTTGTGCTCTAGTCTCTGGAGTGGGACTTGAACCCGCAACCTTCTGACTCGGAGGTGAGAATGCTACCAACTGAGCCACTGGCTGACACGGTAAGCAGGAAGAGAGTGAAGGAAAGGGGTGGAAAGACCTCATACACGAAAAATGCAAAAGGAAGACTTGTAAAGTGATCAGGAGGAGAACAGGAGATGGTTAAATAACAGAAGTGATGAAGACAAAAAGAGGCACGATGAGAAAAGTAGAGAAATAAAAGGCATATATGCGACACAGAGAATGTGGGGATAGCTAAGTGGAAAGAGGAGCACGAGAACCTGGCAAAGCGGACCAGGCTCCAGTGGCCCAGGTGTATGGTAGAAGAATAAGACGAGCTCGACACCAGTTTTGCAGATGACCTTGCTGGCAGTCGACTGATGGTGAAATCTCTCTCCCCAGAAGTCCTGGTATACCCATCCTGTATCACCAGCACCTACCGTCAAGAGAAGAAAATGGAAGCTATGGTTCATGTCTGAAGTTGCTAAAGTCAATGTTAAGGCCAGCGGACTGCAGAGCGCCTAATGGAACGACAAGGGGCTATTCCTTGAGCTTGTGTTGAGCTTCACTCATTGGAGCAGGACAGAAGGGCTTTGAAATCTGTATTGGACTTTTATCAAAAATTCCTGTGTGTCTTTGATGCTGAAACAACTGTGTTACATGTGGACTTCCTCCACAGCTAAGCTGTGTAAAGTTAAA
Organism: Squalus acanthias; assembly: GCA_030390025.1. Lineage (NCBI taxonomy): Eukaryota > Metazoa > Chordata > Chondrichthyes > Squaliformes > Squalidae > Squalus > Squalus acanthias. The sequence goes on along the minus strand of CM059432.1, from coordinate 20,358,931 downwards.
AGAGGATTCTGTTTCCAAGTCTTAGAAATGCTTTTCTTCCACCCTGCATTCTTGCTGTGTTGAAATGAAGACTGACTATTCTACTCTAACTCATTTCTTTTCTATGCTGCTTAGTATGGTAGCCCTCTTTACGGTCCTCTCTCATTCAGCTCCTTTCATGCCTGAAAGTCCACATTTTCCTAGCCTGTACTTAATACGGAGTCCTCTTAACATTATGCGTTATCTGCTTGACTCTTCTGTTCATCATGTTCAGCATTTGGATATTTTCCTTGAACCTTGGTGACCAGAACTGAACATAGCCCTCAGAATGTGACTAGATCAGAAGCACTCTATCATTCCAGCATGACTGTCTGATGTTTGTACTCCATTGGTTTGGCACTGTAGCTTTGCATTCTGTTCACTTCATTGATTGTTGCTCCACAACGTCAGGACATGTTGAATCTGTAATCACTCCTTAATCTCTCTTTTAGCCAGTTCGATACCATTCATTGCGTGTGTCTTGCATTCTTTCTTCCAATATGTAAAACCTTGCACCTTTTCCATTGTTTTCTTCCTATAAACTGTACTTCACACTTCTTGGTCACTAAGATTGAGACCATCTGATCAGCTGCCTCTGCCACTTCCCTCCCTTCCCCTAGCCCACCGGGCCAAATTTCCTCTAATTTTCCCCCTGCCCTTGCCCTGAACTCGCATTTTTCTCTAGTTTCTTTCCCATCTTGCCTCCTGCCCTCTCTGAGCTCATCTTGTCCATGAGTCCCACCTCCTGTCCCCTCGACCCTATTCCCACTAAACTGCTGACCACCCAACTTCCCTTCCTGGCTCCCATGTTAGCTGAGGTTCTCTCTCCTCAGGTACTGTCCCCCCTCGCCTTCAAATCTGCTGTCATCACCCCTCTCAAAAAACCAACCCTTGACCTCTCCGTCCTTGCAAACTACCGTCCCATATCGAACCTCCCTTTCCTCTCCAAGTCCTTGAACGTGTTGTCACCTCCCAAACCTGTGCTCATGTTTCCCAGAACTTCATGTTTGAATCACTCCAATCAGTTTTCCGCCCCTGCCACAGTACCAAAACGGCTCTTATCAAAGTCATAAATGACGTCCTAAGTGACTGTGACAAAGGTAAACTATCCCTCCTCGTCCTTCTCAACCCGTTTGCAGCCTTTGACACAGGTGACCACTCCATCCTCCTCCAATGCCTCTCCACCATCGAAGGACAGCACTCGCCTGGTTCCATTCCTATCTATCTCATCGTAGCTAGAGAATCACCTGCAATGGCTTTTTTCCCCACTCATGCACCATTACCTCTGGTGTCTCCCAAGGATTTATCCTTGGCCCCCCTCCTATTTCTCATCTACATGCTGCCCCTCGGCGATATCATCCGAAAACACAGCGTCAGTTTCCACATGTACACTGACGACACCCAGCTCTACCTCACCACCATCTCTCTCGACCCCTCCACTGTCTCTAAATTGTCAGACTGCTTTTCCGACATCCAGTACTGGATGAGCAGAAATTTCCTCCAACTAAATATTGGTAAGACTGAAGCCACTGTCTTTGGTCCCTGCTACAAACTCCTTTCCCTAGCCACTGACTCCATTCCTCTCCCTGGCAACTGTCTGAGGCTGAATCAGACTATTTGTAATCTTGGTGTCCTATTCGACCCTGAGATGAGCTTCCGACCACACATCTGCACCATCACTAAGACTGTCTATTTCTATCTCTGGAACATCACTCAACTCCAGCCCTGCCTCAGCTCATCTAATGCTGAAACCCTCATCCTTGTCTTTGGAAATGTGAGGTTATTCACTTTGGTAGGAAGAATAGAAAAACAGAATATTTTTTAAATGGTGAGAAACTATTAAATGTTGGTGATCAGAGAGATTTAGGTGTCCGTGTACAGGAAACACAGAAAGTTAGCATGCAGGTACAGCAAGCAATAAGGAAGGCAAATGGCATGTTGGCCTTTATTGCAAGGGGGTTGGAGTACGAGAGTAAAGAAGTCTTACTACAATTGTACAGAGCTTTGGTGAGACCACACCTGGAGTACTGTGCACAGTTTTGGTCTCTTTATCTGAGAAAAGACATACATATCTTAGAGGCGGTGCAACGAAGGTTCACTAGATCGATCCCTTGGATGAGAGGGCTGTCCTATGATGAGAGATTGTGTAGAATGGGCCTATACTCTCTGGGATTTAGAAGAATGAGAGGTGATCTCATTGAAACATATAAGATTCTGAAGGGGCTTGACAGGGTAGATGCTGAGAGGATGTTTCCCCTCGTGGGGGAATCTAGAACTAGGCGGCATAATTTCAGAATAAGGGGGCACCCTTTTAAATCGGAAATGAGGAGGAATTTCTTCTGAGGTTTGTGAATCTTTGGAATTCTCTTCCCCAGAGAGCTGTGGAGGCTGGGTCATTGAATATATTTAAGGTGGAGATAGACAGGTCTTTGAAAGGTAAGGGAGTCGAAGGTTATGGGGAGCAGGCAGGGAAGTGGAGTTGAGGCCAAGATCAGACATGATCTTATTGAATGGCAGAGCAGGCTCGAGGGGCCAAATGACCTACTCCTGCTCCTCCGTCTTATGTTCTTATGAGATGAGGAGGAATTTCTTCACTTCAGAGGGTTGTGAATCTTTGGAATTCTCTACCCCAAAGGGGTATGGATGCTGAGTTGTTGAATATATTCAAAAATGAGAAGCCGCACAACACCAGGTTATAGTCCAACAGATTTATTTAAAATTACAAGCTTTCGGAGCTGTCGCCCCTTCCTCAGGTAAAGTTACAATGAGTGAGTCTGCAATATTTCACAGTATATAAACACAGAAACTGCAGAGATAGAATCTTTCAGGGAAGGTGTCCTTACATCAAAGACACACCAAGAGCACAGCCAAGACAATGAGATGCGCCACAGGGGGTCCAACGTGTCAAATCAACGTGTGAATATATTCAAGGCTGAGATAGATAGATTTTTGGACTCCAGGGGAATCAAGGGATATGGAGATCGGGCGGATAAGTGAAGTTGAGGTTGAAGGGCGGCATGACCTACTCCTACTCCAAATTCTTATGTTATTTCCAGACTTGACTATTCCAACGCACTGTTGGCTGGCCTCCCACATTCTACCCTCCGTAAACTTGATGTCATCCAAAACTCTGCTGTCCATGTTCTAACTCGTACCAAGTCCCGTTCACCAAGCACCCCTGTGCTTGCTAACCTACATTGGCTCCAACTTAAGCAACGCCTCGATTTTAAAGTTCTCCTTGTTTTCAAATCCCTCCATGGCCACGCCCCTCCCTATCTCTGTACTCTCCTCCAGCCCCACAACTCTCCAAGATCTCTGCGCTTCTCTAATGCTGGCCTCTTGAGCATCCCCAATTTTAATTGCTCCACCATTGATGGCGGTGTCTTCCGCTGCCGAGGCCCTAAGCTCTGGAATTCCCTCTCGACCTCTCTTTCCTTCTTTAAGACGCTCCTTAAAACCTACCTCTTCTGCCCGAATATTTCTTTATCTGGCTCGGTGTCAAATTTTGTGTTTTAATGCTCCTGTGAAGCGCCTTGGAACATGTTTCTATGTTAAAGGAGCTATATAAATACAAGTTGTTGTTGTTGTTCTCTGTATTAAATTTCATCTGCCATAGTTCTGCCCACATGCAGATTTTTAAATCTAGATTCTCCCGTAGTTTGTTGGTTCCCACATCAGACTAGACTGCCATCCTCTCTTTTACCCCTCCCCCCCCCCCAACACACACACCTCAATTTTGTATCATCTGAAAATTTGATCAAATTGCTTACTATTGCTGAATCTAGATTGTTTATTTAGATTAGAAACATCAGTCCCTGGGGCCCATTACTTCGTTCAGCTGGCATCACGCCCTGAACACAGCAATTGCTGTTTAGTGTTTAATTAATTAATCAGATCTAAGGGGATAAAATTAAGATTAACTAATCAGAGGATACTAACATTAAAGGGCTTCGAATTTTCAATAAATTAAAATCTGACATATATAAATAAGAGTTAAGTAAATAATAAAATAAAGGAGCTAATAATCAAATAAACGAGTGGAGCAGAGCAGAGTAAAAGAGCGGGAACCGGAGCAGTTTAAAAAGATGCCCTAGTTTTAATTTAGTTTTAACTAAGTAATTACATAAATAAAACAAGGTTATATAGGGATGGCAGTGCAGGTGGTGTGCCGCAACTGCAGTATGTGGGAGCTGTGGAAGGCATCGCGATCCCGGACAACCACATCTGCAGTAAGTGTCTGCATTTCGAGGAACTTCAGCTCAGAGTTGTTGAGCTGGAGTCCGAGGTGCAGACATTGTGGGCCATCAGGGATGGGGAGAGTTATCGGGCCAGTTTGATCCAGGAGGCAGTCACACACCTTAGGTTAGGTAGTGGTACAGGTTTGGTTAATGGTCAGGGACAGAAGGGTGTGACTGTGGCTCAGGCAGGTTAGGGGACCCCAAGTGCAGTGCTGGAGGAGCCTCGGCCTTTGCCCTTATCCAACAGGTATGAGGTTCTTGCTGCCTGTGTGGCTGAGGGCAAAGTCTGCAGGATGGATGAACAAACGGACCATGGCACCGTGGTACGGGACGCCATTCAAGTGGGGGGAGTGAAAAGGAATGTGGTAGAGAACAGTATAGTCGGGGATAGATGCTGTTTTCTGCAGCCGTGACCGGGAGTTCCGAAGGTTGTGTTGCTTGCCTGGTGCCAGGGTTAAGGATGCCTCTTAAAAAGCTAGGTGAGAAAGTAAGCTGCGAGGAGGACACAAAGAGCCTGCCAAGGGATATAGACAGGTTAAGTGAGTGGGCAATAGGTGACAGATGGAGTATAATGTGGGGAAATGTGAGGTTATTCACTTTGGTAGGAAGAATAGAAAAACAGAATATTTTTTAAATGGTGAGAAACTGTTAAATGTTGGTGTTCAGAGAGATTTAGGTGTTCTTGTATAGGAAACACGGAAAGCTAGCATGCAGCAAGCAATTAGGAAGGCAGTTGGCATGTTGGCCTTTATAGCAAGGGGGTTGGAGTGCAAGAGTAAGGAAGTCTAACTACAATTGTACAGGGCTTTGGTGAGACCACACCTGGAGTACTGTGCACAGTTCTGGTCTCCTTATCTAAGAAAGGACGTGCATGCCTTTGAAGCGGTGCAACAAAGGTTCACGAGATTGATCCCTGGGATGAGAGGGCTGTCCTATGAGGAGAGATTGTGTAGAATGGGCCTATACTCACTGGAGTTTAAAAGAATGAGAGGTGAGCTCATTGAAACATATAAGATTCTGAAGGGGTTTGACAGGGTAGATGCTGAGAGGTTGTTTCCCCTGGCTGGAGAGTCTAGAACTAGGGGGCATAGTCTCAGGATAAGGGTCGAGACTGAGATGAGGAGAAATTAAGACTGAGGTGAGGAGGAATTTCTTCACTCAGAGGGTTGTGAATCTTTGAAATTCTCTACCCCAAAGAACTGTGGATGCTGAGTCGTTGAATATTTTGAAGGTTGAGATAGATAGATTCTTGGACTAGGGGCATCAAAGGATATGGGGATTGGGTGGGAACGTGGATTTGCATAAAAGGTCAGCCATGATCTTATTGAATGGCGGAGTAGGCTCGAAGGGCCGAATTGCCGACTCCTATTTCTTAAGTTCTTATGTTCTCTCTTTGAGACAATTTCTTGTCCTTAAAACTTCAAAGTTACACCTGGTATTTCCACTGCCTTGAGCTCTGGAAGTCTAGGTATGTTATGTAATAGAGCTTCCTACCATTGGCCTTGAATGTTGCTTTCTCAATAAAGTCAAGAAGGTTGGTCATGCAGGAACAACTGTTTGTGAAACCAAGTTGATTGCTATTTACTACGGTATTTTCATTGACTTTACTCCTCTCCTCTTGTTGATAGTCTGTGCTTAGGTATCAAGGGTTCTTAGTAACCATAAAGATGTGTAACACCTCGTATACATAAACCTTAATAGTTATTTCCATTTGTTCAACATCATAATAACAAAGTGACATTGTAAATGAGTTTCAACTGTTTATTTTTCAACTACAAAAAATTGATTTGAATACATTTTTGTCTTGAAAACGCTTTTGAGTATCTAACATAATGGGCCAAAAATTGATCCCGCTGCGCCAGAGTACGCACTGCGTACTCTCGCGTATTCTCTCTCCAATTGCCGGTTTTCTGCATGCACTGCGCATGCGCTGAAAACCGGCACTTGGTCTTTGGAAAAGGGGGCGGTTCCTCGGTGCACCGCGTGCGAGCTACAGGCTGCGCGCACGCTGTGCACTTCATGCTTTGGACGCGCAGGTAAGGACGGAAGATTTTAGAAATGGAAAAAGGAGGAGTAAGACCCACTTTTAACAAGGTAAGTAGTGAATTAAGTATTATTTTGAATTTTTTTTAACAGGTATATCTTTTTTAGAGACTTTAAAGACAGGTAAGTTTATTTTTATAACTTTTTAAAAGATTTTAAATTTTTTCAAAAATTTAATTTTTTATTTAAAGTGGTTAATTTATTTAACTATACTTATTTTATTAATGTGATGGTTTTTAAAAAAAATTTAATTGAGGTTTAGCTGTTATTTTGGGGGTGTGTAAGATTCATAGCTTTCACAGCACGTATGTGAAACTTATGAATGGAAGATGGTGTGCTGCCATTGGCTCTAACTGAGTCACGTGATCCCACAGCGCGCACGAATTCACTACGCCGGTGGGATACGCAAGCACTGCCCAGCTGATGTCTGGAACATCAAGTTCGTGCGAGCTGGATCTGAAAAAGCCAACGCGGAGTGAGAGATCGCGCCTGCTCCTTACCCCCGCGGGAACAGAGCGAGATCAATTTCTGGGCCAATGTGTCCCAGTTAACCGTGTACTATAAGATGCAACTTCATTGATGAAGCAGTCATATCTAGGTGTGAGTATAACCTGTTGAGAGGTAGCTGGTCAGCTTAAGCTGAGAGGCTGCTTTTCATGGATATGAAATGGCATTTACGACTTTTTTGACACAGAAGGATCTTATTTAATAATTTCTAGTTTCCTCTTGTATAATATAAAATAAAGCCAGAAAATGCTGGAAGTACTCATGTAAAACGTGCGGAATTACCCCTCGCCCCGTCCAACAGGTTATAGAGTTCGGACTTGAGACTCTGAGAAATTACACCAGACACACGGGTTCTGCCTTTAACCTTTTATTGTTCCTAAGACAGATTCAAAACCCCAACCACTATTCGAGCAGTTCACCAATAATGTTACAGGAAATCATACATACAACCACCCGCCGATGATCGGTCCAGCGTTGATTGTAGGTCCTCTTAAGTGAAAAGACTGGCCAGGCCCCTCCTCCGACTGCAACTTGATCCTCGTAGGCGAGATGACTGGCCAAACCACCTTCTTCTGACTGCAGTGCTGATATTCTTTAGCCACTGTGCTTTATACAGCTTTCCTTGCCTTTTGCAGTAAATCAATCAATCAGAGACAGTGAAATGTTCCTTTTAATGTTGGTCTGACCTGTTTGAGCTGTCAAACGTTCACATTAACTCATCCTGTGTCGCTATCCATTAGTTTGTCTTTTATCACAGCCCAAAATTGTTCATTCACTCCTAAAGTTTACAAAGGTGGCAGAAAACCACTTGGTTCGGTTCATGAGTTACGTCGTATTCTGCATTCAAAACTTCAAAGGTTTGACTTCTCCACTTTAACCTCCGATAAGCCATCAGAGACGCCATATCTGCAAAATCTAAGGAGGATTGTTTCTCTCTGTTGTCTATCAAAGCAAATCCCATGTCCCTTATCAGTGACAACTTTATTTCACTTTGGGAAAAAAAACTTTTGGCCTGGCAAAGCATTTCAATGTATATCGAAATTAGGAATTACGGGTCTGTGCATGCCTACACTCAGCAGGTCAGGCAGCATCTGTGGAGAGAGAAACAGAGTTAACGTTTCAGGTTGAAGACCTTTCGTCAAGTTTCCTCTTGGTCACGGAATCATCAAAGTTGTTTGGTCAGCTCCTCTAAGGGCTGAGTGGACTATCCATTGTTGGAACTTTTGCTGGAAGTTCCCACGTTCATGCTCGATACTGAGTTTACTGGGGCAACGGTAATCAAAACAGGCTTCCCACTCCAAATCGCTATCCAGTGTCCTGAGCTGAAAAGTGCAGCTCTTGGGTGAGGACAGCATCAGGCCTGGCTGTGTTGCCTTCCACATCAAACAGTGCGCCAACACACATGGTCTAGGCTCGTACCTGAAGAATGGTTGGGCGAGGTGCCAGGCAGCAGTTGGTGCTTTCAGAACTATACCTAAGCATGAGCCAATGTCTTCAGAAGAGGGAGGGAGAACATTTTAAACAAGTTGCTATTCAAATCAAGTGTTTATTATTGGAAACCTATACAAATGATTTATATCGTCGGCAGCAAATGCACAGTGTTGTATTGACTCACCTGACAGACCAACTTAATGCTGCGCAGTGATGTTTGGCTGTTTCTGCCCTAGTGATTAGAAGTCAAGGTCATGTGTTAGGATTTCACAACTGTTTACACAAAAGGGATATGAAATGTTCTAATATTCTTGTTCACCACTCTTGCGCCTGTAAGTCGATCTCTCCAAAGGGACTGTGCTAATGTGAAACTCAGCGACTTTCCATCAACGGAGCAGGCAGTATCCAGGGCTCAAATGTAACCACTGCTTTCCCATGTTATGTCCCATATACTACTACCGGCCAACAGAACTCTACCTATTGTTTGTTTTTTCAAGGAATCCAAATTTTTCTGTATTAATTATTGACAGTTAATAGTAGGATATATATTCCTCATAATTTCACCCATAAATTTCATTTGGAAAGATTTAGAAACATTACTGTGTTTTATTTTTGTAACAGTTGAACCTTTGTGCTCTGGCTTACCCAGTCCAACGCCGGCATCTCCGCATCATGCATTCAGAAGAGCAGATGTCGTTGTTTCCTTCGAGGTTTACTGCACAGATAGAGGCCATTGGGCCCATTCTGTCTTTGTCTCTTGCGCGAGCAATCGAAAACTAATCCAAATGCCTTGCTCTCGCTACGTATCTTCTTCTGCTTCAGTTGTTTCTCTAAAAGATGCAATGGTCTTTGCCTCAACTACTTGTTTGCAAGTGCACTATGGAATGAGTCACTCGTGAGTAAAATCATGATGGTGAAATATGAGACACAATACTTGTGGATTTTATTTCCACCAACAAAGAAAAAGGTTTGCTGAACAATTTTGTGAAAACCGTGTCATTTTAAAGAAAGTTACTTAATTTATCGCAGAAAATTATTCAATACTTCAAATCATGTCATTGATATATGTAAGATATATGAAAACATTAATGGTGGCAAAAGCTTATCTAGACAAATAAATGACCGATCTGGCAATAATCAGTGAAGGGTAAACCTCTGGTATTTCACATTTGTTGGTTTTCGACAAATCCATTGGGTCAAAGAGTATATATCTTATGGTGGTGACAAAGATTGAGGATGAAATTGATCGGTCACTGGCTGTTACTCATTATGGGAGAATTTTTTTTAGTCGTTCCTGGGATGCGGGCAAGGCCAGCATTTATTGCCCATCCCTAATTTCCCTTGAGAAGGTGATGGTGGTGGTGAGCCCCCTTCTTGAACCGCTGCAGTCCTTGTGGTGAAGGTACACCCATAGTGCTGTTAGGTAGGGAGTTCCAGGATTTTGACCAGCGATGATGAAGGAACGGCGATAAATTTCCAAGTCAGGATGGTGTGTGACTTGGAGGGGAACTTGGAGGTGGTGGTGTTCCCATGCGCCTGCTGCCCTTGTCCTTCTAGGTGGTAGAGGTCGCGGTTATGAGAGGCGCTGTTGAAGAAGCCTTGGCGAGTTGCTGCAGTGCATATTGTAGACGGTACACACTGCAGCCACGGTGTGCCGGTGGTGGAGGGAGTGAATGGTTAAGGTGGTGGATGGGTGCCAATCAAGCGGGCTGCTTTGTCCTGGATGGTGTCGAGATTGCTAAGTTCTGTTACGATCAGGACTGGAAACAGGAAAGTTTAGTACCTACCTTTAAAACAGGGAGAGGAGAACAAAACAAAGAAAGAACTTGCTTTTATATTGCACCTTTCACAACCTCAGGACGTCGCAAAGCACTTTACAACCAATTAAATACTTTTAAAGAGTAGTCACACTGTAATGTAGAGAAAGGTGGCAGCCAATTTGTGCACAGCAAATTCCCACAAACAGCAATGCGATGATGACTGGATAATCTGTTTTAGTAATGTTGTCTGAGGGATAAGTATTGGCCGGGACACTGTGGGAACTCCTCTGTTCTTCAAATAGTGCCATGGGATCTTTTACGTCCACCTTAGAGAGCAGACGGGACCTCGGTTTAACGTCTCATCCGAAAGATGCCACCTCCGACAATGCAGTACTGCACTGAATTATCAGCCTAAGTTATTTTCTCAAGTCTCTGGAAAAGATCTCGAACCCATATGAGAGTGCTACCAACTGAGCTGAGGCTGACACTTTAAAGGACCATATCTATTAGCCCAGCTTCAATGAAAAGTAAAATGGTATCTTTCCTAACTCGGGCAGGAGGGAGCGCCTGTATACTGTAATGTATTATCACATGGTTTGTCACATAGTTTAGTATGCGCATGCTCAGTTCGCTCTAGCCTAGTAAAACAAGCACATAAGAACATAAGAAATAGGAGCAGGAGTAGGCCATTCGGCCCTTCGAGCCTGCTCCGCCATTCAATGAGATCATGGCTGATCTTCTGCCTCAACTCCATTCACCGGCCCTATCACCATATCCCTTGATGCCCTTACTAGTCAGAAATCTATCGACTTCTGTTTTGAATATACCCAATGACTGAGCCTCCACAGCCATCTGGGGTAGAGAATTCCAAAGATTCACCAACCTCTGTGTGAAGAAATTTCTTCTCATCTCCGTCCTGAGGCTGTGGGCCCTGGTTCTAGACTCCCCAGAAACATTCTCCCAGCATCCACCCCATCAAGCCCGTAATAATTTTGTATGCTTCAATGAGATCCCCTCTCATTCTTCTGAATTCAAGAGAATACAGGCCTAATTTACTCAATCTCTTCTCATACGACAGTCCCGCCATCCCAGGAATCAATCTCGTGAACCTTTGTTGCACTCCCGTCTATGGCAAGTATATCCTTCCTTAGGTAAGGAGACCAAAATTGTACACAGTACTCCAGGTGTGGTCTCACCAAGGCCCTATATAATTGGAGTAAGACTTCTTTACTCCTGTACTCAAATCCTCTTGTAATGAAGGCCAGCATACCATTTGCCTTCCTAATGGCTTGCTGCACCTGCACATTCACTTTCAGTGACTCATACAAGGACACCCAGGTCCCTTTGAGCATCTGCATTCCCCAATCTTTCACCATTTAGGAAATACTCTGCCTTTCTGTTGTTTCTACCAAAGTGGATAACTTCACATTTATCCACATTATATTCCACCTGCCATGTTCTCGCCCACTTACTGAGCCTGTCGAGATCCCCTTGAAGCCTCTTCACAACTGACACTGACACCTAGCTTTGTATCATCAGCAAATTTGAAAATGTTACATTTAGTCCCATCATCCAAATCATTGATATAGATTGTGAATAGCTGGGGCCCAAGCACCGATCCTTGCGGTACCCCACTGTCACAGCCTGCCATCCTGAAAAAGACCTGTTTATCCTGTCCAAAAATGTGCGGGTTAGGTTGATTTGGCTATGATAAATTGACCCTTAGTGTTAGGGGGGGATTAAATATGTGGGGTTATGGGGATAGGATGGGATATGTTAGGGGGAATTAAATATGTGGGGTTACGGGGGTAGGGTGGGATATGTGTACTGTGGGGATTAAAGCAGGGACAGGGTACTGGATTTGGATGATCAGCCATGATCGTATTGAATGGTGGTGCAGGCTCGACGGGCCGAATGGCCTACTCCTGCTCCTAGATTCTATGTTTCTATGTTTATGTTTCTATCCCTACTCTTTGTTTTCTGTCTGTTAACCAATTCTCAAGATGCTAGTATATTACCCCAATTCCATGTGCCCTAATTTTGTTCACCGACCTCTTGTGTGGGACCTTATCGAAGGCCTTCTGAAAATCCAAATACACCACACCTATCGGTTCCCCTTTGTCTACTCCACTAGTTACATCCTCAAAGAACTCCAATAGGTTTGTCAAACAGGACTTCCCTTTCATAAATCCAGGTTGACTCTGCCCAATCTTACTATTAGTTTCTAAGTGCCCAGTTAATGCATCCTTTATAATAGATTCCAGCATTTTCCCAACTACTGATGTGAGGCTAACAGGTCTGTAGTTCCCCGTTTTCTCTCCCTCCTTTTTTAAATAGTGGGGTTACATTTGCTATCCTCCAATCTGCAGGAACCGTTCCAGAATCTATAGAATTTTGGAAGATGACTACCAATGCGTCCACTATCCCAATGGCCACCTCTTTCAAAACCCGAGGATGTAGATCATCCGGTCCTTGGGATTTATCGACTTTTAGTCCCATTAATTTTGCTAGTACTGTGTTTTTACCAATAATAATATCTTTAAGTTCTCATTCTCGCCACACCCTTGGTTTTCTCGTATTTCTGGGAGGTTTTTTGACATGGACACGCAACTCATCGTGTCTCTGTCCTTCATTTGTTCTCCCCACATATATTACATTTTGGCGATGAGAATGGGATCTGGAAGCCATTTTTAGGGATCATGGAAGGACACAATGTTCAATCTTCGTGTGGAAAAGTTTAAGGTAAGTTTGTGACACCTAAACTGAATTTTTTGCGATGTTTTTCTGTTAATGCTGATGCAGAATTGTCTGTGCTTCGCCTTCTCGTATATGTATACACAACAGTGGCTTTGATTCTCACAGGTACACAGGGTGCTGAGTCAATGTTCAACGGGATCGGGACAATCATGGCCGCACCTACAGGATTCATCGGAAGCCTTGGCATGTATGACCAAGCTCACGAACCATTCAGTTCTTGCATTGAGCGGATGGAGATGTTTTTAGGGCCAATAACATTACTGAGACCGAAGGTGCAGATGAGAATGTTCAAGCTCAAAATAAAGTAATTTGTGAACAGAAGAAAGCAATTTTTCTAACCGAGATCGGGCCAGATGTTTATGGAATGCTGACAAATCTACTCGTGCCAGGGAAAGCGAAAGATGCATTGTTTGAAGACATTGTTGAGAAACTCGAGGACCATTTCGACCCAAAGCCGTTAGAAATAGCAGAGACCTATAAGTTTGGTACCAGAAACAAAGTGAAACCATCAGTGAGTACATTGTAGCTCTTAAGAACCTGTCTCTGCATTGTAACTTCGGCACATTTTTGGATCGTGCGTTGCGAGATAAGTTTGTGTGTGGACTGGTGAATGAGCGCACACAGTCCAAGTTACTGAACACTCCGAACCTAACGTTTGACATAGCATGCAAAATTGCCCCTATTTATGGAAATAGCATCTAAGAATGCTAGGAAGCTCCGTCCAACTCAAGTGACTAGTGCAGCTGAGGTCTACAGTCACAAAGCCACTGCCAAACCCAAGATTGTGAGACCAAGTCAAAAGCATGTTGGTGAGAGCAGTTCAGTGAATTGTTATCCCTGCAATGGAAATCACTCACAGTCCTGCCAACACAGAAATATGAAGTGTTTTCACTGCCAGAAGCAAGGCCAGATTTCAACAGCTTGCAGAGCTAGATCTAAAGTAGGAAGTAAGAACCATTCTTGTGGCAATGCAAAGCAGCGACAACAAAAGGGAGGAGTTCACAATGTTGAAGTGAACACACCTGATGTTGAAGAACTCGGCATCTACAGTGTCTATGCCACTAGTGGCAATGCAAGCAGTCGTGAGAAAGACATCCGTACAAAACTTTTCATCAGTGACCAATATATTGATATGTGTATTGACACAGCAGCGGACTGCTCTATCATGAGTAAGTTTAATCAAATACCACTTACAAAGAGTACCGTAGAGTTAAAAACCTACTCTGGAGAAATCCTAGAGACATGTGGACAAATGAAATGTACAGTTGAACACAATGGCCAGTCAGTAAAGCTGCCTATTATTGTAGTGAGCCACAACAACAGGCCAACCCTCATGAGCAAAGACTGGTTGAGAAAGTTAAAACTAGACTGGAAAAACATTTTCAGTGTGGATGCTTCAAAGAAGCGACTCGACACAATGCTGAACAAGTATAAAAGCATGTTCTCAGACAGTTGTGAGGACATCACTGGGTATTACACGCATATCTGCATCAAGTCCAATGCGAAGCCTGTCTATTGTAAGGCAAGGCCGGTCCGCTATACGTTGAAAAGTCAGGTGGAGGAAGAGCTAGCGAAGCTCAGAGAGAACAGAGTGCTAGTAAAAACTGACAAAAGTGAATGGGCTACCCCGATCGTGGTAGTGCCCAAAGCAGACAAAACTGTACGCTTGTGCGGTGACTACAAAGTTACTATCAACCAAGTGGTTGACGATGAGCAGTACCTGCTACCTACATCGCAAGATTTGTATGCAGCAATCTCTGGGTCAAAGGTTTTCTCCAAGCTTGACCTGTCGCATACTTACGCTCAGCTGAATGTTGACGAGAAGAATCAACAGTATCTCACTAACAACACACACAAGGGACTGTACTCATAAACCAAGCTGCCGTATGGTGTAAATTCCTCCCCCACAATCTTCCAGGCTACGATGGATAAGATTTTGCAAGGAATTCCAAATTGCTTATGCAATCAAGACGATGTGCTGATCGCAACAAGCAGCGAGGAAGAAATCTAGAAGTGTTGAATATAGTGCTACAAAGGTTTAATTCCCACAATGTCAAATTGAAAAGGAGCAAATGTGCTTTTGTGCAGCCCGAGGTTGTGTACCTTTGTCTGAAAGTTGATGCAAATGGCTTGCAACCAGTGCAGGAAAAGGTTGATGCTGTCATCAATGCTCCAAAGCCACAGTGAAGGGATAATTACAAGTCCTAGCTCTTTTCGGGCTACCCCAGATCAGGCGTATTCCCCAGACATTCACCTTCAACTAAAGTTAGCGGTAGCCGAATCCTAGAGACGCTTAATTGGATCTCAAGGTCAGACTACCTCTCCCTAAAGGAAAGAAACGGCCTGAAGATGTTACCGTCCTCCGGCTAGCACTTTTAACATGTTTAACTAGACTGTAACCTTCCGGATATTATGAGAGTCCGGAAAACCCCCCCGAATTCTGCAACTCCTCACTGAAGAGTGTGCAGAAATTGAGTTTGCGAGATTGATACAGAAATAATCTTTGAGACAATTTAAAAATATATAGATTTATTGAAGAACCGACATCTAGTTAACAGCTGGTATGGCAATCGCAACTTTAACCGTTCAAAATACAAATAGCTTACATTTCTTATCAGAGATCCTTATTCTCAAATCTTAACTTCGTTACATTTCCACACTTCTACTTATTGCTTAATCCAGAATATCCAGCAAAATCAAATACCTTGTTTACCCGAGACTCAGAGTTTAAAAACTTACAGAGCGTGCCTGTGAAGTTGAGAAACGCTTGCCCTTCCAGCGACTTCTGACTCTCTATCTGAAAAGCTCTATTTTTATACCTTTTTTTAGTGGTATTTTCTTTGAAGTTTCCTGCTGATGTAAGCTAATTATCTCTAGTGATTCTTTATTGAATTCTTTTCTATTCTTACTGTCATTTCAGCTGCCAACTTTTAGAATTCTGTCTCTACCTTTAGGTGTTTCAAAAACTATCATAAAATGGTTATTATCGATTTATCTATTTGATGCCATTCTTAGGAAGTCTTTCTATTGAATCCTTAATATCACTTAACTGCTTGTAAGCCAGACGTCGTGACTCCGTGGTGTTCCAAGTTTAACACATAAACAATGTGATTGTTTGGTGTCATCTATTGATATTATATTTTCAAAGCCTCTCTGTAGGTATCTTTTACAATTTGTAAATTGAAAACACTTCTCTAAGGGTGTTTACTTGTTTTCTTGCTATCTCAATTGGTTGCATATTTAATCGTGTTTCCTGTCTTATTGATGTTACTTAATGAAGGCATATGGTTGTTTAATGTTCTAAGTTTCTGTTTCCCTGAGTGTTAGCTTATAACACTTTACTTGGGTCATTCCATTGTGTTTCTCCCAAACTCCAGACCTTCTGGAAGTGCCAATGGATTGCTTCAATCGGGGCATTGTTTTTGTGTTTACAACCATCTCCCATTTCAAAGTTTGTGGTGTTTTACAGCTTTGGTTAACAGTTCATCTTATCTCAGAAGCCTGTATTGTGTTTGCAGCCTGTGTTGCCAAGGCTCTCCAGACTTTTAAACTCAGTATGTCTTGTATTAATAATATCAAAATCTGTTCATAGGATGATGCATTTCTTGGAATATGGCTTATTCCATTACAACAGAACGTGTCTGAGTTAAGATCTTTCCTTGGAATGGTCCAGTACTACACACGTTTCTTACCTGAGTTAGCGACCATGTTAGCTCCATTGCATGAGCTCCTCAAGAAGAATGTCCAGTGAAGTGGACAAAAGTGCAACAGGAAGCTTACGACGCTTGTAAGAGAAGTGAGCTTAAGTTAGCATGTGATGCTTCTAGCTACGGTGTGGGAGCTGTCATAAGCCACGTAATGGATGACGACCAAGAGAAGCCAATCGTGTTCGCATCGCAAACCCTCAGAGCGAAAGAAACTACGCGTGAATTGAAAAGGAAGCACTCGCCACAGTGTTTGGAATCAAGAAAATTCAACAGTTCCTGATCGGCAGAAAGTTTACCCTGATAACCGATCGCAAACCGCTCCTAGGAATATTGGGACCCAAATCTGCTGTCACTGCAATGGTCGCATCAAGAATGCAATGTTGGGCAGTGTTGTTGTCACAATATGACTACACGATTGAATATCGCACTACAAAGCAAAATGCAATCACAGATGCCTTGTCCAGATTGCCACATGAGGACTCGTGTTGGGAGAGAGAGTGTGATTTTCATGCTAGGTGCAGTTGACAAAGACTTTCCTGTGAATGCAGCTGAGCTTGCAAATGAGTCTCAAAAGGATTCATTACTGAAAAGAGTGTATGAAAACACCTTGAATGGATGGACTGATCAGTGTATGAACACAGATTTGAAACCATTCCATAACCGTCGTACTGAATTGTCTTGTGAGCAAGGTTGTATCAAGTGGGGAAACAGCGTGGTGGTACCTACTTCTATGAGTTCAGAACCAGAACAAAACAGCCTGAAAATTGGTTCAACACCAAAACCTTTTTTAAGGAGATCAGGAAGGCTCCGCAAACCTGTTATTAAACTGAATGTGTAGTTCATATGTAGGATTTGTAATTCATTTTAAAAAAAGCCAGGAGTTTTGTTATGTGGTGCATGTAATGCTGGGAAAGGTGGGACCACAGTTTTGTTGTATTTGAGAGGAGAATACATACTTTTTATTAAGTGGGAAGCAGTGTAACTTTTTTTAAGGGGGAAGCAGTGTAATGTGTTATCACATGGTTTGTCACATGGTTTGTTTTGAGCATGCTCAGTTCGCTCTGGCCTAGTAAAACAAGCATATGGACTAGCAACCCATCATATCTCTGTCCTTCATTTGTTCTACCCAAATATATTGCGTATACCAATAGCTTAAACAACCAGCATGGACATGAAGTGAGCAATCCTGCCTGAAGAACCTCCTCGATGACTGAGTATGTGACTGATAAAATAGATTATGGCACTCCCTCTGGTGGAGTTTTGCAAAGCAATTTTCAGGAAACACCAAAATAGGGAACATGGTTAATGGTGAACGACACAATAAGCGACTTCAGGAGCACATGGACAGATTAGTACAATAGCAAAATACTGCGGATGCTGGAAAACTGAAATAACAACAGAAAGCGCTGGAAAAACTCAGCAGGCCAGGCAACATCCGTGGAGAGAGAAATAGAGTTAACGTTTCAGGTCGAAGACCCTTCGTCAGAACTGAGAAAAAAGCAGGAAATGAAACAGATGAAAAAGCAAGTTTGGACGCTGGGGGAGGGAATAAAAGAACAAAAGGGAAGGTCTGTGAGACATGGAGACATTAAGAGATACACAAGGCGAGACGAGATGGTAATAGGACAGGTTAAGAAAAAAGATGGCTCAGAAGTGTGAAATGCGCTGGCAGGATGAAAGACAGCTGCCATGTGGGAGAGAGAGAAAAACAAGGGAAAAGGCACAAACCAAAAGGGGGGGATAAAAATGGTCGGGGCCGAGGTTATGATCTGAAATTGTTGAACTCGATATTGAGTCCGGAAGGCTGTAAAGTGCCTAATCGGAAGATGAGGTGCTGTTCCTCGAGCTTACGCTGAGCTTCCGTGGAACAATGCAAGAGGCCGAGGACGGTGAGGTCTGAGTGGGCGTGGAGCGGTGAGTTAAAATGAAAGGCGACCGGAAGCTCGGGGTCACCCTTACGGACTGAACGGAGGTGTTCCGCAAAGCGGTCACCCAATCTGCGTTTGGTCTCCCCAGTGTAGAGGAGACCACATCGTGAGCAGCGAATACAGTATACTAGATTGCAAGAAGTACAAGTAAATCGCTGTTTCACCTGGAAGGGGTGTTTGGGGCCCTGGAGAGTGGGAAGGGGGGAGGTACAAGGGCAGGTGTTGCATCTCCTGCGCTTGCACGGGAAGGTGCCGGGCGAGTGGGAAGGGGTGCTGAGGGTGATAGAGGAGTGGACTTGGGTGTCTCGGAGGGAGCGGTCCCTACGGAATGCTGAAAGGGGAGGTGAGGGGAAGATACGTTTGGTGGTGGGATCACGTTGGAGGTGGCGGAAATGGCGGAGGATGATCCGTTGAATGTGGAGGCTGGTGGGGTGAAAGGTGAGGACAAGGGGAACTCTATCGTGGTTCCGGGAGGGAGGGGCAGGGGTGAGGGCAGAAGTGCGGGAGATAGAACGGACACGGTCGAGGGCCGTGTCAACCACGGTAGAGGGGAATCCTCGGTTGAGGAAAAAGGAAGACATGTCGTAAGCACTGGTTAAGCACTGGTGAAGACAGATTAGTACATTGGGTAGATGTCAGATGCAAGTTAATGTGGAGAAGTGTGGGGCAATACATTTTGGGAGAAAGAATGAGAGGAAATATAGACTGATGAACAGTATAGCTTCAAAAGGAGTAGAAGGGCAGAGAGACTCGGGTGTTCAGATACCAAAATGTTTAAAAATGGGAGAGCAAGCTCTAAAAGGGCGGTTGATTAAAGTAGTGATGATGCTCAATTTAAGAAAATAGTTACTTTAAGATAAAAATTCTGCTCCTGTGTGCTAATGGTGCAGGGAGCGCAAAACCATGGAAAGAGGTCTTGTCCTTGATCGGTGCTGTTAACTGCTGCTGGTCTCTTTGCCCAGGTGGTGGGGAAACGCAGGAAGATGTTAGAATTTTTTTTTTGCAAAGGATTGTAAGGAGAAGGAAAGGCCACCAGAAAGATTGTTGGAAGCAGAATCCATCATAGATTTTAAAGGGGAAGTGGATAAATATTTGGTCAAAGAAAAAAACTCCAGCATGGGGAATGATCAGGGGAATGGGATTAAGTGGAGAGCTCATTCAGAGAGCCAGCACAGATGTGATGGGCAGAATGGCCTCCTTTTGTGTCATAAAATTCGATGATCCTAAGCTTTTGAGTAGGTTCCAGATGAAAGACTTCTAATTTAAACTAAAGCTGAAGGAATACAGGATAGAACGTGAGACTGAATATGAAAACTGAATCATAAATTGGAAGCAGAGATGGAAATTTTCCTCTTTAGTGCTGTGAAATTGTGAACTTGTTCTTTATAAATGGCTTCATGTTTTTGCTACCCGTAGCACATGGCGGGCACCTTTCCCTCGAGTACTTGTGAGGTTGAATGTCATAAAGGGCTGGAGTATTAAACGGAATCCCACAAGATTCAGTGCTTGGAACCTGATTGTTCCTAATCTGTGTTAATGAGCTGGATACTGAAACCTGGCTGTAAAATGGTTAAATTTGCTGATGACACAAAAGTAAGGACAGCAGTGGAGAATGAAGATGCAGCAAAAAATTTGCAAAAAGGATTAAGAACAGTTGAGCAATTGGCAGACATGAGGCAAATGAATTATAGCATTAATAAATTTTAAGCTATTCTACAGAAATTGAAAAACTGTGGGACATAAATATATAATGAATGGCACTGAATTAGCACAAAGATACTTAAAAAAGGACAATACTCATACAGTATGGCAGATTGATTTAGAACAATAATAGAATGCTTGCATATATAGACAGAACAGTGGGATAAAGTTAACAGAATTTATCACTCAGACTTAACAAAGCACGGCTCAGATAGCAGGATTTTTTCAGTTTTGGTCAAAACATGGCAAAAAAGATATGTTTGTCTTGGTTAGTGCATTAATCCAATGAGGCAAAAAATGTCAGGGCTCTATCGAAATACAATTGGATGAGATAATGGGAATATTAGGCTAGAGAATGAGACCATTTGTCCCAGTGTGTTTGTGCCTGTCCCAGAATCCTATTAGACCTATCTATTCTAATATTTATGTCACTTTAGCTCAGCTGGCAGCAATCTTTTGAGTCAGAAGGTTGTGGGCTCAAGTCCCACTACAGACTGAAGTGCATAATCTACAAAGCCATTGTCTTCAGCCCCCGCCACAAACTCCGTTCCCTAGACATCGATTCCATTCCCCTCCCTGGCCAATGTCTGAGGCTGAACCAGACCGTTTGCAGCTTTGGCGTCCTGTTTGACCCTGAGCTGAGCTTTCGACCCCATATCCCCTCCATCACCAAGACCGATACTTCCACCTCCGAAATATCGCTCTCCTCCGCCCCCGACTGAGCCCGGCTGCTGCTCAGCCCCTCATCCATGCTTTCGTTACCTCCAGGCCTGACTATTTCATTGCTGTCCTGGCCGGCTTACCTTCTGCCACCCTCCGTAAACTTGAGCTCATCCAAAGCTCTGCTGCTCATATCCTGACACTTACCATCCCGTTCACCCATCGCCCCTGTGCTTGCTGACCTGCCTTGGTCCCGGTCCAGCAATGCTTTGATTTAAAATTCTCATCCTGTGTTCAAATTCCTCCATAGCCTTGCCCCGCCCTATTTCTGCGTTCCTCCAATTCTGGCCCCTGTGCATCCCCGATTTCCTTCGCCCCACCATTGGCGGCCGTGCCTTCAGCTGCCGAGGCCCTAAACTCTGGAATTCCCTCCCTAAACCCCTCTGCCTCTTTATCCCTCTCTCTCCTCCTTTAAGACGCTCCTTAAAACGTACCGCTCTGACCAAGCCTTTGGTTACCTGTACCAATATCTCCTTATGTGGCTCGGTGTCAAATTTTGTTTGATAACACTCTTGTGAATTCAGCACCTTGCGACATTTTAGTATGTTAAAGGCACTTTATAAATTCAAATTGTTGTTCTTGTTGATGCTTCATTGCAGCACTGAAGAAGTGCTGTACAGTCGGAAATGACATTCTTCAATTGAGACACTACATGGCGGTCCTATCTGCATCCGGGTGGGCATAAAAGAATTTTTGATATTATTTGAAGAAGAGCAGTGACTCTTCCCGATGTCCTAGCCATCATTTCCTCCTCAGCCAATACCTAAACAGGTTATCTGGGCATTCATTAATTTCCTGTGTTTTTTGGCCTACATAACAACAGTGACTACATTACAAAAAGTAATTCATTCATTGTAAAGTGATTTAGGACACACTGAGGACATGATATGTAGCTATGTACACACACGTTATTTTTCTTTGCTCTTTTGTCGGGAAAACATCCTTCTAACCTCTCGCTTGATTTGGCTAGTACTGGAGAGATAAACTTTGTTGATTTTCTCAACCACTCCCTCACCACCACCTTTGGAGCCCTTGTCCCCAGCAAAACGTTTACTCTCTCGTCTATCAGTTGTTCCCCCGGCAGGGCCCAGCTTCACTCCATCAAGTCCAAGGGGTGCAGACTTGAGTGTATTCGGAGCGCAAGTGATTTAGCCGTCCGTCACCAGATCTGGCTGAACTGCATCAAATGCTATCGGGCCTCAGTCTCCTCCGCCAAAACAGTCCACTACTCCAGGATCATCCCAGAGAGCAGGGATACTGGAGAGCCGCTACTGACCATGGAACTGTACCCTCGTCTTAGCACCTTCAATGAAAAATGAAAGTTCTTGAATTTAATTCAGTCCCTTTCTGGGATTTTTTAACTCACGATCGACCTCAAATGACTCCTAACAGGTGGTGGTGATTGTATTCTGTGCCTTTCCTGCAGTACCTTTTCTCCAAATGGTTGCCATAGGTTACTGCTTTTGGTTCGTTAACAATTCTGTGGAAAGTAATCTTTGTCAGAATTCACTAGAGAGAAATGAGAAACTTATTGTCTAAATGCCATTAAGCACAATGTATGGTGGCAGGGTCAGACTGACTTTTCTAACAGAAAGCACTTAATACTGGTGAGTTCTGCAATATTAAAGAGTGAAAGATCATCACCACTCCCTGTTGTCAGGAAAAGTCAACTATTTGATCCATCAGAGCACTTGAGCAACAATTATTTTTGAGACAAGAGACTATTCCTTCACACAAAGATTGGGAGAATTAGGAAGAAAATGTTTCAAAATCTTGCTCTTCTGAAACATTGATGTCATATTGCTAAGGTCATTAAGAAAATATATGTGAGTGGGCTCGTTTGACATTAGAAAGAATGTGGAATTCTATTCACTAGAGTTCAGAAGAATGAGAGGGGGCCTCATTGAAACGTATAAAATTCTGACAGGACTAGACAGACTGGATGCAGGGAGGATGTTTCCCCTGGCTGGGGGCTCTAGAACGAGGGGTCACAGGCTCAGGATACAGGGTAGGACATTTAGGACTGAGATGAGAAGAAATTTCTTCACTCGGAGGGTGGTGAACCTATGGAATTCTCTACCACAGAAGGCTGTGGAGGCCAAGTCACTGAATATATTTAAGAAGGAGATAGATAGATTTCTAGACACAAAAGGCATCAAGGGGTATCGGGAGAGAGCGGGAATACGGTATTGAGATAGAGGATCAGCCATGATCATATTGAATGGCGGAGCAGGCTCGAAGGGCTGAATGGCCTACTCTTGCTCCTATTTTTTTCTATAACCATGCATTTGTATTTCTTTATGTTATGCGAATGTATAATCTCACAGTAAGGGGACAGCAGACATTGAACATAGGATCTCTGTCTTGAATATACTCAACGACTGAGCCTCCACAGCCCTCTGGGGTAGAGAATTCCAAAGATTAACCACCCTTTGAGTGAAGACATTTCTCCTCATCTCAGTCCTAAATGGCCGACCCCTTATTCTGAGACTGTGACCCCTGGTTCTAGATTCCCCAGCCAGGGGAAACATCCTCCCTGCATCTACCCTGTCAAGCCCTGTAAGAATTTTGTATGTTTCAATGAGATCACCTCTCATTCTTCTAAACTCGAGAGAATATAGGCCTAGTCTACTCAATCTGTCCTCATAGGACAATCCCCCCATCCCAGGAACCAGTCTGGTGAACCTTCGTTGCACTCCCTCTAAGGCAAGTCTATCCTTCCTTCGGTCAGGAGACCAAAACTGTACACAATACTCCAGGTGTGGTCTCACCAGGGCCCTATATAATTGCAGTAAGAAGTCTTTACTCTTGTACTCAAATCCTCTTGTAATAAAGGCCAACATACCATTTGCTTTCCTAATTGCTTGTTGTTCCTGCATGTTAACTTTCTGTGATTCGTGTACAAGGACACCCAGGTCCCTCTGAACACCAACATTTCCCAATTTCTCACCATTTAAAAAATACTCTGCTTTTCTATTTTTCCTACCAAAGTGGATAACTTCACATTTCTGCACATTATATTCCATTTGCCATGTTCTTGCCCACTCACTTAGCATGTCTGTATCCCCTTGAAGCTTCTTTGCATCCTCCTCACAACTTACATTCCCACCCAGCTTTGTATCATCAGCAAACTTGGATATATTACATTTGGCACCCCATCCGCCACCTTAAACATTCACTCCTCCACCACCGGCGTACCGTGGCTGCCAGTGTACCATCTACAAGATGCACTGCAGCAACTCACCAAGGCTTCTTCGGCAGCACCTCCCAAACCCGCGATGTCTTCCACTTAGAAGGACAAGGGCAGCAAGCGCAAGTTCCCCTCCAAGTCACGCACCATCCTGACTTGGAAATATATCGCCGATCCTTCATCGTCGCTGGGTCAAAATCCTGGAGCTCCCTCCCTAACAGCACTATGGGAGTACCTTCACCACACGGACTGCAGCGGTTCAAGAAGGTGGCTCACCACCACCCCCCTTCTCAAGGGCAATTAGCAATGGGCAATAAATTCTGGCCTTGCCAGCGACGCCCACATCCCATAAAAGAATTAAAAAAAACATTTGGTCCCCTCATACAAATCATTGATATAGATTGTGAATAGCTGAGGCCCAAGCACTGATCCTTGCGGTACTCCACAAGTTACAGCCTGCCAACCTGAAAATGACCCATTTATTCCTGCTCTCTGTTTTCTGTCTGTTAACCAATCCTCAATCCATGCTAGCATATTACCCCATTGGAGACATTGGACACACAGGTGGAGAGGGTGAAAATGACGGTAGCCCAAAACGTTAGCAAATTGACTTCAGTGGAAAAGAAAATTGGGCCGAGTGTAAAACTGGCTGCCGTTTCGCTATCTATCGCCCACTTTGCGCAACTGTCCAAGACAAATTGTTCCGCCAACACTTTTTTCCAGTACACACAACTGGCATCAATCTGGCTCCAGATGTGGTACTGTGGGCAGGAGTGGATAAAGTATTCACACGTTGGAGCAGAAGACAGTCAGACGAGTTGCATGAAATTGAGTGGCGAAATATGCTGAGCTTGGTGGCTTAGTGTGTCCAGAAATGTGGGGTTGAACTGTGAAGTGCATTTGGGGGAAATGGTGTGTGAAGTGCATTTGTGGAAGCTATAATAGTGAGATCCTTAATGAGGTTGGGATAGAAAGAAAAAGGGTGTGTAGTACGATGAGTATTGAGAGTGGAATCGAGTCGGCATTTGCGTAAATTGCTAACGACTACGCAAGAAAAGATTCGGGCAAAGAATAACTGTCGAGGCTGCTGACATTCCTGCGCACTGGCTCCTCCAGATTGAGCAGCCTTGCTGTACGACGTGAAACTGTGATGGTTTCACCTGACGCCCTACTTCGTGAAAGAAACAGCACTTTTTGCTAATTTTTTTGATTATCATAAGAATCATGCGGCACAGAAAGAGGCTATTCTGCCCATCGTACCTCAATTAAATCTCCCCTTAACCTTCTCTGCTCTAAAGAGAACAATCCCAGTTTCTCTAGTCTCTCCAGAGTATGCAAATTCTTTAATGTTTCAGTCACAAAATTGGCACTAACTGCAATTCCCACACGGAACTCACAGGTGGACAGCTGTATGAACATAGGAAAAGGAGTCTGCCATTTAGCCCCTTGAGCCTGTTCCACCCTTCAATGAGATCATGGCTGATCTGCGACCGAACTCCATGTGAAATGGAAAAATATATTGGTGCAGTTGGAGGTGTTCTGCTGGGGCTGAAGCACTTTTTTTTTTTGCCTTTCACGACCTCAGGACGCCCCAAAGCGCTTTTGAGCCAATGAAGTGCCGTCACTATTGTAGGAAACGCGGCAGCCAATTTGTGCACAGCAAAGTCCCATAAACAGCAATGCGATAATGACCAGATAATCTGTTCTAATGACACAAAAAGAAAATACTGCAGATGCAGGAAATCTGAAATAAAAACAGAAAATGCTGGAGATACTCAGCAGGCCAGGCAGCATCTGTGAAGAGAGAAACCGAGTTAACGTTTCAGGTCGATGACCTTTCGTCAGAACTGGAAAAAAGCAGGAAATGGAACAGATTTTTAAGCAAGTGTAGAGGCTGGGAAAGGGGGGAGGGGATGAAAGAACAAAAGGGAAGGTCTGTGATAGGATAGAAGGCAGGAGAGATCAAGAGACATTGAGATATTCAAGGCAAAAGGAGATGGTAATGGGACAGGTTAAGAAACAAAGGATGGCTCTAGATGAAGTGTAAATTGTGCTGGCAGAATGAAAGACGGCTGCCATGTGGGAGAAAAGAAAAAAAGGCACAGACAAAAAGTGTGGATGAAAAATATATATATGAGAGGGGCCGAGGTTATGATCTGAAATTGTTGAACTCTATGTTGAGTCCAGAAGGCTGTCAAGTGCCTAATCGAAAGATGAGGTGCTGTTCCTCGAGCTTCCGCTGAGCTTCCGTGGAACAATGCAAGAGGCCGAGGATGGTGAGGTCTGAGTGGGAGTGTAGCGGAGAATTAAAGTGACAGGCGAACAGAAGCTCGGGGGTCACCCTTACGGACTGAACAGAGGTGTTCCACAAAGCGGTCACCCAATCTGCGTTTGGTCTCCCCAATGTAGAGGAAACCAATGAGATCTGTTCTAATGATGTTGTTTGAGGGGTAAATATTGTCCAGGACACTGAGGCTAACTCCCTTGCTCTTCTTCAAATAGTGCCATGAGATCTTTTACCTGAGAGGGCAGACAGGGCCTCAGTTTAATGTCTCATCCGAAGGAAGCCACCTCCAAAAGTGCAGCACTCCTTTAATACTGCACTGGAGTGTCTTGTGCAGCAACTTGTGCCCAAGTCTCTGGAGTGGGACTTAAACCCACAACCTTCTGACTCAGAGGTGAGAGTGCTACCAACTGAGCCACTGGTCACTGGTCCCCAGTTACAGCTTTTTTCTTTTGTCACATTCTGGTTTCTATTGAACGAGACTCCGCACTTCTAATTATTTACCTTCTGGGCAAGAGAGATTGATTGGCAGTCATTAACAATTATCACATTTTTAAAAGGCTACTTACGCTGCTAATGACTAGGTGTAATTTTTTGTGGCGAGTTTAATGAACAATTAATGTGGAAATGCAGCAACTTCATGAAAATCACGGGGAGTTTAAGGGCGAGATGCCGTTTTCACAAAGCTAATGGGTGAAACGGCACAAATCGTCCAGCAACTTGTAGTTGAGTGTCAGCTGTGGCTCAGTGGGATAGCGCACTCGCCTCTGAGTCAGAAGGTTGTGGGTTCAAGCCCCACTCCAGAGACTTGAGCACAAAAATCTAGGCTGACACTCTAGTGCAGTGCTGAGAGAGCGCTGCACTGTTGGAGGTGCCGTCTTTCGGATGAGATGTTAAACTGCTCTCTCAAGTAGACGTAAAAGATCCCATGGTACTATTTCGAAGAAGAGCAGGGGAGTTATCCCTGGTGTCCTGGCTCTATTTATCCCTCAACCAACATAACAAAAACAGATTATCTGGTCATTGTCACATTGCTGTTTGTGGGAGCTTGCTGTGCGCAGATTGGCTGCCGCGTTTCCCACATTATGACAGTGACTACACTCCAAAAGTACTTCATTGGCTGTAAAGCGCTTTGAGATGTCCGGTGGTCGTGAAAGGCGCTTTATAAATACAAGTCTTTCTTCCTAGTGATTTGCAATTCATGGGGTATCTCTTCCTTGCTACATGTTGCTGGCCAATTTGCACATTAATAACACCATTAGTTTTTTCAGCAAAATCTGGCCTAGTGTTAATGAGAAATGCTTCGAACTCCATGCTACTCCTTAAGGCTTTGCACTCTTCAGGTGAACATTGATGTTCTTGAGCACTTTACCCACTACCGATGAATGTTGAACTGGTCTGTGGTTCCATGATTCATGTACCAATCCTTTGCGGAATATCAGGATAACATTTTCTTTTTTTTCTAGTCCTCTGTATTCACTTACACAAATTAGGGTTGTATTCCCTAGAATTTAGAAGGTTAAGGGGTGATCTGATCGAAGTTTTCAGGATATTAAGGGGAACAGATAGGGTAGATCGAGAGAAACTATTTCCGCTGGTTGGGGATTCTAGGACTAGGGGCCATAGTCTAAAAATTAGAGCCAGACCTTTCAGGAGTGAAATTAGGAAACACTTCTACACACAAAGGGTGGTAAAAGTTTGGAAAACTCTTCTGCAAATGGCAATTGATGCTAGATCAATTGTTAATTTTAAATCAGAGATTGATAACTTTTCGTTAAACAAAGGTATTAAGGGATGTGGGCCAAAGGCGGGTATATGGAGTTAGGTCACAGATCAGCCATGATCTCATTGAATGGTGGAGCAGGCAGGCTCGAGGGGCTGAATGGCCTACTCCTGTTCCTATGTTCCTAATAGAAGCTCTAAAAAAAATTTACCAAGACCTCAATTGTTTTTTTGCTTACTATTAGAGGAACCTGAGGTGAATTCCTTCTCCAGTTACTGTGTAATTTCTTGAGGTACTTCATAATACAGTACCTGCTTTATGATTTCTATGGGTAGATTCCTGAGCTGAAATTCTCTGGATTTGGAATTTGACCTGTCTTCATTTGTCAAGAGTAACATGAAGAATTCCTTTTATCTGTCATTTCCGGATCTTCTGGATGTGATCAAATCCTAATTGGGGAAAACTGGAATTTTCCACTGGAAAAGTATCAAATTTTCCTTAAAGAAATGCTCTGAAATGAACCTCTATTGTGGGCTTAAACTTCATTATTAATTTGGGAGGATTGCTGTATTTTGAACTCCCAATAATGATCTATGCCAACAATTTTCTTAGGATTTCCGAGGCCCCGTCTGCCCCCTCAGGTGGACGTAAAGGATCTCACCTGCCCCCACCCCCACCATTAATCTCCTGAGGAAAAAGTTTTGCTTAAATATCCCCTGATCCTCGCACAGATTCTGAAATATTTTCCAATCCTCATATCTCTGCTGTTCAACCCTGATCTGCTGCCAGCCGTATAGGCATTAACCCATCCCAGACCGTAAGCATTACTCCTTCCCTGACCCCAAAAGACAACAACCTCTGTCTTGTAATCGCAGCTGCTGATTTTACTGTACAGACTAAAAGCTCAATGCCAACATACTTTTAATATTTTTAATGCTCTTTAATGAGCTTACATTTTAGGGAAACTATCCTGCAAACAGAGCTAGCTAAGAAAATAAGGAAGAAATATATAATATATATAGAAACTCATTATGGAAATTATTCTTGTGTGTTAATGCGTCCTGCCGGTCCCAACCAGGTGTAGGGATTGTATTTGTTTAGCATTTAGCAAATTACCATTTAATTGTCTCCTCCTCTTGGTGTGCTTTTATTCATGTGGGGCATAAAGTGAAGAAAATCTGTCATTTACTGCATCCGAGAACATTGTTTAGTCGTCAAAATTAACTTGATTTTAATTTTAAGAGAAATTGGTCTGAGCCGTCCATCAATTTTTAAAATGCAAACCACTCAAAATCAGGGGGGGGGTTATCGAGCACAGGCTTTCAGCATTCATTTCACACTGTCAGTTTGATGGAGCAAGAACAGCACTTGGTAGTGCGACAGTAGCATGATAACTAAATCAAATACATATTAACATGTAGATTGCAGCAACTGTTACATCAGGCTGGTGGCGGTGTGAGACAATTATTTTATACTTAAGTGAAAAGGAGATAAATTCTCAGTGTTACACTTGTGCCCTCCGTGAATGGAAACTGCTAATATTTATATTTAGGCTTCAGACTTTGGATTTCACTGCTAAAGTTTTTACCTTGTCCTCGTCGTCTTCTTCTTCGGCAGTCCCTCGGAACCGAGGATGACTTGCTTCTACATTAAAAATGAGTTCTCAGGTGACTGATGAGTCCAATGCGGGACCTACGGTCTCTGTCACAGGTGGGGCAGACAGTGGTTGAAGGGGCGGGTGGGGTGGGGTGTTTGGGTTGACGTGCGCTCCTTGCGTTGCTTGCGCTTGGCTTCCTCTTGCTCCCAGCGAAGAGACTCAAGGTGTTTGGCGCCTTCCCAGATGCTTCTCCTCCACTTTGTGCGGTCTTGGGCCAGGGATTCCCAGGTGTCGGTGGGATGTTGCACTTTTTCAAGGAGGCTTTGAGGGTGTCCTTGAAGCGTTTCCTCTGCCCACCTGGGGCTCTCTTGCCGTGTCGGAGCTCCGAGTAGAGCGCTTGTTTTGGGAGTTTCGTATCGGGCATGCGGACGATGTGACCCGTCCATCGGAGCTGATCGAGCGTCGTCAAAGCTTCGATGCTGGGGATGTTGGCCTGAGCGAGAACACTGACGTTGGTGCGCCTATCCTTGTATTCATACACTTGCCATCAAACCTGAATCAAGTGCAGCAGTTATGCTTGTGGAAGTGAAAAGGTGCTTGGCTGATGCTTTCACACTGTTTTTGACACCAGCAGCTGCCATTCTCCATTCATTGTATTTTTTTTCCATTCATTTGTACTTTGGCCAAATGGTGCAGATGTTCGGAACGGGATCTTTAGGTTAAGCAGCTCAGTATCTGACTGCAGAAATTGGAAAGCAATTGTGCCGTATCTTCAGTGCACCTTGGCGGAGGTGGTTTAAGTGGTGCCATCGGCCCAACACTTGTGCTCCACCCTCAATATCTATTATGAAAGGTTTCATTTTTTTTTTACAACCTACACCATATCCAAACTAGAACAATTCATGAAGCTATGTAAAAATACAAGTCTCCAACGTTGGTCTTGCCTCTCAAAGGAAGGTGCAGGAAACAGCTTAGGTATTTCCTCATAAGAAAGGGAGGGGGAAAAAAATTGAAGCCACTCCCAATCCATGGGGTACAGTAGCATAGTGGTTATGTGACTGGACTAGTAATCCAGAGGGCTGGACTAATGAGCGAGAGACATGAGTTCAAATCCCACCATGGCAGCTGGGGAATTTAAATTCAGTTAATTAAATAATCTGCATTTAAAAATAGCTAGCATCAGTAATGGTGACCATGAAACTACCGGATTGTCGTTAAAACCCATCTGGTTCACTAATGTCCTTACCCAATCTGGCCTATATGTGACTCTCCACCCACAGCAATGTGGTTGACTCTTAACTGCCCTCTGAAATGGCCCAGCAAGCCACCCAGTTGTACCAAACCGCTACGACAAAGTCGGCACTGTGGGAGTACCTTCACCGCAAGGACAGCAGCGGTTGAAGAAGGCGATTCAAGACCACCATCTCGAGGGCAATTAGGGATGGACAATCAATGCTGGCCTTGCCAGCAACACCCACATCCCGTAAACGAATTAAAAAAAAAAACAAATCCACTGCAATGTAATTTCAAGCAATGGAATCGGGAACTGGCGAGGCCTGAATGCACATCAACCGCCGCCTCTTCCTGGTAGGGAATGTATAGCGGCAGAATAAAAGCAAAACTGAAGGAGAAAAATGTAAAAAGATAAAAGGGGCAGAGAGCAGAAGAAGAATGCGGTAATGATAAAGAATCCTGAACTACATTGCCACTTCATCATTTTCTTGATCTCCAAAATCACTGCACCGGCCCTTGCAATTACTGACAGAATGTGTGGTCATTGTTGCACTTTGTGTTACATTAATGTGAAATTGTGTAACGAGAACCGAACCATGCTGACCAGTAAGGTCCAAGGTTCAATTCCTGGTCTCCAACAACACTTAAACGGATTATTTAGTCATTTATCAGCACAATTTGGCTGCCATGTTTGTCCGCAAGAACAACAGTGGCTGCACTTCAAAAGAATTTATTGGCTGTGAAGTGCTTTCGGACTTTCTGACCATGTGAAAGATGCCAGATAAATGAAAGTGCTTTTCTGCTTTATTGGAGAGTTAGCTGATCTGAGCCAGGGTTAGGAGAGCACTACATTTGTCCTGATTGCCTCTGGGTTCGGGGCAAGTTGGCCAATGCTCCCAAAGTGACAGCTAACTATTCAGGTGAGGACACTATCGGCCTCCTGCAGTCGAGGAGCATGTTGACACTTCATTTAAATAGCCGCACGTGAAAGCCAATGCAAGCAGCCGACACTTTAGGAAGAGAGGGGTGAAAATTGGAAGGCAATTCATAAATATCATCTAAAATCAGTGATTTATTTGTAAATTAGTAAGTTAAGTGACGCAATGAGAATAAGAAATTCTCTCCAAATCAATAGCAACATTAAAATGTCTGTGGAGAGGTGAAATGGACTCTTGGGCATTATTATATTGGAGCTGTAAGTACTGAATGTTCTTTGCAGAACACAAAGTTTCCAACATCTAATTAGTTTACATTCACTCCTAACTTTACCCGGTAGGATAAAATGCAAAGCAGTATTAAATGTGTACATCATAAGATCAAGCAACCATGGCCTAGACACTTGGGCACCATTGTAGAGGGAGCAGAGTACAATCCCTGTGCCTGAATGGTGAGGCCCAAAGTGCCTTCATGTTGGGCCTCATTTCCACGGAGCCAGCGAGCGGCACAGTGTTACCGGTGAAGCATAATTGAAGATAGGGCTGCTGCTGGGGTCACAGCGGCCCTCAGATAAGCGAGCAAGGGTGCGCGATCGGGCCTCAGGACGGGTGATCAGGTCTCGAGTCGGGAAACATAGAAACATAAACATAGAAACATAGAAGATAGGAGCAGGAGTAGGCCATTCGGCCCCTCGAGCCTGCTCCGCCATTTGATGAGATCATGGCTGATCATCCAATCTCAGTACCCTGTACCTGACTTCTCCCCATAT
This sequence comes from Squalus acanthias, assembly GCA_030390025.1. NCBI lineage: Eukaryota > Metazoa > Chordata > Chondrichthyes > Squaliformes > Squalidae > Squalus > Squalus acanthias. The sequence goes on along the minus strand of CM059432.1, from coordinate 20,326,389 downwards.
CCCTTGATACCTTTAGCTTTAAGAAATATATCTAACGCATTCTTGAATATATTTAATGACTTGGCCTCAACTACCTTCTGTGGTAGAGAATTCCACAGGTTCACCACTCTCTGGGTGAAGAAATTCTTCCTCATTTCTGTCCTAAATGGCTTACCCCTTATCCTTAGATTATGACCCCTGGTTCTGGACTCTCCGACCATCGGGAACATTCTTCCTGCATCTAGTTTGTCCAGACCTGTCAGAATTTTATATGTTTCGATGAGATCCCCTCTCATTCTTCTATACTCCAGCGAGTATAAGCCCAATCGACCCAATCTCTCCTCATATGTCATTCCTGCCATCCCAGGTATCAGCCTTGTGAATCTTCGCTGAACTCATTCCATGGCAAGAACATCCTTCCTCAGATAAGGCGACCAAAACTGCACACAGTACTCAAGGTGTGGTCTCACCAAGGCCCTGTACAACTGCAGCAGGACATCCCTGTTCCTATACTCAAACCCTTTCGCTATGAAGGCCAACATACCATTTGCCTTCTTCACCGCCTGCTGCACCTGCATGCTTACCTTCAGCGACTGGTGCACAAGGACACCCAGGTCTCGTTGCACTTCCCCTTCTCCCAATCTATTGCCATTCAGATAATAGTCTGCCTTTCTGTTTTTGACACCAAAGTGGATAACCTCGCATTTATCCATGTTATATTGCATCTGCCACGCTTCTGCCCACTCACCCAACCATTCCAAATCATCCTGGAGTTTCTCGGTACCCTCCTCGCAGCACACACGCCCACCCAGCTTTGTGTCATCTGCAAACTTGGAGATATTACATTTAGTTCCCTTATCTAGATCATTAATGTATATTGTAAATAGCTGGGGTCCAAGGACCGAACCCTGCGGTACCCCACTAGTCACTGCCTGCCACTCGGAAAAAGACCCATTAATTCCTACTCTCTGCTTTCTGTCCGCCAACCAGTTCTCTATCCAAGTCAATACCTTGCCCCCAATCCCATGTGCCTTAACTTTACACGCTAATCTCTTATGCGGGACCTTATCGAAAGCCTTTTGAAAGTCCAAATACACTACATCTACTGGTTCTCCCTTATCTATTTTCCCAGTTACATCCTCAAAAAATTCCAGTAGATTAGTCAAGCACGATTTACCTTTTGTAAATCCATGTTGACTTTGTTCGATCCTATCACTGTTTTTCAAGTGCTCAGCTATTACATCCTTTATAATGGACTCTAGCATTTTCCCCAATACCGATGTCAGGCTGTAATTCCCCACTTTCTCTCTAACACCCTTTTTGAATAGTGGGGTAGCATTAGCTACCCTCCAATCCATGGGTACAGTTCCAGATTCCATCGAATGTTGGAAGATGATCAGCAATGCATCTACTATTTCTAGGGCCACTTCCTTAAGTACCCTAGGATGTAGATTATCAGGCCCTGGGGATTTATCGGTCTTCAATCCCGTCAATTTCCCTAACACCATTTCCCTGCAAATACTGATTTCTTTCAGTTCCTCCCTTTCATCAGACCGTATGTTCTCCAACATCTGTGGGAGGTTATTTGTGTCCTCCTTTGTGAAGACAGAACCAAAATATGCATTTAATTGGTCTGCCATTTCTTTGTTCCCCATTATATCTTCCCCCGCTTCTGACTGCAAGGGAAGGGTGGATGAACGGGCTTGAGGGGGAGGTGGTAGGAGAGGGAGGGTATGGTCCACGTTCTTTTAGTGTGTTGTCGGGAGGAGCACCCCTGCTCCCATGTTTAGCTCAGTGTGGGAACCTTCCTACAAGTTAGCTTCATGTTCTGCTGTGGAAGTTGAGCATGTGGCGAGTGAAACACTGTCATAAGAAATTCAAAAAGGAATTGGCTCTCCCAACGAGCTCACACTCCATAGATTTTGTAATTGTGGAGTATCTAGAAAATCATACATCTATACCAATGTAACTTCCTTGACAGGAGAAACAATCAGAGTTTTAGAATTTATTGATAATGCAAATAATGCATTAAGAAGCTCTAAAGGGAAAATATGAAAAGATTACTAGAGAAGTCAACAAAAAACAATTAGGAAGGCAAAGAGGAACTATGAAATTCAATTATCAAGGAACATAAAACAAAATAGTAAAATATTTTACAGGCACATCAATTAAAAAAAGGAATGCCGGGATTGGAATAGGGCTACCAAGGGATGGACAGGATACTACTAAGGGATGGATAGGATAATACCACAGGCAGTGATAGAGATGGCAGAAATATTAAATAATTACTTTGCCCCAGTATTTACCACGGTGTTGGAACAGGTGGACATGACATTGGATCATGAGATTAGTAATGAGCTAAGTGCATTTAAAATAAAAAGAGGAGATATATTAAATAAACAAATCAAACTCAAAGAGGAAAAAAAAACCACGCATTTTAAAAGAGATAGCAGAGGCATTACTGCACATATTTAATAATTCATTAGAAAAAGGTGTCGTGCCAGAAGACTGGTGGATAGCTAACGTAATGCCGATATTTAAGAAGGGAGATAGAACATGTTCAGGGAACTATAGACCAGTCAGCTTAACATCGGTGGTAGGAAAATTAATGGAATCCCGACTAAAGGTGAAAATAGAAGAACATCTAGAAGCCAAAAATATAGTAATGAATAGTCAGCATGGATTTCAAAAGGGAAAGTCTTGCTTGACCAACCTTATTGAATTTTTTGAAGAGGTAACAGAGAGAATAGACAAGGGTAATGCAGTAGATGTAATTTATCTAGATTTTCAAAAGGTCTTCGATGAGGTACCACATAATAGACCAATGAATAATGTCAGAGAATGCGGAGTCGGGACAAGTAACAGAATGGATTGCTGGATGGTTTCAAGTCAGAAAGCTGAGAGTAGGGGTAAAGGGTAGCTATTCACAGTGGTAGAAGGTGGGTAGTGGTGTTCCACAAGATCAGGGCTGGGACCACTGTATATTAACGATTTAGACTTTGAAATCAAAAACACAATTTCTAAATTTGTGGATGACGCCAAATTGGGGGTATAGTTAATACTGAGGAGGACTGCAACAAATTACAGGAAGACATTAATAAACTTGCCAAATGGGCATATAATGGGCAAATTAAATTCAACACCGATAAATGTGAGGTATTAAATTTAGGTAGGAAGAATAGGGAGGTCACTTATTACTTGGAGGGTGCGAGTCTGGGTGGGGTAGGGGAGCAAAGGGATCGTGGAGTACAAATACACAAATCACTAAAAGTAGCGACAAAGGTTAACAAGGCCATAAAAAAAGCAAGCCAGGCACTAGGATTTATTTCAAGAGGGATAGAATTGAAACGTACTGAAGATAATGCAAAACATATATCGAACCTTGGTTAGACTACACTTGGAGTACTGCGTAGAATCCTGCGTCGCCATATTATAAAAAGGATATAGAAGCACTGGAGAGGGTGCAGAGAAGATTTACAAGGATGATACCAGAAATGCGAGGGCATACCTATCAGGAAAGGATGAACAGGTTGGGTTTCTTTTCGCTTGAACAAAGAAGGCTGAGGGGTGACCTAATAGGGGTCTTTAAAATTATGATAGGTTTTGATAGAGTGGATACAGAGAGAATGGGCCAGAAATTCGGGTCTCCACGGGTGAGTACGCGCTGGGTACTCACCTGTAGACCCAATGAAAGTGCCGGTTTCGCGCATGCGCTGGAAACCGGAACTTCCGTTCCCCTGAAGGAAGGGGTTCAGAGGTCGACGTGTGCGCCGGAGAGGCAGCACGTAAACCTCGAACTTCGGTTTTTTTTTTCAGGTTTCTCCGTGAGGGTAAGTACGGAGAAGCTACGCGGGGAAAAAGGAAGCGCAAGGCCTGCTTTTAACAAGGTAAGTGGTGAATTAAGTACAATTTAAACATTTTTTCAACAGGTTTATCTTTTTTACATACTTTAAAGAAAGGTAAGTTTATTTTTAGCACTGTTAAAAAATAATTTTTTTCAAAAATTTAAATTTTTGTTTAAATTAGTTAATTTATGTAATTTATAGTTATTTTAAAAATGTGATGTTTTTTTTTAAATTTATTTGAAGTTTTAGTGAGGATTTGGGGCCGATCTCTATTCATAGATTTGACAGGTCTTCCTGTCAAATCTATGAATGAAGATTCCCTGCTTCGATTGGCTTTCCATGGCCCACATGATCCCAGGGGATGCTTCGAACTAACTGCGCCCCTGGGATACGCAAGCACTGCGCGCCGGCAGCTGGAGGAGGCCCAGGAGCCGAATTCCACGCGGGCCCGAAGCACAACGGCAGGCGCGGTATGTAAGCACCCGCGGGAAGCCAGGGAGCCGAATTTCTGGCCTAATGCTTCCATTTGTGTGGAAGAGCATAACTTGAGGCCATCAATATAAGATAGTCACCAAGAAATCAAATAGGGATTTCAGAAGAAACTTCTTTACCCAGAGAGTGGTGAGAATGTAGAACTCGCTACTACAGGGAGTGGTTGAGGTGAATAGTTTAGATGCATTTAATGGGAGGCTGGACAAGTATATGAGGGAGAAGGGAATAGAGGGTTATGCTGATAGTTAGATGAGGAAAGACGGGAGGAGGCTCGTGTGGAGCATAAATGCCAGCATTGACTGGTTGGGGCGAATGGCCTGTTTCTGTGCCATATATCCTATGTAATCCTGTGCAAGAGAGGCAGGATCCTAATTTGAATAAATCATTCTGGTCTTTAAATGTTCCTGACATGTGCTCCTGCCACCAGCACATGTACCTTATCCAATAAGCCTGGCGGCGTTCTTCTGGCCAGAAATGCACGCCATATTGTGAGTTTCGTAGGTCATTTACAGCCCGAAAAACGAGCGCTGTGCGGCCAAATTTCTAAGCCTATGTCTTCAAATTTAAAATGCACCTCCCATCTCCCCAGAAAAGTTACCCAAAAGGAGGAGAGAAATGTGATACACAGGTGTTAAAGTGAAAACCATTTGTTTGGGAATTTGAGAATGATGAAAGCAAACTTATTTAAGCTGCTTGAAGTGGAAAACTTGTTCATTAGCTTCGTTCAGCTGGAACTCGTGTTCAGTGACCCTGCTGCCAGCCACCGACCTAACTTCAGCTACCTTAAGATCTCTGCCACAATGTCATTCTGGCGAGAGCATTTCAAAAATAACAAGAGGTAGGGGCATATTATACAGTAGTACTACATTTTGCGAAGATTCGGAATTCAAAATGAGGTGCATACTTTACACCATGATGTATTACAATCCAAAATTTATGGTGCATTTTTTGTAAATAAATACACTTTAAAGTGTAATTGTACAGTAGTCGTAGTTGATTATCCTTTGTTTTATAGCCTGTCATTCGGTTGATAAGTCTGTCATACCTCATTAACATTGTAGCTCTGTCTTTGGAGGCAGGACTGTAATGTAAAAGAACACGCTCCTGGAGGCACAGAACATCAGCTTGTGAGTTAGTTCCACATTCTGTCTTTGGAGGTAAAGCACTTAGGGTGGCAAACCTAAATGCTTCTTGCAGGCAGCGTGGATACCAGAGCTGCCATTTTGTTTTCAGGGAACGTCCACGGCTGGAAATGTGGAGGCTTAAACTTTGTTCCAATTGTACTGCTGACGCTGCCAGTCTGCCCAGGGGTGTAAATCGGTTAAATTCAGAATGTCAGGATGCCTACTATGTTACATAACCCCTTCCACCGGAAAGCAGTTCTGCAATACAAACTGATGGTTTGCTGCAGATAGCCTCTGACCCTCTTCCCACTTAAAAAAAAAACTACTACTTCCATTGCCTCTCCATATAATCTTCATTCACTGGGAAAATTCTTCGGGATGGATTGCGGAAAGGGCGAATTACACTGTTAGAACCAAATGTGGGCTGGGCGTGGAATCAAAAAGGCCATTGACCCAACTGAGTCTGCTTCTTCCAATGTGCCAAGCACAACATGCATTGTCACGTTCTGCCTCCAATTTGTATTTATTTAATGTAACAACAGAAAACGCTGGAAAAACTCAGCAGGCCAGGCAGCATCCGTGGAGAGAGAAACAGAGTTAACGTTTCAGGTCGAAGACCTTTTGTCAGAACTGGAAAAAAGCAGGAAATGAAATAGATTTAAAGCAAGGATAAAGCTGGGAAAAGGGGGAGGGGGTGAAAGAACAAAAGGAGAGATTAGAGACATTGCGAGACATTAAGAGATGATCAAGGCAAGCGGAGGTGTTAATGTGACAGGTTGAGGCTAAAAGAAGTGTGAAATGCACTGGCAGAATGAAGGACAGCTGCTATTTAATGTTTTGCTACGATAAAGGCGCTTGTATTGAGGGAAGCAAATGTCTACATTTTAAAAATCACCAAAGAAAATGAGATCTCAAATTCTCAGGTAATGGAGGGCAGAGGCCTGCAACATCAGCTGCCCGTACAGTACCGATCGTTCCGTTTCCTGGCCAGGATCTTCAAGCCATTGATGTGGGAGCTGTAACAGAAAGAACACATTGGCTATTGATGCAAGCATCAGTTTAGCTATAAGCATTGCTTGGGAATTGGGGCTGCTGGATTTGTGAAACTTTTTGATTTTAAATGATAGCGATCCACATATAATATGACAGTGTAAAATGAGTATGTTTTGCTGGTAAAATTGCAGTCTTTAAAAAGGGTTCACTATCTGATGTTATTTCAAGCTAAAATTTAGTTTTGGCACTCCCCATGGATTACTTGGCAGTTAAGGCCAACAGCAAATCTAACATGCTACACATTGACTATTTATATGTGAAGTTTCAAGACAAATTTACTGACCAACATTGGTTGTATTTTAACAGCTGATTCAGTGGATTAGTTGATGCGGAGGTGGTTGAAAACTTCTGCCTCTATTTCTCCCCCACCTCCCTGCAAGGTGCTGATTATTGCTGGGATACAGTTTGATGGATTCTGGACATTCTCCATAAGCTTTTCCAATTGGAAATTCTTCATACGTGACCTTCAGCAGGCTATTAAACCACATAGGGCATCGCAACTGCCTAAAAGGCTGATGGAAGCAAATTGAATAGTAACTTTCAAACGGGAATTGGATATATACTTGAAAAGGAAAAAAAATTGCAGAGCTATGGGAAAAGAGCAGGGGAGTGGGACGAATTGGATAGCTCTTTCAAAGAGGCACAATGGGCCGAATGGCCTCCTTGTGTGCTGTATGATTCTATGCATTTTTGCCATTAATTATTATAATCTATGCATCTTGCATGTATCAACTATGCAGAGAAGGGTAACATGAATAAATATTATAGCAAAATACTGTGGATGCTGGAAATCCGAAATAACAACAGAAAACGCTGGAAAAACTCAGCAGGCCAGGCAGCATCCGTGGAGAGAGAAACAGAGTTAACGTTTCAGGTCGAAGACCTTTCGTCAGAACTGGCAGGAAATTCTGGTAAAAGGGAGAGGGGATGAAAGAACAAAAGGCAAGGTCAGTGGTGGGATAGAAAGCAGGAGAGATTAAGATAATCAAGGCAAGAGGAGGTGGTAATGTGACAGGTAGAGGCTAGATGAAGTGTGAACTGCGCTTCACACTTCATCTAGCCTCTACCTGTCACATTACCACCTCCTCTTGCCTTGATTATCTTAATCTCTCCTGCTTTCTATCCCACCACTGACCTTGCCTTTTGTTCTTTCATCCCCTCTCCCTTTTACCAGAATTTCCTGCCAGTTCTGACGAAAGGTCTTCGACCTGAAACGTTAACTCTGTTTCTCTCTCCACGGATGCTGCCTGGCCTGCTGAGTTTTTCCAGTGTTTTCTGTTGTTATTATGAATAAATATTACCCCGGCCTCCCCAAATATGAACTACTTCATTTGTATGATACAACTGTTGTATCTCCTGATATAGTTTAATATCTTTAACCTATTTAGCTACCCACATGAACATAGTGAACTGATTCCATTTGGAGTGTGGAGGCCAGGGTTTGCCTAATCTACATTATTTTCACAAAGCTACAGGAGCTGGCAGCGGTACAATGGCTCCACAAAATGGACGGCCTCCTTTCCTTTGTGACTGCTGTTGGAGGGGGGAGACTATCTTGCCCAGCACCTCATGCCTGAAATATTCATTTTTTAAACGGTTTGGATCAAATCATTTTCTCTGCTGTGAAAGAAGACTCTAGGCAAATCAAAAGGATTTGCAATTTTGATTGCTTCATTTCAGCTTGAGAATCACCAAACCACAATTCCTCATTCCAAATTAATAATCAGACAGTCATTTTCAAAGAATGGAAAGTGCAGAGTATTACCATAATCTTTGGCCCATCCAATTTAGGTGCTCTTAGCTCGAACAGGAATTTTAGATCCAGGATGATTCCGATGATGATTTACAAATATTGTAAGAATTGTGCTTTTCTTGGAAGTAAACATAAGAACATAAGAATTAGGAGCAGGAGTAGGCCATACGGCCCCTCGAGCCTGCTCCGCCATTCAATAAGATCATGGATGATCTTCGACCTCAACTCCACTTTCCTGCCCTATTCCCATAGCCCTTAATTCCTCTGGAGTCCAAAAATCTATCTGTCTCAGCCTTGAATATAATTAACGACTGAACATCCACAGCACTTTGGGGCAGAGAATTCCAAAGATTGACAACCCTCTGAGTGAAGAAATTCCTCCTCATCTCAGTCTTAAAAGGCTGGCCCCTTATCCTGAAACTATGCCCCCTAGTTCTAGACTCTCCAGCCAAGGGAAACAACCTCTCCGCATCTCCCCTGTCAGTCCCCCTCAGAATCTTATGTTTCAGTGAGATCGCCTCTCATTCTTCTAAACTCTAGAGAGTATAGGCCCCATCTACTCAATCTCTCTTGTCATTGAGGCCTGGCCTCCAGAATATATCCCTATTTGGGTAATATTTTGGCAGATATTCATAATCAACCTGGTAAAAGGAGCCGAGGAATGTTGGCCTGAATATTACCATTGCGTTATTGTCGTTCAGTTAGCACAGTAATATCGCCTCCTTTTGCCAACCAATTTAACCACAGCATTAACCTGTTCACTTTACCACCTCCTGTTAAAATACAGGGCAAAAGAATTTGATAGGAATGCACTGAGTGTTGGTGCGTTTATACTACTCAGTGTCATTACCATATTCCGCTCACAACATTAGATTTGTTCCTGGAGGGAGGGTACCAGTTGGTTTCTCTGGTTGTGCAAACTTGAGTTTACGAAAACAAAATCGGGACACTGGATCGTGGCGAGGCAGAAAATTATACAGCAGTCAACATCTGATGAATGTCGGTGGTGCAAGCGAAATGAAGGCATGCTTTTGTAGGTATTTTTCTGCTGACCCCAACTAGATCCTTTTTTTGCAGAGCTTGTCTGATGTGATTTCAGCAATCATTGGGTTTACTATACCTGACGAAATTGTGCTGATGCTTTTCGAAGACACATTGCCCATTTCATGCTTTCCCCAAAGAGATAGTATTTTTAGTAAATGGTTATCTTTATTCTCAGTCACAGCATGGTGCGTGCCTATTCAGTGTAATGTGAGAGGCAATCTGAGTAGTTGTAAACTCTCCAAGGTGCCATTCTCAAATTATTATATATAAGAAAATGAATAAATGCACCTGCTACCTCCAGACATTTGCAACTGGCCCTAACAGTGCATAACATGCTATATGCTTACTGTATATTTTGTTGAGGCTGATATTGAGGCTATTGTATGCTTGACATCTCCAATTACACTCTGCTGTACATGTTATGTAGGAATTAACCTCTGTAATGCTCTCTTCACCTCGAAACACACGCAAAAAATGAAATGGTAAAACTAAGATTCTAAGCAAAGCCATCCTGCCTCTGCAATAAAAAAACTGAAAATGCTGGAAGGGTACAAGACCCTTCTTCAGAACTAAAAACTGGAAGAGAATCATGCCCCTTTGTAAGGTGGGTGAGATTAGGAAAAGAAGAGGGGGCTCATCGCAATGCTTTCCCTTTTTAACAGCGGGTGTTTATGTGCTCAGCTAACTTGCTCTGTGCTTCATCCAAGTTCTTCCTCTCGGGTAGGAGGATGGCAGCTGTGTGTCACGGTCAGGATCTGGGACCTGAGGTGGCTCTCGAGCTCTGTGAGCTCGCACACCAGATGGGGCAGCTTCATGCTGCAGTGCTTCTGCTGCAGTGGCAGGGGTAGCTTGGCCCTGTCTGCAGTCATGGAGGAGGGGCAGACTGATAGCTGTGAAAGTGGAACCAAACTGGAGAGCACCAACATCGAAGACCTGTTCCAGCCTTCCCTTCCTCCTGCCCACTCTGGCCGTAGGTCTGTGGATTGTCAGGGCCTATGACAGAATTGGCAGGGTGAACACGATTCCCCTCCATGTATGCGCTATGTCTTCCGGCAGCCTTTCCAGGGAGGCTGCCGGACTGCAGCTGAGAGCCTTTATTACAGCATGAACAATCAGGATAGATCCCAAGACGGGTAGCAAGACCTCAGTTTACAAGGAGCTGCACAACAGATGGTGCCAGAGCTGCCACTCACTCCAAGGATGCCTGCATGCTTTCAGCACTGTGCATCGGCGCCTCACACATGCAGCTTGTGGACTCTTCCTCACTTGTTGCTATGGTGTGCAAGCTGCTAGACATATCCTCCAATGGCCGCAACAGTCTACGTGAAAGCACTCTTGTTTTGCATACAGGGCTGTGGTGATTTGGACTCCATGCCAGTGCAGCTACTGGAGAAGGTGCCCTCATCCTCCAATGAGGGACTGTCTCTCCCTCCTGTTCCTGCTCTTTAGTGCTCAGTGGTTCCACCTCAGTTTTCTCCTCGTACTCTCTTTATATCTCTCCAAGTGGATGTAACAGGGCTGCTGCATGCCAAATCTTGGAATTATGAAGAGTGCTGGATGAGTTTCTTTTTTAGATTCCCTGGAAGTTCCAGCCTCTGAATGTTTTGCCAATCCTGTGAAGATGTAAAGAGGGACCAACATAAGGGCAAATTAATACTTCAGTGAATGCGTACTAATGGGCTTCATCTGCGGGGGGAGGCCCAGATTGATGAGATTTTCAGACACTTTGACCAGGACTGGGAGGGAGGGAATGAATAGAAGAGAACAACAAACCTTCAGTGGGGACATGCTAACCTTTTGCCACCTCTCTCAAGTTTCATATTTTGGAGCTCTATTGCCCTTTCCTCAAATGGGATGACTTCCAAAAATGTGGCAGGTCTCCGTCCAATAGCTGCGTGGCCTGTCATCTGTTAAATACTTCCTCCTCCTGCAGTGATGCAATTGACTTTCACGACCCTGTATCATGACCTTCGACAACATCTTTTCCCTTTGCATTCGGAAATCATTGCAGTTACTGTGAAGGGAGTGCTGCTTCGCTGATCTTTCATGCATCAGATCCTTGAGCGTACTTGTGTGGAATGAGCGATACTTGTGACTAATGAGTCAATCCTTATTGTGCACGAGACTGTACCATCATTACATAATGCTGTTTTAGCTCGCTCATTATCTCAAGTGTTTGGAAGCACGAGGTAGTTGCCACGTAGCTCACAAGCTATTTGTGTAAAGGTTTACACTCTTCCCCCTCCGGGTGAGGTCAGTACACTTCTTTCGGCATGGCACACATGTCCTTGGCATGACGCTGGTCCTCTTTGGCCTCCGCCACCTCGTGCCATGTCCTGCGTGCCACGGCCTCCTGTGCTTTACTTCCTTCAGCAGCTGTAAAATGGCCTGGTCATCTCCACAGCGGTCAGTTTTCCTCTGGAGCAGCTGGGCAGTAGCACCCCTAATCTGGTGGCGAAAAGCCTACTTCATAAGGGCCTACTCGAGACGTACCACCAACGCTGCCTCCGCAAGATCCTGCAAATCCATTGGCAGGATAGGCGCACCAACGCCAGTCTTCTCGCTCAGGCCAGCATCGAAGCTTTGACCACGCTCGATCAGCTCCGATGGACGGGTCACATCGTCCGCGTGCCCGACACGAGACTCCCAAAACAAGCGCTCTACTCGGAGCTCCGACACGGCAAGAGAGCCCCAGGTGGGCAGAGGAAACGCTTCAAGGACACCCTCAAAGCCTCCTTGAAAAAGTGCAACATCCCCACCGACACCTGGCAATCCTTGGCCCAAGACCGTACAAAGTGGAGGAGAAGGAGAAGGTGCCGAACACCTCGAGTCTCTTCGCCGGGAGCAAGCGGAAGCCAAGCGCAAACAGCGGAAGGAGCGCACGTCAACCCAAGCACCCCACCCACCCGCCCCTTCAACCACCGTCTGCCCCACCTGTGACAGAGACTGTAGGTCCCGCATTGGACTCATCAGTCACCTGAGAACTCATTTTTAATATGGAAGCAAGTCATCCTCGGTTCCGAGGGACTGCCTAAGAAGAAGACGACTCTGGACGGCCAGCTAAACCAGGCGGTAGGCCTCTTTGGCACACAAATCGGGGTCCTACGATGTGCATCGGACTCTGATTGCCATTTAGTACAGTACTCGGCGGAGCATGCGCCGCAGTATGTGCAGTATCAGCTGGCTTTCCAGCTCAAGAGGAGCAGAGTGGGTAAGTTTTAGTTTATTTTCGTGGGCCCAGGAAGAGCAGGAGTGTCGCTGCTGCCGTGGGTTCTTGCCCCCGCCCCCCCCCCCCCCCCCCCCCCCCTCCGGCTTGAGAGAGTGGCTCCCCACCTACCTACCCACCTTCCGGCCCAGAGACCGGCTGGGCTGCCCTATATGGCAGCAGTCTGGAACCAACAGGCTGCCCTGGGGCGTACTCATTTTCTGCCTGCAGTTGTCGGCCCTATGGTAACGAGGCCTGGCTCTCAAACTGAACCTTTCCTCCCATTGGGACAATCCAACTGCCACAAAATCTTAATACAAAAGCAAAATACTGCGGATGCTGGAAATCTGAAATAAAAACAGAAAATGCTGGAAATACTCAGCAGGTCAGGCAGCATCTCTGGAGAGAGACACAGAGTTAACGTTTCAGGTCGATGACCCTTCGTCAGAAGTGACGAAGGGTCATCGACCTGAAACGTTAACTCTGTTTCTCTCTCCACAGATGCTGCCTGACCTGCTGAGTATTTCCAGCATTTTCTGTTTTTATGCCACAAAATCTTGTTCCTTTACTTTGCCACTTCAAAAAAAAAAAAAAATTACCTTCTGGCAAAAATTACTTCAGGATATGTATCTGCAAGTTGAACATTTCCACACTGCTCTCCCAGGCTCAGATTTCCCTGTTCCCTCCATAGCCTCTCCCAACACTCCAAGATGTTCCGGCCTCTTTAAGCAGCCACAGTTCTTTTAACACCTTCAATATTCTAGGCCCACCTGACTCACCAAATAGCGGGCCTTTGCACCCACTCACATGATGCTCGCAACATGCAAATTAATCCCAACAGGACATTGTATTTTTCTGCGCATAGCACTCATTCCCAGGGACCCCAGGGAAATTGGTCCTGCTATTTCAGAAGTTCGCATCGTGCTTGGTTGGACCAAACACCAGAGAGGCCGCAAGGAGGAGTTAAAGTGTTGCTATGGTGAGGCCAAGCTCGCACTTATTGATAGAACCGAGGTGTTGCAAAATGAATGCCTAATCGCTGTTTGGTCTCTCCTATGTCAAGGAGCCTGCCCCATGAGCAATAAGTATGCTGGATTAAAGGAAGGACACATACATTGTTTTCTCACACAGATGTTGTGTTTGGGTGCCTGGATAATGGTGAGGGAAGCGGTCAATGGGGAAGTGTTGCATCGGCTTTTGGGCCTATAACAATAAAATGTTATCAAGTCAAATAAAGACGAGTTGAAGTATCCAGATGGCGTTGTGTTCATCAGTAATGATCTTTCCCTATAGCTAATTTACATTTAAAATGTATTAAAACTTCTGCCTAATCCGATTACACTGCTGTACATGCTCATTAATCTTCCCCTTTTCTGGTAATTTTACAAAAGATAATTTGCGAAGTCATCTTGCAATACATTAGGAGAATTGTAATATCCAAAGACATGCTGCACACTTGGGATTTGCAACAAACAATTAGATTATCCGCAGGTGTCTCGGAAATTATTTTTTTGAATACCATCTCTTGTGTGGAGTAGTAATCTTTGCCGATGTGTTGAATGTAAATAAGGTGTACAGGGGGAAATGGGCTTTGAAAGATTGTGGTTCCTTTTCTTCCTAATTACTGGTTTTCACTTGCACAGCCTTGCCAGGTGTGTGTAATCTTTTTGTAATTATTCTTTCCCGTGCACAGCTTTGAACACTGGCAAAATGGCACCAAACACTTCAATAATTACTATAATTTGACCCACACCCCCCTCAAAATAAGGAAGATTTAAAGGGCCAATATCTTTTAACTGTAGTACAAAAGAAATTAGCTGCATCATCAATGCAAACAGGGCAATGAATATGACAAAATAAGGAACAACAACAACTTGTATTTATATAGCGCCTTTAACGTAGTAAGACGTCCTAAGGCGCTGCACAGGAGTGTTATAAGACAAAAAATTTGACACCGATCCACATAAGGATAAATTAGGGCAGGTGACCAAAAGCTTGGTCAAAGAGGTAGGTTTGAAGGAGCATCTTAAAGGATGAAAGAGAGGTAGCGAGGCGGACAGGTTCAGGCAGGGAATTCCAGAACTTAGGGCCTAGGCAACAGAAGGCACGGCCACCAATGGTGGAGCGATTATAATCAGGGATGCTCAAGAGGGCAGAATTAGAGGAGCGCAGATATCTCTGGGGGGGTTGTGGGGCTGGAGGAGATTACAGAGATAGGGAGGGGCGAGGCCATGGAAGGATTTGAAAGCAAGGATGAGAATTTTGAAATCGAAGCGTTGCTTAACCGGGAGTCAATGTAGGTCAGCGAGCACAGGGGTGATGGGCGAACGGGACTTGGTGCGAGTTAGGACATGGGCAGCCGAGTTTTGGATGACCTCAAGTTTACATAGGGTGGAACGTGGGAGGCCAGCCAGGAGAGCATTGGAATAGTCAAGTCTAGAGGTAACAAAGGCCTGGATGAGGGTTTCAGCAGCGGATGCGCTGAGGCAAGGGCGGAGACGGGCGATGTTATGGAATAGGGAACAACAACAACTTGTATTTATATAGTGCCTTTAACGTAGTAAAACATCCCAAGGTGCTTCACAGGAGTATTAAAAGACAAAAAATATGACACTGAGCCACATTAGGAGAAATTGGGGCAGATGACCAAAAGCTTGGTCAAAGAGGTAGGTTTTAAGGAGCGTCTTAAAGGAGGCGGAGTGGTTTAGGCAGGGAATTCCAGAGTTTAGGGCCTAGGCAACAGAAGGCACGGCCACCAATCGTTGAGCGATTATAATCAGGGATGTTCAAGAGGGCAGAATTAGAGGAACGCAGGTATCTCGGCGGTGGGGGTGGGGGGGGGGGGGTTGTGGGGCTGAAGGAGATTACAGAGCTGGGAGGGGCGAGGCCGTGGAGGGATTTGAAAACAAGGATGAGAATTTTGAAATCGAGGACAGTTTATTGCTGTGGCTTTTGTTGCCGGGAAATATCTTTTTGTTCTTCAAATGTGTGTCTTCTTGAAATCGCTATGCAGTGTTTTTTTTCCTATGTTTTAGCTGAGATTAGGCCTTTTTTAAAAAAAAAAAGCTGTTTTTCTTATAACATACTACATAGTTGGCCTTGCATCAATACATCCTGTGTTGTGTCGCAGTACCAACCCTCAAGGGTTGTCCTGGAATCTCTAGCAATTATAGATTCATCCCGGGAGAAAAATCATTGTGGCATTAAAAAAAATGTTTGTTTCTTTTTTTTTTAACACTTTTGTTCATTAGTTATAAAAATATTGGCAACCTTACTTTGGTGTGAAATCACCTGAAGCGCACTTTGACTAACCTGCTCGAGGTAAGGCTTTGGCACGATATGAGTGCTGCCAAATGCAGACATGTAGCTCTCTTATTAAAACTTCTGCCGAATCCAATTACACTACTGTACATGTGGGGATACAGAGGCTGGTGTTAGTTTTGTCAATGTGGAGAGCTGGTCCCACGTGTCTTCACTGTTTGGCTGTCCACGTGAAAATGGAGCCAAACGTGCTTACGAGATGATCGGCTTGCCAGTCCAGTCGGGCAAAAATAGGAGAGCGCGCATGGACATTGCTTTCCTAAAACAACTGTACTTCCATTGCAGTGTATCTGCAGTGAAGCAAAATGAAGTTTAAGAGGTGAATGGGGGCAGTTGTTGCATCTGCTTCTGGCTGCAACGGAAAGTTCAAAGTATATTTTTTGGAAGACTTGGGAACTTAACAAGTTGATGAATCTTAAAATCTTTTTAATGTTCATAGAGAGATGTCTGTCCTGTCTGTTCTCTAACATTAAAATGTGTGTCAGCTGTGGCTCAGTGGGTAGCACACTCGTCTCTGAGTCAGGAGGTTGTGGGTTCAAGTCCCACTCCAGAGACTTGAGCACAAAAAATTAGGCTGACACTCCAGTGCAGTGCTGAGGGAGTGCTGCACTGTCGGAGGTGCTGTCTTTCGGATGAGACGTTAAACCGAGGCCCCGTCTGCTCTCTCAGGTGGACGTAAAAGATCCCATGGCACTATTTCGAAGAAGAGCAGGGGAGTTCTCCCCGGTGTCCCGGCCAATATTTATCCCTCAATCAACATCACTAAAAACAGATTATCTGGTCATTATCACATTGCTGTTTGTGGGAACTTGCTGTGTGCAAATTGGCTGCTGCGTTTCCCACATTACAACAGTGACTACACTTTAAAAGTACTTAATTGGCTGTAAAGCGCTTTGGGACGTCCGGTGGTCATGAAAGGCGCTATATAAATGCAAGTCTTTAACATTAAAATGTAACCAGTGTTTGGATGTCAGTGTGTGGAGATCTGTGCATGTGTAAGCACGCATACACACAGCTTTCTTTTTTTTTACCAAGCCAGAGAGAGTGAGAGAGTGTGCAGTGCAACACTGGTCTGTTCTCAGCAGCTACTTTTCTTCTATTTTCATTGTCGTATAATTGAAAGGATTTGCTGCTGCTCTACTTCCATCCATCTGTGCGCGCCCGTATATTTATCGGTAATGGAAACCGGCAACTTTCCTAATCCATCATGTGGTGGCAAGCAGAGATTAGGCATCTCCATAAATAGGGGGGGAGCAGGTGATCCCAATTCACCCGTGCAAGTGTCTCTGGCTGTCCAAACAGCAGCAGTGCCTCATTTAGAATGGGAGTTGAGAGGATTTAAGGGAGAAAGACTCAAAAATATTTTAAAATTGTAAAACGTTTCACTGAAAAGGTAAGATATAAAAATTACATTTTCTACACGGCAAATGGTA
This sequence comes from Squalus acanthias, assembly GCA_030390025.1. Classification (NCBI taxonomy): domain Eukaryota; kingdom Metazoa; phylum Chordata; class Chondrichthyes; order Squaliformes; family Squalidae; genus Squalus; species Squalus acanthias. Next base: position 20,309,140 of record CM059432.1, on the reverse strand, counting down.
TTTGTTTAAAATAAACAAATTACAATCTCCCCTCGGTGGCGCCGTGGATAAATGCATTGTACAGTGTTAGCGTTGCAGTGCTAGCCATGGCTCACTCCTGAGACCTGAGCCCAAAATCTAGGCTGACACTGCAGTACAGTACTGAAGGAGTGCTGCACTGTTGGAGATGCCGTCTTTCAGATGAGGCGTTAAACTGAGGCCCCGTCTGCTCTGTCAGGTCTGTAAAAGATCCTTTGGCATCAATGCTCCTTGTAATTTTTATTTTTGGCACTGCGCGGCTCCTTTAACTGGGCTGCGTGGTCCATTCAAAGGTCCGCGCACGCGCTTTTTTTTCCCAATTTAAAAGCCGGCTCACCGGGCTCCCTGCGGCCACGCAGCTTAAAGGGAACATTGCTTGGCACTATTTTGAAGAAATATTTATCCTTCAACCATTGTCAGTAAAAAAAAAAGTAGATTATCTGGTCATTATCACATTGATGTTTGTGGGTAAATGGCTGTGCGTAAATTGATTGCCGTTTTTCCTATATCACAGCCGTGACAACACTTTGAAAGTACTTCATTGGCTGTAAATTGCTTTGAGGCCGTGAAGGGCGTTGCATTGCAAGTCTGTCTTTTTTTTTTCTTTTGTATGGTGTAGTACTGAGTTTTAAAACCAGGAATGTGGCAGATTTGATCCTGATTTGTGCTGAATTATCTGATTGGAATGTGGAACATTTTGGGAACAGGAAAAGACCAACAAGCTCAGTTCTTTATTTGGTAAATTCCGCCCCCCCCCGCCCCCGGCCATTTTGCGAAGTTCTGTCTTGTTTAATGCAAAAGAAAAATCTGCAGATGCTGGAAATCGAAAATCAAAATCAAAAATGCTGGCAGTACACAGGCGAGCAGTCAGTATTTGTAAAAAGGAAAGAAGAGGTTGCAATGTTTCAGGTATGTTCTCATAAACAGCAGCAAAAAACTATAAAACATTTTTTTTCTTTAGACATCGTGCTAGTCATGGCTCACTCGTGGGTTCAAGTCCCACTCCAGAAACCTGAGCCCCAAATCTAGGCTGACACTCCAGTGCAACCGCACTGTTGGAGATGCCGTCTTTCAGATGAGGCGTTAAGCCGAGGCCCCGTCTGCCCTGTCAGGTGGACGTAAAAGCGAGTTGTTGTGATCTGGAATGCGCTGGGCGGTGGAAGCAGGTTCAGTCGTAACTTTCAAAAGGCAGTTGGATAAATACATGGAGGGAAAAAAATTGCAGGGGTCTGGGGAAAGAGCGGGGGAGTGGGACGAGTTGGATGGTTCTACCAAAGAGCTGTCACAGGCACGATGGGCCAAATGACCTCCTCCTGTGCAGTATCATTCTATGAGATAGCACCTTTTAACGTCGTAAAATGTCCTAAGGTGCTTTGCAGGAGAACAATTCGGCAAAATACTTGACCCAGGGCCAAATAAGGAGACATTAGGACAGGTGACCGAAAGCTTGGCCAAAGAGGTAGGTTTTAAGGAGTGTCAAAAGGAGTAGAGAGAGGCGGAGAGGTAGAGGGGCACAGTTTCAGAGCTGCTCACTGACTTGCTGTGCATTTCCAGCATTTTCTGTTTTTATTTTTTGTCTTCTTTTGCCCTGGTAGCTATCTAAATCAGACGCAGTGCACGAGATCTTAAAAAAGCCTCCTGTAGGCGCAAACCGATTTCATTACTTTTGTCACAAAGTTTATTGTTATAGTTTCCTTGGCAACAAGCTTGAGAGAGAGTCAAGCGCACCATTTTCAAATACTTACAGCCTTTATGATTAGTTCCGTTATAAATATGACAGATTGTTGCCATTTGAATGAGGCTGGCAGTCATGATTTTCTAAGGAGCCTTCAGCAGCAGGCCAGGCACGTTATAACAATGGACCGAACACACAACTGTCCTCAGAGTGTGTTGAACAGAACAAACTGACATTTTCTTTGAAAGGCAAGTAGATTTTAGCTGGTTCTTTCAGCCCGCAAGGAGACAAGAAAGATGGAGGCTATGTAGTAAACACTATTGGTGGATCTATGGATTAGATTTGCAGCCTTTTCTTTTCCATGTTGAGGCATTCCTGCTGTAATGATATTATTACATATTTGCTTCTTCATTCTTTAGTACATTTGCCTAATAGTTTAAAACTTGAATGCAATCTGATGTGAGGCTGCAACACTTATTTGAGGATTGGAGATAGGCCCTGTGCAGGCACAAGAATAATTCCAGTAGTGTAAAAATAATTGACAGACCAGAGTTGATTGTTCATTGTCCTGGGCACATTACTGAACATTTACCTAGGTAGTAAGTCTGGTGAAGGGAGTTGCAGCGAGTGTGCAGCACAGAAACAGGCTGTTAGCCCAACTGGCCTAAAACTGCGTTTATGCTCCCCACGGGCCCCCTCCTACCCTACTTCATCTAAACCTCTCAGCATATCCTTCTATTCCATTCTCCCTCATATGTTTATTTAGCTTCCCCCTAAACGCATCTGTGCTATTTGCCTCAACTACTCCTTGTGACAGCGGGTTTCACATTCTCACCACTCTTTGAGTAAAGAGGTTTCTCCTAAATTCCCTATTGGATTTATTAGTGACTATCTCATATTTATGACCTCTGGTTTTGGACTCCTCCACAAGTGGAAACAGTTTCTCTACGTCTACCCTATCAAATCCTTTCATAATCTCTATCGGGTCACCCCTCAGCCTTTTTTCTAGAGAAAAGAGCCCCAGCCTGTTCAGCCTTTCCTGATAAGTATATCCGCTCCGTTCTGGTGTCATCCTTGTGAATCTTTTTTTCACCTTCTCCAATGCCTCAATATGCTTTTTATAATATGGGGACCGGAACTGTACAGAATTTGCCTTGGAGATCTAAGATATGAGGGCTTCAAAAAATCTAGAGTAAAGATCCAAAAATGTAACGATAAAATCAACCGGAAAAGTAACCTGAGCAGCAGTGGAGGAAACTGTGGTCGGTCTCCAGCTGAGGAAGTGGGGTGGGGGGGTGGAGGGGTGGGGGGGTGGATGGGTGGGGGGGTGGATGGGTGGGGGGTGGGGCGGAAGTAAATTAGCTAGGATTCACACTGCTGATTGCTGGAAATGTTAATGTATGTGAGGCTTGAGTAATATTGGGATCAGGCTGTGCTGCCTGACAACTTGCTGAACACTGTCCACCCACACGTGACGAATGGCTATTTGGGCAAGGTACAGGACTGACAGTCGTGAAAACATACACCACAATGAGTTGGCATTTCTGGAAGAGGGGAGTAAATTGGTAAGAGCAAAATAATCTTCTGCAGCTATTAATGTAAATCTCCAGTTTGAATTACTAATGGAATCATTTGAAATTCTGCCCTGAGAGATATCTTGTTAAAATCCTGAATGCCTTCATTTTTACAATGATGCTAATGTCGTTCCCCATCCTTAATGAACTGTTACTTAATAATGTCATGAGCTAAATCTTAGTTATGCTCTTTTCATTTTCTGGCACCTCTCACAACATCATTAAGTGCAATAGTTCGGAGAAAAAGAAGGGACTAGCATGCTAAGTTTTATGCTGTGGATTCTGGACTTTTGAATTCTAGTTTTTAATAAAGGAGCTGGTTAGCTGTTGCAATTTAAGAAGTATGCAGCGAACTCATTTTAAACACATCCTCTATCTCGCTCCTTTTCCCCACACTCCCATATAATGGCCCTGAACTCCCTGCTTGGAATTTGGACCCGAAATTCCCATTCTGCCGATGTCAAATTGTGCTCAAATTCACTGCTCATCTGATTAGCGTATATCCGAACATAAAATGGGCATAAACCGGCGAACTTGGCCAGTGTGGTTTGTACGAAAATGGAACTGAACCAATGGGGCCTCAAGGACTGTAAAAGTGGGAGAGAAAAAATCCTTCAGTGAGGCTGAGAAGTACAAGGTAAGTAGCATACAGCTCTCTGTCAGAAACACTTTTAATTAATTCATTTAAATTGCTCCGTCGAGAGTCTCCATTATCTCAAATCGCTTCCTTCTCACAGATGACTGAGTCGCAGGGGAAGGCTGCCAGGAAGAGAGCCTTCAGCTGTGCAGAAGATGACCCACAGGCCATCCGTGTTGAGACCGAGGGAAAGCCGGACCGGCCCCTCAGTTCCCCCGCATCCCAGCGTGGTCCCGGGGTGGGTGTGGACAGAGGTGGCGGAGGCGCTGAGTTGTTATATCAATAGTGCCCAGGATGGCGGAGCAAATTCAATGACCTGATCAGAGCAAGGAAGGTAAGACACTCACCATGCTCTCCCTTTCTTGCTTGGCCACTGGCTCTGAGGCAGAGCTAGTTGATCAGTGACCTTGCAGCAAAATCCCCGGAAAGATACAGCCCATTCGCACTTTCAATTGTTCCACACATTCGAATGACTGCAAGTGTACATTTTTCTCCATATTTGGCTTTGCAGGGCAAAATGTAGCAAAACAGCTATGAGAGGGCTAGGTTGGTGGGGTGTTGGTGCCACACCTCTGGTCGCTGACTGTCCACAAGGAGAAGGTGGGAATCTACTGGACTTCCGCACCATTGTGGCCACGGTGATGACCGAGGTGGCCATGTGAGTACCTGTCCACTTGCTATCTCTCAATGCTCCAAAACAAGGACCCAGGCTTCCCTACCCATCCCTCTTATGGGGCATCTCAGCACTGGCAAAGGAAACCCTCTGGATTTTCTTCCCACACGTCATTCAAGTTGCTGGTCGGCAGTCGCGGTGGTGGAGGAGGGGGCGACAGTGGGGGAGATGGAGGGGGGAGCAGCTTCTAGAGGAACTGAAGAACACAGACTCTGGCTTTGTCGTGTAACATTTCCCCATTGAACTGCCAGATAACAGGTCAGTGGAAAGCCAGAGCCGTACAACTCTGCTCTTTGCTGGGAGTGCACATCCACCCACCCCCGGTTCAGGCTCCCAAGCAGAATCAGAGTTATCAGCCTCTTCTCAAGCAGGTATCAGTGTGGACAAATTGCACCAGGACGAGCGAGTGCCTCAACGCCAGCTCTCCAGTGTTGCAATCCAGTTTCGGGGAATGGGGAGAATCTGAGGAGGTGGATGAAGCCGCCACCTGTGCAGAGAGGTTGGCTAGAAGGAGGCCATGGACTGCTGAGTCAGTGGAGTCTGATTTGGCGGCTACAGACCTGAAGAGGCTGGTGGAGCACCAGAGGGGACATGAGGACTCTGGGCTCCATTAGCAGCAACGCGGCGCTTCTTGCGGGTATGAGCTCTGAGTCTGCTGTCATGCTGAGCACCAACATCACGCAGGTGATGCTAGAGCTGCAAGAACACGGAGCAGGTCCCCTAACACAGGACGGTGAAGGAGCAGTCCACCCTGATGGAATCTCGGACTTCTGTTCTTGAGGCTTTGTGTGAAAGACTGAGGGTGCACTGAATCGTGGCTTCCAGTCTCTTACTGAGGCCTTGCAGGATCTGATGGCTGTCACCGTGCCAGTCGTCAGGCTGCTGACTAGGGCTGCAGACCAAGACCACAGTGGACGGGCGTCTGGTGCGGTCCGTGCGGCCGTTGCTGCGACTTCTCCAGTCGGCAGTACCGGCCCGGGCTCCGGCCTTCCAACTGCAGGCACAGTGCCATCTGTACACGCAAGGCTGCACAAGGCAGCTCTGGATGTCCCTCCTGGGATGGAAGCAGCAGAAGCCCTGGTCCAGGAGCACACGGCCATCAGCGTGGACCGACCACGGGCACATGACTCATCAGCCCAGCATCTTTCCACCACGCCCCACCTTTCTGGTCCTGAGTTTACTGGGACACGGCAGAGGGGAACAGCTGGTTGAAGGGCTCGTCGAGGTGCCGGGGCCAGGCAGGGTGCCTTGAGGGAGTAGGGGGAGTTTTGCTCCTGTTTCTCCTCCCTCCTCTTTCTCCTTCTTTTGTCAGCAAGATAAGGAAGCTGCCTAGCTGGAAGATTGTGACCGTCACTGGGCTTATTCAACGACTACCTTATTTTTGAACTGTTATTGCTACGAAGTAAAACATTTTTGATTCCGAGGTTAAATCTTCAAAAAGTTGTAGCAATTGCTAAATTTTACGTTAGTTTAACTCAGGTTTCTAACAGTTCCTAATGTCGATTAATGTTCATTGCAAGTTTATTTTTTATAAAAGATGTTCACATTTCTAAAGAGTTTAATATTGCCATAAAACACTGTCTGTAATTATTATGTTTCTCAAGGTCTAGTTAAGGTCTTTTGGAGTTCCTGTGATTTGTTGAAATGTCTAAGTATAGTTTAAATTTTTCAGGCGCCATTTGAATTGATTTGTAGCAATTTGCACTTAAAGTTTACTAATCATATGAAACTTATTTTGTAATAAAACAGTCTTTAAAGTTAAAGAGAACCGTGTCTGCCTCTTTCTTCTTCTGGTTGTGACCTCTGCAGAGGGTGCTCGTTGGGTAAAAGCCTATGCCGCAAACCCTTCCCTCTTGACGCAGTGCCTTCTGCGGACATGCGTCGCGTCCCTTGGCTCCGGCTCCCGCAGTCCAGGATCATCTTCAATTGGCTCCTCCAAGAGCATGTCAAGATTCAGACTTTGGCATGGCATATTTGCGCAGGGCACAGCACACGCCGTCTATCCTTACTACCCTCTCTGAGGAGTATTGGAGGACACACACCACCAGGACCTGTCCAAGCAAGAGACATGGCTCTTCAGCATCTCAGTTGTCCTCTCAACCACCTACCTGGTGGAGGCATGCACCTGATTGTACCTCTCCTCTGCCTAGGTCTGTGGGAAGCGAAAAGGCGTCATCAGCCACAGCAGCAAGGGATAAGCCTCTTCGCCGATTATGGGTCCTTCCGCTGGGCCCCCATCCCCAATGTGTGCGATGACTGAGCTGAGCACAATGAATGTACCATGACAGGCCCCCGTGTGCTACGCACTCGCATGCAATATGTGCAGCCAAGCGTCACAGACCATTCATTAGCATATTGAGGGGGCGGTAGCCCTTTCTGTTAATCCAGCTACGTGGGTTGTGAAGGGGAGCCTTTAGTGTGACAGGTGTTCCATTGATTGCCCCTGCACTCTGAGAGAAGCCAGCAATCCCGTAGAAACTTAATGCCCCGCTGCCTTTGCTCCACTGCAGAAATGCCACATCTGATGAACTCCCCAACCCATCGAACAGGACGCCGATTACCTGCTGAATGCAGGCCCTCATTGCCCCTTGACTAATCCTACACAGGTCCCCTCCCCGTGGATTTCTGGAAGGATCCAGACCCTGTAAAAGTTGAGAGCTGTGGTCACCTTCATTTCAGCAGTCAGGGCTCTGCTGCATGTGGACCAGGGTTTTAAGTTACCACGGAGCAAGTTGCAGAGTTGGCTGAAGGCCTCCTTTGTAAAGCTCAGCCATCGCACAATCAGCTGCTTGGACATCACCTGGAATGTCAGTTGAGGCCTATACTTTTTCTGGACCGGGAACTTGCATACTCGCTGGTGGCGCTTCACTCTCTGGGCCTCCTGTCTCTGGCTCTTAAGAACATAAGAATTAGGAGCAGGAGTAGCCCATACAGCCCCTTGAACCTGATCCGCCATTCAATAAGATCATGGCTGATTTTTGACCTCAACTCCACCTTCCCGCCCTATCTCCATATCCCTTGATTCCCCGAGAGTCCAAAAATCTATCTATCTCGGCCTTGACTATACTCAATGATTCAGCATCCACAGCAATTTGGGGTAGAGAATTCCTAATATTCACAACCCTCTGAGTGAAGAAATTCCTCCTCATCTAAGTCTTAAATTGCCGACCCCTTATCCTGAGACTATGCCCCCTAGTCCTGGATTCTCCAGCCAGGGGAAACAACCTCTCAGAAACAGTCCCCCTCAGAATCTTGTGTGTTTCAATAAGATCACCTCTCATTCTTCTAAACTCCAAAGAGTAAAGGCCCATTCTACTCAATCTTTCCCCATTGGACAACCCTCTCATCCCAGGGATCAATCTAGTAATGCTTCATTGCACCGCCTCTAAGGCAAGTATATCCTCCCTCAGATAAGGAGACCAAAACTGTGCACAGTACTCCAGGTGTGGTCTCACCAAAGCCCTGTAAAATTGTAGTAAGATTTTCTTTCTCTTGTACTCCAATCCTCTTGCAATAAAGGCCAACATGCCATTTGCCTTCCTAATTGCTAGCTGTACATGCATGCTAACTTTCTGTGTTTCCCATACGAGGACACCGAAAACTCTCTGAAGATTCTCTTCCTCCTGTACCTCCTCTTGGGGGGGATATGTGGTACTGACCCATTCAGCCCAAGCTGGCCCCAAATTTGTGCTGCTTCAGCTCGGTGGCACTCCAATTGGCCTCATTACCCATGACGTGAGTGTCACCCATGATTCCTGCTCCTCATTGTCATCAATACCTTGGCTGAGGTGCAACTAACTGATGCCCAGGCTTGAAAGTGACGATTCCATGGTGAAATAGCCTGCCAGTACTCACTGTAGAAGGGTAACTTGAGTGAGGTGCCTGTGTGAGGCTTTTGGCATTAGCGAACCATACTGCAGTATGAGACAACACATTCAGGAAAAGAAGAACGAGTGTTGAGGGGGAGAAGTATTGGGTTTGAGTTGGTGAGCAATTAACTGGGTCAGCGTTGGTGTTGGAGACTTTGGCGTTCAGCTTTAAGTATTAACATAATCTGTAAAGTTTTTCCTTGCTGTAGCAGAGTATGGGGCTTACAAACTTGTCTCCCAGTGATCATAGAACGAGTCAGATTATAAATTTTACTTATTAGCTGCCATATGTTCATTAAACACTGCTCTTGTGCCCTGTCTATTACTGGAAAATACATCAAGGTTTTCTTGAGTCTAATCCTCTTCATGCAAGCCTTTGATTTGCAATTTGTAAGGATTTGACTTTATCATTAGTGCCCACAAGGATGCTTTTAGGCATTTTGAAGTATGTTGAGTAATTAAGACCAAGTACGTTGTGCAATGGGACATGTACTGATTTTAAATACAGCAGTTAAATCCACTGTAGCCAATTTCAGCTAGATTGCAAAAATGTCTCTTGAGATGAGTGTCTGAAATATTTTGAATGCTACTGAGCACTCTTAACAATAATAACGTGAGTTAACAGGGAATATACAAGTGCTGGAAATCTGAAATAAAAACCGAAAAATGCTCAGCAGGTCAGCCAGTGTCTGAAAGATGAAAAGCAGTGGACCTTTCAAGGGAACAAATACATTTTCTTTGTGCCTTTCTGGAGCTATCAACTTCGTGCGTGGGTCTGTTCCATGGGCACCCCTATACTTTGAACTAAATGCTGTTATTCAAATGCATGTCTTGATAATGAAGTTGGGGGGGCCTATTTGTCCGCAGGGCTTGTCACAGTGGAGCCAGCCTCCACACGTGCGTTTCAAACAGGGCTGACAGGATAGTGGAAACGTGGGATGATTTTCCCCTCCTTACCTCAGGGACCCTGTGGCTAAAGTCATAGGGCTGGATTTTGATACTGGGGCGGGTTGGGGTCGTGTCATCCACTTTACGTGTTATCCACCCGACTGCAATTGGATGTGGGAGATTGATGCAATTTTCACCTAATTGGGCAATTGAGTTTCAGCATGTGGGAACCCATGAACCAATTAATGTTTTCAGTCTGAAAGTCGCCTCTGATGATGTCATCATTGCTGCTGCATTAAAGGTCTGCAAAGACTGCCTGGCCTTTGTTGTGAGAGGACCTGGAGGCAAAATGAGCAGCAGCAGCCCTAAGTCTGCTCCCACATATTTTTGCACCACCACTCAGACAGACAGAGAGAGAGAGAGAGATCCAGCCAGCCAATGTGCTCCCGCCAGGTTTCACAATCATGGTTCAGAACAGGCGTGCTTCACGTAGAACAAGGGTTAAAATCACAAAGGCCTTTCAAAATGGCATTATAGAGCCAATTTAGTGCGTGTTAAGGGCCTTAACAGCCTATCCCGTCTCTTAAAGGTGGGACGGAGTCGGGACCAGCAGACACGATTTCATGAAAATTGCATGGAGGTGGGATGGAGGCGGACTTGAGCCCGCCCGCCAGTTTTCGCAATTTTAACCCCCCACACGCCTCCAAACCCGCCTCCACGGGTCAATGAAAATCCAGCCCATAGTGCTTTTAGTATTCTCCTGTCTCCTGATCAGCGAACTGAAAAGAAATCCAGGGTAATTCTTGGATTGTCCTCGACTGTATTGCTCAGCTGTTCCGTGTGCGACGTGACTAAGATTGGGAACTGAACAAAAGGTGGATGGTGGGTGATTTTAACGCATTGAACCAGCTTGTTAATATATTTAGTTCCTTCCTCGAGTGTGGTAGAAAAGAAATGACTGTAGAGCATAATTACAAGGCAGACAAAGGAGATGACAGCTTTTTAAAAAAAAAGATTTCTTTGAAACAAATTTTATATGCAAGGAAGAGGAACGTAAGCTTAAACCAACAAGGTTGCTAATGATGTGATTAAACAAAACCAGAAGAACTGTATTAAAAGTCACTTTTGTCGAAAGAGACTATTATTCACCAAGGCATTACAGAACTACATTATGCCTATGCATCCTCTATTTACATATGCGCTGCATTCTAGCAGATGGGGCTTATACATTTTGTAATTTTGCCATCTGCAGTGTTCTGGAATGTGAAAAATGGCAATAAGGATTGTTCTCGTCTTGTCGCTCTCGGTTTGTTACATTGTGTGTTCCTTCCATTCTTCAATGCCTTTCATTTAAAAAGTCGGATTTCCTTTATGGTGAAGCCTTCATTTTCGCACGCAGGTTACTGTTGGAACAATTTAACATCACTTCAGATTTAACTAAAATATTTAACTAATTGATGGTAAAACCGGGAATTATATAGTAAGTTTAAAAATTCATGTTAAAATGGTGGGTAATTCTCTCGTGAGTTTCTCTTTCATCAATACTGCTACAATTATTGATGCTCTGAACTTTCTCCTTTTGCTCCTCTTAGCTTTGAATAACCTGCCATGCACGCTCTTCCACCTACCTATATCCTCACTGTGTTGAAATCAAGAATGAGCACGTTGTCTTCGTATCTAACTTATTCGTTGCCAGGACTTCAGAAGTCTGGAATTCCTTACCTCGCACATTCTTCTCTTTCCTTCATAAATAGAATCATACAGCACAGAAGGAGGCCATTCAGTCCATTGTGTCTGTGTCGGCTCTTGAAAGAGCTATCCAATTTGTCCCACTCCCCTGCTCTTTCCCCATAGCCCTGCAAATTTCTCCTTTTCAAGTATGTAATAGCTACTGAACATCAACTATATTGCCAGCTCTTGTCCTACCCAATTTGAAAAGTGTAGCCACCACATCCCAGTGGGTCCCCAAATACAGTATTATGGCTTTGCACAGCTCAGGAAGGTATCCTGAAGATATTGTTGGGAAGCTACAAGGAGTATCTATCCCTGTCTGGGTTTGCATTGGTTGCCAACTTCAGTTCTTTGGGACCATGTTCAGAAAGGGCGAAAGGTGCTTTGTTTCAATGACCACATTGTCTCAATACAGGTTTAATTTGTGCTTCAGAACTCCTGGGCCTTCAATGGAAGGGCAGAGAAGTGTGAGGTAATGCATTTTGGGAGGAAAAACAAAGAATGGGAGTATATACGCAATGAAAAGATGCTGGAGGGTGCAGGGGAACATAGGGGCCTTGGGGTTAAGGTATACAAGTCCCTTAAAGTGCAAATGCAGGTAGGTATAAAGCCATAAAAAAACGGCCAGCAGCATTTTGGGCTTTACATAAAGGGGCATTGAGTACAAGAGTAAAGTAGGCCACAGTCAGAGTATTGTGTGCATTATAGAAAGAGCATTAAAGTAATAAACCACATACAGTATAGATTCACCGGGATGATGCCAAGAGTGAAGAACTACAGATGTGAGGAGAGACTTGAGATACCGGGACTAAAAGGCTAAAAAGAGCTTTAATAGAGGTTTCTAAAATTCTGAGAGGTTTTGATAGAGTGAATAGAAAAAGCCTATTTCCTTTGGTTGGGAGTCAATGATGTGGGGGGTCATCAATTTAAAATGTAAGCATTGAGGTTGAGAGAAATCTTTATACGCAGAGATTGCTGGAATGTGAAATGCTTTGACATAGGAAGAGTTGAGGCAGGGACCGGTGCATTTTTTAGGACAATTCGATAAATATTTGAAGCACAGGAATATGAGGAGATAGCGGGGCAGTGGGAATAGTTTTCAATTGCTCTAGAAAAGAGCTGGCACAGAGACAATGGGTCGAATGGCTTCCTGCTGTGCTGTAAACATTTATGGTTCTATGCGTCAAGCATCAATCTACAAAGTAAATTTGTGGTATAAAAGGAAAATGGCTGTAGAGAAGGAAGTTACACCGATCTGTCAGTCCATATCCTGGATGGGGAAATCAGCCTTTTAGCAGGTGCACATCTTTTAAAACCTTTCCTCATATCGAGACCTAAATTAAGCTGTTGGTGATTGATGAGCTTGATATATGGCATTGGCTGACGTCTTACAAGTTCTGTGCTGAAGGGCTAATGTTGTCATATGGCTGATGAGGAAACTCTTGAGGCTTTGGATGGCAGCTGCTGGAAGCACTGCCTGCAGGGTAGGTTTGAGATGAACCGCTCATATCATACACGGTCCGATGCCTACGAAGATTGGGCTGAAGCAATGCATCTCAAACTAATAACCCCTCAGTTAAAAAGAAAATATGCAAATTTGAAATAAAAGAGAGAAAATATTGGAAACAGAAGGCTGATCAAAAAGTCAAAGTTGTTAAATTTTTATCTGATTTTCATCAGAATTTTGAGGTTTGATCAACCTGCTGTACATTTCCAATACTTTATTTTAGCTACCATTCAGTAGTAGATCAATTAATGTCCTTCCTGAATGTGCATGCAAGGAAATTTTCATGTAAAATACAGGAATTCCTGAAATGGGTGACCCTCATTAATGCGGGGGTTGCCTGCTTCTGGGTTGTTTACAGATACAACTCTCGCAATGGGAATCAGACATTTCTGTCAGTGAGTAACCGAGCCGTACAACCGAGGAGGCTCCCAGGTTCCTTCTCTAGTCTGCACAGAGTTAGCAAATTGTAGTCGATGCGACAGTGGGGCCGCTACCCCATTCAGCTCACTGCCCCTTAGATAGAGAGAGGAAAATTAGCTAGGATTCCTGCTCCTGGTCAATAACTGGTGACCACGCACCTTGGGTGTGGGGAGGATTGGTCTTGATTCTGATGACCCTCTACTGACGCTTACCGTCGAGGCTTACCCGTGAATAATGGCCACTTAGACTAGGTGCAAGAGAGCATCATACCCCCAAGCAGCTGTGCCCTTGAAGGAGTCAGCAACTTTAGGACAACAGGGAGAAGAGATAAGCAGAAACAAAAACAGAGCTATGCAAACGAATGAAGGCGTTAACAGTGACTAATACTGAAATTATAAATCTTAAGTATTTCTGTTAATAGACCAATTTTCAGTTCTCTTTGATATATACTGTGTCTTTTGAACTTGTACAGTGTGGCTGGGATCCAGAGCACTGCCTTTAGGGCTATGTTGAGTAATTATTTTGGTCACTGAACCACTAGCTGTTAGAACTTTAAAATCTAGTGTTTGCGTTGTACCTAAAATGTTTATGGCGTCTGCCTCGCAAAAACTCAAAATGTACTGTTGCGTAAATCTTTCTTCAGATTTAGCACAGAACGATTTTGTTGGATTTAACCAGACTAACTTTTCACGATTGATTGGAGTAATTTACTCGATTCCTTCTGGGTCGAAATCCCGGATATCCCTCCCAAACACCATTGTAAGAGGAACATCAGCACATCCGCTGTAGCGGTTCAAGGAGAAGGCTCACCACCACCACCTTCTCAGAGCAACTAGAGATTAGCAAGATGATGGGCAATAAATGCTGGCCTTGCCAGCGACGCCCGCATCCTGTGAACGAATTAAAAAGGAGAAATGCAGCCTTGCCAGCATCATCGGCATCGTGAGAACAAATAAAAGAGAAAAGGGATTCAGCGGTATCAAGAGAGAGTGGGTATGTAGGATTGAGATCTATCAAAAAAGGATAGTTACGGGGACTACCCTTATTTGGGGATTCATTACATCTAATCTTTACAGTAAATTCAGCAGTGCTGTCAGATTTACTGTTGATGGATTGGATTTGCTTCTGGAAAAGTTAAGAATAGCCATGGAATACCACGCATGGAATTGAGAAAGAGCTATAAATTCCCCACGATATGATTTTTCTTGTGTGCAGGTCATACAGTGCTGTGAAAGCGTCTGACTGAGACACAGGTATTTATGGACATCAGGCACAGGCATATATGAAATGATTTCACAAATACTGCAACTTGATCATTAAACTGGCATTAAATCTTAAACGGAATCAGCTTCACCTGCACCCACAAACATAAGTGGCTCATTCAGATTCTGCTTATTGTTCCCATTCAGAGTGGGATTCGGGTGCGAAATAAGATATAGTCGTACCATTGCCACACAGGCAGTCCTTGTGGCAGTGTGCTTTTTAAATCTGTTCATAAGCTTTAATATCCGATTCATCTATTCTAATTGATTAATCATCTCTGCTGTGTTAACTTTTACCAGTGCCCTAAGGAGGGCTTTAAGCCTTTGATTTTATTTTCGGTCTCTCCCAAGCATGGGGAGATCAAAGGAAGAGAATGAGCAGTTTGTCACTTCCCTGAAAATTGGTTAATGAGATAACGTTAGTGAATCACTTGCAGATGTTAAGGATTGTGTTTTAGATGTCTTTTAATATTCTTTGCACTTTGCCTTGTTGAAGCCTGTTCTTCTCTTAACTCAATACAAATGAACCTCATTTGCAAGAACCTGCTGGGACTACCCTTAATAGCCCTTATTATTGGAGATTCATATTATCTAGACCTGCCATTAAATCGAGCAGTGCTTTCCAATTTGCTCCTCATGGATTGGACTCTGTAATCTCGTGTAGTATGTGTTTGTGTGTCTTGTGATGGTATTACGTGAGTTAAAGAGATTTGTGAACTGATGTCTGAAAGGATTGTGCAGGCGTACTTTGTTTGACTTAAGCCCAAAGTGAGTGATTCCTACTCCTCTTTTCATGCCCCTCCCCAATTTGTTTTACATACTTTATTTATGTTGCGAAATTGTAGTTCTGAAATATGGCAGAGCTGTTGGTATTATACATTTACTCCATTTACATTCTGGGGAAGAATGGGAGCTTCAGCAGCAATATTGAAGTATGCAAAATATGAATTTGTTTCTGTTTGTGGACTTTCCTCAATGTATAAATAATGGACTTGTAGTCTTTGTTTTTAACTTTTTAAATATAATTTTAAAAAGTTGTCATTTCAAAGATAGAAATACATCACAAATCATATACTGTAGCAGTTGCATAGCTGAAGATACCAGTATCACCGTTATAACAGGAAATAAGTCTTAATTCAGGGGTGATGTCAGGTAGTGGAAATCTGGAACTCTCTCTCAAATAGCTGTTGAGGCTAGGTCAATTGAAAATTTCAAATCTGAGATTGATACATTTTTGGTAGGTAAGGATATTAAGGGATATGGAACCAAGGTGGGTGAATGGAGCTAAGATACACATCAGCCATGATCTAATTGAATGGCGGAACAGGCTCGAGGGGCTGAATGGCCTACTACTGTCTCCATGTTCCTCCTGATTTTACAGAGACTCTGACTGCAGACTGGATTGTACACATTGAGGCTTTGAGGTTGGGTTAACAACAGTTCAGGGGGAGAGAATAATTGTGTTCGTGCACGAACATGTAAGAAAACGAACTGATATTTGAATCTCATACAGTTGACATGATTTCTTTATATGACTCACTGCATGTAGAGACTTTGAAATATTTCTCTGGTGGCCCCTATTGTACTTTAACACCTCCACTCACGTACTCGTTAGTCAAGTAACAACCAACGTTTTGTCTTGATGCTGCCAATTTTGAGGTGAGAAAGAGTTCTGAAGGCTGCTGTTAAAAAGCCATTGTAACATTGGAAGGTGGCAGCAAAATGCACGCGTTCTTTGTTAAACCTTGGTTTGATGTTTCAGTGCACAATAAATTGTGTGTATAGTTGAAAATGAACCTTTCTATCTCTTGCTAGATCCCTCCCATTTCATTCTGTGACTTTGGTGTTGATTCCTGATGCTCGTACTAAACGAATCAAGGGATCTGGGAGCAGGGCAGGAAAGTAGAGTTGAGGTAGAATTTCAGCCATGATCCTATTGAATGGCAGAGCAGGCTCGACGGGCCGAATGGCCTACTCCTGCTCCTATTTCTTATGTACTGTTGTGAGAGATCACTGGAGAAAAGAGCAGCAGTTGGCAGAGACAAGAGGAGTAACACAAAGGAAACAGGAGAGAGAGAGATAAACAAGGACGAAACAAAAGATGGTAACAAGGACAGACTGAGAGAGAAAGAGAGCAAGAGAGGGAGAGAAAGAAAAAGACCGTGAAAGAGGAGAAGATCACTGAGCAGCTGTTTCAGGACTTTTCCCCCGCAACGTCGTGTTGCGATCATGCATCCTAGACTTTTCTAAAATGGAGTTGTATCTTTGGAAGAATCTTTCCCCAACCCCCAAATGTGCAACATTAGTTCAATACCAGATACATATATGAATGCTACATTCCACGATCCAACCTATCCTTGAGCGATATGCTTATGGGAGATAAAAACAGAAAATGCTGGAAATACTCAGCAGGTCAGGCAGCATCTGTGGAGAGAAACAGAGTTAACGTTTCAGGTTGATGACCTTTCATCAGAACTGGAAAAAGTTAGAGATGTAACAGGTTTTAAGCAATTACAGAGGCTGGGAAAGGGGGCGGGGAGGAAAGAACTTAAGGGAAGGTCTGTGATAAGGTGGCAGGCAGGAGAGATTAAATGACAGAAGGGATGATGGCGCAAGGCAAAAGGGGATGGTAATGGGACAAGTAAAGAAACAAAAGATGGGTCTGAGGAGGTGTAAATAGGAATAGCAGAATCATTACCAACAGCTGCTGCCTGACAAAATGGGGGCAGTGGTTTTGATCTGAAATTGCTTATGGGAGAGAGGGATTGAGAGCCCTGGCTTTGACTACCTGTTGTAGCAGATTTTGATTGTCTTTTTTTGTCACATTTGCTTGGGCAGGATTTCCAACATTGACTGCAATTTTCTTGTCTAATGCTTGGGTTTACAGTTAGGTTAAAATGTTCCAGGGAAGAACATCTGTGAGTGGGCAAATCCAAAACAAATGCAGTTCCTTTTTCCCGAAGTATCTAAAGTCCTGTTGGCTCAGTTGCTACATCTGGTGTATCACCAAGCTGTGAAGACCGAAGGCCAAGAAGATCCCATGATTGACCGCTGCCGATCTCACCTGGCCAGCAGTAGGGGCACTACATTGCATCTTGGCACTCCGGTGATGGGGAGGAGAAAATCCTACTCTAGGTCGATGTCTCGTCAGTGCTGTGGTAATGTGTGTATGTGTGGGCATCAGGAAAGATAGGAACAGATTCAGACCTGACCCTTCAGCATTCTACATAGGCGCACAAGAATTGCCACTTGGACAAAGTAAAAGAAAGAAAGACTTGTATTTATGTAGTGTCTTTCACGACCTCAGGATGTTCCAAAGAGCTTTACAGCCAATGAAGTAGTTTTGAAGTGTAGTCGCTGGTGTCATGTAGGAAATGCGACAGTTAATTGGTGCACAAACAACAGTGTGATAATGACCAGATAATCTGTTGTAGTGATGTTGCTTGAGGGATAAATATTGACCAGAACACCAGGGAGAACTTCCCTGCTCCTCTTCAAAATAGTGCCATGGGATCTTTTACGTCCACCAGAGAGGTAAGTCGGAGCCTTGGTTTAATGCCTCAGCTGAAATATGGCACCTCCAGCAGTGCAGCACTCGCTCAGTACTGCACTGGAGTGTTAGCCTAGATTTTGCACTCAAGTCTCTGGAGTGGGACTTGAACCCACAAACTTTGAGCCAGAGGTGAGAGTGCTACCAACTGAACCACTGGCTGGCACATTCCATGAGCCAGGGGATTCTGGAGGAGGGGTTTGGTATATCCTTTAGTTCATTCATTCTTATTTTTTGACCCTTTGTGTTTTAATTCCTTCTTTAATTTTTTTCCCCATCTGCCTCAGGACATCCCAAAGAAAGCCAATGAAATACTTTTGAAGTGTAGTCATTGTTGTAATGTAGCAATTGCGGCCACCGACTCCATCCCTTTACCTGGCAACTGTTTGAGGCTGAACCAGACTGTTCGCAACCTTAGTGTCGTATTTGATCCCGAGATGACCTTCCGACCATATATCCGCCCCATTACCAAGGCCACCTACTTCCACCTCTGTAACATCGCCCAACTCCGTCTCTGCTTCAACTCATCTGCTGCTGAAACCCTCATCCACGCCTTTGTTACCTCTAGACTTGACCATTCCAATGCTCTCATGGCCGGCCTCCCATCTTCCACCTTGAGTTGATCCAAAACTCTGCTGGCCCTATCCTAACTTGCACCAAGTCCCGTTCACCCATCACCCCTGTGCTCGCTGACCTACATTGGCTCCTGGTCCGGCAACGCTTGAATTTTAAAATTTTCATCCTTGTTTTCAAATCCCTCCAGGGCCTCGCCCCTCCCTATCTCTGTAATCTCCTCCAGTCCTACAACCCTCCGAGATCTCTGTGCTCCTCCAATTCTGGCCTCTTGCACATCCCTGATTTTCATCGCTGCACCATTGGTGGCTGTGCCTTCTGCTGCCAAGGCCCTAAGCTCTGGAATTCCTTCGCTAAACCTCTTCGCCTCTACACCTCTCTCCTTTAAGATGCTCCTTAAAACCTACTTCTTTGACTTTGCTTTTGATCATCTGTCCTAATATCTCCTTATGTGGCTGGTTGTCAAATTTTGTTTGATAACGCTCCTGTGAAGTGCCTTGGGACGTTTAACTACTTTAGAGGCGCTATATAAATACAAGTTGTTGTTGTTCCCTGTCTCTGACAGCTCAATACGATGTGGTAAACACGTTTAATGTTAAACTATAGCTTCAACCCTGCTGCTGGATCCAGAAATTCAACAGAACCTTGTTTACATTGGAACTGCAATTTTATGCTGCTAATCTTTAAATAAGCATAGCAGTCAAATTTCTCTTCAAGCTGCTATAAAGAGCTTTCTTTCTATTATGCTGAGAAGACAGAGCCGTTTTGTTTTTCACTTGCAAAGCGGGAGAGAAAGAAAATTACTTGATAAATAATGCAGTCTGCGGCCACCTTTTGCTTTACTCCAGCTCGGCACAAAGAATTGCTCTGTGCCAATAAATTTTACATCCTCGCGCACATTTGAAATCCACAGAATGAAGAGTAAATGTTAGTGAAGGCATGGAATAAAATCGGAAAATGCTGGAAACCTGCAACAGGCCTGTCAGCATCTTAAAAAGAGAGAGAAGGCAGATGAACACATCCTTTGGCTACTTGTCATTAATGTTAGTGTTATCAGGCAGGAGGACCCCCTACCCCCCCCCATTACAAGGCAGAGCAATAGAAGAAGGTGACTGACATTATGGCCTGGAGTTTCTTGGATAGTTTTGTGGTAACTATGGCGCATGAGCGGTGTTGCGCTGTTTTTTCTTCCCAAGGTAATTCTTGCCCAACTTATGCCGGTTTTATGCCGCAACATTGGCAGGCAGTAATTTCCTCAATCACTTGCGTCACTTCCAAGACACGTCCACCAAAATCCTCTTCTGCTATTAATTTACGGAACTCCACCCTGCCATTCCAAAAGACTACCACGTGCCAATTCCCTGGATTCACGCGAATAATGCTCCGGCATAGATTTAAACCCACAAGGTGCAGCGCCACTCAAAGTCACCTGATATCGGCGCAACTGAGATTCCTGGAGTTTGATAACGATATTCTTCGTAATTTTATTTTGAATGATCTTACTGAGATACTTAACCAAAGCACTGTGGGAGTACCTTCACCACACAGACTGCAGCGGTTCAAGAAGGCGGCTCACCGCCACCTTCTCAAGGGCATTTAGGGATGGGCAATAAATGCTGGCCTTGCCAGCGACACCTACATCCCAGTAACGCATAAAAAGAAACTGCTGTCAGTCTTAGTGCACCTGAAAATTTCAGACCTTTGCCGCACCCCTATACATTCAAAAAGAGCTGAAATGGCCTTCCCAATGTGCATAAAACAAGCACTCTACTTGGAGCTCCGACGTGGCAAGAGAGCCCCAGGTGGGCAGAGGAAACGCTTCAAGGACACCCTCAAAGCCTCCTTGAAAAAGTGCAACATCCCCACCGACACCTGGGAATCCCTGGCCCAAGACCGTACAAAGTGGAGGAGAAGCATCCGGGAAGGCGCTGAACGCCTCGAGTCTCTTCGCCGGGAGCAAGCGGAAGCCAAGTGCAAGCAGTGCACGTCAACCCAAGCACCCCACCCACTCGCCCCTTCAACCACCGTCTGCCCCACCTGTGACAGAGACTGTGCAGGTCCCGCATTGGACTCATCAGTCACCTGAGAACTCATTTTTAGTGTGGAAGCAAGTCATCCTCGGTTCTGAGGGACTGCCTAAGAAGAAGACATAGTACTGGAAGAGGAGCAGCAGAGGTAAGAGGCACTGAGAGTGATATGCCATGGTAGAAGGTACTGACGGAGCGAAACTATTAGCAGAACAACACAATAGGCTGAGAAATTCCTCAGAACGATCACGTTCCACAAGAGTTACTTTGCATGAAGTGTGGCGGAAACCCTGTTCATCCGAAGAATTTCCTGGGCAATATCGCTCCAAAGTGATACTACATCTAGTAGAGATGTTAACCTCAGAAGGGCCTTCTCAAACATTTATCATGTTAACAATGGCATTTTGACACTAATGTTGGATGCTACTCAAGGGCAACACGGTGGCATAGTGGTTAGCACTGGTGCCTCACAGTGCCAGGGACCCTGGTTCAAATCTGACCTCGGATGACTGTCTGTGTGGAGTTTGCACATTCTCCCCGTGTCTGCGTGGGTTTCCTCCGGGTGCTCCGGTTTCCTCCCACAGTCCAAAAATGTGCGGGTTAGGTTGATTTGGCTATGATAAATTGACCCTTAGTGTTAGGGGGGGATTAAATATGTGGGGTTATGGGGATAGGATGGGATATGTTAGGGGGAATTAAATATGTGGGGTTACAGGGGTAGGGTGGGATATGTGTACTGTGGGGATTAAAGCAGGGACAGGGTACTGGATTTGGATGATCAGCCATGATCGTATTGAATGGTGGAGCATGCTCGACGGGCCGAATGGCCTACTCCTGCTCCTAGATTCTATGTTTCTATGTGTGAAAATTAGTCTGTTACTGGCCAAGCAATGGAACAACTACTTTTTTTAGTTACATGTAGCAACGAGAAGCTAAACCTTAAATAATCTCCTCTCCAGTAGGCCTGGTTGTAAAATGTCAAGGATCTCAAATGGACAACTGAGTTCAAACCCAGATTGAACTGCGATTTGTACTTCCTTTCCCTCATTATGCAAGTTTTGGTGTGCTTACCAGGCCATTAAGTGATGCAATGCTGCTGCTGTGAAGCATCAGCGTGCTCTAGTTCACACTTCACACATGCAAGTTTAATGATTTTATTAAAGTAGTTCAGCAAACAGCAACAACAACTTGTATTTATATAGCGCCTTTAACGTAGTAAAACGTCCCAAGGCGCTTCACAGCAGTATTATAAGACAAAAAATTTGACACCGAGCCATATAAGGAGAAATTAGGGCAGATGACCAAAAGCTTGGTCAAAGAGGCAGGTTTTAAGGCGAAGTAACGGTCTGCCAGCGTTACTTCGCTGGAAGTGTGGTGGAGAAAACACGTGTGAACAGGGTTTCTGCCATACATCCTGCAAAGTAACTCTTGTGGACCGTGATCGTTCTGAGGAATTTCTCAGCCTATTGTGTTCTGCTGATAGTTTCGCTCCGTCAGTACCTTCTACCATGGCATTATCACTATCAGTGCCTCTTTCCTCTGTCTTAAAGGAGGAAAGAGAGGTAGCGAGGCGGAGAGGTTTAGGCAGGGAATTCCAGAGCTTAGGGCCGAGGCAACAGAAGGCACGACCACCAATGGTTGAGCGATTATAATCAGGGATGCTCAGGAAGGCAGAATTAGAGGACGACAGATATCTCGGTGTGGTGGTGGTTGTGGGGGGGCGTTGTGGGGCTGGAAGAGATTACAGAGATAGGGAGAGGCGAGGCCATGGAGGGATTTGAAAACAAGGATGAGAATTTTCAAATCAAGGCGTTGCTTAACCGGGAGACAATGTAGGTCAGTGAGCACAGGGGTGATGGGTGAACGGGACTTGGTGCGAGTTAGGACACGGGCAGCTGAGTTTTGGATGACCTCAAATTTACGTAGCGTAGAACATGGGAGGCCAGCCAGGAGTGCATTGGAATAGTCAAGTCTAGAGGTAACAAAGGCATGGATGAGGTTTTCAGCAGCGGATGAGCTGAGGCAAGGGCGGAAATGGGCGATGTTACGTTGGTGGAAATAGGCGGTCTTTGTTATGCCGCGGATATGTGGTCGGAAGCTCATTTCAGGGTCAACTATGACACCAAGGTTGCGAACAGCATGGTTCAGCAATACAGACACGCACAGTAAGTCTTTATTTGATGAGGTTAATACACTACTTTAAACAACAACAACTTTATTTTATAGAGCATGGCAAAATGACCCAAGGCTCTTCACAGGAGCGTAATCAGACAACAAAATTGACAGCAAGCCAATGAAGGAGACATTAGGACAGGTGACCAAAAGCTTGGTCGAAAACTTTTAAGGAACGTCTGAGAGGTGGAGATGATTAAGGAGGGAATTCCTGAGCTGATAGCCTAGGCGGCTGAAAAGTAGCTCATAAAGTGTCTACAGATGTAACACAAATGGGCAAAAATTGTTGGCACTACATTTGTGCCAGTTTTACACTGGTTTTTACATTCCGGCTTCGGCAAATGAGCTCAGCAAGAAATTTTGTGGAAGTTCAACACCAAAACTGTGTCCAAGTGCGATCCATGAAATTTGGAATTGATATGACTTACCACCTCTCTCAGAAATGACTTCAAGTATTTTGCCCGCATTAAGATTTCAGTGCAGTGACCATTGTTATGCAGACAAATGCAGCAGCAACTTTGTGCACAGCAGTACTTACAAACGGCAATGAGGTGAATGATGAGCTGATTGGGATTGTTTGAGGGAAGAATGTTCATGACTATAGAAAAAGTGGCTTGCAATTCACCATAAGCTTAGACTGTTGTACTCCGGATCCACCAGTGGCAAATTTGCTTGAAGAATAATGAGAATAGGCAGTAGTGAGCAGCCCAAGTCTTTAATATAGATGGTTGTAGGTTGAACTGATGGGCAGAACCAAGCACAGATTCAAATTATAGAGAGCTGATTCGCCTAAACGACTGCTTTTATATCTGCATGGTTAGTGCATTAGATGGAACAGTGACCCCCTCCTCCCCACCCTATGCATTGCTGTCGTACGAACAATACGGAAACCAGAGGGTTTTAGTCTTCAGTTGCTCAAGCAGTCTGTGACCCTTGTGCTATTTCACATTTACTACTGTGATTTTAATAAGGTGTAAATGGACACGTTGTGATCACTTCAGAACGCATAGGATTAATGATCCAAATTACTTAATAAAGTCACATTCAGACGGTAGTGTGGCTAGGTAACGCGCTGCCGTCAGATACATAACTTCTGTTGCATTTCACTTTGCACCAGTGACCCTTGACACTGTCAGAACTGCATAATTGAAAAGCACTTAATGAGGGCAGCACGATTATTTCTTCATTTAAACTGCAAACTACAATTCCTGTGATTGCACCAAACATACTGAGCCCACCAGCGCTATTTTGTAATGGTCTAAGTGGTTGTGCCAATCACAGTGCCATTAGTTCAGCAAACTCGATCTCGCCATTGAGTTTAAGGGGGGTGCGGAGCTGTGATAATTAGATGTCCCACTTTTTCGGCGAGGGTCTCTGTGGATCAGCGCAAAAGTCCCAGGAAATTATGGCGTACATAATGGCATAAGTTACTCATGACATAATTTCCTGGAATTTCTGCATCATAATAATGGTGCAGGCCATAGATGCCATTAGGTTCCAATAAATTGCGGCCCATTATCATGAACAGGAGGAAAAGGGAAAGACTTTCATTTTTATGTCTCTCGGAAAGAAAATAAATCTGATGGTGAGCAGTATGCCAGAGAGGAACAAAACTTCTGGCATAAAGAAAGACTTGCATTTATATAACGCCTTCATGACCTCAGGACCTCCCCAAAGCACTTTACAACCAATGATGTACTTTTGAAGTGTAGTCACTGTTGTAATGTAGGAAACGCAGCAGCCAATTTGCACACAGCAAGGTCCCACAAACAGCAATATGATAATGACCAGATCATCTGTTTTAGTGCTGTTGGTTGAGAGAGAAATATTGACCAGGACAATGGGGAGAACTCACCTGCTCTTCTTCGAATAGTGCCATCAGATCTTTTACATGCATCTGAGAGGGCAGACGAGGCCTTGTCATATGAAAGACTGCACCTCCAGTGGTGCAGCACTTCTTCAGTACTATCTGCTTAAATGAATGCGGCAGCAACTTCGAGGCTCATTGCATTGGGGAGGGGGAAGAGAAATGTAGTTTCATTGATTGTTCTTTGTTTCCATTCTCGTGTGTCCATTGCACTTGCAAAATGGCGATCCAATTTCAAAGGTCCTGCCGGACAGCAGAATTAAAAGATAATATGTAAACACGAGGCAACTGTACGCACAAGTTGGTTTGGCATCCCACCCTCAAAACCCCAGATAAAGTGCGTTTACAGAAACAGTTCCATGCCCCAGAGTCCAGCTGCCATGGAAGACACCCAGATTATATTACTGGGAGGTTTGACAGCAGTGGGAGCAACAGAAAAGCAACTTGTGCAATGTTTTTACGTCCCAGTTTGCAACTTAGTTCTCGTCGCCATACTTTCCCGAATGGGCAGGGAAGATTAGTATGAGCTGGTGGGCAGAGACTGATTTATTGGCCGCGATAGTTTGCCCGTAGCCAGAAACCACGACTGCCCCACCACTCATTGTGATGTTGCCCAGAGGAGTTTCTGCTCAAAACACACTGTCTTAACTCAGTCTCAGATCCTCAGGAAGCAGAAACTTTAGCTTTATTGTGCCAAAGTCAGGGCTGCCATCAGATATTGGGCATCAAAGTAAATGCAGCAAGAAAGAAAAAGATTGGGGAATAAATAGAACCCACAGCGTTGGAGCTGGCTATGGGCTGCTGCAAATGCAGCCAGTAGTTAATAAGAAATACGTGTATCTTTGAAAAATAAAACTTTTAATGCAATATTAAAAGAAAATTGCAAATTTACATTTCATGTTTCCATCCACTGCCTCAGCTTTGTGATAAGTTGGAATTCACTTTTAATCTCGTCGCTCAGCCTGGCTTCCAAAGGAATGGTTTGGCTTTAATGAACTCAGAGATTTACTTAAAACCTTTTCTATGATTAACTTTAATCAGAATCCTGCAAGTGGATTAATAAATCCCGGTCTTTCGAATGGTACAGTGAAGGAAGATGTGAAAGGATAAGCACATCAGTCGTTTCTGAATGTAAAATGCCTTGCGGAAGTTAATCATTAAAGCTCTCGCTAATTCCTTTGTAGGTGCAAATTGAAGTATTGCAAGAGCCGTGGCATTTTGCTGACTGCATCAACCAGCATTTGCCAGCTTTGTCCCTTCCACAGTCGCCCGTAATGCTTGGAGACTCGGGGGATTAATTTAGTTCCTCCGCACTCAATTACTTTAGTAGCTCTTATCTCTGAACATGCACCGAGCACTGATTGGGGTACTGCTATCTTTTCTGAGGAGAGTAGGCTTCAGTCTCTTCCTACCTATTTACGGCCAAGTTGTTAACATGACAGATGTCTGATTATCGATGCCATCCCTTGGCATTACCTCTTTGACAAGCAGCCATTTGTGTGGTAGCAGGTAACAGGCTCGTAATAAGAGGCAGTGAAAGTGTCATTCTGGAGCAGCAGGGTCCCAGTTGGGCTGGCTGATTTGACTAAACAATGGATGTGTTTCTGCCGAGGCGAGTTCAATTGCTTGCTCGTCAATCCTTGGTGTCGACCTTTATTGTCTTTCTGCAAAAAAGCCACTTTTTTTTAATGGCACATATAAACCTGTATCTGCTTGCAAAAACACAGGCTTTGTTTGTTGGTGAGCTGCAAAGAGTAAGTTCCGACTAGATTTTTGCGGCCATTCATAGTCAATGGGTGGACATCTGACCCAAAAATGTAATGTGGCGCAAACATATAAATGCTAATGACACAGCAGTACAAAAACTTACCCCTCCCTTTCGTGCTAATGGGAATCTTGAACTAACAGTGAATGCAGTCTCTTGCCAAAGTGACTGTAGTGCGGCCTGTAGCTGTCGGAGGAGTAGGTCTGTAGCTATCACAGTAAAACACCAAGAAACTATAATCTGTTGAATTGGTCCAAGCAGGCCTAAAGAACAGAGGTGAGCTAAAAATTAAACTTTGATAGTGTGCAGGAAGATGTTCAAAGCGACCGAGAACAATTTGGGTTGAAGACAAAAAAGGAGCTTGAGAGGCTTGGTACTGGAGTGGAGTGAATCTCAGTAAAGTGAAGCAGAGGCCTAGTGCTCCAAATATGTTGAAGAATGTTGTTGACTTTTGATTCTCAGAGTGTCCACTAGTAATTGTTCTGAATACCACTTCAGAGTAGGATCGGAACTGCTTTCTTAATGCTTGTGCCTCACAGCGGGTTGGCTCTAATTACAGATTATGGGTTCTGCAGCGTGTATGTCTTTAATGCTGTAAGAGGCCACTGAAGTGATATCAGAAGCTGCAGACACCACTTCATCACTGAGCGCTTTGTTGTCAGTCAGGCATGAGCACTACGCCATTGTGAGTGTGGAAAACACGGGGTTTACGTCATTAACCGGACTCTGGAATCCAAGCTGTATTAGATTGTAGGTTAATCAACCACGGTAGGCACTGTGTCTGAACCCAATCATGTTCCCACCTGAAATCCCGACATATACTTTCCAGCAAGAATCACTTGATGGTGACCAGGAGCAGGACTTTACTGATTTCACTTTCCACCCCCACTCCCCTACCATCCCACTCAATTTTAGTCAGTCAAAAGAACCAGAGCCGACATGAGGAAAATATGTTTTACGCAGCGAGTTTTATGATCTCGAACTCACTGCATGAAAGGGTGGTGGAAGCAAATTTAATAGCAACCTTCGAAAGAGAATTGGATAAATACTTGAAGGGAAAAAATTTGCAGGGGCTATGGGGAAAGAGCAGGGTTGTGGCTCGACTTGCGTGATGGTTCAAATGGCCTCTTTCTGTGCTGTATCATTCTGTGATTCTATGAAGCAACCCCACCCACGGGGTGAGATTTAGCTAATCCAGTGCAGATGAGGCTTCTAGCCTACGACCTTCCTGGTCTGTCTGGCTCAGTTTCAGACTAGGCCATGCACTTAGCAACTCACCTATCAGGTGAGTGTTTTCAGATTTTTAACATGGCAACTGTACCACACTCATAATTTTTAGGATCTTGCAGGCTAATGCACAACAGGCACCAAAAAGAAGAAGGTCGAGCCTCCCTCTAAAGGCCGAAAGGGCCGTTTCACATTACATGATTCTGTTACTCTTGGATAATCTAATCAGAACTAATTGCTGCAGCCCAGTTCCCCACCAGTTCTTGGGCTCTGGCACTTCCAAAGCAGATATCTGCACCAAATTATTCTTTTTATCGAGGTAATTGCATGGTGCTGATTGCGTAGAAATGTACAAGATTTGTAATGACAAGTGTGTGTTGTAGAAATCACATCATGAAAATAATACTGCCGATTTGAGGGGAATGGTGGTAATTTTTTTACAGTACTGTGCTTATGTGCTATTCCTGATTTTCATTTATTTTTGTGTGTGGGAAAGTTTTTAGCGTCCTGTAGTGTTAATCTTGTGAACATCAGTTGTTTTGAAACAATTTCTATCATTCAGTATTTGCAACAAATAAAAGTTTTCACAAAGATAAGTGCAAATGAGGGAGACCAACTGCCCATTCAACGCAGCCTTCTGTAGAAATCTACAGTCTCTATCAGAGCATCGAACTACGTCGTGAAGGACTCCACAGATTTTGCCTCCACTATTTTACCAAGAAGACCAGGGGGTCGGGAAACCCGGCAGTGAAAGGAAGGCGGGAGCTGCCAACTGCACAAGCTAAGTGTCTTTTTCAGCACCCCGCCCCAACGGTCAACTTCCCCTCCCCTCCACCGCCCTCCCCAAACCCTCCCGATTGCCGACCTCTCCCCCCTCCCCCCTCACCTCCCCCCCTCACCCCAGCCCTCCCCTCACCCCAGCCCTCCCCTCACCCCCAGCCCTCCCCCCACAGCCCTCCCCCTCCCCCCACAGCCCTCCCCCTCCCCCCACAGCCCTCCCCCTCCCCCCACAGCCCTCCCCCCCAGCCCTCTCCCCTCCCCCCCAGCCCTCTCCCCCTCCCCCCCCCCCCCAGCCCCCTCCCCCCCAGCCCTCTCCCCCTCTCCCCCCTCCCCCCAGCCCTCTCCCCCTCCCTCCCCCCCAGCCCTCTCCCCCTCCCTCCCCCCCAGCCCTCTCCCCCTCCCCCCCAGCCCTCTCCCCCTCCCCCCCAGCCCCCTCCCCCCCAGCCCTCTCCCCCCCAGCCCTCTCCCCCTCCCTCCCCCCCCCCCAGCCCTCTCCCCCTCCCCCCCCCCCAGCCCTCTCCCCCTCCCCCCCCCCCAGCCCTCTCCCCCTCCCCCCCAGCCCTCTCCCCCTCCCCTCCAGCCCCTCCTCCCGATGGCTGCCTCTCTCTCTCCTTCCGATTGCGGCCTCTATCTCTCCTCCAGATCGCGGCCTCTCTCCCTCCCTCCTGCAAATTGCTGGGGACCGTCCTCAAGGGTTCCCCGGCTGCAGCCTCCATTTGGACGGCTGTCGGGCAGGAAACGGAACAAAAAAAAGTCAATGAGGTCCTGCCGTTAAGCTTGGCCTTGCCAGTTTCTTCAGCCATTTTCAGCCTCCCTGTACCCGCCCCACCTCCCCGTAAATATCGGGGCCTGTATGTTTTCTGTGACATAATAAAACCGTTTTTTATTTTGTTTTAGCTTTATATAGTGCCTCCTTTAATTCACTCATAATAATTAAAGAGTAAACCGCCTATTGCATTCAAAATCCCAGCCTCACCCTCGATCAATACAAATGTTGGCAAGAACAGATCAATCTAGTCTCCAAGCAGATAACTTGAGGTAGAAGCCTGGTTATGCAATTCAAATGCAAACAAATATGTGGTTTGTTACTTCATATGTGTGATTGGCAGCTTCTTTTTAGTTCAGCTGACAGTTATTCAAACCAACAAAGTGCCGGTAGTTGTATCAAGGGTATTTAATTAGCTTCGGGTGTTCAAATCAGAGAGTTGGTTTGGAACAACAAGGAGAAAAGTCGGAATGAAATCCACAGATTTTTGTTGGGTAAGTGTATCAAGGGATGTGGAGCAAAGACGGGGAAATGGAGTTGAGGTGCAGATCAGCCATGATCTAATAGAACGGCGGAACTAGCTTGAGAGGCTGAATAGCTTACTCAGGTTTCTATTTATTTTTTCCCTTGTTTTGAAGATGTGAGGAGATCCTTGGAGGTTCAGGATCGGTCGAGTAGCAAAAGAAATTTAAGGGAGGGTTTCTGTTTTATTGTCTGGGGGAAATTTTAAAAACTTAATTCGATATCAGCGGCATGAAGATAATCTTAAGGCCATCGGGAGCTAAGACTCACCCATGCGAATAGTCTGAAATATGAAAGCTGAAATAACTACAGTAAGAAGGGCAAAAAAGACCCAAAAAGTAGCATTTTCAACTATATATAGGACATTGCACGTAGCATTAGCCAGTAATATACTGAGAGATTGATGTGATGTTGCAAACCGGATGAGAAATACACTGCTGCTGGGAACACATTCCAAAGTGATTGATACAGAGGAACATTATAGTTTCCTATTTGTCATTTATAGGCCAGCTCAATATTAATTCCAGTGGTTTGGGGTTTACATATTTATTGCTAGGACCTCTTGTCTGTAAAGGGGAGTTTTCTTTGTTAAATATGTGTGTGTGTGTGCAGTATGTATAATGTCATTGTAATAAAGACCATAGCAGCCTACTGCAAGTGTGAGGGTGTATTCTTTCACTTCTCAAGGATGATCCTGTGGTATCTTCATTTCTAATGCTATATTTCCATCATTAACTGATTTTTCCGGTGTACCTCCCTGACCAGTTTATCCTAACATTAAGTAAGGATGTGCACTAGCTATGCTAAGAAGTCTTTATATAAATGTACAAGAGGAGGCAATCAGTACTTCAGTCAAATTACAGTCCAGTCCATTAAGTTAATGAGACCTTGATGACCCATTTTGCACCTGTCCAAAGAAAGGCCAAGATCTTTATCTGCTGCAGATAACTAAATATAAAGTGGCTTGTACAAAAATGGGTCAGAAAAGGTTCCAATTCATAATTATCAAACAGTTATGTTCATATCAATTCCCATTTCATAATTGATGGTTAATTACATATAATTTGACTTATAAATTTTATATTTTACAAATGCCGCCTACCCTTTTGCTTCACTGTGCAAAATATTAGAGGAAAAAATTGAAAATACAAAATATATAGAAAGCTGATTGCAGCGAGACAAAAGATTACAATTGCAAAATTATTGCACGAATCATGGCCTAATTGTGTAGGCCTACTGTGCACACCCTGATTTGATTTAGACCGATTACATTCTTTGTTGCTGGGATGTGAGTCTGATTGCTTTATAGTTCATGAGACACAACTTCCAGTTACATTCTCAGGAAGCAGAGCAGTAACACTGTGGAGTTCTCCGCGCTTCTCCGTCCTTTTGGGCGTGACTTTCTCAGTCCTACTAAGATGGCCCTCTAGTTCTGATGAAGGGCCACAGCCAAACTGTTAACTTAGCATCCACTTT
The DNA here is from genome assembly GCA_030390025.1 of Squalus acanthias. Taxonomy (NCBI): domain Eukaryota; kingdom Metazoa; phylum Chordata; class Chondrichthyes; order Squaliformes; family Squalidae; genus Squalus; species Squalus acanthias. The sequence continues at coordinate 20,278,161 of CM059432.1, read as the reverse complement.
CAGATGCTGATTGAGCTGCTGCACATTGCCAACAGTCTGTGCTTTTGTTTTACAATCTTACCTGTGCTATGTAGGCCTGTTGCTTAAAATCACCTCACAGCAAGGCTTGATGTGTCGACACCTTTATCACTGACACCACAATTTTCCCCATTAGTTTAATCTTCAGTTTCATCCTTGTACAAGGGATTTGTCTGTGATTTTCCCCAGTAATTCTGGAGCCATGCAGCGTAATTGTCTATGTGTCTATGGGCGATGTTCTCAATTATACAGCAGATGATGGTCCATATAGCCAGTTACATTAGGTACAGCTGCCTGCTGTGATTTGCAGATTATGTTCTTTAGAACTGCAGAAACTTGCACTACACATCTGCAGAATTACTAATAAGAGAGAGTCTGCCAGTGTGAATCATGGCATAATGTAATAACTTGTGGTCTGCTGGAATATATACAAAAGGTGCTCATTTTCATTTCACTGTATGTTTTTATCATACATAGTATACAGAATGCACATCCCAGAAGCCTTCTGATGGTGCTTGATCTCTGTTAAACTAACGCGTTTCAGAAAAACAATTAGAATCTCTTGCTTTTAATCCTAAACGCAGAGCTCTCAGCATTTGTCAAGCTAACCATATGTCTGTTCTTTTTTATGAGTAGGTGTTAAGTGGTTCATCAAACTACTAAATATTTTCTTCTATATATGGATTTATTTGGACGAACCCCCTGCGATCACTCCCATCTCTGCTCCCCGATCTCTCTCCAAACCCCCGCGATCACCCCCAACCTCTGCCCCGATCTCTTTCCGGCTTCCTGCGATCACCCCCCGACCCTCCAAGCCGTGCTGTACCCACCCCCGGGCGATCTCTACCCTGAGCAGCAGCAAAGCTACCTGCTCCTGGGTTGTGGCCTCTTCTGCAGTCTTCCCTGCCCGTCACGGAGCCAAGCCTGTCAAATCAGGCTGGCTTCCGGGCAGGGATCCTGTTGGGAAAAAAATACTCCGACCAAAATTCCCCCGCCCGCCCCCCTCAGACTTGGAAATCCCGCCCCAGTAAAGATCAGGGCCATTGTTTCCCCATTTAATACCAGTCACTGCACTCCAAAAGTTATTCGTCATATGAAGCATTTTGATAGTGATAAGATGTAATATAAATGCAAATATTTCTTTAAAGTCAGGGATAAGAAAAAGCCCATCAAAATTCATCCCTTTAGTATGTTAACTCTTTCATCATGGCATTTAATTGTATTGTTAATAACCAAATGTTTTGACCTTTTTTTAAACTGCACTACTAGCTAGCTTCTTAAATTCCTTTCCCCTACCCCTTCCACCCTCACCTCCAACAACTAAAGTGAGTGTGGAAGTTTTACATGCCGAGTAGAGCTCTTTCTTAAACATAGAATCGTGTCAAAGAAGGCTTTTTAATAAAGTTTACTTGTTACAAGGGAAGGTTCTGACACAGTCAAGTTGCTATGTCAGAATGCTTCAAATCTTACAAGATTTGAACATACTTTATACAAAAAGAACACAGAACAGGCCATATGACATAGCATTAAACATCCTATTAATGAGGCACAAACTTGTGAGTTATTGCATAGGTTTTCGTTATAATAATGAGCAGAAATTCCTTAAAGATCAGATAACCAGACCTTCCTTGTGGGATCCGTTTGTTCAATGTTCATTCTCTAATCTGTGGGTTGATGGCTTACCTTATCTCATCCTGAGCTGGTTAGAACTAATTGATGCCTTATTTTGCTAAGCTTTTCTTAGATAAGGAATTCTGAGTTGTCACCTCCTTGTAGCTAATTAGAATGATTTACTTATTATGGTGACTCCTACTGTCGGCCATTTTGAATTCCCTTTTTAAATTCTTTTCTCAGAGAAGCCATTTTGTTTGTGTCTTAAAAGTAAACTGCACTTCCACATGAGCAACTCATGGACTTCTTTGTTATTAAGATTAAGACCATCTGCTGAGCACTCTCTTTGCTTCCCCCCTTCCCCTTGCCTACCAAGCCAAACCAAACCTGGGTCCACCCACCCTATCCTTGATCCTGCTTCTTCCTCTATTTTCTCTCCCATCTCCTGTCACGCCCTCTCCAAGCTCACCTTATCCACAAAGTCCACCTTCTGCTATTGTATGCTCATTCCTACTAAACTGTTTACCATCCACCTTTGCTTCCTGGCTCCTATGCTAGCTCATAATATATATGGTTCCTTCTCTTCATGTACTGTCACCCTCCCTTACAAAACCACTATCAATCACCCCCTCCTTAAAAATACCCACCCTCGACCCCCCTTGTCTTTGTTATCTACCGCTCCATCTCCAACTTGCCCTTGCTTGGTTCCACACTTATCTATCCAGCCACAGCCCCTGCATCCCTACCTCTAGAGTCCCCCAAACATCTATCTGCATCTAGTCTTGGATAAGCCACAATTTCCAACATTTAAACATTGGGAAGACCGAAGGCATCATCTTCAGCTCCTGACACGAAATCCGCACTCGCCACTGATTCCATTCCCATTCCTGAACGTTGTCCCAGGCTGAACCAGACTCTTTGCAACCTCGGAAACCTATTTCAACCTGAGCTGAACTTCCAACCTCGTATCCTCTCCATCACAAGGACTGTCTACTTCCACCTCTGTAATATCGCCCACCTCTGTCCTGCCCCAGCCCATCTTTTGCTGAAGCCCTCATCCATTCCTTTTGTCACCTCCATACTCAACTATTCCATTGCTCTCGTGGCCAGCCTCGAGAGCAATGGAATAGTTGACTCTGGAAACTTTAGCTCATCCACAACTCTGCTGCCCGTATCCTATTCTGCTCACCCATCACCCCTGCCTTATTGACCTACATTGGTTCCCGATTCCCCCAATGCATCCAATTTAAAATTATCATCCTCATGTTTATATTCCTTCATGGTCTCACTAATCCTTATCTCTTAACATTCTCCTGCCTTACAACCCTCCCTTCCCACCCCTGAACTTCTTGTTCCTTGACTCTGGCCATTTGTGTGACCCCCATTCATTTGCCCCACCATAATAGGCAGTCACTGCAGCCATCGAGGCGCTACACTCGTTGCTTGAGCCGCACCACATCTTCACCTCTCCTCCATTAAGACCACCTTTAAAACCCGCCTCTTTGACCAAGCTTTTGGCCACCCCTACTAGTATCTCCTTTTCCTCAGCTTTTCTTTCTGATTACACCTCTGTAAGGCATGCTGGGGTGCTTTTCTATGTTATAGGTGCTATATAAATGCAAGTTGTTGTATGTTTCCCGATCAGCCTGATCACTGCCTTCAAATTTCTATGTGCTCTGAAGCCCAGAACCCTCCTCTGCTGATAGTACTTACAGCTCTGCTTTCTTTCTTTCCCTACACTGATGAGTGATCTCCATGTCCCTGCTCTCCCCGCCCGCTCATATATCTTCTGCTCCCACCGGACTTCCTTCTTTCAAGTCGGGTGCTGTCCTTACTGCCACGCTTGATTATTCCTTGCTTTAGGGACATTATTGTTGTAGGAAGTACTTCCTGAAGAAATTCAGCAATGCTGGTTGCTCTCCTGCTGCTTTCGAAGCTGTTGCATTTGATAGCAGGCTGGTTCCTGTAGCAGACAGGTCCACTTGAAAACAACCCTGCAATCAGGTGTTTTAAAGTGACCATGACTTGAGCAGAGCTCAGTCTTGCTTCCAATAGTAAACTACCTGTGTTGTATCATTATTGTTTTTGCCAATGTGTTGTAAATTGAAAATGAGATGCTCTTTGCTGAGCTCTGAAAAGAATAATTTTGTCTTTGTGTGGGGAAATCTGAGACAAATATAGAAATACTGTCTGGAGATAGCTGCTTGTTTCAAGAGGAGGCAGCCTGTCACTGTTAATAGGGCTTCAAGTAACCAAAATCAAATCAGATCAAGTTTCTTGGCTGGTCCCTCAGGCTGCTAAAATAAGTGTGCAAATTTGCCAATGGTGGTAGATGGAAATTGTTGTCTGTGATTACCGCAACCATTAAAGGCATGTCACGTCAGACTGAAATTTCAATAGGTTGTGTTTAAGATCTGGCTTATTAAACAATCCTCTAGTCAGTGAAGCGGCTACTGTCTACACTCCATCCTGAGTGATGGAAATAATTAGTATAATTTTAATATAATTACTGGCTAATTGAGGGAGAATCAAGGGAACATGCGAATGTTAAAGGACTGCTTTTGATCTGGAGTATCAATAGCCTGCTCATTTTCCGTACTTTTCGTTTTCCCTTGTTTCACCATTGGCAGTGCTGCCAAGGTCCTAAGCTCTGGAATTCCCTCCCTAAACCTTTCTGCCTCTCTACCTCTCTTTCCTCCTTTAAGACGCTCCTTAAAACCTACCTGTTTGACCAAGCTTTTGGTCATCTGCCCTAATATCTCCTTATGTGGCTCGGTGTCAAATTTTGTTTGATCGCGCCCCTGTGAAGCGCCTTAGGATGTTTTACTATGTTAAAGGCGCTATATAAATGCAAGTTGTTGTTGTTGTTTATTTCTACATCATGGCGTTGAGATGGGACGGAAACAAGCCTCAGTTGAAGAAAGAACTTGCATTTATGGAGCATCTTTCACATCCTCAGGATGTCGCAAAATGCTTCACACTCTTGTCTTGTAGACAAGTGTGGCAGCCAATTTGCACGCAGCAAGGACCCACAAGCAGCAAGGAAATGAATGACCATTTAATCTGTCTTATTTGGTGCTGTTGGTTGAGGGATAAATGTTGGGCAGGACACTTGGAGAACTCCCCTCCTCTTCTTGAATAATGCCGTGGGATCGTTCTGCGTCCAGAAAGATGGCACCACACTACAGTACTCCCTCAGCACTGCACTGCTATATCAATCAGCCTAGATTATGTGCTCAGGTTTCAAGAGTGGGGCTTGAACCCACGATCTTGTGACCAAGAGGGGAGAGTGCTACCAGCGAGCCAAGCTTAACGCTTGTTAAAAGAACTCAAGATTGCCTTATTTTTGAGACAGTTTAAAATATGTGTAATTAAGTATTTGAATTGATGATTATTCTGCTGTATTACTTTTGCTTCTGTCTAATTATAAATATCTTGCACATAAAATCCACTTCCGAATTTTAGATTGAAAGATGCATTCTGACAGCATGTTATTTTCCACCCTTGGACATGACGGTCGTGCTTGTCGAGCAGCCCATGCCTCCTCTGGTGTGAAATATCATTACTCCCACTCGTAGCATTCAAAAATGTCATAGTTTCGGATCACAGGACACATGGGTCTGCCTACAGGTACTGGGGTGAACATGGAGAGAGAGGGAGAATAACTGAATTGTAACTGTTCCAAACAGAGACTGTTTTGCTGGGGCCTGTACCTTCCCCAGTAACTGGGAAGGTCTGTAGAGATCAGCAGCAGCAAAACAGCTTGGCTGGCCTGTATGGGTTGGCATGGACACACATGCTTTAGACGCTCAGCTCCCAGCAGGCAAAATGGATGACCATGTCTGACGGTAAGCTGCTTTGTATTCAGGTTGTCAACAGGTCAACTTTTGGTTGATTTTGGCAAATCTCGCCTTTGATGTCACCAGCACCACTTTGCTTAGTTTGTTGCCAAATTTGAATATAAATGCCCTGTAAGAAATTGTGTGACCCCCTGGGTGGTGTATCATTGTGCATCAGTTTTTCTTTCTCCTTATTTGAAATGCTGCTTTTAGCTTCATCTTCAGTAAACCTTTTAAAAGAAAGAACGAAAGAACTTGCATTTATGTAGCGCCTTTCATAACCAGAGGACGTCCCAAAGCGCTTTACAGCCAATTAAGTCATTTTTTGAAGTGCAGTCACTGTTGTAATGTAAGAAACGTGACAGCCAATTTGCGCACAGCAAGATCCCACAAAAAAGCAACGTGATAATCACTAGATAATCTGTTTTTAGGTGTTGGTTAAGGGGTAAATATTGGCCAGGACACCTGGGAGAATTTCCCTATTCTTCTTCAAAATAGTGCCATGGGATCTTGAGAGGGCAGACGGGACCTTGTTTTAACATCCCATCCGAAAGATGTCACCTCCGACAGTGCAGCACTCCCTCAGTACTGCGCTGGAGTGTCAGCCTAGGTTTTGTGCTCAATTCTCTGGAGTGGGGCTATATTCTATATTCAAGAAGGAGATAGATATATTTCTTAAGGCTAAAGGGATCAAGGGATATGGGGAGAAAGCAGGGACAGGGTACTGAATTTGGATGATCAGCCATGATCTCATTAAATGGCGGAGCAGACTCGAGGGGCCGAATGGCCTACTCCTGCTCCTATCTTCTATGCTTCTAACCCACGACCTTCTGACTCCGAGGTGAGAGTGCTGTCCACTGAGCCACAGCTAACCGCCGTACCGTGGCTGCAGTGTGTACCATCTACAAGATGCACTGCAGCAACTCGCCAAGGCTTCTTCAGCAGCACCACCCGCGACCTCTTCCATCTAGAAGGACAAGGGCAGCAGGCGCATGGGAACACCAGCACCTCCAAGTTCCCCTCCAAGTCACACACCATCTTGACTTGGAAGTGTATCGCCGATCCTTCATCATCGCTGGGTCAAAATCCTGGAACTCCCTCCCTAACAGCACTGTGGGAGTACCTTCACTACACGGACTGCAGCGGTTCAAGAAGGCGGCTCACCACCACCTTCTCAAGGGTAATTAGGGATGGGCAATAAATGCTGGCCTTGCCAGCGACGCCCACATCCCAGGAACTAATAAAAAAAACCTTAAAGCTCAATCATTTAGCAACTGATCCTGTGACCAGACCCTACCCATGTAACCTTTCTAGATTTCAGCCGGTCATTTGCATCAGCCATTTGAGAAGCTAATAACTCCCCTGTTGGTGGGCTGCAGGGTTTGAATGCTGAATTTACAAACTTGAAGGTGTCTGCTGATTGGAATCATTTATTAAAGCAGCAGTCATTACTCCCTGTGACTCCACACACAATCAGTTTGGACTTTATTTGCACTTGTTGAGTAATTTGCAGCTCGTCATGTTGATGGCTGAGTTGCTGCTTGACACAGGGCTGTCAATAAGGTGACCTGTCCTTGTTCCATTGTGCTCGAGGTGCCTAATCCTGGAAGGTCACAATGACCTGACAGGGAGACGAGGCTCTTGTTCTTGACTTGGAGGGCAGTCAGTGACAAAGTATCATATCCTTTTCCTGCACCAGTTAAGATTAGAAAATTCCGCACAGACCACAGAACAAACACGGGACCTTTGTGATCTATCTGGTTCAGTTCCACATTGGGCACTTGCCAACTGAAACATGATGGGAGCATTAGAATATGGCTTAGTTCCACACTGGGTAATCAAGGGCGCTGTTGACATGGCCCCTTTAAGATACCTTTCAACGTACTGGCTTATTTTGGTGCAAAAAGTGACATCAGCTGCAGAATGGCGCATAATGGGTAATAGATTAATTTACTGACCTCTAATTAATCTTTTGCCTGCTGCCATATATTCATCTATGAATTGTTTTATTGACTACAGTGAGATATAGTTGACTATTTCCAGTTTCCCTACTGCAGCAATTCAATTACTTCATCTTATTAAATTGAATTGACAGCCTTATTATTGATTTATCCCAGCTTGTATTAAAATATTGAGGAAACTGATACTTTTTTAATTGTGATTTTTGTCTGCTTGTCCAATGGGACATTTACTAATACTGGAATGTTTATTCAGCTGTCATGAAAAGGCCGAATATATAACTCGCTTAGATAAGAATAGACTGGCTCGGATTTTGCGGGGCTGATGATGGTGTACGCCATCGTAAGCCCTCAGAATGGCCCCGCATGGGTGGATCCTGGAACTTGCGATCTGTCAAGTTTCTCCTCGACAATTGTCCGCGTGCGCGCCAAAAAACACTTTAGCTGGCGCAGAGTTCGGCTATTTGCCCAACAACTGCCCAGCGAATGCCCACGAAGCCCTTACGCCTGGCAAAAGCAGGCGTTGGGCCTGCTTTTACCAGGGTAAGGGTTAAAATAAATGTTAAATTCCAATTTTAAAAATGATTAAAACATAATATTTTTCAAAAAAATTAACTTTTTATTTTAAATGCTTAATCAAAGGGACTTTTAATTAATTTTGAACATGGGAATATCTATTTTTATTAGAATTGTGTTGATTATTTATTTATTTGGGGATTTCTCATAAGCTTATGGGGATTCTGTTCCAATTGGTTGGCCTGGCCCACGTGATCCCAGGGACGCTTCCGAACCGCCTGCGTCCCCGGAATCCGGGGGCCTTTACGCAGGCCTACGCCTGGAGGCCCAGGACCCAAAGTCTCCAGAGCCACCGGGTACTTTTGTATTTTTTTTGGGTCGGAGGCGTACTCCGAAATTTCAGCCCACCAGTTTTAGGAAAAGGAAAATAAGGCCATTCGACCAAATACGCCTATTCGTGCCTCCCAGGCCACATATACTATAGCTTCTGAATGGATTTTCCCCCATTTGCTACAAATCCCCTGTTAAATTCAAATCATTGAAAGAATTATGATTTGTGGTCCTCCTGTTCCTGATTTCTATTTTCATATTTAAATCGTGAATGCAGACAACCTCATCAAGGAAGATTGACTTTGAGGAGACGTTGAGCACACGAGTAACTGAGAGCTGAACTAAAATAAAAACCTATTGTGGAAGTGCCCAGGATTAGTCATTGCATCTGCTGGTGCTAATTCATTTCCTTTGCATTGCCATGTAAATTATAGGAGTGGGGTGTTTTATATTGAAACTACTTTACCTGCCAAAGTGTTGATTCCCTTCAATTACAGTTCTTTGTCGGGCTCCCCATACAGTATGTGAATAAGTGGAGCTATACGGAACTGTACAGGTCAGGAAGGTCCCAAGTTTGATTCCTGGCATGTGCTGAGTTCAATGTTCCCTTTAAGCTGCAGTTCCTGCGCAGCCGGCTCACCGGCTTTTAAATAGGAAAAACCATGGGCCGAGCAGCTCTTTAAAGAGCCCATGCAACCCCCCTCCCAAAAAAAAATGAAAGGGACCATTGACTGAGTTAACTGATCGCGTCCGAGATTGCAGCGGAGAAACATAAGTTGGTTTCTGTATCGCCGGGTTCGGAAGGGCAAAATCAGCCATGGTTTCTGCTACTAACCACGAGCCATGCGAGAAAGTGCAAATATATGGGCACCGAGTAAGGACGGGTGAACTCAACCGTGATGCCTCCACAGTTGAATAATCTGTCAACTCTCGCCGTCTATACTCAGAAAAATAGCTGCTTGGGCAAGGTATGGAAGAGTACCCTGGAGCCTGCTCTTTCAGGAGAGGCAGTGAGGACAATGAAACAAAAGTAAACTGAAGGGACAAGAAGCACAGTTCTTTGTAACTCTGAAGAACGATTGAAACACTCAATCTTGAAAAACAGTTGCTTTCCTAGCAACTTTCTGGTCAGCTTAATGCCATGTCCTAATTGATCTCTCTAGCTCGACGCCTCGTATACTATCGACGCTTACTTTACAGACATTTGAAGCCTTGGGCTAGCCCCTGAGAATTCCATGATCTTGTTCACAGTATATGCTGAGTGAAGTGTGTTTTACTGAATCTCCAGCACTAGGTTTCCTTGGCTTCTGCTAGTGAAGCCCAGGTTACTGAGATTGGGGCAAGATCTTGCATTACACAGTTATAAATGATTGAATCTGTGGTTACTGCGAGCGCTCCAGAGGAGCCAAGAATCCTGTTCAAATTCAAACATGGATTTCAACATAGTGGAAAATAAGACCATTCTCTTGCCCAAGTGTTTTGATGACTGGGAATATCAGATTGCCTCGTCTGACTTGTGGACGTATCAAGGACACAGTATCACTCAATAAATGTTTGCTGCACTCAGGTCATGGATTTAGTTTCCATTTTAGAGGATTACACTGTGCTGCTCTGTCATTCAGCTGTCGGTTGCTGTGCATATGGAGTGTAGTGGATGCAGTGTTAATTTTTCCTCAAAAAGGAGATCTTTTCTGACCTTGCAACCTGGCTAAGAACTGGAAAACCACATTGTATAAAGCTGAAATTAACCGTTATTTAATCCTCATGAGAACTCAAACTAAACTCTCCGCCAGCCTGAAGGAAACCTTTTAGCTACAGTTCTCAGTAGTTGTATCAATTCTTACCTTTGGTCCAGAAAGTTTTGAGCTCAAGGTTCGCCTGAGGGCTTGGACCTCCAGCCTACTGAATCTTCCTTAATATAGGAGGATAACTGCAGGAGCTGACCTGTGCTCCCGCAATATAATAAGCTATGCAAAATGAATGTTAAATCTTAGGAATGGATAAGAAATTGCCCGAAGGGTACCGATTTGAGAAGCGGTGCTGAGTGGGGTGCCCCAGAAAGTGTTTCTGGGACCACTGCAGTTTCTCATGACTTCGATTCAGAAACTCAAGCAAATTGGTCAAATTTACAGACAACAGCAAACCAGGCCGGGCAGTGCAATTAAAGGAGGTGGCCCATAAATTACAAAATGAGTGAAACAAATATTTGAATGGATGAACAATTAAATTTAATGCAGGCAAATGCAAATTAGGAAGGAAAATGTGTGACACACACACTGCATGAATGGACTTGAAATCGATGAAGTTGAAAGAGAGTGAGGAGTCCGAGTAGACTCACTGCTAAACATGACCAACTAATGCAGCGCAGCAATCATTGAAACACTGAATGAGATAGCCAAGACAGTAACGTCAGTAGAAGCCGTGCTCAAACTGTATCGTGCTCTGGTAAGACCACAACTTGAGTACTGTGTCTGGTTCTGGCCACTGAGACATGAGGGAGACATTCAATTGCTGGAGGCAGTGTGGCGAAGAGCTAGCAGACTGATCCATAGACTCAGAGGTTTGATTTATGAGAAAAGATTGGAGAAACCTGGGCTTTCCCGCCTTGAAATTTTTTCTGATTATATCTCGGTGAAGCGCGTTGGGATGTTTTTCTATGTTAAAGGCGCTATATAAATACAAGTTGTTGTTAAAAGGATGCATCTCAGGGGTGGTCTTAAAGGAATGTGTAAGATAGTAAATAGTATGGAAAAGGAACCTAGGAATAGCTGGTTGAAAAACGACCATGGTCTATCTTGTTCGCCTTATACCATCCTGGTAGTCGCATAATGCAATGATGATGGAGTTGATGACTAATCATGGCAATCAATCTTCATCAATTAGTCTACAACAGCCCCAATGACGGAAAACTATAGGACCAGTGTTTTATAAAGTGGCAGAATTAACTCACTATTACGGCTCAATATTGACCTTTTAATACATCCCAATATTTGGTTTGTCTTACTGCTACCGCGCATTGTTGTGATAGCTTCAATCTGTTGTCAATCAGCACTCCCAGATCTTCTTCCTTTCCATACATATTATTTTCTTCCACTTAAATAATCATCCCTTCCTGGATTTTTTGAAGCACTTTGCATTTCTCTACATTGAATTTCATCTGCCATTTGTCTGCCCAATTATCAAGTATTTTTTCTTATTCGTTCCTGGATTGTGGGCATCGCTGGCAAGACCAGCATTTATTGCCCATCCCGAATTGCCCTTGAGAAGGTGGTGGTGAGCCACCTTCTTGAACCACTGCCATCTGTGTGGTGAAGGTACTCCCATAGTGCTGTTAGGGAGGGAGTTCCAGGATTTTGACCCAGTGACGATGAAGGAACGGTGATATATTTCCAAGTCAGGGTGGTGTGTGACTTGGAGGGGAACTTGGAGGTGGTGGTGTTCCCATGTGCGCCTGCTACCCTTGTCCTTCTAGGTGGTAGAGGTCGTGGATTTGGGAGGTGCTGTCGAAGAATCCTTGACGAGTTGCTGCAGTGCATTTTGTAGATGGTACACACTGCAGCCACGGTGTGCCGGTGGTGGTGGGAGTGAATGTTTAAGGTGGTGGATGGGATGCCAATCAAGCGGGCTGCTTTGTCCTGGTTGGTGTCGAGCTTCTTGAGTGTTGTTGGCTCAGATGGCTCAGTATGCTCAAATCCCCCTGTAACCTATCCTGTTCAGCTTTGCAATCTACCACCTTCATTAGTTTTGTACCTATTGCGTTGTGACTCCTGGCTCCAGATCATTTATGAAGTTGTTAAACAAAACAAGTCCCTTAACCGACCACTGCGGAACACCAGTGGTAACATGCCCCAGCGTGATAACATTCTATGTATGGTCTCTTCGTTCTATTGATAATCTTTAATAAGAGTTTCCATAACCTTACTCACAATGGATGAGAAACTCACTGGTTTGTAGTTTTCTGGGTCAGTTTAGTTACCCTTTGTAAAAAAAAATAGGAGTAACATCTGCCTGTTTTGAGTCTCCAGGCATCTCTCCAGTACTCAGTGATTTCTGGAAGATCTGTGGCAGAGTTCCTTCTGTATTCCCCCTTAATCCCTTAAGGATCCACTGATTCAATTTATCCGACCCCTGAGATTAAGTTTCCACAGCTGTTTGGAAACTACGTTGATAGTAATGTATAATAGTGCCACAGCTTGTCTCTGCAACACTCTCTAGTTCCTTTCCAGAACACGTAAGTTACTTGTCTCCTCCTTAGTAAAAAGTGAGGCAAAAAAACATATTTAACGTTTCTGCAGCCGTGCTTCAGCTGCAATGATTCCACCTGGTCGCTAACACTAACGATGTCTCGTCCTTTTGCTCCCTGCAAGACCTACCTGGTCACACATTTTATTTGTCAGACTCCTTGCATTGATGAAAGCACAGCTCCACTGCTTTTTGCCTTTCCCATTTAATGTATTAACATTTTTAATTTCTTTTCTGGCCACCATTGGATTTGGACTTCTTATACTTTGATTTATATTTTCACTGGTACGCCTTAAGGTTTTGCTGTAATTGCTGTGGAACCTCTTTCACGTCCACAGCAACCATCCAGTTTAAAGATAAATCCAGAAAATTACTGAGCCAAAATTGCAAGTCTTGGACAAGAGGTCACGGATTCAAACTGGTCTGAAGCAACTTCAGGATTGTTATCAATAATAAGTTCTTCACACAAAAAGTGATCAGTACTTGACTACCAGATAGAGTAGTGGAGACAAGAACCCTGGAATTATTAAGAAACAATCAGATGTTGCAATTTGTTTTTTTCTGAATGGATAAACTAAGATGGGTCAAATGACCTTCCCCATCCATAGTTATCTTGTGAACTAATCGTGAAATGACTGCCAGTCTTTCTCTTTTTAATATATTTTTGACACTGAAGTGTGACGGCACCTCTCTGAACTTTTCTGCAGATAGGTTTTTCAGGAATGCAGCTCAGGCTTCAGATAATATTGGTAAAGCGCATGAACTTCACTCTTGCAGTTGATGTTGTCCTTTGAACCTTGTCAGAGGAACCAGTGCGGAATAACATTGCGGACAATGATGGAGGGAGGAATTGAAAAGGTAGGGGCTGCTCACACTCACAATCCTACAATCTGGTTCTGTTCGGGAGGGACTTTTCCCTGGCTGTTAGCTTGGTTCAATACAATATACATACATTGATTGCTTTACAGCATGAAAATGAAGTTGATATCCCTAGTCATCGCATGCCTGCTGTTTCCAGACATAATAAGGAGATGGACAGGGGACATTCACTTTATAATACAGACCAACAGCAATGGTAAGAGCAGTGTTCTAATATCCCATTTATAATGTGGAACTGAAGCAAAAGTGGTTCCTCAATATTATGCAGCTAACTATTCTGAATTTTCCCCATTTATACCAGAAAGTGGATAGAGAGATCAGAAGTATTGGAAAAAAGTGTGTGCATACGATTCAGATGTCATGGATTTTGAGCTATTGTTCCAAAGTTGACTCACAATACAGGAAACTCTTTATTAACCGGGACCGGCGTGGTGCCGGTTTATCAAAAATTCCAGATAACGGAGAGTTATATCTACCAAGGTACGAGAGCCCCGTACATGGCCACAGATCCAGGAGTCCCTGGTGCACGGCCACAGGTGCAGGAACCCCGGTCACATTAAAGAATTTTCTTTTGAGTAGCCAGCTTTTTTTGATTTAAAAAGTACTATGTACAAACCTTAACCTTTGGTCTCAAACAGTGTGTGTGGTGCCCTCGATCACAGCCATCACACAACAGCATGTTTTCTGCATCTCCCTTCTTGTGACAGATCTTACAGCGAGCATTCAGCAAAGACTTGGCCCATATAATGCTACGATCTAGTGTAGAGAGATGAAGGAAAACCCCGGTTACCTACTCAAGAATTTTGCCGGTTAAGAGAGATTTCCGGATATTTGGGTGCCGGTTAATAAAGAGTTTCCTGTCTTACAAATTGAACTGTGGAAGATCCCTGAAGTCAGGGGAAGACCCGCCCCCCCCCCCCCCCCCCCCACAAGCATCTTTCACCCCCCCCCCCACCCACACCCTCTCCCCCACGTACAGGCCAGCAATGAGAAAAGTGGCTTGAGATCTCAGCCCATATGTGACCAGGACAAAATGATGTTGTTGATGACGAGCATCAGCGATCATGTAATCTTGCTGCGTGTATTGTCAACGCGCGTGAGGTGCTGTTGCTTGCCCCCAGAACCATGTACATTGCCTCATTTATAGTGCTGTAATGTTTCCACAGGCAGGACTGTAATACAAACGTGCTTTTACATTGCTGATTTGCCATAGACTGCCGATGCATGGATCTTGTGAAGTTAACGGCACTGCAGAACATGAACTTATTAGTGTCCATTTGGTCCATGGCAATGGAAACCCATTTTGGACCAGCTATCAGAAATCTGACCTCTATCCTTAGATTTTCAAAATGCACAAATTGACTCAGAGCATCAGGGCATTGGCTTCCTGATTTAAAACTGCATCGTGACCGGCTCAGCAAGTGTTCCCTTCGGCACTCTTTTTTAGATGGAAAAGCAATTTAGTGTCTCATTCCTCTGCTCTCTGTTTGGCCTGTTGGAAGGGGCTTTGTCATATACAGGAGAGCATGTGGTAATTTTCCTAATTGGTCTCCAATGAGTCCGCAGGAGAATGGAGGCACAGAATAGTATAGAAACATGGTGGAGGGGACACACGGTACGCTTAGCATTGTTCTCGAAAACCTGGAGAAAGTATGCAAGTGCCTTAAGTGGAGTAAGAATGAGGATTCTGGGAATAAGTCTGTTTACAGTCTTCTTGATAAACTATCCTGGCAGTTGTTTTTAATTTCAGTTACATATAAGAGATTGGATAACACTTTGAGTCCCATTGTGTTCAATTAATTAAATACTTACTGGTATGAAAAGCTATTTTGTGGCTCATTAGCCATGTTCTACCGGAGAATGTGCCTCCACCTATTTCACCCTGTTCTTCACACGTTATTAGTTACAATACCGAGGGACAAATTTTATCTTTATACTGTGAAAGTAGTGTGCACTGAGGGACCAGTCTCCCACTTGCTAGGCCCTTGTAAAACTTCTCTGAAATCAGCATTAAAACAAGGTACAAATAGACACCGTAATTGGCAATGAGCTAAAAGTATTCTTCCCTCCTTTTTTTTTTATCCTTCAGCTTCTAATGCCATGGATGCCAGGCCCTACCACAGCTTACATAGGTGGCCATTCATCATGTGTGAGCCTAGATAATGAATGCACTGTCTCATTGGGGTCATTGAATAGTCATTCTGGAAAGGAACCCTGAAAGATCAGAGCCTAGGAGTACTGAAGCCAGTTGCAGAGCCCCTGCTGAGATTAACTAACTCAGTACAGACCAGGATTCAAACCTGGAACTTTCCCAAGGAAGTTATGATGAGCCTTTATAAAACCCTGATTCGGCCTCAACTGGAGTATTGTGTCCAATTCTGGGCACCACACTTTAGGAAGGATGTGAAGGCCTTCGAGAGGGTGCAGAAAGGATTTACCAGAATGGTTCCAGGGATGAGGGACTTCAGTTACGTGGATAGACTGGAGAAGCTGGGGTTGTTCTCCATAGAGCAGAGAAGGTTGACAGGAATAAAAACAGAAAATGCTGGAAATACTCAGCAGGTCAGGCAGCATCTGTGAAGAGAGAAACGGAGTTAACGTTTCAGGTCGATGAACTTTTGTCAGAACTGCAAAAAAGCAGGAAATGGAACAGATTTTTAAGCAAGTGTAGGAGCTGGGAAAGTGGGGAGGGGGTGAAAGAACAAAAGGGAAGGTCTATGATAGGATAGAAGGCAGGAGAGGTAAGAGACATTAAGAGATATTCAAGGCAAAAGGAGATAATAATGGGACAGGTTAAGAAACAAAAAAAAGCTCTAGATGAAGTGTAAATTGCGCTGGCAGAATGAAAGACAGCTGCCATGTGGGGGAGAAGAAAAGAAAACACAAACAAAAGTGTGGAAAAAAATATATATATGATAGGGGCCGAGGTTATGATCTGAAATTGTTGAACTCTATGTTGAGTCCAGAAGGCGGTAAAGTGCCTAATCGAAAGATGAGGTGCTGTTCCTCGAGCTTACATTGAGCTTCAGTGGAACAATGTAAGAGGCCGAGGACGGTGAGGTCTGAGTGGGAGTGGTGCGAAGAATTAAAGTAACAGGTGACCGGAAGCTCGGGGTCACCCTTACGGACTGAATGGAGGTGTTTCGCAAAGCGGTCACCCAATCTGCGTTTGGTCTCCCCAATGTAGAGGAGACCGCATCGTGAGCAGCGAATACACAGTATACTAAATTGCAAGAAGTACAAGTAAATCGCTGTTTCACCTGGAAGAAGTGTTTGGGGCCCTGGACAGTGGGAAGGGGAGAGGTAGAAGGGCATGTGTTGCATCTCCTGCGCTTGCACGGGAAGGTGCCGGGTGAAGGGGAAGAGATGTTGGGGGTGATAGAGGAGTGGACCAGGGTGTCGCGGAGGGAGCGGTCCCTTCGGAATGCTGAAAGGGGAGGTGAGGGGAAGATGTGTTTGGTGGTAGGATCACGCTGGAGGTGGCGGAAATGGTGGAGGGTGATCCGTTGAATGTGGAGGCTTTTGGGGTAAAAGGTGAGGACAAGGAGAACTCTATCGTGGTTCCGGGAGGGAGGGGCAGGGGTGAGAGCAGAAGTGCGGGAGATAGAATGGACACGGTCAAGGGCCGTGTCAACCACAGTAGAGGGGTATCCTCGGTTGAGGAAAAAGGAAGACATGTCGGAAGCACTGGTATGGAAGGTGGCATCGTCAGAGCAGATGCGGCGGAGACGGAGAAACTGGGAGAATGGAATAGAGTCCTTACAGGAAGCGGGGTGGGAGGAAGTGTAGTCCAGGTAGCTGTGGGAGTCAGTGGGCTTGCAGTGAATGTTTGTCAATAACCTATCCCCAGAGATGGAGACGGAGAAGTCGAGAAAGGGAAGGGAAGAGTCGGAGATGGACCATGTGAAGGTGAGGGAAGGGTGGAAATTGGAAGCAAAGTGAATGAAATTTTCCAGTTCAGGGCGAGAGCAGGAAACGGTACCGATACAGTCATCAATGTACCGGAAAAAGAGGTGAGGGAGGGGACCTGAGTAGGACTGGAACAAAGAATGTTCCACATATCCCACGGAAAGGCAGGCATAGCTAGGACCCATGCGGGTTCCCATAGCAACACCTTTAATTTGGAAGAAGTGAGTGCAGTCAAAGGAGAAGTTGTTCAATGTGAGAACAAGTTCAGCCAGGCGGAGGAGGGTGGTGGTGGATGGGGACTGGTTGGGCCTCTGTTCAAGGAAGAAGCGGAGCGCCCTCAGGCCATCCTGGTGGGGAATGGAAGTGTAGAGGGATTGTACGTCCATAGTGAAAAGGAGGCGGTTGGGGCCAGGAAACTGGAAACTGTTAAAGTGGCGGAGGGCGTCGGAAGAGTCCCGGATGTAGGTGGGAAGAGACTGGACAAGGGCAGAAAAAATAGAGTCGAGATAGGAAGAGATAAGTTCGGTGGGGCAAGAACAGGCTGAAACGATGGGTCTACCAGGGCAGTCCTGTTTGTGGATCTTGGGAAGGAGGTAGAAGCGGGCTGTGCGGGGTTGGGGAACTATGAGGTTGGCGGCCGTGGGGGGAAGATCTCCAGAGGAGATGAGGTCAGTGACAGTCTTGTAAACGGTGGCTTGATGTTCGGTAGTGGGGTCATGGTCCAGGTGGAGGTAGGAGGAGGTGTCGGAGAGTTGGCGTTCAGCTTCCGCTAGGTAGAGGTCGGTTCACCAAACAACAACAGCACCATCCTTGTCAGCAGGTTTCAAGACAATGTTGGGGTTGGATCTGAGAGAATGGAGTGCTGCAAGTTCAGAGGGAGGTAGGTTGGAGTGAGTGTGGGGAGCAGAGAAATTGATAGAGGTGTTCAAAATCATGAGGGTCTCGATAGAGTAGATAGAGCGAAACTGTTCCCATTGGCAGAAGGGTCGAGAACCAGAGACACAGATTAAAGGTGATTGGCAGAACGAAGAGCGACATGTGGAAAAACCTTATTATGCAGCGAGTGGTTAGGATCTGGAATGCACTGCCTGAAAGGGTGGTGGAGGCCGATTCAATCGTGGCTTTCAAAAGAGAATCGGATAAGTACCTGTAGGAAAAAAATTTGCAGGGCTACGGGGAAAGGGCAGGGGAGTGGGACTAGCTGAAGTGCTCTTCCAGAGAGCCGGCATGGGCTCGACGGGCCAAATGGCGGCCTCCTGTGCTGCAACCATTCTATCATTCAATGCCATTTGAAGATGAACTCACTCACCTTGACAACTCGTGTGAGATCATTAAACTTCTACCTGCACTCCATCCATGTTCGAGGATCAACACTCCTGACATTGACCTCCGCTGCTATTTTTTCCCATATTCCTGAACGTGTGCCTGGAGGGCCTCCTGCCTCCCTACGGATACAGGACGTCTCTCCTCCATTCCACCAAGGCCTCCAGCGCATTGTCAGAAAACCATGGTGCTCGCCCTCTACCATGGCCAGCCATTCTTCACTCTTTCACAGGACACATTCACTTCTGAAATGACTCCCAGCACCTATTCCAGCCACAATGCACCTCCCCTTTAAAAGATGCAGGCAGCCTTTAAGCAGTGCTCGGCACTCGTGATATCGGTCCTCCTGCTGTGGTGCGTGCAACTAATGAACAGCGTGGAGAGCACTGGCTGCATGCAGCAATCATTTAAAACAGCAGGCAGCATGAATTTGAATTGCTGTCTGTATCTCAGTGAACGGGCATGGGTTAATCGCACGTCGCGATCCCTGTGCCGGTTTTCAGGGGTCATCCAATTTAACCCCCCCTTGTTTGTACAGTCCTTCCTTATAACTTAGACCCTTAGCACTAGATATCAGACTTGTGGCTCTTCTCTGCATTAGTTCTAATGCTTTAATATCTATCTCCCTTATTTCTCGGCGACCAGAACTGTATGCAGTACTCAAGATGTGGTCTGATCAATGCCTTGAAAAGTTTGATCAGAACTTCTTCTGACTTGTACTTGACTGCTTTGCTTTGGTTATGTAGTTTCGACATTCTTTTTGTTGATTTCTGCTCTGCATTGGTTGGACCTGTTGAGCTTTGAATCTACCAAGACACGTTGGAGGGGGGCTGTTCCTTTTAGAGAGAGTTCCTCGGGGAACATTCCAACAGCAGGAATAACCACTTAACTGAAAAAATTTCCACCACTCTCAAAACTGGGGAAATCCCTTCCTATCACAACATGGAACAACAACATCTTGATTTAATGTAGTAAAGCGTCCTAAGGCGCTTCACAGGAGCGTTATCAAAATTCGACACCAAGCCACATGAGATATCTGGACAGATGACCAAAAGCTTGGTCCAAGAGGTAGGTTTTAAGGAGCATCTTAAAGGATGAAAGAGAGGTGGAGAGATTTAGGCAGGGAAGTCCAGAGCTTAGGGCCTCGGCAGCTGAAGACATAGCCGCCAATGATGGAGTGATTAAAATCGGGGATGTGCAAGAGGGCAGAATTGGAGGAGCGCAGATATCTTGAAGGATTTTAGGGCTGGAGGTGGTTACAGAGATAGGGAGGGGCGAGGCCATGGAGGGATTTGAAAACAAAGATAAGAATTTTAACAATGAGGCGTTGCTCAACCGGGAGCTAATATAGGTCAGCAAGCACAGGGGTGATGGGTGAACGGGATTTGGTGTGAGTTCCGATATGGGCAGCAGAGTTTTTGATGCGCTCAAGTTTACATAGGGTAGAACATGAGAGGCCAGCCAGGAGTGCGTTGGAATAGTCAAGTCTAGAAGTAACAAAGGCGTGGATGATGGTTTCGGCAGCAGATGAGCTGAGATGGGGCAGAGTCGGGCGATGTTATGGAGGTGGAATTAGGCGGCCTTGGTGATGGGGCGAATATGTGATCGGAAGCTCATCTCGGGGTTAAATACAACACCAAGGTTGCGAACAGTCTGGTTCAGCCTTAGACAGTTGCCAGTGAGATGGATGGAGTCGGTGGCTTGGGAATGGAGTTTGTGTCGTGGACCGAAGTCAATGACTTCGGTCTTCCCAATATTTAGTTGGAGGACATTTCTGCTCATCCAGTACTGACATCCAGTCAGACAAGGAATGCGACCAATCGGAGAGTGTGGAGGGGTCGAGCGAGATGGTGGTGGTGAGGTAGGGCTGGGTGTCGTCAGCGTACATGTGGAACCTGACGTTGTGTTTTCAGATGATGTCGCTGAGGGGCAGCATGTAGATGAGAAATAGGAGGGGGCAAAGGATAGATCCTTGGGGGACTCCAGAGCTACTGGTACGGGAGCAGGAAGAGAAGCCATTGCAGGTGATTCTCTGGCTACAACTGGATAGATAAGAATGGAACCGGATGAGTGCAGTCCCACCGAGCTAGACGACGATGGAGAGGCGTTGGAGGAGGATGGTGTGGTCAACCGTGTCGAAGGTTGCAGACGGGTCGAGAAGGATGAGGAGGGATAGTGTACCACGGTCACAGTCACATAGGATGTCATTTGTGGTTTTTAAAACCAAGCTTGAAATGACCTAATCACTACTACTTGACTTATTTCATCTTCAGCTCTTTTCAGCCTTTGTGGTGTCCTGCATTATGGATCTTGGCCTTTCACCTTGCTTTTTCAACAGAGGAAACCCCCATGTGATGCTTCATTTATCTTGATTTGCTTGCTGTCTTTGCGCCATCATTAATGAAAAGTTTATTTTACAAAAGTGCAGTTTCAGAATCTGACTAGCTGTCTCCAATTAATGGCACTGTTTACAGCTCCAGACGGGCAGCTTGCTTGCATATTCTGCCAAGGGGCAGTAAACAATTATGTTTCACAGGGATCTGTCCCGGGTCCCCTACTGTTTATGCTATGTGTGACATATCCCAGTTAACATGAGTGAGTGCCTTCAGGAGGGGACTGGGGAAAAGATGCTTCGTAAAAAAACACACACTTGAAATGAGATTCTTTCGAGCCCAGATTGAACGGTGTCTGTCAAAAATGTATCAACTGAAACCATAGATATGGGGAACTGAATGATTAAAAGTGAAGAACTTGGAGGAGATTTTGGCGGCGTCCATTACTCCATAGATGATCTGGAGATGCCGGCGTTGGACTGGGGTGGACAAAAATGAGAAGTCGCACAACACCAGGTTATAGTCCAACAGATTTATTTAATTTTACAAGCTTTCGGAGCTGTCGCTCCTTCGTCAGGTAAGTTAGCAATGAGAGAATCTCCCAGAATTCACAATTTAAACCCAGACAAAATCTATTCACATTATTCGCTACAACAAAGAGCACAGCCAAGACAATGAGATGTGTCCCAGGGGGTCCAACGTGTCAAACCACCTGCTGGCTGCATATCCTGTCAATTTGTGTTCTTGTGTTAGCCTTTTTAAAAAAAAAACCAAAAAAAAAAAAAAACACCTGGGAAGACCGGCCATGATGTCAAGTCACGTTCTGTATCGTGACATGAACCCGATATCGCGATTGAGGCCATCCTCATGAGTGCGGAACTTGGCTATCAGTTTCTGCTCTATGATTTTGCGCTGTCGTGTATCTCGAAGGCCGCCTTGGAGAACGCTTACCCGCAGATCCGAGGCTGAATGCCCCTGGCTGCTGAAGTGTTCCCCGACTGGGAGGCAACAATCCTGCCTGGCGATTGTTGCGCGGTGTCCGTTCATACGTTGTCTCAGTGTCTGCATGGTCTCGCCGATGTACCATGCTCTGGAGCATCCTTTACTGCAACGTATCAGGTAGACAACGTTGGCCGAGTCACATGAGTATGTACCATGTACCTGGTGACACGTTGGACCCCCTGGGACACATCTCATTGTCTTGGCTGTGCTCTTTGTTGTAGCGAATAATGTGAATAGATTTTGTCTGGGTTTAAATTGTGAATTCTGGGAGATTCTCTCATTGCTAACTTACCTGACGAAGGAGCGACAGCTCCGAAAGCTTGTAAAATTAAATAAATCTGTTGGACTATAACCTGGTGTTGTGCGACTTCTCATTTTTGTCCATAGATGATAGAGGAGACACAACTCTGAGCTGAAACTTGTCAGTGCCTTGGTGAAGAAAAGGGGGGATGCATGAGAAATGTAGCTGGTAATGCAGGCTGCAATGGAAGTATTACGAATAGTGATGATTATTGATTCTCAGCATGGAATTTACAGTAAGCTGTACCGTACAAGCCAGCTGACTTCTACAGTTAATTAGCGGTTTGCTGAAATGGTGTTTTAAGAGTTTAACAAGTAAGTTCAGTGGAGCTCTGATCATAGTATGCATGTAAGATAATCTTTGGTCATCCGTATGGTTTTGGTAAGGCTATTTTACTTGTTGCCTATATGACACAATTCTAGAACTCTGCTTTAAACGTTCTGGTGATTATGCCATCCCTCAACCTCCTCCTCCTCTCCGTATCCTCACTGTTGAAATGATGGCCCATTATAGTCTCTTACTGTAATACAGTCTTTCCCAGGATCTCAGAAATGTGCTACTCCTTTCCTTGCTTAGTCTCCCCTTCTTTACACACTCTATAGGCTTATAAATTTCAACCTCAATCACCTAGCCACTACTAAAGGGTTAAGCTTATGCTCTGCTAGTCTTCAGGGGTCCTATATATAAGTCTCAGTCTGATGTGATTCCACACAGAGACACTACAAGTATAACAAGTGTAGAACCTGGGAAATGTCCCACTTATGCAGTAGAGGGCAAGGTTGTGTCATATCGTGGAGGATTACTCGTTTGTTATTGATTTATCTGACTTGGGAGTAATAGTACAGTGTTGAAGATGCTCTGGCTACATTGGATGGGTAAGAGCGGAATCAAGCAAGTGAAGTCCCGCTGAGCCGGACAACAGGCGAAAAACGTTGGACCAGGAGGATGGTGTGGTCAAAGACTACAGAGAGGTCGAGAAGGATGAGGAGGGATAGTGCACCATGGTCACAGAGGATGTAATTTGCGACTTTGACTCGACCCGTTTCAGTGCTATGCAGGGGCCGAAACCTGATTGGGAAGATTCAAACATGGAGTTGCGGGAAAGCTGGGCATGGATTTGGGAGGCATCGAGTTCAAGAACTTTGGAGAGGAAAGGGAGGTTGGACAATGCGTGGTAGTTTGCAAGGACATAAACATTCTGTAACTGTCGAGGCAGTGCTGCATGTGCTGCCTTCTGCAGTCACATTGTGTGAAAGGTCAGGACGTACACGATTGCGGCAATTTGATTTTTCCGACCTAGAGGCACTTTGCTCTTCACATTGGGTGTCTCGTTAAATGCTTGTGACAAAGTCACTCAACTTCTCTACAGGAGTAGCTTAAATTAGTCACACACTAGAGTATCAAACATTCTAATAATTTAATTTATTCAGCTTATTTGAATTTTTGCAGTTTTTTGGTTTTCCGGCAGATGTTAACACCAGTTGCTTATAAACCTCCACAAAAGATCATACTAGGTGGCCTTCTTAGGCCAAGCATACAAAAGCAAAGAGAAGCCGCATGCTTTAGATTGTATGATAACGCCCAATCAAGAGTGGGTTAGAACATAGAACATAGAAGAGTACAGCACAGTACAGGCCCTTCGGCCCTCGATGTTGTGCCGAGCATTGTCCGAGACCAAGATCAAGCTATCACACTCCCTATCACTCTGGTGTGCTCCATGTGCTTATCCAATAACCGCTTGAAAGTTCCTAAAGTGTCCGACTCCACTATCACAGCAGGCAGTCCATTCCACACCCCAACCACTCTCTGAGTAAAGAATCTACCTCGGACATCCCTTCTATATCTCCCCCCATGCACCTTATAGTTATGCCCCCTTGTAACAGCTGCCTCTACCCGAGGAAATAGTCTCTGAACATCCACTCTATCTATCCCCCTCATCATCTTATAAACCTCTGTTAAGTCGCCTCTCATCCTCCTCCGCTCTAAAGAGAAAAGCCCCAACTCCCTCAATCTTTCCTCATAAGACCTCCCCCCCCAAACCAGGCAGCATCCTGGTAAATCTCCTTTGCACTCTTTCCAATGCTTCCACGTCCTTCCTATAGTGAGGTGACCAGAACTGCACACAATATTCCAAATGTGGTCTCACCAAGGTCCTGTACAGTTGCAGCATAACCTCACGGTTCTTAAACTCAAACCCTCTGTTAATAAACGCCAACACACCATAGGCCTTCTTTACTGCTCTATCCACTTGAGTGGCAACTTTCAGAGATCTGTGGATATGAACCCCCAGATCCCTCTGCTCCTCCACGTTCCTCAGAACCCTGCCGTTGACCCTGTAATCCTTATTCAAATTTGCCCTACCAAAATGAATCACCTCGCGCTTATCAGGGTTAAATTCCATCTGCCATTTTTCGGCCCAGCTCTGCATCCTATCAATGTCTCTTTGCAGCCTACAACTGCCCTCCACCTCATCCACTACTCCACCAATCTTGGTGTCATCAGCAAATTTACTGATCCACCCTTCAGTCCCCTCCTCCAAGTCATTGATAAAAATCACAAACAGCAGAGGACCCAGCACCGACCCCTGTGGCACACCGCTGGTAACTGGTCTCCAGTCCGAAAATGTTCCATCCACCACCACCCTCTGCCTTCTATGAGATACTGATGTGGAGATGCCGGCGTTGGACTGGGGTGGACAAAAATGAGAAGTCGCACAACACCAGGTTATAGTCCAGCAGATTTATTTAATTTTACAAGCTTTCGGAGCTATCGCTCCTTCGTCAGGTAAGTTAGCAACTTACCTGACGAAGGAGCGATAGCTCCGAAAGCTTGTAAAATTAAATAAATCTGCTGGACTATAACCTGGTGTTGTGCGACTTCTCATTTTTTTCTATGAGATAGCCAGTTACTTATCCAATCGGCCAAATTTCCCTCTATCCCACAACTCCTTACTTTCTTCATGAGACGACCATGATGAACCTTATCAAACGCCTTACTAACATCCATGTATACGACATCAACTGCTCTACCTTCATCTACACACTTAGTTACCTCCTCAAAGAATTCAATCAAATTTGTTAGGCAAGACTTACCCTTCACGAATCCGTGTTGACTATCCCTGATTAAGTTGCCCCTTTCCAAATGGTCATAAATCCTATCCCTCAGGACCTTTTCCATTATCTTACCAACCACCGAAGTAAGACTAACCGGCCTATAATTACCAGGGTTACTCCCAAACCTTTCAAAGAGGTATCTATTGGTCTCGCAAAAGACATTCGCTTTAAACAGGGACCCTGAAGTTCAGAGGTCCCAGCAGTACTCAGAACTTTGCTGATGAAGCTATCCTGGTTCTGATGTAAATTCTGACAAGAGAGTAAAGAGACATTACCGACTTTACGGGGTTTTCTTCATTCTTCTTCCTCCACGGACCACAATCCCAACCATTTGTTTTCACAGACCCTGATGGATTTTACTTTTGGGGGCCGGGGGTTAGTGTTGTGTATTCAGTTTTAGTTTAGCCTCCGATCAAAATGAACTCGCACAATGGCACAGATACTGGAGCTATATACAGCATGGGCATAGCAAACCTTGTGTCCCGTTTCTTGACTGCAATGCCATGATGACACTTCTGTGTGCGCTCAGTACATAGTTTGCACAGATCCTGTCAAACTAGGCCATATTCCTATGGTATGTGGAGGATGCGCACGGTTTGAAGAATGAAGGTGACCCTACAGAGATAGGTAATCAATCTAAGAATCATAGAATAGTAGAGCACAGAAGGAGGCCATTCGGCCCATCGCGTCTACGCTGGCTCTTTCGAAAAGCAATCCAGTTAGTCCCACTCCCCCGCTCTTTACTCTATCTAAACCCTTCATGATGTTAAACACCTCTATCAAATCTCCTCTTAGCCTTCTCTGCTCTAAGGAGAACAACCCCAGCTTCTCCAGTCTAGCCACATAACTGTAATCCCTTATCCCTGGAACCATTCTAGTAAATCGCTTCTGTACCCTCCTTCCTAAAGTGTGGTGCCCAGAATTGGACACAATACTTCAGCTGCAGCTGAACTAATGTTTTATATCAGTTTAGCATAACTTCCTGGCTTTTGTACACTCTGCCTCTATTTATAAAGCCCAGGATCCCATATGCTTTATTAAATGCTTTGTTGACCTGTCCTGCCACCTTCAAAGATTTGTGGATAAACACCCCCAGGCCTCTCTCTTCTTGCACCCCCTTTGAAATCATACCATTTAGCACGAATTGTCTCTCCTCATTCTTCCTGCCTAAATGTATCACCTCATACTTTTCTGTGTTGAATTTTATCTGCTATGTGTCCGCCCATTCCACCAGCCTGTCTATGTCCTCTTGAAGTCTATTCCTACCTTCCTCACTCTTTACTACACTTCAAAGTTTTGTATCATCTGCAAATTTTGAAATTGTGCCCTGCACCCCCAAGTCCAAGTCATTAACGTATATCAAAAACAGCAGTGGCCCTAGTACTGAATTCTGGGGAACACCACAATATACCTGCCTCCAGTCTGAAAAACAGCCATTCACCACAACTCTGTTTTGTATCCCGTAGACATGTTTTTGCCCACATTTGTGTTGCTAAGCAAAATTCTCCAATAACTTATTTGGTGAATGCATGGTTTGATGTAGCACTGACAGGAAGGTCAAAGATTCAGTCAGCTAACGGACATCAACAAGAGCATTTGTAGTACTGGTTCTACAAATGGCTTCATTGCCTGTCAGCTGGGGAAGGTTGTTTGAACTGGTCAACCTTCCTGCTGTTGATGGTCATCCAGTGATGCTTCCTGGAAAAGGCATGTGTTGACGTTGTGTAAGGAAATCTCAGGCTCAGCTATGATACTCCTACAGTTGAATAGCTTGGTTGGCATTGACTGTCTCGAAGGACACATGAAGAATGGCTTTAGATATCAGGGTGCGGCCAGATCCCGTGCAATCATAAGAACATAAGAAATAGGAGCAGGAGTAGGCCATTCGGCCCCTCGAGTCTGCTCCGCCATTCAATAAGATCATGGCTGATCTTCTACTTCATCTCCACTTTCCTGCACTATCCCCATATCCCTTGATTCCCTTAATATCCAAAAATCTATCGATCTCTGTCTTGAATATACTCAACGACTGAGCCTCCACAGCCCTCTGGGGTAGAGAATTCCAAAGATTCACCACCCTCTGAGTGAAGAAATTTCTTCTCATCTCAGTCCTAAATGGCCGACCCCTTATTCTGAGACTGTGACCCCTGGTTCAAGACTCCCCAGCCAGGGGAAACATCCTCCCTGCATCTACCCTGTCAAGCCCTGTAAGAATTTTGTATGTTTCAATGAGATCACCTCTCATTCTTTGAAACTCTAGAGAATATAGGTCTAGTCTACTGAATCTCTCCTCATAGGACAATACCCCCATTCCAGGAATCAGTCTGGTGAACCTTTGTTGCACTCCCTCTATGGCAAGTATATCCTTCCTTGGGTAAGGAGATCAAAACTGTACACAATACTCCAGGTGTGGTCTTACCAGGGCCCTATATAATTGCAGTAAGACGTCTTTAATCTTATACTCAAATCCTCTTGTAATAAAGGCCAACATACCATTTGCTTTCCTAATTGCTTGCTGTGCCTGGATGTTAACTTTCAGTGCTTTGTGTACAAGGACACCCAGGTCCCTCTGAACACCAACATTTCCCAATCTCTCACCATTTAAAAAATACTCTGCTTTTCTATTTTTCCTCCCAAAGTGGATAACTTCACATTTCTCCACATTATATTCCATTTGCCTTGTTCTTGCCCACTCACTTAGCTTGTCTATATCCCCATGAAGCCTCCTCGCATCCTCCTCACAACTTACATTCCCACCCAGCTTTGTATCATCAGCATACTTGGATATATTACATTTGGTCCCCTCATCCAAATCATTGATATAGATTGTGAATAGCTGAGGTCCAAGCACTGATCCTTGCAGTACCCCACTAGTTACAGCCTGTCAACCCGAAAATGAGCCGTTTATTCCTACTCTCTGTTTTCTGTCCATTAACCAATCCTCAATCCATGCTTGTATATGTCCCCCAATCGCATGAGCCCTAATTTAATAACCTCTTGTGTGGCACCTTATTGAATGCCTTCTGAAAGTCCAAATACACCACATCCACTGGTTCCCGCTTATCTATTCTGCTCGTTACAACCTCAAAAAACTCTAACAGATTTGTCAAACACGATTTCCCTTTCATAAGTTCGTGTTGACTCTGCCCAATCCTATTATTATTTTCTAAGTGCCCTGTTACCACGTCCTTAATAATAGATTGTAGCATTTTCCCTGCGACTGATGTCATCAATTGGGTCATATTAGGAGAGGATAGAAATTTGAAGCAAAAATTAAATCTCTGGCAGATGGCCTGTGTTTTTTCAGGGATGTCACCAGGGACTATTAAAGACTAGAGCAGTAGGTGACTGTATATTTGGAATCCCCAATAGTGTAAAATCATTTCAGGATAATTGAACATGAACTTTGTTGTTTCGGATGGTATTGTTGTGCTCTGACATGCTGTGAATGGGAAGTATTCACTTTTGTGCGTGCCGTTCTACACACGTGAGTTGGCAACCATACCCATCCCATTTATAGGAGGCGGTGAGCAGAGGGTAAGCGAAGATCAGAAAATAATGAGGAGGGCGAGAAAAATCAGTTGACATATGCCACTGTCATGTACCTTATAGGAGCTGGTATTAACAGAGGCCTGGGAACCATTCACCAGCGAGCAGTCAGAGTTGAGGTACATAAGAACATAAGAAATAGGAGCAGGAGTAGGCCATGGCTGATCTTCTGCCTCAATTCCATTCACCGGCCTTCTCGCCATATCCCTTGATGCCCTTACTAGTCAGAAACCTATCGACTTCTGTTTTGAATATACCCAATGACTGAGCCTCCACAGCCCTCTGAGGTAGAGAATTCCAAAGATTCACCACCCTCTGTGTGAAGAAATTTCTTCTCATCTCAGTCCTGAATGGCCTCCCTTTAGCCTGAGGCTGTGGGCCCTGGTTCTAGACTCCCCAGCCAAGGGAAACATTCTCCCAGCATCCACCCTATCAAGTCCTGTAATCATTTTGTATGATTCAATGAGATCCCCTCTCATTCTTCTGAATTCAAGAGAATACAGGCCTAGTTTACTCAATCTCTTTTCATACGACAGTCCCGTCATCCCAGGAATCAATCTCGTGAACCTTTGTTGCACTCCCTCTATGGCAAGTATATCCTTCCTTAGGTAAGGAGACCAAAATTGTACACAGTACTCCAGGTGTGGTCTCACCAAGGCCCTATATAATTGGAGTAAGACTTCTTTACTCCTGTACTCAAATCCTCTTGTAATGAAGGCCAGCAAACCATTTGCCTTCCTAATGGCTTGCTGCACCTGCACATTCACTTTCAGTGACTCATGTACAAAGACACCCAGGTTCCTTTGAGCATCTGCATTCCCCAATCTTTCACCATTTTGGTATGTAATGTGTGATGAAATAAGAACTTTTAGGAATAAGAACAGGCCATTATGCCCAATAAGCCTGTTCCTTTTTGATGGATCAATACCTCAATCCCTTTAGAACCTATCAGATTGACTCCAAACCATTTATAATGCCTATTTCATAAGGAAAACATAAGGGATGGTAATAATTGCAGCAGCAAATGGGAAGAAAATACATATGGTTATTCCTCTCTCCTCGAAAAAAAAATGTAGACGTTGCCGGTGATTAGAGGTTGCCTCTTAAGTACTTAGACTTCTGCTGAGCAGTGAACATCACATCACATTAATTTACATATACAAAAACCTTCAAGGAGGGCCTGCATATGCTTCTTGGCAGGGTGCTGTAATAATCCTAGCATGGACTCTGCAGCCGATGGGATAATTTGCAATTAATTTTAACTAGGTTATGATGAAGCATACTGCTGTCATTCTTTGACACTCTGAAAAATGACAGCGACATCCAAGGATTGATGGCAACATGCCGGAAAATAGGGAAAGCAGAAAATTCCTCCCTCTCCTAGCTTTTAGCTCTAATAGATCAACAACCTTTGATGAGAGCGACTTGGCCTTGGTGACACATCCTCATTTTCTCTCACTGCAGGAGGTTAACGACTGATTTTGAGAAAATCAGAATGGGACCTTATTTCAATAATTTAATCATTGAGACGCAAGGCTTCTATCATATAGAATAGGATTAAAAAGATCAGACAAAATAATAAGCTTGGGAATTATTTCAAATGCAGATTCTATGCACCAGTTGTTTTGTTATCAAACAAGTTATATTTTATTCCTACTTTCCCTCCCCCGCCCCCAACTCTCCTGAAGGCACTGTCCCCAGCTGCAGTGCATTTCTACCAGTGCTGCCTGGCCTATTGTAGTTCACCCCAGTGACTGTTTATTAAGTGTGAGTCTAGGCTGTGAGTGGTGCCAACTATATCTGTCTGTGTTGCCGTCACAGCCAAGCCCAAACCTGTCTTTACACGTCAGCACTTTCCAATAGGAGTCGTTGAATAATGATCAGGAGTGGGAGGCTGGCTGATTTTTACATTGCCCCTCCTTAATCTAGGGCTTTTTCATGAACTGGTACAACCGCCACTGCTGGCCTGGCTGCTGTCAGCGAACTCGCCATAGTTCAGAGATCAAACATGGTGAATTTACTCTTGTAGCCATGTCGAAGACCTTTTATCAAGAAATCCTTCTTGAAATCATCATGTTCACCTTCAATAAGTTCTGCCAGGGCAGCTTGGATAGGAGTGTAAGGGCGAGAGCACTGGCTGATGCAGATTGGTTAGATTATTCGTAAAACAAAAGTTCATTTTTAAAAACAATACATTAGAAAAGGAAAATAATGGAGACCCGGAATTGAGCACAGCCAATAAAAGCAATGTATGGCTTAGGGAACGTAAACTGCAGAGTGTCTTATAGCTGTTGTCTGACTCCTGGGATTGGATTTCCGAGCCAGTGGAATGCTGCTGCCTGACCTTGGTGGGGGAGGCTGGACTGACGTCTGGAGGGGTAGTGAGCCTGAGTGGCAGCGGCCTAGGCTGTTACCTGGAAACGGGAGGGGCACTCCTGCTCCTCCCGGCCCCACAAAAATAAGACGGAACTTAACCAGAAGGATCCTGTTCGGCCAGGCCGCCAGCTGATAGTGGTCAGAGTGTGCAGTTCATTCCGTTTATGCCATTTTTTCCAGAGTTTCCACCGATCATCCACCTCCGTTATGGCTGGAAATCGAGACAACCCCACAGAAATTCTACCCCACGATTTTTTGTTTTAAGTTTGTCTAACGCATGTCTCTGTCTGTCTGTGACACATGCAAGTTTCCATGTCACACTAAGTTTAAAGGAAGGAAGCAAGTCATTTGGAATGTACAGTGGAACACCTCCAGCTGTTGGCCATACTTTATTAGTCTATTGAAGCTTTCCATTTTTAACACTTATTAGGCCCTTAATCAAAGAAGCTAGTTACAAAAAAAAACCAAAGCTGCGTACAATCAAGAGATTTGACAGCTTTCTAGTCAGCTGTGATATGATTCAGGTAAGAGTGGACTGTGTTGATTGATGATTTTAACAGGGAAATGTAGATCATAGAAGTCTAGCTTTAGAAGCATTAATATTTAATGTCTCATGAAACTGAAGCATGAACTGCAGGAGGCAGGGTTAATAGAAGAAACAGAGAATTAAAAAAAAAACCTTTAATTATCTAGTTGGTCGTATATAACTTGCTGCATATGTTCCATAACTAATGGTTTGCATTAAAAGCAAATAAACATTTAAAATTTCAGTTTAATCAGCATCACAGAGCTCATTCTCTTAAGTAGCCTGATTTCTTTTCCCCAGTGAATGATACTGTCGTCCATATCAAGATTAACGTTATTGACACTTGCAGCCTAATCAGTCGTCTGGCTGAAGCTGTGTCAGTCACACTCAGGCCCACACTCCGTCTCGGGTACGTGCGCGGCTCCGGTGACCAAAATCAGCTGAAATATATATTCTGGCTCCCGAGAGGGGTATGGAGGAGAGAAAGGGGGATGGTTCGGAGTATGCTGAAATTGAGGGGCAGGCTGAGAAAGAGGGTAGTTGGCGTTGTCCCTTGATGAATGGGATGGGCTTGTTGGGCCCAGTTATTTTCCTGCTTCTACAAATGCTTGTGTTGCAAAGGTTCCATGTGGAATTTCATATTGTCATCGTGTACTTTCCAGCAGCTGCATTGGAGAGAGAGTGAAGAATTTCACCAACTTGATCAGTGTCCACTTATTGGAGTCCCTGATGCACCTCACCTGTATTTTGGCAGCTAGTCCCAGAAATGAACAGCTGCAGGATCAATTAAAGCTGCTTAATGGTCTGATTTGGAATGTCAGATGCTGTAATGTTTATCTAATTGACATAACTGTTTGCTAAATAGTATCAAAATGCGTTTAATTATAAAATTACACTAAGATGCACCCCAATGTACCGCAGCTGGCTTACTAATGTCATGCCTCAGGGAGCTGAGAGCATCACGACACAGATGAGTTGCTGCTCAGAGGAAGCGTGCATGTCGCACGTAAGGGAATGAGCAGAAACTTTCAGTGTGGAATTTATTTGGAGGGTGTTCAGTCTCTAATTTCTTTCTGAATATTTCTTTGTTGGTGCCCCAGGCCATATACCACCTGGAACCAAGAGGACAGGTGGCTTGTTCCCAGCTTTCAAATTGCCACCAGAATCACTCAGAGCCTACCATTAGGAGGCACACAAGGGTGGCACAGTGGAGCATTCTCCCTCTAATTCTCTGTCCTTCACTCTGGATAGACTCATGGGCCTTGATACTAACGGGAGAGCGGGAAGGGTGCCGGGGAGCCCGGGCTGGGATGTTCAGATCATTTAAATAATGACTCTCGCCCGACACCCAGCCAGATTGACTGTCTGGCCGGCGGGTGGGAGTAGGAATTTAGTGGCAGAAGGCCGCAGCTGGGGACACATGAGGACGGTCCTTGGCAGTCAGTGGAAGGAGGGCTTTGCAGAAGATCGCGGATCGGCGGGGGGGGTTCCAGCGAGATCGCGGGGAGGCCGGGACTGCGGAGGCCCAAGGACCCCTTGACGGGCCTGGGGGGAGCACTCCTGTACCTTCTGGACCACAAGGACTTTTAAAAGGAGCAGCACTTTAATACTTACCTTGGCGAGTGGGCGCCTCCCGCCTTGGATCTGTTGCGGAGTGGCTGACTGCAGGACTTCCCCCTGACGTTCAGTTAATTCTACGACGCGGCGCCGGTGATGTCGTCGGGCTGCGAATTTTGGATGTTAACTAGGCCGCCGCCTGCATTTTGGGGAGCTTTGTCGATGGCCTAATTTGGGGAAGGGAAATTTAAACGGCCAGGAAGGCAGCTGGTTGGAGATGGGAGGCCCCTCCCGTGCACCGTACCTTCTGGGTGGGGGAAGGTGGGGGGGTAAAATCGGGGGTATCGTCTTGGCCTGGTTAATCCCCACAGCACACAGCGAAGGTTATGAATTTAGCAGAATGGGAGATTGAACCTTCTACCCAATATTCTGAAGCAGCATTTCTTTTTGGTACTCCACTGTGCAGCCCATGTTGGAATATTTGCTTTTTGAGTTTAAGAACACTTTTTCAAAGGACAGACTTAAGTATTAGCTTTGACTGTGGAGATGGAAGGATAGTATACATTTTTCTTTGAAGGCAGCCAAAAGCTCTTATCGTTCCCATGCAGCAAGACATATTGATTTTGGCATCACTTGATCTGCTTTTACTTGTGAAATTTTCCTAGGGCAGTGGGTTTTCACTAATCTGCCATTACTGTAGTTAAAGAAATAAAAGGAAAAAAATAACAAAGTAAATAGTGAGAAAGGAGCCGAAAAAGGAATAAAAAATCTATTCTGGACTTTAATGGAGAAAATTTACTCTGTTTAAAACTAGCAAAAATGTGACATGAGAAATGATCATTTGGCCCGTCAAACTCTTTGAATCCACATACCATGTACAATTTACGATATAGTGAACTCGACCAAACTCGCTCATTTTCATAAGAAGATAATCTACCACTCGAGTTCCAATGATACATTTGTAGAAAGGGAAGAGGTTAAGAATGTTGGGGCTGATTTTGCGGTCGGCGGCGTACCTACGGAGTACGCCGCTGGCATCCGAATAGAACGCGAGCTGACCTGATGGGGACCCTCCTTCGCGAACTTGCTGTTTGACGCTGCGTACTCGAGGACAGCGTAATGGCCCGCGGATCCCGGGGGTGCAGCGTGTGCGGAAGCGTACCTGGGATCCCGTGGGTCTGGTGCTCCAATCAATGGAAGCGCCGAGTTTCCTCTTCGTGTTGACAGATAGGCCCACAGTATTGACAGATATGTGGGAACCATTGCATCAGGCTTATAGGAGAAGGCAGGGTACAGACTGGCCCCTGACACGCTGAATGTTGCATGATATAAGATGTAAATACATAGGTTTAACATTTTGTTCGTTCTTTATTTGGGATTTAGCATCAGTTGAATTCAGTCCATCACAACCACATGAGGTACAGAGAACTGAACAGTGGCACTTAGATTGCCCCACACAAAAAAACTGATGAAGTGACAGCACCAAGCTTCAACATCAGGATTTCAATAATATAGAGATTAAATGCGTAGACACTAAAATAAACAAACAAAAAAAGCTCTATATTTAAGAAGGAGATAGATAGATTTCTAGACACAAAAGGCATCAAGGGGTATGGGGAGAGAACAGGAATATGGTATTGAGATAGAGGATTAGCCATGATCATATTGAATGGTGGAGCAGGCTCGAAGGGCCGAATGGCCTACTCCTGCTCCTATTTTTCTATGTTTCTATGTTTCTTCGCAATTTTACGAAGCTCACGGCTAAATTATTCAAACGGAGCTCAAGTACTTCCATCTGTTGTAATGTACCAATGTCACATTCATGCGAGCTAAAACATGCCGAACGATGCTTTGGATCTTTCGAGATATCCCCTTACGCTGATGCAAACAGGCCCTGCGCCTATTTGCATCAGCCGTAAAATTTTTGTACGTAATTGCTGGACAGTTGGTGGGCAATTAGCTCAACTCTGCATCAGCAATGAGGATTTCCCCCGTCGGTGCGGATCGTCTGTCAAGTCGTAACTTGACAGATCACAAGTTGAGGATTTAGCGCGTGCAGAGAGTACGCCGCCATACCTACCGCAAATCCTGGCCCATTATAAAAAGATGGAATATGGTTGAGAACTTAAAGGGAAAAGGCAAATTGTCGGTCTAACAATCCATTCCTGAAACTAGAATCATAGAATAGTACAGCACAGAAGGAGGTCATTCGGCCCATCAAGTCTGCGCCGGCTCTTTTGAAGAGCATTCCAATTAGTCCCGCTCTTTCCCCATATCCCTTTAATTTTTTCTCCTTCAAGTATTAATCCAGTTCCCTTTTGAAGGCTACTATTGAATCTGTATCCACCACCCTATCCGGCAGCGCATTCCAAATCCTGACCACACGCTGCGTAAAAAAGTTTTTCCTCATGTCGCCTCTGGTTCTTTTAAATCTGTGCTCTCTGATTATCAACCCTTCAGCCATTGGAAACAGTTTCTCTTTATTCACTCTATCTAAATCCTTCATGATTTTAAACACCTTTATCGAATCTCCTCTTAGCCTTCTCTGCTCTAAGGAGAACAACCCCAGCTTCTCCAGTCTATCCACGTAACTATAATCCCCCGTCCTTGGACTCATTCTAGTAAATCTC
This sequence comes from Squalus acanthias, assembly GCA_030390025.1. Taxonomy (NCBI): domain Eukaryota; kingdom Metazoa; phylum Chordata; class Chondrichthyes; order Squaliformes; family Squalidae; genus Squalus; species Squalus acanthias. The sequence goes on along the minus strand of CM059432.1, from coordinate 20,242,149 downwards.
TTCTGTACCCTCTCCAAAGCCTTCACGTCCTTTCTAAAGTGTGGTGCCCAGAATTGGACACAATGCTCCATCTGGGGCTGAACTCGTGTTTTATATAGGCTTAGCATAACTTCCTGGCTTTTGTACTCTCTGCCTCTATTTATAAAGCCCAGGATCCCGTATGCTTTATTAACTGCTTTGTTAACCTGTCCTGCCACCTTCAAAGATTTGCGCACAAGCACCTCCAGGTCTCTCTGTTCATGCACCCCCTTTAAGATTGTATAATATAGCTTGTATGGTCTCTCCTCATTCTTCCTACCAAAACGTATCACCTCACAATTTTCTGCGCTGAATTTCATCTGCCATATGTCCAACCATTCCACCAGCCTGTCTATGTCCTTTTGAAGTCTTCTTACTATCTTCCTCACTGTTTACTACACTTCCAAGTTTCTTGTCATCTGCACATTTTGAAATTGTACCCTGTACCCCCAAGTCCAAGTCATTAATGTATATCAAAAACAGCAGAGGTCCCAGTATTGAACCCTGGGCAACACCACTGTATACCTCCTTCCACTCCGAAAAACAGCCATTCACCACAGCTCTCCCTTTTCCATCCGTTAGCTAATTTTGTATCGACGCTGCTACTGCCCCTTTTATCCCATGGGCTTCCATTTTGCTAGCAAGCCTATTATATAGCACTTTATCAGTAAACGCCTTTTGAAAGTCCATATATGCAACACCAGCCACAGTGCCCTCATCCACCTACTCTGTTACCTCGTCAAAAAACTCAATCAAGTTAGTCAAACACAATTTTCCCTTAACAAATCCGTGCTGGCTCTCCTTTATTAGTCCATACTTGACCAAGTGGCTGTTAATTTCCTCCCGGATTATTGTTTCTAAAAGCTTCCCCACCCACCAACGTAAAACTGACTGGCCTGAAATTGCCAGGTTTGTGCGTCTCCCCTTTTTTGAACAAGGGTGTAACATTTGCTATCCTCCAGTCCTCTGGCATCACCCCTGTATCTAAGGAAGATTGGAAGATTATAGTCAACACCTCCGCAATTTCTACCCTTATTTCCCTCAGCAACATAGGATGCATTCCATCCGGACTGGGTGACTTATCCACTTTAAGTACTGCATACTTTCTAGTACCTCCTCTTTATCTTTATCTCATCCAGTGTCTCGATAACCGTAGCTTTGGCAAAGTCCTGTTCCTCAGTAAACACTGATGCAAAGTACTCATTTAGTACCTCAGTTGCCCTCCCATTCCCCCTTGTGGGATGTACCTAGACTGTACCCGAACCAGCTCCTTTTTAATGGCCGCCCATTGCTCTATTACATTTCTGCCTGCCAGTCATTGACTCCAATTTACCCGGGCCAGATCGCTCCTTAATTCAAAGTTAATCCAAAACTCTTCCAATTTTACTGTTACCTTTCAATGCTTGTAACATGTTCAAAACAAGGAAGAACCAAGTTTGAAAGAAGGGAAACTCATTGTTCCACACAAAAATTCACTTCCAAAGTATTGGCTGTGGCCAAATATTGAGCGCATTCATTGTTTGTGTTTATGTCCGTAATCTCCTCTAGCTCATAGGTCCCATAACTGGCTGGTGTCATTTCTACCCCTGTTTTCTCTTCATAGGAGTTGCTAATGAGTTTTGATATTGAAAGGCGATATTAAGATAGGGGCAGAGAAGTTTAGTATATAGAAAATAAGGAAACAGTAAATGAGTGTACAGGCCACCCGATGAGTGCTCAGTTTATTTCTGTGCTCATTGGCTCACCGAGCCGCACCAGCGTGCACACTAATATTCTTCACTGCTGATGGCAGTTTTTGCAGCAGGCGAGACATTGCCTTTCGCCAGGAGCACTACTGAGTTTTCCTTAAGTGCTGTGACACTTCATCTTCATTGTGATATATAACATGTCTCTACACATATGACAGCGCAATCATGAGGGCAGCTGCAAATACACTGCTACCTATTCTTGGAGCAAGGATGTCAGGCGTGTGATGTTTGACTTAAAAGCCTCCCCATAGACAACAGTCAAGTCTGTTTTCGTCATGTTTGGCTCTATTGAGGTTGCAACGCATTCTGAGCACTCGTGTATCCAAAGCCATATCTACCCCCTGAAAAGTTATGTAGAAAACTTTGGGTAGTCTATGTAATCTTCCAGTTTGGAGCATCTTCATTATAATAGTGAGATTCAGCTCTTACAGATTTTCTCACTTTCCTAAAATAATGACTGCTCACACATCACATTATACATTTCCACTTCCAAGCAGTGATAGCACTAACATGCTTACTATGACTAGAACATAAAAACATAAGAAATAGGAGCCTGGAGTAGGCCATTTGGTCCTTTGAACCTGCTCCGCCATTCAACAAGATCATGGCTGATCTTCTACCTCAACTCCACCTTCCCGCACTATCCCCATATCCCTTAATTTCCTTAGTTCCCAAAAATTTATCGACCTCTGTCTTGAATATACTCAACGACTGAGTATCCACAGCTCTCTGGGGTAGAGAATTCAAAAAATTCACAACCCTTTGAGTGAATAAATTTCTCCTAATCTCAGTCCTAAATGGTCGACCCCTAATTCTGAGACTGTGACCCCGTGTTCTAGATTCCCCAGCCAGGGGCAACATTTTCTCAGCACTAACCCTGTCAAGCCCCTTAAGAATTTTATATGTTTCAATTAGATCACCTCTCATTCTTCTAAACTCTAGGGAATATATGCCTAGTCTACTGAATCTCTCCTCATAGGGCAATCCCCTCATCCCAGGAACCAGTCTAGTGAACCTTCATTGCACTCCCTCTAAGGCAAGTATGTCTTTCCTTAGGTAAGGAGACCAGAACTGTACACAGTACTCCAGGTGTGGCTTCAGCAATCCCTGTACAATTGTAGTAAGACTTCTTTACTCTTCTACGCTGATCCCTTTGTAAAAAAAGCTAACATACCATTTGCTTTCATAATTGCTTGCTGTGCCTGCATGTTAACTTTCTGTGATTCATGTACAAGGACACCCAGGTGCCTCTGAATGCAAACATTTCCCAGTCTCTCACCATTCAAAAAATATTCTGCTTTTTTGTTTTTCCTACCAAAGTGGATAACTTCACACTTCCCCACATTGTATTCCATTTTCCATGTTCTTGCCCACTCAGTCAACCTGTCTATATCTCTCTGCAGCCTCTTTGCGTCCTCCTCACAGCTTACTTTCCCAGCTTACTTTCCCACCTGACTTTGATCATCAGCAAACTTGGATACATTACACTCAGTCCCTTCATCTAAGTCATTAATATAGATTGTAAATAGCTGAGGCCCAAGCACTGATCCTTGCGGTACCCCACTAGTTACAGCCTGCCAACCCGAAAAAGTCCTGTGTATTCCTACTCTCTGTTTTCTGTCCATTAACCAATCCTCAATCCATGCTAATATATTACCCCAATCCCATGAGTCCTAATCTTGTCTGGCACCTTATCGAATGCTTTTTGAAAATCCAAGTACACTACTTCCACTGGTTCCCCCTTATCCATCCTATTAGTTACATCTTCAAAAAACTCTAACAGATTTGTCAAACACGATTTCCCTTTCAGAAAAGCATGTTGACTCTGCCTAATCATATAATGATTTTCTAAGTGCCCTGTTATCACGTCCCTAATAATAGATTCTAACATTTTGCCTACTACTGATGTCAGGCTAACTGGCCTATAGTTTTTTCTCTCCTCCTTTCTTAAATAGCGGGGTTATGTTTGCTACCTTCCAATCCTTGGGGACTGGTCTAGAATCTATGGAATTCTGGAAGATTAATACCAGTGCATCCACTATCTCTGCAGCTACCTCTTTTAAAACCCTAGGATGCAGGTCGTCAGGTCCAGGGGATTTGTCGCCACTTAGTCCCATTAATTGCTCCAGTACTTTGTCTTTACTTATACTGATTTCTTTAAGTTCCTCATTTTCTCTAGACCCTTGGTTCCCCATTATTGCTGGAATGTTTTTTGTGTCTTCCACCGTGAAGACAGATACAAAGTATTTGTTTAATGTTCTGCCATTTCCTTATTGCCCATTATAATTTCTCCTGTGTCTGCCTCTAATGGGCCCACGTTTACTTTCACTAATCTCTTCCTATGTACAGACCTATAGAAACATTTACAATCTGTTTTTATGTCTCTTGCTAATTTACTTTCATATTCTTTTTTTCTCTTTCCTTATCAATTTCTTGGTCCTCCTTTGCTGAATTCTAAAATCCTCCCAATCTTCAGGCTTACTACTCTTTTTGGCAGCATTATAAGCCTCTTCCTTTGATCTAATACTCTCTATAACTTCCCTTGTTAGCCACGGTTGGACCACTTTTCCTGTGAGGTTTTTGTGCCTTAAAGGAATGTATATTTGTTGTAAATTATGTATTAATTCTTTAAATGCTAGCCATTGCTTGTCTACCATCATAACTTTTAATGTAGTTTCCCAATCTACCTTGGCCAACTCGCCTCTCATACCTACATAGTTTGCTTTGTTTAGATTTAAGACCCTAGTTTCGGATTTAACTAAATCACTTTCAAACTCAATGTAAAATTCTATCATATTATGGTCACTCTTCCCTAAAGGCCCCTTTACTACAAGGTTAGTAATTAACCCTTTCTCATTGCACAATACTAGATCTAAAATAGCCTGTTCCCAAGTTGGTTCCTCAACGTACTGATCTAGAAAACTACCTTGTATAGATTCCATGAATTCGTCCTCCACACTATTACTGCAAATTTGGTTTGCCCAGTCTATATGTAGATTAAAGGCCCCCATGATTACTGTATTACCCTTGTTACATGCACCTCTAATTTCCTGATTTATACTCTGCCCTACATGACAACTATTGTTTGGGGGCCTAAAACAACTCCCACCAATGTTTTCTGTCCCTTGCTGTTTCTTGATTCCACCCAAACTGATTCTACTTCTTGATTTTCTGAGTCAAGATCCTTTCTCTCTACTGTCTTTTATCCTATCCTTTATTATCAGGGCTACTCCTCCTCCTTTTCCATTTTGCCTATCCCTTCTAAAATTTAAGTCTCCTGGAATATTTAGTTCCCAACCTTGGTCACTTTGCAACCACGTCTCTGTAATGGCTATTAGATCAAACCTATTCATTTCTGCCTGTGCTATTAATTCATCTATTTTGTTGTGAATGCTTCGTGCATTCCGGCATAGTACCTTTAGCTTTCTATTTTTCCTTGATGTCACCTTGGTAACTGATGCTCTATTACCTTTGATATTCTGTCCCTTCCTGACCCACTCTGCTTACTCCAGAGCCTTGACCTTTCCTTTGCTACTTTTAAATTTACTCTTTCCTGAATCCTCCGCTCCTCCCCCCCCCCGCCTTATTAGTTTAAAGCCCTGTCTACTACCCTAGTTATTCGATTCACCAGGACACTGGTTCCAGGCCGGTTTAAGTGGAGCTTGTCCCAATGGAACAGCTCCCTCTTTCCCCAGTACTAGTCCCAGTGGCCAATGAAACGAAACCCCTGCCTCCCACACCACTCTTTCAGCCACGCATTTAACCTTCTGCTTATCCCTATGCCAATTGGCTAGTGGCTCAGGTGACAATCCAGAGATTATTACCTTTGAGGTTCTGCTTTTTAATTTGGACCCCAACTCCTCAAATTCTCTCAGCAGAACCTCATTCCTAGTTCTACCTATGTCGTTGGTTCCTACGTGGATCACGACAACTGGATTTTCCCTTCCCACTTCAAGTTCTTCTCCAGCCGCGAGGTGATGTCTTTACCCCTGGCACCCGGGCAGGCAACACAACCTTCGGTACTCCCTGTCGCGGCTGCAGAGAACAGTATCTATCCCTAGAAGGGATCATTCAGTGAAATACGCATTGTTCATACCTCTGTGCAAATTTGATGGCCTGGTGTTTCCTCCGTGGGCGCGACCCAGGCGTTTGACCCGAAAACACTCCCAAAGCCGCACCCATTTTGCCCATGTCAAGTTACAGCAATGTATCCTCCCAATCTCATTAGAATACGGCCGAACTCAAAACTGTCGTAAATCAGCTTAAACATTTGAGGCCCAAGGAAAGCGCTGAACCCACACCATTAATTTCTTCTCTAAGTATGAAAATTCAATTTCAAATCATTTAACCATCGTTCCTGCACATTAGGCACAGCATGTTCAAGAACCTGCAATCGGAGAAGCTATTCAGTTTTTAATGTGACTTAAACTTACGCCATTAAAATACATTCAAAGAAACAGAAAATCCAGAGCAAGTCTCAGTAAAAATAAATTTTAAAAAACGCTCGAAAAATTGTAATAAGATGCCAGAAGGGGTACAGAAGGATCCAGAGACGTGAGTTCAAATCCCACCACGGCAGCTGGGGAATTTAAATTCAGTTAATTAAATAAATCTGGAATAAAAAGCTAGTAACCATGAAACTACCGGAGTGTTGTAAAAACCCATCTGGTTCACTAATGTCCTTTAGGGAAGGAAATCTGCCGCCCTTACCCGGTCTGGCCTATATGTGACTCCAGACCCACAGCAATGTGGTTGACTCTTAAACTGCCCTCTGAAGTGGCCTAGCAAGCCACTCAGTTGTATAAGGTGGCTCACAACCACTTTCTCGAGGGCAATAAATGCTGGCCTTGCCAGAGACGCCCACATCCCGTGAATGAATAAAAAAAAAGACTTTTTCCTTCTTGAACAAGCACAATTGCAGGGTGATCATGTTTGAGAGTTGTAGACTAGGCCAGTGTTGTGGGTGGAGATTCATTCTGGCGGAGGGTTTGATGGACGGCCGTAAACGATCGTGGAGACTTGGGCATATTGTAGTTGCGCACGCTTAACTCACTTACGCCCAAAATTTTGCAATCTTTTAAGCCAAATAATTGGTTTGCACCCAGATTACGCGTGTCTCTGGACGCAAATGTGGCGGAAATGCCAGGCCATTGAATTTAATGCTGAGTTGTGGGCAATTTTGTGCTATGGGCTGGCGGCCACCAGTAAGAACTGGGCTAAAATACTGAAACTCATAGCGCTAAAGCTCTTAAAGCCACAGAGAGCGAACACTTTCATTCCAGCATTCTGGGTGGCATTGTGCCTAGATGTGAAAGGACAATCTGCCACCCAAGTCAATTTGTTTCCTTTGAGAGAAAAATGCTTTAATTAGATATTATTAAAGATTTAAAAACCCTTCTAGAAATATGAGAGAGTTTTGTGATAACTGTAGTTTGTTTTATTGGATCTATTAATGTTTACACCAGAGATCTGTAAAAACTTGATTGAAAGGTATAGCTGCATTGCATTCTTATCAATTGTTAATCACTCAGAATGCTTTCTTAAGAGTTTTGTTGGGACCTGATGCTCCTTCACAAGTGTTTGCATGGTGGATAGGGAATTCTTTAGTATGATTGAACAGCAATACAAGAAAAAGCTTATACATTGAAACAGACATTTTATAGCCCACATCATTGTCACCTGTTTGCTTCATCTCCCTTTGTTTTAGTTCTTCCAGCTCAGCCTGGACATTACCCATCCTAATTACTACTGCAGTGTGCAAAAGGCCATCATATATGTATACATACACTGAGCACTTTATTTTACCTTGATCATTTTCTTTTCCTGAGAGTGAAGAGACACCAAACATACCAGGATAGGTATGGAAACAATGAAGCTGTTGTGGCATTTTATGAAATATAGTACAGATAGAGTAGCCAGGCAAAGCAAATTTCCTTGTATGAATTGGGAACCTCTCATTCTTTCATCTCAGGATCAAAAGTCTCACGCCAGTAAATCCCAACATTTTTCTTGCTTTCCCCCCCCCGGGGGGGCCCAAAGCTGCGAGTAAAGTGAAAGAGAAAATTAGAAAAGATAAGAGGAGGGAGAGGAAAGAATATTTTAACATTTAGCAAAGCGTTTTATACTCCAACAATTTTGTGTAGAGAAATTCTCCTAACCTCTCTCCTTGCAGTTTGTGGTCATTTTAAATTGATAACCCCCTCATCAATGACTGAGTGTACTTGGATTTCCAAAAGGCATTCGACAAGGTGCCACGTAAAAGGTTACTGCATAAGATAAGAGCTCATGGTGTTGGGGGTAATATATTAGATTGGATAGAGGATTGGCTAACTAACAGAAGACAGAGAGTCGGGATAAATGGGTCATTTTCAGGATGGCAATCTGTAACTAGTGGGGCCTCAACTATTTTCAATCTATATTAATGACTTGGATGAAGGAAGCGCGTGTATTGTAGCCAAATTTGCAGATGATACAAAGATAGGTGGGAAAGCAAGTTGTGAGGAGGACATAAAGAGTCTGCAAAGGGATATAGATAGGTTAAGTGAGTGGGCAAGAATTTGGCAAATGGAGTAAAATGTGGGAAAATGTGAAGTTATCCACTTTGGTAGGAAGAATAGAAAAGAAAAATATTATTTAAATGGAAAAAGACTACAGAATATGGCGGTACAGAGGGATTTGGGTGTCCTCGTACATGAAACACAAAAAGTTAACATGCAGGTACAGCAAGTAATTAGCAAGGCAAATGGAATGTTGGCCTTTATTTCAAGGGGATAGATTTTAAAAGTAGGGAAGTCTTGCTACAACTGTACAGGGCGTTGGTGAGACCACACCTAGAGTACTGTGTACAGATTTGGTCCCCTTATTTAAGGAGGGATATACAGGAAACTCTTTGGTATCCGGCACCCGGCGTGGTGCCGGTTGATCAAAAGTTCCGGATAACGGAGAGTTATATCTACCGAGGCTATTTTTAACAAACTGCAGTGTTCGGACTTCCGACAGCGCCAGGAGGCTGAGTAGTGGCACTTTGGAGAACTACCCCCACTGACTAACTCTGCGTTCGCGGGAGATTCGGACTTGGACTCGGCAACATTGCCGGTTATTTGAGAGGAGTTTTCGGAGTACTCGGCGTTCGCGGGAGACTCGGACTCGGCAACATTGCCGGTTATTTGAGAGGAGTTTTCGGAGTATGATTTTTGCCGGTTAAGAGAGAATTCCGGATATTTAGGTGCCGATTAAACAAGAGTTTCCTGTACTTGCATTGGAGGCAGTTCAGAGAAAGTTCTCTAGGTTGATTCCTGGGATGGAAGGGTTGTCTTATGAGGAAAGGTTGAACAGGTTGGGCCTATACTCATTGGAGTTTAGAAGAATGAGAGGTGATCTTATTGAAACATATAAGATTCTGAAGGGGTTGGACAGGGTAGATGCTGAGAGGATGTTTCACCTCATGGAGGTATCTAGAACGAGGGGACATAGCCTCAGAATAAGGGGTCGCCCATTTAAGACGGAGATGAGGAGGAATTTCTTCTCTCAGAGGGTTGTGAATCTTTGGAATTCTTTACCCCGGAGAGCTGTGGAAACTGAGTCATTGAATATATTCAAGGCTGAGATAGACAGATTTTTGAGCAACAGGGGAGTCAAGGCCAAGTGGAGTTGAGGCCAAAATTGGATCAGCCATGATCTCATTAAATGGCGGAGCAGGCTGGAGGGGCCGAATGGCCTACTCCTGCTCCTATTTCTTATGTTCTTATGTTCCCCAACCAGAGGAAAGAGTCTCTCTCCAGGCACTCTAGCAAATCCCATCATCATTTTCAAAATCTCTATTAAATTTCCTCTTATGCTTCTCTGCTCCAGTGGGAATAGTCTCAGTATCTCAAATCTCTCCTAACGATTTCTTATCACTGGCATCATCTTGGTGAATCTACACTATACGCTCTCAGTGGTTTTAATGTTCTGATTCTGTACCCTGCCACCAACATGTACAGGCATCTGAGGGGGCTCGCTGAAAAGGTTGCATGATCTGTCACCGAGAACAGCATCATGAAGGTGGATTCTATCCACACCGTTTGAGCTGGGTCCTGCATCTGAATTGCCTAGTGATCAGTGGGAGGGCAGACTTGATGGTGTCAGGTAGAATCTGCAGACCCTGAGAGATGGTGCCCCAAAGATCTCAGAATCTGGGTTCCATCATTTGCTTCAAATGGTCCCCAGTGCCTGAAGGCCAATGTTTAAAGCTTTCAGTTTAGATGCACCGACTGGTCTGCAAGTCTCTATTGGGGTAATGAATTCCCTAGATGGTCTTCTTGGTGCTTCCACTTGCTCCAGGTAGTGCTGCATTGTTTAAAATTCTTATTGGATATTGGCACGGGGGATGGCATTGGACTTTGCTGTGACCCCTGCTATCTATCTCGGGTCGTCTGAGAAGATGCCCAGTGCCTCCATTTAGGGACTAATTTCGACCACTGCAGAAGTTTCTGCCCTCCCCAATGTATCAGCATATTTAGTTAACTGACTGCACAATTTATGGCGGGTTCAACGCCATTACCGCTTGGAAAATTCATTCTCCGCCTCAGTTCCAACGGCACAACAGCACCATTAGAGCTTCAGATCCTAAGCATCACCGGAATACCTCACATTAGTAATTCCAGCAGCTTTATTAGTCACAACTTTTTCAGATACAAAAAAAAATCAATGTGTTACCACATTAGCTGTTGAGAGTCCTGGTGCCAAAATCTCAATTCTGCATGTTATAATAAGGTTGGTAATTATCATAGATATCATTTAAAAGAACAAATGCATGATTTAAATAAAAAATGATATGGGCACAAGTAATTAAAGTTTTATAAATGGTTTTAATTATGACTAAGCTTTATTAACAATCTGTCGACTACAAGTGTCTTTGTTGGTGATGTTACTGCACGAATACTTAATGCACTTGTATCAAGTTACTCTTTGCTGTTTTATTGGAGGCAACCCATTTAAAACAAATGGGCCATTTAAATATAAAAGAATCTGAGGAATTTGATTTGAATAGACTAAATGAGATTATATCAGAGACAGTAGTCCACTGTACAGCGTGTTAATCATGTGGTAAATTTTGTTTTTGTTCTACCTCCCCAACAGCATCACAGATTGATCCCAATGAAATTCAAGAGGTGTTTCAGGAGCTTACAGCAAACATCTTCCGCATTAACACAAATGGTGAGTTTCCCTTTTGTGCTCCTTTGTGTTACTTGATTATGAGAAGTCGCACAACACCAGGTTATAGTCCAACAGATTTATTTAATTTTACAAGCTTTCGGAGCTGTCGCTCCTTCGTCAGGTAAGTTAGCAATGAGCGAATCTCCACATCATTACTTGATTATGTGATGGTTGTGTCGTTCTAGTCTGATGGGAAAGCGGGCTGCTGAAGGTCTAGTGAGGACCTTGTGATGCCATTTACACTCCTGAATCAACTACAGGCAGGCTATTAAAATGGGTGCCCAGGAATCACCCCCTCCACCCCACCCTCAAATCCAGGCAGAAGGCTGTTTATGCAAATTAGGTTCCTTTCAAAGCGAAATAGGCAGAGCATGCATGACCCAAACCAGTCCCATTTCTTCAGCTGTGGAGAGGCCTTAAAGGGATCGCAGAAAGCGTCTCCAAAACGCTAAGTATTTTTTAAGCCCGCCGACCAAATGTTAATGACGCCTGAATGTGAAAGTGGTTCAGGCCTCCCGACTGCGGCATTGTGTGGGCACCGCGGGCACATCACCGATATCGCGCCTGTTCAGCACCAAACTGACCGTTTTACCCATTAGTTTTCACATTTTCTCATAGTTCCTTCTATTTTCAGTCTTGTTGGTGTCCTTGCACTATGGGCTTAGGCCCTTCATCTAGCTTTCTCAATTTAAAATGAACATTAACAGCCTCTCTTCATCAATTGTATCAACTGCACTAATTTCCGTTTCTAGTTAACATTGTGTGTAGAAGAGCTGAACCAGTAAGTAGACGTGAATGTTGTAGCAAATGACTATGTTAGTGTCAAGTACGACAACTGCAAGTTAAACCAACCACTCTGTCCCCTCGCTTGATTGTAAATTATTTTTGGTGGGATTGCAATGGTGAATGTGACATGAAGAATGTTCCGGAACGTACAGGAAAATTAATTGGCGGACTCATCTATCCCTAAAGGGATATATTACAAATATCAATATTCCAGTCTGTACCAAAAATACTATTTTAAGTTTGTGTTTTGAACTTTTACAGCAATTTATTCCAGGCATGTGGGATTAAAAGATGCTAGTGTGGTGTAATTGTCATTTTTTAATATTTACTGGGAGTTTTAAGATTCTGGATATAGAATTAAAGACTTGGGTTCAGTTTTTTTTAATCACGGTTAGAATTCAGTCTGTGTGGAACTGTCAGTAAATGAGGTGCTGTCTCTTCTGAAAAACTGTCACAAAATGGCTGAACAGACATATTTTTTTTTCAGGGACACACATATTTGGGAGCAAAACAGAGCTGAATTAATAATATTGCTTTTGGGGCTTCTGCCACTGCTGTAGCAGTTCCCACACAATTTCTTTTGAATTTCTGACAAAAGCACAGTATCCGTGATGGAGGGGAGGTAATTACTTCTGGCACTGTAGTCTATGAAGTGATGTGGGGGAGGTGATGCATCACTGTAGACTGGAAATGTTTAAATTGGTTGGATGCCACTATAAATTGCCATGTACCTCAGGTGTTTCTTTGCTTCCATGGCTCTCTGGGCTGTGCAGTGGGCGGTGGATTAAATCAGAACTGTTTTTACTGCTATTTAGACTCTAAGGCAAATGCAATTGCAAGAAGAAGCAATGGTGGTCAGCATAAAATGAAGCCTTTAAGCTCGCTGTTTGTTGAAGATTAAAAATGAGTAAGATTGAAAGTGTTCTGAGCATATAATGGACCAGCACCTAACTATTAAAAGTGCCATAACATCAGGTCAGTCAGATCCTGAAAGAGAATGAGAGGTGTAATCCAGCTGAAATATTGGATTTCTCTGTCAATTCTGAACAAGCAATACAACTATAACATGAACTTGTCTTTATTTACAGATGCTGACTGAAATTTCTTTCCATTTATGTTTCAGACTTCCAGCATTTGTAGCTTTTGCCCTTTCCATCTCACTGATAGACTTGCTTTGCATTTAAAGTATTTTATGCTTTTGCATTTTTCTTTTTATCTGCAAAACTATGTTAATCTTCATAACGCATTACTTAAGTAGCATCTGATCTCTGCCATTGTATAACTGCACTGGCAGCCTCTAGTGACAGATAAAGTGAAGTAGCACGTCATTCTGTCTGTGAAGTACAATGTTATTCCTCCTGTTTTATGTCAGGTTTGATCTCACAAAAGGCATAGGAAAGTAGGAACAGGAGGAGGCCATTGAGCCCCTCGAGCCTGTTCCGCCATTCAATGAGATCATGGCTGATCTGTGACCCAACTCCATATACCCGCCTTTGGCCCATATCCCTTAATACCTTTGGTTAACCAAAAGCAATCAATCTCTGATTTAAAATTAACAATTGATCTAGCATCAATTGCCGTTTGCAGAAGAGAGTTCCAAACTTCTACCATCCTTTGTGTGTAGAACTGTTTCCTAATTTCACTCCTGAAAGGTCTGGCTCTAATTTTTAGACTATGCCCCCTAGTCCTAGAATCCCCAACCAGCGGAAATAGTTTATCTCTGTCTCCCCTATCTGTTCCCCTTAATATCTTGAAAACGTCGATCAGATCATCCCTTAACCTTCTAAATTCTAGGGAATACAACCCTAATTTGTGTAATCTCTCCTTGTAACTTAAACCTTGAAGTCCAGGTATCATTCTGGTAAACCTACGCTGCACTCCCTCCAAGGTCAATATATCCTTCCTAGTGCTGCCCAGAACTGCTCTCAGTCCTCCAGGTGTGGTCTAACCAGGGTTTTGTACAGCTGCAGCATAACTTCCACCCCCTTGTATTCCAGTCCACGAGATAATAAAGCCCAGCATTCCATTCCATTCCAGGGCATGAGGGGAGATAGAAGAGAAAGATGCGAGTTCAGGGCTAGGGCAGGGGGAACCTGAGAAGAGGTTTGGGCCGGTGGGCTAGGGGAAGGAAGCGAAGCAGCAGAGGCAGCTGAATGGATGGTGCCAATCTTAGTGTCGAAGTCCATGAGTTCCTCACACTAGTTGTTGGAGGTGAGGGTGGAGGAGGCAGGGGAGAGGGGTTTAAGAAGATGGTATGTAGTGGAGAAAAGAAGCCAGGGGTTAACTTTGCAATCCAAGATGATACTGGATTAGAACAGTTTTGGCAGAGGAACGCAGGACCCGATAGTGCTTTATGTTGTCCAGCCAGATCTGGCGATGGATGGCTAAACCAGTTGTCGGCCATAAACGTTCAAGTCTACGTTCCTTGGACTGAAGGCAGTGGAGATGAGGGCCGTACCGGGGCAACAACCAGGGTGAGAGAGAGAGAGCAATGGTTTTAACGGGGCCTAGGGCATCAAAGGTGGAGGTGAGGGTGTGATTGAGCAGTTCGGTAGATGCAGAAATGTTGTGGTGAATGGAGGGCCATTCTGTCCCCCTGACAGACCCTACCTATCCAGAAAGCCGGCTGATCCTGCGCTGCATGTGCCAAACTGACAAGCTGCCACGGAACTGTCGTTTGCAGCCACAGCTCGCTGGTAAAGTTTAAACGAGGCCCAAACCTGAAATTGGTTCGGTTCTTCCGACTGTGGCCTTGACCAGGCACACCACCAATTTTGCCCCTGTTTTGGGCCCGACTTGAAAATCTCCCCCATGGTTTGGAAAAAACAAAGAGCGAAGATAATAAGGAGTTCTTCGTTTTGAAGGCTTGGGGGAAAAAATGAGCAGAGAACAGTGAAAAGAGTATTGTTTTCAACACAGTGAGGATACAAGAAGGAGAAAATGCGCGTATCATTGTAATTTTTGACAATTAAAAAGAAGGAACAAAAGCAGCAGCAAATCAATTTAGCATTTGTAATATTACGTGCTTTCTTGCCTGCCCACTTGCATTCATTTCCACTTTGTGGCATGGCTGGGACATCCCTGAAGACAGCGACCACAGTACAACTAAATCCAATTGTGATATGGGATTCAGAAATTCCCAAGACGAGGAGCTAGATATATAACTTTAAAATGACTAGCTTCAATAAATAAGTAAAGAACTCAAATATGTTGATTGTGGGAGGTTGTTCAACAATGTAGAGGAAAATGGGAACGCCTTTAAAGGAATGATGCTGAGCATACAGGTTAAATACATACCTGAGAATCAACAAGCTCAGTCTAAACAAATGTGAATCTGAATGAAAATTATATAAATCAAAAAGTGAAATACAGAGGGAAAAGGGGAAGAGATTCACTCAAACGAATATAAGATCATGTAGAAACATGTTAAAAGTAGGCCTCATTTCCCGCATTTCTGCCCTCACCCCTTCCCTTCCCTCCCAGAACCACGATAGGGTTCTCCGTGTCCTCAGCTTCCATCCCACCAGCCTCCACATTCAACGGAACATCTTCTGCCACCTCCAGCGCAATGCCACCACCAAACACATCTTCCCCTCCCCTCCCCTCCCCTTTCAGAATTCCAAAGGGACTGTTCCCTCCACGACTACCTGGTCCACTCGTCAATCAGCACCCGCTCCCTTCGCCCGGCACCTTCCTGTGCAAGTGCAGGGGATGCAACTCCTGCCCTTTCACCTCCTCCCTTCCCATTGTCCAGGGCCCCAAACACTCCTTCCAGGTGAAACAGCGATTTACTTGTACTTCTTTCAGTTTAGTATACTGTATTCACTGCTCACGGTGTTCTCTACATTGGGGAAACCAAACGCAGATTGGGTGACCGCTTTGCTGAACACCTCCGTTTAGTCCGCAAGTGTGACCCTGACCTTCCGGTCGCTTAGTATTTTAATTCTCTGTCCCACTCTCACTCTGATCGCTCTGTCCTTGGCCTCCTACACTGTTTCAATGAAGCTCGAGGAACAGCACCTCATCTTTAGGTTAGGCACTTTCCTACAGCCTTCCAGCCTCAACATAAAGTTCAACAATATCAGGTCATAACCACTGCTCCCATTTTTTCGGACAGCAGGTGCTGGTAATGATTCTGCCGTTGCCATTTACAGCTCCTCTAGACCCATCTGCAAGATGCACTGCAGCAACTCGCCAAGGCTCCTTCGGCAGCACCTCCCAAACCCGCGGCCTCTACCACCTAGAAGGACAAGGGCAGCAGGCGCATGGGAACATCACCACCTCCAAGTTCCCCTCCAAGTCACACACCATCCTGACTTGGAAGTATATCGCCGATCCTTCTTCGTCGCTGGGTCAAAATCCTGGAACTCCCTCCCTCACAGCACTGTGGGAGTACCTTCACTGCACGGACTGCAGCGGTTCAAGAAGGCGGCTCACCACCACCTTCTCAAAGGCAATTAGGGATGGGCAATAAATGCTGGCCTTGTCAGCGACGCTCACATCCCATGAACAAATAAAAAAAACCCTCTTTATTTACTTTGTTTTGCCTTGCCCCATCATCCTTTTTGTCATTTAATCGCTCCTGCCTTCCACCCTATCACAGACCTTCCCTTTTGTTCTTTCCTCCCCTCCCCCTTTCCCTGCCTCTGTACTTGCTTAAAACCTGTTACATTTCTTAACATTTTCCAGTTCTGACAAAAGATCATCGACTTGAAACGTTAATTCTGTTTCTCTCTCCACAGATGCTGCCTGACCTGCTGAGTTTTTCCAGCATTTTCTGTTTATATTTCATATTTCCAGAATCCGCAGTATTTTGCATTTGTGTTAAAAGTAGGCCATTCAGCCCCTCAAGCCTGTTCCACCATTCAACCCCTCAAGCCTGTTCCACCATTCAATTAGATCATGGCTGATCTATATCTTAACTCCATTTACCCACCTTGGGTCCGTAACCCTTAAAAACCCTTGCCTAACAAACGTTATCAATTTTAGTTTTGAGTTTTTCAATTGACCGAGCCTCAACAACCTTTTGGGGGGAGAGTTCCAGATTTCCACTACCCTTTGTGTGAAGAAATGCTTCCTGACATCACCCCTGAACTGCCTCCCTCTAATTTTAAGGTTATGCCCCCTTTGTTCCGGAGTCCCTCACCAGAGGAACCAGTTTGTCTTGATCTACCCTATCAAATCCTTTAATCACCTTAAACACCTCAATTAAATCATCCCTAAACAACCAGTAATATGACTATATTTGAAATACACAGAGTTCCTTTCCACTGGAATAATGACACACACAGTGAAATTTTGAGGATTTGGATAATGATGTTAGCTAGGATGCGTTGTGGATTGGGAGATGGGTGTTATTTAAAAAAAAATCCCTTCTGGGCTGGTAATAGGAATGTTAAAGCAAGGCAGTTCAATTCCATATAAATACTACCTGATCACCAATTTTAATCGAGCAAAACTAGAATATTCATCCATCTCCACTTTTCAACCTTTGCCTTCTGCCCTCCATCTTCTACGGTTAGCAATATTACTGTTGGTTATCAGATTGGAAATGTAAAATCTCTTGCTTTCAAATTTATTGCATCAATAAATCTTTCCTGGATCATGCAAAAATAAAAAAGCTGTGTTTTCTTGGAAGAATCTGACCTTTCAATAGGCCAATGCTTCGACCTCTCATTCTCATTAATCCTCACCTTTTCCTTTGCAGTGACTTCCTTAGAGAAGAGTTTGCAAGCTCTGGGGACACCTAATGACACGCAAGAGCTTAGAGATGGACTGTGAGTCACTTTTTGATATAGATTTTTATGAAAAGACTAATGGCTTTGTCTGCTGTTATGCTCGAGCTGCGTTGTGTAATTTTATATCTGTGAATAATGGACACATACAAAATGGTCATCGATTCACCACTGTAAAACTGGACTGAGAAAGATCATCAGATGTAACTGAGACTTCCTAATCCTATCATAATGTGAAACCTCAAACTAATTTTGTCTTTTTTGTCAAGGACGTTTAGCTATGGAGCTGAGGGTTGAAATAGAGGACAATCTATTCTTGAATATAGAAATGCTGCTTATTTTAATATGTTCAAACTGATTATGCTTGGGGCAGACTGACAAAATGCAATTACCTCATAATAAAGATGAATGAATTGTTCTATAGGTTAGGCCAAGGGAAGTAACTTTTTATTAGTATTCATTTATTTTGGTTTGCTGCAAATGTTCTTATCAAAACTGAGAGAGTGGAAATTGAATTATTTTTCTCTTCCACTTCTTCCAATTATTGACGGTGAATAGTACTCAGTGAATAAGATTGGTATGGGCCAGATACAGTGGCAACCCAGCTCCTTCATGTTATCCTCTACCCCTCAACATACATGGGAAATACCAAGAGCAAAAGAAATAGCACTGACCTATAGTCGTGGATGACCTCAGGCCATGGCCCCAGGGCGTACCTAAGGGCCGCTGCAAGCGAGGCAACGTTCAAATTTCGTCTGATCTTCAGGCGAGCTGCTTCTGGAGGCGTGACGGGCAGCGGCAGCTCGCCTCTGCTATGAAAACAAGGCCTGATGTCCAGTTTCGGGCCTCCGGCTTCTGGCACGCGCTTGCAGCATTTCGCCGATTTTTGGGCCCCAAAAATGGGCCGCAAACCAACTTCTACCTGACTGTGTCCCTACAATGTGCTTTGAAATGTAACCTAAGATGAGAACACCCTGCTCCACCATTGTGATCGTTCTGTTGCTAGATATCCGTGTGGCTTCTCTTCACAAGATTGTCAATTTAATGCCGGTTAGTAAAAATTATGGGATGTTTTATGCTGGATTCTACTCCGAATTGGGATGAGATTGCTTACATTCTGGGATTCCTACAAATGGCAGAGAAGCACTTTTCATCCCATCATTGAATTGGATTTGAAATCAAGGTTTTGGACTTTAAAGGACATTATTCTGACTTACAGCAACTCCAGTTTTTCCTTTTATGAATTGCCAATATGTTTCAAGTGTATGCAATATCCTTGCTGCCTCACGCAGTGCAAATTATGTTATACTTTGAATCTGTCCTTTTATTAAATGTACAGAAGACCACATTTATAATGACCGGGGGGGAGGGGCGCGATTTTGCCAATGGGGGCGCGTTGGAGGCGGGACTGCTGCTTGTCGGGTTTTAGTCCCGCCTCCATCGACATCCGGCCAACCCACGCTATTTTCCCTTGATTGACCTTGTTAAGCCCGCCCAGCAGGTTTAGCAGGCCAGTTAAGGGGAAGCCGGTTACAGAGAACGTCAGCATATGATGTTTCATCTGTCAAAAATTTTTGACAGATGAATTGTCATCGTTTGACAGCTCTGTGAAGCTGCCAAACAATGACATTCTCTGTTGTTTGATGAGTTCTTGTATTCAAGACTCATCAAACCTCTTTTGTGAGCAGAAATTAGATGGCTGTTGCATCGGAGAATGCAGCAGCCATCTGTCATCTCTGCCGGTCAGATGCGAGACTCTCCGCATCGCCAACGGTTGAAGCCTGCAGGAAGAAACAAAGGTAAGTAAACATTTTCTATCACTTTACACTCACCTCACATACTTACCTCTCCACACTTGCACCCATCACTTACCTTCACAGCGCACTTTTGCACCCCTCCGACCACCGCAGACCCACTGCTCGCCTCGCTGACCCTGGAGGGGTTTCCCGATGTCAGGAAGCCCGCGCCTCAGCTGGAAAAATGGGGATAATCCTCTTAACTGACTGTGAACTACCTGCTACCCGCCTCCCGGGAAGATGGCACGGAGGCGGGTTGGGGGCGGGATGGGTACCCGCCCCCAGATTCTGCCATTTTCCCGGCAGTCCTGCCTCCCCAGGGCTGGCAAGATCACGCCCCTGGATTCTATATCTTCATTGGGCAAAAATAAATATGAAGAAAAGTTCCAGATCTTATTGTAGATGTCTCATTCTTTGGCCTTTAGGCTTGAAAAACACAATCTCCACACTAACATATATTTAAAAAAAAAACCCTCAACCATCTCGCACCTGGTTTTGCTGTGCTCAAAAGTTTGTTGTAAAGATTATTTTGCGATGTTTTCAGTCCAGTGTTCTTCCCTGCCCCTCTCCTGATGACACTGCCCCATGCTCGAGTACAGTTCTGTGGGAACTGAACATCCTCCATTCCCTCAGACAAATGAGGATTCTTCCACGTGTGGTGAATTTTGAGCTTGACTCTTCTTACAAAATGTCCTCACACACTCATTTACCAGGACGGTCACTAGATATTAATCAAAAGAAGGAACGGTGCTCATCCCCCCCACCCTCCCAGCCAAGTATGCAGAGACCAATTGTAGGGTCCCTATCTCCATCTGGCTGAGATCAGCTAACTCAGCGCAGACCAGGGACAGTCTGGTTACCTGCCTGTTCCATATGAATCAGTTTGACACTGACGCATTCCCGGTCTGTATAACTCAATGTCACATTACCACACTTCCTGGTCTGCGGAACTCAGTTGCACACTGGCGCTCCCCCATTCTGTATAACTTAGTTTCACACGGGGCAGTAAATTTACTGATTGAGTCGATTGGGCATCGTGGCTAATTTTTTCCACGTATTGCTGCAAGAAACAAATAACAAATGCTAATTCAAATGAGCCCAGAAGCTTCGAAACTGAAGCAGAAAGCCTCGAGTTGTCTGTAACCCATTCGTGGAGTTGTGACACCGTCAGAACGCCGAGATTGAATAGTGCCTTGCAACTCCATGCCAAACATCCATTATTATCTATTTTAAAGGTAGTTGTTAATTAACACCTGATTATGACCAATGCTTTCAGGTTTATGTTTGAAATTAATTGTTTAATGCAGCCTTCTGAGGCTAAGTCTGATAACCAGAGCCTCTCTATGGTTATCTTGTTTTCTTGTAGATGAAAGTGAATGTGCTGATTAAAGGTTTAATTGTTCTGCTAATTTCACCCCCCCCCCCCTGCCAAATACAATTACATTCATCTGGGAAAAAGTAATAAAATTATAGTTTAAAAAAAAATTATTGTGGAGTTTTTCTAGAATCTTTTAACTTTTCAGTTGATTGCTACAGTTCTGGTGTGACCATATTTGAAAAAGCAAGGGCAGCAAACATGCTTTAGGGGACCCTAAAACAGGTCTTGCAAAGTAAATCTCTCATTGGCCTCAATTCTGACCAGTTCAGGAAACAGCAGTGCTTGCTCTAGATGTGCTGTACATTTAGTTTATTGCTGCTGAGCCAGGTTTTTCAGTTGGATTATTGGCTTAAGCTCAATGGTTTTTGGATCTGTTGGGCTGAGCTTAGCTTGGTTCACCTCGGAAGGATACATCCTAAACGTACTATATTCTTTTACATTGGTATCAGATTAATGTGCGCTTTGCTCCTGGCATCTATTATTGCCTTCCAGCTGTGTCAGACTCAGTTTCTTTATCGCAGTGCACTTTCTGGTTCCGAGCATCAGCCGACACTTGCCCCAGCTATTACTGACTGGCATCATTTCTTCCCTTACTTTGTGAACCAGTAACTTTTCTGTCTTTCCCTCCCCATATTTTTGGGACTGTTCTCTAGTTGAAATTGTGCTCCTGTGAACAGACAATGACATTTTGCAGCATGCAGCGAGACTGTAGAACTCGCAGGCTGCTCAGTGTGCATCCTGACTGCATTGTTGCCTCTTCAGCTACTTTCGTTGGCTTTCAATACAGACTTTGAAATTAGTTTGGTCACCGGGTTCAAGGCTGAGTTAACAAGAGCAAGATTTTCAGCTTAGCAGATGAGATTTAAAAAGCAGGGTTGAAATAAGGAGAAAAAAATTGTTAGATTTCTGAATTTCATTTGGTCGAGGCACTCAGCTTTATGTCTTTTGATCATATTAGAAGCCAATGAATGTCTACTTCCTCATTTTATTATCAGTGTTCCTTCAGCTGCTGCACTGTTACATAATGCAGGAGTATTTCTCTATCTGTTCATTATCTTTTGTGAAGTCGGGGGTGTTCCTCAGAAGATTTGTTTTCCCTCATGGTTCCTTATCTTAACTCTGGTATTCATATGCATGAAGAACATAAGAAATAGGAGCAGGAATAGGCCACTTGGCCCCTCGAGCCTGCTCCGCCATTCAATAAGATCACGGCTGATCTTGGGCTCAAAGCCACTTCCCTGCCCGCTCCCCATAACCCTTCACTCCCTTATCTTGCAAAAATCTGTCATCTCCACCTTAAATGTATTTAATGGCCCAGCCTCCACAGCTCTCTGGGGCAGAGAATTCCACAGATTTACGACCCTCTGAGAGAAGAAGTTCCTCCTCATCTCAGTTCTAAAAGGGTGACCCTTTATTCTGAAACTATGCCCGAGTTCTAGATTTCCCCATGAGGGGAAACATCCTCTCTGCATCTATCTTGTCGAGCCCCCTCAGTATCTTATATGTTTCAATAAGATCACCTGTCATTCTTCTAAATTCCAATGAGTATAGGCCCAACCTGCTCAACCTTTCTTCATAAGTCAACCCCCTCATCTCAGGAGTCAACCGAGTGAATCGTCTCTGAACTGCCTCCAATGCAAGTATATCCTTCCTTAAATAAGGAGACCAAAACTGTACGCAGTACTCAAGGTGTGGTCTCACCAATACCCTGTACAGTTGTAGCAAGAAGGGCCACTCAAGGCGGGTACTGGATGGCAACCAGGAGCTGTGGAATTGTAGCTCAGCAAGTATCAGCACCTTCAGTAGTATAAATCTGGAGCTCTTGCCCCGCCCCCCCACCCCCAAAAAAACGGTGGAGATTTCAAGACCAAGATGGATAGATTTTTGTTAGTCAAGGATATCAGGGGATATGGAGCAAAGGCATGAAAATGGAGTTAAGGTGTAGATCAGCCATTATCTCATTGAATGGTGGAGCAGGCTCCAGGGGCTGAATGGCCTACGCCTGCTCCTCATGTTCCTATGTTCAGGAGAGGAGGAAGTGTAAAAAGGTAACAATAAAGTCACCTGGGTCTCGGTCCGTTGTATACAGAAGTTTAAGTGCAGACTTAAACTTGCTCGCTGAACTAGCATTGCCAAATTATAGATTGAATTATGGATTAAATAATGGAAAACCTGTGGCTACTTTTAACTGCTGCAGTAGTGGTGATGTGATGTAACTGCAGATTAGGTTTGTGTTGTTTCAAGCCACAGTGCAGCATGCTAGCAGGAGAGGTAAATGTAGATCTGATTTGCTTTATTGAAAACCTGCCCTGGTGAAGCCTACAGACCATTTGCTTCCTGACTAAACAGCATACCATTTTCATTCCGCTTCACTTTGCATATGTTTTTTTTTTCTGTAGCATAGTTTATATTGCATTTCAAAGCTGGATCACTTCCTAAGACTTCAAATAAAAACAGAATTGGCCGTCAAGGGAGTGGATGATATCCATGGAGCTGTAGAGAACAGGAAATATCTTGGTTTTGTGCTGATTTTGATTTTCAGCGCCACTGAAATTAGGAGGGAAAAAAGTCAACTCGTATTCCCACTCCTCATTACTACACTAGCATATCAATATTGGATGAGAATGGTGTAGGGAAGAGGCCCTCTGAACCACACTACTGAAATCTCAAAGGGTTAATATTGGAACACTGGCAAAGCAAAAATCTCACTGAGATGCTCAGACAAAGGACTGACACAGACAACAATTTGAATTTATATAGACAGGCACTAAATGTCTTAATGAAGCCTGGAGACACAGTATGGCAAACCTAAGAGATAGATAATTTTGTTTGTATAAACAACTGTGAAATTAACAGGGAGGCTTTCAGTGTCAGAAATGGCTTGCTGGAGCATGTAACGTGACCAAAAAATTAATAGAGGTATATGACGGGTATCTTGGCATATGATGGTTGTTAGAATGACAAAATTGCAAAAATTGTTTATACCAATCTGGCATAAAAGGAAATCTAAAAAGGTGACTCAACCGTGGATAACAGGGGAAATTAGAGACAGCATAAAATCCAAAGATAGGGCGTATAAAATAGCCAAAAAAAGCGCCAGAACGGAAGATTGGGAACAGTTTAAGATAGAGCAAAGGAGGACAAAGGGCTTAATCAAGAGGGGCAAAATAGCTTACGAAAGCAAGCTGGCGGAAAATATAAAAACTAACTCCAAAAGCTTTTATAAGTATATCAAGAGGAAAAGACTGGTGAAAACCAAAGTTGGTCCATTGCAGTCAGATACGGGGGAATATATAACGGGAAATAAGGTAATGGCAGACCAACTAAATGCATACTTTGGGTCAGTCTTTACGAAGGAAGACACAAAAAACCTCCCTGGGATATCGGGAAAAATAGGGACATTGGCAAAGGAGGAACTGACGCAAATCAATATCTCTAAGGATATGGTGTTAAGGAAGCTAAAGGGATTGAAGGCGGACAAATCCCCAGGGCCTGATAACATGCATCCTAGGGTACTGAAGGAGGTGGCCCTAGAGATAGCGGATGCACTAAGTATGATTTTTCAGAATTCATTAGACTCGGGAACAGTGCCCATGGATTGGAGGGTAGCTAACGTTACCCCACTATTCAAAAAGGGGGGTAGGGAAAAAGCAGGTAATTACAGACCTGTAAGCCTTACATCAGTTGTGGGCAAAATGCTGGAGTCCATCATTAAGGATGAAATAGCGGAGCACTTAGCAAATGGGGACAGGATAGGACAGAGTCAACATGGATTTACAAAGGGTAAATCGTGCTTGACTAATCTATTGGAATTTTTTGAGGGAGTAACTGGTAAAATAGATGGGGGAGAGCCAGTAGATGTGGTGTACCTGGACTTCCAAAAGGCCTTCGATAAGGTCCCACATAAAAGATTAGCATGGAAAATTGAAGCTCATGGGATAAAGGGGAAAGTATTGACGTGGATAGAGAACTGGCTGTCAGATAGAAAACAGAGAGTTGGAATAAACGGCTCATTTTCTGAATGGCAGGCAGTAACAAGTGGGGTACCACAGGGATCTGTCCTGGGTCCCCAGCTGTTCACAATTTACATTAATGACCTGGATCAGGGAGTTGGATGCAGCATTTCCAAATTTGCAGACGACACTAAACTAGGAGGGGGGGTGGGCTCAGAGGAGGAGACCAGGAAGCTCCAGAGCGATTTGGACAGACTGGGTGATTGGGCGGATAAATGGCAGATGCACTATAATGTGGACAAGTGCGAAGTTATCCACCTTGGGTGCAGGAACGGGAGGGCAAATTATTATTTAAATGGCAATAAATTGGGAGAGGGGGAAGTACAGAGAGACCTGGGTGTTCTTGTACACCAGTCACTGAAGGCGAGCATGCAGGTGCATCAGGCGGTCAAGAAGGCAAACGGTATGCTGGCCTTCATGCAAAAGGGTTGGAATACAGGAACAGGGATACCTTGCTGCAGCTGTACAGGGCACTGGTGAGACCACACCTCGAGTACTGTGTACAGTTTTGGTCGCCTCATCTGAGGAAAGATGTTCTTGCCATGGAGGGGGTGCAGCGGCGATTCACCAGGCTGATACCAGGAATGGCGGGATTGACCTATGAGGAGAGACTATGTAGTTTAGGGATGTACACACTGGAGTTTAGAAGATTGAGAGGGGACCTCATAGAAGTGTATAAAATTCTGACAGGTCTAGACAGACTAGATGCAGAAGGAATGTTTCCCTTGGCGGGTGAGAACAGAACTAGAGGACATAATTTAAGGATAAGGGCTAAACCATTTAGGACAAAAATGAGGGGGAATTTCTTCACTCAGAGGGTGGTGAACCTGTGGAACTCATTGCCACAGAGGGCAGTGTACGCCAGCTCATTAAATATATTTAAGAGGGAATTAGATATATTTCTACAGGCGAAAGGGGTTAAGGGTTACGGAGAGAAGGCGGGGATGGGATACTGAATTGGAGGATCAGCCATGATCTCATTAAATGGCGGAGCAGGCTCGAAGGGCCGGATGGCCTACTCCTGCTCCTATCTTCTATGTATCTATGTAGAGCAGGTCTGAGGCTGGGTATTCTGCGGCGAGTGTCTCACCTCATTACTCCCCAAAGCCTTTCCACCATCTACAAGGTACAAGTCAGGAGTGTGATGGAATACTCTCCACTTTGCTGGATGAGTGCAGCTCGAACAACACTCAAGAAGCTCGACACCATCCAGGACAAAGCAACCCGCTTGATTGGCACCCCATCCACCACCTTAAACATTCACTCCCTCCACCACTGGCGTACCGTGGCTGCAGTGTGTACCATCTACAAGATGCACTGCAGCAACTCGCCAAGGCTTCTTCGGCAGCACCTCCCAAACCCGCGACCTCTTCCACCTAGAAGGACAAGGGCAGCAGGCGCATGGGAACACCACCACCTCCAAGTTCCCCTCCAAGTTACACACCATCCTGACTTAGAAGCATATCGCCGATCCTTCATCGTCACTGGGTCAAAATCCTGGAACTCCCTACCTAACAGCACTGTTGGGAGTACCTTCACCACATGGACTGCAGCGGTTCAAGAAGGCGGCTCACCACCACCTTCTCGAGGGCAATTAGGGATGGGTAATAAATGCTGGCCTTGCCAGTGACGCCCAGATCCCATAAACGAATTAAAAAAAAAGACACTCGGGCTGGTCAAATGGACAGCAATGGTCTTTTCTGGTACTATACGGCCCTGGTCTTCATCAAGGTACTTGAAATTTAACTATCATAACTTTTGGCACATGCCTGCAAGTTGATTGACACCTTGGAAACATTCCACGTGACAGTTAATCCTTTTGATTTTGTCACAAAGATGTTGCTCCTGTAAGTGGGCTTGTCTCGGTCGAATTTCAGGTATAAACTCGAGCTTCTCCGCACCTCAAAGACAGAAAGAAGGGCAAGGACAGAAAGGTCGAACAGGAAGAGAGAGAGTATTGAAGGACATTCAAAGAAAGTGTTAAGGTCTCAAAGGACAGGAAGTTAAGCAGAAGTTGTAAAGTAACTTTGAAACAGCACTGCAGAAGCCAGAAAGAAACTGTTAAGAATGAAAGTTTTAAAATGAAGAAACGTTTAGTTTAATCTGACAGAAATAAACTTCTGAAGTGAATCGCAAATGTATTTACTGGCTCGAGTCTTTGAGCATGGTGCGAGAGTAAATTGTCAGTAAAAAAAAAGTCAGAGAAGCATGCACACGCAAGGTTCATTAAGCCAGGATGAGAAGGCGATGACTGAAGAAAGGTGATGATTACCACAGATGTCCATTCACCGCAGGCGACCGAAGAAGTAAAATGACCATCCCAGAGGATGTCCAACAGCCAGTGCCACGAAACCAATCTACCAGAAAGATGAGGGTCATAGGCTTGTTCTCAACCGAGAAAGTGGCAGTCTGTTTATTTGAATCTGTTAACGTGTTCGTGACGCATTGAATATGAACTGTAAATTTAATCTTAACAAAAGCAAAACACCTCGGATGCTGGAAATCTGAAATAGAAACAGAAAATGCTGGAAACACTCAGCAGGCCAGGCAGCATCTGTGGAGGGAGAAACAGAGTTAATGTAAATTTAATCTTGCTACGCTGTACTATAATCTCAAATATATGAACATAACTCTGCTGTACTGTAGCTGAGAGAACTTGGCTACTGTGATACATTTAAATTAGATTTGTGCCTTAAATGATTTAAACTGTTACCTTTGCTCTCGGGGTGTAAGTGCCACTGGCACGTCTGCATTTATTGCCCTGAAGTACAACTGTGTGGCTTCCTCGGCCACTTCAGAGGGCATTAGGCGTCAAGCACGTAGTGCCTATTGTAATTCTCAATGATTAGCTTTGCAGTACTATTAAATGAGTTAATTTCGATGCTGTGAATAACGCAGTATTAGTTCACAGTAAACATAGTATTAGTTAATGCATCTCTGTGTCTGACTTCCTCTGTGAGGATTCTGACAAAAAAAAGGTTACTCATTGCTTTTAGGTTTGTGTTGTTGTTCGGCGGTGATTAGCTCGTTGTAAGCTGGTACAGAAGTGAGCGAAATTGGATATATTATAAACTTTAGATTGGTGCGCTAGAAATCCAGTACAGTTGCTATGTATGTTTGTTAGGAAAAAAGACAAAGATTGGTTTGATACCCTTTAAAGCATATCAACTGAATATTCCAAGTTTGAATAATATTTTTCGTACATATTTCAGAAAATAACATTTTGGGATACAGTATATGAGTATTTTGAAATATGATATGTGGTAAGTGTAGCATGCTTGGGAGGAACAGGTGACTTTGGACCAATGTTTGCCAAATCTTTGCACCATTGAGGTTTTTGTTGCCTCTTTCTGGGTCTGTTGCAGACTAATTCATAGAATAGAATCATAGAATGGTTACTGCACAGAAGGGCGGCCATTCAGCCCGTCGAGCCCGTGCCAGCTCTCTGCAAGAGCACTTCAGCTAGTCCCACTCCCCCGCCCTTTCCCCGTAGCCCTGCAATTTTTTTTCCTTCAGGTACTTATCCAATTCCCTTTTGAAAGCCACGATTGAATCTTCCTCCACCACTCTTCCAGGAAGTGCATTCCAGATCCTAACTACTTGATGCGTAAAAAAGTTTTTCCTTATGTCGCCTTTGGTTCTTTTGCCAATCACCTTGAATCTGTGTCCTCTGGTTCTCGACCCTCCCTCCAATGGGAACAGTTTTTCTCTATCTACTCTGTCTAGACCCCTCATGATTTTCAATACCTCTATCAAATCACCTCTATCAAATCTCCTCCAACCTTCTCTGCTCCAAGGAGAACAACCCCAGCTCCTCTAGTCTATCCACGTAACCAAAATCCCTCATCGCTGGAATCATTCTCGTAAATCTTCCTAAAGTGCAGTGCCCAGAATTGGACACAATACTCCAGTTGAGGCTGAACCAGTGTTTTATAAAGGCTCATCATAACTTCCTTGCTTTTGTACTCTATGCCTCTATTTATGAAGCCCAGTATCCCGTAGCTTTTTTAACCGCTTTCTCAACCTGCCCTGCCACCTTCAACGATTTGTGCACATATACCCCCAGGTGTCTCTGTTCATGCACCCACTTTAGGATTGTACCCTTTAGTTTATATTGCCTCTCCTCATTCTTCCTCCCAAAATGTATCACTTTGCACTTTTCTGCGTTAAATTTCATCTGCCATGTGTCTGCCCATTTCACCAGCCTGTCTGTGTCTTCTTGAAGTCTATCACTATCCTCCTCACTGTTGACTCTACTTCCAAGTTTTGTGTCATCTGCAAATTTTGAAATTGTGCCCAAGTCCAAGTCATTAATATATGTCAAGAAAAGCAGTGGTCCTAGTACCGTGGGGAACCCCACTGTATACCTTCCTCCAGTCCGAAAAACAACCGTTCCCCACTACTCTCTGTTTCCTGTCACTTAGCCAATTTCGTATCCATGCTGCCACTGTCCATTTATTTCATGGGCTTCAACCTTGCTGGCAAGGCTATTATGTGGCATATATCAAGCGCCTTTTGGAAGTCCATGTACACCATGTCAACCGCACTGCCCTCATCAACTCTCTCTGTTACCTCATCAAAAAACTCGATCAAGTTAGTTAAACATGATTTGCCCTTTACAAATCCGTGCTGTTTATCCCTAATTAATCCACACTTGTCCAAGTGACTGTTAACTTTGTCCCTGATTATCGTTTCTAAAAGCTTCCCCACTACCGAGGTTAAACTGACTGTCCTGTAGTTGCCGGGTTTATCCTTGCACCTTTTTTTGAACAAGGGTGTAACATTTGCAATTCTCCAGTCCTTTGGCACCACCCCAATATCTAAGGAGGATTGGAAGATTATGGCCAGTACCTCTGCGATTTCCTCCTTAACCTCCCTCAGCATCCTAGGATGCATCCCATCCGGTCCTGCTTTAAGTACAGACAACCTTTCTAGTACCTCCTCTTTATCAATTTTTATCTTATCCAGTATCTCCACTATCTCCTCTTTCACTATGACTTTGGCAGCATGTTTTTCCTTGGTGAAGACAGATGCAAAGTACTCATTTAGTACCTCAGCCATGCCCTCTGCCTCCATGTGTAGGTCTCCTTTTTTGGTCCCTAATCAGCCCCACCCCTCCTCCAACACCCTGTTTATTATTTATATGCCTATAGAAGACTTTTGAATTTCCTTTTATGTTAATTGATTGAGATTGATTGCTATGCTTAGTTAACAAATCTATTATCATTGTATCATGCAATAACCAGGATGGTAGCTGGTGAACTAGATGGAACATAAGAAGTAAGAACAGGAGTAGGCCATACGGTCCCACGAGCCTGCTCCACCATTCAATAAGATCATGGCTGATCAACGACCTCAACTCCATTTTCCCGCCTGATCTCCATATCCCTTGATTCCCCTAGAGTCCAAAAACCTTGGTCTATTTTCACCCAGCAATGTTCCTATGTACATGCTGTACGTGACTGTACTGTAACCTGACAGCGGGATCAAATGGCAGGAGGTAAGGTGTTTGCCTCATACTCTGCCACCATTTATACTGGTGCAAAAGCAATTTCAATACATTGTAATTCCAAATTGGACTTAGTAAGTTTTAATAATGCTTTGGTACCAGTTTTTGAAGGTTACATTCATTTATATCTACATCTTCTTACCATCATAGGCTCATTACCATCACCAGGCCGACACGATCATGAGCTAGCAGCACAGGATTGAGAGCCTCACTGTGATACCATGTTGTCCTCTGTGCAAGAGCCTAATACGAAGCCCTAAAAAATAATAAATAGATGAGAACAGTGAGATCCAAGGTAATTGAATTGAGGGTTCTTAATAACATCATAAACTAAGAGTGAAGCCTTAGTTTGTGATGTTATTAAGATTGTTCGAGCCTCCAGATTTAAATTTTTGTCATAAAATATAAGACGCATAATGAAAAAGGTCTTTCAATTCATAATTCCTTGTAATGGTCCATGTAAAACTTGCACCATCAAAACTCTTCCCAATGTGTCTTGTATGTTGCGTGAAGTGAATAAGCACAAGTAGAATTTCCAAAGAGAGAGAACATTGATATTGCTCCCTAACCCCTGAATGCAATAGAACCTTGTATCTGTCAGACTTTACGACTATCATATCCATTGTTATATAACATTCTGCATTTTCCATAACAAAGCCTCTTGTTTTTGTGTAACAATACACAGATCTTTAAAAGCAGGACTGTCGGTGATAAAAGTCCTAAAAATGGAAAATAGGATTTGGGTTTTTTTATATACTGAATACAAAACAAGGAGACAATGATGAATCTGTGCAAGACATTTGTTAACCCATAGTTAGCGTACTGTGTGCCATTTTGGGAACCTCGTTAGAGATATCGGAGCCATGGATGCATTAGGTTGATATTAAGGGTGAGAGGATATAGTTATAATAGACTTGAACAACTAGGACTGTATTCACTAGAAGAGGTTAAAGGGTTTTTCCAATAGAAATGTTCAAAGTTTTGGAAGGTTTTAGAGGGTAAGTAGTAAAATGTTATTTCTACTAGTCAGTGTTTTGGTAACAAGGGGGCACAAACTTGGAATTATTACTGAAAGAATAAGGGGGGAGGTTAGAAGAAGTATTTTCACACAAAGCATTATTAGAATAAGGAATACATTCACTGTGCTTTAATGGCCACTTGTGGAAATCACAGCATTGAAAAGGAATTAGATAAACCCTTGAAGAGGAAAAATATCATAGGCTTTGGGGGAAGAGCAGGAAACATGATTGGAGTAGATAGCTCCAACATAGAACAAGCCGTGGCACAGCCATGATGGGAAGAATGACCTCTGTCCATATTTTGGCAATAAGAATTGAGATTTATATTCAATGAGAGGACATTCATGTATTTTTTTTCCTATTGACAATATTATGTACTAGTAATTGACTACTGAGTATCACCTGATAAAGTTACTGAGTAGAATCACAACTGTGAGCCCTTTCATCATGATTAGCAACACAGAGCACACCAGCTCCGTGTCTCTGTCAGCTTGTTGCAGACAGAAAGAAAAGAGATCTCCAAACGGAACTTCCCCACCCCAGCGAACCCTATTGTGAAAAGATAAAGAAGAGTTCAAAGTGATTTTGTAGCTGTACTCTCTTCTTCAGGTCAGCTTCAGCTGGTTCAGAATCACTGCCAGATATATTTTACTCTGCATGTAAATCATCTGAACCCCTTAATTAGATTACTGCTTTGTGATTACTGCCAGGTATCCATCATTCTCTATTGAACCGTTCAATTTGATCGCTGCCTTGTTACTAATTCCAGGAACCCTTTCTCTGTGTGACCTGTTTGAACCTCTTGATTAGATTACTGCTGTGTAATCACTTCCAGGTAACCAGTTTTCTCTATTTGAACCTGTCAATTGGATCACTGCCCTGTAATCACTTCCGGATAGCTGTTATGCTCTATATGAAGCATCTGAACTTTTCAATGAGATTTTTGCTTCATAGAATGTATTCGGGATGGTTTCTTAGAACAATACGTTGTGGAACCAACCAGGGAAAAGGCTATTTTAGATCTGGTAATGTGTAATGAGACAGGATTAATTAATGATCTCATAGTAAAGGATCCTCTCGGGAAGAGTGATCATAGCATGATATAATTTCAAATTCAGTTTGAGGGTGAGAAACTTGGGTCTGAAACTGGTGTCCTAAACTTAAATAAAGGCAATTACAAAGACAGAGTTAATTCCTGAGACAATATATTTGAGCTACAGGGGAGTCAAGGGTTATGGGGAGCGGGCGGAAAAGTGGCGTTGAGGCCAAGATCAGATCAGCCATGATCTTATTGAATGGCGGGGCAGGCTCGAGGGGCAGAATGGCCGACTCCTGCTCCTATTTGTTATGTTCTTATAATCACTCTGTGGTGTCTGTTAACCTCCATAGAAACAGAGTCTCTAGATTAATTACTGCCTCGTAACCATTCTCAGACATTCATTATTGTTCTCTATGTTAATCACTGAACCTCTCAATTAGCTTACAGTCTCCGAGTTCCTCTTCGGTATCCATTATTTTCTATATAACCTATTCATACAATAATCCACAAGTGAGAATTCTATTATTTTTCAGTTACAACCATTAATATTTTCACTGTTTTGTACCGTTCCCTTAGCACGTTATAAATATTAGTTCCTATTGGAAATAAAAATGTTTATAGCTCAGAATATATATGGAAATTATAACTGCACAAAATGATCCTTTAAATGAACCCAAATAATGTAGCTTTACCCATGTGTTGCCACAAACACAAATATTGCAGGATGTTAGATGGGTGGAAATTGTTTATCCACCAACATCTGTTCATCTGCCCGTGTAATACCATCAATCTATTGCTGCAGCCATCTATGTGAAGGATTATGATATTTTAGTTCCTGTGCAGTTTAGTGGGATTGACAAATGGAACTATTAGTCGAAATGATATCACTAAACCAGCAGCAGTAATTGACAAATGTATTCGGCAGGCGCAAGACTAAATTTTTACCACCGCCATTGCAGTGGAACTTGATACTCGGATCGAATGATAGCCAGTGGATTAGTGAGAAGCGGAGTCAAATTGTTGTGTACCTCAGACCACCGACATTTAACGATCCAGCTGGTAGTTTGTAGGAATTTTTTACGCAGGTTTAGGAGCTTAGCTAGTAAATTAACCTGCAACTCATGGTCCATAATCTTAAGCATTGCAAGAACTGGTTGCTACACGTTGTTTATGCTAATCCACTCTTTGGTGCGCTCCCCGTAGTGCAATTAGCCACTCCGAATCTGCACTAATCACACTGCAATTTAGAGTCTCAGCGCTTCAGATCAAATCCACAATGCGGTTTCTGAATGTCAGCGTGAAGTCTTCCCAGACTAATTTCTGTCAAGGAAGTACTTAGAAAAGAGTTCAAGATAGCTTTCCATTAATGTACTTGTGTTATTTATAACTAAACCTGAGAAAGGTTGAGATACAACGCAAGGAGCTGGGATATTCTGCCCTACCTCTCGATCTTTTTTTTAGGGAAATGTTCCGTTAATTACCCATCCATTTGTAATGCCCGTATCAGCGCCCGACTCCACCCCTTGCCTCAGCTCATCTGCTGCTCAAATCCTCATCCGTGCCTTTGTTGCTTCTAGACTTGACTATTCCAACGCACTCCCGGTCGGCCTCCCATCATCCACTGTACATAAGCTTGAGCTAATCCGAAACTCTGCTGCCCGTATCCTAACTCGCACCAAGTCCCGTTCACCCATCACCCTTGTGCTCGCTGACCTACATTAGCTCCCAGTCTGCCAACGCCTCAGTTTTAAAATTCTCATCCATTGCCCCTCCCGACCTCTGTAATGTCCCCCAGCCCTACAACCCTCCAAGCCCTCTGTGCTCCTCCAATTCTGGCTTCTTGCGCATCTTGACTTTAATCGCTCCGCCATTGGCGACCATGCCTTCAGTTGCCTAGGGCCTAAGCTCTGGAATTCCCTCCATAAACACCTCTACCTCTCTCTACTCCTTTAAGACGCTCCTTAAAACTTACCTCTTTGACCAAGCTTTTGGTCATCTGTTCTAATATCTCCTTGTGTGGATCGGTGTCAAATTTTGTTTGATAACGCTGCTTTGAAGCGCCTTGGGGCGTTTTACTACATTAAAGGCGCTATATAAATGCAAGTTGTTGTTGTGATACATAGAAGTTTCAACATGGATACAGGCCTTGTTGGCCCAACCAGTCTGTGTCGGCATTTACCCTCCACGTGAATAAATAGTTTTAATTGCATTTATCCACCCTGTTCCCATATCCCATCAACTCCTTCTCCTTCATCTGCCTATTCAATCTAATCTTGAATGTTGACATAGTTTCAGCCTCACTGACCCTGGAAGTGAATTCCACAGCCTCAACTTTCTATGTGAAAGAGTTACTCCTGCCCTCTGTTTTAAACAACACTCAAGAAGCTCGACACCATCCAGGACAAAGCAGCCCGCTTGATTGGCACCCCATCCACCATCTTAAACATTCACTCCCTCCACCACCGGCATACTGTGGCTGCAGTGTGTACCATCTACAAGATGCACTGCAGCAACTCGCCAAGGCTTCTTCGGCAGCACCTCCCATACTGCATTGTACCCTTTCTAACTCCTTACTATCAGGCCTATAGTGTGGAGCCAAATACTGCACACACACTCTTAACTGACGAGTAAAACTACCGTTGCACCCGATCCTGTCAGTGTCCTCCCTCCCCACCCCAGTGTTGGAAATTCTGATAAAGGGTCAGCATCCAAAATGTTAACCTGTTATTTCTGTTTCTGATACTGACAACCCTATGATGTTTCTCCAACATTTTATGCTTTTTAGTTCACCAGAACTCTATCAAGTGTTACTTTTTTTGATAAGGTAGTTTCAAAAATAATCAAAATAGTGCCGAGTTCAGTGCATTTAAAAAAAACAATGCTCAACTGTTGAGTTTACCTCTCGCCAGTCCCTCCATCCGTTCTGCATATCTGCAATGAAGAGGCCACCTGGCATTTTCCTGGAAGCAATGTTTATGTATTTTCTGTCTTTAAGTGGATTAAAGCTGCAGTGCCCCCTATCATTATTTATTGCAGCAACACTGCCTTCCGAAGTTTACAGAGCTTATTTTGAAACCCACAAATGAGCATTGAACAGTGACTAATTTTCAAAGACTAAAAAACAGGAATGGATGACAGTTTTAAGATCAAACAAAGTTGGGGGCGGAGAGGAACTTAGCATTGTTTTGACTTTTTAAAATGGGAGACTTATGACTTTTTTTGGTAAATTTATAAAAACAATCCCCTCTGCCAATGGCATAGTGGGTAAATAGTCAGCCATACAGATCAGAAGATAGGAACAGGAGTAGGCCATTCAGCCCCTCGAGCCTGCTCCGCCATTCAGTGAGATCAAGGCTGATTTGTACCTCAACTCCATTTACCCACCTTTGCTCCATATTCCTTGATGTCCATTCCTAGATATGTTAGAAGATCCTAGGATTGATTTCTGCTCTGTATTGAGTTAGCTAATCTGGGATGCCAGTCTTTCTGGTAAACTACCAGGGTTTTTGGGGGAAAAAAAGGCCTCTTTGTCAAGACCGACTGGTAACCCTCCCCGGTGGTTTGCACCGCTAATTTCCTCCCCTCCCACCATGTGGGTGGCACGACTGTGCTGCTGCTGAGGAGCGTGCCTGCCCACTTTATAAAAAAATATCTCTAATCTTGGGAATTCACATTGGGTCAGGGACACCTGGAGCTAGCGGATTGAAGTCCCTATGAAACCTGGTTACGCTAGTCGAGTCGGATTTTTCAGGCCCATGTGTCGGACCTGTATGTAATGCCCTCCGTTTTTCATTAGACTGGTGGTACTCATTGTCTAGACTAACACGTGAGGGATGGCCATGTGGGTGAGCACATTGGGATCTGACAGAATCTATGGAAATGCACCACAGGCAGAGTCAGTGCCTTCAGAAAGAGGCGGGGAAAGAGAAGAAAAATCTCGAAGCTTTCTACTGTGCTACAAAATAGCGCCAGCTTACATAATCTTCCTCAGACATTTAATGGTATTTAATGGTACTGTATCCCTGACATGGATTGTACCTTTCATAATTTAAACACTCTATTTTTCAACTTCTTGCTCTAATCACAGAAATAAGCACACTTGCAAAGTCTTTGTAAATGTTGGTGGTCTTAAATCACCATGGACAAACAACCAGGCAGATGTACTGATTGTTGGGCTGCTGCTAACACATTTGCAACTTGGAGAGACAGATCGCAGCTTTGCACCCATGAATCTCCATGCAGCTGGAGCCGACCTTGGCTGAATCAGAAAGGTGTAAAATCTGTGGTGTGAGCAAACTGGGCATCATTGTTGTACGTCTCGTAGCGGCTGGTTAAGGGAGCAGCATCAGAAGGAGCCTCGAATCTGGCCATTGGCAAGCATTTCAGGAGGATAATCGTGTTCTATGAGGGGCAAGGCAGGGAACACTTAGAGGAAGGGAGACATAAACAAAATCCCTGGGACAAAAACAGAAACAAAAATCAACTGCACACAGTTAAAATTGGAACAAGATAGAGAGCTTTCTTTTAACAAAAGATTACTAATGTTCCTATTCATTACTAGGCAGAAGTAGAAAGAGATTAGAGAGGGTGAGACTGGTTATAAGAAAATACGTTTGTTAGAGAGTTTAGTTGATGGCATCCCAGTGATTCATTGTCCTTTTGAATCCTAAAATCAGATTATTTTCACGGCAATCACTCCGTCCATCTATTAGTTTTAGAACATAAGGACATAAGAAATAGGAGCAGGAGTAGGCCCTTCGAGCCTGCTCCGCCATTCAATGAGATGATGGCTGATCTTCTGCCTCAATTCCATTCACCGGCCCTCTCGCCATATCCCTTGATGCCCTTTCTAGTCAGAAATCTATCGACTTCTGTTTTGAATATACCCAATGACTGAGCCTCCACAGCCCTCTGGGGTAGAGAATTCCAAAGATTCACCACCCTCTGTGAAGAAATTTCTTCTCATCTCAGTCCTGAATGGCCTACCCTTTATCCTGAGGCTGTGGCCCCTGGTTCTAGACTCCCCAGCCAAGGGAAACATTCTCCCAGCATCCACCCAATCAAGCAAAAGGATTATTTTCCTACTCCAATTAACCCTTCCCCACCCAGCCCTGCGGGCGCTGCTGCATGCTGGGAATTGTCCCCCAGGTGAGCATGATCCTGCCCTCACCTGATATCTACACTTTCCTGAAAAGGACACTTGAGCGCAATCCTGTGCTGATCATTTCTTGTGCTGCCATAAACCCAGGTGTGTGGATACCAATTGTAGCAGCCTTACCTGCTGCACTCGGTGTGATCAGTCAGCGCAGTACAAATTGGCGACCTTCTTGTTCAGAGTGTCTGTTCCATGTTAGGCGGTGCACTCACCAACTGAGCCACTAAGGAGTTGGGCCTATTTTTTTGTTTGGGCCTGTTGTTGCCATCTGGAAAAACATTATTATTTATTTTTTCCTTGCATAATAATCACCACGAGATGACCAGCATCGATCATCATTCGATTACTGGAAAATAACAGTGCTCTGTATATTATAATCATTTAAGCCATGTTTATGGAATATAATTGTTCAAAGATTCTAATCTTTATTAGTCTGAACAGTGTCATATGTTAGAAAATGCTCTGCTCTGTTTCCTGTCAATTGAAATCAAGCTCTCTAATGTTTGAGATGCTTAGCCAAAGGCGCGAGTTTATCTGGCATCTGTTCTGGCTCTGTTTTCAGTGTATTTAACAGTCCTGCTTTATTTGAATTATTTCTGCCTGTGAACTTAAAAAAGTAAAACGAAATCATTTTCAACAAAACTGATCTGAAATTGAGTCGGGGCGTATATTCAGCAGAAGGTGTTCAACAGGTTCTTTGGTGGTCTTAAATAACTGGCAGCCAACTGCTCCCTACCAAGTGGCCATGTAAATTACAGCGGTGATTGTGAAGAGGCTATTTGACTGAGGAGGGTCATTAGTGCCAATTCCGATCTTGTTCACGTGCACTTTCTGAAAGAAGTCACTCGATAGTTATCATAAGCCGGAACCAGTCGGAGTCGTCTTCCTCCGTCCCACAGCCCAGGGGTGCCAGGGCCAATTGTAGCGCCTCGAGCTGCCTCACCAACAGAGATCAACTAACTCAGGACAGACTCGGGCTCAAATCTGTGATCACCTTCACCTTTATGGCTCAGCAGAACACTGGGCGTTGCATTCACAACCAAGCAATCAGGGGAGCTCGATCACAACTTTGAGTCAGAGACCCTGATACTTGATTATCCATTAATATGCTTTTGTTAAAACTTCTGGTAAACTATAGTTGGCACCAGGTAAGGGGGCTGTTCTGTTATAGAAATGTTTTGTGCCTCATAATTGTTCCTAATTTTGCACTAAATTGGCAATCCCACTCTAGATGGTGCAATAGGGAGTGCTTCTGGCATTAAAGCTGAGGTTCATTTGCTTGGGCAGAGTAGAGGCAGATTTAAATTGTATGTTATACCTGACCTAGGAACGTCCTGTGACTGGACGCTTCTGGGGTTGCGGCTAAGGCCTATTTGGGTAGAGTAAAGGAAACTGTCTTCTGTCTTATTGAACCAAACTATATCTGACCTGGAAGTGCTCCATGCTGACACTGGATACCCAAAGTGGGAAAGTATTCCATTTCCTGTGCTAACAGCCCTCACCTTGAGCACAAAATTCACCAAGAAATAGAAATAAAAACTGTTTAGCCAATAGCTATTCTTTAAATTGTAATTTTACTGAATGTTTAAAAGATCATGCAGTGAATGTTTAAAAGATCATGCAGTCTATTTGATAAGCATTGTAATTATGCGTTAAAACATGTTAGAAGACTTAACATTTATTTGACAATATAATACTGCACTTCATATTTAAATTCTAACTATGTTGTATGAAACCTGAAGCTTTGGTCTCCACCTGAATAACATAATTGCTTCACCTTTATTGATCATGTAGTTACAGGTTGATATAGCTACCAAATGAGTCACAAATTATAAATACATACAATTTTACTATGAAGCTCAACGTAAGCTCGAGGAACAGCACCTCATCTTTCGATTAGGCACTTTACAGCCTTCTGGACTCAACATCGAGTTCAACAATTTCTGACCATAACCTCTGCCTCCATCAGTTTTTTTTATCTCTCTCTCACATGGCAGCTGTTGATCATCCTGCCATTGCCATTTACACTTCATCTAGAGTCATCTTTTGTTTCTTAAGTTGTCCCATTACCATCTCCTTTTGCCCTGCACCATCATCCCTTTTGTCTCTTAATCTCTCCTGCCTTCCATCCTATCACAGACCTTCCCTTTTGTTCTTTCCTCCCCTCCCCCCTCTCCCTGCCCCTACACTTGCTTAAAAACCTGTTACATCGCCAACTTTTTCCCAGTTCTGACGAAGGGTCATCGACCTGAAACGTTAACTCTTGCAGACTTTCCCTTCCTCCCTCGGGGCATCCATCAGGAGGTGTTTTTTTATAATGTGAAGTTATGTAATATGCAGCACACCACCACAGTCCTTGAAATCCCCGGCTGAGCTGTATTCTAAAGCACCTTCAGAATGCTAGTGGGGTGCTCCTAATGGCAGTGTGTGGACCTTGCTGTAGCAGTGATCAGATGAGGTGTTAAGCAAATACACAGATGTAATCAGCTATGACTATTGAGGGTAGTCTTGAGCTCCCAGGATCCACTAGACACATTTGTTGGTCCAAAGAGTTGTGGATTGCCTTCAAAATAAAGGAATTATGACAAATGGCAGGGAATCAAGCATTAAACTGCATGATTTGGTGTTTTTGGTTGAGAAACTACATTGAGTGAGCGTAATCTTTAGTTGATGGGGGTGTGAAAGGGGGCACATGTGGCCACGTGATTGTACTGTATGACACAGTAAATTGCAGTGCTTTCTCATGCTGGTGTTATCTTTTAGGGTGGAAATTTAGGACAGTTGTGCTCTTTACAGCCCACAGTGTTGTCTATCTAAAGGAAAAGAGCACCATCATTGCAGGAAATATGTTCTTTGCAGCCACTAACAGCGCAGTGCTTGTGGTGGAGGTAATTCCCTGCTTCAGATGGCGTGATCAATTCGTAGCTTTCCGAGTGCAGCATTATTTCTTCAAACACTGTCTGTGGCTCAGATGGAAATAGGAGGACCTTTTAGGTGGGTTTGAGGGTACTTGAGGGTAGGATGGAGCAGATGCCTCCAATGCTGCTGAATGATCATACTCTATCCACATTCGCCATTTTCCAAGAAACAGAGATGGAGGGGTATTCCAAAAAAAAGTAACCCATTACCTCCTCTGTACAATGTGTGAGGGGATTAAGCTTGAAGTCCCAGATTATTCTTGAAAAAGTTGGCAAAAGGTAGAGGAACAAAGAAGTCAGAGTGATTCAATATTTAACGTCACTAGTTTTGTAAATTGACTTCCACCTTTGGGCTGGCGCCAAGCAACACAGGATGACCCTTATCTACGGACATTCTCAGCATTAAGTGG
This sequence comes from Squalus acanthias, assembly GCA_030390025.1. Classification (NCBI taxonomy): domain Eukaryota; kingdom Metazoa; phylum Chordata; class Chondrichthyes; order Squaliformes; family Squalidae; genus Squalus; species Squalus acanthias. The sequence continues at coordinate 20,201,427 of CM059432.1, read as the reverse complement.
GACAGAGGCGCAAACCTCAGGAAATTACGTTATTTACATTGAATTTTAACACAATGTAAATGGGCAACTCTTGCCATTGCTGTCACTTCTAGCTGGAAAGACCTGAAATCAGGTGGTTAACAGTCAGAAAATCCAGCCCTCAGTGTCGGCTACCCAAAGGAAACAATACTATCGCTGCAGAACAGCCGAAACAACATGCTAGTAAGCGAACAAATGCAGAATTACAGCAAAATATGAAGACCTGCCAGATTTCCTAAGGTCCATGGATCCCTGTTTGAAAAACTGTGCTACAGTGTGACCACCTGACTCACAGTCCACTTCAGAGATGAGAAGCAGCGGTAATCCCTGGTGTGAAAGAAAAGGATTATACATTCGATTTTTCAGAAGCAGAGTTTCACACGATTTAGAATGGTTAGAGGTGGAATTGGTTTGTAAGCAAACTATTACAGCTTAACATTTCTAAAGAAAAACAATAAGGTGCAATTGCTCTTTAACAGACCTGTCAAAATATTTACTAAAGCTGCATTTTCTGCAGCATGTATTCAGTGGATCTTTTATGTCGTGGAGTGTGTATTTGGATAAACACCTTCACACCACAAACCATGGGAACATTTTCCAATGAATAGGACCGGCACAATATGATTGCAATTCTATTTGAGTTGTTCACAATGCTTAGTACATGGGATGACCTTTTTCGCACAATCTGGGTCAATTACATAAAACTATTTTCCCCTCTTTATTTTGTATTCTTGGTTTCTGTTTGCCTTGAGTTTCATCTTCCATTAGTGTGGAATGTAGGTCAATTTTCTTTCATCTTTCCTGACATTTTCTCCAGTTCAAAAGGAAAGTGTGTGTGTGGCCCGGGGAACCCTGTGGTCTTAGACAGAGCCTTGCAGGTCTTTTTAGTAGTCCTGTGAATTTTTGGTCTTCTGCCATCTCAAGATGTATATGCTAGTGTTTTTATTCCTGATGATGGTCTAGGATCTTGATGTTATGATGAAGGCAATGACATTGAGGAAGCAGCTGAATATGGTCAAGCTGAGGCTGCTGTCCTGCAGTGATGTCCTGGGGCTGTGACGACCGACTGCCAAAAAACATTACTATCTTCCTTTGTGTCACGTATGACGCCAGCCATTTGGAAGTTTTACTTTTGACCCCTATTGATCTCAGTTTTGTTCGGGCTCCTTGGTGACTTACTCAGTCGAATGCTGTCTGGATGTGAAGGGCAATTATTTTCACCTGTTCTTTGACATTCAGCTCCTGTGTCCATGCTTGGGTCAAGGCTGAGATAGGTCTGGAGCCGTGTGGGTCTGACAGAACCCGAACTAAGCATTGGCAAACAGGTTATTGGTGAGCAGGTGTCGCTTGATGGCAATATTGATGATTCCCTCCATCAGTTTGTTGATGATTAGGAGAAAGCTAATAGAGTGGTAATTGGCTGGCTAGATTTATCCTGCTTTTTGTGGCTAGGGCACATCTGGGCAATTTTCTATATTACCATGTACACGTTAGTGCAATAATTGTACTGGAACACTATATCTGAAGGTGGCTACTTCTGGTGCACAGATCTTCAGTGCTATGGCCAGGATGTTTTCAGGGTCCATGGTGTTCAGTGTACTCATCCACTTGTTAATGTCACATGGAGTGAACCGAATTGGCTGGACATTGGCACCTATGCTGGTGGAGACCTCAGGATCATTCACTGAGCACTTTTGTCTGAAGGTGTTCAGCATTGTCTCTTCCACCATAGTTGAGGATGGGGATGTTCATGGAGCCCTCCTCCTGTTGCTTACCTGATTGCCCACTACCATTCTCACTTGGAGGTAGTTGAGTTACAGAGCTTTGCTCTGCTCTTTTCATTGCGGGATTGCTGAGCTGTGTCTATAGCCTATGAGGATGACATATTTGCAGCGCAGGAGGAAAGTTCAGTGGAGCAGTCACCACAGGGGTGTTGATAAATAGAAATGAGCAGGAAAGGTTGTAGGCAAGAGGTAAGAGATGGATGGATTTTCGATAACAAGCTGACTGAACATTTATAGTGAAGCCTGAAAGCTTTGACATTAAATAATGGTGAAAGAACTGAACGGAAAATTGACTTTTTAAAGGAAATAAAATTTTCTACATTGTTTTAAACAAATTAATTAAAAATAAATTGTATCATTGACTGTGATACTACTTATTTCCTACATTACAACAGTGATTACACTTCAAAAGTACTTAATTGGCTGTAAAGCACTTTGAGACCTCCGGTGGTCGTGAAAAGCGCTATATAAATGTAAGTCTTTCTTTCTTCGTGTCTTCAAATCATTGTTTTCAGATCCCTATCTCTGAAATCTCCTCCAGCCCCACAACCCCCCCCGAGATATCTGCACTCCTCTAATTCTGGCCTCTTGAGCATCCCTAATTATAAGTGCTCAACCATTGATGGCCGTGCCTTCAGCTGCCTAGGCCCTAAACTCTGGAATTCCCTCTTTAAACCTCTCCGCCTGTCTACCTCTCTTTCCTTCTTTAAGACGCTCCTTAAAACCTACCTCTTTGACCAAGCTTTTGGTCACCTGCCCTAATTTATCCTTATGTGGCTCGGTGTCAGATTTTGTCTTCTAATACTCCTGTGAAGCGCCTTGGGACGTTTTACTATGTTAAAGGTGCTATATAAATACAAGTTGTTGTTGTGTCTGAAGAAGTATGACATCAAGGGAAGAATGGCTCTGGCTGTCGTTAAAATGCATTTAAAAAGAATGCATTTCTGTTTTTGCTACACAAAGAGACTAGGGCAATTCTTGCCTAACCCACCACCACCACACCTCCCCCACCCAGCAGTGGATTTCTGTGGAACAGCAAGTTCACCACAAACCATTTGTGACTGAATGATATCTGCATATCAAATGGAAATTAATTGGGTTGTGGGTCCCATCAAGAGACTTTGGGGGAGAAATTCGGTATCGCCCTATTTGGGGCGCAATTATCGGCCGGGCACAAAGTTTAGCGCCTGGCGCTAATTATCGCCTCCGACTGCAAACTTGGCTTCTATCGTCCCTGGAGGTGATTGGAGCGCTAAATCAGGCGCTACACACCTCTCTTAAGGCGCTAACGCCGAGGAGTGAGGCACTACCTCAGAGCGCTGGCGAAGCTCATGTGATGTCAGTCAACAATGGAACACAGACACACTGGCGCCGGCCAGTTCTTAAAGGGGAGGGTCGATCTTGCTCTCCATCCACACCCTGCTCATTGCAGTCTTGAATCTCGGCTTGGAGAGACCTGTACATCAATTCTGCTGGGAAGAACAATGGAGAGCCCCAGGGAAAGAGCTCAGAGTGCAGCCCCCATAGTCTCTTCTAAATCGATGCAAGGAAGGTCAAATCAAAATGAACCTGCAAAGTGATGCCCAGTATCCAAAACTCCTTCACACAGCTAAGAATCTCTCCAGAAGTCTCTCTCTCTCTCTCTGAATGCGTGGTGCAAAAATGTCGCCGACAAAAAAAGTCAGGAAGTGGCTGCCTTTAAATAGCGCTCCCCCCAGTCCCCTCCCGATTGCGAAACGTTCCCCTCTACCTGTCGTTGCTAGCAGCAGGCGGAAAGGCAGGAGGCGCCGCTCAATATTCGGTCTGGGGCGCTACCGGGGCGTTGCACGCTCGACTGAAGTCACGATCTGCGGGCGCAGGAGATCCTATCGGTAGTGTTTAGTGCTGCCGCAATATGTCTGGTCAGTTTCACGAACGACGCAAACATCGCCGCGCCCGGGCGCTAGTTGCTTTGCGCCCCGCTAACGGGAGGCGCAAAGCAGCCGAATTTTTTCCCCTTTATTCCTTACACTACGTGCCTACCTTTTCCTGAATTCTATACGGCTGATTTTCCTGGCCCGAGTACCCAGGAATGCCTGTAGTAATGATGGAGTGAACCGGGAATATGGGTAAAGATTTGTAATGCCATGATTGTGCTCCAAGAGCGCTGTGCACAAAGTTGCTGACCTGATTTCTGAAGCTTCCCTTACCAATTAGGAACATAGGAATCGCTAGATAAAAGAAGACCATCTATTTCACCTTCATCATCCTGGCAGTCGTATGATACAACAATAATGGACTTGTTTACAAATCATAGCAATCAATTTCTATCAATTAGTCACAACAGACCACTGCACATGAGGGAACATTGCCATGCATATTTAATCTGCGACCCGATTCCCTGGTCTCGCAAGCTGTTCTCTTAAAAGCAGACATTGAATCATAGAATCATAGAATGGTTACAGCACGGAAGAAGGCCATTCGGCCCGTCAAGCCCATGCCAGCTCTCTGCAAGAACACCTCAGCTAGTCACACTCCTCCACCCTTTCCTGTAGCCTTGCAATTTTTTTTCCTTTAGGTGCTTATCCAACTCCCTTTTGAAAGCCATGATTGAATCTGCCTCCACCACCCTTTCAGGAAGTGCATTCCAGACCCTAACCACTCGCTGCGTAAATTTTTTTTTCTCGCGTCGTCTTTGGTTCTTTTGCCAATCTCCTTAAATCTGTGTCCTCTGGTTCTCGACCCCTCTGCCAATGGGAACAGTTTCTCTCTATCTACTCTGTCCAGACCCCTCATGATTTTGAACATCTCTATCAAAGCTCCTCATAATCTTCTCTGCTCTAAAGAGAACACCCCCAGCTTCTCCAGTCTATCCACGTAACTGAAGTTCCTCATCCCTGGAATCATTCTCGTTAATCTTTTCTGCACCCTCTCTAAGGCCTTCTCATCCTTCCTAAAATGCGGTGCCCAGAATTGGACACAATACTCCAGTTGAGGCCAAACCAGTGTTTTATACAGGTTCATCATAATTTCCACGCTTATGTACTCTATACCTCTATTCATGAAGCCCAGGATCCCGTAAGCTTTTTTAACTGCTTTCTCAACCTGCCCTACCACCTTCAACGATTTGTGCATATATACCCCTAGGTCTCTTTGTTCATGCACCCCCTTTAGGATTGTACCCTTTAGTTTATATTTCCTCTCCTCATTCTTTCTACCAAAATGTATCACTTCGCATTTTTCTGCGTTAAATTTCATCTGCCACCTGTCCGCCCATTCCACCAGCCTGTCTATGTCCTCCTGAAATCTATCACTATCTTCCTCACTGTTCGCTATACTTCCAAGTTTTCTGACATCTGCAAATATTGAAATTGTGTCCTGTACACCCACATCCAAGTCATTAATATATATCAAGAAAAGCAGTGGTCCTAGTACCGACCCCTGGGGAACACCTTCCTCTAGTCCAAAAAACAACCGTTCACCATTACTTTCTGTTTCCTGTCACTTAGCCAATTTCGTATCCATGCAGCAGCTGTCCTTTTATTCCATGGGCTTCAACTTTGCTGGCAAGCCTATTATGTGGCACTTTGTCGAACGCCTTTTGGAAATCCATGTACACGACTTTAACCGCATTGCCCTCGGCAACCGTCTCTGTTACCTTATCAAAAAACTTGATCAAGTTGGTTAAACACGATTTACCTTTAACAAATCCGCGCTGGCTTTCCTTAATTAATCCACACTTGTCCAAGTGACTGTTAATTTTGTCCCTGATTATTGTTTCTAAAAGCTTCCCCACTACCGTTAAACTGACTGCCCTATAGTTGCTGGGTTTATCCTTACACCCTTTTTTGAACAAGGGTGTAACATTTGCAATTCTCCAGTAATTCTTCCAAGGGCTGTTTGGGCACCGTGAGGCCTGAGTCATCTCAAATTGTGCAAGTTAGAATAACTTTACAACTGAAGTAAGAGCCTTGCATTATTGGGATTGTAGCGATTGTTTGTACTGTTAGTTTTGGCAGCTGGGAGGACACAGTACAAACTGTAGGATGGAAGTACCCTTTGGACTCTCCCGTTACATGTGCTATTAGGAGGAGGATGAACAGGATGCTCTGTTGGAGGCCAGGATGGTTAGAAAACATCAGAAGAGGAACACTGAGGTAAGAAGATTTACAGACCCAACTGGCTAAGAAGATTTACAGACCCAGATGAACTTTTCAGGACCTTTCAGAGTTGCAGTGCTTCTGGAGGCTCCAATTTAGCAGGGAGTATATCCGAGAGCTGTGTCACCTGCTGGAAGACGACCTGAAGTTATGGATCTGATCATCAGTGCCAGTTAAAATCACAATGGCATCCAATTTCTGTGCTACTCAAGGATTTCAGGAACCATTGGTGACATTGCATGCAGCAATGCAGAAAGAAAGAAAGACTTGCATTAATATAGTGCCTTTCATGACCTCAGGATATCCCAAAGCGCTTTACAACCAGTGAAGTGTTTTTGAAGTGCGCTCACTGTTGTAATGTAGGAAACACGGCAGCCAATATGCGCACAACAAACTTCCACAAACAGCAATGTGATAATGACCAGATAATCTTTTTTTTTCAGATGTTGGTTGAGGGATTAATATTGGCCAGAAAGGTGCATCCACTAGGTCAACATCATGTTCCCCATGGAAACCAGGGAGCATATGGTCTTGGCTTCTACCACCTTGCTGCTTTCCCCAGGAAAGTAATGGGACCCCTGTGGTTCGGTAAACTCCAATGGAGAAAAGTGCCCCTTACATTATTACTCAATTAATGTCCAAATACTGTGCAATCATTGGCACAAGATAATGTACATCAATCACAGGATCCCTGGCAGCTCGTATAATGCTTGCTTTCTTATGCCAATCCAGCATTCCCCCTTGTTTGAGGAAGAGCAAGGATGCAAGGACTGACGTCTAGTGGACCTTGGATGTCCACTGTTATCATAGCTAACAACTCCCCTGTGGTCACTGTCGAAGGAAGCAAAGTAGAGATAGTGTGTTCTGTTTCTTTCATGGCCTGTAGACCTTATCTAATCTGAATTTGGGATATTATTCTTCTGTATCATAAAGGACATTCCTATCACATACAGATTATCAAGAATGTTGCAACATAGGAACAGGAGTTGGCCATTCAGCACTGCGAGCCTATTCCACCGTTCAATGAGAGCATGGATGATCTGTATCTTAACTACATCCACCCCACTTGGCTCCTTATCCCTTAATACCCGTAGCTATCAAAAATCTAGTGATCTCAGATTTAAACTTATTAATTGAGCTAGCATCTACTGCTACCACCGTTTGCCTGAAGAAGCCTTTTCTAACTTGTCTCCTGAATGGCCTGGCTCTGATTTTAAGGTTATGTCCCTTGTCCGAGACTCCCACGCCAGTGGAAAAGTTTTTCTCTATCTACCTTATCAATTCCTTTCAAAATCCTGAAAACCTCAATCAAATCAACCCTTAACCGTCTATATTCCAGGGACTACAAGCCTAGTTTATGTAATTGCTGCTCATAATCTAACCCTTAGAGCCCTGGTAACATTCTGGTGAATTTGCGGTGCACTCCTTCTAAGGCCAATATATCCTTTCGAAGGTGTGCGGTGCCCAGAACTATACACAGTATCCAGATTTGGTCTGAACAGGGCTTTGTATAGCTGTAGCAAAAATTCCTCCCCTTTATATTCTAGCCCTCTAGTTAATAAGGCTAACATTCCAATAGACTTTTTGATTATTTTTTGTACCTGACTACTACATTTTAGTGATCTGTGTACATGGACCCCTAAATCTGTTAGGGCCTCCACTGTTACTGGCTTTTCACCATTTAAATAACACTCAGATCTATCCTTTTTCTGTCCAAAATGGATGACCTCACACTTAGGAACATAAGATAAGATATAGGGGCAGGAGTAGGCCATATGGTCCCTCGGGTCTGCTCCGCCATTCAATAAGATCATGGCTGAACTTCTACATCAACACCATGAGTTGAATGGTGGTGGACAATTAAACAACTAGCGGGAGGAGGAGGCTCCATGAACATCCCCCTCCTCAATGATGGCGGAGCCGAACACATGAGTGCAAAAGACAAGGCTGAAACGTTTGCAACCATCTTCAGCCAGAAGTGCCGAGTGGATGATCCATCTCGGCCTCCTCCTAAGCTCCCACCATCACAGGAGCCAGTCTTCAGCCAATTTGATTCACTCCACGTGATATCAAGAAACGGCTGAGAGCACTGGATACAGCAAAGGCTATGGGCCCAGACAACATTCCGTGCTGAAGACATGTGCTCCAGAACTAGCCACACCTCTAGCCAAGCTGTTCCAGTACAGCTACAACACTGGCATCGACCCAACAAAGTGGAAAATTGCCCAGATATGTCCTGTCCACAAAATGCAGGACAAATCCAACCCAGCCAATTACCGCCCCATCAGTCTACTCTCAATCATCAGTAAAGTGATGGAAGGTGTAGTCAACAGTGCTATCAAGCAGCACTTACTCACCAATAACCTGCTCACTGATGCTCAGTTTGAGTTCCATCAGGACCACTCGGCTGCAGACCTCATTAAAGCCTTGGTCCAAACTTGGACAAAAGAGCTGAATCCCAGAGGTGAGGCGAGAGTGATTGCCCTTGACATCAAGGCAATATTTGACCGAGTGTATCATCAAGGAGCCCTAGTAACATTGAAGTCAATCGGAATTGGGGGAAAACTCTCCACTGGCTGGAGTCATACCTAGCACAAAGGTTGTGATTGTTGGAGGCCAATCATCTCATCCCCAGGACATCATCTCATTCCAACTTTCCCTCCAACATAAGGTCAGATGTGGGAATGTTTGCTGATGATTGCACAGTGTTCAGTTCCATTCACAACTCCTCATAATGAAGCAGTCTGTGCCCAAATGGAGCAAGACCTGGACAACATTCAGGCTTCGGCTGATAAGTGGGAAGTAACATTCACGCCACATAAGTGCCGGGCAGTGACCAACAAGAGAGTGTCTAACCACCTCCCCATGACATTCAATGGGATTACCAATGTTGAATCCCCCACCATCAACATCCTGAGGGGCACCATTGACCAGAAACTTAACTGGACATAAACACTACGGCTACAAGAGCAGGTCAGAGACTGGATATTCTGTGGCAAGTGACTCAACTCCTGACTCCCCAAAGCCTTTTCACCTTGTAGATCAAGGCACAAGTCAGGAGTGTGATGGGATACTCTCCACTTGCCTGGATGAGTGCAGCTCCAACGACACTCAAGAAGCTCGACACCATCCAGTACAAAGCAGCCCGCTTGATTGGCACCCCATCCACCACCGGCGCACCATAGCTGCAGTTTGTACTCTCCAAGATGCACTGCAACAACTCACCAAGGCTTCTTCGACAGCACCTCCCCAACCTGCGACCTCTACCTGCCTTTCCCGCCCTATCTCCATATCCCTTGATTCCCTTAGTGTCCAAAAAACTGTCAATCTCAGTCTTGAATATACTCTTCGACTGAACATCCACAGCCCTCTGGGGCAGAGAATTTCAAAGATTTATAACCCTCAGAGCGAAGAAATGTCTCTGCATCTTAGTTCTAAATTGCCGGCCCCTTATCCTGAGACTATGACCCCTAGTTCTATACTCTCCAGCCAGGGGAAAGAGCCTCTCAGCATCTACCTGTCAAGCCATCTAAGAATTTTATACATTTCAACAAGACCACCTCTCATTCTTCTAAACTCTAGAGAATATAAACTTTTCTGCTCACTCCCTCCTCATAGGACAGCCCTCTCATCCGAGGAATCCATCTAGTTGCACCCCCTCTAAGGCAAGTATATCCTTCCTTAGGTAAGGACACCAAAACTGTACACCGTACTCCAGGTGTGGTCTCAACAAAGCCCTACATAATTGCAGCAAGACTTCCTTACTCTTACCTGCATTGAAATCTATCTGCCACAATTTTGCCCACTCACTTCACCTAGTATTGTCTCTTTGTAATTTTATGCTCCCGTCTACTACTTACTATGCCAACAAGATTTTTGTCATTGGCATACTTGGATATATGGCTCTCTATTGTGTTATTTAAGCCATTAATAAATATAATGAATAGTTGAGGCCCCAGCACAGATCCTCGTGTAACACCACTAGTCACTTCCTTCCAATTAGAGTACATACCCATTATTCCTACTCTCTGTCTTCTACCGCCTAACCAGAAAACAATCTCCTAACTAGGTCAATAATTTGCCTTCAATTCAATGAGCTTTAATTTTAGCTCATTGTCTCTCATGTGAAACCATGTTGAATGCCTTCTGCAAATCCATATAAACTACATCCAGAGACATTCCCCTCTCTACTACTTCAGTTACTTCCTCAAAAAATTCCATTAGTTTCATTCGACATAACCTACCCTTTACAAATCCATGTTGGCTCTCTCTAATCAGCTCAAACTTCTCTAAGTATTCAGTTACTCTGTCCTGAATTATAGATTCCAGTAACTTCCCCACAACAGATGTTAGACTAAGAGGTCTATAAGTTTCTTGTTTCTCTCTCTCACCACAGGGTATGGCAGCATAGTGGTTATATTACTGAACGAGTAATCCAGAGGCCTGGACTAATAATCCAGTTCAAATTCCACCATGGCAGCTGGGGGAATTTAAATTCAGTTAATTAAATAAATCTGGTATAAAAAGCTAGTATCAGTAACTACCAGATTGTTGTAAAAACCCAACTTGTTCACTAATGTCCTTTCGGGAAGGAAATCTACTGTCCTTACCTGGTCTGGCCGATAGGTGACTCCAGACTCTGAGCAATGTGGTTGACTCTTAACTGCCCTCTGAAATGGCCCAGCAAGCCACTCAGTTGTACCAAACCGCTACGACAAAGTCAGCACTGTGGGAGAACCTTCACCACATGGACTGCAGCGGCTCACCACCATCTTCTCGAGGGCAATAAATGCCACATCCAATGAATAAATAAAAAAAACTTTTCTTAAATAATCGAGTTACTTTTCCAATCTAAAGGCCGGAATTTTATCTTGGAGGCAGGTGGGGGGCGGGCAGGGACTGAAATGGGGATGGGCAACTCGGGACAATGGCGCTGTCGAATTTAGCGGCATTTAATTTGATATTTGTTTTTCCGTTTTCCGCCCGCAGCCAGCCTCGCTGGGGAGCCGAGTTGGAGGGAGTCGGGGGGCCAGGGTCGTCGGGGGTCAGGTAGCAGGATCTTTGGAGGGGGTCAGGGCCACAGATCGGAGGCCGGGAGGGGGTGAGATCAGGGAGGAGGTCAGATTTATCGGAGGGAGTTATCCGATTTCGGGGGGTTGGCGAGGCAGGAACACGTAATCCAGCAGGTAAGTGGAAAGGCACTTATCTCCTGGATCCAGCAGTCCTCGCCTTCCTTTAGCTTCCTGGTTATCCGTAGCCTGGGAAACCCGGCCGCCCACAGTTAAATTTTAAATGGAGCTTCAACCCGAGGCACGGAGCCGCATTATAATATTTAAAGTGCCTTCTGCAAGCGGGATGGTTGTCCGCCTCCCGTCCCACCTCTGTTAAAACCAGAAGTGGGTGTGTTTGGATGCAGGTTGGGATGGGGATTCATATTTTTAACACTTTAACCTCCCAAAACCCCCCCCCCCCTCCCTTTTTTGGGGGTTATTTACATTTGCAATATTACCCCCATCTGTTTTTATGAGCCCCACATTACCCTTAACTATCCTTTTTCTTCTATTGTAATTGTAAAAACGTTTGGGGGGGGGGGAAATTCGGTCGTGCCCCCTTTGGGGTGCTAACTTCACGGGGGCGATGCTTTTAGCGCCCCGAAAAAGTTAGCGCCCCTGCGCCGTAAATTGAGTGGTAGCGCCCCAAGCAGGAGGCAGGGTGCTACTGGAAGCGCTCCCCCTCCTTCCTGGGGCGCTACCATTCAATATCGCGGCGCTACGTGCAACAGCGCCACGTGCGTATGACAGGCCACCCTCCCCTGATTAAAGGGAGGGGCCTAGCGCAGCACGCACCAAGGCCCTGCTGGACCACCCGGGAATGGGGTGCCGGGAAAATAGCCTGGCACTCGAGGAGTGCCGGGCTGACCGATCACGGCCGGCACCCCGCACGATGAGGCGAGAGGGCGCAGGTGTTAGCAGGCGGCCCCCAAAAAAAATGGCCGTCCGGCACCTGCCCTTTAATTTGCGCTGTCGCGGCCGCAAAAGCGCCATCCTGACCCTGTTGGACATATCGTCTGGCAGTAGGTCAGGGGGCGCAACTGAAGTTTGCGAGCGGGGCGCTGTGCACGACGATGACGTCATCGCCAGAGGCGCAGCGCCGCGGAGCACTACCGCCACCGTCGCCGCTAACCTCCCGCTGAGTTTCGTGGGAGGCGTTAGTGGCGCTGCGCCCAGGCGCTAGGGCCTTTGCGCCCCCGGGAGGGCGCTAACGAGAGGCGCAAAGCAACCCATTTTTTCCCCCTTTGTGTTCATCTTGATATCCCTCGCAAGTTTCTTTTCGTAATGCCTTTTTGCAACTCTTGCTGTTCTTTATATCTCTTCCAGTCCCCTGGATTGACACTATCCTTTGTACTTTGATATATATACTCTTTCCTTTAGTTTTATGTTATCTGTCACCTCTTACCAAATAAAACAGCCACGTAAAAAATCAGGGCTGTTTTATTTGGTAAGTGGAGCTCTTTCCTCTTAGGGGTGTATATATTGGTCCTGAATTAAGCTAAATTATATATTGAACACCTCTCACTGTTCATCTGTAGTTTCACCCAATAACAGTTTTGATCAGTTTGCTGTCATCAGTCTCTGTCTCATCCTGTTAAAGTTAGCCTTACCATTTCTGGAATCTTAGTAACTGTGTTAAGTTTCTCCTTTTCTAACCTACCATTGAGTTCAATCATATTATGATCACTGTTCGATAAATGTTTCCTTACTGTTCGATTATTAACTAAGTTTGGTTCATTACTAAATCTAGTATGACCTGCCCTCGCATTGGTTCCAGAACATATTGCACTCGAACACATCATGTGAATACTGCCCAAAACTGCAAGTGAGGTTTAAGTAAAGAAAACTTTTTAGGAGCGTGAGGAACTAATGAGATCCAGAATAGGTGATCAGGGCCATAAAACATACAAAACTGTCCCAGCAATTTTATGTTATCACTAGTAAAACAGCTATAGAAGCATTGAGAAGTGCATTTTTCAAGTCGAGTACTGCTGCCAAAATCCTCATCCCTTGATATGGATCCAGCTTTAACACTTGGGTCTGCTCGCTTCATATTGTTTCACGTAAGTGCAGCTCTCAACCGTGCCAGCCAGTAAACAGGGACTCTTTATCCATTTTCAGCTACTTTCACCATTGGTGTCACTTTTATCACTAGTAAAAGTGGTATAGAAGCATTGAGAAGTGCACATTTCAAGTTGAGTACTGCTGCCAAAATCCTTATCCCTGGCAGCCAAGTCTGCCTGAGTGTTGATGTGTACCTTGACTTTAAAGATGACGTTAAGGGTAGGTATTCCAAGTTTGTGCCCACGTTATGGTACCTTGCCTGAGATTTTCAGATACACATCGGCAGTGGAAAAGGTGGTTGGAGACTCAGAAGTTCTACCCCTGGATAGGTATGCAAAAATCCACACTAGTGGAGGGAAGACCCCCATCGAGAGTGAGGTCCCCACATTGATCAATTGAATTGATTGCTGGGTAAGGCGAAGAGACAGTCGTCTACCTAAGGTGCGTTTATGACTATTGATGTATCTGCTCCAAGGTTTTTAGCACACGCATCAGAAAGATGTTTTACTATTAGAGGTTGAGGTAATGTAATTAGAGTCATTGGATACTTGCCATGTTTTGTTTTTGAGATGCCATTATACTGGAAATACGACACGCATACTTCGCTCGAGAGTTTGATGCCTTTATGTCCACTTTGGTACCCAAAGATGGTGCAAACAATAAATTTTATGAGTTGATGCATTAAGACAGTATCGAAATTCCTGTTGAATGCGTTTTTGCAATTCCATCCAGCCCCAGCAATTGCCATTCAATCTTTCTCTGCAGCTGCTTGTAAATCTGACACTGAATGCAGGTTTCAGCATTTAGATATGAGGAGAGTTCTGTGTTACTATACACAGCAAAATGTGGCAGAGAATCCATTCAATGGTTCTTTCCTACAGACTTAAAACTTTAGCTGAACCTGTTGCCAAAAAAAAGGCTTTGTTAGCAGACTGCATTCTGTGACACCACGAGTTGGCAGAGGGAGAAGTAACCGAGATTGTACTTCTGCGGTAGATACTTTGTGACCTAGTTTTAAGCTTGTTGGATGATATGGATCCAGCTTTAACACGTGGGTCTGCTCGCTTCTTATTGTTCCCAGTAAGTGCAGGTCTCAACAGTGCCACCCATTAAACAGAGACTCTTTACCTCTTTCCTCCTATTTTGTAATGGGGGGAAATGCCCAGAATACGCAGAGGATAAAGAATGAAAAGAAAGATGGATTTCTTTTTCTTCCCATTAGCTGCACTGAACAAAATTCTGTGTAGGTTGGTGTGATAAGAACATAAGAACATAAGAAATAGGAGCAGGAGTAGGCCATTTGGCCCCTCGAACCTGCTCCGCCATTTAATGAGATCATGGCTGATCTGATCTTGCGCTCAGCTCCATTTCCCTGCCCGCTCCCCATAACCCTTGTTGTGCAGCCTGAGTTCTCAAATGTGGATGTCTGCATAGTTGGGTGTCACTATTGGTGAATGCTTACTTTCCTGGGCATTGCATTGGCTTAGAACACTTGTCTTTTCACATTTGGACCTTAGGTTTGAATCCAGTTCAGACGTGTTAGGGAGAGGTTTCCTCTCTCTACTGCCTGTTGGGTTTCAAAATGAAATGTGAATGAACAGCTTCAAACCGGTTCCAACAAAAATAAAGTCCCTAATTTTGACGCAACTTGGGTCTGTTGGTTTACAAGTCATTTTACTGCAGGCTCAAATAAAAGAATGGGTCAAGAAAGGGGCTTCCATGATTACTCAGTGCATTGCCTGGTGTGGCAATGAGCCTTACTGATCAGAAATATTCCAGGATAGATGCCCAATCGGCACTGAATTAGCTGATCTTAGGTGGGGCAGTGGCAAGGACAGTACAATTGGCTTCAGTAGCCTCGGAGTAGAGAGGGAATGTGTGTGTGTGTGTACATTGGGTGAGAAAGAATTGGGAGTCTACTGTCATGCTGCCTGTAGATCAATAGCCTGCAGACAGTTGCTGTCCAGACTGATGTGAAGTTTGCAGTTTTTGCACAAGGTACTCGAGGGCTGCCAGGCAACAGTTGCAGCAAAGGCGGGAAGAAAAGGAAAGGAATTTGCAAGGGTGGGGAATGTCAGTATAATGGGGAACCAGTGGAATTTAACCTCTTGATTTTCTCACTTTTGAGTTTAGCCTATTTAGCACTCTCCTATTAGAGACCCGAAGACGGGTCATGCAGGTAAGGGAGAAACTGCTGTATAAATAATGCAGGAAGCAAAAGGTGCATGATGCAGGACTAACCTGAAAAGGAATAGTAATTCAATAGCAAAATACTGCGGATGCTGGAAATCCGAAATAACAACAGAAAACGCTGGAAAAACTCAGCAGGTCAGGCAGCATCCGTGGAGAGAGAAACTGAGTTAAAGTTTAATTGTTCCTCTGTTGGATTGACAAACCCACCTGAGATATGTAGAGGCTAACTGAAGCTTAAAAAAAAGTTGAGGAATGCTTAACATTTAAAAGGATGTAATCTGCCCTACTGTAAAAATCATACGCCAATAAAAAGCATTAGTTTAATTAAAATGACCAATAAATTAGGGGGTCCGAACCAGTGAGGGCATGTCTCTTCTCTGTTTGATTCTCAGGAACTCATTGCTACCAACAAGGTCGGGGGGGGGGGGGGCGGGTTGGCGGAAGAAGCAACTGTCAGAACGGTGTATTTAGTCAGCTGACAGCAGTATGGACCACATTAGATGACCGTATTTGTCAATTGAAGGCACATTGTCCTGCATGAGTGAAAATTATTATGAACACATGACTATTTTCTTTCCAGTCATTGCCCATATTTAGACCCAAGGGTTTCATAAATCATTACAATGTATTAAACTAATTGCAGTGACACAAAGCCGTGTTATAGATTCACGTCTGAACATAATATTGTAGTATTATATGTTTAATTGCAATGATATATGGAGCTGAAGCTCACTGTAACGAGTAAAACATTTTCTAATCCTTACTGTTGAGTGCCAATGGAGACATTTTCCAAGATACCTACCTTTGGTTGGGCGGTTGAAGCCTTTTATTGACTGCTACCTTGTCTGTCATTTTCCACATTTAACTCTGGTAACCTTGATAGCAGACAGCTCTCCTTGTGTTCCTCAACTTGCACTAATTAGAGTTTGAGGCAAGTGCAATAATTGGATTCCCTGTGAAGCAAGCAGGAATTTTATCAACATTCTATACTGTGATTGACCTGCGCTGGGGTGCAGCATTGCAGGTAAAAAAAAAAAATATGCATCCAATGTACAATTATTGGACTTTACAAGAAAGAGATTGTTGATGATGAGTGAGAGAGAGCCTGAAAAAGGAGGAGAAGGAGTGGAAAATGTCAGAAAAGAGGGACGGACGGTATGGGAAAGATAAGAGCAGGAGTGTGTGAGGGAGCAAATGAAAGATTTCAAGCAAACAGCTTGAAATCAAGTTACATTGATGCACAAAGCTTCAAAATGTGGTTTACTTGTGGCTACAGTGTGAGAGTATCAAAGAGTGTAGGAGTGAAGTAGACTGCATTTAAAACTTAAGCAAAATACTGCGGATGCTGGAAATCTGAACTAAAAACTGAAATAGATATGAAACGTTAACGTTGTTTCTCTCTCCTGCTGGGCCTGACCTGCTGAGAATTTCCAGCACTTTCTGTTTTTATTGCATTTAAAACTTGATCTTTGTCAGTGTACAATTTCTTTTTTCAATTCTTGAGTGTTGAAAGGTTGGCCACCCTCGCACCAGAAAGTACATTGAGCCCACGGCAAACACATTCCGTTTCAGATGGTTCTAGCTCTCGGACAAGGTGACTGCCATCCCATCATTCTCTGTTGGATTGAAGCCCAGGTCCGAGATTAAAGATATATTTTTCCAATCTACTGCACCTCTCACCCTCCGCACCATCTGTTGCCTAATTTTCTCCTGGGTTGCTCTGTGTAGAGTCTAAGCTGTAGGGCAGGAACACACAAATAGCAAACCTGGATACCTTGTCTTTTTTTCCTGACTTCCAAAGTTTTGATAGGCTGTGACATAATTTGCTAAACATAGTTTCACAGTTTCCATGTATATGCACATAATATTTGCTCAGAAGTGCCAAAAATACTTCAAGTGGGTTCTAAGAACATGCTTGCACTACTGGACTAAGCACTGTGTTCAAACAACTGATTAACAGGAACATAGGCCATTCAGCCCCTCGGGCCTTCTCCGTCATTCAGTTAGATCATGGCCGATTTGTATCGCAACTCCACTTTCTCGCCTTTGATCCATATCCTTTGATATCCTTGCCCAACAAATATATATCTCTTTCAGTCCTGCAAGCTCCAATTGTCATTACACTCTCACAGGGTCGGGGGTGGGGCGGGGGGGAGTTCAAACCTCACGTCCACACCAGGTATTCCTGGTTGCACCTGGAATTCTGTCTGCATGGTGCAACACAGGCCAGAGATCAAGAATTTCATGGCCTGGGAATTCCCTCTGATGTCAAGGACTGTATTTGAGGTGGACGAAGGTTTGACCCTAAACAAGCCCCTTAAAATCTTGGAGCAAAGACCGGAACCCAGCGTAATTGGATTCCCGGACTTACACCGGGAGTGTACTGATGTGGCCCAAAAGAGTTTCAGGGGCCATAGATTCATATTTTCAAGGGCTATAATGAAGACATCTTGCTCTTCGGTAGATATAAAATGGAAGACAAAGATAAGATACTCCATCTGCATGAGCCAGGCAGGTTACTGTTTACAAATTAGTTGAGTAAGAACATTTCTTTTGGCAGGGGCAACATTTTTAAAGCATAATATATGCAGCTTGTCAGATGGAAATGTATTTTCTGTTGGTGTCCATATGTGAAAACAGTCTAGGGGAAAAGTGCTAAAACAAACGTAACTCTTGGAGGCCATTAATCTATTGTCTAACCAGCTGCAAAGACCGTTCATATTGGGGCAGAAATTCAACTGTTGTCGGGTGAGTACGCACTGTGTACTCACCCGTGAACGGAACAAAAGTGCCGGTTTCTTGCATGCACTGCGCATGCGTGGGAAACCGGCACTTCCGTTCCCGTGAGGAAAGGGGTTCAGAGGTCGAATGCGCACGCCGGAGGGCCAGCGCGTTCGCCTCGCACTTCGGATTTTTTTACAGGTTCCTCCGTGAGGGTAAGCACGGAGAAGATACACATTTAAAAAGGATGTGCAAGGCCTTCTTTTAACAAGGTAAGTGTTGATTTTATTAAAATTTAAACATTTTTTTCACAGATTTATCGTTTTTAATTACTTTAAAGAAAGGTAAGTTTAGTTTCAGCTCCGTTAAAAAATGTAATTAATTGTTTCAAAAATTTAAATTTTTGTTTAAAATAGTTAATTAATGTAATTTATAGTTATTTTAAAAATGTGATTTTTAAAAAAATTTATTTGTAGTTTTAGGGATGTTTTGGGGCCGATCTGTATTCATAGATTTGACAGGTCCTGTCAAATCTATGAATGAAAGATGGTCTGCACAGTGGCATAGTGGTTAGCACTGGTGCCTCACAGCGCCAGGGACCCGGGTTCGAATCTGACCTCGGGTGACTGTCTGTGTGGAGTTTGCACATTCTCCCCGTGTCTGCGTGGGTTTCCTCCGGGTGCTCCGGTTTCCTCCCACAGTCCAAAAATGTGTGGGTTAGGTTGATTTGGCTATGATAAATTGACCCTTAGTGTTAGGGGGGGATTAAATATGTGGGGTTACGGGGATAGGATGGGATATGTTAGGGGGAATTAAATACGTGGGGTTACGGGGATAGGGTGGGATATGTGTCGGTGCAGGCTCGATGGGGATTCTGTATGGGAAAGCAGGGACAGGGTACTGGATTTGGATGATCAGCCATGATCGTATTGAATGGTGGAGCAGGCTCGACGGGCCGAATGGCCTACTCCTGCTCCTAGTTTCTATGTTTCTATGTTTCTATGCTGCCATTGGCTCTCCATGGCCCACGTGATCCCAGGGGACGCATCGCACTAACTACGCCCCTGGGACACACAAGCACTGCGCGCCGGCAGTTGGAGGAGGCCCAGGAGCCGAAGTCCCCGTGGGCCCAGGGGTCAACGGCAGGCGCGGTAGGTAGGTGCGCGCGCGATCCTTGCACCCGCAGGAAGCCAGGGAGCCGAATATCTGGCCCATTCTGTTTGCTTGACTACTTCAAAAGAATTGGCTTTATATCAAAGAAGATTTATGAGATAAATATTCCAATGCCAACTGGATGGGGCACTTGTAACTCACCTATTCTACATATCTCATTCTGAAACACCATGGACTGTACAACCAAAGAAGGAATAGGCTCAGTTGATTTTATCAAAGAAACTCTTGCACTTCAAAAAGATGATAGCGGCAACTTTCTCAAAAGGGTAGATTAACCCCTTGTGGACTGGTTTCAGTTCTTTGATGGAAGTATTGTGCTGTTTACTATCATGGCCATGTTTTTAACATAAGATCATAACATAAGAAATAGGAGCCGGAGTAGGCCATATGGCTTCTCGAGCCTGCTCCGCCATTCAATAAGATCATGGCTGAACTTTTACATCAACTCCACTTTCCCGCCCTATCCCGAAATCTCTTGATTCTCTTAGTGCCCAAGAATCTTATCAATCTCAGTCTTGAATATACTCAATGACTGAGCATCCACAGCCCTCTAGGGTAGAGAATTCCAAAGATCCACAACCCTCTGAGTGAAGAAATTTCTCTGTGTCTCAGTCCTAAATGGCCGACCCCTTATCCTGAGACTATGACCCCTAGTTTTAGACTCTCCAGCCAGGGGAAATGGCCTCTCAGCATCTACCCTGTCAATCCCCCTCAGGATTTTATATGTTTCAATGAGATCACCTCTCAATCTTCTAAACTCCAGAGAATATAGGCCAATTCTACTCAATCTGTCCTCATAGGAGAGCCCCCTCGTCCCAGGAATCATACTAGTGAAGCTTTGTTGCAACCCCTCTAAGGCAAGTATATCCTTCCTCCAGGTACTCCAGGTGTGGTCTCACCAAAGCTCTATATAATTGCAGCAAGACTACCTTACTCATATACTCCAACCCCCTTGCAAACATTTGCCTTCCTAATTGCTTACTGTACCTGTTTGTTAACTTTCTGTGATTTGTGTACAAGGACACCCAAATCTCTCTCAATACCAACATTTCCCAATCTCTCTCCTTTCAAAAAATATTCTGCTTTTGCATTCTTTCTACCATAGTGAATAATGTCACACTTCTCCACATTATATTCCATCTGCTATGTTCTTGCCCACTCACTTAACCTGTCTACATCCCTTTGCAGCCTATTTGTGTCCTCCTCACTGCTTATTTTCCCACCTAGCTTTGTATTGCCAAAAAACTTGGATATATTACGCTCAGTCTCTTCATCTGAGTCATTGATATAGATTGTAAACAGCTGAGGCCCAAGCACTGATCTTTGCGGCACTCCAATAGTTACACCCTGCCGTCCCATAAATGACCCATTTATTCCTACTCTCTGTTTTCTGTCCTTTAAGCAATCCTCAATCCATGCTAATATATTAACCCCAATCCCATGAGCCCTAATCGTGTGTAACATTCTCTTGTGTGGTACCTTATCGAATGCCTTCTGAAAATCCAAATGTACTGCATCCACTGGTTTCCCCTTATCTACCCTGTTAATTACACCCTCAAAAAACTCTAATCGATTTGTCAAACACAATTTCTCTTTCATAAAACCGTGTTGACTCTGCCTAATCATATTGTAATTTTCCAAGTGTCCTATTTCTTTAACTAAATGTTCTTGCCCACTCACTTAACCTGTCTACATCCCTTTGCAGCCTATTTGTGTCCTCCTCACTGCTTATTTTCCCACCTAGCTTTGTATTGCCAAAAAACTTGGATATATTACACTCAGTCTCTTCATCTGAGTCATTGATATAGATTGTAAACAGCTGAGGCCCAAGCACTGTCGTATAGTCGTGTAGCCTACATAAAGTATTTAACAGCATGATATTTTCTGCCATCTGAGGTGACAGAAGGTGCCGTGGGCATCCGACATATTTTCCAGTGAACAATTAACCGCAATCAGGGACCTCGGCTATACAATCCCCAAATAATTCAAAAATAAAGAAAAGACTTAAGTATTTTCACATCCTCAGGGCATCCCAAAGTGTTTATTTTTGAAGTGTAATCACTGTAGTTATGCAGGTAAATGTGAAGGCCAAATTTGCACATAGCAAAATCTTGCAAAATGCAGTGCGATAAATGACCAGTTAATCTGTCTTTGGTGGTGCTAGGTTGAAGGAGAAATATTGATAAGGACACCGGGAGAGCTCTCAAAAATGGGCCATAACCAATTTCCACCCCATCATTTTGTCATAACCACGTTTACATTTGCCTATGGAGGCAGCAGTGGAATATAAATCAGTTGGGGTATGTGGCTCCAGAGTCAGGTAATATCATCTGAACTAAAAACAGAAAATGCTGGAAATACTCAGCAGGTCAGGCAGTGTCTGTGGAGAGAGAAACAGAGTTAACGTTTCAGGTCGATGACCCTTCGTCAGAACTGGAAAAAGTTGGAGATATAACAGGTTTTTAAGCAAGTGTAAAAACCTGTTACATCTCCAACTTTTTCCAGTTCTGACGAAGGGTCATCGACCTGAAACTTTTTCTCTCTCGACAGATGCTGCCTGACCTGCTGAGTATTTCCAGCATTTTCTGTTTTTATTTCAGATTTCCAGCATCTGCAGTATTTTGCTTTAATATCATCTGAATAGTGGTTTTATTCTCCGGCACTTAAAGGAAAGAACCGCTAGTAGCAAAACAAATGGTTGCTGTCAGTCATACATACCAGCAATTGGTTTTTATATTGCTCGGCTGAATAGACCTTTTCCAATATTCGGGGCAAAGTTTGAGACCACAATGGTGAAGCTTTAGCAAATGCACATGCCCAACATTACCACTGGTTTCTGAATCTGCCCCGCAGTATAAATGGGATGAATTTGAAATCCAGGGATATGGATCATATTGCTGAACCTCTTATGTGATACAATTTTATAAATCTTTCCATGGAACACAGTAAACAGTTTTACTCTGCGTGGAGAGAACACAGTTGAGTCACATAAGATGAGGCGACCTGCTTGCCATTTTGTCTAATCCGAAGCGCTCTCTTTGGAGACAGATTGGCGACAGTGTTTATCATTCATTCATTATTTACTTACCAAACACTGACCTTCAAGGTGTAGTTGCCTACTGAGTTACGGTACTCTATGGATCTTGCTTTAAACAATAAATGTCTTAAGTTCTGAAAGCAATGACACTGACGTACCAACCTCCTTTCCTGCAGTTCGATTTCTCTCTTGGACAATGATGTTGCTGTTTGAGTGAAAATGCACAATGCGTTTGTTACTGGGCCACATCTCTGTTTAAAGGCTGTACACGATAGGGTAAATCCACAGAGGCCACGCTTGAAGGGGGAGTGGCTTGGAGATAGGACTACGATGTTGTTGGGCCAATTCTTTGACTCTTGGGGCTCGATTTTGTCATTGGGGGGCGGGCTGGGGTTGTGTCATCTGCTTTTCGTGTTAGCCACTCGACTCCAATTGGATGTGGGAGAATTATTTGATTTTCCCCTAATTGGGCAATTGAGTTCCAGCATGTGGGAACCCATGACCCAATTAGTTTTTTCAGTCTGAAAGTCGCCTCTGATGATGTCATCATTGCTGCTGCATTTAAGGTCTGCAAAGACTGGGAAGCTTTGCTGTGAGAGGGACCTGGAGGCAAAATGAGCAGCAGGAGACCTAAGTCTGCTCCCAGATTTTTTCACCACCACCACCACCACCACCACCACCACAACTTCCCCCACCATGATGATTGATCAAATCTCCTCCTTAATGGTAGACCTGCAGCTGATAGTCAGCAATCCAAGTGTGCTACTGCCAGGTTTCACCGTCGTGTTTCAGAGGAGGCGTGCATCACGTCGGAAAAGTCTTAAAATCAGAAAGGCCTCTCAAAATGGGTTTATAGAGGCAATTAAGTGGTTGTTAAGGGCTTTAAAGGCCTATCCCGCCTCTTGGAGGCGGGACAAAGACGGGATCAGAAACCACGCATTTGGGGAAATTGCTTGGAGGCGAGGTTGGGCCCGCCTGCCATTTTTTGCTATTTTAACACCCCACAAGCCTCCATTCCCGCCTCCTTGGGCCTGGCAAAATTGGGCCCCTTGTCTCTTGCAGTGCGGTACTTGCTGGCAATGTGGGATTGGTGCATTTACCAGAATGTTCATTCAGCTACAAGAAAAGTTAGAAGTATTGTGGCCTGCTCTACAGCCCATTGCATAATTTCTCTGGTGTGTCTTTGCATAACCATTATGCATATATAATGGAAAAGAAAGAAAGACTTGCATTTATACAGTGCCTTTCACGACCTCAAGACGTTCAAAATGCTTTACAGCCAATCAAGTACTTTAGAAGTGCAGTCACTTTTGTAATGTAGGAAACGCAGCAGTCAATTTGCACATAGTAAGGTCCCACAAACACTAATGTGATAATGATCAGTAAATCTGTTCTTTTAATGTTGTTGCAGAACTCCCCCTGCTTGCCTTCGAAATAGTGCTGTGGGATCTTTTACGCCCATCTGAGGGGATAGAAGGGACCTTGGTTTAACATCTCATCTGAAAGATGGCACCTCTGACAGTGCAGCACTCCCTTAATACTGCACTGGAGTGTCCACCTAGATTTTGTGCTCGAGTTTCTGGACTCAGTGGTGAGAGTGCGAGCACGGTTGACAATGACTGAATGAATGATAAGTTAATTAAAGCAGGAATGAGGGGTGCAGTGGAATAGACACTGAGTTCAAATTCAGCCCAGATTGATGGAATGAGACTCTTTTCTAAGGCTCACATATGAAGTGAACAGTTTCAGACCAGATCCTGGGGCTGGATTATGCCAATGGGGAGCTTTTGGAGGCGGGACTCCCACTTGTCGGGTTTCAGTCCCGCCTCCATCAACTTCTGGCCAACCCACGCTATTTTCCCTTGATTGACCTTGTTAAGCCCGCCCAGCGGGCTGAGCAGGCCAATTAAGAGAAAGCTGGTTACAGAGAACGTCAACGTATGACGTTTCATCTGTCAATTTTTGACAGATGAATTGTCATCGTTTGACAGCTTTGTGAAGCTGTCAAACACTGACATTCTCTGTAGTTTGATGAGTTCTTGAATTCAAGATTCATCAAACCTCTTTCTTTTGCAGAAATTAGATGGTTGTTGAATTGGAGAATGCAACGGCCATCTGTCATCTCTGCCGCGGAGGTGTGAGACTCTCCGCATACCCACCGATTGAAGCCTGCAGGAAGAAACAAAGGTAAGTACACTTTTTCTATCACTTTCCACTTACCTCACATACTCACCTCTCCACACTTGCACCCATCACTTACCTTCACAGCGTACGTTTGCACCCCTCCGACCCCCGCAGACCCACTACTTGCCTTGGTGACCCTGGCGGGTTTCGGAGCCTTCGGGAAGCCCGTACATGTGTGGGCAAAATGGGGATAATCCTCTTATCTGCCTGTTAACAGTGAGTGCAATGGTATGTTATCCTGGGCCTATTCTAGCTTTTGCCTCTGCTTTTCCCTGGCCATTTTCTGGAGTCCCATGGTCTCCTTCTCTCAATCCAAGTGCTGTTGCTGATGCTGTCTCTCCACATCCACCCACCTGACAGTCACAATGCTCTGCCTTTCCCTGCCAACCTAACTAGGAGCAAAGTTCCAACTAGTACACAGATCAGCTGATGTTGCAATCAACATGTGCTCCATTCACTGTGACTTTACAGAAGAATGTGCTTACTGTATTGGTGAGTGGAGCAGGTTGACTGCAACACCAGCAAGTATGTACTATCTCAGTTCCTCCACAGTCAAGACTTGGGTGGGGGACGGAGGGGATTGGCACTCAAGCAGTTGAGAGAGTCAGCAGCTACAAAGCTCAAGTGGGAAGAGAGAGGCCATGGCAACCAGTTTTAGTCTTGCAACCCCACTTTTTGGCAGCTTTGCTCAATGAAGAAATCTATCAGCATTTGAATGCGAAAAGATAAGTTAATGCCTTGAGTGGAAACCCCTTGGTGGTTGTAGTATTTTCTGTTTCTAATTTTAGATTGTCTCTCTTTCTTAATTTCTACTCTAATACCCCTCGCCTTGATGAGTGCAAAATTCACACAGAAGAAAATGTTTTCAGAAAAAGATTTAAGATTTTGTACCTGAGGGTAAATTGCACTACATTACTGTGTGAAAATCACTTAAAGACAAGAGTATGCAGTCTCAGAGCAGAAATTACTTTTGCAACAACAAGTGAAGTGGGGGAAATGTGAATGAATTTGATTGCATTGTGTAACGATTATATTGTATAAATTGATATTAAACTTGATGCAACTAATGGCATACAAGCAGTTGAAGCGATCTATTCAAAAGCAATTGAAAAGCATGCGGTTTCTGCATTGAGGGAAATTGGTCTATTGTAACTGTGGCAATGAGATTTTTTTTTAATCCTTTTATATAACAAAATGTACAAAGGCTAGTGGGAACAAGTAGAAATCAGTAAATCCTCCCGGAAGCAAGGACAACATATAAATGTTGGCTTTGTGTAAATTGGGCTGTAACTGAGGTTAAGGTTGTGTTGTCTGGGTAACGCACCAGGAATTTATCTTCACTTCACAGGAAAGAAAGTACTGGGTAAATAGAAGCACTAATCTTTCCATTTTATCCATGTAATTGGAATATCAACACACATTTTATCTTATGGGCTGTTTTTCTGGTGGGATGATTGCCTCTGGGTTAGCGACATTAACACTGCAGGAACATTTGCTCTGATAACTATATCTAATGCAATCTTAAACTCTTTCTTCCTCACCCCTGTTGTGCGTATGCACGGGACAGATAAATGGTGCCAAGTTAATATGGAGCCTCAACAAAAGAGGCCTTTGACCAAAGCTTGATGAGAAATGACGAGATTGTGTCTCTGCTTGGGGAAGGTGGAGGGTTAAGGTGGGAAATATGTTCTCTAAATTCCTTTTACTAGTATTTGCTAAATTCAGCCTAAAATTGGTTAACTCCTGAATCTGCACTTCCACAGACTGATGATTTACAGGAGATTTTGTTGTAATCGAATGTGCAGTGGCATTGCTCCCAGAATTCCCTTGCAATAGTGCATCTGTACTGCCTGCTTTCACCACCACCTCTGTATTTTACCTTTCTTTTTCCTGCTGCTTTATTGTAAAGCAGTGAGACATTGTTCTTTACATGAGAAGTGCTACAGAAATGTAAGAAGTGGTAGAGGTGATAGTGATAGTAAATAGCGGAGCAAGCTCGAAGGGCCAAATGGCCTACTCCTGCTCCTATTTCTTATGTTCTAAATAGTAATAGTATGACTCAAGTTTGCACCCAATAGTGAAAATATAAAACGAGGCTACGGCTCATTTGATAAAGGCAGTGTGAAGCTGAGACGTACAGACAAGTAAGGTCCTGCTTTCAGCCTCTGGTGTGTGCTGCGTTAGTTGTTCTCAGCCAGAATGGTGCTCGGTAGTGTTACAACTGGTCCATTGTGCTTGTGGTAGAGGGAGGAAATATTAGCTACGATTGCTCTCCAATGACCACTGTTGGTTAGTGTGCGTTTGTGGGTATTAGGTGAGAACAGGAAGGGTCTCGGCTAGTCATCTGGGTCAAATAGTTTGCTGCTGCTCCTGATGCAGGCTCACACATGAAAAGCATCCACTTAGGGAAGATATCTGAGGGCGGTTAACGACTGTGGAACCGTACTTCTAGGAGAGTAATGGAGAAAATCGGGGCAAAAGAGGACCGCTAGGTTTGCGCTGTTCATTTTTGCTGTTGAAGGGATGTGGAAATTGGGCGGGCTTTCTTTGCTGTGTTCAATTTTGATATCTTATCAGTTGGGCAGGGATTTAATTACAGACATGTTTGGGAATTTTGTTACATGAGTAACGGAGCAATGTCTCAGTACCTTGGATAAGAAAATACAAAACAAGAAAATGCCTTTCAGCCCTTTGAGCCAACTAACGACCATACAGTTGGCAATGTTGGGGTTTTGTGAATGTATTCAATCTCCTGAGAGAATGAATAACCACAGGTATTACTTCGATAATAAAATTTCTGCTATTTTTGCAGAGTACACATATTATTCAACAACTCCACGGTATTAGTCTAATGCTGCAATCTAGATTAATCAACACTCAAGGTAAATGTCTATAGTTCAGCATTCGGTATTAATTATGATGCCTCTCTGTCTGGACACTTTTAAGTCTCCAAAATTGTAGCTGTGTGTATGAGGAGTGATTCTAAGCGCATTACGTATAGGGTGATACACAACTTGGAGCATGATACAAGGCAATATTGGTGTGTCGTATGATGCTATCGTTTGAGAGAGCAAAGCTTAAGCACTCAATGAAATTCACCTCAACTCTTGAGATGTGCTGGAACAGATTCTCCACTCAAGACTCTGTTATTCTTTATTGTATATAAAAATGAAATGGCTTCTGCCTTTACAAGGCGATTCATATGCATGTCGTCTTCTCTTCTTAGGCAGTCCCTCCGAACTGAGGATGACTTGCTTCCACACTAAAAATGAGTTCTCAGGTGACTGATGAGTCCAATGCGGGACCTACAGTCTCTGTCACAGGTGGGGCAGACGGTGGTTGAAGGGGCGGGTGGGTGGGGTTCTTGGGTTGACGTGCGCTCCTTCCGCTGTTTGCGCTTGGCTTCCGCTTGCTCCCGGCGAAGAGACTTGAGGTGTTCGGCGCCTTCCCGGATGCTTCTCCTCTACTTTGTGCAGTCTTGGGCCAGGGATTCCCAGGTGTCAGTGGGGATGTTGCACTTTTTCAAGGAGGCTTTGAGGGTGTCCTTGAAGCGTCTCCTCTGCCCACCTGGGGTTCTCTTGCCGTATGCATGTACCAGGAACTCAAAGGCATTTGTTGGGCAAGAAGTAACATTAGGATTTACTTTCCAGGCTCATTTTTAAAAATGAAGACATTTAGGTGACAAGCAAAAACCCCATAGCACAGGACACCACCACGTTTAATAAGAGTAGGACAGAAAAGGAGATAGATCGAGCAGGTGGTGTGCAGCGATATTGGGATTTATTTTTCTGGCTGATATATAGCGATAATAATCTTCTTTCTGTTATGCTGCATAATGTTGAGTTTTGTATCGTCTCCCTTATGCAATTGCTTCACACAGCTTTGCAACTCACTTACTTATAACTCACTTGTTAACTGGCTGCTAGTGTTCTCAGTTACGACAGGGAGTCCCTGATGTGACGCCGTGACTGGTTAGTGAAGCACGCTGCTTCAGAAGCCCTTCAGGACCACTAGTACTGCATATGTGACACAATCTGACAAGTCACAGATTCATCTGTGCTCTACAGATTGCCCGTCTCCCCATGATGTGTAAACGTGGCTCTCGTGAAAAGCATTTGATTCATTTTGCATCTCTGCAGCCAGGTCTGTAATTTGTGCACAAGGTATAACACTGGAGGTGCAAGTTTTGCACTGGAAGATGGAGAGCATGTTAAAGTACTAGGTAACAAACTTACACTTTAATGACCTAATAGACCCATATTAAAGAACTGAATCTGTTCATTCAGACACAGGAGCCATTAGTGTTAGAATCCATGTGAGCCAGAATTTAAAATCAATTCTTACAGTTTAATATTTAATCCTGGTCGGATATTCTGAGAATGTGGCTC
Source organism: Squalus acanthias (assembly GCA_030390025.1). NCBI lineage: Eukaryota > Metazoa > Chordata > Chondrichthyes > Squaliformes > Squalidae > Squalus > Squalus acanthias. The sequence goes on along the minus strand of CM059432.1, from coordinate 20,172,675 downwards.
TCTCCTGGGAAATGATGTAACGAGCCAATCAATTTTACTCTCTTTTTGGCGGAGCATTGATTTTTTTTTTCTGTTACTTATCAGATGTTAGTGTTGGAAAATGGAGTGCTCTCTATTTTTCCACCCAGAGTCAGCATCAAGCTGATCAGGTATAGCACAGGTTAGTTTCAGAGTAAAGGTCCCTCGCTCAAACATTGCGACTTAGCCCCTACATCAAAAGACAACCTCCTCCTGCATCAATGTGAAGTTCCCATTTCCCATTGCACGCTCTCAGAGTACACCCCTCGGCTTAATGTCAATTCGTGCTAAGTGTTATGCATCTCAGTGCGATGGACCCGCACTTATTTGAGAGCAAGCTGAGACGGCTTTAAGCATTGCATTCAGGACCCTTATAACTCAAATTTCCCATCTCCTCAGCCTGGGCTGGATTTGAACCCAGGTTCCAGAAGCTGAAAGTTCAGTGTTCCTTCCCGTCTCCTGAATTCCTGGATTTATGCAAGCCATTAATTATTTAGAAACGGTGTTCGCATTGGCTGAGGCAGTAGGCGTTAATTCACAATGGTTTTCATTTTTCCTTCCAGTTTCCTCACCTGCTCCCTGCAAGTGTTAATCTATCTGGGGTGCAATTCTGTGGGCACTGGCTGCTCTCCAGTATTTCGTCCAAGTGCCCAAAATTCTTGTTTGAGGCTAATGAGTGATTTAGCCATGGGGTGCCTCACAGGTAAGCCTGATCCTCCCTTCCCGACACCCGCATTTGCAGTTTCCATCAGGTATCATTGGATAGAGATCAGAAGTGAGAAGCCAAGCTGATTTTACTTTCCTTTTTCTTCTCCCTGGCCAAAGCGCTCTTCTAACACCTCCCCAAATGTGACCAGCTAAATCAGCGCAAGCTAAAGGTGTGCTTTCATTGTATGAATTAGATGATATCAAACGTGGTACGTGAACTGTTTAGGATCTCCTCTCAAAGATGAGAGGAAAACAGTAGAAATTGTGCAGCCGCACAGTGTGAAATGTGTTTTTTTAAAAAGGAGTTGACAGGTAAAATTTATCGACTGATGTTGAAAATTCCAGCATGTTTTATACTGAATTGAGGACTTTCAGTACATTAAATTGTGGGACGTAGTTCTCTGTTGCATTAGAAAACATGTTAACTTATTCATTGCTATTCCACTAGAGCACAGTGAGAAAAACCTAGCATTGTAGTTATCTAATGAGCATTGTAAATAACACAAGAGTTTTTCGGAACAAGAGAAGTCCATTGGGACCAACAAGCCCATCCCTTCTTCATGGATCAGCACCATCTACTGACCTCCTTACCACATCGCTCAATCCCATCTCTCGCAAGAAATGCATCCATTTGTCTATCGAACCCACTTATAATGTCTGCTTCAATGGCCTCGTTCCACAAGATAAAGATGGCGTGATTAAGGACTCTGGGTTGTTTTTCTCCCCAAACGATGAATCAGCTAAAATGGGTTGAATGGCTTCCCCCATCTGTTATCTTGTGAACACGGGTATTCTTGATTGATAGAGATCCACCTGACTTTCCCTCCTTGCTCCTAATGTTCCAGTATATTCAATGAGATTGTTGCAATGGAATCTTGAATTTTCTCTCAAAGCTATTATTGTTGTAAAACACATGATATACACCAGTCTTCTGATTTATTATTGGCCAGGCATACCCTACTTTGCCATGAACATAAATTTATCCTGAAGCCGCCATCAGTCTGCCTTACTTCTCGAGTGTATATAGCCTACACTTAGCGATCTGTAACAGCGATGTTAGCTTCAAAAAAACAAACCCTTTCTACTTTAAATTCAGCAGTGGTGCAAAATCAGCAACAATTGTTCAATTATTTTGGCCAATATATCGATCTCCCTTGTTAGCTTTAATACTCTTCACTGGCTGCACGATGCATCGAAGATGAGGAATGGGATATTTTTCTGGAGCGCATCCCTCAATATAATACCAGCTCTAATTGTTACAAATGCTTGAGGACTGATAATTTAGAACTAGGGATAGGACTAACAGATCATTAATAGTAACTTTCACTGTGTGCATTAGGTTGAGCTGAGAGGGATGGGACTAACGGACAAAGAACATTAATGGTAGGAACATTTAATATGTGCAATAAGTTTAAGAAACAGAGAGATTATTAATGTTGGGAGCTAGAGATGCAACTGCTGACAAAATGATTGTAAGGCCATTGGAGGGTTGCCCAGGCAATGTTCCACCCAAGGCCATCGCTCAATGCTCATTGGATAAATTTGCAGGAAACTTTCCGATTCCATGGTTCACATACGTTCCCAACCTGCACCCCACCAAATAACACTCTGGGGGGAGAGGTTAGAGTACCGCAAGGAACCAGCGCAAAATGGGCGTTGTAATTGGAGTGCGCGCCTAAAGGCGTCAGCTCAAGGCTAGATCAAAATTGGGCCTCAGATCTCATCTGCATTAAACCAGCAAGCTGCAGATGCCAATTGGGCATCCTGATGCGGCTCGTCGATTGGCGCCTTAAGAAATACGTCTGGCTCTGATGGTGTTTAAACCAGTTAACTGGATTTAAAGGAACGGCACCATATCAAAACTAGGCCCAAATCTCTAATTTTGTCTCAGTGGTTCTGTCAATCAGTCAGAGCAGGATTTCAAAAACAGCATGGCCGAACAGGGCTTTTTATTTTTAATTTTTAAAAGAGCACAGCAAGTGGACTTCTATTATGGGTAGGGGACTGCAGTGCAGATTATTGTGTGGAGTTTATTTCAACAGTTCACATTTTATTGGTTAAAGGCTAAAAAGATTAAAAACTCTCACAGCAATGTTGTTTGATTGGTGTGGTTTGTGCATGACTGACAGTTCTGATTAAAATGTTACAATCTTGGAAGAACTGTTTTTCCAGGAGAGAGAGAAAATATTCTCTTCTGTTTAAATCAAAGATTCAGTTTTAAAATTTCAGGGAGGAAACTGATCCGTTTGAAGCTCCTGAACAAAAAGAAAATTCAATTCAAAACTTCCAAGAAACAGTTCAAATTCTGTAGAATCCCATAGTGGTAAGAAATTCACGGAAAAGGCTGCACCACCCCCCTCCCCGGCCCCTTGCTCCATTCCGGCAGCGAGGAGCCCAGAACCAGATTAAGGCAAGCAGTCCGCCCCAAACGGGTGTTCCGTGCAGCTGTCCGGATTCGGACCGGTGCAGTGTCAGGCAGCCCGAAGGCCGCCCGCTGACAAGCCGAGGGCGGTTGCGATTCTGGAGAGAAGGAGCCCCGGGGTAGCAGCAGCCTGGATTGTTTCCATGGGGCCGGGAGGGGCAGACTTACTCCTCCTCGTCCCCACGAAAATAATTTCAAACATAAACTTTGCTACGGCCTCTACCGCCATTAATACTTAACGGCGTGCGCTCTGACCAGTGCTGACCTAAAATGGAACTCGGGGTCCTGTGCATGTCATAGGACTTGGGTTCCCAAACCTCCAGGATTGCCCTGGAGTGGCCAGGCATTAAAGATCAATCTCCCGGATACTGCTGCAAGTAACACAGGAAGAAAATCATCAGGACATTTAAAAAAAATTGTGTGGTGTTTTTTTTTCATTTTCTTTGAACACTTTTGTGCATTAGTTATTAAAATAGTGGTCAAGGATCATCCAATTGGATAACAAAGAGTCTGTTCGCTTTCCAATTGGCGTGGGAAGGAGGGGGGTGGGGCGCATGTGGATGGATGTGTCGGGTGACCAATGGCGGAACGTTGGGGTGGGGCAGTTGGAGGCGGGTGGTTATGTGACGTGACCTCCATGAATATGTCCGACCAGAGCTGACAACCCTACATAGGACTGCAATTTGCATATTAAAAGTGGCCTACTGACTGAAACGGGTGGGCATTTTTCTGTGAGTATGACTGTGTCAGGCTGTTGCTTGACTTGTCTGTGGGACAGCTCTCCCAAATTTGGCACAAGTCCCTAGGTGTTAGTGAGGAGGACTTTGCAGGGTCGACTGGGTTGTCAGTGCCTTTGTCGTGTCTGACAAAGCATGGAAGACGGATTTTTTAAAATTGTATGGGAGAGGACTGTTTTTTTTAAAAAAATGCATGCAAGAAGGATTTAAAAAGCGGACAGGAGAGGGATTAAAAAATGGGATAACGATTTTAAGATAAAAACATGGGAGAGGGATTAAATAAATAGAAGATGGCTTTGGAAAAATAAGCATGGGAGCGGACTTTTATTAAAGCAGCACTAGAAAGGGACTTTAAAAAAATCGTTGGGGGGTTTAAAAAAGGTATGAGAGGAATTTATTTAAAAAACGCAAGGGAGATTTTTAGAAACTAATTACGCACAAAGGATAGGTGTTAAGACAAAGATTATCGTGCACAAACAAGGGAGAGTGATTCTTTAAATAAAAGCAATTAGGGGGATTTTTTAAATAAAAAGCAAGAGAAAGAATCATATTTGTTGAGAGACAGAGACATGATGAGGGGATTGTCCTATGAGGAGAGATTGAGTAGACTTGGCCTATATTCTCCAGAGTTTAGAAGAATGAGAGGTGATCTCATTGAAACATACAAAATTCTTACAGGGCTTGATAGGGTAGATGCAGGGAGGACGTTTCCCATGGCTGGGGAGTCTAGAGCCAGGGGTCACAGTCTCAGAATAAGAGGTCGGCCATTCAGGACTGAGATGAGGAGAAATTTCTTCACTCAGAGGGTGGTGAATCTCTGGAATTCTCTACCCCAGAGGGCTGTGGAGGCTCAGTCGTTGAGTATATTCAAGACAGAGATCAATAGATTTTTGAATATTAAGGGAATCAAGGGATATGGGGATAGTGCAGGAAAGTGGAGATGAGGTCGAAGATCAGCCATGATCTTATTGAATGGCGGAACAGGCTCGAGGGGCCAAATGGCCTACTCCTGCTCCTATTTCTTATGTTCTTATGAATGATAGGAACCTTTACCCTGGGCAGTAAGTTAAACTGAGAGGAATAGGACTGAGAGACAGAGTGTAGTAATGACAGAAACCTTTACTGTGTGATGTAAATTATATGGAGAGGAATAGAATGCAGGGAAGCTGTGTTAATTTGAGTATTTTTTACAGTGTGCAATACAGCACAATGTCTGTTATTTAAAATACGTGAACATATAATCAGAATTTAAGGAATAAAAGAAAAGGTCAGGTTCAGAGAACTGCCAGAAATAAATCATTGATATTCTGTCCACTTGTGGCTTCTAAAGCGGTGAAGTTCAATCTTTCTCGGTCTATTCTGCCAATAACACCAAGGTAGCTATATCTGGAATTGAAATATACACTATGCAGTGCTGGTATTTCAGCCTGTGCAATAAAGAGCCCGCAGTTTGACATTCTTTTGACTATTTTCCTTCAGTTGTCAGCTACAGTTAAAATCTGGCTCCCTGGAGTGTATTGAGCGCGGAATAGCTCCCTTTGCTCCACATATTCACGGCACTTTTGTTTCCTCCTTTGTAAGAAATTGAATCCAGTCCGTGGTGCAGCCTATTCTGGGAAGGAGAGAGACTTTATTCCCTGCAGTGAGACTAGCAAAAGAAATGATAAATGGTGACTGGTGGGAGGAGTGGGTCGGTGTGAGTTTGGGAGGCGGCGGGGTTGGGGGGGCTGGGGAGGGGGGAGCTAAGAAATGTAATCAGAAATTGATGTGAATCAGCTTGCAAAAGTATATGATGAGACAAAAGTAATAACACTACTCCAAAGGGCTGTACAGTTTATGGTATCATATTTGTGCGAGAAATTACAGTTTGGGGAACAAAATAATAACAATTTGACAGTTTCAAATTGAAATTGTTATTCATAAGGGCCAGAAGGTCAGGTAGATAGCTTTATCCAAAACCCAAGGCTGAGGTGGATTGAATGTTCTTCGAATTTAAATTAACAAGCGAGAGTATTCTGAGCGGACAAATCAAACGGGGCTGCAAACCTTTGCTACAGCGTTCACGTGTGGCAAAAAAAATTGTACACTATGTAGCTCGCCTCATGGTTAAGTGGATAGTGGTACTTAAATGGTTATGGTACTGAGTCTAGATCCCACCAGGACAAATTGTGACATTTAATTCAATACATCTGGTCATTTATCTGCTGCAAAAGCACCAGGGGAAAATGACCATAAAAACTGCTGGATTGCGTAAAAACTCCACTGATTCCTTCAGGGAAGCAAGTTTTCAACCCCTACCTGGTCTGGCCTATACAGGACTTTCGTCCCACAATACGTCATTGATTGTTCATGGTCTCTGAGATGACGTAGAATGCCACTAAGTTGTTAAAAAAAAAAAGAAACAGTTGAAAGAAGAAGGCTCACCATCACTTTCTCGGGACAGCTAGGAATGGGCAATACATGGGGCATTGCCAGTTAGGGTTGCCAACTCTGGTTTGACATATTCCTGGAGATCTGATGATGTGACATTTGATCACATGACATTTGCCCACTGATTGCAAATGCATTTGTATTTACTATAGTTGAGTGTCTTAAGTATCTCCAAACCCAGAATGAAATATTTGATTTTTTTGTTTTATAGTGAGATGAATAACATAATTTATAAATCAAAGAAAGAATAGAAAGATTTAATGGTAAGTAATGTTTAATTAAAAACGACTTCTGTGATGTTTCTACAGTACCGACAGCAATGAGAAACACCAAGTAAATAACACTGTTTCAACAAAAACATATACAGGAAACTCTTTGGTATCCGGCACCGACGGGACCGGCATGGTGCCGGTTGATCAAAAGTTCCGGATAACGGAGAGTTATATCTACCGAGGCTATTTTTAACAAACAAAAATAAAAAAATCAAGAAATGTGCAGTATACAGTATTTGGGTACTCACCTGCGCGGGAGACACACAGTAAAATGGCCGATCAGAAGAGACTCCCGGCAGCGTGGGAGAATCAGACTCCTGTTACTGCAGTGTTCGGACTTCCGACAGCGCCAGGAGGCCGAGTAGTGGCACTTTGGAGAACTACCCCCACTGCCTAACTCGGCGTTCGCGGGAGACTCGGACTCGGCAACATTGCCGGTTATTTGAGAGGAGTTTTCGGAGTATGATTTTTGCCGGTTAAGAGAGAATTCCGGATATTTAGGTGCCGGTTAAACAAGAGTTTCCTGTAAATAACTTCGAACTAAAGTTTTTGTACAATTTCATGACTTTTAAAAATACACAGCAAGTTATACAATATTAAATAAAACCAAAACTAACCCTAATTCAATTCACTGACTCCCACACCGCTGAAGCCCAGCTTCAGGGAGGTGAGACTCAGTCCTCAGGGAGAAGCACCAAAGCTGCTCAACTGACGTAATAAAACACATTATACAACAGTGCACATCACAGGCCGACATGAATTCTCCCTCCTCCTGTTTGTGTTTCTCTCTCTCCCTCCCCCAGTTTGTGTTTCTCCCTCTCTCCCTCCCCCAGTTTGTGTTTCTCTCTCTCCCTCCCCCAGTTTGTGTTTCTCTCTCTCTCCCTCCCCCAGTTTGTGTTTCTCTCTCTCTCCCTCCCCCAGTTTGTGTTTCTCTCTCTCTCCCTCCCCCAGTTTGTGTTTCTCTCTCTCTCCCTCCCATTTGTTTTTCACTCTCACTCTCTTGAGTTTGTGTTTCTCTCTCTCTCTCTCCCCCCCTCCCTCAGTTTGTGTTTATCTCTTCCCCCCCCCCCCCCCAACACGTTTGTGTTTCTCCCTCTCTCAGTTGTTCCACGGAGTTTCCAATGATTCTCATTGGCCCCAATGGCGTCATCCTCACAACCGGTAATGAAGTGGTGCACTCCGAATAACAGGGAGACCAGTCGGGCTCAGACAGCGGGGTTCAGTTGTAAACCATGACAGGCAGGGTACGGCACGTGCCCGAATCGCGCCTAGAAGGACCGTTTCTCCCGAGTTGCCAGCAGCAGCACCTGGGAGGCCAATCGCCTATTCCGGTAGACTCCCGCCGAAAGTGGAAGGGTTGGGAACCCGATTGCCGGTGTCACTCATGTCCTGAGAGCAAATGAATGAAATAAGGCATACTGATCAGAAAGTACCAGGTTCAATTTCCAGTCTGTGCTGCATGAACTAATTTAACCAGGACACTAGAAAGACCACAACAGTTGCCCTCCACGTCCTTATGCTAGCCACTCCAGATTCTCTATGCATGCTAGGATGTCAAATGGGAACAAGATCAGTCTCAGCAGCCCTCACGATCAATCAGCCTACTAGCATTCATTTTCTAGGCTCATATAATGAAGCATGCCACTTGGTTGAGATATTAGAGGGCTGTCAGGAGAGGTGAAATCATACGCTAGAAAGACTTGTATTTATGCTCCCTTATCATGCCTCTTAGAAGTATCTCAAAACACCACATCTAATTACTTTGAAATGCAGCAATTGTTTCACTTGTAGCAAGATCCCACAAACAACAGAGATCAGTTGGTCTAATTTTTGAGGGTGTTGCTTGAGGGGAGGAGTGTTGACACTTGGAGAATTCCTGCTATTCTTTGCAGAGTGTCACAAGATCTTTAACATTCTACCTGAACCACTGGAAAAGGCGGAGAAGCCCTTGGCTTCATGTCTCATCTGAAAGAGCAGCAACATTGCAGCAATCCTTCATTGCTGCCACTGAACTGTGAGTGCTACCAGTTGAGCCAAGCTTACACCGATGTACTGCAGCAGGAGTGAATGCCATAGGGAGAAAAAGGGGGAGGGATTTGGCCGACTACCATACAATGCACATAAAACGCCATTCACTGTGCAAGCAAAGGGGACACCATTGAGAATTGAGCAAGGCAACAATGCCATCGTCAGTGAAGTCCATCAACTGCTCTGCAATCGTGCATGCAATCAGTTAATTTTATTTTGAAGATTTTTTTTTTCTCGCAGTAGACAAACAGGAGTGGTAGTTACCAGTGATATTAAGTAATAAAACCATCACCTCTTCCAACATACGCATGAGGTCGTTTTTAATCTTCTGTACAAATTGATTCTGGGACAAAATAAATTAATAATGTATTTCCCATTTGTAATGTAGCTGTAACTTCTAAGTGTTGATTCCATGTGTGTATTAAAATTGGCAAGTGCTAATGTGTTCTTTGCCTCTTATCTCTTTGAACTGTCTGTTGAATGTGAAAATGATATGCTGTGCTTTTTCAGTCTTTCTGGAGTCACCAGGATATGGTACTTGTGCAATTATATTTCATGCTGCACTTTATTCACCAAAGCTACCCAGAGCTATTCTAATGGCAGCAGATTCCTCCTATCTCACCCCCTACCAACTTGTACCAGCTAACTCGCAATGCCTTTTGAACATAAGAAATAAGAGCAGGAGTAGGCCATATGGCCCCTCGAGCCTGCTCCGCCATTCAATAAGATCATGGCTGGTCATCGACCTCAACTCCACTTTCCCGCCCGATCTCCGTATCCCTTAATTCCCCTAGAGTCCAAAAATCTATCGATCTCCGCCTTGAATATACTCAAAGACTCAGCATTCACAGCCCTCTGGGGCAGAGAATTCCAAAGATTCACAACCCTCTGAGTGAAGAAATTTCTCCTCATCTCAGTCTTAAATGGCTGACCCCTTATCTTGAGACTATGCCCCCTCGTTCTAGACTCTCCAGCCAGGGGAAACAACCTCTCAGTGTCTGCCCTGTCAATCCCCTTCAGAATCTTGTATGATTCAGTGAGATCACCTCTCAGTCTTCTAAACTCCAGAGAGTATCGGCCCATTCTACACAATCTCTCGTCATAGGACAGCCCTCTCATCCCAGGAATCAATCTTTTGCCTCATTGACTCCAAGTATAATGTCCTGGGATGAGTCTTTCCCAGTGACTGCGTGACCCTCCGCACCATCTTCCTCCACTGGTTCCTGTGACCTTTCACCACTTTTTTTTCCAACTAAGAAATTACAGAAGGACCTACAATATTTGCAAGTGGGCAGAACCAAGGCAGATGAAATTCAATGCAGATAAGTGCATGGTCTTGCACTGTGGAAGAAAAATGGGAGACATGCTTCTTGAATGAATGGTGCCGAATTAGCTGGGGTAGAGGCTGAGCAAGATCTGTAGCAATTAACAAAACAGAATGCCGAGCTATATTGCCAAAACTACAAACTACTTGTTCAAACTGCATTCAGGAGCATTATCAAATAAAAATTGACACCGAGCCACATAAGGAGAAATTAGAACAGGTGAGAGGCAGGGTTTAAGGAGCATCTTAAACCTCTCCACCTCTCTTCCTCTTTAGGAAAGGAATTCAAGAGCTTAGGGCCTAGGCAGCTAAAGGCACAGCCGCCAATGGTGGAGCAATTAAAATTAATGATGCGCAAATGGCCAGAATTTGAGGAGCGCAGAAATCTCGGAGCGTTGTAGGGCTGGAGGAGGTTACAGAGATAGGGAGGCCATGGAGTGATTTGAAAACAAGGATGAGAATTTTAAAATTGAGGCATTGCTGGACTGAGAGCCCAATGTAGGTCAGCGAGCACAGGGGGTGATGGGTGAACAGTTAATTCAGTTAATTAAATAAATCTGGAATAAAAAGCTAGTATCAGTAATGCTGACCATGAAACTACCAGATTGTCGTAAACACCCGTCTTGTTCACGAATGTCCTTTAGGGAAGGAAATCTGCCGTCCTTACCTGGTCTGGCCGAAATGTGACTCCAGACCCACAGCAATGTGGTTGACTCTTAACTGTCCTCTGAAATGGCCTAGCAAGCCACTCATTTGTAACAAACTGCTATGAAAAACAATAAGAAGAATAAAACCGGACGGACCACCGTAGGGCTGGAGGAGGTTACGGACAGGGCAACGGCACACCCAGCCCCGTCGACCCTGCAAAGTCCTCCTCACAAACATCTGGGGACTTGTGCCAAAATTGGGAGAGCTGTCCCACAGACTAGTCAAGCAACAGCCTGACATAGTCATACTCACAAAATCATACCTTTCTGCCAATGCCCCAGACTCCTCTATCACCATCCCTGGGCATGTCCTGTCCCACCAGCAGGACAGACCCACCAGAGGTGGTGGGAGAGAGTGGCCCTGGGAGTTCTCATCATTGATTCCAGACCCCATGAAGTCTCATGGCTTCAGGTCAAGCATAGGCAAGGAAACCTCCTGCTGATTACCACCTACCGCCCTCCCTCAGTTGATGAATCAGTACTCCTCCATGTTGAATACCACTTGGAAGAAGCACTGAGGGTAGCCAGGGCACAGAATGTACTCGGGGTGGGAGACTTCAATGTCCATCACTAAGAGTGGCTCGGTAGCACCACTATTGACTGATCTGGGCGAGTCCTGAAGGACATAGCTGCCAGACTGGGCCTTCAGTAGGTGGTGAGAGAACCAACACGAGGGAAAAACCTACTTAACCTCGTCCTCACCAATCTACTCGTCGCAGATGCACCTGTCCATGACAGTATTGGTAGCAGTGACCACCGCACAGTCCTTGTGGAGACTAAGTCCCGTCTTCACACTGAGGGCACCCTCCTTCGTGTTGTGTGGCACTACCACTCTGCTAAATGGGATAGATTCAGAACAGATCTAGCAGCTCAAAACTTGGGCATCCATGAGGCGCTGTGGGCCATCAGCAGCAGCAGAATTGCGCTCCACTACAATCTGTAACCTCATGGCCTGGCATATCCCTCACTCTACCATTACCATCAAGCCAGGCGACCAACTGTGGCTCAATGAGGAGTGTAGAAGAGCATGCCAGGAGCAGCACCAGGTGTACCGAAAAAATGCGGTGCCAACCTGGGGAAGCTGCAACACAGGACTACATGCATGCTAAACAACGGAAGCAGCATGCTAAGCGATCCCACAACCAACGGATCAGATCAAAGCTCTGCAGCCCTGCCACATCCAGTCATGAATGGTGGTGGACCATTAAACAACTGACTGGAGGAAGAGGCTCCATGAAAATCCCCATCTTCAATGATGGCAGAGCCCAGCACGCGAGTGCAAAAGACAAGGCTGAAGAGTTTGCAACTATCTTCAGCCAGAAGTGCCGAGTAGATGATCCATCTTGGCCTCCTCCTGAGGCCCCCGCCACCACAGAAGCCAGTCTTTAGCTAATTCGATTCACTCCACATGTTATCAAGAAATGGCTGAGCGCACAGGATACAGCAAAGGCTATGGGCCCTGACAATATCCCGGCTGTCGTGTTGAAGATTTGTGCTCCAGAACTAGCTGCGCCTCTAACAAAGCTGTTTCAGTACAGCTACAATACAGGTACAACACTGGCATCTATCCGACAATGTGGAAAACTGCCCAGGTATGTCATGTCTAGGAAAAGCAGGGCAAATCCAATCTGGCCAATTACTGCCCCATCAGTCTACCCTCGGTAATCAGCAAAATGCTGGAAGGTGTCATCGACAGTGCTATCAAGTGTCACTTACTCACCAATAATCTGCTCACTGAAGCTCAGTTTGGGTTCCGCCAGAATCTCTCGGCTGCAGACCTCATTACAGCCTTAGTTTAAACATGGACCAAAGAGCTGAATTCTAGAGGCAAGGTGAGAGTGACTGCCTTTAAGCAGTATTTGACAGAGTCTAGCATCAAGGGAGCCCTAATATAATTGAAGTCAATGAGAATCGGGGGGGAAAACGCTCCACTTGCTGGAGTTATACCTAGCACAAAGGAAGATGGTTATGGTTGTTGGAGGTCAATCATCTCAGCCCCAGAACATTGCTGCAGGTGTTCCTCAGGGCATCAACATCCTGGGGGTCACCATTGACCAGAAGCTTAACTGGACCAGCCACATAAATACTGTGGCTACAAGAGCAGGTCAGAGGCTGGGTATTCTGTGGCGAGTGTCTCACCTCCTGACTCCCCAAAGCCTTTCCACCATCTACAAGGCACAAGTCAGGAATGTGATGGAATACTCTCCACTTGCCTGGATGAGTGCAGCTCCAACAACACTTAAGAAGCTCAACACCATCCAGGACAAAGCAGCCCGCTGGCACCCCATCCACCACCTTAAACATTCACTCCCTCCATTATCGGCGCACCGTGGTTGCAGTGTGTACCATCTACAAGATGCACTGCAGCAACTCGCCAAGGCGTCTTCAACAGCACCTCCCAAACCCGCGACCTCTACCACCTAGAAGGTCAAGGGCAGAAGGCGCATGGGAACACCATCACCTCCAAGTTCCCCTCCAAGTCACACACCATTCTGACTTGGAAATATATTATAGCAAAATACTGCGGATGCTGGAAATCTGAAATGACCTCCCCTTTGTTCTTTCCTCCCCTCCTCTCTGCCCCTGTTTAAAAATCTCTCTTCTCTAACCTTTTCCAGTTCTGACGAAGGGTTCTCGACCCGAAACATTGACTCTCTTTCTCTCTCCTCGATGCTGCCTGACCTGCTGAGTGTTTCCAGCATTTTCTGTTGTTATTTTGGAAATATATCGCTGTGATTCATCATCGCTGGGTCAAAATCCTGCTACTCCCTCCCTAACAGCACTATTGGAGTACCTTCACCACGTCGACGGCAGCGGTTCAAGAAGGTGGCTCACTACCACCTTCTCAAGGGCAATTAGGGATGGGCAATAAATGCTGGCCTTGCCAGCGACGCCCACATCCCAGAAACAAATAGAACCCGCCCGCCCCCCCCTCCATCCCTGCTTTTTTGGGGTTAAACTCATGTGAGTACACTTTGTTTCCAATATCCAACATTTAAATGTAATTTTCCCAGACCTTTCTGTGGAGAATTATCATACATTCATGAAATGTGACGCACGCACCCAGTTACATATATCTTTTGCTGTCTGTGACAAATCACTTTATTTTCAAAATGTTGCGGAGCAGTGCCACAGGAGACCATTTGTATTTACAGAAATAAATGACTAGCTGGGACAGATCTGGAGGTGCAAGTTTTGTGAATGGACTGTTAATGTGGGTGTGATGTGCTGCATATATTTTGTTGTATTTGACTCCACCAAGTGAATTTTAATGAAAATTTTGACAGTAAATGGAGTCTTCTGCTTTCTTTCTGGAAGCATAAATAAAATGAAAATGGTCCATGACTGAACACATCAGAGGCTTCAGATGGTAATTGTACTGAGTACACTGATTGATAATCTGTCATCCTCTGTCTAAGCTGTGGATATCTAATTTCGTTTTTTTTAAAATTCCAATTGCTCTGTCTTGCGAGATCATCAAATGCATCTTGCATGAACCCCACCATAGTTAAATATCATATAAATTTGAATTAAGATTGTATCTCAACATTTTTTTTTTCAAAATCCAGTGCTCCACATCACCCAGATGTCATGACATTTGGTTCATTTCTGCTCTTGTGAAAGAACAAGCCATGAAAATTATTAAGCCCAAATAACAAGGAACCAAGGGATATGGGGATAGTGCGGGAAGGTGGAGTTGAGGTCGAAGATCAGCCATGATCTTATTGAATGGCGGAGCAGGCTCAAAGGGCCGAATGGCCTACTCCTGCTCCTGTGTCTTACGTTCCAACACGTGGTTGCCAGCATACCTTAACAGAGGTTGCAAATGGAAATGCCATACTGGTGAAGTTTTTCTGAGGTTGAAATTGAAGCACACTGATTTTACAGACTGGGGAGCTCATATTCTTCTTTGATGCAGGGCTGGGTACCCACGACTGAACATTTGTCACTGTGATTGTAAAACAAAAGAAAGCAAGAAAAAGAAGGTATATTGCATGATTACCTATAAAGTACATGTTCAGCAATTATTTTTTTTAAAAATATTTAACCAGTATATAGCTAGGTTTTTAAACTCTACCTTCTGCTCTCGTGTAGTTGGCATTATTGTCTCCCTTTTACGACCACGCAAGTGTCTACACTTCCTTGCATTCCTCACATTGGTGCGTCACGCATTCTGATGTTCAAAACCTCATGCAAGTAATGCATGACTCCTTCTGCCGCTGTCTGAAGCACATGCTGATGATGCTTGTGAGCATGCTTAAAGCATTTTCTATTGAGGTAAATCTGAATCAGAGCTAATATGTTTCCAGGGACTGCTGATGCTTTTGTACTGTGGTGTGCAGACTCATTATTTAGAGAATGATCTATGTAATATTCCCCACAATTTTATGGGTCTACAGTTCTGCCACCAGGTGGTGGCAGTTGGACTTGGCAGCTGGGGGCGTTGTCATAAAGACATAACCTTAACTGCACACATAACAGAACACGGCCCTATAAAAGTAACTAAGGTTACTTTGTCAACAGGTTGCCTTTTATACAATTTTGAAAATTTTCTTTTCACCCCTGCTTTCCTGAAGGCATTTATTCATGTCATACAGATGCATGAATGTCAGCAATCTCTTGTGTCCATTCCTTGCATGTGAGCCTGAAGAGTGAGTGCTGCCAGGCTACTCGACTCAGGAAGTCATCACAGCTGAGCCAACCCTGTTCTCATCCAATATTCACAAGCAAGACACTTTTACGTGCAAATCATTGGATGGACAACCTGACTGACTCATTTTATGCCCGTTTTCAACCCAGGGCCTATTATAGTAGCCCTATTGTTGCCGTAGCTAATTCAGTGCACACTGGGGATTGAAAAATGGGCCTTCCTTGTCTCTGTGGCTCTGTACCACACTGGATGGTGCATTTATCCAGTGGGGAAGCTGCAGAAATCCTACATGCTCTTGAAGAAGACTGGTATGCAGAGACCTATGAACGTACGAACAATGACGGACAGGTAAAAACCCTCTGGTCCATCGAGCCTGTCCCACACAATTGCGATTCCTTGTGTATCGCAACATATACACTCCCACCTAAAACCATGTGATCTCCTGGGAGAGGCAAAAATCCAGATAAAAAAATCTGGGAATTTCCTCTCCGACCCATCTAGGCAATAGAAACTGGTCCAGGTGATCAGTCTGGTCTTGAATTCCCTGCAGTACCTACCTTCTGTAAGAGGTGATCTCCGCTCCAACCAGAAACAGATCCAGCTCTCGCTTGAAGGAATTCAGCGAATCAGCATCCACCACACGAGCTGGCAGCCTGTTCCAGAGGTCCACTATTCTCTGGGGAAAGAACCACCTCCTGATATCTAACCTAGATCCAATTGTCAATTGTACAACTTAAATTTGTGACCACTGGTCCTCCCTAACCTATTTAATTGAAACAAACTATCAGCTGAAACACAATCTATTCCCTTCACTATCTTATAAACTTCAATCAGATCACCTCAAATTCTACACTTCTCTAAAGTGTAGACTCCCAACTCTTTTAGCCTATCATGATAACTAAGATGCTATAGACTGGGAATTAGTCTAGTGGCCCTCCTCTGCACCCTCTCTAAAAGTCAATGGGCCAGAAATTCGGTTTTCCGGCTTCCTGTGGGTGCAAGCATCGCGCGTGTACTTACCTACCACGCCTGCCGTTGTGTTTTGGGCCCATGAGAACTTCGGGTCCTGGGCCTCCTCCAGCTGCCGGCGCGCAGTGCTTGTGTACCCCAGGGGCGCAGTTAGTTCGAAGCGTCCCCTGGGATCACGTGGGCCATGGAGAGCCAATCCTAGCAGGACATTTTCATTCATAGATTTGACAGGAAGACCTGTCAAATCTATGAATTGAAATCGGCCCCAAAACAACACCTAAACTTCAAATAATTTTTTTTTAATAATCACATTTTTAAAATAACTATAAGTTAAATAAATTGACTACTTTAAACAAAAATTTAAATTTTTGAAAAAATTTAAATACTTTTTAACGGTGCTAAAAATAAACTTACCTTTCTTTAAAGTATCTAAAAAAAAAGATAAATCTGTTGAAATTTTTTTTAAATTGTAATTAATTAACCACTTACCTTGTTAAAAACGGGTCTTGCGCCTCCTTTTTAAAAACGCAGCTTCTTCCATACTTACCTTCCCGGAGAAACCTGAAAAAAACCCGAAGTTCGCTGCGTGCGCGCAGCCTCTCCCGCGCACGCGGTCCACCTCTGAACCCCTCCCTTCACGAGACCGGAAGTTCCGGTTTCCCGCGCATGCGCAGTGCATGCAGGAAACCGGCACTTCAAGTGGCCTTACGGGTGAGTACACAGCGCGTACTCACCCGACAAGTGCCGAATTTCTGGCTTTTGCAATAAGGAGTATTAGGGGTGCATCTGTTAACTGATGGGGGAGTTCTGAGAAGGTTTTAGCTTTGTTTGCCACACTGGCATTCAATAACATTAAGTTTCACAGAGTTAATTGAAGTTTGTCACCTAAAATGGAAAAAATATATAAAGATATCCGACAGAAAAACCTTGTAGGTCTTTGAGTTTTTAACATAAAGTATCTTAAAAACTGTCTACAAGGCTGAGGAGTAGGTGAAAATCCTGTGAATTTATTGCTGACAGCTGTAGAATCTATCACACTGGAGAGTGCTGCCTCTTACCATTAACACATCAGGTGGATTTAAGTTTCTGATGGGCTGTAATGCAGATGCCTTTCCCTTTGATTGAAATCCCAGCTATTGCCCAACATAAGCAGGACAGCATGACAATAAAATGGTGCACAGCATCCACTGACAGACAGCACTATTAGGAGGCAAACCGCTGAACTGCCAGGTTCATTTAAATGTGAGAATGATACTATTCCTTCCTTAATCTTCCCTCTATCCTCCTTCCCCATGATGAATTTTGATGATTCTTCTCCTTTCGAATTAAGCTCCTTGAAGTGTGAGAGCTCAATTACTTGAACGCTTGCCTTCCGCTGCTGAAATATTATCATTTCAAAGCATGTTTAAAATATTTAAAGGTCTTTACACCCATCTTTTTGTTAATATTTAAAGGGTTTTGTCCTCTAAACATTTTTTCTTCTTTGGTGAGATCAGTGTGGCACATTAAGAGATGAGAGCACTGCTGTGAAAAGAGCATTACAATGGGATTGTCGTCTTAATGTCGACTCTGCAGATGCCACACTTATAGTAGCCGTGCGTGTTAAAAAGAAAAAGTATTTATTGCATTGTGTGGCTTGGGACTAAGCCGTACAGAAAGTCCCTGTTTGATCTGTGCCGGGTTAACTGACCTCAGTTGTGGCAGCAGTCGGCTGCAGAGGGGAAAATCAGCCCAGGTCCCCATTCCTGCTGGAAAGTGGGATGTCGGATGAGGACGGGAGCATACTCAACAACAACAACAACAACAACAACTGTAACATCGTGGGATCATGCTCGGCTGCAATAGTCTTCTCCAGTGGACTAGCTTGCCGACATTTCGCGCTGAGGCTCACACTTCAAGAATAGCTGCTTGGGTGAGGTACGAGAGGTGTACGGATACCTGCGGAATCGAATGCCCGCTGCGGTTGGTGGCATCGGGAGAAGAGGAGCGAAAAGGAGGAGAAAGTTGGAGAAAGGAGTATTTATCGCTTTGTTTGCTTTCCTTTCCTGCCTATTGGGCCAAGAGAGCTAGCAATCTTTGTATGGCTTCTGACAGCACAACAGCAACTACAACAACAGCAATTTAATCATTAACGTAGAAAAGGTGCCCAAGGTGATTCACAGAGACATAAGGGAAAATAGGCACGAAGTGAAAGAAGGAGCTATTAGGAGGAGTAACCAAAAACTTGGTCAAAGAGGACTTAAAGGAGGAAAGGGGAGAGGCCGAGGGGTTTAGTGAGAGTGGCGGGAGCAAGAGGGATTAAGGAAATAGTTGGTACTGGCGAAAAAAAGCTGGGGGCTATCTTTGCTCTGCAGGCTGATCGTAGATTTGTGGGTGGTTTTGGCAGAATACGTGTTCTTGATCTGGTTCAGCTAGATCTGATGATGGATGGCTAAGCCAGTTCTGCTCCAGATACGTTCAAGCCTGCATCCCTTTGTTAGAGGAGGGGTAAATGACTCTCTTCTTACTTATAATTTATTCCTCAGATCAATCGGGTTCGCAACATTGATGTAATGTCAAATGTCACAGAATTAATAAGTATGCAATAATTAAACATACACTTAACAGCAGTATGTATAACAAAACCTTGCGAGTTTCAGCCGGAGGACTCAAGCGCGTGAAGTCTCTGTTCCAACACCCATTTTTTTAATACCTTTTCTCACCCCTCCTACGTGACAACCCACATGTTTCTGCATTACTTAATACAACTCCATATAAGGTGAATTTTAATGAGCTTCTTCCCTTGACCCTTATCAATAAGTACAGCTTTAACGAGTTATTTTTCCACAGACTGGTACAACTCTCCAACTTTGTTATCTTATTGATAGTTTCACTCTTCTTGCTGTTCTACCAAGTGAAACTTCTAATTATAAATCTGTACCATTCCATCCCAATCTCCTGCTTCTGAAAGGGATGATGTAGTCGCAGATGTTCCCTTCTGCGGAACTTGTTAGCAACTAATTAAAGCTCTTTGGAATGTCTTTTAATTAAGTTTATTGTCTAAACTGACCATTGCTTTAAGGTCAGTCTTAATTCAACAGTTCAGTAGTCACTACATCTCAATTGACTTGTACTTCGTTTAACAGGCAAAAGCTAAATGTTACTATAATATAAAGAGAAATCAATAGCAGTATAACATTTGCAGACCTGGGGACAGTCTGATTAATCCTTTCCTTACGCCTTGGACTTGAGGAACCGAAGCTGGGGCCATACCAGAATTATCAACCAGAATGGGAGAGAGAAAAGTTTTTCTGCTGATAAGGTTATGAAGAATGGAGGTAGGAGTGTAGTTGAGCAAATTTACAGCTGAATGAGTATTGTAGTGGATGGAAGGCCATAGCCTAGGCAGTTGGGAATTTGAAAATGCAGTTGTAAATGACTTGGAGGAGAGTTTTTTTTATCCAGGAACAGACGGCAAAGGAAGTGGTATAGGAAAGCGGTCGGGGGATGTGGGATACTAGGAATTGGTCAGAGATGGCTTTTCCAGTGTTCTAAAGTGTGGGAGTAGAGAAGTCACAAGGGATGGCAAGGTTGAGGGGTTGGCCACAAACATGGGTAGGAGAGTCATCAGGAGGGAGTGGTTAACGGAGCACAGGAGGGCAGTGAACTTAGAGGAGAGAGGGCAAGGGGAGATGAGATGTAGATTGAAATCCCCAAGGATGAGGAGTCGCTCAATGTAGGGGCTGAGGGAGTAAAGTAGAAAAGATATCTCGGGGCGAAACTTGGAGTGGGCTTGGGGGCATGGTAGACAGATGATATTAAAATAGAGGTGAAAGGGGTCGAGCAAGGTGACGTGCTTGAAGGAGAAGAAGGTACCCAAGGAATAATTTGGTGATAAGGGCCATACCACCATCACAATAGTTTGGATGGGGTGGATAAGTATAGCCAGGCAGTGAGGCTTTGCTAAGGAGTAAGGTACATAGGAACAGGCGGAGGCCATCTAGCCCCTCTAGCCTGTTCCGCTATTCAGTGAGATCATGGCTGATCTGCGACCTAACTCCATATACCTGCCTTTGTCCCATATCCCTTAATACCTTTGGTTAACAAAAATCTATCAATCTCAGATTTGAAATTAACAATTGATCTAGCATCAATTGCTGTTTGCGGAAGAGAGATCCAAACTACTACCACCCTTTATGTGTAGTGTTTCCTAATTTCACTCCTGAAAGGTCTGGCTCTAATTTTTAGACTACGCCCCCTAGTCCGAGAATGCCCAACCAGCGGAAATAGTATCTCTCTATCTACCCTATCTGTTCCCCTTGATATCTTTACAACTTCAATCAAATCACCCCTTTACCTTCGAAATTCTAGGGAATACAACCCTAATTTATGTAATCTCTCCTTGTAATTTAACCCTTGGAATCCGGGTGTCATTCTGGTAAACCTACGCTACACTCTCTCCGAGGCCAATATCTCCTTCCTAAGGTGTTCCTACCTGTGAGCCAAGTTTCAGTCAAAGCCAGGGTGTTAATGCAATCATCCAAAATAAGGCTGTGGATGGCAAGGTCCTTGTTCATGAATGAACAGATTTTCTGGAGGGAAATGTGGAGAGGGGCGGTGATTGACCTGCTGGGGTAGTGGTGAGTGGGGTGAATGGGATGGTAAGGTGGTTGGTGAGGGAAGCTCCTAGCAGACATGCTGGGTTCGGAAGGTCAGTGAGAAAGGAGGATGGGGCAGTTTAAGTTGCTGCTTGTAAGGAGGTAGCAACGGGTGCCTTGATGGGCCCTTCAGAGAATGCCAAAGGCACAGAGGTAGCTGTCGTCTTATTCAAGGGTGATTCAAGTGGCTGGAATGATGACAGGAGAGCAGGAAGGCAGAGGAGTAGTGATATGTTGGGTCAGCAGTCCGTGACAAAGTACCGAAGACCTGGAAATTAAGAGTGGCATAATTGGCCAAATTGTGCCAAAAGATTACAGTCATTTAAAAAAGCAGTAATTAAAATAATTTGTTAAGTCTAAAAAGGTGTGATAAAAATCTACACAATTTACTTAACGGTCAAAACCTTTTCAGGAAGCCGAACAGATCTTAATATATGAAGTCACATGAACACTCAGGAAATTCAAGTTACATAGGTCTGGTAGAAATTAGAAGGGACAGGTGCTGATTGTAAACAGGACCTTCCCACTTAATACAGGTGTCTTGTATTGGACGGATCAAAAATTGTTACACTCTGTAACAATAAAATATTACAATATCTAATTACCCAACTTTCAGCTCACAAGTGCAAAACTTCACTGGATCAACAACCTCACCAAACACTAATGCACTCCACGAAACAAGGCTCACAAATTCGACAGAAGATGCCTTTTTTTTTTAAATGAGTGTCTCTCTGTGTGTTTACTGGGTAAAGACACTGATCCCTGGTCTGTCCTGATTCCCTGATAAGATCATAAGAACATAAGAAATAGGAGCAGGAGTAGGCCATTCGGCCCTTCGAGCCTGCTCCGCCATTCAATGAGATCATGGCTGATCTTTTGCCTCAACTCCATTCACCGGCCCTATCGTCATATCCCTTGATGCCCTTACTAGTCAGAAATCTATCGACTTCTGTTTTGAATATACCCAATGACTGAGCCTCCACAGCCCTCTGGGTTAGATAATTCCAAAGATTCACCACCCTCTGTGTGAAGAAATTTCTTCTCATCTCAGTCCTGAATGGCCTACCCTTTATCTGAGGCTGTGGCCCCTGGTTCTCGACTCCCCAGCTAAGGGAAACATTCTCCCAGCATCCATCCTATCAAGCCCTGTAATCATTTTGTATGCTTCAATGAGATCCCCACTCATTCTTCTGAATTCAAGAGAATATAGGCCTAGTTTACTCAATCGCTTCTCATACGACAGTCCCGCCATCCCAGGAATCAATCTCGTGAACCTTCATTGCACTCCCTCTATGGCAAGTATATCCTTCCTTAGGTAAGGAGACCAAAATTGTGCACAGTACTCCAGGTGTGGTCTCACCAAGGCCCTATATAATTGGAGTAAGACTTCTTTACTCCTGTACTCAAATCCTCTTGTAATGAAGGCCAGCATACCATTTGGCTTCCTAATGGCTTGCTGCACCTGCACATTCACTTTCAGTGACTCATGTACAAGGACACCCAGGTCCCTTTGAGCATCTGCATTCCCCAATCTTTCACCATTTAGGAAATACTCTGCCTTTCTGTTTTTTCTACCAAAGTGGATAACTTCACATTTATCCACATTAATCCACATTATATTCCATCTGCCTTGTTCTCGCCCACTCAGAGCCTGTCGAGATCCCCTTGAAGCCTCTTCACATCCTCTTCGCAACTGACACTGCCACCTAGCTTTGTATCATCAGCAAATTTGGAAATGTTACATTTAGTCCCCTCATCCAAATCATTGATATAGATTGTGAATAGCTGGGGCCCAAGCACCGATCTTTGCGGTACCCCACTAGTCACAGCCTGCCATCCTGAAAAAGACCCGTTTATCCCTACTCTTTGTTTTCTGTCTGTTAACCAATTCTCAATCCATGCTAGTATATAACCCCCAATTCCATGTGCCCTAATTTTGTTCACCAACCTCTTGTGTGGGACCTTATCGAAGGCCTTCTGAAAATCCAGACACACCACATCTACCGGTTCCCCTTTGTCTACCCCACTAGTTACATCCTCAAAGAACTCCAATAGGTTTGTCAAACAGATTTCCCTTTCATAAATCCATGTTGACTCTGCCCAATCTTACTATTAGTTTCTAAGTGCCCAGTTACTGCATCCTTTATAATAGATTCCAGCATTTTCCCAACTACTGATGTGAGGCTAACAGGTCTGTAGTTCCCCGTTTTCTCTCTCCCTCTCTTAAATAGCGAGGTTACATTTGCTATCCTCTAATCTGCAGGAACCGTTCCAGAATCTATAGAATTTTGGAAGATGACAACCAATGCGTCCACTATTCCAATGGCCACCTCTTTCAAAACCCTAGGATGTAGGTCATCCGGTCCTTGGGATTTATCGATCTTTAGGCCCATTAATTTTGCTAGTACTGTTTTTTTACTAATAATAATTTCTTTAGGTTCCTCATTCTCGTCATGGTTTTCTCGTATTTCTGGGAGGTTTTATGTGTCTTCCTCCGTGAAGACAGAAACAAAGTATTTATTTAATTTCACTGCCATTTCCTCATTCCCCATTATAAATTCTCCCGTCTCTGACTGTAAAGGACCTACATTTACCTTCGCCAGTCTTTTCCTTTTCACATACCTTTCGAAGCTTTTACAATCCGTTTTTATATTTTTCGCTAGTTTGTGCTCATATTCCATTTTCCCTTTCTTTATCAATTTCTTGGTCCCCCTTTGCTGATTTCTAAAAAGATCCCAATCCTCAGGCTGACCGCTTTTTCTGGCAACTTTATAAGCTTCCTCCTTTGATGGTTTACTGGGTTAAGGCACTGATCCTTGGTCTGTCCTGATTCCCTGATGGTTTACTGGGTTAAGGCACTGATCCCTGGTCTGTCCTGATTCCCTGATGGTTTACTGGGTGAAGATGTGGAGATGCCGGTGTTGGACTGGGGTGGACAAATGTGAGAAGTCGCACAGCACCAGGTTATAGTCCAACAGTTTTATTTGAAATCACAAGCTTTCGGAGCGCTGCTCCTTCGTCAGGTCTCCTTCACCTGACGAGAAAGCAGCGCTCCGAAAGCTTATGATTTCAAATAAAACTGTTGGACTATAACCTGGTGTTGTGCGACTTCTCACATTACTGGGTTAAGGCACTGATCCCTAGTCTGTCCTGATTCTCTGATGGTTTACTGGGTTAAGGCACTGGTCCCTGGTCTGTTCTGATTCCCTGATGGTTTACTGGGTTAAGGCACTGGTCCCTGGTCTGTTCTGATTCCCTGATGGTTTACTGGGTTAAGGCACTGATCCCTAGTCTCAGATGGTTTAGTTATGGTGCATAAGAGTGTCTCTACTCCTTTCCTGAGGCAGTTTCCATTGGCTTGGATTGTTGCACACTCTCTCACAGCATGATAAAACACAGCAATTCACCCTTAAGATACCAACATCTGCCTTCCTCAGCTACTGGTCTAAATGATCCCTGGCAGCAATCAGCCACTGGAAGCTATGGAAGAGACTTGCCGACAGATTTCAATATTTCTGTACGATCCACCCTGTCAGATTACTGAAGGCAAGAATCTACTCCTTGGAATGGTTCTTCCTATGATGTTCCCTTCTGTGGGGCCTCTAGTTGGAGCCTCCCCATTAGAGCGTGATTGAGATCAGGAACTCATTGTGTGTTAGAGTGTGCCCTGTGGTGGCTTGTAGTGCAGCAATTCTGGACCATGGCTTAGTCATCCGTGCAATAAAACTGGTCTTGTCTGAATAATTGAGCGGTAAGCTTCGACATCTCGGTTCTGACGAAGGGTCCTCGACCCGAAACGTTGACTCTGTTTCTCTCTCCTCGATGCTGCCTGACCTGCTGAGCGTTTCCAGCATTTTCTGTTGTTATTTCAGATTTCCAGCATCCGCAGTATTTTGCTGTTGCATAATTCTACTTGTCTGACTTTGGAGATCAGAGAGAAATGTTACAGAACTTTCTGTTAGGAGATGAAGCTGGGTCAGATCCACGACATGATAGATTTTTAAATGGTTTGTGGAAGGAGTGGGCTTGAACAGGCTGACTGGTCTTTTCTCATTTCGTTCTTTTCTCTGACTTCATGCACATACGTGGAGTTAAGTCAACTTTTTGATGGACTGTGTGAAAGGGCCTTCGGGACTCTTGGTGGAGGAGGGGGGAGTTTTAACTGCCAGCAGGTCTCTGGTGGGAACTTGCTGGTTTCAGTTAAGTTCCCGCCTGCCTGTGGCAACATGAGGCCATGGCGATTTTAACTGTTGAGCCTCATTAATATGCCGTCAGCTGACTGGTCGGCCTTTGGGTTCCTGCTCCTCCTGGGCCCGCAAAGGAAAGTTTAAAAAAAAAACTTACCTTGAATAGCCCCCTTCTGCTTCCGATCCGTTTCTGACTTGCGTCGGAGTTAAAATAGCGGCCAAGGACCACTGACGTCATCGGACCACGTGCTGCATATTTAAAGAAGGGACCCTGCCAGCTTTGCATCATGTGTATTATTCCTGGTTGTGGTACTAGCTGAAGGACGATATGAATAAGCCACCCAGTCTCAGAATCTAAACCTAGTCATGATGCATGCAGTGAAAAATCAGCTTTTATCACTGGAATTGCCACTGGCCCATATCAACTAATCAAATTGTTTGATTGGTCAGACTGAAGGCAGTCCGAACCAATCAAATCTTTTTAACAGTGGGACTGAAGAGTATTATGATCATTCAGTTGATTGGAGGGTTGGACTGGAGGTTGTAAGAATCAATCAGAATTTATTTTCTCTTATAGAAATATAGAATCATAGAATGATACAGCACAGAAGGAGGCCATTCAGCCCATCCTGCTATGCCGGCTCTTTGAAAGAGCTATCCAATTAGTCCCACTCCCATGCTCTTTCCCCATAGCCCTGCAATTTTTTCCACTTCAAGTATTTATCCAATTCTCTTTTAAAAGTTATTATTATTATATATAAAAAGAGACCCCTGGGGAACACCACTGCACACTTCCCTCCAGTCTGAAAAAGAACCGTTCGCCGTTACTCTCTATTTTCTGTCCCTTAGCCAAATTTGAATTAACGCACCCACTGCCCTTTTAATCCCATGGGCTTCAATTTTGCTAACAATTCTATTATGTGGTATTTTGTCATATGTCTTTTGAAAGTTCATATACGCAACATCAACCGCACTACCTCCATCAACCCTCTCCGTTACTTCATCAAAGAACTCGATCAAGTTAGTGAAACACAAATTGCCTTTAACAAATCCGTGCTGGCTTTCATTTATTAGACCATATTTTTCCAAGTGCTAACTAATTTTTCCGGGATTAATGTCTCTAAAAGTTTCCGCGCCACCGACATTAGGCTGACTGGCCTGTAGTTGCCAGGTTTATCCCTCTCCCCTTTTTTGAACAGGGATGAAGTAACATTAGTTGCACACAAACCTGAGGCAGAAAAAATTTAAATGAGCTGATAACTTTTGAGAGTCACCGTTACAGCTGTTTATTTAGGGCCGGATATTCTGATGCCTACGGGTGTGTACGGGCTGTGTACACACCAGTAGGGACATCGGAAATGCCGGTTTCAGGCATGCCAAGCGCATGCGCTGAAAACTGGCGTTTCCGATCTGTCAAGAATGCTCTTGAAGATCGGACACCTGCCCTGGAGGAAGGGCCTCTGCGGGCGGATAGTTCCGCTTTCTGCAGAACCTCCGCCTGCTGAAATCACTTAGAAATCTTACGCCTGGTAAAAGCGTAAGGCCTGCTGTTACCAGCATAGGAGTAGAAAAAAGTAAAAAAAAATAAAACATTTTCACTCAGTTATCATTTAAAAATACTTTAAAAAAGGTAAGTTTATTTTTAGCCCCGTAAAAAACTTGAATTATTTTTTTCAAAAAATTAAATTTTTGTTTAAAATATAAAATTTATTGTAATTTCAACTCATTTTAAAAATGTGATTTAAAAAAAAATGTATTTAATGTTTTGGGGTGTTTTTGGGGTGATCTCCATTCATATATTTGACAGGTCTATCTGTCAAGTGTATGAAGGGAGATTCCCTTCTCCTATTGGCTCCCCATGGCCCACGTGATCCCAGGGACGCTTGCGAACCGCCTGCGCCCCTGGGCTATGTGAGCCCTGCACATTTCGAGTTGGAGAGGCCCAGGAGCGGAAGTATACGCACCTCGGGAGCCCTCAGGTAAATCCGTAGATTTTTTCCAGATCGGCGGCCTCGCATGCAGGAAGCCTCCGATCGGAAAATACGGCCCTTAGAGTTTACCCTGAAGAAGTTAGGTATAACAAATACACTGCTAAGATGCAACTTTTGACAGCATTCCTTTATCTGCAAAGGAGCTTTATGGGGCATGCCTGGCTGTTGTCTTAGATTAAATGTTATTTTCTGGTTGCTGCTACTGTTTTGAGATAAGGAGGAAGTAATTATATTGATTACACTGTCCAAATGACCAGGGTTTAGAAATAAAATTAGCACTTGGGTCATAGCAATGAGAAGCTTTATTTAATTTTTCTCAACTTGCACTGAGATTTATACTCCGAATTACAATAGGGTCCAAAATGCCAGAAAATGCAACAACTAAGGTGTCAAAGATCAAAATTTGCAGAGGAGGGGACTCTCGCCCTATAAAGTAAATGTCCTTCAGCTTTCACAGCCCTTCAATAATTTCTAAATCTGCTACTGTTGTTAATTCTACTTCTTTATGCTGCAATCAAAGTGATCATAGTGATCATGAGGGTCTACCTGCAGCTTAAGTCATAGAGTCATAACGGCACAGGAGGAGGCCATTCGGCCCATCGAGTCCGTGCTGGCTCTCTGTAGAGCAATCCAATCAGTCCCATTCCCCCGCTCTATCCCCGTAGCCCTGCAAGTTTATTTCCCTCAAGTACCTATCCAGTCTCCCCTTGAAAACATTGAGTGTCTCCGCTTCCACCACTTCTGTCGGCAGCGAGTTCCAGGTCCTCACCACTCGCTGCGTAAAAAGTTTTTCCTCACATCCCCCTGTATCTCTTGCCCAAAACCTTAAATCTGTGTCCCCTAGTCCTTGTACCATCAACTAGTGGAAACAGCCTTTCCCCGTCTAGCATATCCAAACCCGTCATAATCTTGTACACCTCTATCAAATCACCCCTCAACCTCCTTTGCTCTAATGAAAACAAATCCAGCTTCTCCAACCTGTCCTTGTAGCTAAGATCCCCCATCCCCGGAACCATTCTGGTAAATCTCCTCGGCACCCTCTAAAGTGCCTTCACATCCTTCCTAAAGTGCGGTGACCAGAACTGGACGCAATACTCCAGTTGTGGCCTAGCCAGCGCTTTATAAAGGTTCAGCATAACTTCTCTACTTGTACTCAATACCTCTATTTATGAAGCCCAAGATCCCATATGCTTTGCTAACCACTCTCTCAATATGTCCCACCACCTTCAGGGACCTATGCACATTAACTCCCAGGTCCCTCTGTCCCTGCACACTCTTTAAAACTGTGCCATTAAGTGTATATTGCCTCTCCTGTTCCTTCTGCCAAAATGCATCACCTCACACTTCTCTGTATTAAATTCGATCTGCCACTTGTCTGCCCATTCTGCTAGCCTTTCTATGTCCTGTTGCAGTCGATTGGTATCATTCTCACTGTTTGCCACACCCCCAAGTTTGGTGTCATCGGCAAATTTAGAAATTCTACTCTGTATTCCAATATCCAGATCATTTATTTATATATATCAAAAAAGGAGTGGCCCCAGCACTGACTCTTGGGGAACACCACTGTCTACCATCCTCCAGTCTGAAAAGCAGCCATTTACCACAACTCGCTGTTTTCTGTCCTTAAGCCAATTCGTTATCCAAGCTGCCACTGACCCACCTATTCCATGAGCCTCAATTTTGTTAACCAGCCCTCTATGTGGTACTTTGTCAAATGCCTTCCTAAAATCCATGTAGACAACATCCATTGCATCTCCTTCATCAATGCTCTCTGTTAATTCATCAAAAAATTCGATTAGATTAGTCAAACACGATCTGCCTTTTACAAATCCGTGTTGGCTCTCCTTAATTAGCTTAAACCTCTCCAAGTGCCCGTTAATTTTTTCCTTGATTATTGTTTCTAAAACTTTACCCACCACTGATGTTAAACTGACCGGCCTGTAGTTACTAGGATTGTCCTTGCACCCTTTCTTGAACAATGGTGTCACATTTGCCATTTTCCAATCCTCAGGCACTGCCCCCGCATCTAGGGAAGATTGGAAAATTATGGTAAGCCCTTCTGCTATCTCATCCCCCAATTCCCTTAGTCACCTGGGATGCAAGCCATCTGGACCAGGCGACTTAACCACTCTAAGCTTACCCAATCTTTCTAGTACATCCTGTCTATCAGTTTTCACCCCTTCCATTGCTTCTACCTTTTCCACTTCTACTGATATTTTGTCAGCATCCACCTCCTTAGTAAACACCGTTACAAAGTACTCATTGAGTATTCTAGCCTTGCCCTGCGCCTCTAAGCATATCTCACCTTCTTTGTCCCTAATAGGCCCCACTCCGTCTCTTACTACCCGCTTACATGCCGGTAGAAGATTTTTGGGTTCCCTTTTATATTAACTGCCATTCCACTCTCACATTCTCTCTTTGCCAATCTTATTTTCATCTTCACTTCCCCTCTCAACTTATTGTATTTGGTCTGGTTCTGCCTTGAAGAATTCACCTGACATTCATCATACACCCTCTTTTTTGTTTCATTATCTTCTCAATCTCCCTTGTGACAACTCTTGTTTTATTGCACTTTCAGTCTAACTCCGTAACATCATGTTTTGCAAGGTTTATATTCAGGACTGCTTTGAGCTGTCAGTTTTTATGAATCTATTGCTGCGCACAAATTGGCAACCCCGTTTCCGACATTACAACAGTGACTGCAAGTCAAAAGTATTTTGTTCGTTGTAAAGCGCTTTAGATTGTCCTGAGGTCGTGAAAGGAGCTTTGTTTTGGTCAGCTTTTGCCAGTTTTCCCGTTTGGTACGTATGATTGTAAATGGTACTGAGGCTATCTGAAAGTTTGAAAGCCAACTTCTTCCAGCAGCCAAGAAGGATTGAAAGATAAGGGAGGTGCTTTCCACAACAGCTGTTCCAAATCCTGACTCATGTTTTGTCCAGATTACTTCAAGGTGCAGTCAGGAGCTAAATGTTACCACAGAAGAAATAAGCTACATAAATACTTCGGAGAACTGACTGAGCTGTTGTTGAAAGTTGGCATCTCTAGGGCTTGATGGAAAACACAAATTAATGTTATTATTGATTTTCTGTGCCTGGTCTAAACAAAGTGAGGCACAATCATATTGGTATTGCTACATTAAGTTTATAATAGATGCTTTTGCTGCTCAAATATTTTTCTGCCTGGCTATATCCATACATCATTGTGTGTGTCATGTTGAATTGAGTCAAAAATATGAGTACATTTGTAAGATGAACACTGTTTATTGTAAGCTTCTTACCTGGTTAGTTTATTTGTAGAAGCTCCTGCTTAATTATATCCCCATACGGTTCTGCCAATACTATTGTCAGTAAAGGTACTGCCCAGTGTAGCATTCAAAAATACAGTCCGGGAGGTACCAGGTTCAACATTGTTCTGTGCTGCGATTGCTGATCTCAGCTAGGAGAGTAATTGGTGCATTACATTTGGCCCAAGCACCACTGGGCTAGAGATCAAAATCAGCCTAAAGTTCCACTCTTGATCATTATCCTGTATCCCTGCTGAAAAGTGTGAGAGTAAGGATATTGGCCTGGAATTTGCGGTGGGTAACGATGGCAAATTACCAGCGTTCGCTGTCATTACCCCTCTGAAACTGACCGTAATGTGTGAGAGTAGGATTGGACTCAGCTGTAATAAAGGTGCCTGAAGTATTTACATAACACACACACGCACACACTTTCCCCATTCTGTTTATCTGGGGAATACAAAAATGTAGTTATTCAGGTGTAGGGCTTTGTTCTCAGTTATTTTTACTTTCCCCCACCAGTTCAGTTTTTATTTAAAAATATTTAGGTGAAAGTCAGTGTAAACAAAAGGTTAGTTTTTTTTTGTTAATTATACAGGTGAAAATCAAAGGGGAATTCATTATTACAAAAAACCCTGCAATCTCTCTTACTGTGTTTTCTAGTTCTACATTATTTATGTTGTATCGGTATTTTCCACATTATTTTCTTAATGATTTGTAGCAGAGATATGGGAAAGCTCTACTGACCACCTCAACTAAAGAAAACTTCATTTACTTTGTGCTTTTCACCTCTTCAGGAGGTCCAAGCACTTAATAGCTGAAAGGTTACTGCTGATCTGTAGTCACCGCCTGCAAGCACAGTAGCCAATTTGTGCACAGCACGCTCCCAGAAACAGTGATGAACTGAATGACCAGTCCCTCTGTTTCTGATGGTGTTGATTGGGGAAGGAATATATGCCAGGGCACTATGAGACCTCCCTGCTGCTCTTCAAATATTGCCGTTAGATCTTCTATGCCCACCTGAACAGGCAGACAGCACTGAGGTTTAATGTTGCATCTGAAAGATGGCACCTTCTGACAAGGCAGCACTCCCTCAGTGCTACACTGAAGTGTCAGCCTAGATTACATGCTGAACTACTAGAGTGAGGCTTCAATCCACACCCGTCTGACCTCAGAGGGAAGTGTGTAACCAAATGAGCTAATCTGACTCTTAACACCACAACAACAACTTGTATTTATATATATATTTAATGTAGTAAAATGTCCCAAGGCACTTCACAGGAGTATTAAAAGACAAAAAAAAATTAACACCGAGCCACATAAGGATAAATTAGGGCAGGTGACCAAAAGCTTGGTCAAAGAGGTAGGTTTTAAGGAGCGTCTTAAAGGAGGAAAGAGAGGTAGCGAGGCGGAGAGGTTTAGGCAAGGAATTCCAGAGCTTAGGGCCTAGGCAACAGAAGGCACGGCCACCAATGGTTGAGCGATTATAATCAGGGATGCTCAAGAGGGCAGAATTAGAGGCGCGCAGATATCTAACATAAGAACATAAGAAATAGGAGCAGGAGTAGGCCAATCGGCCCCTCGAGCCTGCTCCGCCATTCAATAAGATCATGGCTGATCTGATCCTAACCGCCAATCTACTATCTATCACAGAACCATCTCCTGCATCTAACAGAATTGCACACACGAAATAGGAGCAGAATCAGGCTACACAGTCCCTGGGCCCGCTCCACTACCCACAGGGCCATGACCGATCCGAACCTAGACTCATGTCCAAATTCCTGCCCGCTCCCCGTAACCCTTAATGCCCTTTACTTCTAGGAAACTGTCTATTTCTGTTTTAAATTTAATTAATGTTGTAGCTTCTACAGCTTTTTGTGGCAGCATATTCCATGGACCTACCACCCTCTGAGTGAAGTAGTTCCTCCTCATCTCAGTTTTGAAAGAGCAGCCCCTTATTCTAAGACTATGTCCCCTAGTTCTCGTCTCACCCGTCATCGGGAACATCCTCCCCGCATCCACCCGATCCAACCCCTTCACAATCTTATATGTTTCAATAAGATCGCCTCTCATTCTTCTGAACTCCAATGAGTAGAGTCCCAATCTACCCAACCTCTCCTCATATGACCACCCCCTCATCCCCGGGATTAACCGAGTGAACCTTTTTTGCACTGCCTCGAGAGCAAGGATGTCTTTCCTTAAGTAAGGACACCAAAACTGTATGCAGTATTCCAGGTGCGGTCTCACCAATACCTTGTACAACTGAAGCAATACCTCCCTATTTTTATATTCTATCCCCCTAGCAATGAAAGCCAACATTCCATTTGCCTTCTTAATCACTTGCTGCACCTGCATACTAACCTTTTGAGTTTCGTGCACCAGGACCCCCAGATCCCTTTGCACTTCAGTACTCTCCAGTTTCTTGCCATTAAGATAATAAATTGCTCTAGGATTTTTCCTGCCAAAGTGCATCACCTCACACTTTCCAGTGTTGTATTCCATCTG
The DNA here is from genome assembly GCA_030390025.1 of Squalus acanthias. NCBI lineage: Eukaryota > Metazoa > Chordata > Chondrichthyes > Squaliformes > Squalidae > Squalus > Squalus acanthias. Next base: position 20,139,809 of record CM059432.1, on the reverse strand, counting down.
CCAAATCTCTGCCCACTTACTTAGCCTGTCTATGTCCCCTTGCAGGTTTTTTATGTCCTCCTCACTCACTACTTTCCCTCCCATCTTTGTATCATCTGCAAATTTTGATATGTTACACTTGGTCCCTTCCTCCAAATCGTTAATATAGATTGTGAAGAGTTGGGGACCCAGCACTGACCCCTGTGGAACACCACTAGTTACTGATTGCCAGTCTGAGAATGAACCATTTATCCCAACTCTTTGCTTTCTGTTAGATAGCCAATCCTCTATCCATGCCAGAATATTACCCCCAATCCCGTGATTTTTTACCTTAAGCAATAATCTTTTGTGTGGCACCTTGTCAAATGCCTTTTGGAAGTCTAAATACACTACGTCCACTGGTTCCCCTTTATCCACTCTATATGTTACTTCCTCAAAGAACTCCAGCAAATTTGTCAAACATGACTTCCCCTTCGTAAAACCATGCTGACTTTGTCCTATTAAATTATGATTATCCAAATGTCCTGTTACTGTTTCCTTAATAATGGACTCCAAAATTTTACCTACCACAGATGTTAGGCTAACCGGTCTATAGTTACCAGCCTTCTGTCTACTGCCCTTTTTAAATAAGGGTGTTACATTAGCAGTTTTCCAGTCTGCCGGGACCTTAGCGGAATCCAGGGAGTTTTGAAAAATTATTACCAATGCATCTACAATCCCTACCGCCACTTCCTTCAAGACTCTAGGATGTAAGCCATCAGGTCCAGGTGATTTATCCGCCTTGAGTCCCATTATTTTACCGAGTACCACTTCCTTAGTGATTTTGATCGTGTTTAGCTCCTCTCCCCCTATAGCCCCCTGTTTGTCCAGTGTTGGGATATTCTTAGTGTCCTCTACTGTAAAGACTGATACAAAATATTCATTCAGTGTTTTTGCCATCTCCATATTTCCCACCATTAATTTCCCGGTCTCATCCTCTAAGGGACCAACATTTACTTTAGCCACCCTTTTTCTTTTTATATTACTATAAAAACTCTTACTATCTGTTTTTATATTTTTTGCTAATTTACTTTCATAATCTATCTTCCCTTTCTTAATCAATCTTTTTGTTATTTTTTGCTGCCTTTTAAAGTTTTCCCAATCCTCTGTCCTCCCACTAGATTTCGCTACCTTATATGCCCTTGTTTTTAGTCGAATACTATCCTTAATTTCTTTACTTAGCCACGGATGACTGTCCTTTCTTTTACACCCTTTTCTTTTCAGTGGAATATATTTTTTTTGGAAGTTGTAAAATAACTCCTTGAATGTACACCACTGATCATGTGTCGTCTTACCCTTTAATCTATTTTCCCAATCCACTCTACTCAATTCCGCTCGCATACCTTCATAGTCTCCTTTATTCAAGCTTAGCACGCTTGTTTGAGATCCAACCTTCTCACCCTCTAATTGAATATGGAATTCAACCATGTTATGGTCACTCATTCCAAGGGGATCCTTTACTAGGACATTTTTAATTAATCCTGTCTCGTTACACAGGACCAGATCTAAGGTTGCTTGCCCTCTGGTCGGTTCAGTTACATACTGCTCAAGAAACCCATCCCTAATACACTCAATGAACTCATCCTCAAGGCAGCCCTGCCCCATTTGATTTGTCCAATTAATATGATAGTTAAAATCCCCCATAATTATAGATGTTCCCTTATTACATGCCTCAACTATTTCCTGATTGATACTCCGTCCAATAGAGTTGCAACTGTTCGGAGGCCTATAGACTACGCCCACTAATGTTTTTTTCCCCTTATTATTCCTTATCTCCACCCAAACTGTTTCATTATCATGATTTTTTGACCCAATATCATTACTCTGTATTACAGTGATTCCTTCCTTTATTAACATAGCCACCCCACCTCCCCTTCCTTCCTGCCTGTCCTTCCTGATCGTTAAATAACCTGGTATGTTTAATTCCCAGGCATTGTCACCCTGCAGCCATGTTTCTGTAATGGCCACAATATCATAACCATATGTAGTTATTTGTGCCATTAACTCGTCTCTGGGGGTTGTGGGGCTGGAGGAGATTACAGAGATAGGGAGGGGCGAGGCCATGGAGGGATTTGAAAACAAGGATGAGAATTTTGAAATCGAGGCATTGCTTAACCACAGCAAGCTCCATGTGTAACTGTTAGAGACGTTTAGAATCAACTCTCGTGAGACGGTCAGAGGTCCTTCGATTCCAAGTAATTACCTAGGTTGACAATTTTCAGCTGCAAATCAGTAAAAACTGAACATGAGCGACCTCACGCATACAATACTTGTAGTTCTAAGTACTCGATGCTCTGTATTCCAGAGTATGTAAGTTGAATGTCCAATGCTGCTGCCAGTATCCTACCTCGTACCAAGTTCCCTTCACCCATCACCTCAGTGCCCGTTGACAGGACATTGGCTCCCTGTCTGGCACCACCTTGAATTTAAATCTCTCATCCTTGTTTTCAAATCCCTTTGTGGCCTTGCCCCTCCCCATCTCTGTAATCTCCTCCAGCCCTCAAACCCTCCGAGATATCTGCGCTCCTCCAAATCTGGCATCTTGCGCCTCCCTGATTATAATCGCTCTACCTTTGGCCGCCGTGCCTTCAGCCAATAACCTCTGGAATTCCCTCTCTAAACCTGTTGGCCTCTCTACCTTTCCCTCCTCCTTTAAGGTGCTCCTTAAAACCTACCTCTTTGGCCAAGCTTTTGGTCACCTATCCTATTATCTCATGTGGCTCGGTGTCAAATTTTGTTTGATGACGCTCCTGCGAAATGCCTTGGGACAGTTTACTACTTTAAATGTTTTTATTCGTATATGGGATGTGGGCAGTCGCTGGCAAGGCCAACATTTATTGCCCATCCCTAATTGCCCTTGAGAAGGTGGTGGTGAGCCGCCGCCTTGAGCCGCTGCAGTCTGTGCGGTGAAGGTACTCCCACAGTGCTGTTAGGGAGGGAGTTCCAGGATGTTGACCCAGCGACGATGAAGGATCGGCGATATACTTTTAAGTCAAGATGGTGTGTGACTTGGAGGGAAACTTGGAGGTGGTGGTGTTCCCATTCGCCTGCTGCCCTTGTCCTTCTAGGTGGAAGAGGTCGCTGGTTTGGGAGGTGCTGCCGAAGAAGCCTTGGCGAGTTGCTGCAGTGCATCTTGTAGATGGTACACACTGCAGCCACAGTACGTCGGTGGTGGAGGGAGTGAATGTTTAAGGTGGTGGATGGGGTGCCAATCAAGCGGGCTGCTTTGTCCTGGATGGTGTGCTATATAAATGCATGTTGTTGTTGAAGGGGTGTACAGAGTAACAAGGAGAGCTGTTGCAAGTCTTGAGGATGAAATCACTGTGGATGTGAACTGGCAGCTGTACGAGTCGCTGTTCGACAACATTCTCCTTGTTGTTAATTTCTCCCCTCCTTCAAATGAACCTTGCAATATTCTGAAGGTTTGAAGCTGCAGGAACACTCAATTTAGTTCCACATGCAGACAGTCCTAATGTTAACTGGCTCTTGGCCATCCTTTTATACTCAGTTGAAGACTTTGCAACATGATTAAGGATATCCTCGTGTGAGACAGGCATTTCATTCTATTTTATAAAGTTATTTTTTGTTCAAGGTGAGAAATATTGTTGCCAGGGAATGGAGTATCTTCCCACTTCAGGCACCAGCGACAGCATCAAACATGTGTAGGTTAGATATAGAATTTTTAAATATAGTGGCTCAGAAATTCCTTGGATTGTTATCCTGGCGGTAATACTGGGATTGTGCCCTCCAGTGCCGACCCTGACTGGGTTTGCGGGGTCAGGTGGGTGGACGCACAACTTTGAGCACATCTTTGGTGCCAGCCTGCTGTCAGCTGACACTTCAGTGTTGCACTGAGGGAGTGCTGCCTTGTCAGAAGGTACCATCTTTCAGATGCAACATTAAACCTAGGTGCTGTCTGCCTGTTGAGGTGGGCATAAAAGATCTAACGGCAATATTTGAAGAGCAGCAGGGAGGTCTCATAGTGCCCTGGCATATATTCCTTCCCCAATCAACACCATCAGAAACAGAGGAACTAGTCATTCAGTTCATCGCTGTTTCTGGGAGCGTGCTGTGCAGAAATTGGCTGCTGTGCTTGCAGACGGTGTTGTCCAAGCCCACACATTCTGACCATGGTCCTCTTGGCCCTGTGTGCAAGGGTGCTCGTCTGTGAATGTTTTTAGTTTTACCTTTGCAGGGGTCTGGGCCATTGGTGGTGCCCACAGATGCCCTTTTGTGGAAGGTGATATGCCCCATCTCACTTGACATACTGATCGCCCCTCCAACACAAGGTTTCAATTCAGGCTCAGGAACGGGAATTCCCGGCTTAGGAAGTCACCTGCTCCTTGGATGTCATTTGCCTCGTAAGGGGCAGACAAAGTGTCTGTCCTTACAAGACAGCCAAGAAATTTCCAGGAACCGTGGAGACCCAACACAGCCCAGTCATCACAGTTTACCAGCTTACGCCAGGAGACTGGTGGAACCCCTGAGGAATTTCCGAGTAAAGCTCCTTCTACTCTTTCCTAGCAATGTGCTTTGACCATGAAAGTGGGAGGAGCAACCTACACATTCAACTGTTGACATTTCCCGTGTTGCTGGGTGTGATAGCCAATTTAATACCAGTGATAAATTGGTGGCAGTTTTATGCTAGGTATTTGAATAATTTTGCCCAAATTAATTTCAATATGTATGCTAGGTTTCTATCTGTGTTCAAGTAACCTCTCTTGAAAGTGAGCTGTTCAGACTACCATGAAATCTAATAAGGTGTCTCAGTAATTTAACAATGCTCAGTTCCTTATACGTCGATTTTTCTTCCCACTTTTGTTCTGCTAGCTTTAGCTTCTCCTCAAGGTATTGACTCCTTGCTGGATATGGGTCCACATGCAGAATTTGCCTTCTGGAACTTTGTCCAAGTGGCCATTCTTCATCTGTGATCTAAACCGCAAGTATTGGTAGCCCGTTCAGCCACTGGGTGCAACACAGCCAGGGCTGATACTGTCCTCACACAGCAGGATCAAGAGTGAGAACTCCTGATTTTACCCTCTCTAACTCCGACTCTGACGCCAATTGTAGCACCCCTAGAATCCCTAGTGGACACCAGCTGAGATCACCAGAGTCAGCACAAACTAGGGATCAACCTGGGAAATTATTGGCCTGTATGACCTATCTATCCATTGCCGCAACTAACTGAGCCATTCGGGGAATCCACATGCACATTTACAATCTCCGATTCCTTATACCTAGCTGATGTAGATCTATATTTATTTGTTGTGAAGGTGCTCCAGCAAATACACTTCAGCCAGTTTCTATCGCAATATGAGAAAGACTTTAGAAGTGACTTTGTTTTTGGTTTAAAAGAAGAGTAGTTCATTGTGACTGAAACATTATTCAAAAGTCAGGCCATTAAGTAGTAAATATTGGGTTACCATGATTGTGAGTGGGATTGATTGACATTTATCTATCCCGTTCAGACATTAAAAAAAATGTTCTCAAGTATAGGTAATGCTGGCAAAGCAACATTTATCACCCATTGCCCTGAAAAGATAGCAGACCTTTACTTGAACCACTGTTGCCCTTCTGGCGTTAAGTGGAGGATTTTGACCCAGCAACACTTCAGGATGATGTGTGACTTGGAGGAGAATTTGATAGTGATGCTAGCCTCACGATATTGCTGCTGTTGTTCTTTTGAATGGTAGAGGTTCTGGGGCTGGGCGGTGCTGTCAAAGTAAACTGGTGAATTGTTGCAGTGTATCCTCTGTTAGTACATACCCAGCCACTGTGCCAGTATGGAGAGAGTGGATATTGAGTCCACTGGCAGGTGCGTCGATCAAGCAGACTACTTTGTCCCAGGTTATGTTGAGTTTCTTGAGTGTCGTTGCAAATGCAACAATCCAGGTGAATAGTGAGTATTCAATCTCAGTCATGACTTGAGCCTTGTGATGGTGGGGAGACTTTGAGGGGTCAGGAGGTGAGTCACTTTTTTCCATAGAGTACCCAGCCTCTGCCTTCCTTTAGTAGCCATGGTGTTGATATGATTGGTCCAGTTAAGTTTTGGTTTATGGTGATGCCCCCAAGATGTTGTTGACTTTGGGGGAATTCAAAGATGGTGGTGCTTTTGAAGATCAGGGGAGGTGGTTGGACTTTACTTGTTAAGAGATGGTCCTTGCTTAGCAGTTACTTGGCATGAATATTACCTGCCATTTATCAGCTCAAGCCGAGATGTTGTTCAGGTCCCACTACAAGTTAGCATGGGCTATTTCACTATCAGAAGAGCTGTGAATTGAGTTGAACACTGTGGAATTGTCAGCGAAGGGACTGAATCCTCACTTTGTGCAGTTGATTGTGCCGCAGACTCGGCATGAAGTCCTGGGGCTGCAATAATTGGTCTCCGACAACCGCAGCCATGTGAACAGAACCAGGAAAATATCTATTTGGAATAAGATCTGTGCATAGGAAACAAAATAGGAACATTCATATTTCCTTGGATACATTTTATGTCACACCACTCTTTTCCTGATGATTCATGCCTTCAGCTGATAAATTTGAGAGTACTGTTCCTTGGGTGTTCTGTGGAGGAGCACAGTCAAGCTTTCTTTAGGTTAAAATTTCCTCCCATTTTAAATATCCTCGCCACAGCAACCTGCTAGCACTTGATGATGACCTGCAAAGGAACTAGTAGAATCATTATTAAAACTGGAGACATTATTCTAATGGACAATTTTTACTGCTAAAGCACCAGAGATGTTAACGTGTTTGGCAAATGGATCTTTGAGACATTTAGATAGAGTAGATGGAAGTTATCTGTGAAGTGAAATGTCCACATTCCTTTATAAAATACACCATAGATTCCCTACCTAATCGCTCCGCACTTTCGAATGGTTCATTTAGGACTGAGCATATCTTCCAAATGGGCTATTTGAAATTGCTCTTTCACATAATTCCCATTAAAATTATCTCTGGCTAAGTCTCCTTTTTGGTTGCAAATCATGCCTAACTATGATATTTTTAAGCAGCTGATATTGCACAGTATAACCTTGGATGGTGAAAATCATTATTATTATTTAATTGAGATAAGAGGCTGTTTGAGTTTTCACAGCAGGGAGCTGGCTTAAATGCTGTCATCTTGACATCCAGTTAAAGCATTCTGTCAATATTTAATATAAAAACAGAAAATGCTGGAAATACTCAGCAGGTCAGGCAGTATTTGTCAAATATTTAGTTTTCTATTAGCACCACTCCATGTATTTTGCCTACATTACAACAGTGACTACCCCTCAAATGTACTTCATTGTCTGTGAAGTGCTTTGGACTTCCTGAGGACATGAAAAGAGGTATATAAACACACGTTTAAAAAAAATCTTTTATCCTTGGTGATTGGGAAGAACCAGGGTGAATAGAAGAGGACTGAGGGGTCAGTAAAAAAAAAAAACCCACAATTTTCTGGAGTTCAGTCCATTTCGGGTACAATCCCCACCACTTATCACGGGCAGCTGCCTATGTTGGGCAAATGATGCTAATCATTGCCATTTCCACTGAAGTCGATTACAGAGGCCTCACTTATAACGCATTAAGTTGGCCGTCTCTTTCGGGAAATTCAAATAAGCTTTTCCGACCTAGTTACCATACTGTATTTGTAATTAAATCCCTCCATGGATCATTCTGTGTCTGGTTTTGTTTTCCGGGTCTCAGCAGGTTTTATTAAATTAGACTTGGTGGGCGTCACGGTTATAGAGTTCACTCATCATCCAGTAGATGTAGGAGGCTGTGTTTCCCCTGATGTTGGAGATGGACACAGTGATCAGTTCTGGAAGGACATGGTCACAAACAGGGCAGTGCCTGCTCACTTTGGAGAGAACCTCACCTTCTGTGAAGGGCCGAAACTTAAACAAACGGACGTGGCGTGCTGCGCGAGCGACTGTGCACGCCCCGTTCGCTGTACCTCAGCCCTCCATTAGCGAGGAAGGTCTTCGTCCCTGTAAAAGACGATACACTGTCCAACGCTGATAGCAGGCTAATTGCGTTAACACCAATGCGCCCGGTATAAGCGGTGGGGACTGTAACTTGAAAAAGGAATTGAGTTCTGATGTTCAGTAAAATAGCTGAGGGGTATGTAAAGGTTCAAATTAAGGTTCAAGTAACAGAGGAAGTTATGAATGAGAGGAAATGCAATCAACTCCTATTATTTTCAAGTTACTTAATTTAAACTACTGGATAAGTTGAATTGCAATATAGAAGCCTCTGGTACAATTTTAATGCAATTGCTTAGTTCAAATGACTGTATAATTCAATAATTTCTTTTTGGATTAAAAAAAATAACTGAATTATCAAGAGTGGACTGTAGGGTACAATTTTTTTATATCGGATTAATATACTTGTGGAACAAGTTACCAAGCTAGGCCGTTGAATCAAACTGTATAAATGGATTCAAAAGGCAATTTAGATGTGTTTCTGCAGATAGAGCAGGGGTGGGAGTTGGTGATAAGGTGGGTAGGTGATGATGGGGCTTATTAGTCAATGTCCCTGTTGTGTTTCTGAATTTTTGACTCTTTAACCTATTTTGGGTCATTTGTATTGAAATATTGTGATTAAGTTAAATTTAGCTCAACGGAGGTTATGCACATAATTTACAACATCTGGAGATGCAGATTAAGGACCAACACACATGAGGAATTAGGCCCAGCTGAAACATCTACCCAGGATGATATTTGTCGCATACCACACCAGGTTGAGACAATGAAATGCGATAATGCGTCCCAGGGAGGACATTGGGTGATTATGTTGGTATGGCTCCATTCAGCAGGGACTGCTGCCGGAGAACCTCCCCCATGCGTGAGGGAGGGAGTGGCAGTAGCCAATTTGGTTGGCAGCTCAACTAGCCCATCCCTGGGCAAGGAAAGGGATTTCTGCATTGTCATACAAAGCAATGTTAAAGCACTAGAAGGAAGCTTCTTATTTAAGCCGTTTTGCTTGCCACAACTTGAAGTCAGTTGTGTGGAACTACAATGGTATTAACAACAACAGCAACTTGTATTTATATAGTGCCTTTAATGTAGTAAAATGTCCCAAGGCGCTTCACAGGAGTATTATAAGACAAAAAATTTGCCACCGTGCCACATAAGGAGAAATTAGGGCAGATGACCAAAAGCTTGGTCAAAGAAGTAGGTTTTAAGGAGAGCCATAAAAGAGGGTAGAGAGGCAGAGAGGTTTAGGGAGGGAATTGCAGAGCTTAGGGCCTAGGCAACAGAAGACACAGCCACCAATGGTTGAGCGATTATAATCAGGGATGCTCAAGAGGTCGGGGGGTGGGGGGGTTGTGCTGCTGGAGGAGATTACAGAGATAGGGAGGGGCGAGGCCATGGAGGGACTTGAAAACAAGGATGAGAACTTTGAAATCGAGGCGTTGCTTAACCGGGAGCCAATATAGGTCAGCGAGCACACTGTAATATGTCTCTGTTTCCACACAGCTGGCTTCAAACCCCATGAAATAAAAAAAATAAATTTAGCTCTAATTTATGGAGCATATAAAACTACTAATTTAAGTGTGCACGATGTTCCTTCAAAGAAGATAGTTTTGTCTTAGAGTGTTACATAACATCAACTTAAATATGGGCCAACTTATAGGAACTGTGGGCGAAGTTCTATGGGGGTTCTCCTGCTTGTCCGCTGCAACTTTGGCACAAGAGGTGCAGAAAATAGGAAGATAGAAACAGAGTAGATCACTCAGCCCCTTTAGCCCATTTGATCATGGCAGTGCCTTTGGGAGAAGAGGAGAGAGACTGAAGGGTTTGGGGGATGGAAGTAGGCTGGGTGGCTATTTTATTTGAGCAGAAATGTTAGCTTTCCTATCGTAATTGGTCTTTTAATTTACATTTTATGAAGAGCAAATAGCTGGAAGAACTAGTAGAGGGATCTCTATATTTAGTACAATGTAATCCGCTTGAGCTTCAGAGCTGTGCAATGTAATACAAAACAAAAGCAGAGGTTTGCAAGGGCAGGATTGGTTGGCAGAATCAGACAACTTAAAACAGTATTTGTTGCCATAAAAGATCTTATAGTTACCATAGATTAGGAGGGGTTATGTATTGAAGATGCCAGAGAGTATCCGCGTTCTAGCATTTTATATCATGTAGTTTACTACTTGTACTGCTTTAGAGTAATAGTTGGTACACCAGAGCTATACTATCAGCTCCAAGTTGTTCTCTGGCTGGAGATTTAACTTTAATTACCAAATTGTTGTTTAGAGAGCTAGCAGGACAGGCAGCTTTCGGCTATCATCCCTCAAACTCAATGTTTGCCTCAAGCTGGTTTCAGTTATACTGCAGCCGGTATGAAGCCAAGGCCACCTTGTGAATACAGTCTCACACCACTTGCCCAAATTCGATTCGGTGATTTCACACCGAAGTTACGTTACACAGTTTGCATTGATGTGAGCCAGAGCCACTTTACATCAATGGAAAATGTGGAAGGGACTGGGCGAACAGTACAGTTGGAAGCAGTTTCATGCCCTTCATGTAGGGCAACATTTGGGGGAACGCTCCTAATCCATCCAAAGTGAAATGAAAGGGTCTCCACATTGTTCACCGTTTCAGTTTTTAAATTCAAATTATTTATTTCAACGTTAACAGTGGAGTACAGAAATGATCTTTCAAAGTACTTCTCCTTACAGGAGAATTCCACCATATTACTGACAAAAGGGGAATCCACAGCACTTCCATTAAAACTATTGAATTTAATAACCTCGCCACAGATTACTGTGTAGGTGTTTCACTTTTGTGGGAGTACTCTCAAGTCTGAAAGCTGTAGTAAGCTACCTGCAGGAAATATTTCCTATGAAACACTGTGCTTCATTTATCCTTCATTTCAAGGCCACAGTTCACCATCGTCACCATGCCTCATGGTCCTGCAGCCGCCACACAAAGATTGGGAACGTGTAGCTAAACCCCGCCATGAGGACGGTGTCGGGGACGCTCAAGTCCACTCCAACTGAGTGGCTCCCGGTGCTGTCCCACATTGCTCCGCCTGCCATTTGCCTCATCGCCAAAAAAACCATGAGCGCAACATCGACCTTCCCATTCGCGAAGACTTGGAAAAACCCCACCATGAAAGCGCTTAAAATCACACCGGCCATTCTGGGAAACAGCAGCCAATGTTCATGCAGCTGGTAGCCACCCACTATCCAGATGGGCAGAATCCTGGGACGCATGAAACATAAAGTACCAAAACCTCATCACTGACCCAACACTGGCTTCGACCTCCCTCGAAGACAGTGGACAGCGCTCAACCCAATCCGCACGGTGCATGGACGATGCGGCCACCTACTTAACAAGTGGAAGATGAGGGACGACCCGAAGTGCGACTGTGGCCATGGGTGCCAGACCATAGAACACATCACATCAACCTGCCCACTAAGATCTGTTGCGGGAAGCACCTCATTTCTCCATTCGGCATCTCAGAAGATCATCAAATGGATAGCCAAACTAGACATCCCATTGTAAGACAGTTTAGGCAGATGGCCCATTCTAGGCCTCTGTCAATGCTAGTTTGTTTCTGGTTGGCAAGAGGTGTTTTCATAGCTACCTTGACTGACGTATTTTCCTGTGGTTCCTCCTGGATTCCCTGGATGAGATTAGGAACTCTCAGTGCATGGAATTCCAGGCCAGAGACCAAACTCTTCCCTCTCCAGGGTGTAGTACAGCAGCATGATCCACTGCTGGTTAGCTTTCCAATGCAATTTGTAAACAACGATTAACTAACTGTGCACAGGTCAACTTGTGAATAATGAAAAGGTTGAGAAGTGCCAAAGAAAATTGCGCCTATTAATTAATAAAAGTTGTGTAAGTTATTTAAAAAAAAAGTATATATCCAATTAAATCAACTAGTTAACACTTCTTGCCCCTGTGTACACTGTACAGCAGTGTAAAAAGGGTGCCTTCAGTTTAATGGTGTTTTCATGGTTTATGATGGAGCAGCTGCAGATCCCAATGTAAATGAAACGATTGACTTCCATCATTTCTAAAGTTCTGCCCTTTTTTTTTATACCATGCACCGTACGTGTGATAACGCTGAGAAATGAGATTTGCTTCAATTTTGAAGCCCAGTGACAGCTTCAAGCTCTCCAAGGTCAGGCATGGCTTGACTCAGATCTAATACAGAGCTGTACTTATGCTAGTCTGACAAGATACCTCAACATCAGACTCAGTTGGCCATCCCTTGCTGTGCTGACATGACAGTTCCCGTAACCTTCTGCTGACTTGCTGATTTTCTGATCAGGAAAATCTGAAAAGTGCTGACCTTGCCGTTTTCGCCATTATAACTCTTGTAATCCGACAACAGTGAAACTAGGAAATGTATGTGCTGCTTTCCCATCACCTTCTCTAGTTTTGTCTTTCTTAAATGGTTTTCTTTTGGTGTAGGTGCGTTTTTATTGTGTGTTCATCGATCACTGACGAATGTTCAGGCACGATGCGCATGCATGCCAGTCTAGAAAACTTCCAAAAGCTGATGAACAGCTTCAAAGAAGATTACCGTGCCCCCCACTTCAAAAAAAAATCAAAACAGTGCCGAATATAGGCCTGTGACTAAGGCTACTGCTTTATGATGATTGAATCAGTTCAATTCTGCTTTTATTACATGGGACTCCAGGATTTTCAGTGAAAACAGAAAGCTGAAGGTCTTGCCTGTGAGATGAAAATAAGTAGTTACACTAAGAGCGCAGTGGATTATTGTAAGTTCAATTACAGCTATACCAAAATACATACATCACTTGTATTGTAGGGGAAAAAATAAAGTTCATTTTTAATTTACAGTGGCAGATCTAGTCATCTATGAAGGTGGAGTGAGCAGTGAGCCTTCTGACCTCGAACGTGTTGCCTCTCGATTAGTCAGGTGGGATCTTTAATGCCCACTTGAATTCCTGGAGTAGGCAAATGGGGCGTTGCTTTGACCTCTCATCCAACAATGCAGTATTCCTTTGTGTCAGCTGAGATTATATACTGAAGTTCTGCAGTTGGGTTTGAATCTGCAACGTTTCTGATTTAGAGATGAGAGTGCTTCGAAACTGAGATAAGCGAAACAAAAATATGGCCCTATGATTGATTGAAAAACAGCTCTGAAAAATATTCTTTCAGCCAATGGACACCCAGAAGTCTTCTGTGTTCTTCTTCAACACTTTTAAAGGGGAGGTGCTACTGTTCTACAAGTAGTACCCTCAGCCACCTTTCTTGAAACAAGAAGGCTGAGGGGTGACCTAATAGAGGTCTTTAAAATTATGAAAAATGTTGATAGAGTGGATACAGAGAGAGTGTTTCCACTTGTGGGGAAGAGCATAACTAGAGGCCATCAATATAAGATAGTCAATAAGAAATCCAATAGGGAATTCAGAAGAAACTTCTTTACCCAAAGAGTGGTGAGAATGTGGAACTCGCTACCACAAGGAGAGGTTGAAGCGAATAGTATAGATGCATTTAAGGGGAGGCTAGACAAGCATATGAGGGAGAAGGGAATAGAGGGTTATGCTGATAGATTTAGATGAGGACAGGCGGGAGGAGGCTCATGTGGAGCATAAACGCCGGCATGGACTGGTTGGGCCGAAATGGCCTGTTTCTGTGCCGTATATCCTATGTATGTTAACTTGTTAATGATCTGATTGCAGTCTGATGAGTTAATTTATCACAGGCAATCTAAGAGTTAAAAAAGATATGTTAAGCATATTTTATACGTTGAATGATAAACAATTACATGGTGTCATGCATAGTTTTGACTTCTGAGCCGACTATAATATTAAAATATATTACCATTGCTTTTCTGAGGCTGATTTAAAAAGGACTATTCACAACATTGAAAAGAGATAAGGCCCTTCTTAATAAGTCATTGGCACAAACTTTTACATATTCCAACCTCTGAGAATGGGTTTGAAAGTATTGTTGGAGTTATAGAGGGAGAATTCTATATTACGTGTGGCCAATGGCTCATGTGTTGTTGGCTAACATTGCTTGATCCTATCTCTGTACAAAGCGAGGGAATGTATTGCATTCTACAGGAAACTTTTGTTTATCCGGCACCCAAATATCCGGAATTCTCGCTTAACCGGCAAAAATCATCCTCCGAAAACTCCTCTCAAATAACCGGCAATGTTGCCGAGTCGCAGTCGAGTCTCCGCGAACGCCGAGTGCTCCGAAAAATCCTCTCAAATAACCGGCAATGTTGCCGATCCCGAGTCCGAGTCCGAGAACGCCGATTTAGTCAGTAGGGGTACTTTTCAAAAGTGCCACTACTCGGCCTCCTGGCGCTGTCGCAAGTCCGAAACATTGCAGTAGCATGAGTAGATTCTCCTGTGCTGCTTGGAGTCTCTTTGTTAAAAATAGCCTCGGTAGATATAACTCTCTGTTATCCGGTACTTTCGATAAACCGGCACCACGCCGGTCCCGTCGATGCCGGATAAACGAAAGTTTCTTGTATAACACTGCATTCCATTCTACAACCCTGAATTCCATCTTTCAGCATTGTATTACGTCCTATCCCACTATCATTCTCACTGTAATGTACTGAAAAATAAATTCTGTGCTAGAAAGTAGCAACCTCATCAAAACAAAGGTGACTCGCAAGGAATCTAAGTCATAGAATCATACAGCTCAGAAGGAGGCTGTTTGGCCCATCGCACCTGTACAGGATCTTTGAAAGTGCTATCCAATTAGTCTGTTGCATTAGTATTTACTTTGAAAGTGCAGTGACGTACAGGCTTGTAATTTCAGTTATATACCCAACTTCCTTCACTTGTATTTCAGAGAGAAAATATGACATAAGTCCACGAAAGAGAAATCCAAATGTTGAAGCCACATTATTTTCTCGGGAGAGGTGGGAATTTGGGGAATGTCATATTTTGAGAGTTATTAATTGATGCATTTTCCAGTATTTTGGAATCTACAATGGACGTGGCCATTGCTTTTTTTTTATCTAGAAAGGGATTTCCACTCAATTTTATTGATATCTCTTTGCCATTTGGGAAGTAATTACTTTTTTAAAATATATTTTAGTTCTCCTTTCTCCCAGTAGCAGCACAAGATCTATTGCTGGGAGGGAAAGAGAAGAGCTAATTAATTTTCTTTGTCAAAGAAAAATAATAACTAGTGGCAAATAGGTCACTTTTGATGACCAAAGATTTATCCCAGTCAGAGCTATAGGCATCAAACATAAAAATGTGCACACTCCTTCGAACTGCATCAACTGTGGCATTTCTGGAAGGGGGAAGAGGTCCAGGAGTGTGCTTTCCTTTAAAATGTTGAATTTTTTCAATTAAGAACTATGCATAGTTTAAAACTATTCTATACTTCGCAATTGATTGGTTGACGAGACACTTAGGTTTTCAAATAATCCAGTCATGCAGCAGCTGTAAATGATGTGCGATCTTGCAAGAATTCCTACCCACTGTGTGTAGTGGCCAGAATCACTTACAGTAGCAACGGCGAAAGAGACACTTAATGGGCAGCCGTCGCGTCCTTACTGGCATTAATGCTCACGTGGACTGGGCTCTCTGAAGAGTGACTGCCCACATGAAACTAGTTTCCCACAAGATATACCCAAAATCTGCAAGTGCAAGTCGATGTACAGGAAACTTTCGTTTATCCGGCACCCAAATATCCGGAATTCTCGCTTAACCGGCAAAAATCATCCTCCGAAAACTCCTCTCAAATAACCGGCAATGTTGCCGAGTCGCAGTCGAGTCTCCGCGAACGCCGAGTGCTCCGAAAAATCCTCTCAAATAACCGGCAATGTTGCCGATCCCGAGTCCGAGTCTGAGTCCGCGAACGCCGATTTAGTCAGTAGGGGTACTTTTCAAAAGTGCCACTACTCGGCCTCCTGGCGCTGTCGCAAGTCCGAAACATTGCAGTAGCATGAGTAGATTCTCCCGTGCTGCTTGGAGTCTCTTTGTTAAAAATAGCCTCGGTAGATATAACTCTCTGTTATCCGGTACTTTCGATAAACCGGCACCACGCCGGTCCCGTCGATGCCGGATAAACGAAAGTTTCCTGTACATCAGAAAGTGTGATGTAAATAAACAGCGGGTTTGTCAGTATCTGGAAGAGAAACGATGGACTAGTGCTTGGGGTGGTGCCCTGGCCGCCATTTATCACTCAACTAACTTCACAAAAAAAACAGATCATCTGCTCATTATTACTAATTATGGGACAAGGTATGTGCAAATTGGCTGCCGCGTTTCCTACATTACAATAGTGCTTACACGTCAAAAGTACTCCATTGGTTGTAAAGCGCTTTGGGAAGTCCTGAGGTCATGAATGGTGCTATACAAGTGCAAGTCTTTCTTTCTAACCTTCCTTTCATGTAACAAAATGTCAACCTTTCACTTTCAGATGATTGTGCTTTTTCTGTTTTATTTCAGTATTCACGGTTGTCTTTTTCTCTCTGTCACTGTGCTAATTTGTGAACCATTTCAGATTTTTATTCTGGATGTATCTCAGAAGCCTCACTTAAGGCCTGCTATTTAGGTGTTTATAGCAAATGGGAGCCATTATGGCAAACTGTATTCTTGCGTTTAAGATGAAAGCTTTCGGTTCGGTATCAAATTGAGGAAAGATGCAGGTGCTCGAAACTGCATTTGCTGTAAGGTCAAACAAGTTTTTTTTTACAGAAGGAGGAGGCTGTCGCGACACATTCACCAGTGTGGTTGCTTGGCATGACTGATGTGGTAGATGGAATTCCTGTTGCAGCCACTGACTTCCTTCAGTTTATTTTTTTCTTTATTTTGGTGAGTGGAGCATGCTTGGGATGACAGGTGACTTTGGACCTGTGGTTCCCAAAGTGCTCCACCACGGAGGGTTTTCCTCGCATCATGTCTGGGTCTGTTGTAAACTAATTGATAGAGATTGATTGCCATCAGTAGTCAACAACTGCATTCTATCATGCGATTACCAGGATGGTAGAAGGGGAACTGGATGGAACAGGAGTAGGCCATTTAGCCCCTCGAGCTTGTTCCGTCATTCAATGAGAGCCTTTGCCCCATATCCCTTAATACCTTTGGTTAAAAAAAATCTATCAATCTTGGATTTAACATTAACAATTGACCTAGCTTAACTGCCGTTTGCGGAAGAGAGTTCCAAATTTCGACCACTCTTTGTGTGTAGAAGTGTTTCCTAACTTCACTCCTGAAAGATCTGGCTCTAATTTTTAGGCTATGTGTCCTAGTCCTCAACCAGCGTAAGTAGTTTCTCTCTACCTACCCTATCAGTTCCTCTTAATATCTTGAAAAGTTCGATTAAATCACCCCTTAAACTTCTAAATTGCAGGGAATACAACCCTAGTTTGTATAATCGCTCCTCGTAATTTAACCCTTGGAGTCCCGGTATCATTCTGGTAAATCTACACTGCACTCCCTCCAAGGCCAGTATCTCATTCCTAAGGTGTGGTGCCCAGAACTGAACACAGTACTCCAGGTGTGGTCTAACTAGGGCTTTGTATAGCTGTAGCATAACTTCCAACCCCTTGTATTCTAGTCCTCTAGATATAAAGGCCAGCATTCCATTAGCATTTTTGATTATTTTTTGTACCTGTCCATGACATTTTATGATCTATGTACATGGACCTCTAAGTCTCTTTGGACATCCACTGTTTCTAGCTTTTCACTATTTAGAAAGTACTCTGATCTATCCTTTCATAGGTCCAAAGTGGATGACCTGACACTTGCCTATTTTGAAATCCATTTGCCACAGTTTTGCCCATTCACTTAAATCTATTAATATCACTTTGTAATTTTATGCTTCCATCTGCACTGCTTAAAAATGTTGCCTATCTTTGTGTCTTCGGCAAACTTGGATGTGTGGCTCTCTATCATATCATCTAAGTTGTGAATAGTTGAGGCCCCAACACAGATCCTTGTGGGACACCACCAGTAAATCCTGCCAATTAGAGTACCTGCCCATTATTCCTACTCTCTGTCAGTTTCCCAACCAGGTCAATAATTTGCCTTCAATTTCATGAGCTTCAACTTTAGCGAATTTGATGGTCTTTTCCCATCTAGAAATTCCTATTGCGATGAGAGAAAAGTGATTTACTGCAGTAAAAACAAGTAACAAAATCACAGTGCAAGATCTCTATTCTGCCCACAGCTGCAAAGCAAGGTTCACTCTGTACATTGACACATTCCAGACACATTCATACAGTATTTCACAGTTAGTTTTGCAGTTGAACTACCTGTGCATCTAGAAAGATCGAAAGATTCTCAGACAGAGCCTGGGGACAAGTCCAAGCTGGAAAACTCTCAAAAGCTGAATAACTTTTTTTTTTTAAAAGCCGACAGTTCAAAATTGGCCCTGAACACAGTCTTTGTTGCATCTCAAGACAAGGTTTTAAACTGAAATTGTTAGAAGCTTACAATACAAAGCATTCCATTTTGTTCTTGCAGAGAAAAATCCTAAAGTACACAAAAGTATAATTTGCAGCAGTGGTGCTTTTAGAAATGAGTGAAGGGGGCTGAGAATGCTGAAGGTGGGAGATTTAGTTTTGGGAGAAAAGGGTTCTAAGAGCAAGTTTCCCTGGAAAATATTGATTTTTGATACTTTATTTGGTGAGCATTCTGGCATTTTGAAGTCTACTGTAATTCTCCTTTTCAGACCTGATCGAGAGTATGAAGATTTAACTATTTGAAATCAGCAATTATTATTTTTAAATTAGCTTCAGAAGGGATAAAGGTAAGACAATTTTACCCGTGTTCCAGTGAAGGGTAACATCCGAACATTGACCGCTCTTCTGATTTTAGACATTAATCAACCTTCTGTACTTTTAAAACATTTTCTGTTTTTAAAAACTTGAAATACACAAGGCTAGAAATTACTGCTGTTGGTAATAGTGGATAAAGGCTTAGAATCATAGAATGATACAGCACAGAAGGAGCTCATTTAGCTCAACATGCCTGTGCCAGCTCTTTGAAAAAGCTGTCCATTTAGTCCCACTCCCTTGCTCTTTCTACATAACCCTGCAACTTTTTCCCTTTCAAGTATTTAACCAATTTTGTTTTGAAAGTTACAATTGAATGTTTAACATGTTGGTATGACATCCCTCTGAAACCATCCGCTGAAATTGGTGATTGGCACCCCATCCATCACCTTAAACATCCACTCCCTCCACCACCGGCGCACTGTGGCTGCAGTGTGTACCATCTACAAGATGTATTGCAGCAACTCGCCAAGGCTTCTTCGGCAGCACCTCCCAAATCCGCGACCTCGTCCACCTAGAAGGACAAGGGCAGCAGGCGCACCACCTCCAAGTTCCCCTCCAAGTCACACACCATCCTGATTTGGACATATATCGCCGTTCCTTCATCATCACTGGGTCAAATGCCTGGAACTCCTTCGCTAACGGTACTGTGGGAGTACCTTCGCCACACGGACTGTAGCAGTTCAAGAAGCCGGCTCACCACCACCTTCTCAAGGGCAATTAGGGATGGGCAATAAATGCTGGCCTTGCCAGCGACACCCACATCCCATAAACGAATAAAAAAAAAATTAAAATAAACAGTTCTGCATCAAATGTGTGCACAACTGACTGTGGGAAAAAGTAAGATTTATTCTGAAAGGCTCCAGTCTACCTTCCAGCTGACGCAGAGTTATAGGAATGACAGTGTAGAAGGCGGCCATTTGGTCCGTCTGTCTGTGCTTGTGCTAGCTCTTCAACTGGACTACCTACTGTAATGTCTTTCCCAGTATTCCTTTTCAAGTTGTCAGGGAATGGACTTCTTACTTATAAATGTGTAAGTCATTCCACAAGATAATAGGGTCCAAAGGCATTTATTGGCTTTCATAGGAATTAAGCATACATTGATAACTATTGGTACCAACAATTACACACATACAATGATATCAACCAATTAGAACAGTTTGAAGGCGGGATCGAAGCCTGCCAAAACCAGACTGGTTGGCGGGTGGGACTGAATGCTGTTAGAGGCAGATTATTGTATCAAACTGGTATTAAAAAAAGTGAATGGAAATGAAGAGAGAAAGGTAACCAATACTAAGAGAATTCACCACGTCACAGATTTCGAGCTCGATTGGATCGGCTCGGCAAGCCTTGTCGAATTCCGAAGAACTTGCTCTAACACCCCTCTAGTTTTTTCTCTAGTGCATTTTCAAAAGTTAGCGAAGGCTTACCTCATCCCGTTAAAAGAAATTATGCTTAGGGCCTCTGCTAGCTCCTTGCTACCATTTGGGCTTGGCGACCTTTCTCTCTTTATTTCCATTCACTTTTTTTAATACCAGTTTGATACAATAATCTGCCTCGAACAGCATTCAGTTCCACCCGCCAACCAGTCTGGTTTTGGCAGGCTTCGATCCCGCCTTCAAACTGTTCTAACTGGTTGATACTGACAACCTCCAATCCCAGTGAAAAATCAGATTCTTCTTGTGAAATGCTAACAAGCTGACAGATGGGTTGATGTGCTTGAAGAGAGATGGAGAAAAAGGTTAGGTGCATTTCCAGAGAGATATGCTACTGTCAACCACCTACCAGGTGATTAGTATTATTAATATATTATACTGAAATTTAAATAGTGTCTTATCTCATCAATATGCCTGAAAGCGCTTCATGCAATGAGTTCCTTTTGGAGTGCAGTAACTTTTGTTGTGCACCAGCAATGTCCCACAAGCAACAATGAGTTCTGATGAAGGGTCATTGACCTGAAACGTTGACTCTGTCTCTCTCCACAGATGCTGCCTGATCTGCTGAGTATTTCCAGCATTTTCAGTTTTTATTTCAGATTTCCAGCGCCCGCAGTATCTTGCTTTTGTATGAGATAAATATGTTTTTTTTCTGGTGATGGTAGACGGAGGAATGTTAACCAAGATAACTAGGACAACTCGTTGTTCTTCAAATAGTGCCATAGGATCTTTAGCATACAACTTGGTTTAACATTGATTTGTTGAGAGCACTTTTTGCATGAATGAAGAAAGGAACAGGTCAAAAAAAGTCAAAACTTCTGTATTTATTTTTAACACTGGGAGCAATGGAAAGTAACTTCCACAACTCAGTGGAAAAACAAGTTTGTTTTTGCACTTTTTATTTCAATCCTCCTGCTGATGTACAGGCCAGACTTCCAGAAGCAGGCTGCCTGACTGGCTTCTCCCAGGCACTGATACGTAGAGGGTTCTCCAGTGCCTACCTTGGTAAGTCCTCTTCCCAGTGTGCGTTGAGATACATGGACCCATTTTGATCCCACTCTGCTAAGTTTTCTGATCTCAGTCCCGATAGAGGTAATGGTCCTTCTATTGGCCCCAACATACCTGAATTATGGAGGGAGAAAAGACAGATAGGCTTCATTTACTGGATCTCTACACATGAACGTGCTGGACTCAAACATGAAGAAAGTCTACTTTGATGAGGTGCCTAAGGGCTGCGGTGGTTGTGGAACTGTACCCGAACTTGAGTCAGTACCTTTATAGAAGGGGAAGAAAAAGAAAGTTTCGATCTTGGAATCGTAGAATCTTACAGAACAGAAGGTGGCCATTCGGTCCATCATGCCTGTTCCGGCTCTCTGAAAGAGCTTCCAATTAGCGCCTCTCCCTTGCTCTTTCCCCACGGCCCTGCACATTTTTCCTCTTTAAATAGAGATCCAATTCCCTTTTGAAAGTTATGTGAATATATTTTCCTCTGTCAGATGATATTAATGAACAGGTTGGAATGAGTATAAAATGGGTTTCCCTGCTTTATATTTTGTCCAACTTTCTTGCTAACCTGAGGAAAACAAACCCTTCTTTAAAATTTGTTGTGTTTGACCGTCGTTTTCTGCTTCACCGGTTTTCTTGCTTAACTGGATTTTTAAAAGAAGGGGGTGAGTAAATTTTTAATCTGTAGTATCCCCGTCAGTTATATTGTGTCAGCTGCAGTGACAGGTCTGGGCAGGATAATTACCGAGTACAGCCGTACAATGCAATCTGTCAGTTTAATTCAGTTCTTTTTGTCTGTGACGGCTCTTCTGCCAGAAAGGAACAAATACACATGCTGTGCTTCCTTATATTTTTGGCTTGAAGCTATTTCTCACGTAATTCCCCACTGCATTTGGGTCTTTTAATTTACATAGCTGTACTGCAAAACGGTCATAACAAGTTTAGGTGTATTGTACGACCCACCAGAATCCGCCCCCCCCCGTTTTGAAGTATTTCAGAGTGATCCTTGTAGGCAGCTTTTTCTCTGCTACTTTTCTCCCCTTTCCTTCGCCAGGTTGGCTCAGTTGATAGTAACGCAATTTCTCAGCCTATGCCAGGACTTGAATGTATAATTGCAGGTTGACACTCCAGTGTAGCACTGAATGAGCGCTGCGTTGTTGGAGGTGCTAGGTTTTTCACAGAATCATAGAATGAGGCAGCACAGAAGGAGGCCATTCGGCCCATCGTGCCTGTGCCGGCTCTTCGGTGGAATAAAGGAACATTACATAGTAATACATAGTATTTACAGCACAGAAACAGGCCATTCAGCCCAACGGGTCCATGCCTGTGTTTATGCTACACATGAGTCTCCTCCCCCGCAAATAGAAACATCTTCTCTACGTCTACCCTCTTAAACCTTTCATAGTCTTAAATACCTCGATCAGGCCACCCCTTAGTCTTCTCTTTTCTAGAGAAAAGAGCCCCAGCCTGTAAAAAAGTCGGATTATATATTATATACCGTGCACCCCCAAGATAAGCTTGCCTAAAACTATATATATGAGCACAAGAGAGTCCCCGATTAATACCCACCACTTGAATACAATTAACACCCAATTGATCTACACCAGCTGAATGCAATTAACAGCCTGTTCAATCTTTCCTGATAGGTATAACTTCTCAGTTCTGGTATCATTCAAGTAAATCTTTTTTGCATCTTCTCCAGTGCCTGTCTATCCTTTTTAAAATATGGAAATCAGAATTATTCACAGTACTCCAAGTGCGGTCTAACCAAGTTCTATACAAGTTTAACATAACGTCTCTGCTTTTCAATTCAATCCCTCTAGCAATGACCTCCAGTGCTTTGTTAGACACTTATTTTGCAAGGAGTATGTGGCCTCCTTATTCTTCCTTGGAACAGGAGTAGGCCATTCATCCCCTCGAGCCTGTTCCACCATTCAATAAGAGAGATCATGGCTGATCTGTATCCTCACTCCATCCACCCGCCTTGGCTTCATATGCTTTAATACCCTTGGCTAGCAAAAATCTATTGATCTCAAATTATTAATTGAGCGAGCATCTACTGCTACTCCCAAGATAACGGACTGAAAACTCTGCCTGTTACTTTTTTTTCATTGATCTGTAATAGCCTTCAGTTCCGAGGATGGGGATATACCTAAAACGGTCAACTATTCCATATCTTTTCGAGGAATGCTGTCTGACCTGCTGAGTTTCCCGCATGTTTTCCGTTTTGGTTTCAGATTTCTAATGTGTGCAGTTATTTGCTTTTTGAACAGAAAGCCCTATTGATTTTTTTTTATGCTACCAAAGTTATCCCTTGCCTCCACGTGGGCAATTGTGATGGCAGCCAAGTGCTAGAGTTTCCAGCATTTTTGAAAAACAGGGGAATCAAGGGTTATGGGGAGCAGGCAGGAAAGTGGAGTTGAGGCCAAGATCAGATCAGCCATGATCTTATTGTATGGCGGAGCAGGCTCGAGGGGCCGAATGGCCTACTCCTGCTCATATTTCTTATGTTCTTATGGGACAGGTAGATGCTAACCATGGCTAACAAAAGAAATTAAAGCTAGTATTAAGTCAAAGGAGGAAGCTTATAAAGTTGCCAGAAAAAGCGGTCAGCCTAAGGGTTGAGATCTTTTTAGAAATCAGCAAAGTGGGACCAAGAAATTGATAAAGAAAGGGAAAATGGAATATGAGCACAAACTAGCGAAAAATATAAAAACCGATTGTAAAAGCTTCTATAGGTATGTGAAAAGGAAAAGACTGGCGAAGGTAAATGTAGGTCCTTTACAGTCAGAGACGGGAGAATTTATAATGGGGAATGAGGAAATGGCAGTGAAATTAAATAAATACTTTGTTTCTGTCTTCACGGAGGAAGACACAAAAAACCTCCCAGAAATACGAGAAAAACCAAGGGAATGAGGAACTTAAAGAAATTATTATTAGTAAAAAAACAGTACTAGCAAAATTAATGGGAATAAAAGTCGATAAATCCCAAGGACTGGATGACCTACATCCTAGGGTTTTGAAAGAGGTGGCCATTGGAATAGTGGACGCATTGGTTGTCATCTTCCAAAATTCTATAGATTCTGGAACGGTTCCTGCAGATTGGAGGATAGCAAATGTAACCCCGTCATTTAAGAAAGGAGGGAGAGAGAAAACGGGGAACTACAGACCTGTTAGCCTCACATCAGTAGTTGGGAAAATGCTGGAATCTATTATAAAGGATGCAATAACTGGGCACTTAGAAACTAATAGTAAGATTGGGCAGAGTCAACATGGATTTATGAAAGGGAAATCCTGTTTGACAAACCTATTGGAGTTCTTTGAGGATGTAGACAAAGGGGAATCGGTAGATGTGGTGTATCTGGATTTTCAGAAGGCCTTTGATAAGGTCCCACACAAGAGGTTGGTGAACAAAATTAGGGCACATGGAATTGGGGGTAATATACTAGCATGGATTGAGAATTGGTTAACAGACAGAAAACAAAGAGTAGGGATAAACGGGTCTTTTTCAGGATGGCAGGCTGTGACTAGTGGGGTACCGCAAGGATCAGTGCTTGGGCCCCAGCTATTCACAATCTATATCAATGATTTGGATGAGGGGACTAAATGTAACATTTCCAAATTTGCTGATGATACAAAGCTAGGTGGAAGTGTCAGTTGCGAAGAGGATGTGAAGCGGCTTCAAGGGGATCTCAACAGGCTCAGTGCGTGGGCGAGAACATGGCAGATGGAATATAATGTGGATAAATGTGAAGTTATCCACTTTGGTAGAAAAAACAGAAAGGCAGAGTATTCCTAAATGGTGAAAGATTGGGGAATGCAGATGCTCAAAGGAACCTGGGTGTCCTTGTACATGAGTCACTGAAAGTGAATGTGTAGGTACAGCAAGCCATTAGGAAGCCAAATGGTATGCTGGCCTTCATTACCAGAGGATTTGAGTACAGGAGTAAAGAAGTCTTACTCCAATTATATAGGGCCTTGGTGAGACCACACCTGGAGTACTGTGTATAATTTTGGTCTCCTTACCTAAGAAAGGATATACTTGCCATAGAGGGAGTGCAACGAAGGTTCACGAGATTGATTCCTGGGATGGCGGGACTGTCGTATGAGAAGAGATTGAGTAAACGAGGCCTGTATTCTCTTGAATTCAGAAGAATGAGAGGGGATCTCGTTGAAGCATACAAAATGATTACAGGGCTTGATAGAGTGGATGCTGGGAGAATGTTTCCCTTGGCTGGGGAGTCTAGAACCAGGGGCCACAGCCTCAAGATAAAGGGTAGGCCATTCAGGACTGAGATGAGAAGAAATTTCTTCACACAGAGGGTGGTGAATCTTTGGAATTCTCTACTCCAGAGGGCTGTGGTGGGTCAGTCATTGGGTATGTTCAAAACAGAAGTCGATAGATTTCTGACTAGTAAGGGCATCAAGGGATATGGCGATGGGGCCAATGAATGGAGTTGAGGCAGATGATCAGCCATGATCTCATTGAATGGCGGAGCAGGCTCGAAGGGCCGAATGGCCTACTCCTGCTCCTATTTCTTATGTTCTTATGCTCATGATGTGCCCATGATGGCAAAAGAGGCCTCCTCCCCTCAAACTTCAGCGGGGTCAGAACTGCAGAGCACCAGCAAGCTCATGTCCCATGCATTCTCGGGGACTTTGTTTCTTACTTGGAGCTTAAAAAAAAATTAGTATTTCTAAGATGATATGAATTTGCACATGAGGTATGAAGGGATCTTCACTCTTGGAAATACAAACGGATAGAATTTCCATATATTAGAGTAAAAAATCCCACTGCTAAGATAATGTGCCTCTCGGGGTGTGTGATGAGATTTGTTCCTCACTGTTGGAAACAGTTATTGAACCGGTTCCAGGAGTCGATGGAGATGTATATTGGAATTGGTACTAACCTTTATTAAATGGAATAGAATAAGTTCTCCTGCAAGCTTTGTGATTTTCATACAGGCTGTGCAATTTTCTTTTCGAGCAGAAGGGTTGTCTTTAAGCGACTTAGCCTTGGAAACTCAATCTGAATGAAAAGCACTGGAGGCTAGCAGACTGAAAAGCGCCATTTGAAGAATTTCCCAGACTTTACCTCGTTATATGTGTGGTTAGCAGCTTAACAGCTTTATTATAGGGGCTTAGCAGCTTTATTATAGGTACATTCCGTTAATTGAGCACTAATTGTAATGCATCTCAAATTGCAGAAAATACACCAAGTAATTCTTTCCTGCAAATGTCCTTTTAAATAAAAAAGGCAGTTTCACAAAAGAAGTACTTATATTTGAATGCGTATTTAATACGCTCTTGTGTTGTGTAGTAAGAGCACATAACTCGCTCACCCCTCTTTTTGATTCAAGTGAAATTTCAGCTCCCTAAATCTAGTCATTTCATTTGAGTCAGTTTGTCACTGAACATCTCAAATGTAATCTATTTCTCTGCTGTACTCCGGGAATGACGCTCTCCCTTATGTTATGAGCACTCCATTGCTTCCCCGTGGCCTTATTTCATTTGTTTAATTAAAGTTAATGTACTGTTCTCTTAAATGTTGAAAATGAAAACAAAACTGTCATGCCTTCATCATTACGTAGCCTCAAATCCCAAGTAATTAAAAAAAAAATTCATTCATGGCATTTACTGCCCATCCCTAATTGCCCTTGAGAAGGTGGTGGTGAGCCACCTTCTTGAACCGCTGCAGCTTTTCCTAGCGGTTTGGTACAACTGAGTGGCTTGCTCGGCCATTTCAGAGGGAAGTTAAGAGTCAACCACATTGCTGTAGGTCTGGAGTCACATATAGCCAGATTGGGTAAGGACAGCAGATTTCCTTCTCTAAAGGACATTAGTGAACCAGATGGGTTTTTCATAGAATGGTTACAGCATAGAAGGAGTCCATTCACCCCAGCAAGCCCGTGCTGGCTCTCTGCAAGAGCACTTCAGCTAGTCTCACTCCCCCGCCCTTTCCCCGTAGCCCTGCAATTTTTTTCCCTTCAGGTACTTATCCAATTCCCTTCTGAAAGCCATGATCGAGTCTGCCTCCTCCACCCTTTCAGGCAATGCAATTCAGATCCTAACCACTTGCGGCGTAAAAAGGTTTTTCCTCATGTCGCCTTTGGTTCTTTTGCCAAACACCTTAAATCTGTGTCTTCTGGTTCTCGACCCTTCTGCCAATGGGAACAGTTTCTATCTACTCTGTCTAGACCCCTCATGATTTTCAATACCTCTATCAAATCTCCTCTCAACCTTCTCTGCTGTAAGGAGAACAACCCCAGCTTCTCCAGTCTATCCACCTAACTGAAGTCCCTCATCCCTGGAATCATTCTTGTAAATCTTTTCTGTACCCTTCATATCCTTCCTAAAGTGCGGTGCCCAGATTTGAACATAATACTTCAGTTGAGGCCGAACCAATGTTTTATAAAGGTTCATCATAACTTCCTTGCTTTTGTACTCTATGCCTCTATTTATGAAGCCCAGGATCCCGTATGCATGTTTAACTACTTTCTCAACCTGCCTTGCCACCTTCAATGATTTGTGTACATATACCCCCAGGTCTCCCTGTTCATACACCCACTTTAGAATTGTACCCTTTAGTTTATATTGCCTCTCCTCGTTCTTCCTACCAAAATGTATCTTCTCTGTGTTAAATTTCATCTGCCAGGTGTCCGCCCATTCCACCAGCCTGTCTATGTCCTCTTGAAGTCTATCACTATCCTCCTCACTGTTCACTATACTTCCAAGTTTTGTGTCATCTGCAGATTTTGAAATTGTGCCCTGTACACCCAAGTCCAAGTCATTAATATATATCAAGCAAAGCAGTGGTCCTAGTACCGACCCCTGGGGAACACCACTGTGTACCTTCCTCCAGTTCGATATACAACCGTTCACCACTACTCTGTTTCCTGTAACTTCGCTAATTTCGTATCCATGCTGCCACTGTCCCTTTTATTCCATGGGCTTCAACTTTGCTGGCAAGCCTATTATGTGACACTTTATCAAGCGCCTTTTGGAAGTCCATGTAAACCACATCAACCATATTACCCTCATCAACCCTCTCTGTTAACTCATCAAAAAACTCAATCAAGTTAGTTAAACGTGATTTGCCTTTAACAAATCCATGCTGGCTTTCCTTAATTAATCTACACTTGTCCAAGTGATTGTTAATTTTGTTCCAGATTAATGTTTCTAAAAGCTTCCCCACTACCGAGGTTAAACTGATTGGCCTGTAGTTGCTGGGTTTATCCTTGCACCCTTTTTTGAACAAGGGTGTAACATTTGCAATTCTCCAGTCCTCTGGCACCAACCCCCTATCTAAGGAGGATTGGAAGATTATGGCGAGTACCTTCACGATTTCCTCCTTAACCTCTCTCAGCATCCTAGGATACATCCCAGGATACATCCTATCTGGTCCTGGTGACTTATCAACTTTAAGTACAGACAGCCTTTCTAGTACCTCCTCTTTATCAATTTTTATCTCATCCAGTATCTCCACTACCTGCTCTTTCACTGACTTTGGCAGCATCTTCTTTCTTGGTGAAGACAGATGCAAAGTACTCATTTAGTACCTCAGCCATACTCTGTGCCTCCATGCATAGGTCTCCTTTTTGGTCCCTAATCAGCCCCAGCCCTCCTCTGACTTCCCATTTATTATTTATATGCCTATAGAAGACTTTTGAATTACCCTTTTATGTTAGCTGCCGATCTATTCTCATACTCTCTCTTTGCCCCTCCTATTTTCTTTTTCACTTCCCCTCAGAACTTTCTATATTTAGCCTGATTCTCACTTGTATTCTCAGCCTGACATCTGTCATACGTGCTCTTTTTCTGCTTCATCTTACTCTCTATCACTTTTGTCATCCAGGGAGCTCTGGCTTTAGTTGCCCTACCTTTCTCCCTCGTGGGAATGTACCTCGACTGTACCCGAACCATCTCCTCTTTAAAGGCAGCCTGTCCTTTTCCATAGCTAATCTAAACATTATGATGCTATGATCACTGTTCCCTAAATGTCCCTGTACTGACTCTTGCTCCACTTGACCCATCTCATTCCCCAGAACCAGATCGAGCAATGTCTCCTTCCTCGTTGGGCCGGAATCGTACTGATCAAGAAAGTTCTCCTGAACACACTTCAGAAATTCTTTCCCTCTCTGCCATTTACACTATTACTATCTCAGTCTATATTAGGATAATTGAAGTCCCCCATTGTTACTACTCTATAGTTCTTGCACCTCTCTGTAATTTCCACTAGTTGGTGGCCTATAGAATACACCTAGTAGTGTAATGGCACCTCTATTATTTCTTAACTCTAACCAAATAGATTCTGCCCTTGATCCAGGACATCCTCTCTCTCCAGCACTGTAAGATTCTCGTTAACCAATACTGCCACCCCACCTCCTTTCTTTCCCTATCTTTCCTGAACGCCTTATATTTAAAACCCAATCCTGCCCTTTTTTGAGCCAGGTCTCCATTATCGCCACAACATCATATTCCCATTAGGCTATTTGCGCCTGCAGCTCACCAACCTTATTTACCACGCTTTGTGCGTTTACACACATGCACTGGTATTCTCTCTTCGTCTGACCATACCTAGTACCTTACTATTTCTTACTCTAGTGCTATCTGTCTCTCCCCATCCTTTGTGTACCTTGTTTCTCCTTTCTAATGCTACATCCTGGTGCCCATCCCCCTGCCAAATTAGTTTAAACCCTCCCCAACAGCACTAGCAAACCCACCCCCACACAGCAATCTGGTAGTTTCATGGTCACCATTACTGATACTAGCTTTTTATTCCAGATTTACTTAATTAACTGAATTTAAATTCTACAGCTCGCGTAGTGGAATTTGAACTCATGTCTCTGGATCATTTCGTCCAGGCTTCTGGATTATTAGTCCAGTAACATAACCACTACGCTACTGGTCCCGATGACCAGACTTGATGTTTAATGGCTACTTTCAGTCATATAGCATCAGCTCATCCTAGTTTCTTTACCCAGGGAGCAGTTGAGATGAATAGCATCGATACATTTAAGGGAAAACTCGATAACTACACGAGGGAGAAAGGAATTGAAGGATAATCTGATAGGGTTAGATGAAGTAGGGTGGTTGGAGGCTTGTAAACACCAGCATAGACCAGTTGGGTTGAATGACCTGTTTCTGTGCTGTAAATTCTGTGTAATTCTCTGTCTATTGTGATTGTATTGAAACATATAGAAACAGGAACTGGCAAATTTAAGACTGGTTGGGCCAGAATTTGCATTCACCGTTATTACCCCATTGAAACTGACCGCAACTTCAGGATGTAGCGCATGCGCATCTAAACACGGAAATCCTGAAGTTGCGGTCAGTCATTCACTGCTCCGACACAGGTTGTGCTGTGCCCCCCCCCCACCACCAATAGCCGGCAATCAATGTAATCAGTAAAACTGACAAAAACTTGGCCTTTTCTGTGGTAATATCGCTGCTAAATATACCTTAAATCTTCAGCCTTGTTGGATTAGGTGTTACTGGGGTTTTAACAACCTAGTGACTGCTAAACAAACGTTATGGTCCTGGTGTGTCAGGTTTCTCCATTATGATTAAAAATTACAATTTTTAAGAAACTTTAAAATAAAATTTTATTTTTTAAAGTTTGTTCATGATATTTCAGGTTCTACCTTATCCCCACGTGAGAGCCCCAATCTTTGTTTCGCTCTCTCTAACATTTTTAAAAAGTCCGGATAAAAGCAGCTTCACATTTCCTGGTTCCCTGGCTGTGGGCATTCTGCAAGGTGATTGGCTGCTTAGACAGCTTGTTGATGTCCCGGCAGATCGCACTAGGGAATTCCACCGCAGAGCGCTGTAATCAATTACGTGTCGAAAAAGTCAAACTTTTTGCCCCACAGATCGCGAGATCTCTGTGGGCAACTTTCTTCGGGCCAGCGGCGAACGCCTTTGCTTCGCTGCTGACTGCAAATTCCTGACCGTTATATTTTGGCATGAATTCAGGCATTTGTTTTTTAGGGGGAGGTTAATTTTGGTTGCATTTTCTGAAGAACAGACCAATGAACTAAACATTCAACTTAATATTGGGAAGACCAAAGCTGTTGTCTTTGGTCCCTGCCACAAAGTCTGTTCCCTTCCCACCTACTCCATCCCTCTCCCTGGCAACAGACCGTTCGCAACCTTGGTGTCGTATTTGACCCCGAGATGAGCTTCCGATCACATATCTGTTCCACCACAAAGACCGCCTACTTCCACCTCTGTAACATCGCCTGACTGTGCCCCGGCCTGAGCTCATCTGCTGCTGAAACCCTCACATATGCCTTTGTGACCTCGAGACTTGACTAATCCAACGCACTCCGGGCCAACCTCCCATCTTCCATCCTCCATAAACTTAAGCTCATCCAAAACTCTGCTGCCCCATCCTAACTCGTAGCAAGTCCCATTCACCCATCACCTCTGTGCTCTCTGACCTACATTGACTCCCGGTCTGCCTCGATTTTAAAATTCTCATCCTTGCTTTCAAATTCCTCCATGGCATGGCCCATCCCTATCTTTGTAGCCTCCTACAGCCCTCCGAGATCTCTGCGTTCCTCAAATTCTGGCCTCATGCACATCCCCGATTTTAATTGCTCCACATTGGCAGCCAAGGCCCTAAGCTCTCGAATTCCCTCCCTAAACCATTCTGCTTCTCTACACCTCTCTGCTCCTTGAAGAAGCTCCTTAAAACCTACCTCATCTGTCCTATACTTCATTTTGTGGTTTGGTGTCAAATTTTGTTTGGTAACGCTCCTGTGAAGAGCTTTGGGACGTCTTACTACATTAAAGGCGCTGTATAAATGCAAATTGTTTTTGAACTATTCTTAACATATTATTTCGGTTCTATACGCAAAAATGCATTTTCTTTTATACCCAGAATTTCTGAATGGGAAAGGATAGACTAGGTAGGTACATGTTGCTCTATTTAATAAATGTATGTATAGCTGTAAAGTTGTCTTAGCTGAGCAGTGTCCCTTCTGCTTTGGGTACCT
This sequence comes from Squalus acanthias, assembly GCA_030390025.1. NCBI lineage: Eukaryota > Metazoa > Chordata > Chondrichthyes > Squaliformes > Squalidae > Squalus > Squalus acanthias. The sequence goes on along the minus strand of CM059432.1, from coordinate 20,107,627 downwards.
TCACGTCCAGGCTGGTCCAGTGACATCAGTAATGGGGAGAGAGTCCATGTGTCCTGGAGTTTACAGGGGCTTTCACTCTAATCATTGCTTGTCATTGGCGCTGTGGCTTCAGATTGACTCGAGAGCGGATTTCAAGCAGTCTACCCCAGGAAAATACACTCCCAGTTTGGTACGTAGGGTACAGTCGGTACAATCACACCTCTTTCCCCATATCCTGAGATGCGTTTCTCATAACATGGAGTTTTCTAAGATTCTTGCTATCACGGTTAGTTCTTCCTATTCACACCCCTTCAGTGTATGAGCTATGGGGGTGGGAAGGGATATCATTTGTCTCCAGGTCATCCATGGCATTGTCTGAAGCATAGATAGGCAAAGGAAAGACATTCACGAGCTAGAATTTGATTTTTCTGCCTTTCTCAGAATATAAAGAGGAGGAGGTAGATTATAATTCTAGTTCTCTCCCCCCAATGGTTCTTTAAGTTTACGTGGTGCATAGATAAACCATAATGATCGATCAAGGCCCAGCTTCCATCCTCAGTCCATACTGAATCAGCTGATCCGGGCCAAGGCAGAATTAGGGCCACTACTATTGACCTTAGTGCCCCTGGATTAGGTAGAGGAAAATCAACCAGGTTCCTGCTCTTGGATATTGTCCAGTGAAACTACCACAAGCTTGTATGGACACAGCCTGAGGGTGATTCAGGGGTAATGCCCCCGACAGCAGAAGAGTCTGGAAACGCTCACCGTTAAGGCTCACATGTAAACAATGGCCACTCAGTCCAGCTACCAGAGTGTGCCCAAGGAATCATACCCGAGAAAGGAATGGACACTTTCAGGACAGGAGGGGCAGTGAGAAGAGAGGGAATTTTTTTCCCAAGGAGTAGACTTAAAAACACAGCTTAAGAGAGAACAGTACGATCAATCTCATGTCACTGCGCGGTTTACATCAATCTCAGCGACTGTCTTGCTTGTGGAAGTGTAAAATTTGCAAGTTTATTGGCAATAAAGATATACATTGAAGGATTCTTTTTCATTCTTGTCGATTTTTGAAGCACAAAAAATAGATCAAATTTTTACAGCCTGTCAGCTAAATCTCAGGCTCATGTTTTGTGCTTTAAATCTGACGGTTGGAAGCAGTCTGCCCGAGCAGACACTTCAGGTGGAATCTCCTCCCCCCCCCATTTATTCTCTGATATTCTGGATGGGGACAGAGGTCAGAGGTTCTAAATCATATCACCTGAGAGGGTTCTACACAGTGGAGGCAGCTTTCTGCTGGACTTCTCTCGCACGTCCGCCGTAACTTCGGAGGTAGAGCCGCAGAAAACCCGGGAATGCGCCGTTTATCGGCACGCTTCTGCTGAAGTTACGGGAGACGAGCGAGAGAACCCGGCAGAAATTCACCCCCGATATGTCTGCGCCCAGCCATTTTAAACTTACATGAGTGTTTTGGAGTGGTAGGGAGCCCAGAATTGCGCTGTGTTCTTTTCAGCAACTGTACAGGAGATGGTGATTTATTTCATGACATGATGGTGTTTTTCGTATGCAAACGACTTTGCACATTACCACGTGATAAACAGGGAACGGAAGATTATACATTACAATAGTGACTACACTTCCAAAAGTACTTCATTGGCTGTAAAGCGCTTTGGGATGTCCGGTGGTCGTGAAAGGCTCTATATAAATGCAAGTCTTCCTTAAGGAAGTGAAAAGTAGGGAAAAAGAAAGTAGAGCAGTGGATATGCAGTGACACTAATAGATAGTCAAACGGCTATCAGTGACCTACAAGCAATCTCTTACAGTTAAGTATATCTATAAATCATTAAAAGTAAATTTGGCCAAATTGCTACTTAATTCTAACCTAGAGCGAAAGATCTCACCACAATTACTGGGGACTCCTGGTCCTCCTCTGCTGCTGTGTTTAACTGTTTAAAGTGGCATTGTTTCCCTGTGTAATATCATGATGCGGAGATGCCGGTGTTGGACTGGGGTGGACTAAAATGAGAAGTCGCACAACACCAGGTTATAGTCCAACAGTTTTATTTGAAATCACAAGCTTTCGGAGCGCTGCTCCTTCGTCAGGTGAAGAAGGAGCAGCCGCTCCGAAAGCTTGTGATTTCAAATAAAACTGTTGGACTATAACCTGGTGTTGTGCGACTTCTCACTTGTGTAATATCAGTCAGTGCACTCCAAAAGTTATTTATTCATGTGAGTCTCTGAAATGTTTGGCTAAAGTGATGATAAGCTATATAAATGCAAAACGAAGTCAAGGATGAGAAAAAAGCCCATCAAATCTTATCCTATTAGGCCATTATCTCTCTCAACATGGCATCTAATCGTAATGTGAATAACTAAATGTTTTAGCCGCTGCATTGTGTGGTAGGTTTCTTTTCTCTACTACCAGATGTCTCGTAAACTCCTCCAAACCATGCCCCCTCTATCCTCCCCTCCAGCAAGTGTAAGGAGCTCACGCACTTCTTTACAATTAAGAATGAGACCATCCATTCAGCTATCTCTGCTACTTCGCTTCCTCCCTCTTGCCCATCGAGTCAAACCTCCCACCAGAAGCACTCTGCCCTTGCCTTGATCTTGTGCTTCTCTCATATCTCCCCTTATACCCTGTCTGAGCTCATCTTGTCCATGAAACCGGCCTCCTGCTCCCTTGATGCCATTCCCACTTAGCTGCTACCCACCCAACTTACCTTCCTGGACCCCATGCTAGCTGACATTGTAAATGGTTCCCTCGCCATGGATACTGTCCCTCTTTCAAAACCACCATCATCACCCCCTCTCTCCTCATCCTCCACATTCAATTCTTACATAACAACAGTGATGACACTTCAAAAGTGCTTCTTCAGTTGTAAAGCGCTTTGGGACATCCTGAGTTTGTGAAAGGCGCAATATAAATGCAAGTCTTTATTTTCTTTTTTACCTCATCCAAAACTCAGCTGTCCGTATCCTATCCGGTACCAAGTCGTTGCTTAACTACATTGGCTCCTGGTCCGCCAAAGGCTTCAGTTTAAAATTCTCAGCCTTCATGGTCTTGACCGTCCCTAGCTCTGTAAGGCTCCAGCTCTAGAACCCACACACAACTGTGGAGACAAAGGCCTAGAAATTCGTGTTTGCCACGAAAGTTGCCAGTGTCACCGGCACCGGCCACTGAAAATCGGCGCAATGCTAAGAAGAATAAATTTGTCTGGGGGGGCTGGAGATTGGTGGTGCAGCGCTAACCTTCCGTGCAACGCCCTCCTGGTAGCGTTAGTGGAGACCTCCGAGGCGAAGTTCCTGTCTAGAGTCGGTGTTCGAGCTTCGGACAGCCTCTGGGAGCGAGGCTGTGGAGCTCACAAGGAATTGTGGGCAATTAAAAGGGCTATGCACTCAGAAGTAATACAAATTAAAATGCAGTGAAAAAAATGCAGTTTTCAGCCCTTACTGCCTTTCAAAAGAAAAAAAATAACCTTAAAAAGAATTCCCAAATGTCATTATTCAGCTCTTAAAGCTGAATTCCCTTCAGAACCTCAAAAAATGGGAAAACTGCTTCAGCACTAACACAAATGGCTCAGCAAGCCAGGGAAGGGGCACCCAGGGTATTGCAAGCAGCACTCCAGCTTTGTGCAGGGGGTCAACACTGCAAGAGCAGCCCTCTACCCACAGGGGCCAGGAGGACCTTCAGAAAGGACGATGTGGGAGTACATCACTAAGGCTGTCACTGCCACCACTGTTACCCCACCACCTGGCTCCAGTGCCCAAAGAAGCTTCATGACCTCAGACCACTGGTCAAGGTCAGTGAATGTATCTTCAAAAGCCATCTCCTACCAACTGCATCACTAGCCTCACACACTGCTCAATGCACAACCCCCCCTCCCCCAATTCATCACCTACCAATAATTTGCACCAATCAGGAGGCACATCTCCAGTTCCTAGCCTCACCTCACCCCCTTGGAGGAGACAGTACTGGCCATTCTTGGCAGGGGCATGGCTGAGCCCTTGACCAGCGGTGGGGCTGAAAGGATAAAAGATGCTGGTATCTTCATACGTTATCCTCCTCTAGGATGCACCTCTTGCTTTCCCACCCTCCTGTCACCACAACGTCACCCTTGTGCCTTCCTCATTTCACACACCCAAGAAATGCAGCCTGCCCAGCCAGTGGTTGACCAAGAAGAGGGAGAGGAGCGAGAAGAAGAAGAAGAAACACTGTCACTTGGTTTGACACTCCCAGCCACCAACTCCTCAAGGTCGAACAGCAAGGCCATTTGCAGTGTCCACCACTGAAAGTCAGCAGCCTTCCACCAGCCATGATGCAGCCACTGGGGTAGCACTGTGTGACATCAATAGGATAGTCAACGACACACACAAAACAGTCATTAAGAGAATGCATAAGGGTGATGAGTTGATTTCTTGATGTCATATTGGCTGGATAGATGTATATAAAGTTGGATTGGAAAGTTTGCTTTGTGGTGGCTTTTATTTCAGCATTGTGGCCAAGAGGACGCTGTGTTGGTCAGTAACAGTGACTCACCTCCTGATTCCCCAAAGCCTTTCCACCATCTACAAGGCACAAGTCAGGAGTGTGATGGAATACTCTCCATTTGCCTGGATGAGTGCAGCTACAACAACACTCAAGAAGCTCGACACCATCCAAGACAAAGCAGCCCGCTTGATTCGCACCCCATCCACCACCTTAAACATTCACTCCCTCCACCACCGGCGTACTGTGGCTGCAGTGTGTGCCATCTACAAGATGCACTGCAGCAACTCGCCAAGGCTTCTTCGGCAGCACCTCCCAAACCCACGACCTCTACCACCTAGAAGGACAAGGGCAGCAGGCGCATGGGAACACCATCACCTCCAAGTTCCCATCCAAGTTACACACCATCCTGACTTGGAAGTATATTGTCGTTCCTTCATCGTTGCTGGGTCAAAATCCTGGAACTCCCTCCTTAATAGCACTGTGGGAGTAGCTTCACCACACGGACTGCAGTGGTTCAAGAAGGCGGTTCACCACCACCTTCTCGAGGGCAACTAGGGATGGGCAATGAATGCTGGCCTTGCCAGCGATGCCCACATCCCATGAACGAATATAAAAAAAAATTAGGGAAGCTAAGGTGTGGGACAAATGTGGGAAGGGAATTGGGGTTGTGGTTACTGGTACCGCAGGGCAGATGCTTCCATCCTGGATATCCCTGGCCAGAAAGGGGCTGGCTGGGTTGCATCCTTCCTTCTGCTTCCTCCTCTTCGGCTTCTTACTCTTCTGTGTCTTCCTCTCCCCTCTGCGAGTGGATGCTGTAAATCTGAAATGACAGCATAAAATTCTGGAAATACTCAGCTGGTCAGACAGCATCTCGACTTGAGACGTGAACTCTGTTTCTCGCTCCACGGATGTTGCCTGACCTGCTGGGTATTTGCAACATTTTCTGTCTTCTCAGAGGCCTTCCTTTACCATCCGAGGCCTTGCAAGCGTCCAGCAGCACTCCCTACACACTTAAAAAAAACTTTTAACATCTATTGCAGCAAGTCACTATTTCAATAAAATAGAATAAAAAGTCCAGAAGCTTAAATCCAAACTTAACTGAAAGATGTGTGTGTTCCTTTAAGAGGTGCTGGCATCGCCACTGTCAGCCTGCTTGCACGGCAGGTTTACCTGGCGTACTTAGGACCCAGCGCTGAATTCAGCGCGAGGTTCGAAGTTCGGAGTGGTGACGTTAAGTCGGCCGTTGCAAGCCGATTGACATCACCACGTCGCCTTTTTTTTCCCCAGTTACCGGCAGCGCAAAGAGTGGGAGGAAAATGGCAGATGCCACAGGGACCCGCCACCGGCTGGCGAAAGAGCGGCGGCTGCCATTTTCTTGCCATTTGATGGCGCTGCAGAGTTGAGGTACGTAGATGAATTTCTAGCCCAAAGTGCCTTTATGGAGTTAAACATGATAACAAAGGTGGACTGGGATTCACCACTAATTATGGAGAGATTCCCCATTATAACTCTGAGAATTAGTTGGCAATTCCGATTAATTCATTATTAATTCTTTAAAGAGCTTCTTCATTATTCTTGGGTCCATTATGAATAGCTATTAGTTGCACTGTATTTTATATGTAATGTGCAGAGAGTTTTTTCAATCTAATTTTCCACTTTTATTCCCTTACTTTCTCCCTTGCGTCCTTCCTCTCCTCAAGGCGTTAACGCTTGGCTTGGGTGATTGCATGATACTCACACTCCAGTGCCATATCATCCAAGAGGCTATTCTTCATGCACGAGCCTAGACACTAAGTGCAGGGAGGTTGTTCTACTGTGAGGGTATCTAAGCTGTGTGTGGTGCTGTTCTCACAACTACAACTTGCATTTATATAGCGCCTTTAACATAGTAAAACGTCCCAAGGTGCTTCGCAGGAGCGTAATCAAACAAAATTTGACACCAAGCCACATAGAATCATAGAATGGTTATGGCACAGAAGCAGGCCATTTGGCCCATTGAGCCCATGCCGGAGGAGATAAGGAGATATTAGGAGAATTCCAAAGCTTGGGGCCTGGGGCAGCACGGCTGCCAAAGGCGGAGCGATGAAAATCGTGGATGCACAAGAGGCCAGAATTAGAGGAGCGCTAAGATCTCTGAGGGTTGTAGAGCTGGAGGAGATTACAGAGATAGGGAGGGGTGGCGGCCGTGGAGGGATTTGAAAACAGGGATGAGAATTTTAAAACTGAGTGGCTGCCTGTCTGGCAACACATGTAGGTCAGAGAGCACGGGGGTGATGGGTGAACGGGACTTGCTGCGAGTTAGGACACGGGCAGCAGTGTTTTAGATGAGCTCAAGTTTGCGGTGGGTGCAAGGTGGGAGGCCGGCCAGGAGAGCATTGGAATAGTCGAGTCTGGAGATGACAAATGCATGGATTTGAGCAGCAGATGAGCTGAAGCGGGGGCGGAGACGGGCGATGTTACGGAGGTGGAAGTAGGCGGTCTTGATGATGGAGAGGATATGGGGTCGGACGCATAGTCACACATTCACACTTGCACTCTCCGACAGAAGCCATTGGATCATGTTCAGGAGTGCTAACTATAGTTCATTTCTCACGGCGAGATTAGTTTATCTTGCCACCTTTTCAGTTAACTGTTCCTTTCTGTATTATTTTCCACCCCAGCAAACAGATGGTCAAACTGTGCCAGAGTGTTGCTGTGCGGTAATAGTTTGATTTAAAAAAAAATAAATGGAAGTGACTCTAGCTGATTTGCCCTTCCTATTTCTCTCTCTGTCTTCCTAGCTGCCTCATTGGCTGGATCAGGCGTCTCTTTAGTCTGTGGGAGGAGGCTGGCCTTCTCTTGGTGCCCCAGCTTGCTGGGTCGCCCATGACCTCATCGGTAGATAAGCTGCCAATAGGCAATGCTTGCAGGGCTGCCGAGAACAAACCCTTATATATAAACAAAGCTTTGGTGGCGCTTCATTATTCAATAACACAGTTTAACTCCATTTAGTAGCTGCAATTACCTCATGCACACAGTAGTAGTTTAAAATATGTTATTTTAATGTTTATGTTATGATGGTGTTGGATGTGACTACTTGAGGACTGCAGAGGAAGTTGATAATTGGCTTTAGCAGGATATCTGTCCTTAATTTTTCACAAGTGATGAAAACACAATTACAGCAGTGACACTTATAAGTATTCATAAAGTGGATAATGATGTTGAATATACTGCAGAGTCAATGTTTAATTAACTCTTGATTCAAGTCACACAGTGTTCAACACAGTGGCAGGTAAAGCAGAAGCATCGGGGCTTGGAGCTTCAGGGTCTGGGCAAAATAGCTATATTGAAAAGCTTGCTCTGGTAGTTTTGTGCCTACATTACAACAGCGACTACACTTCAGAAGTACTTCATTGGCTGTAAAGTGCGACATAACGTGCTCTTTGAATAAAAAAAGGTTCCAGTTTTTTCAAGGAATAGTAATTAGCCTTATAGATCACTTATACCACGAAGTTTTAGCTTTGCATTGACACAAATTGTGTAGTGTAGTTGCGGCCGATTTTAAGTGCCCCTGCTTGATGTAAACAGGGCGACTGTGGCCTGAAAATGGTGTTGGCTCCAGTTATGCTGCTGCTCCAGCAGCCGCCATTTTGGTAGGGCAGCCTATTTCAGGCGTGAGGCCACTTGTCATATTCAAGTCAGAAACCAATGACCTACATAGAACCCTGATTGTAAACTTGAGGTACTAAAGGGCCGAGTGTGTGCGGTGCACGCTCTGCCGATGTCGAGTGGCCCTAACCAAAGATCCTTCAAGGGGCTGCTGGAGACCGCTCAGAAAAGGGCTAAAGTATTTTATTTAACCTTTATCGTTGTGCGGCTAGGAGGAGCAGCACTGCACAAAAACCTCTGGCCCCTGTGAGCCACACCTTTGGGATTACTGGGAAGTCGATGTAAAAGATGCCACGGCACTCTTTGATAAGCGTTCTCCTGGCATCTTGGACAAGATATATCCCTGAACCAACATCCCCAAAAGCAGAATTTTAAAAAGAACCTGCAAATACTGGTAATCTGAAGCAGAAACAGAAAATGCTGCAAACACTCAGCTTCTGTGGAGAGAGGCAACGTTATGGTTTCGGGTGTCAACCCTTCTTCAGAACTGAAAAAACGAAAGATGAATAAAAATTTTAATGTAATCGAAAAGAAAAGGGGAGCGAAGAACAATCAAAGAATGTGGACGCATTGACGGAATTATCTCTCACCTGTTTCAATGAAAAAAGGAGGTTGCTGAATGACTGAGATGACCTTGACATCAGACAATGAAAGAAACCATTAAAGACATTAGAGAAAGCAAAGAAAAAAGCGAGTGAACAGCTAAGGCAGTGAAAAGCAACCAAAGGAAGAGATTAGTAGATCAGAGACAAAAACAAAAGCAAAAAACTGCGGACGCTGAAAACCTGAAATAAAAACAGAAAATGCTGGAAATACTCAGCAGGTCAGACGGCATCTGTGGAAAGAGAAACAGAGTTAACCTTTCAGGTCGATGACCTTTCATCGGAACTGGGAGTAGATCAGAGACAGATTGAAAACACAGAGAGCCTGCAAATTTAAACACAAAATGCTGGTAAAACATGATAGGGTGTGCGAACGTTAAAGGGCAAAAAAAAGCTTGCTGCACCAAGGACGCAGACTTTTTCCTCCATCGCTGTGTCCTGTGACGAAGGGTCTCGAACCCACATGGCCTGTCAGGTGGATGTAACTGATCCCACAGCACTATTCAAAGAAGAGCAAGGGGAGTTTTCCAGGTGTCACGGAAAATATTTATCCTTCAGCCAACACCTAAAATCAGATGACCTGGTCATTTATTTCATTGCTGTTTGTGGGACCTTGTTGTTTGCAAATTGGCTGCCGTGTTCCTATATTGCAATAGCGACTGTACTACTTAATTGGCTGTAAAACACTTGGGACGTCCTGCGGTTGTGAAAGGCGCTATATGAATGCAAGTTATTTCTTCTGTCTACACTGTTCCAACAAAGCTCAGCACAAACTCCAGGAGAAGCACCGTATCCTGTTCCTGGGCACTCTTCAAGCCCTTGGGCCTGAATATTGACTTTAGTAACTTCAGACCTTAACTACAGCCTCCACCTTCCTTATAGCTAACGAGTCTATGGTTTGACAAGTCTCTTCATTAGGGAGAGTTGGGCAGTTTTGACACTTGGACCGTCACGCAGCTATGATGGTGTTACTGGCGATAGAAGCTGACTCAACTGTGCCAGTATCTTCTATGCCCTTTTCCACTTCCATCCCCGGATGGACTGCCTGGCTCTGTGTGTTGAGCGCATTGGGGCTTTTTCTAGTGCGATTTTATCAAGATCCGCAGTCTTAGCATTGGCTCATAATTTTACCGCAATATTGTATCCTAGAGTGATTGAATACCAATCAGAACTCAGGATTTTTCACACCCGCATGAGCTCCTGATTTTTATTTTGCTATAGTACCAGCTGGCACGTGGAGGTCGGGCACCTACCCACAAATATGGCTGGGGGTGGGGGGGGGCAGTGAGAATCATATTAATGTTTCACTCGAGTCATTTCATTTGCTCTGTGGACGCTCGGGTAGTCCCATTTCCGAGCTATATCCCCTTGCTTTATCTCCGAAGCCCAAGAAAATGAAAGGGATTTGCAATGAATGCCCGACGTAGCAACGTCCCATAACTGGGCTGGCCCAGAATCAATACTGTTGAGGGTGCAGATTAAGTTGCCTTCAAGTGGCCCTTGACATTAAGAGCAAGGGAATCGAGGCAGGTAAATGATTAAGATACAGTGTCCCACCTCCTGACTCCCCAAAGCCTTTCCACCATCTACAAGGCACAAGTCAGGAGTGTGATGGAATACTCTCCATTTGCCTGGATGAGTGCGGCTCCAACAACACTCAAGAAGCTCGACACCATCCAGGACAAAGCAGCCCGCTTGATTGGCACCCCATCCACCACCTTAAACATTCACTCCCTCCACCACCGGCGTACTGTGGCTACAGTGTGTACCATCTACAAGATGCACTGCAGCAACTCGCCAAGGCTTCTTCGGCAGCACCTCCCAAACCTGCGACCTCTTCCACCTAGAAGGACAAGGGCAGCAGACGCATGGGAACACCACCACCTCCAAGTTCCCCTCCGAGTCACGAATCATCCTGACTTAGAAGTATATCGCCGATCCTTCATTGTCGCTGGGTCAAAATCCTGGAACTCCCTCCCTAACAGCACTGTGGGAGTACCTCCACCACACGGACTGCAGCGATTCAAGAAGGCGGCTCACCACCACCTTCTCGAGGGCAATTAGGGATGGGCAATAAATGCTGGCCTTGCCAGCGATGCCCACATCCCATAAAAAATGAATTTAAAAAAAAGCCATGATCTAATTGAATAGCAGAGCAGGCTAGAGGGACTAAATGGCCAGCTCCTGTTCCTATATTGTAGTGCCACTGATCTCGTGCCCCAGCCAAGAACTGGTAAAACCTCCAAACAATGGCATATGAGGCCTCGGACGCAGGCACGTAACCATCTGCAGGGGAGGCAACTGTTCCTCCATAGATTGAGTCATTTTTTTTTTTGAAACTGCACTCCAATCTAGTTTCTATTCATTAAATTATTTGCAGCCTAGATTCTATTTTATCTAAAATCCCAGTTTGTATTATTCATAATGATCCCTGGTCTAATTTAATATTAGGTTTGCTCTTTGCAATTAAGAAACTGCTCCTGTTTCCTAACTCCAGTTTATGTAATTAATTGCCAACTCTGATCTGTTTAATGGAAAGAGAAACCCTGATCTCTGTATTTAATTGTGTTTAACCGAAGCAGAATCTACCCTTTAAGGGCAGGTAAAACATTGGCCCAGATTTTGCTGTAGCAGGGCATCTCACAGCGTCTGCCGTTAGTTAGACTTGCCCTCGCACGTTTAGGGTTTTTAATGTTTTGCGTGGCAAGTTGCTGAAAGTGTGAGCTAATAACGGCGCAGCGAGGGAAACCGGGTATCTGAGACCTGAGAGAACAGGGACAGCAACTGTGTATCTCACTAACCAATCCTATTGAAGGATTGTGAAATTAACAGCGCAAGGACTGAGAAGGAGGGTGAATCAGAGCGGGTGAATTCAATGTCAAATCAGCTACAGCAAGAATAATTAAAAGAGGGAAAGAAAAATTGGATTAAAAGAGAGAAAAAAAGAGACATAAAGGAAAAGTAACAATTTTTTAAAAAAAAATTACATTTTACATTTTTAAAATCTCCAACAATTAAAAGCTGAAGGAATGAGACGCCACACTTGAACGAGTTAATTTTCAGTGTCAGCGTGTTTGATTGGCAGGGATCAACACTTATCACATTGTTAAAAGGTGTTTAGACTTCAAAGCAAGACTTCACTTTCTGTGGCAAGTTTAGTTCGTATCTACCGTGCAAATACAGCAACTGCACGCATTGAATGCATTTCAGTGGTGAGGCAGATGGCGTTTTCGCGAACCTAATGGCGGGGCGGCAGACCCTTTGGAAATTTGCCTTTATACATGCATCTGGTCCTCACCTGAAGTTGCTGGGCCATTTGTGCATAAATAACGTTGAGCGCCATTTGCCTCACCGTTATTTTAAAAGCAAAATGCTGCAAAAAGAAACAGTTTAGTCATGAACCCTGGGGAACCGAGTGGTTCAGTGAGTTAGACATTTTTGGATTTTCCTCTTCAGTGCCTGGATGCAAGAGCTTCATCTGCTGGATCACCTATTGCAAATTTGGGCAAAGGTTGCCCACGATTGTTCCTTATTTTATTTTTATAGACTGAATATCATGGATGCCTGATGCAATTAGTGCTCTCAGTGGGCACAGCTTTTATGCTCGGGCACTGAAGGGGACAACCCATGCCCTGCTTTTCAACCGTGGGGCATGTGTTCAGATCAGACTGACGAGTTGAAGGTCACTCCTCTCTACTGGCTGTAAGGGTATAAAATAAAACATGAAGGGGAAAAAATTCAGTTGGTTTGCGTCTCCCGTTAGCGCCTTAAGAGAGCACAAATGGGGCGCAAAGCAACTAGCGCCCGGGTGCGGCGCCGCCCACACCTCCCGCGAAATTCAGCGGGAGGTTAGCGGCGGCGCTAACCGGTAGCGCCCTGTGGCGCTGCGTCGCCGGTGATGACGTCATCGCCGTGCACAGCGCCCTGCTCACGCTCCGGCCGCGATCTTCGGTAGCGCCCCTTGACTTACCGCTGGACGCTATGTCCGACGGGGTCAGGGGGGCCCTACCTGCGGCCGGGGTGGCGCTAGTTAAAGGGGAGGTGGCGGGCGGCCATTTTTGTTGCTGGCCGCCTGCCAGCACCTGCCCCCGTTGCTGTCCCCGGCCCCTGTGAAGCCCCCCCCCACGCGAAGTGCCGGCTGCGCTCCAAGAGCCCGGCACTTCTCGAGTGCTGGGCTCTTTTGCCGGCACTCCCGATCCCCGGGGGCCCAGCTGGGCCCCGGTTCGCGCTGCACAAGGCCCCTCCCCTTTAAGAAGGGGAGGAAGGCCTGCAATACCGCGGTGCGATGTGCCGCAGCGCCTGGTGCTGCAGCACGTAGAGCCACGATATTGACTCGCGGCACTCCAAGAGGGATGTGAGGCGCTTCCAGTGGCACCCTGCTTCCCTCTTGGGGCGCAACCACTCAATTTCCGGCACGGGGGCGCTAATTTTTATGGGGCGCTAAAAGTAGCGTCCCGGCGAAGTTAACGCCCCAAAGGGGGCGCGACTCAATTTTTCCCCCAAAATATTTTGGAAAGAAGTTCGAGCCCATAGCCTAGTGGCCACAGTACAACACTACTCCTAATTTGGCACCAGATTAGCAATTTTACTTAAAGATAGTGGTTGGATTGGAATCTAATCGGTCTACTATTGGCGGCCGTGCTTCCAGCTGGCAAGGCCCTGAGTTCTAGAATTCCCTCCCTGCCTCTCTTTCCACTTTTAAGATGCTCCTTATAACCTAACTCTTTGACCAAGCTTTTGGTCATCTGCCCTCGTATGTGGCTCGGTGTCAAATTTTGTCACCTTGGGACGTTTTACTACGTTAAAGGTGCTATATAAATACACGTCGTTGTTTGGAAATGGAAAAGCGTTACATTGGCGCAGTAGATGGTACTGTTCCGAGACGGTCTTGTTGAGGCCTGAGGATGAACCGTGCGAGGCCCAGAGCCGCCGGCACAAACACTCAGTGCATATCGGAAAATGGCGGGTGGCATGGGATCTCACAAATGTGACCCTGCTTCTAAAGGAAGCTTCACTCTGCATCTGTATTGTATGTGGCCTGGAAGTGTTTGACGCTGACACTGGAGTCCCAAAGTGAAAAGTGTCCCATTGCCCAGCACTAATATCTCTCACGTTGATGACCACAAAATTCATACTAATATGAGCAAATTCATGAAGTAGTGCCCTATGTGGTGACACCCATCTCCTTTTCCGTAAAGCAACAATCACTCTGCCAGTGCTCCTGAACCTTTTCGAGTCCTTTTCAGTTCTATCTGGATATAAAATGAACTGAATGAAGCAGGAGATTATGATTCGGACTGTCTGCTGCTTATGAGTGGTCAAAGCACTAAGGGCTGAACCTTGACGGGCGGCTGCGTAGGCGGGGAGGCGATCCACAGCATGCGTAATTTTGGATTGACAGGATCCCCACCCGGAAGTCAGCCTGATTGACAGGTTTGTCTTCCAGTCGAGCGGGGAACACTCCTGAGCAGGCCATAGCAGCAGCCACAGGTAAGTCACCTGCTGCTGCTAGTGGGAGCGCTGTGGAGTGGTCTGATTCCCGACCCCGGTGAGGGGGGTGTTGCGACTCTGGGGGTGGGGGGTCTGATCCCCGACCCTGGTGGTGGGGGGGGTGGGGGTGGGGATATGACAGTGAGGAGCTTGGGCGGCCGGTGAACGCAATTACCTTCTCCCTGAAGCTGTCCTCGCCTCCCTTCAGCTGCCGGGTTTCCAGAGGCCTGGGAAACCCTGCTAGCCACGGTTAAACCTACAAATCAGGTTAAATCAGAGGCAGCCAGCCTCATTAAAATACCTAATTTTTCAACCTGCCTCCTAGTACCGGGTTTGGCTGCCCGCTCCTAGTCCTGCCTCCATTAGGCCCGGAATTGGGCGGGTTGGGGTCGGGTTTGAGATTTTTATAGTTTTAACATCTCACCGGATCTCAACCCACCCGTTTTTGGGAGTTAAAATTCAGCCCTAATTGTCAATCACAACTAGTGTGCCCTTTAAGCTACGTGGCTGAGCAGGGATCCCACACAACTGGCTTGTCGTCATTTCAATACAAAGATCGCGCATGCACGGTATTTTGAATGGCCCGTGCAGCCCCCAAAAATTTAGAGGGACCATTGATCACAACTTCAGGCAGTTAAGTTCAGCCTGTATAAATCAGGGATGCTAATAATGGCAGAATCCCGATTAATTATATAACAAATTAGCTCCCCTGCTCTAACCTACGATTTACTTAGATACTGAACACACCATTTTATCACGGATAATATATAATAGCGTGGGAGGACAGAAATAATATTCAGAGTTACTGGAATTCATATAGGGCCAACAAGATCCATATCAGCCTTCTGGGAAAGATGGGCTACCCTATAGCTAGGGCAAGAGTTTGGTTGGGGGAAGTGTTTATCATCACTTAGATGCTGGTGTTGCCTCAGCAAGTTTTTATGCAACATTGTGAGGCTTAGGCAGCAAGTCAAGCTACACACGGTAAGTGTAGGAATGTGCAGGGTGTTACTATCTACATTTGAACCCCAAGCCCAAACCCAAACCCAAACCCACCAACCGAGCAGTGCGACTACCTTTTTATGTTTAAACTATGGGGCTGTTCTTTCTTTCCTGGCACGGATTGGGAGCAATGTGGGACCTACTGCAGTGCCGGGATTTCCTGCAGGCCCTCGTATAAATGGAGAGGGCAGATGTAGGACACTGTTGGAGGCGTTTTATTGGGCGCTTGAGTCCAAGTCCTGGCACTGCCTAGGCCTTCAGGGCAGCAATAATGTTCGAGGTAGGTCAAAGGGAAGCCCCATGGGATACTCCAAAGATCTTTGTATTTTGTAAAGGTAATGGGCAGGGTAACGTTGTTCATAGCAAACTAATCTTCCGGTTTAGATCTGATTACTTATTCAAAATGCACTTTTAGCCTATATTTGACCTGACACTCTTGAGTTCACCAAAGTAGGCTGACAGGGAAGGGGGGGGGGGGGGAATTGTAAGTCAGCATGTAAGGTATGTGGCCATATAAATGGAGGTGAAGTTTCTTCAACCTTTACCAAAGCGCTAGCGATTACAATGGATTTTTCAGTGTTATCGAAAGGTGATTGTAAAAAGGAACAGTGCCTGACAAAATAAGTGTGGAGGCAAGAAGCAGAGGATGGAGTAGGACTGCACCTAAACACCCTGTTTGAAGTCTGGAGAAGTGAAGTAGAATGCGGTAGATGTGTGAGGTGAGTTGCCCTGTTTACTGGCGCAGGCCACCTCCCCAAAGGCCAACAGTGACGCATGCCTGGCAGGAATTAATGGTCAGGGTCAATGCTGTATGCGCTACCCATAAGAATTGGGAACAGCTGCAAAAGAAGCAAGGAATCAAGTTAAGACTCCCGAACAGTAATATTTACCAGGTGACCCGTTTATTCCTACTCTCTCTTTTCTGTCCGTTAACCAATCCTCAATCCATGCTACTATATTACCCCCAATCCCATGAGCCCTTAATCTTGTGTAACAACCTCTTGTGAGGCACCTAATCGAATGCCTTCTGAAAATCCAAATATATTACATCCACTGGTTCCCCTTTATCTACCCTGCTAATTATACCCTCAAAAAAACTCTAATAGATTTGTCAAACACGATTTCTCTTTCATAAAACCATGTTGACTCTGCCAAATCATATTTTCCAAGTGCCTTGTTACCACGTCCTTAATAATAGATTGTAGCATTTTCTCTACTACAGGTGTCTTTGCAGCTGATGGCACATTGGAACTGGCTTTCGTTGTGATTGAGTAAAAGATTTTGAAGCCATGCCATACAATTGAAATACAAGGGATAATTCTGAGCCCTTTTTAATTAGCATTAAAACAAACTTCATAACTGTAGTTACCTGCTGCTGAAACAGTGATACACAATGTAGTCAAAAGGTTACACTTTGCTGCTATTTGTTAAATAATCGCCTTAGATAATAGACTGTCTAGGTATGTGTGGAATTCATAGGTATGTGGGTCACACATCCAGTTAATGAGCAAACAGGAATAATCTGTGTAATTTTTATTTTGTCTCTGCCTCTGAGAGATTACGTGAGAAAAGCTAATCCACTATTTATATTTTGGCTATTATTGTGACCCATTAATGATTGGTGTGGATCATTCAATCAACTGAACTACATAAATACTTAATTCTTTGAACCACCTGATTTCAATTCTTTGCTGCCGGTGAACAGATAACATTTTTATTGGCAGGAAACACAACATATTTTCAAGGGAAATTCTCAACTTTTTGGCGAGTCCACGATCCCTGGAATAGTTTGCTTTAGAAAATCCTGTTTAAGGGAATCACATTTGCCTCCAAGCAAAGCAAAATCCTCAGCAGCTCACAGTTGTGTTTTGGATTTCAGTTGGATTTGATTTCCCAGCCAATTTTCTCTCATTTCCTAAGATGTGTTTTGATGCTGGGGTACAGATCCACGGACACTGACCCCCCCCCCCCACCCCTCCCCGTATGGTATCTTACTCAAGTGGCCAGTCTCCAATGTGAGGGCGGGCTGTTTGATTGTGGGGGAGCCATCACTGTTGATCATAGAATCATAGAAGTTTACGGCACAGAAGGAGGCCATTCGGCCCATCATGTCTGTGCCGGCCGAAAAAGAGCTATCCAGCCTATACCGACTTTCTAGCTCTTGGTCCGTACGACATGGTTACGGCACTTCAAGTGCATATCCAAGTACTTTTTAAATGTGATGAGGGTTTCTGCCTCTACCACCCTTTCAGGCAGTGAGTTCCAGACCCCTCACCACCCTCTGGGTGAGAAAATGTCTCCTCAACTCCCCTCTAATCCTTCTACCAATTACTTTAAATCTGCCCCCAAATCTGAAATAAAAACAGAAAATGCTGGAAACACACATCAGGTCAGTTAGCATCTGTAGAGGGGGAAACATAGTTAACATTTCAGGTCGATGACCTTTCATCAGAAGATGTTAGAGATTTAACCATTTTTAAGCAAGTGCAGAGGAGAAACGTTGGCCCCCGATCTTGACAGGGGCGGGTTGTGTTAGCGGGGCGGGGGGGGGGGACTCTCGGTCAAGAAGCTTGGAAGTCCAGGACCCCACAGCGTGCGTAGTTTGTTGTTTCTGTAGGTTCCCCACATGGAAGTCAACCTGATGGACAGGCTTGGCTTCCAGTCGGGAGGTGAGCATTCGGAGCAGGCTGCAGCCCCAGGTAAGGAGCCTGCAGCTGCTACTGGGAGCATGGGGGGTCCGATCTCCGACCCGGGATGTGGGAGTTTCCGATCCTGGGGGTGTTCGATCCCCGACTCCGGGGGTAGGGGGGTCAATTTCCCGATCCTGTGCGGGTCTGATCCCTGACCCCGGGGTGGGGTCTTTGTATGGGGCGGGAGGGGGAGTTTGGGAGGGCCAGGGGGAAGCACTCCTGCTCCTATTGGCCCCGAAGCAGTGCTGTAACGGCACTTACCTTCTCACCGAAGCTGTCCTCGCCTCCCTTCAGCTGCCAGGTATCCCGAGGCCTGGGAAGCACAGCCGGCCAGGGTTAAACCTGCAAAGCATGTTAAATCTGAGGCTCCCAGCCTCTTTAAAATATTTAAATTGCCAACCTGCCTCCTAGGAGCGGGTTGGCTGCCCACCCGTTGTCCTGCCAACGTTAAACCCGGAAGTGGGTGGGTTGCGTTTGGGTTTGAGATTTAAAATATTTTAACATCTCACTCGACCCCAACCCACCCGTTTTTGGGGGTTAAGATTCAGCCCATTAACTCTGTTTCTCTTGCCACAGATGCTGCCTGAGCTGCTGAGTGTTTCTAGCATCTTCTGTTTTTATTTCCTATTTCCAGCATCTGCAGTACTTTGCTACAGTTGAGCTGAATCCTGTCCTCATCAATTGTCCATGTATATGCTCTTTTCAGCAGGGATCACTATGCACAGGAATCGAAACCCTGGCTGATTTTACATTTTCCACCCTAGCTGGTGAAGCCCTGATGTAGCCCAAACAAGATCATCTACCTCATCAAAGATCAGAGATTAAGCTTGGGACTTTCTGTGTGGCTCGTTACATTAACTTTTAATTCTTTTTTCTAAAGGCAGACGTGACGAGTGACACAATCTATCACTGCTCATGTCTGTTTACCTGGTAAAATTACATGCATGGCACATTATCAGGATGATGAGGGGCATTTAAATGTCTCCCGCTGTCTGTCTGTGTGGGGAATAAATCATGATTGTTGTCCAGAGATCTCTGCTGGAAGGTGTGTCTGTAAGCTAGGTGAGGACAGGGTGTATTTTGTGGAGATGCACTCGGTTATGAGAGTTATTTTGTTCATGTTACATGCCTACAAACACCAATGAGAAGGTTTCCCAATTACATTTAGGAACATAGGAATATTAGTGTAATAGAGCCACCTGGTGGACTACTGAATGTATATAATAATAATAAAGCCATGTGTAGTACAGTTCTTACCGGAACCCATGTTGTGCTGTTGTGTGTATATATGCTGTGTCTCAAGATATCACAGAATTGGTGATGAGGATGCGATTGCGGATTCCCTAGCTGAAATTTTTGTTGGAGGATAATCCTGCCAACCGATGGAGGGACTGTTAGAGGTTCTTTGTTTTGCAGAAAAACTTAAAAATCAGAGGTAAATTTTGAGCATATGTGGCTGAACTGTTGACGTTGCCAGAGTCCAGATGGCCGCACCTATGGGAATAATACGGCACTTGGGTGAGTTCCATCGCGACCAAGAGACCTTCGGAGTGTATGTGGAGCGGCTAGAAATGTTTTTCACTGCGAATAGTATTGTCGAAGTCCCCACTGATGTAAACCGTAACCAGGTGGTTTTAGAAATGAAATGGCCTATTTTTTTGACTGAAGCAGGCCCCGAGGTGTATGAAACCCTGAAACATTTGCTTGTTCCCGCCAAGCCAAAGGACACGCCACTGAAGGAGATTCGGCACGACAGTCCTGAGCCCCTGGAAATTGCTGAAAGTTACCATTTTGGAACAGGTGATCAATTGAATGATGAGGGTATCAGTGAGTACATTGCAGCTTTAAAAAAGCTATCCATTCACTGTCATTTCGGAAACTTTCAGAACCGAGCTTCGCGTGACCGCTTTGTTTGTGGGTTGAAAAATGAACGTACCAGAAGTAAATTGTTGACAACCCCTAACTTGACTTTTGACTTAGTTTGTCAGACAGCTATGTCGATGGATATGGCCGACCAATACTCCCAAGAGTTCCGCGCGATTTCCAGTCGTCAGACAACCAAGGTGAATCGGCTGCAGGCTAAAAGTAAAAGGCAGTTGGGCCCCAAGGCCTCAGCAACTGGCCAAAGTAGCAGTGCATTGAAGTCGTGCTATCATTGCCTGGGACAACACATCGCTCAAAGCTGTCCATATGTGAAGGCAGAGTGTTTCCACTGCAAGAAACTGGGCATCTTGCGAAGGCGTGCTGCCAGAAGAGTAAACCGAGTGGCAATGCTAGAAGTAGAAATCGCCAGACACTACATACCGTTGAAGAGAAGCAGCAGGACGAGGAGTTTCTGGAGATTCACGTCATCAGGAGCACGAAGGTACCAAACAGCCCATTCACGAGGTATCGTCATCCAAGTAGATGTCGCAGGAACCAGGATACCCATGGAAATCGACACTGGTGCATCCGTGAGCGTAGTACCGGAATCACTATATCGCAACAAGTTGCGTGATTATCGACTAGAGAAATCGAAGGTAGAGCTGCGAGGCTGCTCAGGAGAGCAAATCCCTGTAGTAGGAAGTGTCACCATACCAATGAAATACAAGGATCAGTGACAGAGCTTGCCTCTCATAGTAGTGGCAGGAGTCAAGCCTGCCTTGATAGGTAGAAATTGGTTGGGATCACTGAAGCTTCGTGTGGAAGTGAAATTTGCATCAAAATGATGTCATCAAGCAGTATCCGAAGGTGTTCAGCGAAACGGGCAGTCCGATCCAACACTTCAAGGTGAGTGTCAGAGTGCAGAAGGATGTAAGACCAGTTTGCTGCAAGCCATGTCCCGTACCATACGCACTCAAGGAGAAAGTTGAGCAAGAACTCAAAAGACTAGAAACTGAGAACATTATCTCTAAGGTCGATCTGAGTAATTGGGCTACACCCATTGTTGTTGTACCTAAGTCAGATGGTAAGGTAAGGTTGTGTGGTGATTATAAGGTAACCGTAAACCAGGTTCTAGAGTGTAATCTACCCAGTACGTCTGACAGATGGCCAGATCTTTTCGAAGTTAGATCTAACAAACGCCTACCTACAACTTGAGTTAGATGAAAAGTCCAAGTCATGCTTAACTATAAATACTCACCGAGGCCTACATCAGTTCAGTAGGCTACCATTTGAAGTGTCTTCTGCCCCCGACATATTCCAGGGGGTGATGAACCAAATTTTGCAAGGGATTGAAGGGGTAGTGTGTTATTTGGATGACACTCATTTCAGCACCAAACAGGCAAATCCATGATGAGGTGTTGAATGAAGTGCTCAAACAGCTAGAGAATCATGGAGTACAAGTGACAGCTCACAAGTGTGAGTTGTTTCAAAACTCAGTGGAGTATGTGGGCAGAGTAGACAAAGATGGCTTACATCCAACCAAGGGAAAGCTGGATGCAATCAGAAATGCACCCACTCCAAGAATGTCTCTGAACTTCGATCATTTTTGGGTCTTTTGAATTATTACGGAAAGTTCCTCCCAAACTTGACGACATTGTTACATCCACTCAATGAGCTGTTGAGAAACAGGTCCCTTGGAAGTGGTCATAAGAATGCGACACAGCATTCAAAGAGTGTAAAAGCCAGTTAGTAGAGAGTACCATGTTAGTTCACTATGATGTATCTAAGGAGATCAAGCTAGCGTGTGACACCTCTCCGTACGGAGTTGGGGCAGTGATCTCTCATGTACTAGATAGTGGGGACGAGAGACCAATTGCTTTTGCTTCACACACTCTCAGTGCCAGTGAGCAGAATTATGCGCAGATCGAAAGGGAAGCTTTGTCATTGATTTTTGGGGTCAAGAAGTTTCACAAATACTTGTTTGGTCGTAAGTTTACCATAGTTACTGACCATAAGACCGTGACAGCAATCCTCCATCCAAAGTCCCCAGTTCCAACCTTAGCTGCAGCCTGAATGCAGAGATGGGCTTTGATTTTGTCAGCGTATACATACAACATTGAGTACAGACTATCAGCTTATCACAGTAATGCTATGTCTAGGTTGCCATCCCCATCACAAATTACACCCAATAAGGAAGAAGTGTTCTATTTCTCATACATTGATGAGCTGCCAGTCACAGCTGAAGAGATTGGTAGGGCAACCAAATGTGACCCAATTATGTCAAAGGTGTATGATTACATAGCAAATGGATGGCCAAACCAGGTATCAGCGGAAGATATCCATCCATACTTCGTTCGTAGGAATGAATTGTCAGTGGATAAAGATTGTATCATGTGCGGAGCAAGAGTGGTTATCTCAAATAGGTTCAGGTCTAAATTGTTAGGAGAACTTCATGGCCAGTACCTGGGAATGTGCTTGACCAAGAGCTTTGCATGCAGTTGCTTAAGGTGGCCAGATAAAGAGATAGAGTACATAGTCAGTCAGTGTACAACATGTCAATCGGTGTGCAAAAAACCACCATCAGTACCATTACAGCCATAGAAATGCACAGCAATTGTTCATAGTGATAGTCATTCGAAGTGGGTAGAGGTGTTTCCGATGCGAATAATAACAACAAGCAAAACACTAGACAATTTGCGAAGATTGTTTTCTTCATACGGTCTCCCAGAAGAAATTGTGTCTGATAATGGGCCGCAATTTTGTTCAGAAGAGTTCACACAGTTCATGAGCAGAAACGGTGTGAAACATAACAAAGTTCCACCGTACCACCCTGCTTCAAATGGTGCAGCAGAGCGCACAGTACAAATTGTCAAACGTGCCCTCATCAAGCAAATGTTGGATCCAAATCAAAAAGAAACGTCAGTTGTTGTTGGACCACAAATTGGCAAATTTTCTGATTACTTATCGGAATACTCCTCATACCACTACTGGTAGAAAACCAGCAGAGTTGTTTCTCAAACGACAGCCACAAACCAGGTTCTCGTTGTTAAAGCCAAATTTGGCACAGTCCGTAGAAGCAAAGCAATCAAGGCAGAAAGAGAGTCATGATAAAGGTAGAGTTAGAGAGAGAAGTATGAAGTTGAACCAGAGAGTTAGAGTGAAGAACCATCACCATAAATGGTTAAAGTGGTTACCAGGAAGAGTAGTGAAGATATGTGGCCCTCGCATATATTTGGTCAAGATGTTTGATCATGGAAAGGTTAGGTTTGTTCACATTGATCATATCTTACCGACAGCTGTGGAAGGAGTTGAAAGCTGGGATGATTACATTTATTCTGATGAGTCAGATAGTCTTGTTACATGTAGAGTACCAGTAGCAAATCCTACATCAGACGCACCAGAAACAAGTTCAAGACAAAGTCAGAATTTAAGTCTGAGCCCGAGTCAGGCAGACAAACAGTCTGAAAGTGTAGAGAGTCCAAATGTAGATCAAGGTCAGCCCTTGGAGAAAAATTCTCTGCAGGCGCAGCCTAGAATGAGTCAAAGTCCTGCAACAAGATCTGAAAGTTCTGTTCAAGGAAGAAAGTATCCTCTTCGAAACAGAAAACCAGTGATTAAGTTTAATCTGTAAATATGGAAAATAAGTTAATATCTTTTGTTTGTGTTACAGAATTCTAGAGTAGAATTTGGAAACATAAAATGGGTTCCATTTGAGAAATGTATACCAAGAGTTGTGTAAACCATGCAAGTCATGTACAGTGATTATTTGCTATGATTAACTTCTTCAATAAGGAGGGAGAAGTGTAATAGAGCCACCTGGTGGACTACTGATGTATATAATAATAAAGCCATATGCAGTACAGTTCTTACTGGAAGCCATGTTGTGCTGTTGTGTAAAAAAATGCTGTGTCTCAAGATATCACAATGAGGAACAGGAGTACGCCATTCAGTCCCTCGAGCTTGCTCTGCCTTTCAGTTAGATCATGGCTGATCTGTACCTTAACTCCATTTACCCACTTTTGCTCCATGTCCCTTGATACCCTTGCCGAGCAAAAATCTATTAAACTCAGTCTTAAAAGCTCCAATTGCCCCAGTATCTGCAGCCTTTTTGAGGAAGGAAATTCCAGATTTCTACTACCATTTCGTGAAAAAAATGCTTCCTTAAATGGCCTAGCTCTAATTTTAAGGTGATGTCCCCTTATTCTTGATTCCCCCACCAGAGCAAATAGTCTCTCTATTGAATCCTTTTAACATTTTAAACACCTCGATCAGATCAACCCTCAATCTTCTGCACTGAAGGGAATACAAGAGGATTTCAAGGATGACAGTATCAATCCAAAGGACCTTTGTTGCTGTATGGCAGAGCTTCTGGGCTGCATCAGTAATCACAACACACTCGATGTGGCTGATATAGTAATAAACAGCCTTTAATAACAATCTACACATTAACATCTCCTTTGAACTTTCTACTGAATTGTGATGGTGAAGCACCGATAAAACAATGATGTTAAGATCTCATGTACCTCAGACATTTGCTTGTTAATTAAGTTTCACACTGCCCAGGGATATTTTAACAGTAACCCGAGAATATTTTTATTATTAAAATGCATACAATTATATTAAGAAGCACAGTGGGATGGATCAAAGAGTGGTATTTCCAAATCTTACATTTTCATCAACTTACTGATTTAATTTTTTTTTATTATTCATTCATGGGATGTGGGTGTCGGCCAGCATTTATTGCCCATCCCTAATTGCCCTTGAGAAGGCGATGGGGGAGCCACCTTCTTGAACCACTGCAGTCTGTGTGGTGAAGGTACCCCCACAGTGCTGCTGGGGAGGGAATTCCAGGATTTTGACCCAGCGACGATGAAGGAACAGCGATATATTTCCAAGTCAGGATGGTGTGTAACTTGGAGGGGAACTTAAGGTGATGGTGTTTCCCATACGCCTGCTGCTCTTGTCCATGTAGGTGGTAGAGGTCGCGTGTTTGGGAGGTGCTGCCGAAAAAGCCTTGGCGAGTTGCTGAAGTGCATCTTGTAGATGGTACACACTGCAGCCACGGTGCGCCGGTGGTGGAGGGAGTGAATGTTTAAGGTGGTGGATGAGGTGCCAATCAAGCGGGCTGCTTTGTCCTGGGTGGTGTCGAGCTTCTTGAGTGGTGTTGCGGCTGCACTCATCCAGGCAAGGGGCGAGTATTCCATCACACCCCTGACTTGTGCCTTGTAGCTGGTGGAAGAGCTTTGGGGAGTAAGGAGGTGAGACACTCGTCGCAAAATACTCAGCCTCTGATATGCTCTTGTTGCTTTAGTATTTATGTGGCTGTTCCAGTTAAGTTTCTGGTCAGTGGTTACCCCCAGGATGTTGATGGTGGGGGATTCGGCGATGGTAATACCGTTGAATGTCAAGGGGCGGTGGTTAGACTCTCGCTTGTTGGATATAGTCATTGCCTGGCCCTTGTGTGGCACGAATGTTACTTGCCACTTATCAGCCCAAGTCTGAATGTCATCCAGCTCTTGCTGCATGCGGGCATGGACTGCTTCATTATCTGAGGAGTTGCGAATGGAACTGAATCATCAGCGAGCATCCCCACTTCTGATCTTATGATGGAGGGAAGGTCATTGATGAAACAGCTGAAGATGGTTGGGCCTAGGACACTGCCCTGAGGAACTCCTGCAGCGATGTCCTGGGGCTGAGATGATTGGCCTCCGACAATCACAACCTCCGTTTGTGGTAGGTATGACTCCAGCCAGTGGAGAGTTTTCCCTCTGATTCCCATTGTCTTCAATTTTACTAGGGCTCCTTGATGCCACACTCGGTCAAATGCTGCCTTGCTGTCAAGGGCAGTCGCTCTCACCTCACCTCTGGAATTCAGCTCTTTTTTTCCATGTTTGGACAATGAGGTCTGGAACCAAGTGGTTCTGGTGGAACCCAACCTGAGCATCGGTGAGCAGATTATTGGTGAGTAAGTGCCACTTGATAGCACTGTCGACGACACCTTCCATCACTTTGCTGATGATTGAGAGTAGACTGATGGGGCGGTAATTGTCCGGATTGGATTTGTCCTGCTTTTTGCTGACAGGACATACCTGGGCAGTTTTCCACATTGTCTGGTAGATACCAGTGTTGTAGCTGTACTGGAGCAGCTTGGCTAGAGGCACGGCTAGTTCTGGAGCACAAGTCTTCAGCACGACAGCTGGGATGTTGTCGGGGCCCCGACAACATTTATTGATATAAAATTGCCCTCTGCCTTTTGAACTTGATCTGCAAGTTGAAGCATTTTGGTATTTTACATTTGTTAGCAAAGTGCACAATTGTGAAACAAGCAGAATGATTAGAGTTCTCCTGGACTTTGTCTCTATTTCTTCAATTTTGTATTCCTTTCCTTGGCTTAAGCTAACATTTCTTGATCTAACACCCATAATCCTGAAACTGCGGAAGGAACCAAGCATAGTGATTGCCTTAAAAAGACAGATTAATGTCTTGCCTGATTGAGGTAAGTAATATATATAATGTGGAAAGAGTGAGCACAATGGGCTTTTCTTCTTTCAAGCTTTCTTATAATCTCTATTTAATATATCATCATTAAATCTTGGTAATGGTCTTTAAAATCGACCTTGACCCTTGACTTACACTTTGAGACATTTCTGAGAGATGTAATAAGTCATTATATAAACTCAAGTCTTTCTTTTCTTTCAATAACACTGTTGGCTGTCCTGCCAGCAGGTAAGATCTCGCCACAATACTTTTTCTGCGACCTTTATTCAACCTGAGCTTTGTCCCTTTCAAACTGAAATAAATTCTGATAGTTCAAGTTAACCTATGCAGCACTGCTACTGAACTATCAGACTGACTGTTCAGTGGGAGTACATGGAATACGCTGACCTCACGTTTGCAGTACACCAATCTTTTATTCATTTGGACCAGTTGAAAAATCACTACGGCAGAAAGCACGAGCCAGTCAGGGTTTCTTTTCCCTGTTCAAAATCCCCAAGGAGAATAGAAAAGCCAACATCAGAGAATATCATCTGAGCGTGTGATTTTTCTGTGAGGGATCTACTGACCTCCTTCAAGGAACAGTGAACTTCTGCTTACTTAGCCTGTGACAAAATACATAACATTACTTCACAGCATATTAGTGATTGTCTCATCCATGAACTGTATCACTTCATGACTCAGTACAGTTCAACTACAGGCCTGACAGAGTGGAGTCCCTGAGTATTGAGTGTTCCTCTGTTAAATAGACTTGTCGAACTGGCTATAGGGTTGCCACCTACCTGGTTTTACACCCGCACAGTTGCTTTTTTTTTTGGAAAAATAATTGACCCTGGTTGTGGTTGAAAGTTCCACCATCAATGCAGCAGCTGAAATTGATATGTCCTGCGTGAACACTCAATAACTGATTCGACCTGGTAGACTGAAAAGCATCGACAAAATCTTTATGATAAAAGTACATTTATTATTATACTTCTGTGGTATATTTGAAGTTTCATTTGTGGTGTCCTGCACAGGTGAGTATAGGGAAGATCAGGAGTGTCCAAGCTTAATCGTGGGGGGGGGGGGGGGGGGGGGGGGTCCGGTCATGTCATGTCGTGGTTATGATACTGGACTAGTAATCCAGAGGCCTGGACTAAAAATGCAGAGAAAGTGAATTGAAATCCCACTGTGGCAGTTAGAGAATTGAATTCAGTTTTATACTAGAAAAGGAAAAATTGCAGGGCTATGGGGAAAGAGCAGGGGAGTGGGACTAATTGGATAATTCACAATAGGCCTCGTGGACTCCTTCTGTGCTGCATGGTTCTATGAATCGTTCTGCTGGGCAGCCTCGGTGCACACCAAGGAACTTTATGGCCCTCATCTAAAATTTAAATTCATGTTCCCATTGATTTGCATCTCTCAATGTACCAGCAGATCCTGATGTCTGATTTAGTATCAATGAACAAATCATTAAGTAGCAATTATCTTTTCTTCTTTGCACAATGAAAGTGTCCTGACACATTTGTCAACAGGGAGTGTTATATAAATGCAATTTATTGAAATAAAAAGTGCAAATAGAGCTGAGTTGCCTGGGCTTCATGGGTTTCCAGGGCTGCAGGCCATGCACAGCTCACTGGTCATAATTTGTACACCCAGGTGTACAAGTTACCCAAACCAATTAGGGTCTGGGGAGATCTTTGTAACAATAAAGATGTTTAAAGCTGGATATACAGAAAGACAGTAGCAGTATTTCCAAAATGAGGCCAACATTATGGTACCATTTAATCATGCCAAAAAAATTCATCTCAAATGAATGGTTACTAAAAGCTTGATATGTTACTGATTGGGATTTTTAAAATATAAATCTCTGGGATGTGGGCGTCGCTGGCAAGGCCAGCATTTATTGCCCATCCCTATTTGTTAGATCCAACAGGCAGCAATATTCTGGTCAATAGCAATCTTGTGTGCAAAATGTCTGACTTTGCGATGTCGGCAATACGATCCAGGAGAACCAGCCTGTACATGTCGTGCAAAGGACAGTGATAAAAATATTTCTTTATTAAACTGGAAGGAGTGAGAGCTTTCATTTTAGTGAGTTAAGGCACTACATTCTGTGTCATTCTATTTGGTCAGAAAAAAAAAAAATAATATCTAGGGATGGGCAATAAATGCTGGCCTTGTCAGCGATGCCCACATCCCATGAACAAATAAATAAAAAAATTCACACAATGGGGGGGGGGCACTTTTATCCCGCAAAAACGGGGTGGGTTTGAGTCGGGTGAGATGTAAAAATGTTAAAAATATCAAACCCAAATCCAACCCGCCTCGAGCCCGCCCACTTCCCGTTTTAATGGAGACGGGACAAGGGGCAGGCGACCAACCTGCTCCCAGGAGGTGGTATTATAATCAGGCTGCGTGCCTCAGAATTAATCAACATTTTTAATTTAACCATGTCTGGTCGGGTTTCCCGGACCTCGGGGAGCGCGGCAGCTAAAGGGAGGCAAGGACTTCTGGATCCAGCAGGCAAGTGTCTTTCCACTTACCTGCTGGATCCAGCGTACCTGCTTCGGCTCCCCCCCCCACCTCCTCACCGGATCGGACACCCCCCCCATAGCCATGATCGCCACCCCACCCCCACCTACAAGAAAGCTAACCTGTTAAATGCCTATGAGGCCTGGTCAGTATTAGGATTGATAGAGGTGTTCAAAATCATGAGGGGTCTGGACAGAGTAGATAGAAGGAAACTGTTCCCATTGGCAGAGGGGTCGAGAACCAGAGGATGCAAATTTAAGGTGATTGGCAAAAGAACCAAAGGTGACGTAAGAAAAAACTTTTTTACTCAGCGAGTGGTTAAGATCTGGAATGCACTGCCTGAAAGGGTGGTGGAGGCAGATTCAATCACGGCTTTCAAAAGGGAGTTGGCTAAGTATCTGAAAGAAAGAAATTTGCAGGGCTACGGGGAAAGGGCGGGGGTTTGGGACTAGCTGAAGTGCTCTTGCAGAGAGCCGGCACGGGTTCGATGGGCCGAATGGCTGCCTTCCGTGCTGTAACCATTCTATTATTCTATGATTTTATTTGATAGCTTTTAGAAAACACATGGTCATTCAATGGAAGAGTACATCATGGACATTAACAAATTGTACAAAAAGTTGACAAAGTTCAGTTTGGGAATCCTGGATCGATACTAACATTTAAATTACTAGATTGTGCTAAGGTGTCTCCTATGGATGGACAACTAGTTCTAACTGGCGTCCATTTCTTGGAAAAGGAGACTCTGTTGGATCAGGTGTCTGCTGCCTCAAAAAAATTCCTGGGGAAAGAGTCATTCCCTTCAGCCTTAACGGAACAAATGAGGCATTCTGCTGTGACATAAAGAATAGATGGTTACCAGGTTTCGAAATATCCCAGATACCGGATGCAGGTGTCACTGTAAGGGAAGGATTAAAGTCAGACAGAATGGTGAGGAAAGCACGTACAGCAAATCCGGTTATATCAACAGAAGACGAAATTGGGAAAGTAATAATGGGTGAATGAATTCCAGGAATGCCCAAGGAAAAGTCAATAGATGCTTTAGATGTGACTCTAAGTATCATTATGCGGCGAATTGCCCAGAGCGAAGACGCAGGGTCTTTGAAGTGACACGTGAAGAAAGTAGTTCTGAGGAAGAAGATGAAGATAATGATAAATATGAACAGATTAAACTGGTCACAAGGAGTTTTAATCCTGTGATGAATGTATTAGCTGCAGACTCCTTTAATTGTGCGGTATTAGCGCATGTACTTCAACTGTATGCGTGGTAGATTGGTTAAAATGCTATCTTGATTCACTAAGTAGTGATGATTGACGCAAAGTTAAGGAATATAAAAGTACTATATGCTTTAGGTTTGGTGATGAAAACAGCTTTCGGTCACTCAAGAGAGTGGTAATCCATGTAAAATAGCTGGAATAAGCCATTTTACAAGTTCGGATGTAGTCTCCAGTGAGATACCTATGCTTTTGAGAGAAACTTCTGCGAAAAATGCACAAATGAAACCTGACATGGAACATGATACATACATAGATACATAGATACATAGAAGATAGGAGCAGGAGTAGGCCATCCGGCCCTTCGAGCCTGCTCCGCCATTTAATGAGATCATGGCTGATCCTCCAATTCAGTATCCCGTCCCCGCCTTCTCTCCGTAACCCTTAACCCCTTTTGCCTGTAGAAATATATCTAATTCCCTCTTAAATATATTTAATGAGCTGGCGTACACTGCCCTCTGTGGCAATGAGTTCCACAGGTTCACCACCCTCTGAGTGAAGAAATTCCCCCTCATTTCTGTCCTAAATGGTTTAGCCCTTATCCTTAAATTATGTCCTCTAGTTCTGTTCTCACCCGCCAAGGGAAACATCCCTTCTGCATCTAGTCTGTCTAGACCTGTCAGAATTTTATACACTTCTATGAGGTCCCCTCTCAATCTTCTAAACTCCAGTGTGTACATCCCTAAACTACATAGTCTCTCCTCATAGGTCAATCCCGCCATTCCTGGTATCAGCCTGGTGAATCGCCGCTGCACCCCCTCCATGGCAAGAACATCTTTCCTCAGATGAGGCGACCAAAACTGTACACAGTACTCGAGGTGTGGTCTCACCAGTGCCCTGTACAGCTGCAGCAAGGTATCCCTGTTCCTGTATTCCAACCCTTTTGCTATGAAGGCCAGCATACCGTTTGCCTTCTTGATCGCCTGTTGCACCTGCATGCTCGCCTTCAGTGACTGGTGTACAAGAACACCCAGGTCTCTCTGTACTTCCCCCTCTCCCAATTTATTGCCATTTAAATAATAATTTGCCCTCCCGTTCCTGCACCCAAGGTGGATAACTTCGCACTTGTCCACATTATAGTGCATCTGCCATTTATCCGCCCAATCACCCAGTCTGTCCAAATCGCTCTGGAGCTTCCTGGTCTCCTCCTCTGAGCCCACCCCCCCTCCTAGTTTAGTGTCGTCTGCAAATTTGGAAATGCTGCATCCGACTCCCTGATCCAGGTCATTAATGTAAATTGTGAACAGCTGGGGACCCAGGACAGATCCCTGTGGTACCCCACTTGTTACTGCCTGCCATTCAGAAAATGAGCCGTTTATTCCAACTCTCTGTTTTCTATCTGACAGCCAGTTCTCTATCCACGTCAATACTT
The DNA here is from genome assembly GCA_030390025.1 of Squalus acanthias. Classification (NCBI taxonomy): domain Eukaryota; kingdom Metazoa; phylum Chordata; class Chondrichthyes; order Squaliformes; family Squalidae; genus Squalus; species Squalus acanthias. The sequence continues at coordinate 20,076,211 of CM059432.1, read as the reverse complement.
TCCCCTTTATCCCATGAGCTTCAATTTTCCCTGCTAATCTTTTATGTGGGACCTTATCGAAGGCCTTTTGGAAGTCCAGGTACACCACATCTACTGGCTCTCCCCCATCTATTTTACCAGTTACTCCCTCAAAAAATTCCAATAGATTAGTCAAGCACGATTTACCCTTTGTAAATCCATGTTGACTCTGTCCTATCCTGTCCCCATTTGCTAAGTGCTCCGCTATTTCATCCTTAATGATGGACTCCAGCATTTTGCCCACAACTGATGTAAGGCTTACAGGTCTGTAATTACCTGCTTTTTCCCTACTCCCCTTTTTGAATAGTGGGGTAACGTTAGCTACCCTCCAATCCATGGGCACTGTTCCCGAGTCTAATGAATTCTGAAAAATCATACTTAGTGCATCCGCAATTATTTTTGGGAAATTGATTGATCTGCAGTTTACCCAGTTAGTGTATCCCCTTAACAAAACATGATGTTTCTCATCAGAGGGTTAGGCAAATATTAACGGCAATAAGGATAAGAGAGAAAAAAAACAAATTGTCTTAAAGTTACATAGACAATTTGCCCACCAATTTGCTCACCAATTTGTCAACGTTTAAAAATCCTGCTAAAAGATGCAGGTGTAGTTGATGAGTATACAAGGCTCATAGAAGAGATAAGTAAGAACTGTGAAATCTGTAAGAAGTATGGATGGACGCCCCCACGTTCTATTGTAAGTCTTCCATTGGCACGTGACTTTAACAAGGTAGTTGCCATGGATCTAAAGGTATGGGACAAAGACGGAAATGTTTTCATCTTACATTTTATTGACCTGGCTACGAGCTGTGGCCTTGTACTGAAGGCCTACCCACCCGCCAGCCAGCAGCCTCTCAATCTGGCTGGCTGTGGCCGGGAAACAAAGACAAAAAATGTTAATCAGGTCCTGCAGTTAAATTCGGCAGGACTTGAGGGAAACACGCTCTTCCAGGTTTTCTGACCTCGAAGCAATGCTCCCTGCCCGCCTCCGAGCCAATATCGGGGCCAATGAATTACTTTATGAGTGTTGTGATTGTTGGTTCACAAAGCAAACCAACACTCTGTGCTATCAATGAGAGAAATTCCCAGTGAATTTATTTTTTTTCGGGTGGTATTGGTTGAGGGAGCAGTGTTGTCCAGGACACTGAGAACTCTCTCGGCACTTTTTCAAATAATGCCATGGGATTTGTAATGTCCATGTAAACAAGCAGATTGGATCTTGGTTAAACATTTCATCCGAAGAATCAGATGACTGTGAAATACAATTACAAAATAAAATTGATCAACCTATTTTTCGTTGTAACTTTCAGTTTTTTAATATAAAGGTCTTAATTATTAATGTTTTGCAGTTTGAACGTGTTTCAGTTTACTGTTCAATATTCACTTTTGCTTTTAATGATGGATATTCGTGCAGTATTTGTGTGTTTAAAAACCACTAGAAAAGTATTTTTTAAGTGTATGCAAAATGTTACTCTCTATGCTGAGGTAGGGCCTGACATCCTCTTCCTGAACCCCACCTACCTTTAGGCATGTTTTTTCTCCATTGCAGAGGATGCAACCTCAACTGCAGTGGTTAATTGTAATTGTACCATGCCGTGTGATCGAATCTGTTTATAAAATTACAGTCTGCGACCAAAGATGTGACAAGAAACATTTAGACTGGCACCAAACTGGTTGAAATGGTGAGACTGTCTCCGAGCAGCAGACTCATTAAGAATGAACAGCCATATCTTTACACCTTTAGATAACTGAATTCAGTTCTGATCACCTCTCCATCAGTTCAAACATTAACTCTTCTCCCCCTACAACTCTTTTATGATGATGCTCTTCTTCCACTGCACCCCTTTCAAGGTGGTACTCTTTCCTTCCTCACAGAGTTCATGAAACTCTTTCCCTCCACCCACCCCTCAGTTCGTGCTGGCACTCTCACTCTCTCTCTCTACACTTTCTGTTAATGTGAAAGGATTATTACTAGTCCTAGCCCTTTTCGGGCTACCCCGGATCAGGCGTATTCCCCAGACGTTCACCTTCAACTAAAGTTAGAGGTAGCCGGATCCTAAAGACACTTAATTGGGTCTAAAGGTCCAGACTATCTCTCCCTAAGGGAAAGGAACAGCCTGAAGATGTTACCGTCCTCCAGATAGCACTTTTAATAAGTTTAGCTAGACTGTAACCTTCCGGATATTATGAGGGTCCGGAAAACTCTTCCAGAATTTTGCAACTCCTCACCACAGAGTGTACAGAGATCGAGTTCGCGAGTTTGATACAGAAGTACTATGTGAGACAATGCTAAAAAAAATATAGATTTATTAAAGAACCGACATGTAGTTTACAGCTGGTGATTCAATCGCAACTTTAACAATTCCAAAAACAAAAAGCTTACAATTCTTATCATCAGAGATCCTTATTCTCAAATCTTAACTTCGTTACATTTTTACATTTCTTAGTCTATTCCAGAATATCCACCAAAATCAAATACCTTTGATACCCGAGTCTTAAAGAGTTGAAAACTTACAGAGCTTGCCTCTGAAGTCTGAGAACCGCTTTGCCCCTTCCAGCGAATTCTGTCTTCCTATTTGAAAATCCAATCTTTATACTCTTTCTCAGTGGTATATCCTTTGAAATTTTCTGCTGATGTAAGCTCATTATCTCTAGTCATTTTTCTGTTGACCCCTTCTATTACAATTAGTTCAGCTTGTAGCATTCAGAATTATGTCTGCTGTGTAGGTGTTTGAAGCTTATCATAAAAACAATATGGAGCAGATGTATCTATTTGATGTAATTCTTATCAAAGTCTCCTGTTCAATTCTTAAGTCACCTTAGCTGGTTGTATTACAGACTTTGTGTCTCCTAGGTGTTCCAAGTTCAACACAAAAACAATGTGATGGCTGTTGCATCTATTGATGTCATATTTATGAAAGTCTTCTGTTTGTATCTTTTTACAACATGTAAATTAAAAACACTTCAACTGGGTACACCATTGTCCCCCTAGCCACCTCAACTGGTTGGACCACAGACTTGTGTCTCCTGTTTCATTTGATGTCATATTTACAAAGGCATATGTTTCTTTAATTTATGTGATTCATTTCAAAGTGTTGGTTTATGTCACCTAAACAGGGTATGGCTATTGTGCTCTTTCCAAAACTTCAGACTTTCTGGAAGCTCTGACCCTCTGCTTCAATGAGGCTATTGTTTCAGTGTCAACAACTTATCTTATCTCGAAAGCCTATATTCTGTTTACAGCTTTTCCTTGTTGAGGCTTCCAGATTTTCAAACCTAGTTTGTCATGTTTAATAAAGTCAGAATTCTTTTATAGGATGGTGTATTTTTCTGAAATATGGCATATTCCTTCACAAATGTTGGCACTTTTCTTCCCTGGAAGAACTGTTCTCAGCTTTTCCCCTCTTCTCCCCCAAGCCCATTCCCTCTCCTCTTCATTACCATCCATTCTCTCCTTCCCTCTATTACCATCCGTGTATCTCTCCTCTTCATCATCATCCATTTCCTCTTCGCTTCATCTTCCCCCTTCCCTATCTCCGTTATTGCCATCAATTTTCTCCTTTCACTGCCATCTGCTCTGCCTTTCAATGTTACAAATCCCATTCTTTTACTGGCATCCATTCTCCCCTTCCCCTCCTCTTTCACTGCCATCCATTCTGCTTCCTCTCCACCATTTATTCTTCCTCCTCCCTTCCCTTGTGCTATCCATTCTGCACCTCTCCCCTTGCATTCTCATCATCATCTATTATCCTCCGTCCTTGTCATCCATTCCCCCTCACTTTGCCATCCATTCACCCCTTGCTCTTTCCCTCATTTTGCCATTCTGCCACCCCCCCCCCCCCCTTCCCTTGCCATCCATTTCTCCCCTTGCCTGCTCCTATCTGACTCCAGTGGCTGATGCACCAGACAGGTCTTGCTCCTCCTCACAACACTGCTCCAGTGCTAATAGCCCAGATTGCTGTTTCTGTAAACTTTTAAGTGGGAATTTCCGTTTTTGTGAGACATCTCACTATAGAGAGGCAGTAATGCCAGGAGCATGCTGAGAGGAGGAGTGGAATCTGCCTGGTACATTAACTGCAGGGCTTAGGTGCGAGCAGGACTGGGGGCAGAAAAGGTGGGGGAAAGGTAGGGTCCTGGAACAAATTATTTATCAGCAAACGCTGAGCCAGTTAGCCACCATCAAAACATTGACCATCACCATTTCATGCTGACAGTTGCCATGTATATAAATTAGTTGAGGCAAAAACGCATTTTGAATCAGTTGGAAATTCTGATGGGGGTAATTGCATGTTGCTATGAAAAGATTAGCAAGATGGGCTGAATGCCCTCCCTTATCTATGCTTATCTTTGTGATCTTTAATGTCAGATTATCACTTAGAGTGGTGTGGCGCTCCTAATTTAAAAATTGCACAGATAATATTCCAGCAGTATTATAAAGGCCAGAAAGCCCAATGTATGATCTTGTACACTGCTTCTCAAGCTGCAGTTTTATCTCCCAGCCAGTGGACCTTTTTACCCCACATCTTAACTATGAGAGGGGATCTCATTGAAGCATACAAAATTATTACAGGACTTGATAAGGCGGATGCTGGGAGAATGTTTCCCTTGGCTGGGGAGTCTAGAACCAGGGGCCACAACCTCAGGATAAAGGGTAGGCCATTCAGGACTGAGATGAGAAGAAATGTCTTCACACAGAGGGTGGTGAATCTTTGGAATCTGTGGAGGCTCAGTCATTGGGTATATTCAAAACAGAAGTCGATAGATTTCTGACTAGTAAAGGCATCAAGGGATATGGCGATAAGGCCGGTGAATGGAATTGAGGCAGAAGATCAGCCATGATCTCATTGAATGGCGGAGCAAGCTCGAAGGGCCGAATGGCTTACTCCTGCTCCTATTTCTTATGTTCTTATGTTAAAATCAAGACTCATTGCACCATCTCCTACTCTATCTCAATCCTTTCCAGAACCTCAAAGTTATGAAACTGCTTTTTTCCCTTCACAATGGACTATTGCCCTTGACCCATTGCCTTGGTTTCTTAATGAAAAAAATCAGTCTGACCACAGATGCTACTCATTACTACAATCGCCCTACTCTCCTGTTACCTCAGCAGCAAAAGTATCTATATAAGAACATAAGAAATAGAAGCAGGAGTAGGCCATTCGGCCTTTCAAGCCTGCTCTGCCATTCAATAAGATCATGGCTGATCTTCTACCTCAACTCCATCTTCCCGCACTATCCCCATATCCCTTGATTCCCTTAGTATCCAAAAATCTATCAATCTCTGTCTTGAAAATACTAAATGACTGAGCATCCACAACTCTCTGGGGTAGAGAATTCCAAAGATTCACAACCCTTTGGGCGATGAAATTTCTCCTCATTTCAGTCCTATATGGTCGACCCCTTATTCTGAGATGCTGACCCCCTAGTTCTAGACTCCCCAGTCAAGGGAAACATCCTCCCTGCATCTACCCTGTCAAGCTCCTTAAGAATTTTATGTTTCAATGAGATCAGCTCTCATTCTTCTAAACTCTAGAGAATATAGGCCTAGCCGACTCAATCTCTCCTCACAGGACAATCCTCTCATCCCAGGAATCAGTCCAGTGAACATTTGTTGCACTTCCTTAGGTCAGGAGACCAAAACTGTACACAATACTCCAGGTGTGGTCTCACCAAAGTCCTATAGAATTGTAGTAAGACTTCTTTACTCTTATACACTAATCCTTTGTAATAAAGGCTAACATACCATTTGCTTTCCTAATTGCTTGCTGTAACTGCATGTTAACTTTCTGTGATTCATGTACAAGGACACCCAGGTCCCTCTGAATACCAACATTTCCCAGTCTCTCACCATTTAAAAAATATTCTGCTTTTTTATTTTTCCTACCAAAGTGAATAACTTCACACTTCTCCACATTATATTCCATCTGCCATGTCATTGCCCAATCGCTTAACCTGTCTAAATTCCTTTGCAGCTTCCTTGCATCCTCTTTACAGCTTACTTTCCCACCTAACTTTGTATCATCAGCAAACTTGGATACATTACTCTCGGTCCCCTCATCTAATCATTGATATAGATTGTAAATAGCCGAGGCCCAAGCACTGATCCTTGCAGCACCCATATGTCTCCCATTTCTGCCTGTTCTTCTTGTTACTCCTACTGCTGCAGTCTTCAATTACAATTCTCCCTCTGCAGTCCCTGGTCTCCTTGTTACCACAACTGCAGAGTGTGTAAGAGTGACTCCCCAGTGCTGTGCTTCCAGCAGGAAGCCCCATTCGCAGGGAGCATCGGAAAGAGAATAGTGCTACGACCTGTGTTCCCAATGAGTCGGCTTCCCTGCTGGGAGTGTGGGATCATGAAATCATTCCCTTCCATTCATTTCTTGTGACAAGTTCCTGCCACGTGTCAGCAGCCTAATCTATGTGCGCTAACTGAGAAAGATCTTAAGTTAACATTCCTCAAGGAGAGAATCACAGCTACTGGGAGCTCAAGTGCCTATTCTCTAATTAGAATCATCATGGATTTAGTACTTTGACCTCTCGCTACAGTGTTCCACAGTTCAGTTTCAGGAACATCTAATGTTGTTTAATACCTTTGGCAGCTTCGTTTTCTTTCAGTCCCTGTTGATTTTACTCAAGTACCAAAGTGCCACAAGGCTATTCGATGTGTTGCTTACAGTACATTTTGTATGACTTAATTTTGTGTTGTAACTTTCAGTTCTTTTTTAATATAAACGTCTTAATTATCAATAATGGTAAAATAAGCAAATAACTGGGATTTATCTTTAAATAACATTTCCAATGATGGCTGAGCTAGTCAAGACATTGAGCCACATAGAGCAGGAATGTCTCAGGTTTGATTCCCCAGTCTGAACTGAGTTAGCTTATCTCAGCTCGGGTGCTGCGACTGGCCTCAGTGTCCCTGAGTTGGGAAAGGAAAATCAGTCACTTCCAATGTGCCTCGTAACCCCGAAGTTTGTTTGTTTGAATATAGCTGAGATACCATCCCGTCCGACAGTTGAATAGTCTATCAATATTCAATGTCTAGGCTCAAACATCACCACTTGTGACCAGCGCCTGTGGAACTATACCCGACCAATGAATCAGTATCTTCTGTAGTCCAGGTAGCTGTGGGAGTCAGTGGATGTTGGTCGATAGCCTATTCCCAGAAATGGAGACAGACTCTTCCCTTCCCTTCCTCGACTTCTCTGTCTCCATTTCTGGGGATAGGCTATCAACCAACATCCACTAGAAGCCCACTGACTCCACAGCTACCTGGACTACACTTCCTCCCACCCCGCCTCCTGTAAGGACTCTATTCCATTCTCCCAGTTTTTCCGTCTCCGCCGCATTTGATCTGACGATGCCACCTTCCATACTAGTCTTTTTTGCTCAACGGAGGATTCCCCTCTACCGTGGTTGACATGGCCCTCGACCGTGTCCGTTCCATTTTCCCACACTTCTGCTCTCACCCCTTCCCCTCCTTCCCAGAACCACGATAGGGTTCCCCTTGTCCTCACCTTTCACCCCACCAGCCTCCACATTCAACAGATCATCCTCCGCCATTTCCGCCACCTCCAGCGTGATCCCACCACCAAACACATCTTCCCCTCCCCCCCTTTCAGCATTCCGAAGGGACCGCTCCCTCCATGACACCCATCCACTCCTCTATCACCCCCAACACCCCTTCCCCTTCGCCCGGCACCTTCCCATGCAAGCGCAGGAGATGCAACACCAGCCCTTTTACCTCCTCCCTTCCCACTGTCCAAGGCCCCAAACACTCCTTCCAGGTGAAACAGCGATTTACTTGTTGTATTTACAATTTAGTGTACTGTATTCGCTGCTCACGATGCGGTCTCCTCTACATTGGGGAGACCAAATGCAGATTGGGTGGCTGCTTTGCGGAACACCACCATTCAGTCTGCAAGCGTGACCCCGAGCTTCCGGTCGCCTGTCACTTTAATTCTCCCCTCCATTCCCACTCTGACCTCTCCGTCCTCGGCCTCTTACACTGTTCCAATGAAGCTCAACGTAAGCTCGAGGAACAGCACCTCATTTTTCTATTAGGCACTTTACAGCCTTCTGGACTTAATATCGAGTTCAACAATTTCAGACTATAAATTGGCCCCTGTATTTCTTTCTTTATTTTTTTCCTCTTGTTTCCTCACATGGTTGCTGTTAATGTTGTTGCCATCATCATTCACACCTCATCTACCTAGAGCCATCTTTTGTTTCTTAACTTGTCCCATTACCATCTCCTTTTGCCTTGCACCATCATCCCTTTTGTCTCTTAATCTCTCCTGCCTTCCATCCTATCACAGACCTTCCCTTTGTTCTTTCCTCCCCTCCTCCCTGCCCCTGCTTAAAAATTTCTGTTCCCTAACCTTTTCCAGTTCTGACGAAGGGTTCGACTCGAAACATTAACTCTGTTTCTCTCTCCTCGATGCTGCCTGACCTGCTGAGTGTTTCCCTCACTTTCTGTTGTTATTTCAGATTTCCAGCATCCGTAGTATTTTGCTTTTGTATTAGTAATCCAGAGACCTGGCCTAATGATCCGGAGATATGAGTTCAAATCCCACAGCTGCCGTTAATTAAATAAATCTGGAATAAAAAGCTAGTATCAGTAATGGTGACCATAAAACTATCGGATTGTCATAAAAACCCATCTGGTTCACTAATGTCCTTTAGGGAAGGAAATCTGCCGCCCTTACCCGGTCTGACCCATATGTGACCTATACCCAGACCCACAGCAGTGTGGTTGACTCTTAACTGCCCCCTGAAATGGCCTAGCAAGCCACTCAGTTGTATCAAAACCGCTAGGAAAAACTTCAGCGGTTTAAGAAGGCGATTCACCACCACCTTCTCAAGGGTAATTAGGGATGGGCAATAAATGCTCAGTGACTGAATAAAAAACACAGGAACTGAGCAATGCAGATCAGGAGGCTTTGGTCCCCAATGTTTTTGTAATTTGTTCTTGGAATATGGAAAAGGCTGGCCAAGGCAGCATTTATAACCCATCTCTAGTTGCTCTGAAGTAGCGAATATTTGTACAACTGGCTTGTTAGAGGACATTAAGAGTCAACCACATAATGTAGGCTTGAGTCAGGGCCGATACGGAGAGCAGGTTCCGTTTCTTGAAGAGGATTAGTAAACCAGTTGGACTTTACAGCAGTTTTCATGGTCAATTTTTCCTGGAGCTGTCCCACAAACTAACAGATATAATGAGATTTGATCACACGACCTTTGGGTTGCAAGTCCAGTACCATAACTCTTGTCCCAGGCTTCATGTTGTTCATATTATTCATTAATAATTGGGAGGAGAGAATACCAAATTTGTTGACGCAAAGCTGTGTGGTTAAAAGACCAATACAAGAGAGATAAGAGGATAGCAACCCAAGATATCTGGATAATTAATGAATGGATGGAAAGACAAATTAATAAGATTTTCAATTTACAGTGGAGGAATGTAAAGTAATGTGGAAATCCATTGGCAAAATGAAAAAAGGTAAACAATTCAGCAATGTCTAGTGATAGTCCATGAAAATATCCAATTGATACAATATTCCTTGCAGCAAAGCTAATCAAGTATTGGGATGCATCTGGAACGTGCTTGATTATAAACTTTTTAAATGTATAACTCAATTGGTATGACCACCTTTGAATTGCTGTGTTCAATTGTGAGCATTTTGCCTTCAGAAGTACATTGCCGCATTGGCAAAGGTTCAGAGAAGAGTGAAAAAGATTATTTCCGGACTTTAAACACTAAGTTGTGAAGATAGGCTGGCTGAATTAAATTTGTTCTCATTGGAGAAAATAAGATTGAGAGGGACGTGATCCAGATCTTTAAATTGCTGAGAGGCATGGATAATGTAGATGTAAGCAGGTTATTTAAGTTAAACTGTGATTGCAGAATGAGAGGACATGAGCACAAAATTGGCATGCCTCAAACAAGACTAGAGATTAGAAGCAAAGTATTTTTTACTACTTAGAATAATGTACATATGGAGCAGAGTCCCATCAAATGTAGCTAATGCTACATTAATTAAATTCTTCAGAAAGTAACTAGACAAAATATCTGGTTATGAAAGGGACTTAAGGTTACATGAGTAAGGATAGTTGAACTCCTGTTATTCACAGGCAGTCTGTGACCTGGAGCACAATAGTGGTGTTTAGTTGCTAAGCTGGAGATTTATTTAACTTGCCCTGTCTCATTAAGGCCACTGCTCAACTGTACATTGTGGAAAAGTTGCATAAGTGGATGAACCTCCAAGTCACATTGATGTCACTGAGGAACATTTCTCGAGATTACTTGCAAGTCCCTGGCTCCAACCCCTTGGTGGAGTGTAGACAGGTTGTTAAGGCCAAATGACCCAGCAAGAAATGACTTCTTTTCAGATTCAGGGGGAAAAATATTCAGAAGGCTTGCCATCGTTCTCTGTATTCCCAGTGCTAATAAACAGTGAACCCTATTTCTCTTGAGGTCCAGTAGGTTAATTTTATAACTTGGGACCCATATTCCCTCCCTATGTTTCCTGTTGTGTTGTGTTCCCATCCCTTTTGTGCTCTTTCCCCTAGCCCCCTCCTAACCATTCCTGCCATGTGTGCCTCAAGGCCCTTTCCTCCTGTGCTCCTGCTAGCCCTTCATAGGAACATAGGAACAGGAGTAGGCCATTCAGCCCCTCAAGCCTGCTCTGCCATTCAGTCAGATCATGGCTGATCTGTACCTCAACTCTTTTTTACCCGCCTTTGTTCCATTTCCCTGGATACCCTAACCTAACAAAAACGTATTGATCTCCATCTTGAAAGCTTCAATTGACCCAACATCCACAGCCTTTTGGGGCAGAGAGAACCAGATTTCTAATGCCCTTTGTGTGAAGAAGTGCTTCTTGATTTCACTCCTAAATGGCCTGGCTAGAGGAATAATTTCTCTTTATCTACCCCATCGAATACTTTTAATCATTTAAATACCTCAATTAGGCCACCCCTCAACCTTTTAAACCTTTTAAACCTTTTCAAGGGGAGTGCAAGCCAGGTTTATGCAACCCACACTCATAATTTACCCTTTAAGCCCTGCTATCATTCTGGTGAAAATCAAGCTGTACCCCTTCCAAGGCCAATGTATCTTTCCTTATGTTCAGTATCCACAACCACACTTCAGACCCTAGACCGTAGTTGAGCAACACCATGAAAAGTCAACCAGCATATATGAAAATGAGAAGTCGCACAACACCAGGTTATAGTCCAACAGATTTATTTAAAATTACAAGCTTTCGGAGCTGTCGCCCCTTCGTCAGGCAAAGTTACTGTGAGAGAATCTATCAGAATTCACAGAATATAAAAACACAGAGAAAATGCATAGATTAAATCTTTCCCTACATCAAAGACACACTAAGAGCACAGCCAAGACAATGAGATGTGTCCCAGGGGGTCCAACGCGTCAGAACACCTGCTGGCTGCATATCCTCTCCATTTTTTGTGTTTGTTTCTTGTGTTTTTTTTTTAAAAACTGGAAAGACCGGCAACGATGTCAAGTCACGTTCTATAGCGTGACATGAACCCGATATCCCGATTGAGGCCTCAATCGGGATATCGGGTTCATGTCACGCTATAGAACGTGACTTGACATCGTTGCCGGTCTTTCCAGTTTTTAAAAAAAAAAACACAAGAAACAAACAAAAAATGGAGAAGATATGCAGCCAGCAGGTGTTCTGACGCGTTGGACCCCCTGGGACACATCTCATTGTCTTGGCTGTGCTCTTAGTGTGTCTTTGATGTAGGGAAAGATTTAATCTATGCATTTTCTCTGTGTTTTTATATTCTGTGAATTCTGATAGATTCTCTCACAGTAACTTTGCCTGACGAAGGGGCGACAGCTCCGAAAGCTTGTAATTTTAAATAAATCTGTTGGACTATAACCTGGTGTTGTGTGACTTCTCATTTTTGTCCACCCCAGTCCAACGCCGGCATCTCCGCATCAGCATATATGAAAGTAGATAGGTAAAATTAATGAAATGCTCCATTTATAGTAATTGTTGAGAAGTTTGTGGATTTGTAACTCTTGCAGTTAGATAATTTACAGTCATGGAAGAGGCGTTTGCAGTTGTTTTTGCACGCAATTTTAAATTTGAGGCGCTGGGGACCGAGTGCCAATGCAGATCAGTGAGGAGAGGGCTAATGGGGAAGCAGAACTTGGTGTGATATAGGATGCAACCAACAGAGTTTTGGATAAGCTGAAGTTTATGGAGGATAGAAGATAGCAGGCCGGCCAAGAGAACATTGGAATAGTCGAGTCTGGAGGTGTCAGAGGCATGAATGAAGGTTTCAGCGGCAGATGGACTGAGGTCAGGGGTGGTGATGTTACAGAGATGGAAGTAAAGTCTTTGGAATGAAGAGTATATGAGGTCTATAAGCTCAGCTTGGGATAAATAGCTTGTTGAATTGTGAACAGTGTGATTCAGCCTGAGACAGTACCAGAATTTTGGATAGAGTCAGTGGACAGGGTATGGAGCATGTGGTGGAGTCTTTGTAATTGTAGCTCATTCGAGATTGGATGTCAGGCAAGCATTCTCACAGCAGGCAGTGGAGGGGTCAAGAAAGGTGCTGGAGAAGTATAGCTGGTGTCATCAGTGTATGTATGGAAGCTGACCCTATGTCTGCAGATGATGTCGCCGAGTATGTTGATGAGGAACAGGCAAAGGATGGATCCTTGGTGACACTTTAGTGGTGGGAAGAGAATCCATTGGTAGCAGTGTTCTGGTCACAAGGATAGATAAGCGTCCAAGCAGAGCTGGACAGATGAAGAGTGACATTGGAGGACGATGGTGTGTTTCACCATGTCAAAGGCTGTACAGGTCAAGGAGGGTTAATGCATCAGTCACAGAGAATGTCATTTGTGACTTTGACTAAGGTTGTTTTGGTGTTGTTGGAGGAGCAGAAATCTGACTGGTGAGATTGAAATGGCGAGTTGCGGGAGAAAATGGAAAGCGATCAGTGAGTAGACAGTACTTTCAAGGACTTTGGAGAGAAAAGTGAGGTTGGACATTGGGTAGTGGTTTGCAAGGACAGATGGACTGCGTCAATTTATTTTGAGAAGAGTTGATGACAATGGTTCGGAAAGGGAGAGGGATAGTGCCTGAGGAGAAAGAATCATTTATAATGTTAGCTAACATGGGGGCCACAAAGGGAGGATGGATGGTTATCAGGAATGGGGTTGAGGGAGCAGGAGGTAGGTCACTTAGTTAGATGAGGTTGGAGAGGGCATAGAGGAAATTGGGCAAGAAATAGACCAGGGTTCAGGAATAGGGCGAGGGGAGAATCTTGGGGGGTTCTTCATTCTTTGTGGGCAAGGGAAAGGTGGAAAGCAGCAGAAGCAGTTGAATGGATGGTCGCTACCTTGGTGACAAAGAAATCCGTGAGCTTCTCACACTTGTTAGAGGTGAGGGTGAGGGAAGATGTGCTTCAGGAGGTGGTTGGTAGCGGAGAAAAGAAGCCAGGGGTTATCTTTGCTCTCCAGGATTATCCTAGGGTAATGGGTGAGTTTTGGCAGAGAGGAATGAGGCCCAGTAGATCTTGATGTTGTCCAAACAGATCTGGTGATGGATGGCTAAGCCAGTTGTGTGCTAGACACGTTCAAGTCTGCAACCCTTGCCATTGAGAGAACAAAGATGGGGTCTGTACTGGGGGAACAACCAGGATGGGAGACAGTTAAGGTTTTACTGAGGAAAATTATTTAATTTGCTTTCTTCCAAAATCATTTTGCTGATTAAGCACAAATTTTATGACTTCGAGCATTCTGTTTAGTTTTTTGACGTGGAAAAAGCACGACTTTGCGCAGAGCTGATGTTATCCAAACATCTTGACTTGAATTATGGGGGCAAAAACCAAATTCAAAAATGGCCTAAGTATTGACGTAAGAAAACTACTAGGCACTTGGTCTAAGCGTTAAACAAAGCTTTAATCAACTGTTTTACAACATGGAGGTCTAGTTGTGTCCTTTTCTCGTTCCGGTTAAGAATGTCCTGCGCAAGCTGGGCCTGTGCCCGAGTATTTATACTCTCCCTGGACAGCGCCACCCGCAGGCCACTCAGTATTATTTCATAAGTCATGAATGACTGATTCATGTCAAGTATCATCTTTAAATCATAATTTCACGAGAGCAGATTGAAATTTTCCGAGAAAGTAAAATTATTCCCACTTAAATCTCAATGATGACTCTATGTCCTAATCGTTGTTCTTTCCACTGTTATTTCAGCTGTTTTATTTCATACACAGCCTTTATTTTATTTATTGTTTCCTCCTCCCTTCTGTTTTGCCAAAGGCATGCAACACAGCAGGAGACGAATAAAACCATCAGCTCTTCCACAAAGTATATTAAGCAGCTTTCGGAAATAGTGCGTGGATCATCCAGGGTAAGTGCAGCTGAAATGTAACAATAACTTCAAATATTATGCAAACGAGTCCTGAAACCAAAATGTAATTGCCAGAAAATTAAAACCAGTAAGATTTGCATATAAAATATGATTACTTCTCGCCCTGGCTGTTATCCATTTTTAACTAATACAGTCATTACACTTTTGCATCCTGAATTATTAATCGATTTTAAATGCAGGTTTTATTAATTCATTAATAATGAAATCCCATTTAATATGTAAATTCTGCCGCTTGTTTTCCTAGTTGGTGCGCCAGAGTTTTTGAGCGGTTTTTTTTTGTGTTAATTTAGCAATGCAGCTCAGGCGACCAATGCTGCTGCTGTGCTTCTAATTGAACCGGTTTATCCAAGTCATGGAAAAATGGACAGAATTGTGCCTTTCGATTGCCAAAACACTGGCAAGAGTCTCCCAGAACCTTAGGTTACAAGACTTCTGGAATTTGACTTCTTTGGTCAACATAAGCCAGTGGCCCCAATTATAAACGGTTGCTGAATGCAACCCCCAAAACCAATATTGAAATCGTGGAATCCACTGTAATAAAAATGGAAGTTGACTAATGTACGGGCCTGAAATTGCTGGGAACTCGCGCCATAGTGATGATGCATTAACGGCCCGCCCCATTATTAATACGGAAAAGTCCCAGCAAATGCCGGAGTAAGTGAGAGACACCATGTGTTTGGACAAAGAGAGCCACCACGTGTTGCGTTGCACCGTAATTTGCTGGGACACTTGTGCCACTCCGGCAATAGGCTCACCTAAGCCAATAAAAGTCTGTTCTCTTCACTCAGCCCGTCTTTGCAGTCAATGGCGATCGCCAATTTGCTGGATTTGCGCCGTTATTCACCATGAATCATGCCGCAGCCACTTAAGACGGGCAAATAATGGTGGTGGCTGTCTTTGTCCAAACACATGAGCCACCAGCTGCTGTCTGGCCACCATGGCCGCTGCCACCGTGCCTCCTTCCGAGAGGCCACCAGCCATGGACGTGCCCAGGGACATGCGGGTTGGGATCTTTCAGTTCCATGGGCATCGCATCTGCCAAGTCAAGATTAAACCCTTCCTGCAGGGCAAAATTGTGCAGTGCGCAATCTTTGCCACTTCTTCAGGGGCATATTGTAGTGGCATTATGAACCCTTGTTCTCATGGAGCGCCAACTCCTTCAAGAAATGGGATTCCTCCTCCACTTTACGCACGCTCCCGAGTGTTATGAATTACTTGCCCTGCAGGGGAAACCAGGGAAGAATTTAGGGGGTAGAAATTGGTCTTGGGTGGTCGCGCTAAACAGGTGGTATTGAATTTGCTACCCGTGGTATACCCTGCCTGATAGTCAGTTCCGTTGACTTAAATAGAACTGAATATTGGTCGGGGAGTATAACGGGTGGCTGATGCGATACCGCCCATTTAGCACGACCGCCCAAGACCAATTTCTTCCCCATGGTGTCTTGCTTTGTGTGAGGTAGAGGTGTCGATCTGACAGGCTTCTTTTCCGACATTGGAATATTTTCTTCAGCAGAGACTGAAGTTGTCAAATTCATCAGCTGGCCACCATGGAAGTGTTGCCTCCCATGGCAATAGACTTTTATGACTCACTTGCTTTTAGATTCTAGCTTGAGCAAACAAACAGATCAGATCGTGCAATCCACCACTGAAGGACAACTCCTTTGCATCTCAAGCCATTCAAAAAAACAATCACAGAGACAGACAACAATTAGTTTTCTACTACTTACAATAGATTTGCGCGTTCTGAATTAAAGCCCTGAGAATGCTTACCTTGCTTTCCCTGGTCAGATTGTTGTATTTCTTTTCCTGCACTAGTCTCCCGAGCGTTGGACGACTGAGGTGGCAAACTCCCTCCGCACCATCCGGCTGACCTTTCGGGGAGCCCTTGCCCTTGCAGTCCCCAGCAGCCGGTCTCGCCGACGCTCCACCTCATCCAAGAGGTCCTCGCCCCCAAAATTTGATCGCCTCCTTTTCTGTTCTTCCTGCTACATTTCTGTGGAAAAGGGAACATGCAGACTCCAGAGATTACTTTAAACCACCTTTTACAAAGTTGTTTTTTTAAGTGAAATTAACAATTTAAAGTTGATGTAATGTGATTTCAGAAGTTGCAGCTCACTTAACTCTTAGTACCGTGCCTCAACCTGAGTTATGGCACCTGTTCTCGGCTTTTCATAGTGCCATGCAATTGGTCTGAGGGGCAAGCCATTGGCCGCACCATCCATGAGGCTTCTGATTTGTCATTGACCTTGCTACGCCGTTAACGGATCGACGTTCCAGCAATTTTTGGCACAAATATAGTGCGATATGAACGGGGGAGCTAAAACGTCCAGTTAATGGTGTTTATCGCTAAACACGCTGTTCCAGCAAATTCAGTCCCCTCTTTTGCACTCAGCGGCCCTCGATTTCCCACCTATTCACTTCAAGGGATGGAAAAGCGCTGGCCGGTGAGCGCAGAAGTGGGCAACTCGGCCATTCAGTCACTGCAAGCCCAACAGCCCCGATATTGACCCATAATTTATGGTCGAGGGTGCAAGATTTTGATGCTAAAAAATCACAGTCGTCCGTCAGCATCTGAAAGTGCAAAGGGTTACTATCTTGATGAGTGACCCCAATGCTGAGAAAAAGGCTCCCCCCACCCCCGCCCAAGCATCAACCCATCTCTTCTCCTTCAGCTGCTGACTGACCTACCTGCAGTGTACTTTCAAAGCTACCTCTTTTATTTTTGGTTATTTCAGCCTTCACATATTTTCTCTTTTTATCTCTAACATGCTAATGGCGTCTGAGCGAGCACGGCTAGTTACAAATTAGCCAGCCACGCAGTACGGGTGATTTCAGTTATCGGGGAGGCACACGGACTGTTTAATGAATATTTCTGTTTCGTCTGCAGCGCGAATGGTTACAGCTGGATAGGCTTAAGAACCAGCTCTCGGACTCTATTCAGCGCTACGGAGGGTTGCAGAAGGTAAACAGTCAAACGTTCATAATATCTTTTGATTGCTTATTAACGTTTCAAACGTGTCATTTTCCACACTTTTCTCGCAGCTTTGCTGATTTCTGACCTCGCCGTTTAGCCTCCTGCCATGCATCAATTGTATCAAGAGTTTAATTGTGCTGAATTGCAATGAATAGTTGCCCCTCTTTGATGCAGTTCTTAGTGACTGCATTCATCAAGCAGTGTCAACCATTGAAACCTGTAGGCCATTAGAAATGAATGGCTGTATAGAGGCTGCCATCAGACCCAATGATTCTTCTTATCCCCTCAGCTTCCCTCTTCTTCTGGACAAAATAAAAAGATTATTTTTGCACCCCAATCTAGCACATGTAAACATTACTCTTCAACATCTAAACACTGACAATAGTAGCTTGTTTCAAAAATTAAGGAAGATTTTGAAAGCAACTAAACAATTAATGAAAGCCGTGGGTAGGTGACAAGGTGATTAGATGTTCATGTATGCATTTCATTAATGCAGTTGGAGTATGAAATTGCCTTTGTGCATCTGTCTTTGTTTCAGATTTCTAGCCTTCACATATTTTCTCTTTATATCACGCTGATGCTGTCTGAGAGAGCACGGCTAGTTACAAATTATGAGGTCTTTAAGATCATGAAAGGGTTTGATAGGGCAGACGTAGAGAAGATGTTTCCACTTGCGGGGGAGACCAGAACTAGAGGCCATGAATATAAGATAGTCACGAATGAATCCAGCAAGGAATTCAGGAGAAACTTCTTTACCCAGAGAGTGGTTAGAATGTGGAACTCGCTACCACATGGAGTAGTTGAGGCAACTAGCATAGATCCATGTAAGGGGAAGCTAGATAAACACGAGGGAGAAAGGAATAGAAGAATATGTTGATGGGGTTGGATGAAGTAGGGTGGGAGGAGGTTTGTGTGGAACATAAACACTGGCGTGGACCAGTTGGGCTGAATGGCCTGTTTTTGTGCTGTAAATACTATGTTTCTTTTTATTTAAATTTGTTTTTTTAACATGCCCTTTTTCTCATCTTCGTTAAAGCCAATGATGAGACATCACCTTCAGGAGAGGTGGGGAGAAAAAGGAAAGGGGATTGAATCATAGAATGGTTGCAGCACAGAAGGAGGCCATTCGGCCCGTCGAGCCCGTGCCAGCTCTCTGCAAGAGCACTTCAGCTATTCCCACTCTCCTGCCCTTTCCTCGTAGCCCTGCAAATGTTTTTCCTTCAGGTACTTATCCAATTCCCTTATGAAAGCCAAGATTGAGTCTGCCTCCACCACCCTCTCAGACAGTGCATTCCAGATCCTAACCACTCGCTGTGTAAAAAAGTTGTTCCTGATGGCGCCTTTGGTTCTTCTACCAATCACCTTAAATCTGTGTCCTCTGGTTCTCGACCCTTCCACCAATGGGAACAGTTTCTCTCTATCTACTCTGTCTAGACCCCTCATGATTTTGAACACCTCTATCAAATCGCCTCTCAACCTTCTCTGCTCGAAGGAGAACAACCCCAGCTTCTACAGTCTATCCATGTAACTGAAGTCCCTCATCCCTGGAACCATTCTTGTAAATCTTTTCTGCACCCTCTCTAAGGCCTTCACATCCTTCCTAAAGTGCGGTGCTCAGAATTGGATACAATACTCCAGTTGAGGCCGAACCAGTGTTTTATAAAGGTTCCTTGCTTTTGTACTCTGTGCCTCTACTTATGAAGCCCAGGATCCCGTATGCTTTTTAAACCGCTTTCTCAACCTGCCCTGCCACCTTCAATGATTTGTGCACATATACCCCCAGGTGTCTCTGTTCATGCACCCCCTTTAGAATTGTACTCTTTCATTTGTATTGCTTCTCCTCGTTCTTCCTACCAAAATGTATCACTTTGCACTTTTCTGTGTTAAATTTCATCTTCCACGTGTCTGCCCATTCCACCAGCCTGTCCATGTCCTCTTGAAGTCTATCACTATCCTCCTCACTGTTCACTATACAGGAAACTCTTTATTAACCGGCACCGACGGGACCGGCGTGGTGCCGGTTAATCAAAAAGTCCGGATAACGGAGAGTTATATCTCCCAACGTACGAGAGCCCCGTACACATTGACATGCGCCTGCATTCGGAGCTCCGTCTCCCCGGGGACCGCCAGCTGACCATCTGTCGTGTCCGCTGCCTACCCGGGCTGCACATTCCCCTCCCAATCTACATGCTCCGATACAAGGCAAACGCCTCGGGGGTTTTTTTAAAGTTAATTTTAAACGAGAAATGAAGGAAAACCCCGGTTACCTACTCAAGAATTTTGCCGGTTAAGAGAGATTTCCGGATATTTGGGTGCCGGTTAATAAAGAGTTTCCTGTACTTCTAAGTTTTGTGTCATCTGCAGATTTTGAAATTGTGCTCTGTACACCCAAGTCTAAGTCATTAATATATATCAAGAAAAGCAGTGATCTTAGTACTGATTCCTGGGGAACACCACTGTGTACCTTCCTCCAGTCCAATAAACAACCGTTCACCACTACTCTCTGTTTCCAGTCACTTCGTCAATTTCATATCCATGCTGCCACTGTCCCATTTATTCCATGGGCTTCAACTTTGCTGGCAAGCCTATTTTGTGGCACTTTATCAAACACCTTTTGGAAGTCCATGTAAACCACATCAACCTCATTGCCCTCATCAATCCTCTTTGTTACCTCATCAAAAAACACAATCAAGTTAGTTAAACACGATTTGCCTTTAACAAATCTGTGCTGGCTTTCCTTAATTAATCCACACTTGTCCAAGTGACTGTTGATTTTGTCCCGGATTATTGTTTCTAAAAGCTTCCCCACTACCAAGGTTAAACTGACTGGCCTGTAGTTACTGGGTTTATCCTTAGACACCTTTTTGAACAAGGGTGTAACATTTGCAATTCTCAAGTCCTCTGGCACCACCCCCGTATCCAAGGAGGATCAGAAGATTATGACCAGTACCTCCACAATTTCATCCTTTACTTCCTTTAGCATCCTAGGATGCATCCCATCCGGTCCTGGTGACTTATCTACTTTAAGTACAGCCAGCCTTTCTAGTACCTCCTCTTTATCAATTTTTATCTCATCCAGTATCTCAACTACCTCCTTTTTCACTATAACTTAGGCAGCATCTTCTTCCTTGCCAAAGACAGATGCAAAGTACTTGTTTAGTACTTCAGCCATGCCCTCTGCCTTCATGCTTATATCTCCATTTTGGTCCCTAATCGGCCCCACCCCTCCTCTTACTACCCGTTGGAAGGAAAGTGTAAGCAATATTTTTCTAAACTGCAATACAATTTTTAGACTCTTAAAACTCTAATCACTGTTTCCTTCTATACATTGGGCCTGAATTTGCGGTCAGAGGCTTCCTGCCGGCGAATGCCTCCGAACCGCAAGCAAAGTACGAACCTGCATGATGGTCCCGGAAGTCCGTAGACTCGCACTCCTGCGTAAAGGCCCACGTATCCCAGGGGTGCATGCGGTTCGCAAGCGCCCCTGGGATCACGTGGGCCAGGCCAACCAATCAAAAAGAGGGATCCCCATTATGCTCATGGGGATTCCATTTGCGTACGGAATCCCCATAAGCAGGAATAGGAATCCCCTAAAAAACACAATTGCACGCCAGTTAAATAAAAATAAACCATTGCATGTTCAAAATGAATTAAAATACAATTAAATTAAAAATTTTCAACAAAAAATTAATGTTTTGAAAAATAAATGTAAATGTTTTAAAGGAGCTCAAAATAACCTATAACTAATTTTAAAGCTTTTTTATGTTTAATTTTAAAAAAATTATCTTAATATTTATTTAAACTCTTATGCTGGCTAAAAAAACAAGGCCCTACGCCTGCTTTTACCAGGCATAAGAGTTTCACAGGCGTTTGCTGGGCAGTGGTTGGGCAAATAGCCCAACTCTCCGCCAGCGAATGTCCATTTCCCGGGCTGCGGATAATCTGAGTTCCGGGTTTTCGCGCATACGCAGCACATGCGGAAACCTGGAATTTGCGGGGCACTTACGGCCACCGTACGCACTGCATACGCGGTTATAGGCCCCGGAGAATCCGGGCCTTTGTCTTCTAACATACAAGACAAGGCCTCCAGGCCCGTCAAGCCCACCCCACCCAGAAATGGGGGCACCATTGACCCACCCCCTGACCACACAATATCCTGGGAGAGGCAAAGAAACAGAGAAAAGATTGAAGATAATGTGCAAAGGAACCAGAGGGAAATGAAGAGAATTTTTTTTATGCAGCGAGTTGTTATGATCTAGAATGCACTGCCTGAAAGGGTGGTGGAGACAGATTCCATAGTAACTTTCAAAAGGGAATTGGATAAAAACTTGAGCAAGAAAAATTGCAGGGCTATGGGGAAAGAGTCGGGTAATGGGAGTAATTTGTTTGCTCTTTCAAAGAGCTGGCAGAGGCACGATGGGCCAAATGGCCCCCTTCTGTGCTGTATGTTTCTATGATAGCTTGGAACAAATATGTTTACAAGAAGTACCCTTCTCCAGATCATTTAAGAATAGCATGACCAGAACAAACTCTTGCAGAAATCCACTTGCCCAAACAAAACTTTTTCCACGGAGGTGATTACGGTATCAGGTAACTTGGGCTGCACGCCTTGACAGGTAACTAAATGTTACGTGTATGTTGCTGCAGACAAAATCTTCTGAAGCACTCCTGCACGTGGTTCGAAACAATACAGTATAATTTAGTATCAAGCTTGTTTAATCTGCCTTTTTGTCTGGACACTGACGCATAGAATCAGGGATACCTCAAAGTACGGAACAATCAAAATAGAGTAGGGATCCATTTGTGATTGTCATATAATAATTACTAATGCAAAGAGCGTTATATTCTTCATTTTGGCACATAAAGCAACAGATAGTTCAGAACTTGACTGAATCTTTTTTACCATTAGATTTCTTGGCAAAACTTAGCCTACAGTAAAATCATAAAATCAATCCCTTGGCAGAAGACAAAATGGTCTTTCCATTTCTAGGTAATTTTATATTACTTGTATCATCCATTTATTGTCTATAGTGCTGACTAATGTATTTTAATCAAATGTACTGTATTTTCCTATAATTGGTTCATACGTACCATCTTTCATTGTACTTCATTTATTTCTTAACTGTATCTAATGGAATCGTTACTCATTCGCTTGTTAGGAGAATTGCATTGGAGTCTCAGCTTAATCAGTTCACCTGTTTTCTTTCAAATACAGTAGCTTGTATTTACCTTCGTGCCATAATGAATGATAACTATTACACTTAGTAATAAAGTGCTTCCCCACACAACGCCAATCGAAATTTGTCAAAATTGTGCAGGCCTTGTCAATTCAGATTTCAAATTGAGGCTCCGCAATAATTATTGATTCCCCCGCCCCCTTTCCACTACGCAATAAAATACGAGTTGCACTAGAAACTTGTTTCTGGAAGTGTGACTGAAATGGTCAGGATCTAACTGTTTTTTGCCTCGGTCAAGGTTAAGGCTGATTTGAAATTTAATATGTGTCGTGCAGAAGAATTACTCTGAGACTGGAAAATGGTGCAGTGCTATTTTTTATCTTGATGTACTGTAGAGTGGGTCACTGATACTGTACACATAAGAACCTAAGAAAAGTCACAGATGAGAAAAGATTACGTGGCCATCAAAATGCATCCCTCTCTGGCCCTAACACACACAGCACAGCATTCAACTGTGTTCTAAATATCCTCAATAATTTTGCCTCTGCTACTCTGCAGGACACATTTTCATCACTCTTTCAGTAAATACATCTATCCTGCCACATAGCAACAGAGAGAGAAAGAAAGAATGAAAGAGCAAATTTCATTGACATAGCATCTTTCAATTTCTCAGGAAGCACATCACAGCCAATGCATTACTTCTGAAGTGTTGTTATTGTAGGAAAATGTACAATTTACACACAGCAAGATCCAATTGAGAGCGATGGGATAAATGACAAGAAAATCTGTTTTGGTGGTGTTAGTTGAGGGATAAATATTGGCCAGGGCACCAGGACTATTTTGGTTTTCTATCCAGTCCTATGTTCTGCTGTGGATTACCGTGGCTTCTATTTTGTTTTATTACCTAGGAATCTAGTTGCAGGGCGAAGGCCTAAAGTGCATGATACAATGAACATAGAAAACTGTAAGAAAGAAAAGGAAGTGAATCAAGTGGTGGTTAGCTGATACCAAGCTTGGTGTATAAAAGCCTATAGATTATAGGGGGTAGAGATGGGTAACGGGATTAATGGCCCGGAATTTGCAGTCGGAGGCGTACCTCCGGAGTACGCCTCCAACCCGATTTAAAAAAAATCCACACCTTCCTTCAGGCTCCCGGGCTTCGGACACTTCGGGTCCTGAACCTCCAGGTGTACGCCTGCATAAAGGCCCATGGATCCCAGGGATGTGGGTGGTTCCTGGGAATCACATGGGCCAGGTCCTCCAATCAGAAAGGAGGATTCCTAATATGCTTATGGGATTCCATTTGCGAACGGAATCCCCATAAGCATGTGAGGAATCCCCGAATAATTAAATAATTTATGCAACTGGAATAAAAATAAATGACCCCATTTTCAAATTAAATTAAAAGTCCCTTCAATATAGCATATACAATAAAAAAAATATTTTTTGAAAAATAATTTTAAGCATTTTAATCCGGGCCAAAATTTACACAGACTAATTGTAAATGTTTGTGCATGATTTTTTATTTTTAACTGTTTAAGTTCAGATTTATAGTAATCCTTACGCTGGTGAAAGCAAGCCCTATGCCTGCTTTTACCAGGTGTAAGGGTTTTGTGGGCATTTGCTGGGCAGCAGTTGGGCAAATCGCTAACTCTGTGCCAGCTAAAGTGATTTTTGGGTCGGTGCGGTAGACCTGTCAAGGCGAACCTTGACAGATCGCAAGTGCCAGGTTTTCCTGGAACTTGCGGGGCCTTTCTGATGGCTTATGATGGCGTACGCTGTCACTGTCATCGAGAGCGCAAAATCCAGACCAATATAAAGGGCAATGGTTATGTTGAGGAAAGTTTACTTCTTTTGAAGTGGTTGTTACTAACTTGCAGAATAGCAGTACTTAAGCATTTATTCCTCACAGTTGTTTTTTTTCCTGCAAATTGTGAAATGTGTTTGATGCTTTCTTAGTGCGATATAAGTGCAAAATATTAATGAGATAAGGATGAAAAATATACTAATTTCTCAGTGATTTAAATTTTGTTACCAAATTGGGCAAGTCTAAAGTTAGTTTTGGTAAAAGAAAGACTTGCACTTCTCTCGTACCCTATCACATCTTTCAAATGTTTCAAAGCATTTTGTATGCAATTACTTACTTTTGGAGGTCACTGACTGTTATTACGTAGGCAAATGTGGCAGTTATTTTGCACATATCCCATAAATAGTTGTGAGATAAATGAGCAGTTAATCTGTTTTTGGTGGTGTTAGTTGAGGAAAGAATGTTGGGGCAGAACATATAGAGAGCTCACTGCTCTTCACCGGTTATTATTCGTTTATGGGATGTGGGTGTCGCTGTCAAGGCCAGAATTTATTCCCATCCCTAATTGCCCTTGAGAAGGTGGTGGTGAGCCCCCTTCTTGAACCGCTGCAGTCCGTGTGGTGAAGGTACTCCCACAGTGCTGTTAGGGAGGGAGTTCAGGATTTTGACCCAGCGACGATAAAGGATCGGCGATATACTTCTAAGTCAGGATGGTGTGTGACTTGGAGGGGAACTTGGAGGTGGTGATGTTCCCATGCGCCTGCTGCCCTTGTCCTTCTAGGTGGAAGAGATCGCGGGTTTGGGAGGTGCTGCCGAAGAAGCCTTGGTGCATCTTGTAGATGGTACACACTGCAGCCACGGTACGCTGGTGGCGGAGGGAGTGAATGTTTAAGGTGGTGGATGGGGTGCCAATCAAGCGGGCTGCTTTGTCCTGGATGGTGTCGAGCTTCCTGATTAATGCCTGTCCAGAATCACCAAACAAAGTAGATGGGGTTGAACATCTCATCCTCTGACTCAACCAGTTAATTTCAAAAGCTTCCCTCCTATTGTGTGCCTTTCTGGTGAACTATTCTCCCTCAACCACCATCAGCGAAAAAAAACAAGTTCAGTGATCATTCATTTAATTTGCTGTTTATGGGACCTTGCTGTGCGCAGATTGTATTTTACCTACATAACAACAGCGACTATACTTCAAAAGCAATTTATTGACTGTTAAGTTCATTGGAATGGCCTGAGGAAAAGATATGATGCTATATAAATGGGCAGGGGCAGCCAAAAGTGTGGTGGAAGCAGGATTCAACAGTAACTTTCAAAAGGGAATTGGATATAAACTTGAAAAGGAAAGATTCGTAGGGCTGTGGGGAAGGAGCAGTGGTGTGGGGCTAGTTGGATAGCTTTTTCAAAGAGCCGGCACAGGCACGATGGGCTGAACGAGTTTATGAATGCATTTTTTAATCCATTGAATCAGAAAGAGTGTCCTACCAACTGAATCAAGCTCACACTGACATTCCTTGAATAGCTAAAAGATAAGAATTACTCAATGATCAGTCTTTTACTTGGAGAAAATAAATATTATTTTAGTGTATTGCCCAGTGGATATCAGACCGATGTTTAATGCGCATGAGGTGGATTAAAGTTTAGACAAGAAGTGAGTTTTCAGATTACAATCACTTGGCTAAGATATGCATTACATAGGCCTAGAAATTCCGTTCCCTACGGGTGTGTATGCGCTGTGTACTCACCCGTAGGGCCAACGGAAGTGCCGGTTTTACGCATGCACTGCGCATGCGCTGGAAACCGGCACTTCCGTTCTCTGCAGAAATAGTAGATGCATTGCTGGTCATCTTCCAAAATTCCATAGACTCTGGAACAGTTCCCATGGATTGGAGGGTAGCTAATGTAACCCCACTATTTAAAAAAGGTGGGAGAGAGAAAACGGGGAATTATAGACCGGTAAGCCTGACATCGGTAGTGGGGAAAATGCTAGAGTCCATCATAAAAGATGTAATAGCAGAGGACTTGGAAAACAGTAACAGGATCGGACAAAGTCAACATGGATTTACAAAAGGTAAATCATGCTTGACTAATCTACTGGAATTTTTTGAGGATGTAACTGGGAAAATAGATAAGGGAGAACCAGTGGATGTGGTGTATTTGGACTTTCAGAAGGCTTTCGATAAGGTCCCGCATAAGAGATTGGCGTGCAAAGTTAAAGCACATGGGATTGGGGGTAAGGTACTGATTTGGATAGAGAACTGGTTGGCAGACAGGAAGCAAAGAGTTGGAATAAACGGGTCTTTTTCCGAGTGACAGGCAGTGACTAGTGGGGTACCGCAGGGATCGGCGCTAGGACCCCAGTTATTCACAATATATATTAATGATCTAGACGAGGTAACTAGATGTAATATCTCCACGTTTGCAGATGACACAAAGCTGGGTGAGCGTGTGTGTTGTGAGGAGGATGCAGAGAAACTCCAGTATGATTTGGACAAGTTGGGTGATTGGGCAGATACATGGCAGATGCAGTATAATGTGGATAAATGCGAGGTTATCCACTTTGGTGGCAAAAACAGGAAGGCAGATTATTATCTGAACGGCAATAGATTGGGAGAAGGGGAAGTGCAATGAGACCTGGGAGTCTTTGTGCACCAGTCGTTGAAGGTAAGCATGCAGGTGCAGCAGGCGGTTAAGAAGGCAAATGGTATGTTGGCCTTCATAGCGAGACGATTCGAGTACAGGAGCAAGGATGTCTTGCTGCAGTTGTACAGGCCTTGGTGAGACCACACCTTGAGTATTGTGTGCAGTTTGGTCGCCTTATCTGAGAAGGATGTTCTTGCCATGGAGGGAGTGCAGCGAAGATTCACCAGACTGATACCTGGGATGGCAGGAATGACGTATGAAGAGAGATTGGGACGATTGGGCTTGTATTTGCTAGAGTTCAGAAGAATGAGAGGGGATCTCATTGAAACTTATAAAATTCTAACAGGACTAGACAGTCTAGATGCAGGAAGGATGTTCCCGATGGCGGGGGAGTCCAGAACCAGAGGCCACAGTCTAAGGATAAGGGGTAAGCCATTTAGGACTGAGATGAGGAGGAATTTCTTCACCCAGAGAGTGGTGAACCTGTGGAATTCTCTACCACAGAAGGCAGTTGAGGCCAATTCATTAAATATATTCAAGAAGGAGATAGACATATTTCTTAAGGCTAAAGGGATCAAGGGATATGGGGAGAAAGCAGGGACAGGGTACTGAATTTGGATGATCAGCCATGATCTCATTAAATGGCGGAGCAGGCTGGAGGGGCCGAATGGCCTACTCCTGCTCCTATCGTCTATGTTTCTATGAAAGGGCTTCCCAGGTCAAACCCCTGCGCCGGATAGGCAGCGCGTACGTTAGAAACTTCCATTTTTTTCACACTGGCTTGAGTCCAGGTAAGTCGGGAACAGCTGCACCTAGAAAAGCAGGCGCAAGGCCTGCTTTTAGCAGGCTAATAGTTTAAGAAAGTAAAAAAAAAAATTTCCACTGATTTATCATTTTAAAATACTTTAAGAAAGGTAAGTTTATTTTTAGCCCCGTTAAAAACTTTAATTATTTTTTTCAAAAATTTAAATTTTTGTTTAAAATAGTTAATTTATGTAATTTATAGTCGTTTTAAAAATGTGACTTTTAAAAAAAATGTATTTGAACTTTTACTTATGTTTTGGGGCTGATCTCTATTCATAGATTTGACAGGTCTTCCTGTCAAATCTATGACTGGAGATTCCCTGCTCTGATTGGCTCCCCATGGCCCACGTGATCCCAGGGACGCTGCGAACTAGCTGCGCCCCTGAGATACGCGAGCACTGCACACCGGCAGATTGAAGAGGCAATGCAACGGAATACTGCGCCTCCCGGGAGCCCTCCGATCCAGGCGCAGATTTTTCCGAATCGCAGCCCTCTGACCGCGGGAGGGCTGCGAATGGAATTTCTGGGCCATAGTATATACGGCACAGAAACAGGCCATTCGACCCAACCAGTCCACTCGAGCCTCCTCCGTCTTTCCGCGTCTAAATCTATCAGCATAACCCTCTGTTTCCTTCATATGTTTGTCCAGCCTCCCCTTAAATGCATCTATACTCTTCGCTTCAACCACTCCCTGTGGTAGCGAGTTCCATATTCTCACCACTCTCTGGGTAAAGAAGTTTCTTCTGAATTCCCTATTGGATTTCTTGGTGACTATCTTATATTGATGGCCTCTAGTTATGCTCTTCCCCACAAGTGGAAACACTCTCTCTGTATCCACTCTATCAAATCCTTTCATAATTTTATAGACCTCTATTAGGTCACCCCTCAGCCTTTTTTCAAGAAAAAAAAGGACCCAGCCTGTTCATCCTTTCCTGATATGTATGCCCTCGCATTTCTGGAGTTGTTGGATGTATGCAGTCGTTGAATGTGTGCACATTGCCAGAATTGAGCATCATTCACTGAAGATTTCCAGCGATTTTTGAGACCAGTTCATTTTGTGTGTGTGCGTTAGTGACAACAATCAGCAGTGGAGCTGGGAGCAGTACCAATGGTCTTGGGCAATGTAGTAATGACTTTGGGAGAATGAAGTGGAAACGGGAGCCCAGGACTGGAAATTAGAGAATGTACTGGAAATACTACAGCCCAATCTAATTTTGTTCTTCCCCTTGGTCGTTTTTGGTTGCATCTCATTCAGATGAAAGGATTAATGCTCTTTCTGCCAATTTCTAAACAGTGTGCAATTCAACATATTGCTGCCACAATTAACAGCTAGATGGATTATTTTATGATGCTTAAGAGGTATGAAATATTTGAGCATTGTCTATCCCATCTGTCATTTTTCATGTGCACTTATCTATGACAATGTTGTCAAAATGAATCATCAATAAAATCACGCCTATTTGCTCCACAAAAGACCAGCATTTTATGATTAAAGTTCATTTCAGCACCAATATTGTTTTATTCTAAGAATACAAACAGACGAATTAGGAGCAGGAGTAGGCCACTTGGCCCCTCGAGCCTGCTCCGCCATTCAATAAGATCATGGCTGATCTGATTACTCTGCATTCCCACCTACCCCCGATAAACTTTCACCCCATTGCTCATCAAGAATCTATCAACCTCTGCCTTAAAAATATTCAAAGACTCTGCTTCCACCGCCCTCTGACGAAGAGAGTTCCAAAGACTCACGACCCTCTGTGAGAAAAAAGTTCTCCTCATCTCTGTCTTAAATGGGCGACCCCTTATTTTTACAGACGTCACTCAGACATGGTGACCTAAGGAAAGATTTCCTTCAGCATGTGTGAGTGACGTCATAAAAATCACAGGAGTATTTAATATGCCATTCTTTAGAGAACAGGTTTATGATTTTGCCCAATGTAGCAATAAGAGAAAATCTTACAATGTTGCTAACACATAACAACTAGAAGTAATCTCTCCTTGGTGAGTTAACAAATGCATAGGAATTTACGATAAAATGAGTAAGAAAAGATCATGAGGTCCATTAGTACTTATCTTATCCGTTAGATGGTGCAAGCTCGTACACTAACCTCTTGAACCAGTAGTTATACTAACTCTTTGGGGAGGCAAAAAAATTCAGAAAAAACCCGTGACCAAGTTCCGGCAAAACTCTGGGAAATTCTTCTGCAACTCCCTCAAGCAATCACCTTGAGACCATGGTTACCCATGATATGCTAACTGACCGAGAGGAGGAAAAATAGGTAGAGCTGCAGGACCTCTTGGTGCATCCTATACTTGATACTAAGCATCACTTCTCAATAGGTCCCAACGTCCTTATGAGCATAAGGCCGTACAGTACTAGTAAAGACCCTTTCCATTTATTGTGCCAGTCCAAATGTTCACAGACATCCTACTCAACTTTATTTCATAGCCTACAATAGCCATGTCTGCCAAAAAATTATCCATCACCCTCTTGAAATTTGTGACATCCTCCACTTGCACTGCTTCCCTCAATAGGCTATTCCACATATTCATCACCTTCTGCTTGAAGAAGTTATATCTCAACTGTTCACCACAATTTCTTGTCTGTGCTTGGATCCATGTTCCATTATCCTAGATCTTATGTTTAATATTGAACATAATATTAAACAAAATAGAGTTTGTCTATTCCCTTTAGGATATTAAGTACCTTCCCTTATAGCCGAGGTATCCAATTCCATTTATTAACTTCGTTGTCCTTCTTTGTACTCCCTCCAGTGTGTCTCCCGTATGGTATGGTGCCCAAGGTGAGGGCAGGCTAGTGCTTTATACAAACTGATGCTCGCGTCCTGGGACTTTGTACTCAATCTGTGCACCTTAATATCCAGTTTTCCCTTTTCACATTTCTGCTGTTGGTTTAAGGGTTTTCCCCACTAAATCCCCACAAATCCTTCTCTTGTAATGTTCCCTGTAGACTCTTCCTATTGACTTTGTGCTCTCGCTGTTTGTTTTCTTTCTGCAGTTTCATGACTTTTCTTTTTTCTACATTAAAGAATATCTCCCAATTTTTTGGTCCAACCTTCCAATCTGTACAGATCTCTCTGAAACTAGTCTACTTGTTGCTCTTATAGAGTCATAACTGCACAGAAGGAGGCCATTCGGCCCATTGAGTCTTCGCCGGCTCTCTGTAAAGCAATCCAGTCAGTCACATTCCCCCGCTCTATCCCCGTAGCCTTGCAAGTTTATTTCCCTCAAGTGCCTATCCAGTCTCCCCTTGAAAACATTGAGTGTCTCCGCTTTCACCACTTCCGTTGGCAGCGAGTTCCAGGTCCTCACCACTCGCTTGCGTAAAATGGTTTTTCCTCACATACCCCTTGTATCTCTTGCCCAAAACCTTAAATCTGTGTCCCCTAGTCCTTGTACCATAACTAGTGGGAACAGCCTTTCCCCGTCTAGCCTATCCAAACCCGTCATAATCTTGTACACCTCTATCAAATCACCCTTCAACCTCCTTTGCTCGAATGAAAACAAATCCAGCTTCTCCAACCTGTCCTTGTAGCTAAGATCCCCCATCCCTGGAACCATTCTGGTAAATCTCCTCTGCACCCTCTCATATGCCTTCACATCCTTCCTAAAGTGCGGTGACCAGAACTGGACGCAATACTCCAGTTGTGGCCTAACCAGTGCTTTGTAAAGGCTCAGCATAACATCTCTACTTTTGTACTCAATATCTGTTTATGAAGCCCAAGATCCCATATGCTTTGCTAGCCACTCTCTCAATATGTCCTGCCACCTTCAGGGACCTATGCACATTAACTCCCAGGTCCCTCTGTCCCTGCACATTCTTTAAAACTGTGCCATTAAGTGTATATTGCCTCTCCCTGTTCCTTCTGTCAAAATGTATCACCTCACACTTCTCTGTATTAAATTTCATCTGCCACTTGTCTGCCCATTCTGCTAGCCTTTCTATGTCCTGTTGCAGTTGATTGGTATCATCCTCACTGTTTGCCACATCCCCAAGTTTGGTGTCATCGGCAAATTTAGAAATTCTACTCTGTATTCCAATATCCAGGTCATTCATATATATCAAATAAAGCAGTGGCCCCAGCACTGACCTTTGGGGAACACTACTGTCGACCATCCTCCAGTCTGAAAAGTAGCCATTTACCACAACTCGCTGTTTTCTGTCCTTAAGCCAATTCCTTATCCAAGCTGCCACTGACCCACCTTTTCCATGAGCCTCAATTTTGTTAACCAGCCTTCTATGTGGTACTTTGTCAAACGCCTTCCTAAAATCTATGTAGACAACATCCATTGCATTTCTTCATCAATCCTCCCTGTTACTTCACCAAAAAATTCAATTAGATTAGTCAAACACGATCTGCCTTTTACAAATCCGTGTTGGCTCTCCTTAATTAGCTTAAACCTCTCCAAGTGCCCGTTAATTTTTTTCTTGATTATTGTTTCTAAAACTTTACCCACCACTGATAAACTGACTGGCCTGTAGTTACTAGGATTGTCCTTACACCCTTTCTTGAATAATGGTGTCACATTTGCCATTTTCCAACCCTCAGGCACCTCCCCCGCATCTAGGGAAGATTGGAAAATTATGGCAAGCCCTTCCACTATCTCTTCCCACAATTCCCTTAGCAACATGGGATGTAAGCCATCTGGACCAGGCGATTTATCCACTCTAAGCATACCCAGCCTTTCTAGTACAACCTGTCTGTCAATTTTCACCCCTTCCATTGCTTCTACCTTTTCCACTTCTACTGATATTTTGTCAGCATCCACCTCCTTAGTAAACACCGATACAAAGTACTCATTGAGTATTCTAGCTTGCCCTGCACCTCTAAGCATATATCACCTTCTTTGTCCCTAATAGGCCCTACCCCGCCTCTTATGACCCGCTTACTGTTTACATGCCGGTAGAAGATTTTTGGGTTCCCTTTTATGTTAACTGCCATTCTACTCTCATATTCTCTCTTTGCCAATCTTATTTTCATCTTCACTTCCCCTCTCAACTTATTGTATTTGGTCTGGTTCTCCCTTGAAGAATTCACCTGACATTCATCATACACCCTATTTTTTTGTTTTGTCATCTTCTCAATCTCCCTCGTCATCCAAGGAGCCCTTGCTTTGGTTCCCTTACCCTTCCCTCTTGTTGGAATGTACCTAGCCTGTACTTGGAACATCGCCTCCTTAAAGATCACCCATTGTTACGTTACAGTTTTTCCTGTCAGTCTTTGGTTCTATTTTACCCTGGCTAGATCCTTTCGCCTCCCATTGAAGTTAGCCCTATTCCAGTTTAGAAGTTCCACTCTAGATTGTTCCTTGCTCCTCTCTATTGCTGGGCTAAATCTTATGATACGATGATCACTCGTACCCAAGTGTTCTCCCACAGACACTTGGTCGACCTGGCCCATCTCATTCCCCAGCACCAGATCCAGCAATGCCTCCTTTCTAGTTGGGCCAAGAACATACTGGACAAGGAAATTCTCCTGAACACATTTCAGAAATTCCTCCCCCTCCTTTCCCTTTACCCTAGCATTATCCCAATCGATATTTGGGTAATTAAAGTCCCCCAATATCACCACTCTATAGCTCTTGCATGTCTCTGCGATTTCCCTGCAGATTTGCTCTTCTACCTCCCTCTCACTATTTGGAGGCCTGTAGAATACCCCCAATAGCGTGATCAAACCCTTTTTGCTCCTCAACTCTAACCAAATGGATTCTGTCCTTGTCCCCTCAAGAACATCCTCCCTTTCCAACACTACAATGTCTTCCTTAATCAGCACTGCCACCCCACCTCCCTTTTTTCCTTCCTTATCTTTTCTGAACACCTTGTACCCTTGAATATTAAGTGCCCAGACCTCACCGTTTTTAAGCCATGTTTCCGTTATTGCCACAGCATCATATTGCCACACGGCTAATTGTGCTTGCAGCTCACCAACCTTATTCACCACACTTTGTGTGTTTACGTACATGCATTCTAAACCCATTTTTGAATTTTTCTTCTATTCACTATAGTGCTCTATTCCACTGTCTGATTTTATATTGTCGGCAAATTGAAGACCTTTGTTTCATGCTCCAATATAAATTGAAAAAAACAATAGCCCCAGAAACAATCCCTGTTGGCACCCCACCAGTCACATCTTTCTATATTGGTGCAGCTCCCTTAACAACTACCCTTTGCTTCTTCTGACTCAACCAGTTTGTTATCACTTAAGAAGCTTCCCTCCTACTGCAAGCCTTTTTTTTATATCTTGGAAAGTAATTTCCTGTGTGATACTATATCAAAGGCTTTGCTAAAGTCTAGGTTTATTAATTCTATTGAGTTCCCCACGTCAACTAACTCTGTTATATCCTCAAAGGATGCATCATAGACTTGTCTAGCACGATCTACCACCTATGAATCCATGTTGATTACTTTTTATGTTTCTTGTGATGCCTCACTATTCTTAGGATAATTCCTGTAACTTTACCCACCATTACTGCCAAGTTCACAGGCTGTTATTCTGTTGTTTTTTTTAAATTATATAAACTGCCACTACATTTGCCTCCCTACAGCAACTTGGTATGAAGTAATTCTCTTAAATTGTATGTTAGGATGTGACTGATTTGCCATCTCTCTTAATGCTGTATTGTGATGCCTGTCGGGGTTACTTGCCTTGCTGTCATTTAGTATTCTTTCTAGGTAATTTCTACACCTCATCAGCTTTTTTTTCTTCATCTTGCCCTTTAAATTCTAATTGTGTATGGGGACGGCAATCCTCAGACTCATTTGTAAATGCTGGCACAAAGACGTCATTAAGGACTTTCTCCATTCCTTGATCATTTGTTATCATATCCCCCACTCCACCCTGCGATCCCTCAGGGCTTCACTGCTTCCTTTGGCAACTGTTTTCCTTGGATGCATTTAAATAAACCTATCACATTTTTGAAATATTTGCTGCAGTCCTAATATCCTTAACTATCATGGGGCCTCCTAATCAATTTCTTCCCTTCTTTTACCTTTTTATCTATTCATTCCTATCTTTAATTACACCTGTATTTTAATCGAAGACCTTTTATCCCTTTTCCACCAAATTACTTCTCTTGTTGCACACTTCAGTTTCCTGCCTGCTCTACCGCACTTATTACTTAGTGGAATATATTTGTTTGTTCGTCTCCTAATTATGCCTCTGTACATATCTCATGTTACACAATATGCAATTCATGACTCTTAGTTCCTTCCTCAGCCGCTTACAACTTGCCTTTCTGAAACCAAAGGGCTTTTCTGCACTTTTTTATTTTCCCACTTCAATCTTAATTTGAGCTCCACCATATTGTGCTCATTCTTATTTAGCCATTCTCTGATTCTCTGATTTTGACCATGTCCGCCATTCCTTGACTTTTCCAGCCCCATTATAGTTTCCATGACTGTGAGTCATATAACAGCCCATAATCAATAGTAATTCACTTTCTGATTCCCAGTGTAATCTTCCCAATTAGTGCCAGACAAATTGAAATTCCCGACATGGTCATAGTAGCTTCCTTACATATCTCTCTGATTCGAAGTCGCATGCCCTATCTATAATAACAACAGAAAATGCTGGAAACACTCAGCAGGTCCGGCAGCATTGAGGTGAGAGAAACAGAGTCAACATTTTGGGTCGAACCCTTTGTCAGAACTGGAAAAGGTTAGGGAAGAGAGATTTTTAAGCAGAGGCAGGGAGGAGGGGAGGAAAGAACAAAGGGAAGGTCTGTGATAGGATGGAAGGCAGGAGAGATTGACTGACAAAAGGGATGATGGTGCAAGGCTAAATGAGAGACAAGTTAAGAAACAAAAGATGGCTCTAGGTAGATGAGGTGTGAATGATGATGGCAGCAACATTAACAGCTACCATGTGAGGAAACAAGAGAAAAAAAAATAAAGAAAGAAATACAGGGGCCAATTTATAGTCTGAAATTGTTGAACTCGATGTTAAGTCCAGAAGGCTGTAAAGTGCCTAATTGAAAGATGAGGTGCTGTTCCTCGAGCTTACGTTGAGCTTCGTTGGAACAGTGTAAGAGGCCGAGGACGGAGAGATCAGAGTGGGAGTGGAGGGGAGAATTAAAATGATAGGCGACCGGAAGCTCGGGGTCATGCTTGCGGACTGAACGGAGGTGTTCCGCAAAGCGGTCACCCAATCTGCGTTTGGTCTTCCCAATGTAGAGGAGACCGCATCGTGAGCAGCGAATACAGTACACTAAATTGCAAGAAGTACAAGTAAATCGCTGTTTCACCTGGAACATAAGAACATAAGAACATAAGAAATAGGAGCAGGAGTAGGCCAATCGGCCCCTCGAGCCTGCTCCGCCATTCAATAAGATCATGGCTGATCTGATCCTAACCGCCAATCTACTATCTATCACAGAACCATCTCCTGCATCTAACAGAATTGCACACACGAAATAGGAGCAGAATCAGGCTACACAGTCCCTGGGCCCGCTCCACTACCCACAGGGCCATGACCGATCCGAACCTAGACTCATGTCCAAATTCCTGCCCGCTCCCCGTAACCCTTAATGCCCTTTACTTCTAGGAAACTGTCTATTTCTGTTTTAAATTTAATTAATGTTGTAGCTTCTACAGCTTTTTGTGGCAGCATATTCCATGGACCTACCACCCTCTGAGTGAAGTAGTTCCTCCTCATCTCAGTTTTGAAAGAGCAGCCCCTTATTCTAAGACTATGTCCCCTAGTTCTCGTCTCACCCGTCATCGGGAACATCCTCCCCGCATCCACCCGATCCAACCCCTTCACAATCTTATATGTTTCAATAAGATCGCCTCTCATTCTTCTGAACTCCAATGAGTAGAGTCCCAATCTACCCAACCTCTCCTCATATGACCACCCCCTCATCCCCGGGATTAACCGAGTGAACCTTTTTTGCACTGCCTCGAGAGCAAGGATGTCTTTCCTTAAGTAAGGACACCAAAACTGTATGCAGTATTCCAGGTGCGGTCTCACCAATACCTTGTACAACTGAAGCAATACCTCCCTATTTTTATATTCTATCCCCCTAGCAATGAAAGCCAACATTCCATTTGCCTTCTTAATCACTTGCTGCACCTGCATACTAACCTTTTGAGTTTCGTGCACCAGGACCCCCAGATCCCTTTGCACTTCAGTACTCTCCAGTTTCTTGCCATTAAGATAATAAATTGCTCTAGGATTTTTCCTGCCAAAGTGCATCACCTCACACTTTCCAGTGTTGTATTCCATCTGCCAAATCTCTGCCCACTTACTTAGCCTGTCTATGTCCCCTTGCAGGTTTTTTATGTCCTCCTCACTCACTACTTTCCCTCCCATCTTTGTATCATCTGCAAACTTAGATATGTTACACTCGGTCCCCTCCTCCAAATCGTTAATATAGATTGTGAAGAGTTGGGGACCCAGCACTGACCCCTGTGGAACACCACTAGTTACTGATTGCCAGTCTGAGAATGAACCATTTATCCCAACTCTTTGCTTTCTGTTAGATAGCCAATCCTCTATCCATGCCAGAATATTACCCCCAATCCCGTGATTTTTTACCTTAAGCAATAATCTTTTGTGTGGCACCTTGTCAAATGCCTTTTGGAAGTCTAAATACACTACGTCCACTGGTTCCCCTTTATCCACTCTATATGTTACTTCCTCAAAGAACTCCAGCAAATTTGTCAAACATGACTTCCCCTTCGTAAAACCATGCTGACTTTGTCCTATTAAATTATGATTATCCAAATGTCCTGTTACTGTTTCCTTAATAATGGACTCCAAAATTTTACCTACCACAGATGTTAGGCTAACCGGTCTATAGTTACCAGCCTTCTGTCTACTGCCCTTTTTAAATAAGGGTGTTACATTAGCAGTTTTCCAGTCTGCCGGGACCTTAGCGGAATCCAGGGAGTTTTGAAAAATTATTACCAATGCATCTACAATCCCTACCGCCACTTCCTTCAAGACTCTAGGATGTAAGCCATCAGGTCCAGGTGATTTATCCGCCTTGAGTCCCATTATTTTACCGAGTACCACTTCCTTAGTGATTTTGATCGTGTTTAGCTCCTCTCCCCCTATAGCCCCCTGTTTGTCCAGTGTTGGGATATTCTTAGTGTCCTCTACTGTAAAGACTGATACAAAATATTCATTCAGTGTTTTTGCCATCTCCATATTTCCCACCATTAATTTCCCGGTCTCATCCTCTAAGGGACCAACATTTACTTTAGCCATCCTTTTTCTTTTTATATAACTATAAAAACTCTTACTATCTGTTTTTATATTTTTTGCTAATTTACTTTCATAATCTATCTTCCCTTTCTTAATCAATCTTTTTGTTATTTTTTGCTGCCTTTTAAAGTTTTCCCAATCCTCTGTCCTCCCACTGGATTTCGCTACCTTATATGCCCTTGTTTTTAGTCGAATACTATCCTTAATTTCTTTACTTAGCCACGGATGACTGTCCTGGATGGTGGGAAGGGAGGAGGTGTTGCATCTCCTGCACTTGCATGGGAAGGTGCCGGGTGAAGGGGAAGGGGTGTTGGGGGTGATAGAGGAGTGGACCAGGGTGTCGCGGAGGGAGCAGCCCTATGTATATCTGTGTCTGTATTGGTGGTCTAAAACACAATCTTATCACAGAATCACAGAATCCCCACAGTACAGATAGAGGCCATTTCGGCCCATCGAGCCTGCACCGACACATATCCCACCCTATCCCCGTAACCCCACGTATTTAATCCCCCCTAACATATCCCACCCTATCCCCGTAACCCCACGTATTTAATCCCCCTTAACACTAAGGGTCAATTTTATCATAGCCAAATCAACCTAACCCGCACATCTTTGGACTGTGGGAGGAAACCGGAGCACCCGGAGGAAACCCACGCAGACACGGGGAGAATGTGCAAACTCCACACAGACAGTCACCCGAGGCCGGATTCGAACCCGGGTCCCTGGCGCTGTGAGGCAACAGTGCTAACCACTATGCCACCGTGTTGCCCTATAACACAGTCCTATATACTATTCATCTCAGTTACCATCTTTAAAATAGATAGACCTTCCATTTTTCCCTTCTATCCCTTGAGAACAATCTGTAAGCCTCCTAATTGTTCTGTGGTACTAATTATTTTTGCAATTTCACTCTACAATTATTCAATGTTAGAATCATATGGACAGCAAAGGGGATCAGATTTTAAAAAAAAAGATTTTTCCCCCCTCTCCAGAAGATTGCAACTCTTTCTCGGGTCCATGGGTTCTCATAACTCTCCAAGCAGCTACGTTGTCATATCTCATTTCCAAGCCTTGATGGTGAGTGTTGGCGGGCTATTCAGCTATGGAGCACATCACAATTGACCCCAATTCTCTCCTTACCCAAAGTCCATACATGTTCAGTTTCTAACGTGGGACACTGGATAGCAATGAGGAGAGGAAACCTGGCTGCATTTGACACTCCCTAGCCCAGTAGCTGGGGGAAATTGTAGCAATCCTGGTTAATAGCAGCTTAGACCAGAGATTGAACTGGAGACTTTTAATGGTCAGTATCTCAATGTGTTTACTTTGTGCAGTGCATTTAATACCTAAGTCATTTCAGGAGCTTTTTGTTCTTAAAGTTCTTTATTTATTTTTGGAGGTTTATGTGATTTGATACAAAGACTAAGGCACGTAAACCTGCCACACACAATCTCTGAGTTAATTTTCTCTTTTCACAGAAAGTTGCCGAGAAGTCCAGAGCATTGCTTCCTGCAACACAGAAAAATAGACAGGTACGTGAATGTGCTTGCTTTGCAGTTTCGCATCTGGCAAATCCAAGTGAAGCATGGAACCACACAAATGGAATAGTTTCCGCTCACACCATAAGCTCCGTTCTTAAATCAGTAACTATATTCCTCAGCCCCTTGTCATTTACTGTAAGTGACTCCATTAGCAGAAAGGTGATCCTGGAGAGGGCTGTGAGGGCCAGTGGCTTCCAGAACTCTGAAATGGAAAGCTGATTGCGTTGAGCTATTTCTGCAACTCAGTTCTAGCGGTCAGATTTACAACAGCTTGCATCCTCTTAAAACCACTGCAGCTAACTATCCCGTGACAACAAAATTGTGTCCCTGGGCTTTCATAACCTTCACAAGCTGCATTGCTACATTAAATCTCCTGTGCTTCTTGTGGAGTGGTAAGAAATGTTTATCTTCTAGTCAGTTGTGGGGTTTTTTTTTGGCAGTGCCTATCCTTGACTGATTTGGAGAATAAATGAGCTGTAGCTTTCTATAGCTTTTAGCTAAAGGAATTGCCAGAATGCTTACCATTCACTACAATGCTTACCATGCACTTTGCTGGGAGTGTACTATAGGCCCCCAAACAGTCAGGGGGAGATAGAGGAACAGATATGTAGGCAAATCTCAGAGAAGTGTAGAAATAATAGGGTAATAATAGTAGGGGATTTCAACTTCCCCAATATTAACTGGGATAGTCAGAGTGTGAAAGGCTTAGAAGGTGCGGAATTCTTAAAGTGCATCCAGGAGAGCTTTTTGAGCCAGCATGTAGAAAGTCCTACAAGAGAGGGGGCGGTACTAGACCTAATTCTAGGGAATGTAGCCGGGCAAGTGGTAGAAGTGTCAGTAGGAGAGCATTTTGGTGACAGTGACCATAATTCGGTGAGATTTAAGGTAGTCATGGAAAAGGACAAAGATGGACTGGAAATAAAGGTTCTAAATTGGGGGAAGGCCGATTTTAATATGATAAGGCAGGATCTGGCCCAAGTGGACTGGGATCAGCTACTTGTAGGAAAATCCACATCAGAGCAGTGGGAGTCATTCAGAAAGGAAATAGAGAGAGCACAGCGCCAACATGTTCCCGTAAAGGTCAAGGGTGGGACCAACAAGTCCAGGGAACCCTGGATGTCAAGGGATATACAAGAATGGATTAGGAAAAAAAGGGAGGCTTTTGGCAGATACAAAGGACTAAAAACAGTGGAAGCCCTAGAGGAGTATAGAAAGTGCAGGGGGTACTTAAAAAAGAAATTAGGAGAGCGAAGAGGGGGCATGAAAAAACACTGGCGGGCAAAATAAAAGAAAATCCCAAGGTGTTTTATAAGTATATTAAGGGCAAGAGGAGAACCAGGGAAAGAGTAGGGCCCATTAGGGACCAAAGTGGCAATCTGTGTGTTGAGCCGGAAGATGTACGTGAGGTTTTAAATGAATATTTTGCATCTGTGTTCACTATGGAGAAGAATGATGTAGGCATAGAAATCAGGCAGGGGGATTGTGATATACTTGAACAAATTAGCATTGAGAGGGAGGAGGTACTAGCGGTTTTAGCGGGCTTAAAAGTGGATAAATCCCCAGGCCCTGACGAGATGTATCCCAGGCTGCTGTGTGAGGCAAGGGAGGAGATTGCAGGGGCTCTGACGCAAATTTTCAGAACCTCTCTGGCCACAGGGGAGGTGCCAGAGGACTGGAGGACAGCTAACGTAGTACCATTATTCAAGAAGGGTAGTAGGGATAAACCAGGGAATTACAGGCCAGTGAGCCTAACATCAGTGGTAGCGAAATTATTGGAAAAAATTCTGAGGGACAGAATTAGTCTCCACTTGGAGAGGCAAGGATTAATCAATGATAGTCAGCATGGCTTTGTCAGGGGGAGATCATGTCTAACCAATTTGATTGAATTTTTCGAGGGGTGACTAGGTGTGTGGATGAGGGTAGTGCAGTTGATGTAGTCTACATGGACTTCAGCAAGGTTTTTGACAAAGTCCCGCATGGGAGACTGGTCAAGAAGCTAAGAGCCCATGAGATCCATGGCAATTTGGCACATTGGATCCAAAATTGGCTTAGTGGCAGGAGGCAGAGGGTGATGGTCGAAGGTTGTTTTTGTGACTGGGAGCCTGTGTCCAGTGGTGTACCGCAGGGATCGGTGCTGGGTCCTTTGCTGTTTGTAGTGTACATTAATGATTTAGATATGAATGTAGGAGGTATGATCAGTAAGTTCGCAGATGACACGAAAATTGGTGGAGTGGTAAATAGCGAGGAGGGAATCCTCAGGCTACAGGACGATATAGACGGGTTGGTTAGATGGGCAGAACAGTGGCAAATGGAATTTAACCCTGAAAAGTGTGAGGTGATGCATTTTGGGAGGACTAACAAGGCAAGGGAATACACAATGAATGGTAGGACCCTAGGAAGGACAGAGGATCAGAGGGACCTTGGTGTGCATGTACATAGATCCCTGAAGGCAGCAGGACAGGTAGATAAGGTGGTTAAAAAGACACATGAGATACTTGCCTTCATTAGCCGAGGCATAGAATATAACAGCAGGGAGGTTATGTTGGAGCTGTACAAAACGCTAGTTAGCCCACAGCTGGAATACTGTGTGCAGTTCTAGTCGCCACACTATAGGAAGGATGTGATTGCACTGGGGAGGGTGCAGAGGAGATTCACCAGGATGTTACCTGGGCTGGAGCGCTTCAGCTATGAAGAGAGACTGGACAGGCTGGGGTTGTTTTCCTTAGAGCAGAGAAGGCTGAGGGGGGACCTGATTGAGGTGTACAAAATTATGAGGGGCATAGATAGGGTAGATAGAAAGGAACTTTTCCCCTCAGTAGAGGGTTCAATAACCAGGGGGCATAGTTTCAAGGTAAGGGGCAGGAGGTTTAGAGGGGATTTGAGGA
The DNA here is from genome assembly GCA_030390025.1 of Squalus acanthias. Lineage (NCBI taxonomy): Eukaryota > Metazoa > Chordata > Chondrichthyes > Squaliformes > Squalidae > Squalus > Squalus acanthias. Next base: position 20,033,710 of record CM059432.1, on the reverse strand, counting down.
AAAACTTTTCCACCCAGAGGGTGGTTGGAATCTGGAACTCACTGCTTGAAAGGGTGGTAGAGGCAGGAACCCTCACAACATTCAAGAAGCATTTAGATGAGCACTTGAAACGCCATAGCATACAAGGCTACGGACCAAGTGCTGGAAAATGGGATTAGAATAGACAGGGCTTGATGGCCGGCGCTGACATGATGGGCCGAAGGGCCTCTTTCTGTGCTGTATGACTCTATTACCAGTAAAATTTGTCTTGTCCGCAGCAATTTTAATTATCATTTTTTTTTAATTAGATATTTGAAATACTACTTTTTTTGTTTCCATGCTTCCACTCATCATTTTAGTTACTGCATTGCTACAAAAAGTGCATGATGGGATAGCATGCCCTGCTACTGTGATTTCCAAAAAATATCTGAGCATAAACTGATCAATTTTACATGAATATAATTGTCACATTCATTTTGTTAACTACACTGTGAGGGTATGGCTGGCATGGAGTCAGCCGCCAAGATGGGTACTCATGACTTAATTTACTTTGGCTGGCCTTGTGAGGTCATTAAACTGTTTTGCCACCATGTTGATGTTTGTGCGGCGGTGGGGATGGTACTGACTGCCTGAGCCAACTTTCTCCATGCTGCTTGCCCCGCCATCTACTGGGGCTTCCTGTTTTGGGTGCCAAAATACTGGTCTCTCCTTGCCCTTATTTTTGCCAGCAGAAGATCTGGAGAAGTATCTGAAAACCTGGGGCCTCTTGCTACAACTGAAGACCTTGATGTTCCCTCATCTATAATATCAGACCTCTGTTGGCTGTCTCTCCGTCTTCCTCAGTTTCAAGTGTTTCTGGCCCTTTGAGCAGCTGCAGCCTTTTAGATGCTGTAGCCTCACCGCACTTCCCTCACTCCCAGTGGTAACATCTTGCAGCAACACCCAACTGAGGCATCAGTCTAATGTCACCACACATCCTGCTCCCTGTACTTCAGCGCACCTAACAGTAGTTAGAAAATATCAGCTGTTTGTCAAAAATGCTGATATTCAGTGTCGTTTGTCTTGAATGCAGCACAAAAAGTAATTTAAGATGTGCTGTTATTTAACATGCTATGCAGCAACAGTAAGCACTGAATCTCGGGCCATCCTTCCCGTAAATATATTGGCCCAGATCTTGCTGGAGCCGGACATCTCACGGCATACGCCGTGAGTTAAACTTTTTCCTGCACCCTTCAGCTTCAATTTTTTTGGCAGCATACCTTGCTGGAAGTGAGAGCTGATAATGCCGTGGCAAGGGCAGCGGGGCGTCTGGGATCTTAGTGAATGGCGGGACCAACAGTGTATCTCCTTAACCGATGAGATTTAAGGATTGAGAAAGAAACAGAGGAACGACGGAGAAGGGTGAATTAGAGTCAATTCAGGGACAGAAAGAGAAACAAAGAGAGGGTAAGAAAGATTGGATTAAGAGAGAGAGAAAAAAGACACAAAGGAAAAGTAAGAAAAAAATTAAAATTTGACATTTTTAAAATCTCTAAGAATAATTTATTACATGCAGGAACGAGATTGAACGGTTTAAATTGTTGTCTTTCTGGGCCAGAGAGGTTGATTGGTATTGCATTAAAAATTATCACGTCGTTAAAAGGGTACGTAAGCTCTTAAACTCACCGCAGAATGTTAAGACTGGTGATTAATAGGCAATTAATGTGCAAATCCAGCAAGTTCTTAAAAATAACAGTGAGGTGAAGGGCGAGATGCAAATGGTGGGTGGCGTAAATTGACCAGCAAATCCTGGAGATTCGCAACTGATGGCAAATCTCTTAGTCCCTTGAATTTGCTGGTCGATTTGTGCATCAATAACAGCGTACGTCATCAACACACCGTTAATTTTTCAGCAAGATTCGGTCCAATATGTTCCCAGACTGGATTTAGGCCAAGGCCTGTGTTTGTCATCTATCTTTTGAACTCAAGTGGTGACAGGATTGGTTATGCTCATGGTAATGGAGTGGAAATGAGTTACTGGCAATAAGTCAGACTCTGTGGGCTGGATTTTGCGGAGGGTCAGCGGGAGTGATCGGTGGCGGGTCGGGTGGGAAAGTGCTTTTTTTCCCCAGCGGGTCGGGACCCCGCTGTGAACCCACCACCACGCACCTTTCCCCGATGTCGGGTCCGTCAGCACTGAGCAGACCCGACACGCAGCGGCGGGGGAGGCAATTAAAATCATTAGTGGCCTGTTTACAGCCACTTAACAATGTTTTTTTCCCCAGTTTTTTGGATTTGACAGGTCAGCCACCGGTTTCCCGCTGTGCCTAGACCTCGTCTGTGAAGCTGAGGTGGGAGGTCAGTGGCCATTGAATCAGCTGATGAGTTGACAGCTTCAAATGTCAAGTCAAAGCTCCCAGCTGATTGAGACATGTTCCCTTAACTACTAGCTTCTCTAAACTGCATTTTCACTACAGATTCAGAATGCTGCAAGTCTTTACACAAGTCTCCATCCAGTCTGACCTCATTACCTCTCCCACCATTGGCAGATCACTTCTGTCATCTTTACTTCACCTGCCATCTATTCCATCAGCATGGGTGCCCTTGAAACTCTCTCACCTTGGTCCTCAGAATCCCATCACGATCAGCCCCAACACCAGCAGCACCAGGCACACCAGCAGCACCAACAACCACACCAACCTTCTTCGCAATCACCTGATGCTGTACAGGACAGAGGGCATCAGCACCCGACCACATTGCTGCCCGGGAGGCCAGGGATGGCCTCACCATGGCCAGATTTACTTCACTTGATGCTGTAAACCCTGGCTGCCACATGGTGCGCTAGGTTGGCACCACCCCACACCAGCACCATAAAGCATCTCTACAATGTCCAAGCCATTCCTTTCATACTCATGACCATTGCGGGGGGGTACCGTTATGTCTCACCAATCACTGCAACTTACTAAGCCACTTCCAAAGGTGCACACAAATCTGTCCAAGAACGCAAAGTGTTGAAAATAAAGGTTTCAATGTTTGACACCACATTAACAGAAACTTTACATGAACATTGCATAAAACACCCAACTGCCTTCCCTTGTGTGTTAGTTGGTATGATTGGACTAGGATGAGGGTGAGTGAGATGAGGATGGGGATGTGATAATGTAGATAGAGAGAGATGGGTGGAAGTGCAAGGTAAGTTGGTGTGTGTAAGGATGTGCAGCAGTAGGGTAGGGAAGGCAGAGTGATGGGGATGTGATGAGAGGCACAGCAGGATGAGGTTGAGTGTGGCTTTCTACTAACGTTTCATGATCTACTGAGATCATTGAAACTTTTGCGGCACTGCACCCAGGTCCTCCTGACCACATCCCTGCTTGTGCCCTCCTCTGCAATGTGCAACCAGGCTGTGTTGATCTCCTAGGGAGGTCTCTTCCACCCATGGGTAGGGAAGAGGACCTCCCTGCGTGCTGTGACTCCCTCCATAAGCATATGGAGGGAGTCATGGGAGAGCTTGGGTACAGCCGTGCACCTCTGTGCAATGATTGTCAGTGTTTGCAGCACCTCAATGCTGTAGAACACTGACAGGACAAATGTCAAATTAAAGTTGGCCATGGTCCCTTTAAGGAAACCGGCTGATGACGCATCATTAAATTACGTCACCAGACCCGCTTTCTCTAATTAGCCCGGGAAATGCGCTGGGCGGGCTTAACAAGCCCAAACAACAGAAAATCATTTCACAGAGTGGGATGGAGCAAAATCGCGACCTTGACTATTCAATAACGCAGAAGAGGGAAAAAATTATAGAGTTAATGGTATGGTTTTTGATACAGCCTCGAAACTAAGACCTTTTGAAACACTCTTTAGCACACAAAATCCAGAGTCAACCCTGTTGAGGTTTGATTCGTATCAGTAAACCAAGGAGAGGAACTCTATTCACATATTCACAGAAATTAACATGCAGGTACAGCAAGCAATTAGGAAGGCAAATGGTAGGTTAGCCTTTATTGCAAGGGGGTTGGAGTAGAAGAGTAAGGAAGTCTTGCTACAATTATATAGGGCTTTGGTGAGACCACATTGTGCACAGTTTTGGTCTTCTTACCTAAAGAAGGATATACTTGCCTTAGAGGGGGTGCAATGAATATTCAGCCACGATCTTATTGAATGGTGGAGCAGGCTCGATGGGTCGTATGGCCCACTCCTGCTCATATTTCTTACGTTCTTATGTTCATTTGCACAAAACAGGCAGTGGTCCTTCTTTGTTGTTTTTGAGCAATAGAATTTAAAAATAAATTCATTGGAGAGAAATTGAAGGGGGAAAGAAAGAATTCTTTGGCCATGGCTAACACTCAAAGAAGTAAATTGTTCAAAGTGCAATGGTTATTTTCTGTTACTCCAGAGATATTTCCTTTTCCCTCTTTTTATCTTCCCTCTTTTAAGTCACATGTCCTCTGTGCAGCGATGTCACGTGCTGATAGGAATAACTTATGAATGAAATTCTGTGTTGCTGTTTTAGTCACTGTCCTTGTTGCTGCATTCGATAACCTTTGACTTTTGTGTCACATTTCCAATTTTTATCTTGGGTTCAAGACCACTCCCATATGAGACCCCTCACCCCCTCTGATCACCGTGCGCCATTCCCCACCTACTATATGGTCAGTTCTATCAAGCTCAGGGATTAAACAGAGCTCCAGGTTATGTCGCATTCCCTCACATGATCCTCCACATCTTGAAAAGGTGGTGGAATAATGACATCACTATACTACAGCTTGGGCCATAAAGTGATAAATACATTTACTAAATGGATAAGTAAACAGAAACAAAAGAAAGACTTGAAAGATAGCATTTCTATAGCGCTTTTCGCAACCTCAGAACAACCCAAAGCACCTGACATCAGTAGTAGGGAAAATGCTAGAATCTACTATTAAGGACGTGGTAACAGGGCACTTAGAAAATAATAATAGGATTGGGCAGTCAACACGGATTTATGAACGGGAAATCGTGTTTGACAAATAAGAGTTTTTTGAGGCTGTCACTACCAGAATAGATAAGGGGGAACCAGTGGATGTGGTGTATTTGGATTTTCAGAAGGCATTCGATAAGGTGCCACACAAGAGGTTATTAAACAAAATTAGGGCTCATGGGATTGAGGGTAATATACTAGCATGGATTGGCGATTGGTTAAGGGACAGAAAACAGAGTAGGACTAAACGGGTAATTTTCGGGTTGGCAGACTGTAACAAGTGGGGTACCACAAGGGTCAGTGCTTGGGCCTCAGCTATTCACAATCTACATCAATGATTTGGATGAGGGGACCAAATGTAATATATCCAAGTTTGCTGATGATACAATTCTAGGTGGGAATGTAAGTTGTGAGGAGGATGCCAGGAGGCTTCAAGGGGATATAGACAGGCTAAGTGAGTGGGCAAGAACATGGCAAATGGAATATAATGTGGAGAAATGTGAAGTTATCCACTTTGGTAGAAAAAATAGAAAAGCAGAGTATTTTTTAAACGGTGAGAGATTGGGAAATGTTGGAGTTCAGAGGGACCTGGGTGCCCTTTTACACGAATCACTGAAGGTTAGCATGCAGGTACAACAAGCAATTAGGAAAGCAAAAGGTATGTTGGCCTTTATTACAAGAGTATCAGGTTAAAGATGTCTTACTGCAATTATATAGGGCCCTGGTGAGACCACACCTGGAGTATTGTGTACAGTTTTGGTCTCCTTACCTAAGGAAGGATATACTTGCCATAGAGGAAGTGCAACGAAGGTTCACCAGACTGGTTCCTGGGATGGGGTATTGTCCTATGAGGAGAGATTGAGTAGACTAGGCCTATATTCTCCAGAGTTTAGAAGAATGAGAGGTGATCTCATTGAAACATACAAAATTCCTACAGGGTAGATGCAGGGAGGATGTTTCCTCTGGCTGGGGAGTCTAGAACCAGGGGTCACAGTCTCAGAATAAGGGGTCAGCCATTTAGGACTGAGATGAGGAGAAATTTATTCACTCAGAGGGTGGTGAATCTTTGGAATTCTCTACCCCAGAGGGCTGTGGAGGCTCAGTCGTTGAGTATATTCAAGACAGAGATCGATAGATTTTTGGATGTTAAGGAAATCAATGGATATGGGGATAGTGCAGGAAAGTGACGATGAGGTAGAAGATCAGCCATGATATTGAATGGCGGAGCAGGCTTGAAGTGTCAAATGGCCTAATCCTGCTCCTATTTCTTATGTTCTTTACAGCCATTGCAGTACCTTTGAAGTGTAATCAATGTTGTAACGATGGCTCACTAATTGCAGTAGTTGCAGCCTTAATTATCTTTCCTTGGAAGATGGAAAGTAGCAAACAGTTTTGCTGGCTATGCTAAACTGCAATGTAAACTGGACCGGACACAAGATCCATGAATAGTAATCTCTATATGGCACTTTGTTGCTGAGTGTCCGTGAAGTCTTTCTAGCTTATCTCTCTCGCTGGCTTAAGTTGGATCACACAACGTGAACAAGACAGACTGAAGAATAGTTTTCACAAGGAAATGGCAGGGACCAATAATATTTTAGATGAGCGCCTTTTAAACTTGAAAAGACCTGTCAATGCAAGTAAAACAGATTTTATAAAATTCATTCCTGGGATGTGTGCGTCGCTGGCAGTGCCACCATTTATTGCCCATCCCTAGTTGCCCTTGAGAAGGTGGTGGTGAGCCACCTTCTTGAACCGCTGCAGTCCGTGTGGTGAAGGTACTCCCACTGTGCTGTTAGGTAGGGAGTTCCAGGATTTTGACCCAGCGACGATGAAGGATCGGCGATATACTTCTAAGTCAAGATGGTGTGTGACTTGTAGGGGAACTTGGAGGTGGTGGTGTTCCCATGCGCCTGCTGCCCTTGTCCTTCTAGGTGGTAGAGGTCGCGGGTTTGGGAGGTGCTGCCGAAGAAGCCTTGGTGAGTTGCTGCTGTGCATCTTGTAGATGGTACACACTGCAGTCACGGTACGCCGGTGGTGGAGGGAGTGAATGTTTAAGGTGGTGGATGGGGTGCCAATCAAGCGGGCTGCTTTGTCCTGGATGATGTCGAGCTTCTTGAGTGTTGTTCGAGCTGCACTCATCCAGGCAAGTGGAGAGTATTCCATCACACTCCTTACTTGTGCCTTGTAGATGGTGGAAAGGCTTTGGGGAGTCAGGAGGTGAGACACTCGCCGCAGAATACCCAGCCTCCGACCTGCTCTTGTTGCCACAGTATTTATGTGGCTGGTCCAGTTAAGTTTCTGGTCAATGGTGATCTCCAGGATATTGATGGTGTGGGATTAGGCAATGGTAGTGTCATTGAATGTCAAGTGGCGGTGGTTAGACTCTCGCTTGTTGGAGATAGTCATTGCTTGGCACTTGTGTGGCGCGAATGTTACCTGCCACTTATCAGCCCAAACCTGAATGACGTCCAGGTCTTGCTGCATGCGGGCACAGACTGCTTCATTATCTGAGGAGTTGCGAATGGCACTGAACACTGTGCAATCATCAGCGAACATCCCCATTTCTGACCTTATGATGGAGGGAAGATCATTGATGAAGCAGCTGAAGATGGTAGGGCCTCGGACACTGCCCTGAGGAAGTCCTGCAGCGATGTCCTGGGGCTGTGATGATTGACCTCCAACCACCACATATATAAGATACATGTATTTGAATTGAGCGATTTGGTCCTCTCCCTGAAACATCTGGCCAGACACAAGGCGGGTGAGTGAACTTCTGCGCAAGTTTTCCCACTCAAATGCTGTAACCTTGGCCGTGGAAACCCTGGGAAAACAGCAAAAGAGTGTGCGTGTCCTGCACCTGCTACCTTAAGTCCAATGATCCAGCTACACATCGTTATACATAGCAATATAATTTCACCCCCCCCACCCCTCACCCCGGTTCAGGGTGTGGTGAGGAGGGGGAGAGCTGAGCAAAAATACTTCACAAATTAGTGTCTGAAAGAGAAAGATTGGTTCATTGTTCAGATGGGAACCTTCAGCCAGAACAGAATGGTCAAACTGGTTAATCCCCTTTCTAGGACCGACAAAACAGAAGGGAAGGGGGAATATCACAGCTGATTGCACAGCTAGTCAGGAGAAATTAGCATCGCTGTCCTTAAAAGGAGCTGCTCAAGTCAATCTGGCACGTTCAATTTCAAGCACTGAACAAGAGCCTGCACCACAGCATCATTGGAGAAAATCATTGCAGTTATGTTTTGCATAAAAAAATCTTTCGGGTGAGATGCTTGGATTGGAAGTATATTGGTGCTGGGGACATAGAGTAACTCAGTACTTGAGATACTACCTGAACGGCACTTAATGTGATTTATATCAACAGGAATAGATTTTAAATGAAGTAACCTAGGTGAACAACCAAGGCCAATAGTGCAGGACATCACCAAGGTTGAAAAGAGCAGGAGAGAAGACGAAGAACATCAGTTACAGAAACGAGTTTAACACAGGATGATGGACGTGGATATAGATCGTCAGGAAGGATGGGGAGGACAGGAAAGTTAGCTGAGGTTACCTTTTACGTAAAGGAGAAGAGGGAGTTTAGGTGGTTGACCCAGCACTGCAGAAAAGCTGTGACGTAAAATTCTCTGGCTATATGTGTTTAATGAGAAAAGAACCCAGACGATATTTGGGGCTTGCTACCAAGCCAAAATTAGAACAACTCAGCACTTTATGTGATGTTAAAAGAGCGAGTGAGACCAGGAAAAGAGCACTGACGGGGAACTTCAGCTCGCCCAACATAAACTGAAGATACTCAAGTGTGAAGGTCCCTGGGTTTATCAATGTCATACATGACTGCTTTCTGACTCAGTCAGCCATGAGAGGCATCCCTCTCCTAGCCTTGGTTCTTGGGAGTGATCCAGGCACTATTCAGGGAGCAGGTGTGATAGTGAACACAGCGTGATAACCTTCAATCTAACCTGGGAAGTAAGAAACCAAATCCCAGGATGTAATTTCAGATAGACAAACATAAAGGTGAATGCTGAGCCTAGTAACGTCAATGGGAGGGGATTCTTCAAAAACGTCATGCTGGAAATATCGCACAACTGCAGCAAAGTTAAGAGAGCAAAAATGCCCAGAAATAGATCAACAGAGGAATTGAAAGGAACATTAAAAAAACAACTTACCAAGCGATGGGGAGATTGTAGAGGATGACCACTGGGCACAGGATGATCCAGATGCAGGTCATATACAGATTAGGGATGCTAAGAGAATTTGAAAGGCACATAGCAGCAGATACAAAGTTCTTCGAATACTATGCCAGCCTATAAGAGGGCAGTTGGGAGGAAGTTAAAACCCCTAGAGCCCCATATAGAATTATAAATGAGGATGAGCAGAATATAGTAAACATGCAAAATGACTTCTTGGAGGTTTTGATCAGAGAGGACACCAACAATATATCATCCAACATGATTTTGACATTAGTGAGGTAGGGTATCTTGACAAGGAGGAGATTTTTGAAACATTCCTATATGGGGGCGATTTTAACCCTACTCACTCAGCAGAAACCTCGCCGGTGGGCAGTTAAAATCACCCTGGTTCTTACCTGTTAGAAAGCCGCCATGATCGCAATATCTGCAGTTTTAACCTGCTCTGCTGAGCAGGCAGCGAGGACACACACCCGGAGCCAACAGGGTCTTTCTTTACGCATGCACGTTGCGGCCCGATGACATCATTGAGACCCGACTGTAATTTTAACTCGGGCCCGAGCGGGGAATCCACCTGGAGTTAAAATCAGGGCCTCTATCATTGAGCAGTGGACAGATTCTAACAGACTGGCAACAGGTAAAGGTAGGTCTCGTTTTCATGAAGGGCAACAGAGCCCTATCTGGGAATATCAAGACCCATTACCCTGAAAACGGTTGAATTGATAATCAGAATCAAATTGGAAGAGCATCGATTTGAAAATGACTTCGTGAATCGCAGCCAACATGTCTTCAAAAGGGGTATCTCTTGCCTGACCAAGCTCACGTGAGAATCAAGGTAAGACGCGGATATGGAACAGGTTAAAGGGATGAAAGCAGAGTGTAGTCATAAGCGGTGCTCAGTAAAAATCTGGGGAACTATTCAATGGAGTTGCCCCTAGGATTCAGTGCTGGGGCCTCTCCTGTTCTCGGCGTACATAAATGACCTGTATGTGCACTCTAAATTCAAGGTAGTTAAACTTTCAGTTGACACCAAGCTATGAACTTAGCAGAGACAGCCAAGATCTTACAGCATTTACATTTGGCCTAATCGGGGTGAATGAAGTTTAATAAAGACAAATGCAAAATATTGCATATTGGGGGTAAAAGTAGGAGGCAGATGTAATCTATGGGTGGGATCAATCTTGCCAAGTGGAAATTGAAAGAGCCCCAGTGGTGGTAGTTGACATTTTGCTCATTGTGTCCACACAGAGTGGGTTGGCAATAAACAAAACAAATAGGATCCTGGATTATATCAGTTGAGTTCAAATCCATGGAAGTCATGGTGCTGCAGCACAAAGCTCTAGTCAGGTGACACTTGGAGTATGGCATACAGTCTGGTTACCATGACATCCTGCTCCTAGAGAAAAGATCAGAAAGGACAGCAACAAGACTGATTCCCAGTGTTTGAGGAATGACTTGTGAGGGATGACTTGATAGGCTAGGCTCTTCAGCCACAAAAAATATCATATATTCAGTAGAGACCTAATGTATGATATTTATTGGGATAAAGAAACTAAGGCCAAAACAGTGCATTCAGATATGCCAGAATATCAGAACAATGGAGCACAATTTCAGCATTGATTACAATACTGAGAAACATTTCTTTACAGTGAGAGTTGTCAGGAAGGGTGATTGAAGCCAGACCACTGGATTCAGATGCTATAATGGGAAGATGGAAGGGTTGGAAAGACATGATTAAATGAGCTCAAAGGCATTGCTGACCCACACTTATCTTGTGAAGAAGTAGCGGTAAGGTGACCCAAGCTTAGGTTTTAAAAGTATAAAGATTTTAGGAAGGAGGACTGTGAGCAGTAAGGAGTTCTGCAGTTTTGAGGTCCTGGGAAAGAGTGATTTAGAGTAGGCGATAGTTCAGTGAGTCTTGATTTCAACACAGTGAGGAAATAGGGACTATGTAGAGCAGGTGGGAGGAATGAGAGAGCAGTATTCAAAAGCATGAGATATATATGCATAGTTATCAATTTTTGCAAACTCATTCCATCCCGTCGTTCCACCAACACACACACACACACACACTTACACATGTTGGCATGGTTACAGCTTGCTGGCAACTGGCTTTGTGCCATTAGCGCATTGTAATTTACGAGGCTGCTTTTCCCCCTGGACTAAAATGGAGTCACTGTTGGTTGTTAATGATTTTACTTTGATTTTGCTGTGTAGTTTCTCTGGAGTCGAGGTATCAAAAAAGTGTTGGCAGAAAATAGATTTAGTGCATAACCTGCAAGTACGCTCCCTCTGAGGGTCACACTCGGGCCCGATTCCATCATGTGAACTTTTTCTACTTTATTACTCAGGGAGCTGTCGGCAGGTATTGCATCAACTGCTCTGATATTTCAAAGAGGTAGCAATGTACACCTTTATAAAAGCCTGCCTTTTCTGTGTCACTGTGGAAGAACCATCTCACTTAACATGAGCCGGTAGTATCAACAGGTTGACCATTTGCAGATTTTAGTCCCTTCTGTTCAAACACTCTCTGGTAAGCTGTGCTGCAGTGAGATGAAGTGCCGTAGATAAAGCATGGGTTCTTGGATTCAGTTGAGGGAACAGGGGTTAGGGGGAGGAGGTTGCAGCTAAGTGGGAATGTGCCACAATAATCTGTTCAGCTTGCGTATATTCATTATGATGCCATTAACAAGGACATGGAAATGTTGAGTCACATTAATTAAAACAACGCATTTGTTGTATTTAGCAACTTGTAGGCCGAGGAATTGCAATCAAGTTGTGCTCTTTAATTCAGACTTAGGAGTGCTCTATGACCTACATTGGCGCCTGGTCCAGCAATGCCTCGATTTTAAAATTCTCATCCTTGTTTTCAAATCCCTCCATGGCCTCATTATCTGTGTAACCTTCTCCTGCCCTACAATCTTCCGAGATCTCTGCGCTCCTCCAATTCTGGCCTCTTGCGCATCCCTGATTTTAATCGCTCCACTATTGCTAACGTGCCTTCAGCTGCCTAAGCCCTAAGCTCTGGAATTCCCTCCCTAAACCTCTCCGCCTCTCGACCTCTCTTCTCCTTTAAGATCCTCCTTAAAACCAACCTCTTTCACCTGTCCTAATATCTCCTTATGTGGCTCGATGTCAAATTTTGTTTGATAATCTCTCCTGTGAGGTGCCTTGGGATGTTTTACTACGTTAAAGGTGCTATATACAGTAAATGCAAGTTGTTTAAAATTTGAAACAGCCCCGGTACCACATCCAGATAAATGATGTGAGACCAGCTGATAACTAACTGTGCTAGTAATGTCCTCCACAGTCAGACAGGCGAAGAGAGGCACTTGGCACATGCCTGGTGAGTGCAGCATCTGACTGGGAAACATTGATACACAGGCACTATGGACATCCAGGGTTCAGTAAGTCAGGGTCCGACTATATATTTTATTTTACGTTGAGAGTAAGCTGCTGTGCTTATTCACTTCAGTCACATAGGCAAATCGATGTTCTACAGTGTTTGTATTAACAACTTTCTGAGATAGGAGTAGAAAAGTTTACTTTTGTTGAAAAATGCACAGTATTGCGGATGACGGAATACTTGATACAGGCTCGAGCTGCTGAAAAGTAACCGACTTCTAAAGCCATTTTGGAATCTGTTCGGCATGGTGAAAGTGAATTTCTGTTAATCCCTGTTGTTTGATGAATAGAACCCATGGGTTTATTTTAGAAAGCCTTTGTGTCATTGCAAATAATCTTCATGCATGCAGTACATAAACTATTAACCAAACTTGCTCTAACATTAGGTGACTGAAGTATATGCATATTTAATATTGTTATATACTCAAAGGAATATTCACACATCCATATTTATGAATAATGGGAGATTGTAATAAAATGTTGTCTAAGAAAAGATATCCCGATTTTTCTTTCTATACATGATTTAAGAGTGGCTGCTGTCAAAAGGCTTTTACATCGATAATAGCCACTTGCTCATGATTGACAGGACATTATTCCAACCTTTTGAACTTTGTGGTCAGAATCATTTTTAAAGGACTTGCTTTTGACATAAAGGTTTTGGAAAGTTCGGAAATATATGGCTGAATGGATCTGTATTCTCCATTTTGCTTGGTTGGGACCTCAGTGCACCAGGAATTGCTGTTTATTTTAAATTTGTTCCTGGGATGTGGGTGTCGCTGGCAAGGCCAGCATTTATTGCCTATCCCTAATTGCCCTCGAGAAGGTGGTGGTGCGCCACCTTCTTGAACCGCTGCAGTCCGTGTGGTGAAAGTACTCCCACAGTGCTGTTAGGGAGGGAGTTCCAGGATTTTGACCCAGTGACGAGGAAGGAACGGCGATATATTTCCAAGTCAGGATGGTGTGTGACTTGGAGGGGAGGGGACCTAGACTCACTCACTCTCTCTCTCTCTCTCTCTCTCTCGCTCGGTGCAGCATGGCACTGCGCTGAATATGCATTTGGTACTGGGGCATTCAGGAAAAAATTCCCTCAGAAAGGGATAGAGGCAGATGCAGGCACAGTCTCATCACCTCACGCGAGATGTCCTAGATTTTCTACAGAGTAACTGAGAACAGACAGAATATCTGTGAGGAACAACAGCATGGGCACAGTGTGAGAGTTTTATGCAGTACTTCATCTTTAGCAAAACTTGTAGCCAAGTGCGGGCAGAGAGGCAGTTCCAAGTCTGCGTGTGTTATATATTTAACCCTTTGAGGGTTTCTTCAGCGTTTGCAGGTTTAGAAAGCTTTTGGTGCTGCTCAGCAGACATCAGCTGGTCCTCCCTGTTAAGGACTGAAATATAGATTTCCAACAGAGCAATTGCTTCCTTGGAACTCTCCAAGACAATCTTGCTTGGGCTGCTGAAGAACCTCACAGTAGTTTCAGGATGTACGACGTAAAAAGTACGTACGTGCTTTAATTCGTCAGTTTGAGAAAATGTGTGCGACATACAGATTGAAGTCACTCGGATAATCTTTTTATATAATGTTATTACCTTTGCTGCATTGAGCCTTGTACTAATAATACAATGCGTAATGTGTCCCTAATAAAGATGCAGCTGTAATTAGACCTTCAGCTTTTAGTGGCTCATGAGGACTCGTGTACATTATTCATCATATGTTTAATGAGTGTAATTTGCATCTTTTTAAAGGCACAGTAGAATTATTGATTCAGTGCCTTAAAAACAAATTTCCCTTCTACCTTCTAGTTTTGTGTCTTAACTCATTGGCCTAGAACTTGGATGGTGTGGGCCTATTTTTGCGGGCGCTAAATGGGCCCCTAAGCTTTCAAAATGGCGGGTAAGAAGCATACGCTCATTACAAGCCGGAAATGCGTTGCCCGCCATATTGGTAAAGGCCCAAAAATAGGGGTCCAGAGTCCAAGCTTGAAACACATGTTAGGCCCTTTGCATATTCAAATTAAGGGCCTAATGCCTGTTTGAAGGCCCCTCTGCAGTATTAGGTTGAATGCAGCCGGCACTGGGTCAGCTGTGTTCAGGGAAACCAGTTCTACATGCGGCCTAATAGGCAGTCCGTCCTTAAAGGGATCGCTGCAGGCTCCAACCAACAAGGTAAGTGTTTAAAATATACACCCCTAAATGTGGAGCAGGGAGGGTGTGCTCTTCCCCTCGGCTCCACATTCAAACCAAGCGGGTTGCTGCTGCCTACTGCTCCCCGCCCTTCGCCACCGCCACCCTCCAGAATCGCTATCGCTACCGCTGCCCTCCCTGATTTCTGCCGCTACCCTCCCACCCGATCACAGCCGCCCTCCCTCCCGATCACTGCTACCCTCCCTCCCGATCACAGCTACCCTCCCTCCCGATCACTGCTACCCTCCCGATCACAGCGACCCTCCCGATCACTGCTGCCCTCCCTCCCGATCACTGCTACCCTCCCTCCCGATCACAGCTACCCTCCCACCTGATCACTGCTACCCTCCCTCCCGATCACAGCTACCCTCCCACCCGATCACTGCTACCCTCCCTCCCGATCACAGCTACCCTCCCACCCGATCACTGCTACCCTCCCTCCCGATCACTGCTACCCTCCCTCCCTCCCGATCACAGCGACCCTCCCGATCACTGCTACCCTCCCTCCCGATCACAGCTACCCTCCCACCCGATCACTGCTACCCTCCCTCCCGATCACAGCTACCCTCCCTCCTGATCACTGCAACCCTCCCGATCACAGCTACCCTCCCTCCCGATCACAGCTACCCTCCCACCCGATCACTGCTACCCTCCCTCCCGATCACAGCTACCCTCCCTCCTGATCACTGCAACCCTCCCTCCCGATCACAGCTACCCTCCCTCCCGATCACTGCTACCCTCCCTCCCGATCACTGCTACCCTCCCTCCCGATCACTGCTACCCTCCCTCCCACCCGATCACTGCTACCCTCCCTCCCGATCACAGCTACCCTCCCTCCCGATCACAGCTACCCTCCCACCCGATCACTGCTACCCTCCCTCCCGATCACAGCTACCCTCCCTCCCGATCACAGCTACCCTCCCTCCCGATCACTGCTACCCTCCCTCCCGATCACAGCTACCCTCCCTCCCGATCACAGCCACCCTCCCTCCCGATCACAGCTACCCTCCCACCCGATCACTGCTACCCTCCCTCCCGATCACAGCTACCCTCCCTCCTGATCACTGCAACCCTCCCTCCCGATCACAGCTACCCTCCCTCCCGATCACTGCTACCCTCCCTCCCGATCACTGCTACCCTCCCTCCCGATCACTGCTACCCTCCCTCCCACCCGATCACTGCTACCCTCCCTCCCGATCACAGCTACCCTCCCTCCCGATCACAGCTACCCTCCCACCCGATCACTGCTACCCTCCCTCCCGATCACAGCTACCCTCCCTCCCGATCACAGCTACCCTCCCTCCCGATCACAGCTACCCTCCCTCCCGATCACAGCTACCCTCCCTCCCGATCACTGCTACCCTCCCTCCCGATCACTGCTACCCTCCCTCCCTCCCGATCACAGCTACCCTCCCTCCCGATCACTGCTACCCTCCCGATCACTGCTACCCTCCCTCCCGATCACTGCTACCCTCCCGATCACTGCTACCCTCCCACCCGATCACTGCTACCCTCCTTCCCGATCACTGCTACCCTCCCACCCGATCACTGCTACCCTCCTTCCCGATCACTGCTACCCTCCCTCCCGATCACTGCTACCCTCCCTCCCGATCACTGCTACCCTCCCTCCCTCCCGATCACAGCTACCCTCCCTCCCGATCACAGCGACCCTCCCGATCACAGCTACCCTCCCTCCCTCCCGATCACAGCTACCCTCCCTCCCTCCCGATCACAGCTACCCTCCCTCCCTCCCGATCACAGCTACCCTCCCTCCCTCCCGATCACAGCGACCCTCCCTCCCTCCCGATCACAGCCACCCTCCCTCCCGATCACTGCTACCCTCCCTCCCTCCCGATCACTGCTACCCTCCCTCCCTCCCGATCACTGCTACCCTCCCGATCACAGCTACCCTCCCTCCCGATCACAGCTACCCTCCCACCCGATCACAGCCACCCTCCCTCCCGATCACTGCTACCCTCCCTCCCGATCACAGCTACCCTCCCTCCCGATCACTGCTACCCTCCCTCCCGATCACAGCTACCCTCCCTCCCGATCACAGCCACCCTCCCGATCACAGCCACCCTCCCTCCCGATCACAGCTACCCTCCCACCCGATCACTGCTACCCTCCCTCCCGATCACAGCTACCCTCCCTCCCGATCACTGCTACCCTCCCTCCCGATCACAGCGACCCTCCCTCCCGATCACAGCCACCCTCCCTCCCGATCACAGCTACCCTCCCTCCCGATCACTGCTACCCTCCCTCCCGATCACAGCTACCCTCCCTCCCGATCACTGCTACCCTCCCTCCCGATCACTGCTACCCTCCCTCCCGATCACTGCTACCCTCCCTCCCGATCACTGCTACCCTCCCTCCCGATCACTGCTACCCTCCCTCCCGATCACTGCTACCCTCCCTCCCGATCACTGCTACCCTCCCTCCCGATCACTGCTACCCTCCCTCCCGATCACAGCTACCCTCCCGATCACTGCTACCCTCCCACCCGATCACTGCTACCCTCCCACCCGATCACTGCTACCCTCCCACCCGATCACTGCTACCCTCCCTCCCGATCACTGCTACCCTCCTTCCCGATCACTGCTACCCTCCCTCCCGATCACTGCTACCCTCCTTCCCGATCACAGCGACCCTCCCGATCACAGCGACCCTCCCTCCTGATCACAGCCACCCTCCCTCCCGATCACAGCGACCCTCCCTCCTGATCACAGCCACCCTCCCTCCCGATCACAGCGACCCTCCCTCCTGATCACAGCGACCCTCCCTCCTGATCACACCCTCCCTCCCTCCCGATCACAGCCACCCTCCCTCCCGATCACAGCCACCCTCCCTCCCTCCCGATCACAGCCACCCTCCCTCCCTCCCGATCACAGCCACCCTCCCTCCCTCCCGATCACAGCCACCCTCCCTCCCGATCACAGCCACCCTCCCTCCCTCCCGATCACAGCTACCCTCCCTCCCTCCCGATCACAGCTACCCTCCCTCCCTCCCGATTACAGCCACCCTCCCTCCCGATCACAGCTACCCTCCCTCCCGATCACAGCCACCCTCCCTCCCGATCACAGCCACCCTCCCTCCCGATCACAGCTACCCTCCCTCCCTCCCGATCACAGCTACCCTCCCTCCCGATCACAGCTACCCTCCCTCCCGATCACAGCTACCCTCCCTCCCGATCACAGCTACCCTCCCTCCCTCCCGATCACAGCTACCCTCCCTCCCTCCCGATCACAGCTACCCTCCCTCCCGATCACAGCCACCCTCCCTCCCGATCACAGCCACCCTCCCTCCCGATCACAGCTACCCTCCCGCCCGATCACAGCCTCCCTCCCTCCCGATCACAGCTACCCACCCTCCCGATCACAGCTACCCTCCCTCCCGATCACAGCTACCCTCCCTCCCTCCCGATCACAGCTACCCTCCCGCCCGATCACAGCCACCCTCCCTCCCGATCACAGCTACCCTCCCGCCCGATCACAGCTACCCTCCCTCCCGATCACAGCCATCCTCCCTCCCGATCACAGCCATCCTCCCTCCCGATCACAGCCACCCTCCCTCCCGATCACAGCGACCCTCCCTCCCTCCCGATCACAGCTACCCTCCCTCCCGATCACAGCTACCCTCCCTCCCGATCACAGCTACCCTCCCTCCCGATCACAGCCACCCTCCCTCCCGATCACAGCGACCCTCCCGATCACAGCTACCCTCCCTCCCGATCACAGCCATCCTCCCTCCCGATCACAGCTACCCTCCCTCCCGATCACAGCTACCCTCCCTCCCGATCACAGCTACCCTCCCTCCCGATCACAGCTACCCTCCCTCCCGATCACAGCTACCCTCCCTCCCGATCACAGCCATCCTCCCTCCCGATCACAGCTACCCTCCCTCCCTCCCGATCACAGCTACCCTCCCGCCCGATCACAGCTACCCTCCCTCCCGATCACAGCCACCCTCCCTCCCGATCACAGCCATCCTCCCTCCCGATCACAGCTACCCTCCCTCCCGATCACTGCTACCTACCCTCCCCGATCACAGCCACCCTCCCTCCTGATCACAGCCTCCCTCCCTCCCGATCACAGCCACCCTCCCTCCCGATCACAGCCACCCTCCCTCCCGATCACAGCCATCCTCCCTCCCGATCACAGCCTCCCTCCCTCCCGATCACAGCCACCCTCCCTCCCGATCACAGCCACCCTCCCTCCCGATCACAGCCACCCTCCCGATCACAGCCACCCTCCCTCCCGATCACAGCCACCCTCCCTCCCGATCACAGCCACCCTCCCTCCCGATCACAGCTACCCTCCCGATCACAGCTACCCTCCCGCCCGATCACAGCTACCCTCCCTCCCTCCCGATCACAGCTACCCTCCCTCCCTCCCGATCACAGCTACCCTCCCTCCCTCCCGATCACAGCGTCCCTCCCTCCCTCCCGATCACAGCTACCCTCCCTCCCTCCCGATCACAGCGACCCACCCTCCCTCCCGATCACAGCGACCCTCCCTCCCTCCCGATCACTGCTACCCTCCCGATCACAGCGCCCCTCCCGATCACAGCCACCCTCCCTCCCGATCACAGCTACCCTCCCTCCCGATCACTGCTACCCTCCCTCCCGATCACAGCCACCCTCCCGATCACAGCTACCCTCCCTCCCGATCACAGCTACCCTCCCTCCCGATCACAGCCATCCTCCCTCCCGATCACAGCTACCCTCCCTCCCGATCACAGCGACCCTCCCGATCACAGCCACCCTCCCTCCCGATCACAGCTACCCTCCCTCCCGATCACTGCTACCCTCCCTCCCGATCACAGCCACCCTCCCGATCACAGCTACCCTCCCTCCCGATCACAGCTACCCTCCCTCTCGATCACAGCCACCCTCCCGATCACAGCCACCCTCCCTCCCGATCACAGCCACCCTCCCTCCCGATCACAGCTACCCTCCCTCCCGATCACAGCCACCCTCCCTCCCGATCACAGCGACCCTCCCGATCACAGCCACCCTCCCTCCCGATCACAGCCACCCTCCCTCCCGATCACAGCCACCCTCCCTCCCGATCACAGCTACCCTCCCTCCCGATCACAGCCACCCTCCCTCCCGATCACAGCCACCCTCCCTCCCGATCACAGCCACCCTCCCTCCCGATCACAACCACCCTCCCTCCCGATCACAGCTACCCTCCCTCCCGATCACAGCCACCCTCCCTCCCGATTACAGCCACCCTCCCTCCCGATCACAGCCACCCTCCCTCCCGATCACAACCACCCTCCCTCCCGATCACAGCTACCCTCCCTCCCGATCACAGCCACCCTCCCTCCCGATTACAGCCACCCTCCCTCCCGATCACAGCCACCCTCCCTCCCGATCACAGCCACCCTCCCTCCCGATCACAGCCACCCTCCCTCCCGATTACAGCCACCCTCCCTCCCGATCACAGCCACCCTCCCTCTCGATCACAACCACCCTCCCTCCCGATCACAGCCACCCTCCCTCCCGATCACAGCTACCCTCCCGATCACAGCTACCCTCCCTCCCGATCACAGCCACCCTCCCTCCCGATCACAGCCACCCTCCCTCCCGATCACAGCCACCCTCCCTCCCGATCACAGCCACCCTCCCTCCCGATCACAGCTACCCTCCCGATCACTGCTACCCTCCCACCCGATCACAGCTACCCTCCCTCCCGATCGCAGCCACCCTCCCTCCCGATCGCAGCCACCCTCCCTCCCGATCACAGCCACCCTCCCTCCCGATCACAGTTACCCTCCCGATCACTGCTACCCTCCCGATCACTGCTACCCTCCCACCCGATCACAGCTACCCTCCCTCCCGATCACTGCTACCCTCCCTCCCGATCACAGCTACACTCCCACCCGATCACTGCTACCCTCCCACCCGATCACTGCTACCCTCCCGCCCGATCACAGCTACCCTCCCTCCCTCCCGATCACAGCTACCCTCCCGCCCGATCACAGCTACCCTCCCTCCCTCCCGATCACAGCTACCCTCCCTCCCTCCCGATCACAGCTACCCTCCCTCCCTCCCGATCACAGCCACCCTCCCTCCCGATCACAGCTACCCTCCCTCCCGATCACTGCTGCCCTCCCGATCACAGCTACCCTCCCGCCCGATCACAGCTACCCTCCCTCCCGATCACAGCTACCCTCCCTCCCGATCACTGCTACCCTCCCTCCCGATCACTGCTGCCCTCCCTCCCGATCACTGCTGCCCTCCCTCCCGATCACTGCTACCCTCCCGATCACAGCTACCCTCCCTCCCGATCACAGCTACCCTCCCTCCCGATCACAGCCACCCTCCCTCCCGATCACAGCCACCCTCCCTCCCGATCACAGCGTCCCTCCCGATCACAGCCACCCTCCCTCCCGATCACAGCGACCCTCCCGATCACAGCCACCCTCCCTCCCGATCACAGCCACCCTCCCTCCCGATCACAGCTACCCTCCCTCCTGATCACAGCCTCCCTCCCGATCACAGCGACCCCCCCGATCACAGCCACCCTCCCTCCCGATCACAGCCACCCTCCCTCCTGATCACAGCCACCCTCCCGATCACAGCGACCCTCCCGATCACAGCGACCCTCCCTCCCGATCACAGCGACCCTCCCTCCCGATCACAGCCACCCTCCCTCCCGATCACAGCCACCCTCCCGATCACAGCCTCCCTCCCTCCCGATCACAGCCACCCTCCCTCCCGATCACAGCCACCCTCCCTCCCGATCACAGCCACCCTCCCTCCCGATCACAGCCACCCTCCCGATCACAGCCTCCCTCCCTCCCGATCACAGCCACCCTCCCTCCCGATCACAGCCACCCTCCCTCCCGATCACAGCCACCCTCCCTCCCGATCACAGCCACCCTCCCGATCACAGCCTCCCTCCCTCCCGATCACAGCCACCCTCCCTCCCGATCACAGCTACCCTCCCTCCCGATCACAGCCACCCTCCCTCCCGATCACAGCCACCCTCCCTCCTGATCACAGCTACCCTCCCTCCCGATCACTGCCACCCTCCCTCCTGATCACAGCCACCCTCCCTCCCGATCACAGCCACCCTCCCTCCCGATATAGTTTTATTGGGACAGGGAACCAAGACTGGTGAATTAATATACACGTAGTTGAAGGGACAAAGACTACTGAAGCACCCCTAGATATCAGTTAGACATATTTAATTAAATTAAAGTTCCTTAGAAAACAACTCACATCAGGTTTTACCCATTCATGGTTTAAACATTAGTTTCAGCAAAAGTTGATGGCAAGAAGAGACTGAGCAATCCAGTACCTTAGAATAGAGTTTAGAATTCAGTGCTGACGGATAAGATGAAATTCTCCTTCCACTCCTGACTGACAAGGACTCAGATGAAATAAGATTGTGTTAATCCAAACCTATTTCATGGTAGATGCAGGCAGACCGACAAAGTGTCAATTATTAGGAGTGACAATCTGCATATGTGACCTATTGTGATCATATCATTCTGAGAAGGAAGCACAGCTCCATATTTCAAATAGATTTGCAATCAATTGCTCTTGCCGATCATAAATGTCACTCCTATCATTTCCCTGAAATGTTCCCTGACAGTTGAAAGAAGGCTGACACAGCTAGTTTTACCTTTCATTGAGGTTGTTTTTCCATCTTTTGATTTTTCTTTTACCATTTTGTATGATTAAATGTCCTTTTTAAATGCAGAATCCAAGCATGAACTTGTGCTAGTTGGTCCCTCACTGTAGCAGACACAGGCCTTTTTGAGAAAGCAAAGTGAGTGGCCAACAGAAATGCAACTCAAGGTCAAGAAATAGTGATTCTGCGATGGCCATCTTGAGTTTTAAAATCCAGTAGAATATAGAAAGGAAGGAAAACTGAGGGCAGTGAGAAATGTCTCAGTTGTGTGGTGCCAGTAAAGAATGAATTAAAGTAGTACAACAACTTGCATTTACATAGCGCCTTTAACATAGTAAAACGTCCCAAGTAGATTAATGCAGATTGCAAGAAGGATGGAGGGAGGGGAAAGTGTATGCAGGCTGGTGTATTTGGAGCTCCTGGGTTCTGGCAGTTACCGCACAAAGTGGAGGAGAAGCATCCGGGAAGGCGCCGAACACCTCGAGTCTCTTCGCCGGGAGCAAGCGGAAGCCAAGCGCAAACAGCGGAAGGAGCGCACGTCAACCCAAGCACCCCACCCACCCACCCCTTCAACCACCGTCTGCCCCACCTGTGACAGAGACTGTAGGTCCCGCATTGGACTCATCAGTCACCTGAGAACTCATTTTTAGTGTGGAAGCAAGTCATCCTCAGTTCCGAGAGACTGCCTAAGAAGATGATGATTTGGAGCGTAGAATGAGCAAGGGAGGAAAGTTCACTTCCTGTAATAGAAAGAAAGAAAGACTTGCATTTATATAGCGCCTTTCACAACCACATTTTACAGCCAATCAAGTACTTTAGAGGTGTAGTCACTGTAATAGTGTCAATAAAACAGAGAAAGGGAGAGAAGAAAGGATACAATGAAGTTAGAGATTAGTGGTCAAAGAGGAATTGCCCATCAGAGGACAAGTTTTTTTCTTCGATCCCGTTCAGGAATACAAAGCAATGCCAGAAATATCTCATCAGACATGGAAACAGCATTTAAGTTGTGGATAAATTCAGTGCCTAATAAGGGAAAGGAAGTGTTTGGCACAAAATGAAATTGAGCTTCTTAGAGGCGGTTTACAGCACACATGTACAGGAACTGACACTGACATGCACATGATCCACAAAGAACCAAATGTGATTCAACTGTCTGCTTTTCCCCCCAATGTGTGCTATAATTTCACCTCAAGGCAGCGCATGTTTCCATAGTGTAATCTTTCACACTTTACCACCTTTAAAAATACGGTTCATATTTTATTATTTTAAAATCAGCACAGCAGTAATTGAGACAGATAACAGCAGTGACTTCTCACCTTTTAATACAAGCTAGGATAAATGCAGGCAATTCGCTCACATTTTGGCATTTGGTCTTATGTGTATCTCAGCGTCAGCTCCGACAGTGAGGTGCTGTAAACTGGGTAAATGATATGGCCACGGTACCAGGGAAGCTGATAATTGATGAGAGAAACTATGCTGGCGATGGAGGGACCAGAGAGGTAAATGACATACTCTCCTGTCTCCAAGGGTGTACACCGCCAGTAGAAGTAGCCCACAGATTCTGTTTAATACCTGTACAATACGCGCACTCATGTTAGATTTACACAGTATGTTCTGAGAGCCAATAAAAATAAAAACAGATTATTCAGGATCTGCAAAAAGAAAGGACAGGTTATATTCTCCTGTTACTGAATTAAGCAATTGTATAAAAAGTCCTGCTCTGATATTGAAAAGTTTGAAAGAGAACGTTTGAATCAAAGGATTGATTTTAATTGCTAAGGGGCAGCAGATCAGCTGCCCGGTTTACATCCCGCCCAGTGGAAAGTAAAATTGTGCAGGGTGTAAAACCACTCCACTCCGCCTGTTTCCCGCCCGGAGGGAACAGTGAAAATTGACCCCAATATGCTTTATGAATGGGTGTTATGATTTCTGGGCCCTCCCCAGATATCACTCTGTGTTCTTTGACAAGAATGAGAAGTCGCACAACACCAGGTTATAGTCCAACAGTTTTATTTGAAATTATGAGTTTTTGGAGCTCTGCTCCTTCGTCAGGTACAGTGAGGACAAGGACCACTCCCATAAGAGAGCCCTCAGTCCCTTGAACCAACCTTTGACCGTGGTAATTTAGCATTGCCCAGGTTCAAACTCTTGTTGCTGTAATTTGCTCACTGGAAATGTCACAAGTCCGCTTGTGCTCTAGTCTTGACAGGAAGAAGAATATCCACTCCATGGGTGTGATTTTAACCTAACTTGCTGGGCGGGAAGTCCACAGGATCGGGTGCAACACTGGTTTTACAGTCCACCCAATATTACTCTCTATTGACTTCAATGGTTAGACCACACTTGGCTGTGTGCATTTCTGGTCTTCATAGTACCAAAACGATATTGAAGTTCTCGAGCAATGACAGAAAAGATTTACAAGGATTTTACCAGAAGTGAGAGGATGCAACTGTCAGGAAAAACTGAGCAGGCTGGGCTCTTTTCTCTGGAAGAGAGAAGATTAAGATGAGACCTGAGTGAATTCTTTAAAGCTATGAAGGGCTTCAATAGTGTGAACATGGAGAAACTGTTTCCACTTGTAGGTGTATCCAGAACAAGGGGGCATAAATATATGATGGCCACTAACCGATCAAATAAAAAAAAAATAGATGAATTTCTTTACAGAGAGTGATGAGAATGTGGAAACTGCTACCACATGGAATGAAAAAGAAAGACTTGCATTTATATAGCGCCTTTCACGACCACCGGACGTCTCAAAGTGCTTTACAGCCAATGAAATACTTTTCGAGTGTAGTCACTGTTGTAATGTAGGAATGGTTGAAGCATTGATGCATTTGAGGGGAGGCTTGATGCACACCTGAGGGAGAAGGGAATAAAGGGATCCGGGGGCAGGGTGGGAACAATGGGAGGAGGCTCATTTGGAGTATAAACACTGGCATAGAGAGTGAGGTTGAATGGCCTGTTTCGGTGCTGTAGATTCTGTGTAATTCTATAAGACTCCATGGAGCTCTGGGAGGACCCTGGAAGTAGTTCCTAATTATTCAACAGGTTGAGGAGCTTCAGAATCATTGGTCAACATCCATTGTAATCACAGTGTCGTCAACCAGAAAATTCATTCGGGCAGCTAATTACAGTTTCAATTCGTGCTACATTGACGGAAACAATTAAACCACTTAGGGGGTAACTTTAACCTAACGCAGCCGGCGGGAAACTGATGGGATCAGATTGGATGCCATTTTACACCCCGTCCGATTTTATTTTCCATTGAAATCAGTGAATAGTAAAATTGGGCAATGTGTAAAATCGGGCAGGGAGTAAAACGGGCGGCCGACCCAATCCTGGTAAATTTCCCACTGAGTGGGTTAAGTTAAAATGACCCCCTCAATGTTTTGTACATTTGTTGCATCGACAGTGTTACAGGTCTTGTTCGCAACATTATCTGGATCATTTAACGTAAACCATAGCAATTCAAACAGATTTAAATGCAGCAATTTTACTCCAAGTATCTGCCCCAGTTCACCTCCATGTGGAATATTGCCTTTAATTAAATAAACTGTATTGACCCTGGTGCCATAAGCACCTGGTGCCCTGGGGTTTCTAATGAAAGCTGAGCTATCAGGCAGGAATTATGTAGTGATGAGATGAAAATAAATAACTTTGTTGGTTTGCAGTCAATCCCTGTGTGCCAGTCGCCCTCTGGTACCATTCCCAAGTTGCCAATCTTTAGATGTGAGCCAAGATGGAGACTAGTGACAGGTTATTTGACTGTGGGGGCATGACAGCCAAGCCCAGTCCTGTCCTCACCTGATGTCCACTCACGCACTTTCCAGCAAGTATTACTGGACTGCATTCAGAAGTGGGGAAATCTGGCTGATTCTTTTTCCCCCTTCCCCAGTCCGGGAGCACGAAGACCAGTTGTAGCATCCGAACACTTGCTAAAGTCAACTCCCTCAGCAGAGACTGTGAATTAAACCAAACCTTATGGTCCGTAATGCTCAGTTACACACTGCCTCTAGCAACTGAACCATCAGGAAGATCATTAGGGACCTTTTTGTACATCTGTTTTTGGAGGTTGTAAGTAAAATGTTACAAAATTAATTTTAGCTCTAACCTTGGATGCCAAGAGTTACTTCAATTGTTGTAGAGTCTTAGAGACAAATGGATCAGTCTAGGATTTCCAACAACTAACCACCAATATTACATTCGTCAAAAATCAAAGTAACTTTAGCCATGTAAATCTGGGAGGATGATGTTAAATCAGAGTAACAGTCTTCATTATAGCTAAAGCAGAGATTTTACAACATATGTGACTCTTTAATAATGATGAACAGTGGGTCACTGAGGAAAGTAGTGCTTTTTAATCTTTCTTCCCAGTTTTCCCCGTTCTCTGCTGAAGGTGCTGGCTCATGCTGAGGTTCCATGGATGCTGGAAGCCCTCTAATTTCTCGTGCAAGTGGCCATTCAGAATAGCTGTTGGCGAGCCTGGGAGTCATGACAACAGAGCCTGATTCCTGCCCCCACCTGGTATTCATGCATGCGCACTTTCCAGCTGGATTCAATGCATAGTGATCAGACGCGGCGACCAGGTTTATTTTCGTACTCTCTAGGCCAGGGGCGCTGGGGTTAATTGCGGTGCCGACTGCGGCTCCTGGCTCAGATCAGCTAACGCAGCACAGAACAAGGGGACCAAATCTGCAACCACTATTTTCTGTACGGCTGGTTTCCACTCTTGGCAATGCACTGACCGACGAAGGCATCGGGAGCGCAAAAAAATAAACTGGCAGGACATTGCAGTGATATAAGGCCATTTGTAGTCCAACTAAAAGTGGAATTTACTCAGGCGAGTAATTGCAGCCCTGAACCTGAATCTAAGCACGGTGTGGCTTGTATTATTGGAATGTGCTGTCATTGTTGATTTGATGTGGAGATGCCGGTGTTGGACTGGGGTGGACACATGTGAGAAGTCGCACAACACCAGGTTATAGTCCAACAGCTTTATTTGAAATCACAAGCTTTCGGAGCGCTGCTCCTTCGTCAGGTGAAGTGAAGAGATGCATATAGACACGGCATATATAGTCAGAGAACACTGCCAGATGATTATTAACTGCAATCATCTGGCAGTGTTCTCTGACTATATATGCTGTGTCTATATGCATCTCTTCACTTCACCTGACGAAGGAGCAGCGCTCCGAAAGCTTGTGATTTCAAATAAAGCTGTTGGACTATAACCTGGTGTTGTGCGACTTCTCACAATTGTTGATTTGGTCAGTGTAGCCAAACACTTCTAGCATATGCTTTCTTTTCTTTTGCTACTGCTATCACAAGTTTTGAAGAACAGCAGCAGAGAAATCTATACAAGCTGGATCTTATCTTTCCCAAATGATGAGTCGTTCTTATCTGGAGTGCATGTTATACTTTTGAAGCCAAATCATTTAAATTAAGTGTCACAACAAGCCTGGTGTTATTTTGGAGGCTCCATGCACAACAAAAGAAACCCTGGAAGCTCTGAATGTTTGTCGGAGCTTGATTCAAACACTCAGTTGCTGCTGTCTTTCTGGTGCCACCAGAAAGCTCAGTGAGGTGCGGCGGTAAACAGAGGAGAACAGATGGCTGGGAGCAGGCAACACTCAAGGGACGAGGATGACACCACAAACCGCGAACGCAAAGCTCTAGCAGCTTACACTGTCATCCTAACACACTCTCAGCTGTGTTTTCCTTGCTTGGAAACACTCCCGTCCGCGACCCCGAGCCTTTTTCCGAGCTTTTCCATTCAGCATTTGATAATGGTTTCAATGCACTTTTTTTTAAGCCCACCAAGCACTGCCATTGTGTCCATCAACTCGGTCGCATGACAGAGGAGGATTAACAAGGTTTTATTGGACTCCTGCTGAAAAGCCTGTACGTGGAGACATCAGGTAAGCTCAGGATCAGGATCAGCTCTGATGGTGTTTGCGGTCCACTATGCTGTCAGCGTCCACTATATAGGCTCACGCATGAAGAATAGTCACTTGGACCAAGCACTGGAGGGCTGCTGGTGCCTGTGAGTCTGTAACCCAGCCATGAGTCAATATCTTTTTGGACAGTAGGGAGGAATGGGGGAGGCATTGGCAGAAAACGCACACAAACAGTTCAGTTGTTGCCACACTTTTTTTTTCTGAGATTGAATTCCTATCGCTCACTCTTTCGCTGCCTTCTGCCACTATTCTCTTTTTTCTATTTCTTTCCTCAGTCGCCATGCTATTTTGTTGTTCCTCCTGTATGTCTTTGGTCTGATTTTCTTTTCAAACAACTTGCATTCATACAGTGCCTTGAATGTAATAAAACGTCGCAAGGGGCTTCACGGGAACGTAATCAGGCAAATATTTACAGTGTGTCAAATAAGGAGCGTTAGGACAGTTGACGAGATAAGTTTTAAGGAGTGTCTTAAAGGAGGTGAGAGAGGTGGAGAGGCGGAGAGGTTTAGGGAGGTAATTCCAGAGTTTAGGGCCTAGACTGGTGAAGACATGGCCACCAATAGTGGGGCGAGGGGGGAGAATCGCAGTGTTTTCAGAGGGTTGTAGGGCTGGAGGAGGTTACAGAGATGGGGAGGGGCAAGGCCATGGAAAGATTTGAACACGAGGATGAGAATTTAAAAACTGGGAGCCAATGTAGGTTAGCGAGCACAAGGGTGATGGGTGGATGGGACAGTGTGAGTCTGGATGAGTTTTCTCTGGCTTATTGCCCTTCAATTTCTTCTTGTTTCTCTGCCTGTTCTTCCTGGAACATAAGAATTTTTACAAACCGAAAAGAACCGTTAAACTCAAGAAGCCTATACCTTATTTCAGAGTCTAACCCCGCTTACCCACCTTCACACCATAGTCTCAAACAGAAACGCGTGAAGACATTTATATTGTTCACTTCCATGGGCTTTTCTGGTTACCTAGTCCACATGTCCATAATGCTTTCATAAGAAAAGAGATATCGCAGTATCTTTGTGGCTTTTTCCCTAGCTGATGATTTTCATTCTTTTTTGCTGTTTACAGGCTTGCTTTTTCCATCCCTATCTTGCTACTCTTGCTCTCTGGCTATTTTCTCAGCTTCTGCTGATTCTTTCCGTGCTGTGCTGTGAATTGTTACATAGAATTACCTAGAGTCTACCACACACAAACAGGCCGTTCAGCCCAACTGGTCTATGTTGGTGTTTATGCTCCACACGAACCTCCTCCCACCTCTCTTCATCTAACCCTATCAGCATAACTTTTTGTTTCATTCTCCCTCAGAGTCAGATAGTCTATCCCTGGTAGGAAAATGCCCAGAGGTATTTTACAGGCTCTTATCAGTGTTCAAGAACACACCAGCTGTAAACGTTAGTCAGCTTGGATTTTGAAGCAATGTCATGCCTCACTAATCTATGAGAAGTCTTTGAGAAAGTAGATGAAGACAATAGAAACATAGAAAAATAGGAGCAGGAGTAGGCCATTCGGCCCCTCGAGCCTGCTCCGCCATTCAATATGATCATGGCTGATCCTCTATCTCAATAGCATATTCCCGCTCTCTCCCCATACCCCTTGATGCCTTTTGCATCTAGAAATCTATCTATCTCCTTCTTAAATATCCGGTGGATATAATTTAGTGGTGCTTCTAGAAGACATTTAATAAAGTTTTACGTTGAGGCAATTAAAAAAGATTAACCCTTGGAATTAATAACAGCTCAGCTAGCTGAATTGAAAACCAGGAAGCAGAAAGTGTCGATGAACAGAAAAGGTTGGCTTGGAGGTAGTGACTTCTGGATCTCTGCGGCTATCTCTGTTCGGAGACTTTTGTGCAGAAGCTGGTCAGAAAAATCCAAAGGAGAGTGGTAATCATAACTGACTTCGCCAGAAGGGAAGGAGACTTGAAATGGCAGGTCTCCATCAGGCAAGAAATTCAATGGTATTTCGATACCAATAATTGTGTATTTGTTTCTGAGACCAAAGTTGAGGTTCTTTGAACACACAGTAATTTGCCCAGACCTCCCTTCCCCTTAAAAGATAGAGATGGCAGTTAGGCTGCTGTGTGATGTTACAGAGAAGCTTCTGTGACATCAGAACAGTTATGATGGCATCATAAAGAGGCATATTGTCGTAAATAACCTTTTATATTTATTTTACTATTTAATGCATTTAATTTCAAAGGAATTACCTTTGATAGAATACCAAAGAACAGCTCAAGGAACTAGTTCTAAACAGTACACTACCTGACATCACAGAGCTTGGCATCGTGCTCTGAGACACCCAAACTCCAACAGTGGGACTCTACAGCATAAATAAACAGAATTATAGGGCCTGGGTGGAAGCCTTGAGAAGACACTGCCAAAACGGAGGTAAGAACCTCCCAAACAGTAGCCGTTTTCCCCACTTTTTGTAATAAGAGTAGCATAGTGGTTATGTTACTGGACTAGTAATCCAGAGGCTTGGACTAATGATCCGGAGACGTGAGTTCAAATCCTGAGGAATTTAAATTCAGTTAATTAAATAAATCTGGAATGAAAAGCTAGCATCAGTAATGGTGACCATGAAACTATCGGATTGTCGTAAAAACCCAATGTCTTTTAGGGTAGGGAATCTGCTGTCCTTACCCAGTCTGGCCTATATGTGACTCCAGACCCACAGCAATGTGGTTGACTTTTAACTGCCCTCTGAAATGGCCTAGCAAGCCACGCAGTTGTAACAAACCAATAAGAATAAAACCGGACGAACCACCCGACATCGACCTCGGCACCGGCTATGGACACGACCACGGCACACCCAACGCAGTTGACCCTGCAAAGTCCTCACCAACATCTGAGGACTTGTGCCAAAATTGGGAGAGCTGTCCCACAGACTAGTCAAACAACAGCCTGACATAGTCATACTCACAGAATCATACCTTTCAGCCAATGTCCAAACTCCTCCATCACCATCCCTGGGTATGTCCTGTCCCACCAGCAGGACAGACATAGAAACATAGAAAATAGGTACAGGAGTAGACCATTCGGTCCTTCGAGCCTGCACCGCCATTCAATGCGTTCATGGCTGAACATGCTACCTCAGTACCCCATTCCTGCTTTCTCGCCATACCCCTTGATCCCCCTAGTTGTGAGTGTTAACACGGGTGGTGGCACAGTGGTATACAGTCGGGAAGGAGTGGCCCTGGGAGTCCTCAACCTTGACTCCGGACTCCATGAAGTCTCATGGCTTCAGGTCAAGCATGGGCAAGGAAACCTCCTGCTGATTACCATCTATCACCCTCCCTCAGCTGATGAATCAGTACTCCTCCATGTTGAACACCACTTGGAAGAAGCACTGAGAGTAGCAAGGGCACAGAATGTACTCTGGGTGGGGAACTTCAATGTCCATGACCAAGAGTGGCTCGGTAGCACCACTACTGACCGAGCTGACCGTGTCCTGAAGGACATAGCTGCCAGACTGGGCCTGCGACAGGTGGTGAGAGAACCAACAAGAGAGAAAAACCTGCTTGACCTCGTCCTCACGAATCTACCTGTTGCAGATGCATCTGTCCATGACAGCATTGGTAGCAGTGACCACCGCACAGTCATTGTGGAGACTAAGTCCCGTCTTTACACTGAGGGCACCCTCCATCGTGTTGTGTGGCACGACCACCGTGCTAAATGAGACAGATTCAGAACAGATCTAGCAGCTCAAAACTGGGCATCCATGAGGCGCTGTGGGCCATCAGCAGCAGCAGAATTGTATTCCACCACAATCTGTAACCTCATGGCCTGGCATATCCCTCACTCTACCATTGCCATCAAGCCAGGGGACCAACCCTGGTTCAATAAGGAGTGTAGAAGAGCATGCCAGGAGCAACACCAGGCGTACCTAAAAATGCAGTGCCAACCTGGGGAAACTGCAACACAGGATAACATGCATGCTAAAAAGCGGAAGCAGCATGCGAGACAGGGCTAAGTGATCCCACAATCAACAGATCAGATCAAAGCTCTGCAGTCCTGCCACATCCAGTTGGGAATGATGGTGGACCATTAAACAACTAACTGGGAGGAGGATCCATGAATATTCCCATCCTCAATGATGGTGCAGCCCAGCACGTGAGTGCAAAAGACAAAGCTGACGCGCTTGCAACGATATTCAGCCAGAAATGCAGAGTGGATGATCCATATCGGCCTCCTCCTGAGGTCCCCACCATATCAGAAGCCAGTCTTCAGCCAATTCGATTCACTCCACGTGATATCAAGAAACGGCTGAGCGCACTGGATACAGCAAAGGCTATGGGCCCCGACAACATCCCGGCTGTCGTGCTGAAGACTTGTGCTCCAGAACTAGCTGCGCCTCTAGCCAAGCTGTTCCAGCGCAGCTATAACACTGGCATCTATCCGACAATGTTCAAAACTGCCCAGGTATGTCCTGTCCACAAAAAGCAGGACAAATCCAATCCAGCCAATTACCGCCCCATCAGTCTACTCTCAATCATCAACAAAGTGATGGAAGGTGTTGTCGACAGTGCTATCAAACAGCACTTACTCACCAATAAGCTGCTCACCGATGCCCAGTTTGGTTTCTGCCAGGACCACTTGGCTCCAGACCTCATTACAGTCTTGTTCCAAAAATGGACAAAAGAGCTGAATTCCAGAGGTGAGGTGAGAGTGACTGCCCTTGACATCAAGGCAGCATTTAACTGAGTGTGGCATCAAGGAGCCCTAGTAAAATTGATGTCAGTGGGAATCAGGGGAAAACTCTCCACTGGCTGGAGTCACACCTAGCACAAAGGAAGATGGTTGTGGTGGTTGGAGGTCAATCATCACAGCCCCAGGACATCGCTGCAGGAATTCCTCAGGGCAGTGTCCTAGGCCCAACCATCTTCAGCTGCTTCATCAATGACCTTCCCTCCATCATAAGGTCAGAAATGGGGATGATCGCTGATGACTGCACAGTGTTCAGTGCCATTCGCAACTCCTCAGATAGTGAAGCAGTCCATGCCCGCATGCAGCAAGACCTGGATGACATTCAGGCTTGGGCTGATAAGTGGCAGGTAACATTCGCGCCATACAAGTGCCAGGCAATGACTGTCTCCAACCAGCGCCCCTTGACATTCAACGGCATTGCCATCGCCGAATCCCCCACCATCAATATCCTGGGGATCATCATTGACCAGAATCTTAACTGTACCAGCCACATAAATACTGTGGCAACAAGACCATGTCAGAGGCTGGATATTCTGCGGCGAGTGTCTCACCTCCTGACTCCCCAAAGCCTTTCCACCATCTACAAGGCACAAGTCAGGAGTGTGATGGAATACTCTCCACTTGCCTGGATGAGTGCAGCTACAACAACACTCAAGAAGCTTGACACCATCCAAGACAAAGCAGCCCACTTGATTGGCACCCCATCCACCACCTTAAACATTCACTCTCTCCACCACCGGCGTACCTTGGCTGCAGTGTGTACCATCTACAAGATGCACTGCAGCAACTCGCCAAGGCTTCTTCGGCAGCACCTCCCAAACCCGCAACCTCTTCCACCTAGAAGGACAAGGGCAGCAGGCGCATGGGAACACCACCACCTTGAAATTCCCCTCCAAGTCACACACCATCCTGACTTAGAAGTAAATCGCCGTTCCTTCATCATCGCCGTTCCTTCATAGTCGCTGGGTCAAAATCCTGGAACTCTCTCCCTAACAGCGCTGTGGGAGTACCTTCACCACACGGACTGCAGCGGTTCAAGAAGTTGGCTCACCACCACCTTCTCAAGGGCAACTAGGGATGGGCAATAAATGCTAGCCTTGCCAGCGACACCCTCATCCCATGAACGAATAAAAATTGGCACCACAAGTAAATGTACCTGTGTTCTGACACCAGTATTTCTTCAAAGCATCTGACTTGGATCAGTACATTTTGTTTCCATATCTTTTTCAAGTATTTTATAAATTAATTCCTTGAATAAACAGCAACTCTCTTCTTGACATGACAATATTCTGTTTGACATTTCCAGCACCACAAATAAAGGAAGTCACTTGACACAGACCTGCTTTCAGCTGTCATTATTTTTGCTCTTTTTTTTCCCCTCTCAATGGAAGCATTTGCTCATTTTCAGTAAGCTTACAGATAGAAGCGGAGATTTTCCTATTGGCAGGATAGTGTCGACCTCACCAACTGCTGCCGTCAATAAAACTCTTAGGATGTGTAGGGCCAGCACATTACTGCCCATCCCTAGCAACTTGATACAACTGAGTGGCTTGCTGGGCCACTTCAGAGGGCAGTTAAGAGTCACCACGTCAGTGTGGGACTGGAGTCACACAGGCCAGACCGGGTAAGAACAGAACAAAAGAACATAAGAAACAGGAACAGGGCATTCAATAAGATCATGGCTGATCCAATCTTGGCCTCAACACCACTTCCCCGCTCTCTCCCCATACCCCTTGACTCCCTTGTAGTTCAAATGTCTGTTAATCTCCGCCTTGAATATATTCAATGACTCCGCCTCCACAGCTCTCTGGGGTAGAGAAGGTGGGCAGGTTTCCTTCCCTAAAGGACATTAGTGAACCAGTTGGATTTCTATGACAATCCGACAACTACATTGTCACTTTTACTGAGGCCAGCTTTTTATTTCCAGATTTTTTTTTACTGAATTGGTGGGATTTGATCTCGCATTCTCTGGACTATTATAGTCTAGACCTCTGGATTACCAGTCCAATAAAATCACCACACTGATACCGTACCCGCGCTTGATATAATTATTCTCCCGCATATTTGTGTGAATTATATGGAAATAGGGCCATTTCAGTCTATGTAGCTCAACCCAGAGACTCTCCAAATGCTCATGTCCACACTGTGGACTTCATGTATTGCAGAATGTTTCCTCAGTTTGCTGTCGAAGGGCATTGCCTGTATATCTGAGGGGGCGAGCGAGCTAATTCTTGTATTTTTTGAAACCTAGAAAGAAAGCTTGCCTGTGCAGCTGGCACACCCTGTCCTCCTGCTGGCGTAGTTTGCTGCCATATTCTGTTGACAGAGGGGGTGATAGAGTTACTGTGGTAGGGAATAAGGCTGGCGTCTAACTGCAGCAGGACGATTTACATCAGTTATGCAACTGAGCAGACAGATAGCAAATGAAATTTAACAATGAAAATACAAAGCATTGGACCTTGTCACAAAATGTGCATCCTATGTGTACAATCAATGGAATTAAACTGCAACATTGAGATTTAGAAAGGGACTGGGGAATAATAAGACATATCACTAACAATATCCAGGCTATGTAGCAAAACAATTTAAAAAGCTGAAATATATAGACAGAACAGTGGAGTTTATGGGGCAATTTTGACTTTGACAAGAGTAGAGAAGATCACGCAGTATAGTTTAGAAAGAAGGTGGTTAAATGGGAGGACCTAATCAATGGAAATAAAATATTAAGTGGTATAGATCACAGAAAAATACTGATAAGAAGTCAAACCACCTTCACCCCATCAGAGCATCTAACTGCCTCTCTTTTACCACTTTGTGCCTCCATCCCCTTGTCCTGTAATCTTAATTTAATTTGAAACAACGTCTGGATTAACTTTTTCAGTTTCACTTGGTAATTTATAAAGTCCCCTCCCATTTGTGGCCTTTCAAGGCTGAGGAGCTGGAGCTTTTAATAGCCTATTCTGATAACTCAGACCGTAACACATTATGCATCAGCCTTATGACTCTTCATTGCACTGCTTCCAGGATAGAAGCTTACCCTGCTCCTCAGTGACCAGAACTGAACACTGCACAAGATGTAGCCTGAACAATGCACTACAGAGCTTCAGCTTGAAAGCCTCAGATTTATGGTCTACTGATTTCATAATATAGATCAGCATTCTGTTTGCTTCAGTTATTACTGTTCCACAATGACTGGCCGTGGTATGTATAAAGTGTACTATCTCACCCACATTAGTGTCACCCTCTCGCCTAGCTAGTTTGACACCAGCCATTGAATATGTCCCAGTGTTTCTTCCATTGTGTAACAACTGAGATTTACCTGTAGTAAATTTAATCTTCCCTAGTTCTGCCCACTTGCAATTTTGTCTAGGTTCTTCTGTAATTTCTTGGCTGCTTTGTTAGACTTGACTGGCCCCTCCAGCTTGCATTGGGTTTCTGAATCTACCTTGTTTATTTAGATATAGAAACAGTACAGGCTCCAACACGCACCCTTAAAGGAAACTCATTCGGTAACTTTTCCCAGCACCCTGTCACTCCCCTACTAGTGCTTCCTGCCGTTTAGCCAATTCCTTAACCAACTCCAATTTTGAGAAGTCGCACAACACCAGGTTATAGTCCAACAGTTTTATTTGAAATCACAAGCTTTCGGAGCGCTGCTCCTTCTCCAATTTTGACCTGGAATACCCACTATGTTAAGCTTGTGAAGCAGTAGGCTTTCTAAATGTGTAGGTACGGTACATCAGAAGGCTTTCCAACTTCTGTTTAGGAAGGCTCGACCTCAAATAAGGCAAGAAGGTTGGTAAAACCTTTTGTTAGGAAGTGATGTTGCAAGTAGAAATTTATAAGTCCTTTTACATCTTATGTATGTAAACACCCGGAAATTTTGATCAATACCAATATTCAGTTCCTTATTGGTTACCAGTTTTAACCATGCATGGTACCAGGCACTCTCCAAGGGAAAGGAGAGAAAATCACAGGGAGAATTATAAATTTCAAAATTTGTTCTGTTAGCCACTTTTTTTTCTTATGCATTGTTGTAAACCAGAATTGAGATGGATTCTCTTCTTTTTCCCTTAAATCTAAAGTTGTTTCAAGCATCAATGAGGGGTTGACCGATATTTAAGATTCTTTTTGCTCAGTGTCTATTTTAGATTATGGATTGCTCTGTGTTTATATTAGATTATGGTTTGCTAATTGACATTGTCTGCTTGAATGTAAATAGCCATTCTTTGTCAGATTAAATATGCTTTTGATGGAAGATTGCCTGCATGGATAAATGGCATCTCCTCGTGAGTATTATTTGAATTGTCTGGGTCCATTGATAATTATATTTTGTAACCTCATCGAATGTCAGCTAATCAACCAATTGCATTATTAGGAGAGTTTGTGAAGGTTAACCTTGTTATGACAAAAACATTTTGAACTTGTATATTACATATAATAGAATAAGCATGCAAGGGGTTAAAATGGGTTTGCACAGAGCATTTCTCAAACGAGAACAGTCAGTTCAGGTCCAGTTGAGCTGACTATGGCATCTTCATCTGTGTGAATTAATAAGTCTGAAGACAATCATAAGTTCCAGGTGTCAATTAGCCGGAAGCATCTTCGCCATTGTCAATGATTGCATTGAGTCAATACTGATGATTAACTATTTGTTCTGATGTGTTAATGAGCGATGCAGTTGTTGGCTGCCTTTGTGTCAGGACATCTGCAGGGGTGTTCACAAGCGACCTGTCCCAGATCAAAGGGTGGGCCCCAGCGTGGTATACTCCTTTGATTGAGATCTGTTTCTGAGACCTTTTCAGATGAGGGCAGAGTCATCGATTGGCTGGAGCTCTTTATAATGGACAGCCTGTGGTCAGAGATTTCCTCTTACAGATTTATGTTGGCACCTCACAACCAGTCTTCAGTGGGCAGCCAGCCAGTGTGTTAAGTTTCAGGTTATTTGGTTTTAAAGTCTGTGCCAGCCTACCCAGAGATCTAGGCAAGAGTGAGTTTACAGTAATTGCACTTCTGTTTAAGGTCCATGTTTAGAAAGGAAGCATGTTATATAAATAATCAAGGAGAGTAGAGAAATGTATATCATAGAATCATAGAATGACACAGTACAGAAGGAGTCCATTCAGCCCATCGTGCCTGTGCCGGCTGTTTGGTAGAGCTATCCAATTTGTAAAGGGGTAGGTCATGTCTAACGAACCTAATTTAATTTTTTGAGTAAGGCACTAAATTAGTAGACAGGGAATGTCTATGGATGTAGTTTATATGGACTTTTAGAAGACATTTGATAAGGTTGCACGTAAGAGACTGTTAGCTAAAATTAAAGTTGATGGAATTGAAGGCAAATTATTGACCTGGTCAGGCGGTCGAAGACAGAGAGTAATGGGTATGTACTGTAACTGGAGGGAAGTGATTAGTGTCACTAGTCACAAGGATCTGTGCCGGGGCCTCAATTATTCACTATATTTATTAATGACTTCAGTTTGTTGATGATACAAATATTGGTAAGTAATGTAGACGGGAGCATAAAATTAAGTGAGTGGGCGAAACTGCAGCAGGTGGATTTCAATGCAAGTAAATGTGAGGTCATCTATTTTGAACCAAAAAAGGAAAAGATCTGAGAATTATTAAATAGTGAAAAGCTAGGAACAGTCGAGGTCCAAAGAGATTTGGGGTTCATGTACACAGATGTCAGGAACAAAAAATAGTCAAAAAGGCTAATGAAATGTTAGCCTTTATAACTAGAGGGCTAGAATATAAGGGAGGAAGTTTTGCTACAGCTATACAAAGCCCTGGTTAGACCATCTGGATACTGTGTACAGTTCTGGGTACCGCATCTTAGAAAGGATATATTGACCTTGGAATGAGTGCAGTTCATTTCACCAGAATGTTACCAGGGCTCCAAGGGTTAGATTATGAGGAGAGATTACATAAACTAGGCGTGTATTCCCTGGAATATAGAGGTTAAGAGTTGATTTGATTGAGGTTTTTAGGATTTTGAAAGGAATTGATAGGGTAGCGAGAAACTTTTTCCGCTGGGTGGGGAGTCTAGGACTAGGGGGCATAGTCTAAAAATTAGAGCCAGGCCATTCAGGACTGAAATTAGGAAACACTTCTACACACAAAGGGTGGTAGAAGTTTGGAAGTCTCTTCTGCAAATCGCAATTGATGCGAGGTCAATTGTTAATTTAAACCTGAGATTGATAGATTTTTGCTAAGCAAAGGTATTAAGGGATATGGGGCAAAGGCGGGTATATGGAGTTAGGCCACAGATCAGCTATGATCTCATTGAATGGTGGAACAGGCTTGAGGGGCTAAATCGCATACTCCTGTTGCTATGTTCCTATGGTGGGGGAGTCTCGGACAAGAAGACACAATGTTAAAATCAGAGCTTGGCCATTCAGGAAAGAAGTTAGGAAACTTCTTCACGCAATGGGAGGTGGAAGTGTGGAACTTTCTCCCACAGAAAGCAGTAGATTCTTGTTCAATTCATGATTTTAAACCTGAGATCGATAGATTTTTGCTAGCTAAGGGTATAAAAGGATATGGAGCCAAGGATTGTTGGATGGAGTTAAGACACAGATCAGCCATGATCTAATTGAATGATCGAACTGGCTCGAAGGGCTGAATGGCCTACTCCTGTTCCTATATTCCTATGTAACAAAGCCATGGATGAATGTTTCAGCAGCAGATCATAGAATGGTTACAGCATGGAAGAAGGCCGTTCGGCCAATTGAGCCCGTGCCGGCTCTCTGCAAGAGCACTTCAGCTAGTCCCACTCCCCCGCCCTTTCCCCATAGCCCTGCAATTTTTTTTCCTTCAGGTACTTATCCAACTCCCTTTTGAAAGCCGTGATTGAATCTGCCTCCACCACCCTTTTAGGCAGTGCATTCCAGATCCTAACCACTCACTGAGTAAAAAAGTTTTTCCTCATGTCGCCTTTGGTTCTTCTGCCAATCACCTTAAGATGAGCTGAGGCAGGGACAGAGATGGAAGTAGTTGGTCTTGGTGATGGAGAGGATATGGGGGAAGCTCAGCTCAGGGTCAAGCTTAGGATGCCAAGGTTCTGAGGCACATCCTGAGGTGATGAAAGACGCTATATAAATGCAAGACCTTTTGTTTGCTTGTTAATTCTTCATGAATGGGAAGTTTTACCGCTAAACATAAGTATTTCTAAAAACCTGAAAGGAGAATGATTTTTCTATGAAGGTTCTCGAGGAATTGGGAGTTTTGCTTTGCTGTGTGCTATCAGAATCTTAAGCAGTAAAAAAAAAATACATTTTAGGGTTGTGCAGTGCATTATATAGCTCTTGCCTTTTACCCCTGGTTACCTGGGTTTGTGTCCAATCCAGACTTATGGGATGCAAGCCTTCTCTGTCTGCTGGCTGTAAGACTCCTATGTGATATGAGTTTGGTCAGTCACAATCCAGTTCCTTGTGGACATGCACCTGTGGCACATAACTGTTCTAGTTCAGCACTAATTAGTAAAAGCATTCACAGAGACCACAAGATGGCCATTATATCCCATGTGGACTGCTATATATACAGTTTAAATCTAAAATACTGTGCAATCCCGGTCTAATGTGTGATATTTCACTGTTTGAAGAGACTGACTAAGTCGTGTCAGCTTAGCTGATTTGATAGCATTCTCAGGGAGTGCTGCATTGATGGAGGTGCTATCCTTCAGATGAAACATTATTTATTCTGGTGCTTCAATAAACATTAAAGATCCCATGGTACTACTCAGAGTAAAGCAAGGAGTTCTCTCAGTATCCTGGCCAATGTTTCCGAGCCACTGAAATAAGTTAAGTGGTCATTCATTTCCTGTC
Source organism: Squalus acanthias (assembly GCA_030390025.1). NCBI lineage: Eukaryota > Metazoa > Chordata > Chondrichthyes > Squaliformes > Squalidae > Squalus > Squalus acanthias. Next base: position 19,992,873 of record CM059432.1, on the reverse strand, counting down.
TGTTGATGGTGACCTGCAATATTTTCATTCCCCATTCATAAAATCGCCCCATTCATCCATATGGATTCGACTTTACTCAAGGATGTTCAAAATAAGGTTGCAAATTGTAACAACATTTAAAAAAAAAATGGAATAAAACTTTTAAAAAATCACTCATTTTGGTTTGTTGTGCCCCAAGCTGCCACGGTGATTATTGATTGAGAGAGCTTCAAGAACAAGCTATGGCTGAGTCATATTAGGCAGTGTTCCATCTCTAGAAACTTTGAAACTTTCCAGCAAAGTGGTAAAACTGACGGTGATTCACTTGCCGTGGTGATTCATAGCAGAGCAGATGAGAGAGGGCCTCTTTCGAGCACTTTCTTATTTGCAGCTACATTAGATGCAACCCTGTTGATTACTTGAGAAATCACCTGTCAATTACCAGTGCAGACGCTTTGGGCAGCCCTGGAAAACGAATTTCTACAAGCAGGTGGAAAATTACAGCATTCAGTACGGTGGGGTTTTGGCATTTAAAAATCAAGTGCTACATCTGCCCGATCAGTACAAGCAAATTCAGCTGTACTTGTGTGTATGTAAATCGTTCAGTGGCACGCTTCTGTACTCACCGTACATAAAAGCATTGAAAATTTAGTACAAAAGGAAACAATTTGGCCATGCTTGCCTGTGTTGAATTTAGCCCCCCTCATTTTACACACCCATTTTATTGCTTTTCACCCAAACAGATCCCATTTTCCTACTGTTTTCCCCATATGTTTTTATGTTCTTATTTAAGTATTTGTCCAGGTTTTTCAGGCATCACACCTCAGATGTCACACTCCCTGTGTCTCGTTTTCTTGCATGCAAATTTCTGTGTCACACTTGCACTTGATTGGGTTAGAATGTTGTATTCATGAAACACTGACAAATCACAGCTTCGCTTGTGTACGTTCCTACCAATGAACAGCTAACAATGGGTTCAAGACAGCGGCTCACCACCACCTTCTCAAGGGCAACTAGAGATGGGCAATAAATGCTGGCCTTGCCAGCGACGCCCACATCCCATGAACGAACAAAAAAAAAGGAAACTACCAGATAGGAATTTACAAAACTAGGAATTAAAAATGAGCACTTTCAAGCAGATATCAATAGCAAAAGAGTGGGAGAAAAAGCAATGGAAATGCTATAAATAGTTTTTGAAAGTCCTTCTTGCTGCTGTCTTCTTTTGTCAGTAGCCCAACATAGTACTAAAAACAAGATTCATAAGTAAAAAAATCCTTAAGGCTAAAGGGATCAAGGGATATGGGGAAAAGGCAGGGACAGGGTACTGAATTTGGATGATCAGCCATGATCTCATCGAATGGCGGAGCAGGCTCGAGGGGTCGAATGGCCTACTCCTGCTCCTATCTTCTATGTTTCTATGTTTCTAAAGAAAGAATTTGCATTTATATAGTATCTTTCATGACCTCAGGATGTCCCAACGCATTTCACAGCCAATGAAGTAGTTTTGAAGTGTAGTCACTGTCGTAATATAGGGAAATGTAGGCAGCCAGTTGGTGCACAGCAAAATCCCACAGTCAGCAATGAGATAAATGGCCAGATGATTCCGTTTTGAGGATGTTGGTTGAACGATAAATGTTGCACAGTGCACTGGAGGATCTCCGCTGTTGTTCTTCAGAAAGTGCCATGGGATCCTTTATCTCCACCTGAGAGGACAAATGGGGCCTTGGTTTAACATCTCATTCGAAAGATGGGTGAGACATTAAACTCTTTACAACATAACAAACATACAGAAAAAATACATCATAACAACTTCAGTAAACGTAGCCAGAAACTGAGCCGCTCCCGCTCTGCTGCCATAACGTCAACAGATGTGTGGCGGAGACCCTATTTAGGCCAGACTACCAGCAAAGCTACAGCGGCAGAGTAGGAGCAGCTCCAAGGAAATTCCAAGCCCTTTTCTTTCTTGGTCATCATCTATCAAGTGGCAACAAGTTATGTTATTATGATCTGGAATGCACTGCCTGAGAGGGCGGTGGAAGCAGATTCAATGGTAACTTTCAAAAGGGAATTGGATAAATATTTGAAGGGGAAAATTGCAGGGCTATGGGAAAAGAGCAGGTGAGTGGGACTAAATTGGAGAGCTCTTTCAAAGAGCCGGCACAGGTGCGATGGGCTGCATGGCCTCCTTCTGTGCTGTAAAATTCTATGATTCTATGATTTAGCTTTTGCACTGTTTCTTCCCCCTCCAAGTAGCCATTCTTCATGTCTGAGCCTCGACAGAGAGTGAGCGTGGGTATTTTGTTCATGTAAAATAAAATGTAGGCATCACAGCCGCACATTTTCCAACATTGGGTAGCCATTAGGAGTGGGAAACCTGACTAAATTTCCTCTTCCCCCATGGGCTGAGAATAATTCCTACCCAGGTATCACCACCCCAGCTAAAATCAGTGAACTCGTTACAGAGTCATAGAGTTATACAGCACAGAAAGAGGCCCTTCGGCCCATCATGTCCACGCCGGCCATCAAGCCCTGTCTATTTTAATCCCATTTTCCAGCACTTATAGGCCAGGGAAGCTAATACCTTCTTGGTCCTGCATGGGTCAGTTTCAGATTGGGCATCGCACTTACACCAATTGAGCCATAGAGGGAGTGCTTGCCCTCTTGTCCTGGACCTCATTGTTCCTCCTGTATTAGCACTTCCTAAGTCCTCATAAGTACACTGTCCAATGACTTCAGGCCAGTTGTAGGATTGTCTTTTCAGTCCATCTACAGGAAACTCTTTATTAACCGGCACCGACGGGACCGGCGTGGTGCCGGTTAATCAAAAAGTCCGGATAATGGAGAGTTATATCTCCCAACGTACGAGAGCCCCGTACACACTGACATGCGCCTGCATTCGGAGCTCCGTCTCCCCGGGGACCGCCAGCTGACCATCTGTCGTGTCCGCTGCCTACCCGGGCTGCACATTCCCCTCCCAATCTACATGCTCCGATACAAGGCAAACGCCTCGGGGTTTTTTTTAAAGTTATTTTTAAAGGAGAGATGAAGGAAAACCCCGGTTACCTACTCAAGAATTTTGCCGGTTAAGAGAGATTTCCGGTTATTTGGGTGCCGGTTAAAAGAGAGTTTCCTGTATATAGTTATAGCGGTAATTGAAAGCTGCTACCAAAAGCAGCAATTAAATTAGTTCAACACCAGAAACAATGAATTAAACTTATATGGCCCCAAAACTAGCAATCTGTCTTAGCCCTGCAACTATACATCTATTCTTTCCTTCTCCCATCCGCAAATCCCACTCTTCCTCTCCTAAAGGGACTGTTTCATGCTGGTGCATGGATCCACAACTGCCAGCAAGCCTCTGCTACCTCAGAAGGTTGTCATTTTAGATCTGGACCTTAATGAGTGTCGGTAGCCTATTTGAGTATATAGTATATATATATGTATTGAGTATTACAGCTGGCATCAGTCATATCCTTGCTCAACATACACACGCACTTTCCAGAGGGAATCACTGGATAGCTGGAAACTTAACTGGACTAGCCACATAAATACGGTGGCAACAAGAGCAGGTCAGAGGCTAGGTATTCTGCGGTGAGTGTCTCACCTCCTGACTCCCCAAAGCCTTTCCACCATCTACAAGGCACAAGTCAGGAGTGTGATGGAATACTTTCCACTTGCCTGGATGAATACAGCTCCAACAACACTCAAGAAGCTCGACACCATCCAAGACAAAGCAGCCCGCTTGATTGGCACCCCATCCACCACCTTAAACATTCACTCCCTCCACCACTGGCGTACCGTGGCTACAGTGTGTACCATCTACAAGATGCACTGCAGCAACTCGCCAAGGCTTCTTCAACAGCACCTCCCAAACCCACGACCTCTTCCACCTAGAAGGACAAGGGCAGGAGGCGCATGGGAATAACACCACCTCTATGGTCCCCTCCAAGTCACACACCATCCTGACTTAGAAGTATATCGCTGTTGCTTCATCGTCGCTGGGTCAAAATCCTGGAACTCACTCCCTAACATCACTGTGGGAGTACCTTCACCATACGGACTGCAGCGGTTCAAGAAGGCGGCTCACCACCACCTTCTCAAGGGCAATTAGGGATGGGCAATAAATGCTGGCCTTGCCAGCGATGCCCACATTCCGTGAATGAATAAAATAAATAGCAATCAGGAATAGTAAACATGGCTGATTTTGTTGCTCTCCCTAGTCCAGGACCCTACAGCACCCTTACTGCTACCCTGACCCAGTTCAGATAACTCAGCACAGATCAGGGACCAAACCTGGAACCATCCATGCAGTACCACACCTGGCAGTATATTTAACCATTCAGGAAGCTCATGTGCCATACAGAATCTCTTCAAATATATATCTGAAATATCCAAGTTGAACTGTGGTCCAAACAGTTTGGATATGTAAGTCATCCTATCACAGTTCCACATTGGCAAGTTGTACTGGGACAAGAAACAAAGAAGCTATGATTAATTGAATGTTTCTATTAATTTACTATATTTCTTTAAGTATAGACTGTTAGAAGATGCATTTATTTATGATTAGATGCTTTATCTATTCATCAAAATCAATAAGCTTCCAGAAACATTAAGGTCAAGAATTCACAGATTTATTGAGTATATAGTACATGCAATAGTACTTAAGCATACACTTCATCATATCATACTTACAGTCAGACCTGATAATTGTGGGATTCAACATGTTACAGTTCTGAACTCTGTATTCAGGTTGATCTAAATCTTTGAATCCAATTTCTCGTTATAATTTGCTACTTTTTATACCTTTAATTTCTTATCTACATCGAGTTACATCGAGTCTACAGCACAGAAACAGGCCATTCGGCCCAACTGGTCTATGCCTGCGTATAAGCTCCTCATGAGCCTCCTCCCACCCCTCTTCATCTAATCCTGTCAGCATATCCTTCTATTCCTTTCTCCCTCATGTGCTTATCTAGCTTCCCCTTAAATGCATCTCTGCTATTTGCCTCAACTTGTAGCAGCTTGTTCCACATTCCTACCACTCTTTGGGTTATAACACTCCTGTGAAGCGCCTTGGGATGTTTTACTACGTTAAAAGCGCGATATAAATACATGAAGGTTCTCCTGATTTCCCTGTTGAATTTATTGGTGATTATCTTATATTTATGGCTTCTATTTCTGGTCGCCCCCAAAATTGGAACCATTTTCTCCATGTCTACCCTATCAAATCCTTTCATTATCTTGATGACCTCTATCAGGTCACCCCTCACCCTTCTCTTTTCTAGTGAACCCCAGCCTCTTCAGTCGTGCCTGATAGTTATAACCTCTCAGTTCTGGTATCACCCTTCCCTAAATGCCCATATATTGTAGGCTGAGCATAACCTAATCATGTCTTGTTCACATGTAACTTTTACATCTCCACACTACAGAGTACATGAATAATGGGTCATTTTACAATACTTCTATTGATTGACATGGGTGAAGATGACTCCATTTCTCAAACATCTTGCTTCCCACTTTCTCAGGCTTCTTATCTCCATTTCCTGCGGTCAACTGACTATTCTTCAGTTAAGCATGGTCTCTCTCAAGGTCTGAAGCATGATCAGCGGTGTTCCGACGAACGGTTCGACCCAAACGTTGACTCTGTTTCTCTCTCCTCGATGCTGCCTGACCTGCTGAGTGTTTCCAGCACTTTCTGTTGTTATTTCAGTTTTCCAGCATCCGCAGTATTTTGCTATTGACTCAATTAATATGATCGGTACCTTAATGGTCACTGACCTTTCATTTCCTTTCTTAAGACCCCTTACTTTAAGATGCTGAAAAGGCTGGAAACAAAATTTAGTACTAGAATCAGGGATGGAGATTTCCCAGCCTCCCCAGGAAGTACTGCTTTCTCATGTGGTTAAGCTAGAAAAAAGGCATTTGCCAAATACCATCACTTCATCTTGAAGCCTTTCTTTCTTTATCTTAATGAGGCCTTTACCAGCACTTCAACAACAACGACGACTTGCATTTATATAGCACCTTTAACATAGTAAAACGTCCCAAGGTGTTTCACAGGAGCATTATAAAACAAAATTTGACACAAAGCCGCAAAAGGAGAGATTAGCGCAGATGACCAAAAGCTTGGTCAAAGAGGTAGATTTTAAGGAGCATCTTAAAGGAAGCAAGAGAGATAGAGAGGCGGAAAGGTTTAGGGAGGGAATTCCAGAGCTTAGGGCCATGGCAGCTGAAGGCACGGCCGCCAATGGTGGAGCGATTAAAATCGGGGGCGCTCAAGAGCCCAGAATTAGAGGAGCAAAGATATCTCGGAGGGTTGTGGGAGACTGATGGCGTCGTGCCAACTTGTTTCCAAGATGCGCAGCTTTGTGCCGTGGACCTGCACCCACTTGGACTGTTTACGCTCCTTCCGTGTAAGCTGCTTAAAACTCCCAAGAGAAAGGAGATTTTCCTCAGCTTGATTAGATCCCACAAGTAAAGGATGCTAACTCACTGCACCACTGCAGTTTGTTCCTGTTTTCCTCTGACTGAAGTTAATTCAAATGAGGCTTTTCACTTTAAAAAAAAAGTTCTATTTGTGAAGGCTAGGCATAACTTTTAATTCTGAATATGAGTGGCGAATTGTGTTGTCTGGGTGCAATCATATTGAGGGTGTTGTGATGAGGTAACTCATCTTGTCTTTGTGCTTATATAAACAGAAAATGCTGGAAATACTCAGGAGCTCAGGCAGCATCTGACTGTACCACTGACTGAAGTAAATTCAAATGAAGTTTTTCTCTCTTAAAAAAAAAAGAAATTCTACTGTGAAGCTATGTATAACTGTTCATTCTGAATATGATACTCATCTTCAGATTCTGCCTGACCGGCTGAGTATTTCCAGTATTTTCTGTTTATATTTCAGGTTTCCAGCATCCACAGTATTTTGCTTTTGTATTTGTGTTTGTGCTTCCTATTTTTTGGCGCTTTAGAATGTGTGGAAAGTTGACCGGATTACCTAACTATCAATATTTAGGCCCCTGGGCCTTAGTTGGCTGTAACAAAAATATTTTGGAACAGTTTTCAGCCAGGTTTTTTTTGTGTAGTTCCCAGTGGATAAACACAGATCCTAAGAGGCAAAATAAAAATCGGCGAGAGTAAGGTGAAAAAGAAGTCCGAGAGCAGAAGTGTCAACCTTGGCTCAGTGGTGGCACTCTCACCTTCTGGTTCAAGTCCCACTCCAGAGACTTGGGCACATTGGCCTGGAGTTTCCGCTCAATTGTGCTGGTTTTTTTTGGCGTAATTCGCCTGATAGCGGCGTAACCGACGCAAAAGAACGTGGAATTATTTACTAAGCACAAATTGTGTTCAGCGCAACTCGAGTTTCCACGATCTTTTGAGCTAGTTTTAAAAGCTAGAAGCAGGCCCCGCCCACAAAACTGGCCACGACCCCCCAGGGTGAATTCCCCACCATTGGGAGTTTCCGCTAATTGCGCTCGTTTGCCGGCCTTCGAGGAGGCTCCAAAAATCAAGCTGGTTCTTTTGGGTGCAAGAACACTAATTGGTACGTTTTGAAAGGTTTTGAATGACTTTTTTTGAATTTACTAGCGAACTGACTACTGTACCCCAATCTAACTAGAAAGTAGTTTTGTCGATTTTTTTTTTTGTCATTTTCAGTCATTTAAAATTGGGTTACTCACAGGTGGTGGATTGACACTGTGCGTTAAATGCTTATGTTTTGTGATAAACCTATTTTCAGCTGTATTAATCTAGCTTTACTAAATTACCGCTCATAAATATATCAAGGAATAATTTTTTAAAGCAAATTTTTTTTTAAATTATGTTTTGAAGTGCTGCCCAATTCTGCTGGTTCATGGCAGATTTTGCGTTTGGCGACATGCAAATTGAGTTTGAGAGGAAACTTGGGGGGAAAGAAATACTTTTCAAAATGGCCGCAATTTGTGTTGGAATTGCCGATTGCGCCCAAAGCGGAAACTCTACCCCACAATCTAGGCTGGCACGTCAATGCAGTACCGAGGGAGCGCAGCACTGTCGGAGGAGTCGTCTTTTCAGATGAGTCGTTAAGCCGAGGCACCGTCTGCCCTCTCGGGTGGATGTTAAAGATCCCCATGGCACTATTCGAAGGAAAACAGGGGAGTTCTCCTACTGTCTTGGCCAACATGAATCCTTCAATCAACCTCTAAAACATTATCTGGTCCTTTATTTTCATTGCTGTATGTGGGACCTCGCTGTGCGGAAATCAGCTGCCGCATATCTTCCATTACAACAGTGATTATACTTCAAAAGTACTTCATTGGCTGTAAAGCGCTTTGGGGTGTCCTAAGGTCATGAAAGTCACTATATAAATGCAAGTCTTTCTTTCTTTCTCAGAAGTACTTTTCCTTTATTTAGAATCATAGACGTTTACAGCACAGTAGTTAGCCATTCAGAGCATTGCTTCCGTGCTGGCTCTTTGGCCGCAGCAATCTTAAACTAATCCCACTGCCCTGCTCTCTCCCCCACTGCCCTGCTCTCCCCCCACTGCCCTGCTCCCCCCCCCACTGCCCTGCTCCCCCCCCACTGCCCTGCTCTCCCCCCCACTGCCCTGCTCTCCCCCCCACTGCCCTGCTCTCCCCCCCACTGCCCTGCTCTCTCCCCACTGCCCTGCTCTCCCCCCCACTGCCCTGCTCCCCCCCACTGCCCTGCTCCCCCCCACTGCCCTGCTCCCCCCCACTGCCCTGCTCTCTCCCCACTGCCCTGTCTCCCCCACTGCCCTGCTCTCTCCCCACTGCCCTGTCTCCCCCACTGCCCTGCTCTCTCTCCCCACTGCCCTGCTCTCTCCCCACTGCCCTGTCTCCCCCACTGCCCTGCTCTCTCTCCCACTGCCCTGTCTCCCCACTGCCCTGCTCCCCCCCCACTGCCCTGCTCTCTCCCCACTGCCCTGTCTCCCCCACTGCCCTGCTCTCTCTCCCACTGCCCTGCTCTCTCTCCCACTGCCCTGTCTCCCCCACTGCCCTGCTCTCTCCCCACTGCCCTGCTCTCTCCCCACTGCCCTGCTCTCCCCCCCACTGCCCTGCTCTCTCTCCCACTGCCCTGCTCTCCCCCACTGCCCTGCTCTCCCCCCCACTGCCCTGTCTCCCCCACTGCCCTGCTCTCTCCCCCCCACTGCCCTGTCTCCCCCACTGCCCTGCTCTCTCCCCCACTGCCCTGCTCTCCCCCACTGCCCTGTCTCCCCCCACTGCCCTGTCTCCCCCCACTGCCCTGCTCTCCCCCCACTGCCCTGCTCTCCCCCACTGCCCTGCTCTCCCCCACTGCCCTGCTCTCCCCCACTGCCCTGCTCTCTCCCCACTGCCCTGTCTCCCCCACTGCCCTGTCTCCCCCACTGCCCTGCTCTCCCCCACTGCCCTGTCTCCCCCCACTGCCCTGTCTCCCCCCACTGCCCTGCTCTCCCCCCACTGCCCTGCTCTCCCCCCACTGCCCTGCTCTCTCTCTCCCCACTGCCCTGCTCTCTCCCCCACTGCCCTGCTCTCCCCCCCACTGCCCTGTCTCCCCCACTGCCCTGTCTCCCCCACTGCCCTGTCTCCCCCACTGCCCTGCTCTCTCTCCCACTGCCCTGCTCTCTCCCCACTGCCCTGCTCTCCCCCCACTGCCCTGTCTCCCCCCACTGCCCTGCTCTCCCCCCCACTGCCCTGTCTCCCCCACTGCCCTGCTCCCCCCCACTGCCCTGCTCTCCCCCACTGCCCTGCTCTCTCTCCCCACTGCCCTGTCTCCCCCACTGCCCTGTCTCCCCCACCGCCCTGTCTCCCCCACTGCCCTGCTCTCCCCCCACTGCCCTGCTCTCTCTCCCACTGCCCTGCTCTCCCCCCACTGCCCTGTCTCCCCCACTGCCCTGCTCTCCCCCCACTGCCCTGTCTCCCCCCACTGCCCTGCTCTCTCCCCACTGCCCTGTCTCCCCCACTGCCCTGCTCTCTCCCCACTGCCCTGCTCTCTCCCCACTGCCCTGCTCTCCCCCCACTGCCCTGCTCTCTCCCCACTGCCCTGCTCTCTCCCCACTGCCCTGCTCTCCCCCCACTGCCCTGCTCTCTCCCCCACTGCCCTGCTCTCCCCCCCACTGCCCTGCTCCCCCCCACTGCCCTGCTCTCTCCCCACTGCCCTGCTCTCCCCCCACTGCCCTGCTCTCTCCCCCACTGCCCTGCTCTCCCCCACTGCCCTGCTCTCCCCCACTGCCCTGCTCTCCCCCACTGCCCTGCTCTCTCCCCACTGCCCTGCTCTCTCTCCCACTGCCCTGCTCTCTCCCCACTGCCCTGTCTCCCCCACTGCCCTGCTCTCCCCCCACTGCCCTGCTCTCCCCCCACTGCCCTGCTCTCCCCCACTGCCCTGCTCTCCCCCACTGCCCTGCTCTCTCTCCCACTGCCCTGCTCTCTCCCCACTGCCCTGCTCTCTCCCCACTGCCCTGCTCTCTTCCCCACTGCCCTGCTCTCTCCCCCACTGCCCTGCTCTCTCCCCCACTGCCCTGCTCTCTCCCCCACTGCCCTGCTCTCTCCCCACTGCCCTGCTCTCTCCCCACTGCCCTGCTCCCCCCACTGCCCTGCTCTCTCCCCCCCACTGCCCTGTCTCCCCCCCACTGCCCTGCTCTCCCCACTGCCCTGCTCCCCCCCACTGCCCTGCTCTCTCCCCCCCACTGCCCTGTCTCCCCCACTGCCCTGCTCTCTCCCCCACTGCCCTGCTCTCTCCCCCACTGCCCTGCTCTCTCCCACTGCCCTGTCTCTCCCACTGCCCTGTCTCCCCCACTGCCCTGTCTCCCCCACTGCCCTGCTCTCTCCACTGCCCTGCTCTCTCCCCCACTGCCCTGCTCTCTCTCCCACTGCCCTGCTCTCTCTCCCACTGCCCTGCTCTCTCTCTCCCCACTGCCCTGCTCTCTCTCTCCCCACTGCCCTGCTCTCCCACCCACTGCCCTGCTCTCTCCCCCACTGCCCTGCTCTCCCCACTGCCCTGCTCTCCTCCACTGCCCTGCTCTCCCCCACTGCCCTGCTCTCTCCCCACTGCCCTGCTCTCCCCCACTGCCCTGCTCTCTCCCCACTGCCCTGCTCTCTCCCCCACTGCCCTGCTCTCTCCCCCACTGCCCTGCTCTCCCCACTGCCCTGCTCTCTTCCCCCACTGCCCTGCTCTCCCCCACAACCCTGTATCTTCCTGTGCTTCAAATATTTATCTAATTTTCTGTTGAAAGAGGCAAATGACTCGGCCTCAACCACTCCCTGTGGCGTAGCATTCCGTGCTCCAACAATTCTCTGTGTAAAGAATTTTCTCCTAATTTCTCTTCTCACTCTCGATGACAATTATGAATTGATGACCCCTTGTTGCTGACCCCCCCCCCCCAATCTAGAAAATATAGCTTTCCCTATTTGTTCGGTCAAAACCCTTCATAATGTTAAAAATCTCTATTAAATCCGCTGTTACAACTATTTCCTCTACGGATGCAGTTGGCCTGCAGGAGAATGGTGGCCGACTTCAAATGTTAAAACAGGTTCCCTGCGGAAGCAGTTAGTATTGATTAATTCAAATGCGAAATAGATAGATTGCTTTTAGAAAATAATAAGCTGGTAAGCGTAGCGTGGCTGGGGAGGAAAAGGTGACTTTGGACCTATGGTTCCCAAAGCTCTCCACCACTGGGGTTTTCTTTGCGTCATGCCTGGGTCTGTTGTAGACTAATTGGTAGAGATTGATTGCTGTGATTAGGCAACAACTCCATTATCATTGTATCATGTGACTACCGGGATGGTAGAAGACGATCTAGATGGACCTTGGTCTTTCTTTCGTCGAGTAATTCCTATGTTAGTATGTTGAACTAGGCATGTGACACTGAGAGGTCATTTTGCTGTCTCTCTCCCAGGAGCTCGTCTGCATTGAGCACCTTTAAAGGAATGTGGAACTCTGTCCCTTCCCCACTTCTCCCCTTTCTCCTGTGGCCGACAATGTATGCGGGGAATGTGACATCACTATCAAAATGACCACCACCATTCTGTGGTGTTTTTTGATTTTTTTTGAATATCTGTTTGGTGTTCTGTTTCGTTTTATTGCTTGGTCGTTTCTGTCTGATCCGTAAAAGATCACAAATAATTTTGTTTTTGAACGTAATAGCAGCATTTCTATCTGTTAAATTTGTATGTAGATCAATGCAATAAGGCAGTTGTCAAGTACATCGTCAATCACGTTCAATAAAGAACAACCCCACTTAGGCCTGTGCATGCAGTTAAATATTACTTACACCCAACTGGGCAAATCTGCCAGCATTAGACACACTTCATCGAATCACACAGCACAGAAGGCGGCCATTCGGCTCATTGTGCCTATGCCCGGCTCTTTGAAAGAGCTATCCATTATTCCCACTCACCGGCTCTTTCCCCATAGCCCTGCAAATGTCTCCTTTTCAACTATATAGCCAATTGTCTTTTGAAACTTACTATTGAATCTGCTTCCACCAGCCTTTCAGGCAGTGCATTCCAGATCACAACTTGCAGTTGATACTTTTTGACAAATGGAGCTGCTTATAAGGGATAATTCTGCAATGTGCTTGAAGGGAGCACGGGTCGGAGATGGACCGACAAAACCGTAGCCTTTATTCTCCTACGTATGCTCCCTGTGAAAGCAGCGCCCTCTTGGGAAACGCAGAATTCACCCGATAGTCTTTGCAGAGCTAAAACAACCCCCATTCACCTTTTTGAAACTTGCAAGTTATGATTAGTTGGATTTTTGACTTTATTTTCTTCCCAGAAAGGGTATTGAGATTGAGTTATGTAGAAGTGTTGTATTTTATAACAAAGTGAATTGCACACTTTAGTTTTATTAAAAAAAAGACGGCCTAGCCTGCAGGCATTGAAGATTTGCTTCAAAGACAGACAGGCCAGTTTGTGGAATATCACAGCTCACCGTTTTTCTCAAACTGGTACATTAGGATCAATTGCCTCATGCCAGGCGCATTAGCCAGAATGGCCCCCATTCATTTTGAGACCAGTAGGAGATCTTTATTTTATACCGCAAGGTGGAAGGCGAGGTAGCTGTGTATTTTTTTTCATTGACAGGCCGACTGGGACATCATTAACAGGGAAAAAGTCAACATCACAACCCTCTTCTGGCTGGGAATACAGAAAAAAGGACAAAGGGATATATAGGCAGGCAGCTTGTACATAGGCAGAGATTGTGAGATGGTAGTCATGGAGTCCTAAAATGGAATCTGAACTGCAACCACGTCACTTTCTGCAGTTAGAAGTTATCTAGAAAAAAGGTAATGCCAAAAGTAAGTACATCATCCCGTGAAAGGGACAGGGTGCGTGGTTTATTATTTTTCCATATTTTTCAAGGAGATTAAATGAGGTAAATGGAATTTCCTTTGATGGTTACTCTGTATGTACCCTAGCTGTCCATAAAATAAAGCAGCTTAACAGTTCATCTCTGGCCTTGTCTCAGTTAGTGTTTCAGTCCACCTTCAACCAGATCGTAGAAGCGCACATGAGGACACGTGTGAACGACACAATATTCAGTTCCCATCATAAGGGAGTCCTATTGTTACATCCTTGGGTTATGCTCCCATACAATTAGATCTGCTCAATATGGGCACAATCTTGAATGCTTAAGGAAGTACCCAGCGCTGCTGTACCCGAGAAACTAACCAAGACAGACACAAAACCTGTACCAACAATTAACAAAAAACTTACTTTATTGATAAGCGATGCAATGTGTGCTATTGTGGCGGTTTTGGCTTGTCATAATGTCAATGGTAAGGTCATCTTTTGCAAGGTTCTGTCATTATTTAAGTTTTGGAACTAAAAGATGACACGGAATTCTCCTTATTGCAGATTGCCAAGAACCCCTTTACAGAGATCAGCGATGAGGACGAGTTCCTTGGCAGAGGGTCCAGCAAATGGCAGGCCGCGGCTGAAGCTCCAGATCTGGCTCAGGCCCAGAGCCAGGCTTTCCTTTCGGAGGTCACAGAGGATGAAGTGGAATCCGTAAAACAAAGAGAGGAGGCAGTATTACAGATTGAGGTGAGCGACCGCATCTGAGATGTTTGGTCACTGTTGGCTATTGCAGGATTTGCATTTAACAATTGTCATAGTCACAACCAACACTAGGTATGGCAAGAGGTGGGATGATGGCTTGGGGTCTGGCATTTACGACGCTGCCATTGAACATTCATTGGAAGCATTAATGACCCAGAGGTCAGCAGGGAGACATAGACTTCCATTTCAAAATTCAGACTCTCGGGGGGTGATTTTAACCCTACCCGCCCGGCGGAAACCTCCCTGGGTGATTTCCTCACCGATTTCCTGCCGGCTTCACGCCAGTCCTGATTTTAACAAGCTCCTCTGAGCAGGCAGCAAAGGCACCCACAGAGGCCTTGTTTAAATATGCAGATTGGGCTCCGATTACATCATCAGGCCCCGATTGGAATTTTAACTCTGGCCTGAGCGGGGAAGCCTTTCTGGGCACGGGAAGACAACGAGAAGACGATCCGGAACTAGAAGATGCCGTTTAAGGAAAGTTGAGCCCTCCTCTGTCCCAAGGCTCCCACCCGCCTTCCTTCCCTTCCCTTCCCTTCGGCAAGACCCTCCCGAAAACCCCCTCCTCGTGACTTGCCTTCTCACCGACGAACATTCCTTTAGTGCCGGCGGCCTCCTGCTCCCCGAGCCCCCACTCCCACCCTGCTGGCTAGCTACCGCTTTCCACCCGTAACCGGTGGCCTGCAGATGAGGCCTAACTGATAAGGTCACCCAGGCCTCACGCTGCCAACTTCAGGCACATTTGCTCGCCCCTCCCCCACCCACCCGAATCCCATTCCCAGTTAAAATTCCCACTCCAGTGTGCGGTTTAGAGAAATTTCTTGGCACTTCAGGCTGTCCTTAAACTGAATCTCCAGAATCTGATGGAAGATCCCCCGAGTACTATTTTAAAAAAGTGTTATAAACTACAAGGATTACCTCGTGACAAACTTATGGCAAGACTCCAAATATAGCGCCACCCTCCCCAGCTCATATCGTACAGACTATCAGCATATTTTAGTGAGAGTCCAGGCTTTTTTGAAAAATGCACAGAAAGCCTTTTTTTTTTTGTTGACAGCATAGTAAGAGGAAACAAGAATGGCCTCTGGGAGTCAAAAAAAAAAAGACGTGTGTTATCATGAACTGGTACATGCTGGTGACAGCAGTGTAACATTAGAAATATTTACAGAGGGAAAGCTGACCAACTAACTCACAACAACTTGCGTAGTAAATTGTCCCAAAGCACTTCACAGGAGCGTCATCAGGTAAAATCACCAGCAGCAAAATCATGGATTATGGTTTCTTCATGACTGGAGATATTTTTGATACAGAATGCACAGTGCAATATGGCTATTTAACACATGCTATTTACTTTAAATGGATTCGTTTTTACAGCAGTTCATTCCTGCCTTTATAAAGGTACAGCATTGGAACCCTTCTGACTCCTGATTTATTTAATCTATTCTTCTATAAATTATATGGAAGTGATTGGAATTGTCTTTTGGTTTCTTCAGCTGTGCTGTTAGAAACTGAGATGCTTCATATTGATGCATTCCTTTGCTTTGCGCCTTTTCTGGTGATGTATTTATATATCTGGGACCACTGAATGGAAATCTCAAGTCAAGAGGAAATTATGGGACAATGTCTGGGTTCATGTTGATATAAAGTAGCTCTTGGGCATTTGACATCAGCCATTTAAATACTCATTGGCTGTGATGCTGCACGGCTTGGCAGCAAAACTCTGACAGTGATCAGAAGAGACGTAGTAAGTTTCCTCTGTGCGTTATGCGCGGTTTCAGCATGTTTACACTGTCAGGGCACATAGCAAACAGACAGTTCTTCCCTAATTCTCCTTGACTATAGCCTGGATAAGTATTCGGAAAGCACTATTATATTCCTTTTCGAACCCAAAAATGCAGAGTGCTTTTTGGTGTAATGCATCATTCTGTTACTTCTGCCTGTCAACATCATCTTCTCTCCCTCTCTCTGTCAATGTTATATACTACTATAGAGGCATTTGGATGAGGCATTAATTCGAGGCCCCTTCTGCCCTTTCAGATGCCGTAAAAAATTTTAGCAGAGTTTTCCCGGTGTTCTCACTATCATTTATTCCTTAACCAATGGCACCATAAACGGATTATCTGGTCATTTTCTCATTGTTGGTTGTGGGATCTGCTGTGTGCAAATTGGCTGCCGCGTTTCTTACATTACAACAGCCACTCCACTTCAAAAGTATTTTATTGGCTCTGAAGCGCTTTGAGAAAAACTGAGGTCGTGAAAGGCGTTATATAAATGCAAGACCTTTCTTTACCATACCAATTGCTCCTATGAACTTTCCTATCTTAATCCTCTTCGCTCCAAACTTGTCATCCTACACAATCTTCAGCCTCTCTGCCTCCTCACTATATTGAAAATAAAGAATCATCACATTGTCTCATACTCTAACTCACTCTTTCCTAGGACCTTAAAACTAAGGAAATTTTTCCCCACTCTGTCCTCTAATCTACTAGCTTGATGTCACCTAAACAATGCTACTTGTTTTATTTTGTCTATTCTTTTCAACCTTGATAGTTCTCGATCTTTACTGAGGTTGCTCAATAATAAAAGAATAAATACTGGTTCAAATCAAAAATTCATCAGAAAAATGACTTAAAACGACAAGATCATTAACTCAATCGGTTATCCTTGGGGCTGTTTAAAAATTGTAATTACAGTATTTTTCTCCTTCTGCTGATCTACTGTTTCTTTCAGTATTTTGGTCTAATCAGTGAATACTGATCGCGTTAGGGGCAAGGCCAGCATTTATTGCCCAACCCTAATTGCCCTTGAGAACCACTGTTCTTTGTAGCAGTTGAGTGGCTTGCTAGGCCATTTCAGAGGACAGTTAAGAATCAACCACATTGCTGTGGGTCTGGAGTCACATATAGGCCAGACCGGGTAAGGACGGCAGATTTCCTTCCCTAAAGGACATTAATGAACCAGATGGGTTTTTACGCCAATCCGGTAGATACTAGCTTTTTATTCCAGATTTATTTAATTAACTGAATTTAAATTCCCCAGCTGCCGTGGTGGGATTTGAACTCACGTCTCTGGATCATTAGTCCAGGCCTCTGGATTACTAGCCCAGTGACATTACCAATACGCCACCATTCCCATGTGTATGCAAAATGTTACTCTTTATGCTGAGGTAGGGCCTGACATCCTCTTCCTGAACCCCACCAACCTTTAGGCACATTTTTTCTTCATTGCAGAGGATGCAACCTCAACCAGCTGCCATGGGATTTGAACTCATGTCTCCGAATGATTAGCCCAGGCCTCTGGATTACTGGTCGAGTAACATAACCACTATGCTACTGTTCCCGATTTAATTTAACTTCAGTGGAAATGCAAGTCTGGAAATTAGGCTGTGTGATATTATCATTGTGTTTATGCCAGACTCCTTGGTCCAGCATTTTAACATAGGCAAGTTTATTTCTCCACTAAAATAACAGAGAGATGAAGTTAATATAATGGCCCAGAAATTGATCTCGCTCTGTTCCCGCGGGGGTAAGCCTTCCCCGCGATCTCTCACCTCGCTTGTGCTTTTTCAGATCCAGCTCGCACGAACTTGATGTTCCAGACATCAGCCGGGCAGTGCTTGCGTATCCCACCGGCGTAGTGAATTCGTGCGAGCTGTGGGATCACGTGACTCAGTTAGAGCCAATGGCAGCACACCATCTTCCATTCATAAGTTTCACAGCACGGCTGTGAAATCTATGGATCTTACACCCCCCCAAAATAACAGCTAAACCTCAATTAAATTTAAAAAAAAAACCATCACATTAATAAAATAAGTATAGTTAAATAAATTAACCATTTTAAATAAAAAATTAAATTTTTGAAAAAATTTAAAATCTTTTAAAAAGTTATAAAAATAAACTTACCTGTCTTTAAAGTCTCTAAAAAAGATATACCTGTAAAAAAAAAATTCAAAAAAATACTTAATTCACTACTTACCTTGTTAAAAGTGGGTCTTACTCCTCCTTTTTACATTTCTAAAATCTTCCGTACTTACCTGCGCGTCCAAAGCATGAAGTGCACAGCGTGCGCGCAGCCTGTAGCGTGCACAGCGTGCGCGCAGCCTGTAGCGCGCACGCGATGCACCGAGGAACCACCCCCTTTTCAAAAGAGCAATTGCCGGTTTTCAGCGCATGCGCAGGGCATGCAGAAAACCGGCAATTGCAGAGGGAATACGCGAGAGTACGCAGTGCGTACTCTCGCGCACCGGGATGAATTTTTGGGCCATTAAGTGCGATGTTGCAACCTATAGTTAATAACTCGATGATCTTGCCACTTTTAACCGTGGAAGTGTTACATTATTTTTATTTGCACTGTCGGTCTCACTAACTAATTCTCCCAAATGATATCATCAGCGTTTACTGTATAAATATTTAAGAATGCTGAACAGAAAATACCCGAAAGGAATAGAATCTGAGCTGAGAAGGTGATATTTAAGTTAAAGCAGAGAGAAATATATCAAACGTAACAGCAACAACAACCTGCATTTATATAGCAGTTTTTATGCAGTAAAAAGGAAATAACAATGGGATGGAGAATGAAGGAGGTGAGTGAAATAGAACTTCCAGCTGAATGGGGGAAGAAAAATAAGAGTGAACTGTTTTTCTTTTCTCTGACTAATAGAGCTGAAAGAAAAAAATGGGCACTAAAGTCAATATACGGCACACTGAATTTAAGGGCACGACAACTACTTCAGCAGTCCTAGGCTAGGCAAGGGGAACGTTTAGCCAAGCTCCCTGATCCCTGACCTCCCCAGTGATCCCTGCCGGATGGTTTGTGCCTGTGGATGTAAATGCGGGTAGAATTGGGCCGACCTGCATTGCCCTCCATGGTGGAATGATCTGCCAGCACGCATTGTTTTGTCTCGCACCTGAAGAAAATTGAAGCAGTGTCACCACTATCTCTTCTCACAGCTTGGCGGCTTTTGCTGTTTGCAGTGGATACTAGCCACAGGCAGAATGGAAAGCATGAAGTAATGAACCACAACACCTGGAATGCCGTTTGTGCCTCTGCAAATTGTGTGAACCAGACTACGCACGATCGTTAATTAGTCCTCCAAATCAACGCGACCAATTGGAACCCGTTTTTAAGCTGGGTCTCGTTGATGAGATTTGCTCTTTATAGACTAAAGAAAGATATTTATCCAGTATCGACATCCCTGCAGATAGATTAAACGGTTAGATTTACCCAAGCTTTTTATTATTGGTTTCTAATTTTGCACCAGTAGGAGTATATCCCAATACCAGCCAAGCACAACTCATTTGTTGTCATCAGTTATTGTATCACAAGGAGGAAGATCACTGACCAACTTCACACACACGAGCAGCACTGTCTTATTGTAACAGATATTGATCAGAGAGTGGCAAAATAATACCAGTACTCTGATAACTAGATTGAAGCATGGAGAAAGACTGATTGCAGCCCTTGCCCTTTTCTCACGATCTAAACACAGTAAAGGTCATAAATCCAGAGTGCCCTCCAGTCACTAATCAGCCTTCTGTTCTCCTCCAAGCGTGTTTCAGTTTGGTAAATAGCTTAAATGGCAGTGTATGTATTAGAAGGTCAGATAGCCTGTCTTGACCAACAACTCAGTCCCAATATTTGAACTGGCAGGCTAGACACAGCAAATACAGTTCAGTAACTTTGCAAAGCAATTGAAGTAAACATAAAATAAGAAAGAAAGACTTAGATTTATATAGCGCCTTTCACGACCTCAGGACATCCCAAAGCACTTTACAGCCAATGACGTTCTTTTGAATTGTAGTCACTGTTGTAATGTAGGAAACAGGGCATCCAATTTCTGCACAGCAAGCTCCCACAATCAGCAAAGTGATAATGACATTCCAATGTGATAGTGATGATTTCAAGGATCTGCAAACCTAGCCATTTTTCAAGGTGATCTTCTACGTAACCTGCACTCTGTTGTGCACCTTATACGGTGAACCTCATTATTCACCTCACTTGTTAATGGGTTTGTGACCCATTAACGAAGGTTTGAAACTGAAATTTGAGAAAAGCACTCAAAGATAAATCTGATACTTTATGTAAGTACGTGTGTAATTCAGTCTGTCCTTTTTCCGAGAATCTTTTAAAACTCCAAGCTTTTTTTTAATGATTTGAAGAGGGAGAGCGAGGGGACTGCGATTGGGAGAGGGAGAGTGAGGAGAGGGAGAGTTAGGATTGGGAGAGGGAGAGAGTGAGGACAGCGATCGGGAGAGAGAGAGTGAGGACAGCAATCGGGAGAGAGTGAGTGAGGACAGCGATCGGGAGAGAGAGAGTGAGGACAGTGATCGGGAGAGGGAGAGTGAGGACAGCGATCGGGAGAGCGAGAGTGAGGACAGCGATCGGGAGAGGGAGAGTGAGGACAGCGATCGGGAGAGGGAGAGTGAGGACAGCGATCGGGAGAGAGAGAGTGAGGACAGCGATCGGGAGAGAGAGAGTGAGGACAGCGATCGGGAGAGAGTGAGTGAGGACAGCGATCGGGAGAGAGAGAGTGAGGACAGCGATCGGAAGAGCGAGAGTGAGGACAGCGATCGGGAGAGAGTGAGTGAGGACAGCGATCGATAGAGAGAGAGTGAGGACAGCGATCGGGAGAGAGTGAGTGAGGACAGCGATCGGGAGAGAGAGAGTGAGGACAGCGATCGGGAGAGAGAGGGAGAGTGAGAATCGGGAGAGGGCGAGTGAGGAGAGGGAGAGGGAGAGAGAGAGTGAGGACAGCGATCGGGAGAGAGAGAGTGAGGACAGCGATCGGGAGAGAGAGAGTGAGGACAGCGATCGGAAGAGCGAGAGTGAGGACAGCGATCGGAAGAGCGAGAGTGAGGACAGCGATCGGGAGAGAGTGAGTGAGGACAGCGATCGGGAGAGAGAGAGTGAGGACAGCGATCGGGAGAGAGAGGGAGAGTGAGCATCGGGAGAGGGCGAGTGAGGAGAGGGAGAGAGAGAGTGAGGACAGCGATCGGGAGAGAGAGAGTGAGGACAGCGATCGGAAGAGCGAGAGTGAGGACAGCGATCGGAAGAGCGAGAGTGAGGACAGCGATCGGGAGAGAGTGAGTGAGGACAGCGATCGGGAGAGAGTGAGTGAGGACAGCGATCGGGAGAGAGAGAGTGAGGACAGCGATCGGGAGAGAGAGGGAGAGTGAGAATCGGGAGAGGGCGAGTGAGGAGAGGGAGAGGGAGAGAGAGAGTGAGGACAGCGATCGGGAGAGAGAGAGTGAGGACAGCGATCGGGAGAGAGTGAGTGAGGACAGCGATCGGGAGAGAGTGAGTGAGGACAGCGATCGGGAGAGAGTGAGTGAGGACAGCGATCGGGAGAGGGAGAGTGAGGACAGCGATCGGGAGAGGGAGAGTGAGGACAGCGATCGGGAGAGAGAGGGAGAGTGAGAATCGGGAGAGGGCAAGTGAGGAGAGGGAGAGGGAGAGAGAGAGTGAGGACAGCGATCGGGAGAGAGAGAGTGAGGACAGTGATCGGGAGAGAGAGAGTGAGGACAGCGATCGGGAGGGAGAGTGAGAATCGGGAGAGGGCGAGTGAGGAGAGGGAGAGGGAGAGAGAGTGAGGACAGCGATCGGGAGAGAGAGAGAGTGAGGAGAGGGAGAGGGAGAGTGAGGATTGGGAGAGGGCGAGTGAGGAGAGGGAGAGAGAGTGAGGACAGCGATCGGGAGAAGTAGGGTGTAGTGATCGGGAGAGGTTGGGAGCAGCGATCGGGAGAGGGAGGGGCAGTGATCGGGAGAGGGAGGGGCAGTGATCGGGAGAGGGAGGGGCAGCGATCGGGAGAGGGAGGGGCAGCGATCGGGAGAGGGAGGGGCAGCGATCGGGAGAGGGAGGGGCAGCGATCGGGAGAGGGAGGGGCAGCGATCGGGAGATGGAGCGCAGTGATCGGGAGAGGGAGGGGCAGTGATCGGGAGAGGGAGGGGCAGTGATCGGGAGCGGGTGGGGCAGTGATCGGGAGAGGGAGGGGCAGTGATCGGGTGAGGGAGGGGCAGTGATCGGGAGAGGGAGGGGCAGTGATCGGGAGAGGGAGGGGCAGTGATCTGGAGGGGGGGTGATCGGGAGAGGGAGGGGTAGCGATCGGGAGAGGGAGGGGCAGCGATCGGGAGAGGGAGGGGCAGCGATCGGGAGAGGGAGGGGCAGCGATCGGGAGAGGGAGGGGCAGTGATCGGGAGAGGGAGGGGCAGCGATCGGGAGAGGGATGGGACAGTGATCGGGAGAGGGATGGGACAGTGATCGGGAGAGGGATGGGACAGTGATCGGGAGAGGGAGTGGCAGCGATCGGGAGAGGGATGGGGCAGCGATCGGGAGTGGGATGGGACAGCTATCGGGAGAGGGATGGGGCAGTGATCGGGAGTGGGATGGGACAGCTATCGGGAGAGGGATGGGACAGTGATCGGGAGTGGGATGGGACAGCTATCGTGAGAGGGATGGGACAGCGATCGGGAGAGGGATGGGACAGCTATCGGGAGAGGGATGGGGCAGTGATCGGGAGTGGGATGGGACAGCTATCGGGAGAGGGATGGGAAAGTGATCGGGAGTGGGATGGGACAGCTATCGTGAGAGGGATGGGACAGTGATCAGGAGAGGGATAGGACAGCTATCGGGAGAGGGATGGGGCAGTGATCGGGAGTGGGATGGGACAGCTATCGGGAGAGGGATGGGACAGTGATCGGGAGTGGGATGGGACAGCTATCGTGAGAGGGATGGGACAGTGATCGGGAGAGGGATGGGACAGCTATCGGGAGAGGGATGGGACAGCGATCGGGAGAGGGATTGGACAGCGATCGGGAGAGGGATGGGACAGTGATCGGGAGAGGGATGGGACAGCGATCGGGAGAGGGATGGGGCAGCGATCGGGAGAGGGATGGGACAGCGATCGGGAGAGGGATGGGACAGCTATCGGGAGAGGGATGGGGCAGCGATCGGGAGAGGGATGGGGCAGCGATCGGGAGAGGGGTGGGCAGCGATCGGGAGAGGGATGGGACAGTGATCGGGAGAGGGGTGGGCAGTGATCGGGAGAGGGATGGGACAGTGATCGGGAGAGGGATGGGACAGTGATCGGGAGAGGGATGGGACAGTGATCGGGAGAGGGATGGGGCAGCGATCAGGAGAGGGGTGGGCAGTGATCGGGAGAGGGATGGGACAGTGATCGGGAGAGGGATGGGACAGTGATCGGGAGAGGGATGGGGCAGCGATCGGGAGAGGGGTAGGCAGTGATCGGGAGAGGGAGGGTGGGTGATCGGGAGGAGGTTGAGCAGGGGCCAGCAAAGATTTTTGATACTGCAGTAGAGTTGGGTGCCCAAAACGGAAAAAAGAACCTTTCCCCAAACTTAACTTTTTGGTGGTGGCCTCCAGTGGTTTTCTCTGGTTCGGCCACATGCAGCACAGATTTACAAAGGGGGCCTCAAACAAGCATTAAGCTCCCTATTTGCTTATGCAAAGTGACTAATGCCTGTTTCAGGCGCCAGTCCTGGACGCTAATTTTTCTGCTATAACCAATATGGCGGGTGGCGCACTTCCGGCACGTAATGAGCGTGCTTGCCTCCTCTGCCTTATTGGACATTTAGGTGCCCATTTTGATCCTGAAAACGAGTGTGGTGCCATCGAATGTCATGGGGAATATGTTTATATTTAATTGGATCCATAAAATGAATTTGGGTTGGTGGTGAGAGGATGTACAGAGAATGTGCAACAAGGACATGTGGGATATAATATATGTAATCAATGAGTGTGGCCTGCAGATGGCCAATGAAGTAATGATCAGTCTCGCAAATCAGATATAGATCAAATTCCATGACTTTTGGTCATATATTCCATTGATACCACACAGCATGTGAACAATTAAAGAGAAAATGCTAAAAGTTCAATGTAAATCGCTGTACAGCTTGTGGATGGTTTCAGTGACGGCACTACACTTATTTTGTTTTCTTACTGCCATCTGCCCTTAATTGTGACGTCATTGCCCTGAAATAAGGAGAAGACTACATGGAGATGACCTCTTCATGTGTTATGAAGTATGATAATCAGATGGCTTGGATATTACATTTCTTATTCTGTTTCCTCCTTAGGGCACTTATGCAAAATGATGCTTTCAAGTAAGAAAGGACAAAAAAAAATAGTAGCTCACTTAGATCATTTTTATGACTCCTAACTTGGAATTGAACACCTCGAAATTACTGATGACTTGGTGAATGAGGAATGTCACCCAAATCCAGTCGGCAGTTAGGCCATTATGAACAAGTTTGTCAACACCAGCCTCCTGTGTTGATGCATATTAGAACATCGCTACTGTTTGAGAGTTTGCATTCCTGGAAATGTGTTTGAATTTACTTCTATTTTTGCATGGGTCTCTGATTAAATACTCAGAGTAGGAAAGGTCCACCTCGCATTTTAAGCTCTCATACTTCATTGGAAAACATCCATCTGCTGGCAGGCAATAATCTCTTGCTGTTGTTTCTCAAATTGCAAAAATGGTGTTTGTCACTTTACCAGGTGCGTAGATTCACAGGAGTGTTAGCAAACAAAATTTGACACCGAGCACCCGAAGGACAGATGAAAAGAGGCAGGTTTTAAGGCTGTCTTAAAGGAGGAGAGGTAGGTGGAGAGGTTTAGGGAGGGAATTCCAGAGCTTAGGGCCTAGGCAGCTGAAAGGACGGCTGCTGAAAGAAACGAGTGCTGTCGTGAAGGCACCTTCATCTATTTAGATAATGCAATCTAAAGATGAGTTTCATTATTAGCTTCATAATCTTCTTTGCTATAATACTTGTTGATTGATTGTCTTTACATTTTTTTAATAACATTTGTTGTTCAGTTCACTTGTGGAGTACTGTTGCCATTAATTTTCAACTCCCTATTTTCCATTTGTGGCTTGTTGCCAGTTGTACTTTATGTTGCCACAGCCACAATTCTGAAGGTGGACGTCCTTTTTTTAAAATTCATTAATGGGATGTGGGCGTTGGCCAGCATCTATTCCCCATCCCTAATTGCCCTTGAGAAGGTGGTGGTGAGCCGCCGCCTTGAACCGCTGCAGTCCCACAGCGCTGTTAGGGAGGGAGTTCTAGGATTTTGACCCGGCAATGATGAAGGAAACTTAGAAACATAGAAAAATAGGAGCAGGAGTAGGCCATTCGTCCCTTCGAGCCTGCTCCACCATTCAATATGATCATGGCTGATCCTCTATCTCAATACCGTATTCCCGCTCTCTCCCCATACCCCTTGATGCCTTTTGTGTCTAGAAATCTTTCTATCTCCTTCTTAAATATATTCAGTGACTTGGCCTCCACAGCTTTCCGTGGTAGAGAATTCCACAGGTTCACCACCCTCTGAGTGAAGAAATTTCTCCTCATCTCAGTCCTAAATGTCCTACCCCGTATCCTGAGCCTGTGACCCCTGGTTCTAGACCCCCCAGCCAGGGGAAACATCCTCCCTGCATCAGTCTGTCTAGCCCTGTCAGAATTTTATACGTTTCAAGATCCCCTCTCATTCTTCTAAACTCTAGTGAATACAGGCCTAGTCGACCCAATCTCTCCTCATACGACAGTCCTACCATCCCAGGAATCAGTCTGGTGAACCTGCAATATAGTTCCAAGTCAGGATGGTGTGTGACTTGGAGGGGAACTTGGAGACAGTGGGCTGGATTTTGAATGACCCATGGAGTCGGGTTTGGAGGCGTGTGGGGGGTTAAATTTGCGGGGTCGGGGTTTCCGACCCCATCCCGACTCCATCCCGCCTCCACGCAATTTTGACAAAATCAGTCGCGGGGTTCCAGACTCCGTCCCGCCTCCAAGAGGCGGGAGAGGCCATTAAAGCCCTTAACAAGCTCTAAATTGGCTCTGTAATGCCATTTTGAAACGTTTTAGCTAGTTTAACCCTTTTCTGACGTGAAGTACGCCTGGTGTGAAACACTCCAGTGAAACCTGGCGGGAGCACAAGTGGACAGCTGACTATCAGCTGCAGGTCCACTATTACAACGGAGATGTGATGAAGGTAGTAGTAGTATTAGGTCTGAAAGTCGCCGCTGCTGCATTGAATGTGTTCAGAGACTGCCTGGCCTTTGCTGTGAGAGGACTTGGATGCAAAAAAATTCTCTCTCTCTCTCTCTGTCTCTGTCTCTCTCTCTCTCTCTCTCTCCTTCTCCCTCCCCCCCCATATTTTGCATCCAGGTCCACTCACAGACTGAAACCACTAATTGGTTCATGGGTTCCCACATGCTGGAACTCAATTGCCCAATTAAGTGAAAATTGCATCATTCATCCACATTAATCTGGAGTCGGGGGGGGAAACACGAAATGCGGATTACACGACCCCAACCCGACCCCAAGACAAAATCCAGCCCAGTGTTGTTCTCATGCGCCTGGTGCCCTTGTCCTTCTAGGTGGTAGAAGTTGCGGGTTTAGGAGGTGCCGTCGAAGAAGCCTTGGCGAGTTGTTGCATTGCATCTTGTAGATCGTACACACTGCAACCACATTGCACCGGTGGTGGAGGGAATGAATGCTTCCTGCTGGGTAAACCTCCCTCTTTGCTGGTTATGGATGAGGATCTGAGGAGGCTTTAGAGGCAGTCTTGTACCTGCCTTTACCAAATCACCCATGTGCACAGACCAAGGCATAACTACCTAGACATGCCTTAGGAGTTGTGCAATTCACTAGGGAGGTATTTGCAGAAATATGGCATCTCCTGGAGGCAGTCCTTCAGACAAGGTCCAGGATAGGCATGGCTCTGCCAGTGGCTATGAGGCTGACCACTGCCTTGAACTTTGATGTGAATGGTTCTATTTCAAGCAACAGCATGTTCCACATTTCACAAGCATCAATGAACTGGTGCGTAATGGAGGTTTACGGGTGAGTTGCTTGGCAGGGCTAACTCCTTCACTACTCGATTCATTTCTGATGGGCGACACAAAGAAGAGTTAAATTTTAAATTCCCTGAAGGGAGTTGAATAGATAGTAGGGTGACCAAATAAAACCTAAGATTTGGGGGGATAAAACCTCCACTTTTTGGCTGCCCGAGGTGGGTTGCAGGAGGCATCAGCAGCCTGTCACATCCATTTTCTGACCAACGCTACTCCCAGGCACCAGAGTAGTTCAGCCATGAATGAAAATAAGATTTAACACTCATTTTAATCTATTTCTAGCCAAATGTTCCTGTCTCCGTGGCCATTTTGGGTGTTTGTGTTCGAAGAATATTTTTTGCCCTTTAAACATCGTCATTCGTTTGGGAGCAGTGTTTACCAGTTACCCTGGTTATGTTTCATGAGTCTGACTCTTTCTTTTAAAGCGTTGAAACATGTATCTCAAAATGACCCTAGACTTTTGAAGGCGCCTTTACCCTAGGATGTTGATCTGAGCCAACATATAAAGAAAGATCAGATGCTAAGCAGGCAGAAACGTCATCTTGTCTCAGGATGGAATATGAAAACTTCTCCTTTAAGTCCCGGCAGTATTAACACAGTGAAAACATAGCGTCAGTTTCCACAAATACGCTGATGTCACCTAGCTCTACCTCACCACTATCTAGACCCCTCCACTGTCTCTGAATTGTCAGACTGCTTCTCCAAACTCCAGTCCTGGATGAGCAGAAATTTCCTCCAACTACATACTGGGAAGACCAAAGCCAGTGTTTTCGGTCCCCGCCACAAGCTCTGTTCCCTACCCACCGATTCTATCCCTCTCCCTGGCAACTGTCTGAGGCTGAACCAGACTGTTCACAACCTTGGTGTCATATTTGACCCCGGGTTGAGCTTCCGACCACATCTCTGCGCCATCACTAAGACCGCCTATTTCTACCTCCGTAATATCGCCCGACTCTGCCCTGCCTCGGCTCATCTGCTGCTGAAACCCTCATCCATGCCTTTGTTACCTCTAGACTTGACTATTCCAACGCACTCCTGGCCAGTCTCCCACCTTCTACCCTACGTAAACATCCAAAACTCGGCTGCCTGTGTCCTAACCCGCACCAAGTCCCGTTCACCCATCACCCCAGTGCTTACATTGGCTCCATTTCTGGCAGCGCCTCAATTTTAAAATTTTCATCCTTGCTTTTAAATCCCTCCTTGACCTCGTCCCTTCCTATCTCTGTAATCTCCTCCAGCCCTACAACCCTCCGGGATATCTGCGGTCCTCCAATTCTGGCCTCTTGAGCATCCCCGATTTTAATCGCTCCACCATTGGCGGCCGTGCCTTCAGCTGCCGAGGCCCCAACCTCTGGAATTCCCTCCCTAAACCTCTCCGCCTCTCTTTCCAACTTTAAGATGCTCCTTAAAACCTACCTCCTTGACTAAGCTTTTGGTCATCTGCCCTAATATCTCCTTATGTGGCTCGGTATCAAATTTTGTTTGATAACGCTCCTGTGAAGTGCCTTAGGATTTTTTACTACGTTAAAGGTAATAGAAAATACAAGTTGTTGTTGTTAACACGTGCTGGTGTTTGCTGGAATGGAGTGACGTGGGGGTAGGAATGGTTGAAGTGAGGTTTTTTATTCGTGCTAATGGGTGTTGCAAAGAATATCTGTCCAGCCAACAATGGTGATTACAGCACTGCAGTGACTTAGGGGGTGATTTTGCCAATGGGGATGTATTGGAGGCGGGATTGCTGCTTGTCGGGTTTTCGTCCCGCCTCCATCGACGTCCAGCCAACCCACGCTATTTTCCCTTGATTGACCTTGTTAAGCCACCGAGCAGGCTTAGCAGGCCAATTAAGGGAAAGCCGGTTACTGGTGACGTCAGCGAGTGACGTTTCATCTGTCAAGAGCTTTTGACAGATGAATTGTCATTGTTTGAGAGCTCTGTGACAGTCTGTCTTCTAAGTTGAGACCTGGGACACAGGCTCACTTGGAGATCACTCCTGAGCAGAAAGCAGAAGGCTGATGCATTTGAGAATGCAGCGGCCATTCTGCTTTCTCTGCCGAGATAAGGGACTCCCGAGACCTGAAGGGTTGAAGCCTGGAGGAAGAAGCAAAGATTAGTAAAGTTTTTAAAACACTTAAGACTCACCTCACACACTTAGCTCTGCACACATGCACCCATCACTCACCTGCACACCAGACATCTCGGCCCCTCCGACCCCTGCAGACCGATGGCTCGCCTCGCTGACCCTGGCGAGGTTCGGAGCCATCGGGAAGCCCACACTTTAGGGCTCAAAATCGGGATTCTCAAAAAAAACTAATCCCCTTCCCGCCTCGAGGAGGCGGCTCCCAGCGCGGGTCGGGTACCCGCCTCCTGGGAAGATGGCACGGAGGCGGGTTGGGGGTGGGATGGGTACCCGCCCCCAGATTCTGCCATTTTCCCGGCAGTCCCGCCTCCCCAGGGCTGGCAAAATCGCCCCCCTAAGAGTTTGAGGCCAGTCTTTACTGGAAATAGCTATATTAAGAAATTCAGGTGTCCCAAAATTCGGCTGCACAATGCATTTCAACTGCACTTCACTATCACTGTACGATTTCTCTTAATGGTTTTCCCTTAAAATTGACCATAAACTGACTGCCCGAAGAACTTGACATTGAACCCCCCCCCCTTCTATGCCAGTCCCCTCAGCTGTGTGGCCATTGTCATTCTCCAATTAGGGGTCTCTCTATTTTGTGTTTCAGATTTACCCTTCCATGTGGCCTTTTCCACCTGGTACCATCCCGTCACTTGCCAAATGTGCACGTCAGATAGTAGGAGATGAGAAAACAAGCTGCACATTGCTCTGATTATATCTGTGCACTATGGAAGCCACTTTGAAGAGAAATGCACTTTTTATATATTTCGCACTTCTTTATGATGCTGAGAACTGGATCCCTGGTGAAGATGTAGAAACAGAAGCTGGGTGACTTGACATGCACTGTCCAAGAAGGAACTTGGGTGATCAGAGTTACCAATGATAGAATAAGAAAAGAGAACACCATGCAGGTAGTAGCAGCATGTTACAGGGGATATTATGGTAATATATTATGATATATATTATAGCATGAGAGGTTATATCTGTCAAAAAAGACTGAACAGGCTGGGGCTGTTTTCCTCTAGAAAAGAGAAGGCTGAGGGGTGAAGTAATAGAAGTCTTTAAAATTATGAAGGGATTTGATATGGTAGACGTAGAGAAAATGTTTCCACTTGTGGGGGTCTCCAAAACTAGGGGTCATAAATATAAGATAGTCACTAATAAATCCAGTGAGAAATTCAGGAGAAACTTCTTTACCCAGAGAGTGGTTAGAATGTCGAACTTGCTACCACGTGGAGCAGTTGAAGCGAATAGCATAGATGCATTTAAGGGGAAACTGAATAAGTACAGGAGAGAAATAGGAATAGAAGAATATGCTGATAGGGTTAGATGAAGTAGGGTGGGGGGAGGCTCATGTGGCATAGATCAGTTGGGCTGAATAACCTGTTTCTGTGCTGTAAGTTCTATGTAATGTTGCGGTTTGAGAATTCTGGTGGCCAAGACATGTGTGCTATTAGGTTCAAGACCAGTATCCTTGGAAGGTGGTGGAATATTTTTTTCAATGAATGGGTGTTACCTGGTCCGAGTTGTGTCTTTCAGCCAGTGTTCCAATGCTCAGGTCAATTTGTGAGCCTGCGATTCCATTCTTGTTGCTGGAAGTAACCAGCGAATTGATCGTACGCAGTGCACATTGTTTCAAAGTTCCTCCTGCTATTAAACTGCAAAATCTGGGGGCTCTTCAGTGGGGCAAAAAAAAAAATGGAGGCCTTGTTGCTGAGAATGAGAATCAGCACAGCCAGAAATTGGCTTGGTGTGCAGCAGTAGTAATCAATACATTGGTGTTTTTTTTTCCAGATTTCCAGCATCCGCAGTTTGTGTTGTTGTAGCAGTAATCAATAGCTGTTAGCAGGCTACAGGAAAGTGTGATGAAATGCTACATTAAAGTACCTGCAGAATAAATGCCATTGACATCCAAGCCAAGAAAGGGGAAAGCTCTTCACAAATGTGCTCAGTGCTGTAAAGAGATTTTATTAAGGTGACTTCCTTGTTGACAGCAAGTGCAATAAAGGGACAGGACTTATGGGAAGCTGATGCCTGAGAAGAATGCCTTGTGCTAAATTATAGATTGTGGCTGGCAAATGAGCTGCTTTTCGTTTGTGCTCAGACCCGTAAGGTCTTGTCCATGCGTGCCTGTAGGTGTAATTTTTCTATATAACTTATCAACGAGTTGATGAACAATATTCAAAAGAAAATGCATTCCCTTCTTATTTTCTGTCCTCTTTCCCCTTGAAGATAGAGACTGACCCTGCAATATAGCCCCGTGGTGTGTCAGCTGCTATTTATTTAAAAGAATCTAGGGAAGAGATAGCAGATTTACTACACAAATGTAATAATTCATTAGAAAAAGGTGTAGTGCCAGAGGACTGGTGGATAGCTAACATAATACATATATTTAAGAAGGGAGATAGAACATATCCAGGAATCCTCGGTGGTCGGAAAAATAATGGAATCCCTACTAAAGGAGAAAATAGAAAACACCTAGAAGCCAAAAATATAATAATAAATAGTCAGCATGAAGTTCAGAAGGGAAAGTCTTGCTTGGCCAACCTCATTGAATTTTTTGAAGAGGTAACGGCGAAAATAGACGAGGGTAATGCAGTAGATGTAATTTATCTAGATTTTTAAAAGGTCTTTGATAAGGTCAGAGAATGTGGAGTCGGGACAAGTAGCTGAATGGATAGCTATCTGGCTACAAGACAGAAAGCAGAGAGTAGGGGTAAAGGGTAGCTATTCACAGTGGCAGAAGGTGGGTAGTGGTGTTCCACAAGGATCAGTGCTGGGACCACTGTTGTTCCCAATTTATATTAACGATTTATACTTTGGATTCAAAAACACAATTTCTAAATTTGCGGATGCCACCAAATTGGGGGGGATAGTTAATACTGAGGAGGACTGCAACAAATTACAGGAAGACATCAATAAACTTGCAGAATGGGCAAATGAAATTCAACACAGGTAAATGTGAGTTATTACATTTTGGTAGGAAGAATAGGGAGGTCACTTATTACTTGGAGGGTGCAAGTCTGGGTGGGTAGAGGAGTAAAGGGATCTCGGATTACAAATACACAAATCACTAAAAGTAGTGACACAGGTTAACAAGGTCATAAAAAAAGCAAACCAGGCACTAGGGTTTATTTCTCGAGATATAGAATTGAAAAATAGTGAAATTATGCTAAACTTGTATCGAACTTTGGTTAGACTATACTTTGAGTACAGCATACAGTTCAAAAGTATATAGAGGCACTGGATAGGGTGCAGAGAAGATTTACAAGGATGATACCAGAAGTGCGAGTGTATACATATCAGGAATGGATGAACAGGCTGGGTCTCTTTTCGCTTGAAAAAACTGAGGGGTGACCTAATTGAGGTCTTTAAAATTATGAAAGATTTTGATAGAGTAGATACAGGGAGAGTGTTACCACTTGTGGAGAAGGGCAAAACTAGAGGCTATCAATATAAGATAGTCACCAAGAAATCCAATAGGGAATTCAGAAGAAACTTCTTTACCAAGAGAGCGGTGAGAATGTGTAACTCGCTACCACAGGGAGTAGTTCAGGCAAATAGTATAGATGCATTTAAGTGGAGGCTCGACAAACATATGAGGGAGAAGGGAATCGAGGGTTATGTTGATAGAGTTAGATGAGGAAAGACTGGAGGAGGCTTGAGTGGAGCATGGACTAGTTGGGCCGAATGGCATGTTTCTGTGCCATATATCCTATGTAAACGACATTTCTGTAGGTGTGAGCCAGCATGCAATTCCCTGAAGGGGAAAGGGCTTCAGCAAAGCTGACCCTGATCTTGTCCACTCAGACACAATTTCCATTAGGAAAAACTGGTTAACAATAAGGAGCAGGAAAACTGCTGATTTTCTTTTCTCCGTCCAGGGGTGCTGAGGCAGGTTGTACTGCTCCTACCACTATCTCAGCAGAGAGCTGACAGAGCACAGGCCAGGGATGTTCCTGCTTGGTATGGTTTAGTATCACAATCTGCAATATTGATTATAATTTTAACAATGTTACTCAGTGTTTTTCATTGTTGATATTCGATCATTTTGTTGTTCCTAACACCTCAAAGTACAACTGGAAAGTTTCACATTGAAGCGTAACGATGATGGCCATTCGGGTGTCCGACCCTCCTGGATTGCCCGGGAGTCTCCCGGATCTGAGTGAATCAGTACCTGTGGAAGTGGCAATTTGCGTCATTTACGCAAGGTATGAAATCAAAATATGCTATGATCTAAACACCGCTGTCAACATCATACAAGTCCAAGATGTGAGATTTTCAGTTACGAGACATATACCTGAGGGATGACCTCGCGCCAATAACGTAAACATGGTTAAAAGTGACAAGCTGTGTGTGTCACATGGGTCAACAAGGAACAGCGAACTGGCACCAGTCATGAAATATGCGTATTACCTATTCTTCCTTCCTCTGTGTAGCACTTTGCATTTCTCTATATACCATTTAATTTGCCGTTGTTTTCGCTCACCTACATATTTTACTCAATGCTTTCTGTAAATTCTGCCCCTCCGAGTTTGGCACCATCTTCAAATGTGACCACTTTTGATTGAGTTTCTGAACCCAGATAATTTATGCAAATTGAAACCAGTAGTGGTCCCAACACCAAGGCCTGCGGAGCCCCACTCCAACACCCCCCACCACCACAACTCCAACATAACTGCTTTATCGAGTATATGTGGTCTCCTACTCTTCAGCCATTCCTAAGGTTTACCCTGAATCCACACAGTTTTGATTTTAACCAATAACTTCTCATGTGGAACTTTGTCAAAAGCCTTTTGGAAGTTGAAGTGCACCATGTCATAGGGCTTATTACAGTCCACTTGGGTTTTCACTTCTCTGAAGAAGTCGAGGCGGTTGGTCAGACAGGATTTCCCTTCTCAGAACCTGTGTTGATTGTCATTTACAAGGCAATTATTGTACAGTTAATCCTCCGGTTTACTCATGATAATTGATTCCATTATTTTACAAGGAATGGAAGTAAGACTAATGGGTCTGTAGTTGCCTTTGTCTATTTTGTCACCCTTTTTGAATATGAGCACCACATTAGCCTGTTTCCAATTTACCAGTACCTCCCTAATTTCTATTGATCCCCTTGTAATGATTGCCAGTACCTCACAAATCTCTTCCCTAGTCTCTCTCAGCACTCTGGAATTAATTCTGTCTATCTTGTGAATTTATTCATTCTGAGCCTTGTTGGCCTTTCCTGGACTTCCATCTTATTTCTATAAAAAGAGATTGATTTTACTTGGGATACCTTTGTCTGAGGAGAACAAGTTGCTTATGCCTTCCCTTGTGAATACTTGGCAGAGGGAATCATTCAGAATGTTTACCATTTTGCGCTCATCTTTGATTTTGAACCGATTTGCATCTTTTGTGATTTTCACCTCTTCTCTGACTGTCCACTTTCTGTTGTGGTACCGAAAGAATTTTTAAGTGTTATGTTTAGCCTCAGCAGCAATGTTCTTTTTCCTAGTCCGTTCTCTGTTGCTCCAATCACACTTTTAACGTGTTTCTGGATTTTCTTATATTCACCTCAGTGAACAAGTTCCTCTATCTTTCTGCAGTATTTATAGAGGCCATATTTCCTCCTTAGCTCACCGTTAAGTTGCTTATCAATTCATTTAGAGTCACATATGTTTAGTCCAAGCTTGTGGTTTTTAATATATATTTATCCTGCATGCTGAGCATTCTATTTGGTACAAAAGCAAAATCTTGGGGATGCTGAAAATCTGAAATAAAACCAGAAAATGCTGGAAATAATCAGCAGGTCAGGCAGCATCTGTGGAGCGAGAAACAGAGTTAATGGCCCTGACATTGACTGGGGTAGGTTGCGTAGGCGGTGGGGAGGAATTTTGGTCAAGAAAGCCATAATGCTGTGGAGTTTTAGTGAACCTTTTTTTTTTAAACAGCAGCCCCACCAGGAAGCCAGCCTGATTGACGGGCTTGGCTCCCTGTTGGGTAGTGAACGCTCTGGAGGAGGCCACTGCCGCAGGAGCAGGGAGAAGTTAAGCTTGGGGGGCTGGGGAGAAGCACTCCTGCTCCTCCTGACCCACAAGCAGTGCTGTAAAGGCAATTACCTTTTCCCCAAAGCTATCCCGAGGCCTGGGAAACCTGGCCAGCCAGGGTTAAAGCTGCAAGACAGGTTAAATCTGAGGCACGCAGCCTCATTATAATATTTAAATGGCCAACCCATTGACGGGCACGTGGCAGATGAAATTTAATGCAGAAAAGTGTGAAGTAATACATTTTTGTAGGAAGAATGAGGAAGGCAATATAAACTAAAGGGTACAATTCTAAAGGGGGTGCATGAACAGAGAGACCTGGGGGTATGTATGGAGTATTGTGATCAATTCTGGGCACCACACTTTAGGAAAGATGTGAAGGCCTTAGAGAGGGTGCAGAAAAGATTTACGAGAATGGTTCCAGAGATGAGGGACTTCAGTTACGTGGATAGACTGGAGAAGCTGGGGTTGTTCTCCTTAGAGCAGAGAAGGTTGAGAGGAGATTTGATAGAGGTGTTCAAAACCATGGGTCTAGACAGAGTAGATAGAGAGAAACTGTTCCCATTGGCGGAAGGGTTGAAAACCAGAGGGGACAGATTTAAGGTGATTGGCAGAAGAACCAAAGGCGACATGAGGAAAAACCTTTGTACGCAGCGAGTGTTTAGGATCTGGAACACACTGCCTGATAGGGTGGTGGAGGCAGATTCAATCGTGGCTTTCAAAAGAGAATTGGACAAGTACCTGAAAGAAAAAATTTGCAGGGCTACGGGGAAAGGGTGGGGGAGTGGGACTAGCTGAAGTGCTCTTGCAGAGAGCCGACACGGGCTTGATGGGCCGAATGGCCTCCTTCTGTGCTGTAACCATTCTATGATTCTAACCTACCTCCTGGGAGTGGGTTGGTTGTCCGCACCCTGCCCCGCCTCTGTTAAACCTGGAAGGAGGTGGTTTGGGTTTGAGATTTTCAAAATGTTTACATCTTGCCCAACCCCAGCTCACCCGTTTTTGGGGGTTAAAAATACCCCCAATGTTTCAGGTCGATGACCTTTTGTCAGAACTGGTCATCGACCTGAAATGTTAACTTTTTTTTCTCTCCACAGATGCTGCTTGACCTGCTGAGTGTTTCTAGCGTTTCCTGTTGTTATACCTTGGTACTTGTGTGTCAGTCTTCAGTTTCCTGTGTGCCTAATTTCTATTTTCAGTAAAGACCTGAGTTCCCATCCATTTTCATTCTCTCTTTTTCACATTCTCCTTCCCTGATCAATCACAGGAGGTGTGCACTGAAGAGCACAACCGTGACAGTTTTCAGAAGTCTTTTCCAATGTGACTCAGATGACGCGCCCTTTATTTTGACATTCAAAGAAGGTACTTGGTCTTGGGACTTAGGTGGAAAAATTGGGTAGCACCCATTTTGGGATGCCAACATCGCCAGCGCCCCGAAAAAGTTAGTGCCCCCCCCCCCCCCGCCGTAAATTCAGTAGCAGCGCCCCAAGCAGGAGGTGAGGCGCTACTGGAAAGCACTCCACCTCCTGCTTGGGGCTGCTGCTACTGAACTTCACGGTGCTGTGTCATTGCAGGCTTCCTCCCCTGATTAAAGGGGAGGGGCCTAGCGCTGCGCGCACCCGGGGCCCTACTGGGCCACCGGGGAGCGGGGTGCCGTGAAAACAGCCCGGCACTCGAGGAGTGCCGGACTGAGCGATCGTGGCCTGCGCCCCGCGTAAAAAAGTGAACGGGGGCAGGTGCTGGCAGTCAGCCAAAATAAAAATGGCCACCCGACACCTGCCCTTTAAGGAGCGCCGCCACCGCTGCAAAAACGCCCCCTGATCCTATCGGACATA
The DNA here is from genome assembly GCA_030390025.1 of Squalus acanthias. NCBI lineage: Eukaryota > Metazoa > Chordata > Chondrichthyes > Squaliformes > Squalidae > Squalus > Squalus acanthias. Next base: position 19,956,006 of record CM059432.1, on the reverse strand, counting down.
TCGTCCAGCGATAGGTCAGGGGGGGCAAGGGGAGTTTGCGGCCGGGCCGCTGTGCACGGCGATGACGTCATCGCCAGCAGCGCAGGGTGCTATCGGCTACCACCGCCGCTAACCTCCTGCTGAATTTTGCGGGAGGCGTTAGTGGCGCCGCGCCCGGGCGCTGGGGGATTTGCGCCCCATTAGCGCTTCTCGGTGCTAACGAGAGGTGCAAACCAACCCAATGTTTCCCCCTTAGTTTCCCTTCTAAAGAGAAGGGATTATGTAGCCAATGGTACAATGCCCTATTTACAGATCATATCAATATGCCAATTTTCGACTACGATTGTGGTGAAAGATGTGACTTAACATTGAGTAAAACCACATTTTTTTTGGTATGTAATCTTCCTGTTTCATCTTCAAGCATGTTTTGTGATAGAGTCCTGTTTTCCTGTTATCAGAAATCTTCTTTAGAAAATAATTAATTAGCTCTACAATGTGTAAAATTGTAGGCCTATTTCTAAAATCTCGTTGATGCTTCTTGCAATAGTGAAGTTTAACCAATTTCCTTGTCCTTTTTTAAGATCCCATAGCCTGGAATATTTAGCTCTCAATCACACCCAGCTTGTGGCCTGGTCTCTATAATAGCTACTGCATCATACCCTTTAAACTGAATTTCTGCTTCTAACTCTTTTGTTTTAGTCCTTACACTACATGAATTTGTGAACATAACTTTTATTTGGGTAACTATCCCTACCCTGTCCATATGCCCTGATGGTGTATTTCTGACCTATCACATTTTTGGTTGCTGATGCTCTGTACATTGCTGTACCGGCAATTTAATATCTCTGTGGTAATTAACACGTGGCCCGGGTTGTGATCAAGGGATTACCATTCTTGAGGTCCTGCTTTTTAATTTAGCTGCTAGCTCATGATATTCCCTCAGCAGGACCTCCTTCCTCCTCTTTCCTATGTTCCGACATGGATCACAACAGCTGATTCTTCCACCTCCCTTTCCAAGTTCCTTTCCAGCCACTTCAAGATGTGCCTTATCCTTGCAAGGCATAGGCAATCCAACCTCCTGGACTCTCGATCGTGACTGCAGAGGATATCCTCATAGAATCATACAGCACAAAAGAGGGCCATTTGGCCCATCGTGTCTGTGACGATTCTTTGAAAGAACTCTAAAAACTCGCTAAACCTCTTTGCCTCTCTACCTCTCGTTCCTCCTTTAAAACGCTCCTTAAAACCTACCTTTTTGACCAAGCTTTTGGTCATCTGCCCTAATACCTCCTTATATGAGTTGGCGTCTAATTTTGTTTTATAATGCTCCTGTGAAGCACCTTAGGATGTTTTACTATGTTAAAGGTGCTATAAGGTTGAACTATCCAATTAGTCCCACTCCCCTGCTCTTTCCTCATAGCCCTGCAAATGTCTCCTTTACAAATATATATCCAGTTCCCTTTTGGAAGTTACGATTGAATCTGCTTCCACCACCCTTTCAGGCATGTATTCCAGATCGCAACTTGCAGTTGATACCTTGGACAAATGGAGCTGCTTATAAGGGTTAATTCTGCAATGTGCTTGAAGGGAGCACGAGTCAGAGGTGGACCTACAAAACCTTAACCTTTATTCTCCAACATATCAAAACCCCTTAAAATTTTTAACACCTCTATTAATTCTCCCCTTAACCTTCTCTGCTCTAAAGAGAAAACTCCCAGCTTCTCTAATCTCTCCACATAACTGAAGTCCCCCATCCCATGTACCATTCAAGTAAATCTCCTCTGCCACCTCTCCAAGGCCTTGACATTCCTCTATTTCCCTAATTATTGAATATCCTATATCAACAACATTTTTAATCTGCTGTTAGATCTGACATAATGAGACTCAGCTAATTCTTCCTCTTCACTGCATCTGGAAACTGAGCATTCCCATGTGAAGGAAGAGGAAAATTCCCCCCCCCCCCCCCCCCCCAAATGTTTCCCACCTCTACAGTGGGTATCCAAGGATAGGACAGTATGGGAGTCCTATTATTTTAAACAGAATATCAGCTATGATAGTGTAGTGGTTATGTTACTGAACTAGTAATCCAGAGGCCTGGACTAATAATCCAGATAATGTGAGTTCAAATCCCACCATGGCAGTTTGAGAATTTGGATTCGGTTTAAAAAACATGGTGGTATCGGTAAAAGTGACCGCGAAGCTGTCGGACTGTCATGAAAACGTAACTGGTTCACGAATGTCCAATATGTGACTTCAGTCCCTGACCAACATGGTTGCCTCTCAACTGCCTTCTGAAGTGACCGAGCAAGCCATTCAGTTGTATCAAACCACTCCACCGGACTACAGCGTTTCAAGAAGGTGGCCCACCACCACCATCTCAGGGCAACTAAGGATTGGCAATAAATGTAGTATTGCCAGATCCTGAGAGTGAATATTTTTAAAAAAAGCATGTCCTGACTTGAAAGAAGATTAAACACGGCCAATTTAATTATTTTTGCCATTAAGATCAAAATACTCCAATTCTGCTATTTTCTTGTTGCAAATTTTGTATTCATCTGTCTTACCCAAAAGGTTCTTTGCAGAATGATTGCTTTTAAAATCCTGGTCCTCCTTTTCAAATCCTTCTACAATCTCACACCATGCCATCTCAGAAAATTACTCCAATCCTGTGTGCCAACATGCATCCTCCTCCCTTCTGTCTATGCTCCGCTGTCAGTACCAAAGCCTTCAAACACCATGCAAACAGATTATCTGGTCCTTACCACATTGCTGTTTGTGGGACTTTGATGTGCATAAATTGGCTGTAAAGTGATTTGGGACGCCCTGAGGTCGTGAATGGTGCTATATAAATGCAAGTTCTTTTTCTTTTAATAATAGGGAGGAGAGAATATAACATTTGATGATGATTCAAAGTCGTGTGGGTAAATGACCAGTATAATAGAGAGAAAGAGATAGCAACCAAAGATCTTGTATTGTGTAATGAGACAGGGCTAATTAGTAATCTCATAATAAAGGATCCTCTGGTGAAGAGTGATCATAATATGATAGAATTTCACATTGAGTTTGCGAGTGAAATAATTAAGTCCAAAACCAGAATCTTAAACTTAAATAAACCAATTACATTGGTATGAGGGGCAAGTTGGCTAAGGTAGATTGGTAAATTAGATTAAAAGGTATGACAGTAGCAAACATTTAAAGAAATATTCCACATTTCTCAATGAATATACATTCCATTGAGAAATAAAAACTCCACGGGAAAAGTGATTCATCCGTGGCTAACTAAAGATATTAAGGATAGTATTCGATTGAAAGAAGTGGCTTATAATGCTGTGAAGAATAGTAGTAAGCCTGAGGATTGGGAGAGCTTTAGAAACCAGCAAAGGATGACCACAAAATTGATAAAAAGGGAGAAAATAGAATGAGAGTAAACTAGCAAGAAATATAAAAACAGATTGTAAGAGCTTCTACAAGTACGTAAAAAAGAGTGTAGCAAAAGGAAGCATTGGTCCCTTCGAGGCTGAAATTATAATGGGGAATAAGGAAATGGCAGAGACTTTAAACAAATATTTTGTATCTGTCTTCACAGTAGAAGACACAAACAGCAAAACAAAAGTGGGGAACCAAGGGGCTATTGAGAATGAAGAACTTAAAGTAATTAAGATCAGTGGAGAAAAACTACTTGAGAAACTAAGTTTGAGAATAAAAGCTAAAAAATCCCCAGGACCTGATGCCCTACATCCTAGGGGTCTAAAAGAGGTGGCTGCAGAGACAGTGGATGCATTGGTTGTGATCTTCCAAAATTCCCTAGATTCTAGCAAGTCCCAGTGGATTGCAAGGTAGCAAATGTAACCCCTCTATTCAAGAAAGGCGGGAGAAAGAAAACAGGGAACTACAGGCCAGTTAACCTGATATCAGATGTTGGCAAAATGCTGCAATCCATTATTAAGGAAGTGGTAACAGGGCATTTAGAAAATCATAATATGGTTAGGCAGAGTCAACATGGTTTTATGTAGGATATCCAGCACAGAAACAGGCCAGTCAGCCCAACCAGTCCATGCCAGCGTTTATGCTCCACTCAAGCCTCCTCCTGTCTTTCTTCATCTAACTCTATCAGCGTAACTCTCTATCCCTTCTCTCTCATATGCTTATCTAACCGTCCCTTAAAAGCATCTATACTATTTGCTTCAACCACTTCCTGTGGTAGTGAGTTCCACATTCTCACCACTCTCTGGGTAAAGAAATTTCTTCTGAATTCCCTATTTAATTTCTTGGTGACTATCTTATATTGATGGCCTCTAGTTTTGCTGTTCCCAACAAGTGGAAACGCTCTCTCTGTATCTACTCTATCCAAACCTTTCATGATTTTAAAGACCTCTATTAGGTCACCCCTCAGCCTTCTCTTTTCAAGAGAAAAGAGACCCAGCCTGTTAATTCTTTCCTGATAGGTACACCCTAGCATTTCTGGTATCATCCTTGTAAATTTTCGCTGCACCCTCTCCAGTGCCTCTATATCCTTTTTATAATATGGCGACCAGAATTAGTACACAGTATTCCAAGTGTGGTCTAACCAAGGTTTGATACAAGTTTAGCATAACTTCTCTACTTTTCAATTCTATCCCTCTAGAAATAAACCCTAGTGCTTGGTTTGCTTTTTTATGGCCTTGTTAACCTGTGTCGCTACTTTTAGTGATTTGTATATTTGTACTCTGAGATTCCTTTGCTCCTCTATCCCATTTAGATTCTTATTTTCCAAGTAATAAGTGACCTCCTATTTTTCTTAGATAAATGTGAGGCATTACATTTTGGTGTGTTGAATTTCATTTACCAATTATATGCCCATTCTGCAATGTCTTCTTGTAATTTGATGCAGTCCTCCTCAGTATTGACTATCCCCCCCAAATTTGGTGACATCCGCAAATTTAGAAATTGTGTTTTTGATTCCAAAGTCTAAATCGTTAATATAAATTGTGAACAACAGTGATCCCAGCACTGATCCTTGTGGAACATCACTTCCCACCCTCTACCACTGTAAATAGCTACCCTTTACCCCTACTCTCTGCTTTCTGTCTTGTGCCCAGCTAGCTATCCATTCTGCTACTTGTCCCCTGACTCCGCATTCTCTGACCTTATTCATTAGTCTATTATGTGGTACCTTATCAAAGGCCTTTTGAAAATCTAGATAAATTACATCTACTGCATTACCCTTGTCTACTCCCCCTGTTACCTCTTCAAAAATACTCGGGCACGGGCCCAGCTTGCGTGGGACATTCTTAACAGGAACTAGTCAAGGACACAACTGGACCTCCATGTTGTAAAACAGTTGATTAAAGCTTTGTTTAACGCTTAGACCAAGTGCCTAGTAGTTTTCTTACATCAGACATGTTAAGTGAGTGGGCAATAAGGTGGCAGATGGAGTATAAAGTGGGGAAATGTGAGGTTATTCACTTTGGTAGGAAGGATAGGAAAGCAAAATATTTTTTAAATAGTGAGAAACTATTAAATTTTGGTGTTCAGAGAGATTTAGGTGTTCTCGTACAGGAAACAGAGAGATAGCATGCAGGTACAACAAGCAATTAGGAAGGCAAATAGCATTTTTGCCTTTATTGCAAGGGCCTTTATTGGAGTACAAGAGTAAGGAAGTTTTGCTACAATTGTACAGGGCTTCTGAGAGATCACACCTGGAGTACTGTGCACAGTTTTGGTCTCCTTATCTGAGGAAGGATATACTTGCCGTAGATGCGGTACAATGAAGGTTCACTAGATTGATCCCTAGGATGAGAGGGTTGTCCTATGAGGAGAGATTGAGTAGATTGGGCCTATACTCTCTAGAGTTTAGAAGAATGAGGGGTGATCTCAGTGAAACATGTAAGATTCTGAGTGGGCTTGACAGGGTATATACTGAGGAGTTGTTTCTCCTGGCTGGAGAGTCTAGAACTGATCAATACATATGAAAAGTTCATCACTGATTAGAATAGCTCATAATAACAGAGATTCTTTTTCCACAGAAGCATATTCAATTGAATCCAGAGGGGGCATTGTCTTAGGATAAGGGGTCGGCCATTTAGGACTGAGATGAGGAGGAATTTCTTCACTCAGCGGGTTGTGAATATTTGGAATTCGCTACCCCAAATGGCTGTGGATGCTGAGTCGTTGAGTATATATAAGGCTGAGCTAGATAGATTTTTGGACTCTAGGGAAATCGAGGGATATGGAGATCGGGCTGGAAAGTGGAAGAGGTTGAAGATCAACCATGATCTTATTGAATGGCGGAGCAGGCTCTAGGGGCCGTATGACCTACTCCTGCTCCTTGTTCTTTTGTTTTTAAGATATCTGGATAATTAATGGATGGGTGGGAAGACGAAGGAGTAAGATTTTCAATTTACTGTGGAGCAATGCCTCTGCACTCTGGAGCTCTCTTCCAAAGCCCTCTTCCCTTGCCACCTCTGTCTCTACCTTGAACAACCTCCTCAAAGTCAACTCCTTCAACTATGTTGTCAGTCACTTTCTATTGCATCTGTCCCACTTCCTACTCAACGTCTCCAACATCCTCTAAATGTCTCCTTGGGATGATCACTATATGAAAAGCACTATATAAGTGTAAATTATTTGCATACAGTAATCCTGTAAGACTTCAACTGAAAAAGCATGGAAGGATATGTTTCCTTTGAATTCTGTTGGGAGAAAAATAAATAATGTAATTATTAGCTTAATGTTATGAAAAAATCATGGAAATTATCTTTATTAACATGATGGAAAATACTTTGTTCTGTTACTTCAGGAATGGTATTCACCATTCAGATGTCCTTTCATCATAGCAGTGGATTCAATTTAATATGCTTCTGTGGAAAAAGAATCTCTGGGCCAGAAATTCGGCTTCCCGCGGGTGCAAGGATCGCGCGCGTACTTACCTAACGCGCCTACCGTTGTGCTTTGGGCCCGCGTGAAATTCGGCTCCTGGGCCTCCTGCAGCTGCCGGTGCGCAGTGCTTGCGTATCCCAGGGACGCAGTTAGTTCGAAGCGTCCCCATGGATCACGTGGGCCATGGAGAGCCAATCGGAGCAGGGAATCTCCATTCTATGAATAGAGATCGGCCCCAAAACCTCACTAAAACTTCAAATAAATTTTTAAAAAATCACATTTTTAAAATAACTATAAATTACATAAATTAACTACTTTAAACAAAAATTTAAATTTTTGAAAAAATTAATTACACTTTTTAACTGTGCTAAAAATAAACTTACCTTTCTTTAAAGTGTGTAAAAAAGATAAACCTGTTGAAAAAATATTTAAATTGTACTTAATTCACCACTTACCTTGTTAAAAACAGGCCTTGCGCCTCCTTTTTTCCTGCGCAGCTTCTCCGTACTTATCCTCATGGAGAAACCTGAAAAAAACCCGAAGTTCACTGCGTGCGCGCTGCCTCTCCGGCGCACGTGTTCGACCTCTGAACCCCTTCCTTCAGGGGAACGGAAGTTCCGGTTTCCAGCGCATGCGCAGTGCATGCGCGAAACCGGCACTTTTGTTGGGTCTACGGGTGAGTACACAGCACGTACTCACCCGTGGAGACCCGAATTTCTAGCCCTCTTATTATGAGCTATTCTAATCAGTGATGAACTTTTCATAAGTATTGAAAGAAAATCTACTTTTTAACTATAGCTATTAGCTATTTATTGCTCTGTCTTTGAATTAGAAATTAAGCAGAAGTAACTATGAAGCATAATTATAATAGGTCGGATCATTTTTATGAGGATACAAATCAATACAACCATCTTGTGTCATTATCGGCACACTCAGAGTACTGCTAGCTTCTTGATGGACTAAAATGCACACAGGTTTCAGCCTTACTGTTGCTCAGGTTGAATTTAGTGAATTAAAATGGCAGCTTATATTCCCCTCAACAACCCTTAACTTTCTATAAGGCCCAGGTCTGCCAAAGATTCAGAAACCTCTCCTAAATATGGCAAGGCTCTTCCAGCACTTCACTCGCACGGTGCATTGTGGCACTTTATCAAAAGTGCTTTAAAAGGTTTGACAACTATTTTAGTAGTGTTAACATCTGTTAGGCCTTGAAATTTGGGCTTGTTCTCATACCTAAAGGTTGGATGTTGGTATTTCCAAATGTCAAGTCTTCCAAATGAGTGCATTATCAGTCCCCTGCCATTAAAGCTATTTAGATTGACATTCATGAGTAGGCAGGTGGCCAATCTTTCAAGCAGCCTCTGAATGTAGGTCTTGCATCATCACTTTGTGTGTATTGAAGTGTGTGAGCAACATTCAATTTATGTGAATTTTGTCATGATATGTATTCGCTCTTCACAAGAATGAATAGGCAGAGTTACACCATGAGCAAATGGGTTGGTGAACGCTTCAAAGCAACAAGAAAACAAAGTGGCAAAATGCAAAAGGCTAAGACACAGGGGCTCCGATATTTGCTTGGTGCCGTGAAGCGAGCGGAGGGGGAGGATATCCAAATGGGTTTCCTGGACGTCCTGCAGGATTTAACCACAGGACGCTTTTTAATTTTTTTTAGTAGGTTTCCGCCCACTTGGCCCAATCTGCCTGTTAATGATTTTCTTCATTTTGTCCAACAGGCAGATATGCTTGATGTGAATCAGATTATCAAGGATCTAGCATTACTGGTGCATGAACAGGGGGATAACATTGGTGAGTATTAAACTACTGTTTGAATAAATTATTACTCTTCCTTCCCCCACTGGCTTTATTTTAATTCATTTTAATTTAAGTAGAAGCATGTTTTCTCTCACCCCAATGTTCCAACACACTGGTTGTGCTTCAGACTGGCTCTTTGAAAGAGCTATCCAATTAGTCCCACTCCCCTGCTTTTTTCCCATTGCCCTGCAATTTCCTTTTCATGTACATATCCAAATGCCTTTTGAAAGTTATGGTTGAATCTGCTTCCACCACCCTTTCAGGCAATGTATTCCAGATCATAACAACTCGCTGTGTAAAAAAAAAAAAAATCTCCTCATCTCCCCTTTGGTTCTTTTGCCAATTATCTTAAAAATAATAGAAATCATTTACATGAGGGTAAATATTCACCTTCACCACCTGGGTGGTAATCTGGATCACCCACCTGTTGTACAACCTGCTTGATTTTCATCCTTTGGGTTCTACAAAGGTTGGGCGATCTGCTCCACCAGATTAGTGTCCAGGTGCTGAAGGTGAAAAATGACCTACAATGTTCTCTTGCATCTTCAGGACCGCTGTGGGAGCACCATCACCACAAGGACTGCATCAATTCAAGGAAAAGGCCAACCACCACCACCTTATGGCAACCATCCTGAGAACATAAAATTAAATCAAAAATCAAATGTACTTGTTTGCAAGAGAGTTAGATTTCAGTGTGCAGTAGAGTGGGTTTTATCTCTGGATCACATCGCTTTGTTTGGTTGCTATTAATATGACTTTTTGGGAGTTAAATCATTTATTATCTATCCCTCCCTTGCAAAATTGGTATTGGGCTGAAAAAAAATTTTTAAAACACAAGTTGGTCACTTAACAGCATGGCCTAAATCTGCATTGATTTTCTTGATTTTAAACATTGATTAAGCTTTGCAGCTAAATCACTTCAAAAGAAGTAAAATTAGTATTTCGAAACAAAGATTAATCTTTGTTGTAAAACAAAACTAGAAAATGCTGGAAATACTCAGCAGGTCAGGCAGCATCTGTGGAGAGAGAAACAGAGTTAACGTTTCAGATCGATGATTTTTCATCTGTTTTTATTGCAGATTTCTAGCATCCGCAGTATTTTGTTTTTGTATTAATGTTTGCTGATTGGTCAATGAAAGAACAAAAAAGGTAGACAGGCGCAACACTATGACAAAGTGATGTGGCATCAGTTATTTTTCTCCTGAAACAAAATAAGATCGATAGATTTTTTGTTAGCCAAGGGTAGCTACCGAGCGAGCTGCACTTTGATCTGCGCGGCCTGTTTCTTTCAATGCACGGTCCCTTTAAATTTCTGCGCAGGCGTGGTATCTACAATGGAAAAGCCAGTGAGCGGCTTGCGCAGATCCTTGCAGATTACCGCATGGCCACGCACCTTGGTGGGGACATTGGTAGCAACAGACATGCAGCAAAGGTTCTATGGAGTTGAGGTATTGATCAGCTAATTGAATGGTGGAACAAGCTCGAGGTACTGAATGGCCTATTCGTGTCCATATGTTCCACTCGCAGTCTGAACTAACAGTGAAGACCCAAAGTTAACTGCATACACTGTTCTTCAAAGATGACATTTAACTAGAGAAGACAAGATAAAGAGCAACCAGCTAATTCTGTTTATCTCATGCTTGAAGGAAAGTATAATTCTGAGGACAAATGCTATCCATGGTAATTACGCACAGATTTATTCCCATCCAGTTAGGGATTTTATTTTTTAAAAGCTTTTCCTTTCGAATAATTCCATTTACATGGTTATTTTATGGAATGCAGAATCCCTTCAGTTCAGTAAACAAGCATAAGAGGACATATTAGGATGACATAAGCCAAGAGGTATCTGCTTGAAGTGTATCCACTCCTTCTGACTCATATTATTGAGAACAGTCTGTGTTTCTTCAGTCTTTGCCAAATCACAGAAAATACTGAGACTCAGCACAGTGACATCAATGAACAGGAGAAGATGGTCATCAAGGGACAGTCTGTTTGCCCCATCCTTTGCTTATTCAACAGGATAAATACAGACCACTGAGGAGGAGACCGATGAAGAGAGATTTTTAAAAATATATATTTGTTGTCATTAACAAGGGGAGGCAGACTGGAGATTTCCAGTCTGAGAAATCAGTGTGAGCTCAAGTAGTCCAAGGTCAGGCATAGCATAGGTTAGCTGCACAACAAAGTGTTTTGTACCCTACCAAACAGGATGCGTTTGCCACCCCTATTAGAAAGAATAGTTATTCAGCTCACGGACATCTATTTTGAGCCAGAAAATGTACGGCCTGGAATCGAAAATTGGGTGGGGTGGAGGCACATTGGTTACTCCATTGATGGCCAAGGCCCACTTGATGCAATATTCAGGCAGGCCTGTAATTGAGCGAGTAGCCTGCCTGCCTTTCTGATAACGATCTGCATAAAAAAATCTCTTGACCTCTCCCTTTGCTCTAAAAGTTATGTTCCCGTGACTGATTCATTAACTAGTGGAAATAATCTCCCCTATTTACCTCATCAAAATCCTTCATTATTTTGAACACCTCTATCAGATCTTAATTTAACCTTCTCGGCTCTACTGAAACGAGCCCCAATTTCTTTAGTCTCTCCTCATAATGAAAGCTTTTCATCCCTGGTATCACCTTCGTGAATCTTTTCTGTACCTTCTTTGTGGTTGTATCATGGAACATCTTATTTACTCACGATAAATAAAAGCACCAGGTGAAGAAATTCCTGACTCTCAACAACCATGCCTCCATCACTCATCACTCTCGTTTACTGCATCGCTTTCTTATTGGGATTGCAATCTTCCAACTTGAGGCAATGTCATTATACAACTTGTTGTCTGTCTTTTTTCTGAAGCATTGTACATCACACCATATTTTTGTACCATCTTAATCTTTAACTTACAGATAGCATTGAAGCCAACATCGAGAGGGCAGCTTCAAATGTTGATGCAGCTAATGAGCAGCTAGCGAAAGCAAGTCAGCACCAGGTAAGCCTGCGTTTAAATCTTGCTGAAAGACATTCCTGACTCTGAATTGGACTGACCTGGACTCCTCTCAATTTCCTCAACTACTTCCTGGAAGGAAATCTCTTAAACTCAATTAAATGATTCCTCGTGATTCAGGCTCGAGCGTATTGTCCAAATGCAAGTTTATTACTCAGACACAAATAGTATAATAACTATTACGGTTATACAATAGACTCAATCCAACCTGATTTCCTGCAGACCCAAGGTTATCAAGCTTGGCCTCCGTAGGTGTTGGACTTCCGACCGTCCCGTGAGCTCTAACAACAAGAAGGATGCTACCTGTTCTTTTATATCTTTCTTTTGTCATCTGTCGCATGTTCAAAAACCTTCCAGGCATCCTTAAAGTACCCTCTCCCTTAAATGTGAGTCGTATCACATGATGCCCAAAATGTATATTGAAGCAAGGTTCCTTCTTGCCAAACCTCCAGACTTGACATAATAGCCATCTCGATGGGTTAACTGTTAATCAGTTTAACCTGACATCCTAAATAACAACAGAAAACGCTGGAAAAACTCAGCAGGCGAGGCAGCATCCGTGGAGAGAGAAACAGAGTTAACGTTTCAGGTCTCGACCTGAAACGTTAACTCTGTTTCTCTCTCCACGGATGCTGCCTCGCCTGCTGAGTTTTTCCAGCTTTTTCAGTTGTTATTTCGGATTTCCAGCATCTGCAGTATTTTGCTATCGTAACCTGACATCCTGCCTTAACATTACAAAAGGAACGGGACGACCTAGACAATCCCAGATAGTTCGATAACTATCCCAGATAGTTAATGTGACACTGCTTGGGTGCTTCCATTGTTCTGGCCAATACCTGATACTCGCACCTCACATGGGATGTAGTTGCCATGTCTGCTAGTTGCTACTTCCATTGTCCCGACTAATCTCCAATATTAGCAGATCCTAATCGGACAATAGCCTAGAGATATGATGGGACACCTGATACAGAAGCAAGTTCTAACACATCCCCTTTGGATCGGCTCAGACCTGGGTCCTGAGGGTAGGCCCGCTTCAGGTTTCTTAAGCATAAGCGTATTGAGGCCCGAAAAGTTATTGTAGAAAATTGGAGAAAGAATTGTAATTCAGCTGTGGCCTTAAATAGGCAAAGAGAAATTAAATGTGAATCCTATGTCTGAACACAACTGTGAGAAGTCGCACAACACCAGGTTATAGTCCAACAGATTTATTTAATTTTACAAGCTTTCGGAGCAGTTCGCTCCTTCGTCATTTAAGTTTAGCAGTGAGAGAATCTCCCAGAATTCACAATTTAAACACAGACAAAATATATTCAAATCTTTCCCACATCAAAGAGCATAGCCAAGACAATGAGATGTGTCCCAGGGGGTCCAACGTGTCAAACCACCTGCTGGCTGCATATCCTGTCAATCTGTGTAGGTTCTTGTGTTAGCCTTTTTTAAAAAAAAACACCTGGGAAGACCGGCCATGATGTCAAGTCACGTTCTGTATCGTGACATGAACCCGATATCGCGATTGAGGCCCTCCTCATGAGTTCGGAACTTGGCTATCAGTTTCTGCTCTATGATTTTGCGCTGTCGTGTATTTCGAAGGCCGCCTTGGAGAACGCTTACCCGCATATCCACATCATGAACACAACTGAACCTTGACATGTTCAAGCTTATGGCAGCGACGCCTATGTCAAAGTTCATCTAAATATTACCAATGATACTAATGGCAATAATACAAGCGGTGGCTCGTGTACCAGTAACTGTTAGTAAAACTAGGATTCTTCAGAACCGAGGTAATCCTAGCAATCGTATTGCACTCTTGGGGGTAATTTTAACTTTGAATAAAGTTGTAAAATGGGTGATATCGAATTGACCTCTCATTATACATCTGCCTGACTTTCCCTCCCATTGACTTCAGTGAGCAAGGAAATCAAGTATAATCAGTGGCCAATTCAATATCACCCATTTTACCCTAATGCCCAAAGTTAAAATATCCCCATGATATCTGTGTTCTAACTTTTCCATTCCTGCATTCTTTGTTGTTTTATGTATCCTTTATTCACTTCTATCAGAACTGGTTGTAATAAATTATTTCCTTGAGTTTGCAAATAAGCTTAAGAATTCAGTGGAAGGACCCATTTGTCGTCTGCGTTACGAGAATGTGTACATCCTCTTTTTTTCTCAGTCACTCATCAGTAAATCCCTTAAAAATTATAAATGTAATTTTTTTTTTACATTTTGCAAATAGTTTGTATAAAATGAAAAACGTTGATGTATGTGTCTATTTTCAAATATGTATTCCAGTGTTCTGTGTGTTATGACAATTATAGAATGGGAAAACTGATACTGAAAATACAGAAGACATTTTTTTCGGGCTTTGTGTATTTATGGCATAGTAGGCAATGTGTACACTGAACTGTGTAGCACTTCAGTGATGAGGAAATCTTCAGAATAGAACCCTTCCTTTCATTCTGCGCTCGAGCACGTTGGAACACTGGTATACCACTTCACTATGAGGACATCATTAATACGTGGTATGATCTTTACTGAAATATTTCAAATTCTTTGCCTCCACTCAAGAACAACAACAACTTGCATATATATATATAGCGCCTTTAACATAATAAAACTTCCCAGGGCGTTTCACAGGAGCGTTATCAGCTAAAATTTGAAACTGATGCACATGAGATATTAGGACAGGTAAGGTAGGTTTTTAAGGATCGTCTTAAAGGAGGAGAGCGAGGTAGAGAGGCGGAGACGTTTAGGGCGGGAATTCCAGAGCTTGGGGTCTAGACCGATGAAGGCACGGCCACCACTGGTGGGCTGAAGGATATTGGGGATGCACAAGAGACCAGAATTGGAGGAACACACAGTTATTGAAGACATTTATTGGAGAGTTGTAGGGCATGAGGAGGTTACAGAGATAGGGATGGGCAAGGCCTTGGAGGGAGGGTCATCCATGCTATCTTCCTTGGTCATGAAGGTGGAACAGTGCAACTTTTGGAGGGAGGTCACTTATCAGTTGGAGGGTGGGAGTCTAGGTTGGGTAGAGGAACAAAGGGATCTCAGAGTACAAATACACAAATCACTAAAAGTTGCGACACAGGTTAGCAAGGCCATAAAAAAAATCAAACCAAGCACTAGGGTTTATTTCTGGAGGGATAGAATTGAAAAGTAGGGAAGTTATGCTAAACTTGTATCGAACCTTGGTTAGACCACCCTTAGAGTACTGCGTACAGTTCTGGTCGCCATATTATAAAAAGGATATCGAGGCACTGGAGAGGGTGCAGAGAAGGTTTACAAGGATGATACCAGAAATGCGACGGTCTACATATCAGGAAAGGATGAACAGGCTGGGTCTCTTTTCTCTTGATAGAGGTCTTTAAAATTATGAAAAATTTTGATAGAGTGGATACAGAGAGAATGTTTCCACTTGTGGCGAAGAGCATAACTAGAGACCATCAATATAAGATAGTCACCCAGGAATCCAATAGGGAATTCAGAAGAAACCTCTTTACCCAAAGAGTGGTGAGAATGTGGAACTCGCTACCACAGGGAGTGGTTGAAGTGAATAGTATGGATGCATTTAAGGAAAGGCTGGACAAGCATATGAGGGAGAAGGGAATAGAGGGTTATGCTGATAGATTTAGATGAGGAAAGACAGGAGGAGGCTCGTGTGGAGCATAAATGCCGGCATGGACTGGTTGGGCCGAATGGCCTGTTTCTGCGCCGTATATCCTATGTAATCCTGTGTCTTATTTGAAAACGCCCATCCAAATGCTTCTGGCGTCCAGCAGAAGTGTTGTTGGACGATTGCTACAGGCGTAGAAATGGTTGGGGGCCCAGCGGTATGGGGTCCCACCCAATGTTCTGCCACACCTGTCGGAGTAATACTAGAACGCAACTCAAGAGAATATCCTGCCCTTGGTGCCTTAACCCCATGTGCCACCCAGTCACACTGAAGTTGCTTTTACTTACAAGATGGAACAAACAAAAACCTTTCCAAGCAGAGCCTGGGATTATTCCAAGTGCTTCTTTGAAACTGGCACGTTAGAACTGTTTGTTCAACATTTAGAAATTGTGCAGTTCTCAAGCACAATGAAGCTATAGTTTGAAACTGGACTAGGACTCCATTTACTACCAAAGCCCATAGTCGTACTGAAGATAAGCTTTTAGTTAAGAGGCATTTTCAAAGCACTCAAGTCTGATTCTATTGTGCCTGCGGAATACAGTGAGTTGTTTTCTGCTCCATTTCAAAAGTTGTTTGGGTCAGAATGTGACACATTATTAGAACTAGTAAAGTGAAAAAAGGACAAAGGAGAAGGAGGGCAACGCAGTGATTGAACTTCCCTGATGAGAAGGTTTTATGTTTGAGAGGTAATCGTTAAACAGTCATACCTTAACCTGCTGCATCATCCATGTGATTCCATATGTGAGATTGAACTATATCAATTGTCAGACAGTCTAAAGCAGATTGACAGGAATCTGTGTCTGCGTCCACACAGTATCCCTTCCATTTCCCACACTTCTGCTCTCACCCTTTCCCCTCCCTCCCGGAACCACGATAGGGTTCCCCTTGTCCTCACCTTTCACCCCACCAGCCTCCACATTCAACAGATCATCCTCCGCCATTTCTGCCACCTCCAGCATGATCCCACTACCAAACACATCTTCCCCTCCCCTCCCCTTTCAGCATTCCGAAGGGACCGCTCCCTCCCCGACACGCTGGTCCACTCCTCTATCACATCCAACACCCCTTCCCCTTCGCCTGGCACCTTCCCGTGCAAGTGCAGGAGATGCAACACCTGCCCTTTTACCTCCACCCTTCCCACTGTCCAGGGCCCCAAACACTCCTTCCAGGTGAAACAGCGATTTACTTGTACTACTTGCAATTTAGTATACTGTATTCGCTGCTCACGATGCGGTCTCCTCTACATTGGGGAGACCAAACGGAGATTGGGTGACCGCTTTGCGGAACACCTCCGTTCAGTCCATAAGCGTGACCCCGAGCTTCCGGTAGCCTGTCACTTTAATTCTCCACTCCACTCCCACTCTGGCCTCTCCATCCTTGGCCTCTTACACTGTTCCAATGAAGCTCAATGTAAGCTCGAGGAACAGCACCTCAACTTTCGAATAGGCACTTTACAGCCTTCTGAACTTAACATCGAGTTCAACAATTTCAGACTATAACCTCGACCCCTATTTTTTTTATATTTTATCTTTTTTCTGTTTTTTCCTCTCATATGGCAGCTGTTGATGATTCTGCCATTGCCATTTACACCTCATCTAGAGTCATCTTTTGTTTCCAACTTGTCCCATTACCATCTCCTTTTGCCTCGCACCATCATCCCCTTTGTCTTTTAATCTCTCCTGCCTTCCAGCCCATCACAGACCTTCCCTTTGTTACATAGATACATAGATACATAGAAGATAGGAGCAGGAGTAGGCCATCCGGCCCTTCGAGCCTGCTCCGCCATTTAATGAGATCATGGCTGATCCTCCAATTCAGTATCCCGTCCCCGCCTTCTCTCCGTAACCCTTAACCCCTTTTGCCTGTAGAAATATATCTAATTCCCTCTTAAATATATTTAATGAGCTGGCGTACACTGCCCTCTGTGGCAATGAGTTCCACAGGTTCACCACCCTCTGAGTGAAGAAATTCCCCCTCATTTCTGTCCTAAATGGTTTAGCCCTTATCCTTAAATTATGTCCTCTAGTTCTGTTCTCACCCGCCAAGGGAAACATTCCTTCTGCATCTAGTCTGTCTAGACCTGTCAGAATTTTATACACTTCTATGAGGTCCCCTCTCAATCTTCTAAACTCCAGTGTGTACATCCCTAAACTACATAGTCTCTCCTCATAGGTCAATCCCGCCATTCCTGGTATCAGCCTGGTGAATCGCCGCTGCACCCCCTCCATGGCAAGAACATCTTTCCTCAGATGAGGCGACCAAAGCTGTACACAGTACTCGAGGTGTGGTCTCACCAGTGCCCTGTACAGCTGCAGCAAGGTATCCCTGTTCCTGTATTCCAACCCTTTTGCTATGAAGGCCAGCATACCGTTTGCCTTCTTGACCGCCTGTTGCACCTGCATGCTCGCCTTCAGTGACTGGTGTACAAGAACACCCAGGTCTCTCTGTACTTCCCCCTCTCCCAATTTATTGCCATTTAAATAATAATTTGCCCTCCCGTTCCTGCACCCAAGGTGGATAACTTCGCACTTGTCCACATTATAGTGCATCTGCCATTTATCCGCCCAATCACCCAGTCTGTCCAAATCGCTCTGGAGCTTCCTGGTCTCCTCCTCTGAGCCCACCCCCCCTCCTAGTTTAGTGTCGTCTGCAAATTTGGAAATGCTGCATCCGACTCCCTGATCCAGGTCATTAATGTAAATTGTGAACAGCTGGGGACCCAGGACAGATCCCTGTGGTACCCCACTTGTTACTGCCTGCCATTCAGAAAATGAGCCGTTTATTCCAACTCTCTGTTTTCTATCTGACAGCCAGTTCTCTATCCACGTCAATACTTTCCCCTTTATCCCATGAGCTTCAATTTTCCCTGCTAATCTTTTATGTGGGACCTTATCGAAGGCCTTTTGGAAGTCCAGGTACACCACATCTACTGGCTCTCCCCCATCTATTTTACCAGTTACTCCCTCAAAAAATTCCAATAGATTAGTCAAGCACGATTTACCCTTTGTAAATCCATGTTGACTCTGTCCTATCCTGTCCCCATTTGCTAAGTGCTCCGCTATTTCATCCTTAATGATGGACTCCAGCATTTTGCCCACAACTGATGTAAGGCTTACAGGTCTGTAATTACCTGCTTTTTCCCTACCCCCCTTTTTGAATAGTGGGGTAACGTTAGCTACCCTCCAATCCATGGGCACTGTTCCCGAGTCTAATGAATTCTGAAAAATCATTCTTAGTGCATCCGCTATCTCTAGGGCCACCTCCTTCAGCACCCTAGGATGCATGTTATCAGGCCCTGGGGATTTGTCCGCCTTCAATCCCTTTAGCTTCCTTAACACCATATCCTTAGAGATATTGACTTGCGTCAGTTCCTCCTTTGCAAATGTCCCTATTTTTCCCGACATCCCAGGGAGGTTTTTTGTGTCTTCCTTCGTAAAGACTGACCCAAAGTATGCATTTAGTTGGTCTGCCATTTCTTTATTTCCCGTTATATATTCCCCCGTATCTGACTGCAATGGGCCAACTTTGGTTTTCACCAGTCTTTTCCTCTTGATATACTTATAAAAGCTTTTGGAGTTAGTTTTTATATTTTCCGCCAGCTTGCTTTCGTAAGCTATTTTGCCCCTCTTGATTAAGCCCTTTGTCCTCCTTTGCTCTATCTTAAACTGTTCCCAATCTTCCGGTCTGGCGCTTTTTTTGGCTATTTTATACGCCCTATCTTTGGATTTTATGCTGTCTCTAATTTCCCCTGTTATCCACGGTTGAGTCACCTTTTTAGATTTCCTTTTATGCCAGATTGGTATAAACAATTTTTGCAATTTTGTCATTCTATCTTTAAATGCTTGCCATTGTTTATCTACCTCCAGTCCTCCCAGGAACGTTGTCCAATCAGACCTACTCAGTTCCCGTCTAATGGCATCATAATTCCCCTTGTTTAAATTCAGGACCTTAGTATCTGAGTCAATTTCTTCGCTCTCCATTTCGAGTGAGAAATCGATCATGTTATGATCGCTCTGACCCAAGGGTCCCCGTACAACAAGATTACTAATTAGTCCCTTCTCATTGCACAGTACCCAGTCCAATATAGCCTGTTCCCGAGTTGGTTCCTCGACATATTGATCCAGATAACCATCCCTTAAACACTCAAGGAATTCCTCCTCCTCATTATTTTTACTGATTAGGCTATTCCAATCTATATGTAAGTTAAAGTCACCTATGATGACAGCTGTGCTCTTATTGCACGCTTCTCTAATTTCCCTCGTGATGCCCTCCCCAACCTCTATTTTACTATTTGGAGGCCTATATACCACTCCTATTAATGTTTTTCGCCCCTCGCTATTTCTTAGCTCCACCCATATAGATTCTGTATTAACTGAGTTAATATCCTTCCTTTCAATTGCATTTATCCCTTCTTTTACCAGCAATGCTACCCCTCCTCCCTTTCTTTTTTGTCGATCCTTCCTAAATACTGAATACCCCTGTATGTTAAGCTCCCAGCCCTGCTCACCCTGCAACCATGTTTCCGTAATCCCAATTAGATCATAATTATTAACCTCTATTTCCACAGCTAATTCATCTACCTTGTTCCTGATGCTTCTCGCATTAAGGTATAAAACCCTCAGGCTTTTTTTATGCTCACATTTTTTATGAATTGGTTTGGCCCTTTGTTTTTTGTTCCTCACCCTTTTACCATTTATTTCTGTCTGCCTTTCACTTTCCTCTATTTCACTACATATGTTCTTTCCTCCCCTCCTCCCTTTCCCTGCCCCTACACTTGATTAAAAATCTGTTACTCTTTCCAGTTCTGACGAAGGATCATTGCCCTGAAACATTAACTCTGTTTCTCTCTCCACGATGCTGCCTGATCTGCTGCGTGTTTCCAGCATTTTCTGTTGTTATTCCACAATGTCCCGACTGGCTGTCTGTACTTAAAGTTGATAAATCACCAGGACCGGATGGGATGCTGAGGGAAGTTAAGGAGGAAATCGCTGAGGGACTGGCCATAATCTTCCAATCCTCCTTAGATACGGGGGGGCGGTGCCAGAGGACTGGACAATTGCAAATGTTACACCGTTGTTCAAAAAAGGGTGCAAGGATAAATCCAGCAACTACAGGCCAGTCAGTTTAACTTCAGTAGTGGGGAAACTTCTGGAAACGATAATCAGGGACAAAGTTAACTGTCCCTTGTACAAGTGTGGATTAATTAAGGAAATCCAGCACGGATTTGTAAAAGGCAGATCGGTTTTCTTGATGAGGTAACAGAGAGTTTTGATGAGGGCAATGCGGTTAACATGGTGTACATGGGCTTCCAAAAGGCGTTTGATAAAGTGCCACATAATAGGCTTACCAGAAAAGCTGAAGCCCATGGAATAAAAGGGACAGTGGCAGCATGGATATGAAACTGGTTAAGTGACAGGAAACAGAGAGTAGTGGTGAACAGTTGTTTTTCGGACTGGAGGAAGGTATACAGTGGTGTTTCCCAGGGGTCGTTACTAGGACCACTGCTTTTCTTGATATATATTAATGACTTGGACTTGGGTGTACAGGGCACAATTTCAAAATTTGCAGATGAACACAAAACCTGGAAGTATAGTGAGGAGTTTAGTGATGGACTTCAAGAAGACATAGACAGGCTGGTGAAATGGGCAGACACGTGGCAGATGAAATTTAAAGCAGAAAAGTGCACAGTGATACATTTTGGTAGGAAGAACAAGGAGAGGCAATATAAAATAAAGGGTACAATCCTAAAGACGGGTGCATGAACAGAGAGACCTGGGGATATATGTGCACAAATCGTTGAAGGTGGCAGGGCAGGTTGAGACAGCAGTTAAAAAAGCATACGGGATCCTTGGCTTCATAAATAGAGGCATAGAGTACAAAAGCAAGGAAGTTATGATGAACCTGTATAAAACACTGATTTGGCCTCAACTGGAGTATTGCATCCAATTCTGGGCACCGCACTTTAGGAAGGATGTGAAGGCCTTAGAGAGGGTGCAGAAAAGATTTTCGAGAATGATTCCAGGATGAGGGACTTCAGTTACGTGGATAGACTGGAGAAGCTAGAGCAGAGAAGGTTGAGAGGAGATTTGATAGAGATGTTCAAAATCATGTGGGGCCTAGACAGAGTAGATAGAGAGAAACTGTTCCCATTGGAAAAAGGTCAAGAACCAGAGGATACAGATTTAAGGTGATTGGCAAAAGAACCGAAGGTGACATGAGGGAAAACTTTTTTACGCAGCAAGGGGTTAGGATCTGGAATGCACTGCCTGAAAGGGTGGTGGAGGCAGTCTCAATCATGGCTTTCAAAAGGCAATTGGATAAGTACCTGAAGGAAAAAAAATTGCAAGGCTACAGGGAAAGGGCGGGGGAGTGGGACTAGCTGAAGTGCTCTTGCAGCGAGCCGGCACGGGCTCGACGGGCTGAATGGCCTCCTTCTGTACTGTAACCATTCTATGATTCTACTGAAGGACCATCCATAATGAGTATCCTATAAAAAGTGAAACATAGGAAATACTAAATATGATGGGATTGAAGGTGAATTAAGTTGGAGATATATACCATACCATTAGAAATATGGGGAGAAAGAATTGTTCTGGTCACTACATATAGCAAATTTTAAATGCACTTACATGCTTATTATTCACTGCATATAACAAACAAAGCAGTCCTACTGTGGCGTACAAATTAGTGCTGTTCCATCATTAATCACTTGGTAGATGTAAACCTCTTTTAAAAACGTTAATTCTCTTGCTGCTTGTGAACTGTGCTGTACATCAAATGAACACTATTCAAACAGCTACACCTTTTTTGATTGCAGGTGATTTTACTTTTTGGAAATACAGTAATTGGTTTAGGCTTTCTCCACATTTAACTATACATTGTTCTTCAAGTGTTGAAGGGATGTTTTGTGTGTTTCTGGAAGAGCAATTCTAGCTGTGTCTTCTGACAATGGGGTAGAAAAGCTCTCTGTTATTACCATGCCTTAAAAGCTGAATTATCGGAATGATTTTCTCCATTCTGTTCAAAGGAAAGGCTGGTAATTGTTTGAAATGCAGAAATCAACAGAGATCATGGGGATAAACTTAATCTTGGGCAGGAGTGCAAAATGGGCGATTGCGAATTGGCAGCCTGCTTTGCACTCTCCATACCAGAAAATAACATTTGGCAGAATGTAAAACGAGCTGTTGATTCGCTATCATCAGCTTTGCAGCCCAGGGTGAATTTCACGCCCCAGGTACTTCAAACTTCTGACTGGCAACATCATCAAATAATTACAGAGGTGTCTCATTGCCAACTGATAGGAACATGAAGGACTGGATCAGTGCATTGTACCACAGGGGAGAATGCCTTTCACATAATGTGAAGCAGTTGCTCATATTAGCTCAAGAATGTGTGGTGTCTCACTCATTCGCTCACTCACTCACATACACACTTCATTATTTTTATTTCTCTCTTCGGGAATGTGGGCAAAGCTGGCAAGGCCACATTTAATGATCATTCATACTTTGAATTGTTATTGTTTACAGTTAAATAGGAAAACTTATAACAATTTGGGAAGCAAAGAAATGGTTGGAGCATAATTTTCTTTGCAGTACAGGCTGTGAGGCAAAACTGAGGCGTTACATTGCCACCTCTGGCAGGAGAGTGTAATTAGCATGACAAGTTTACACAGGGAGGCCGCGATTTTGCCGGCGCTCAGCGGACGGGATGGGTGGCGGGTCAGCTGTGAAATTTAAAATGATTGACAGCAGGTCGGGAACCCGCTGTCAAAACACGCACACCTGCATTTCATGATGTCGGGTCTGCCAGCGGTGAGCAGACATGACGGGCAGTGGCAGGGGACCCATTTCAAATCATTAGTGGCTTGTTTACAGCAATGCTTTCTTTCCCCAGCTTTTTGAATTTGGCAGGTCGCCCACCGGTTTCCCGCTGTGCCTAGACCTCGTCTGTGAAGCTGAGGCGGGAGGTCATTGGCCATTGAATCAGCTGATGAGTTGTCAGCTTCATATGTCAAGTCAAAGCTCCCAGCTAACTGAGAAATGTTCCCTTAGGCACTAGCTTCTCTAAACTGCATTTCCACTACAGATTCAGGATGCTGCAAGTCTTTACACAAGTCTCCATTCAGTCTGACCTCATTACCTCTCCCACCAATGACAGATCGCTTCTGTCATCTCTACTTCACCTGCCATCTATTCCATCAGCGTGGAATACTTTATACTCTCTCACCTTGGTCCTCAGAATCTGACCATGATCAGCCCCAACACCAGCAGCACCAGGCACACCAGCAGCCCCAATAACCACGCCAACCTTCTCTCAATCATTTGATGCTGCACAGGACACAGGGCATCAGCACCCGAGTACATTGCTGCCCGGGACGCCAGGGATGGCCTCACCATGGCCACATTTACTTCATTTGACGCTGTACACCCTGGCTGCCACATGATGCGCCAGATTGGTATCACCCCACACCAACACCATAAAGCATCCCTACAATGCCCAAGCCATTCCTTTCATACTCATCAGCATTGGGGGGGGGTACCGTTATGTCTCACCATTCACTGCAACTCACTAAGCCACTTCCAAAGGTGCACACAAATGTGTCCAAGAACACGAAGTGTTGAAAATAAAGATTTCAATGTTTGATAGCACGATAACAGAAACTTCACATGAACATTGGCTAAAACACACAAGTGCCTACCCAAGTGTGTTGTTAGTTGGTATGATTGCACTAGGATGTGGGTGAGTGTGAGGGGTGGCTAGTGAGATGGGGAAGTGATAATGTAGATAGAGAGGGATGGGTGGAGGTGCAAGGTAAGTTGGTGTGAGTAAGGATGTGCAGGAGTAGGGTAGGGAAGGCAGAGTGATGGGGATGTGAGCAGTGGCACAGCAGGATGAGGTTGAGTGTGGCTTTGCAGTAATGTTTCCTGATCTACTGAGATCATTGAAAGGTTTGCGCCTCTGCAGCCTGGTCCGCCTTACCACATCCCTGCTTGTGTCCCTCCTGTGCAATGTGCAACCAGGCTGCGTTGGTCTCCTGGGGAGGTCTCTTCCACCCATTGGAACAGAAGAGGACCTCCCTGCGTGCTGTGACTCCCTCCATAGGCATATGGAGGGAGTCATGGGAGAGCCTGGGTGCAGCCCTGCACCTCTGTGCAGTGCTTGTCAGTGTTTGCAGCACCTCAATGCTGTAGAACACTGACGGCACTAATGTCAAAGTAAATTTGCGCATGGTCCCTTTAAGGAAACCAGCTGATGACGTGTCATCAAATGACGTCATCAGACCCGCTTCCTCTAATTGGCCGGGAAACGCGCTGGGTGGGCTTAACAAGCCTAATCAGGGGAAAGTCATGTCAGTGGCTGGGATGGAGCCAGCAGCAAGGCTGCGACCGCCACCGATGTCACCCGCCACGGACCTGCCGAGGTAGGGAAAATCGCGGCCGCAGTTTCCATTATAACTGTGGTTACAGGAATTTGTACTGGTAAAAAGTTGAAGGATGTGTGCCAAAGCCATGATAATGGGAAGTAACGTTTTATAGATTGGATACAGACCTAAGATTTTAATGTATTATAGGTATGAAGTATTTTGATAAATAAAGAGAATTACATATGTTACAAACTGTTTCTACTGGCAGGAGCGTCAGTAACCAGAGGACACAGATTTAAGATAATTGGCAAAAGAACCAGGGGGAGGTGAGGAGAATTTTTTTTAAGTAGCGAGTTGTTATGATCTGGAATGCACAGCCTGAAAGGGTGGTGGAAGCAGATTCAATTGTAACTTTCAAAAGGGAATTCCTTGAAAATGAAAAATTTGCTTTTATATAACAGGGCTATAGGGAAAGAGCAGGGGAGTGGGACTAATTGGATAGCTCTTCCAAAGAGCTGACACAGTGTCACAATAGTGTCAGCTGTGGCTCAGTGGGTAGCACCCTCGCCTCTGAGTCAGAAGGTAGTGGGTTTAAGTCCCACTCCAGAGACTTGAGCACAAAAATCTAGGCTAACACTCCAGTGTAGTACTGAGGGGAGCGCTGCACTGTTGGAGATGCCGTCTTTCGGATGAGAATTATACCAAGGCCCCGTCTGCTCTCTCAAGTAGACATAAAAGATCCCATAGCACTATTTCGAAGAAGAGCAGGGAAGTTATCCCTGGTGTCCTGGCCAATATTTATCCCTCAATCAACATCACTCAATCAGATTAAATTGGCTGCCGTGTTTCCTACAAGTATTGGCTGTAAAGCACTGTGGGACGTCCGGTGGTCGTGAAAGGCGCTATATAAATGCAAGTCTTTCTTTCACAGACACGATGGGCCGAATGGCCTCTTTCTGTGCTGTATGATTGTATGATTGAATATGGGGGTGAAATTTGTCTCGGGCACGAGTGTGAAACGGCCGTTGCGCATAGGCGGCCTGTTTTACACTCCGATCGAACTTTTCCATGGAAAAGAAAATCGGAAGCAGTTTAAAACGGGCTGCCTATGAACTATCGGCAGCTTTGCGCTACCGCCAACCAAATTTTACGCCCACAATGTCAGAATAATTATTGGTGTACTAACGATCAATCTGTATGTGCATCTCCCTTGATTGAAGAAAGAAATAACTTCCATGCATATGGTACCTTTAACATTCTCAGGACTTCCCAAAGTGCTTCACAGCCAAAGGAGTATTTTTGAAGTGTGTTCGCCATTGTTATGCAGGTGAGCATGGCAGCCAATTTGCACACAGGAAGGTCCTACAAGCAGCAATGAGATAAATGCCCAGCTAATCTAATTTGGTAGTGATGGTCGAGGGATAATTATTGGCTAGTTCACCAGTTGAATCCCCTTGCTCTTCTTCGAACAGGATCATGGGATCTTTTGCATCCCATGGTCAAAGGTCAAATCGGACCTCTGTTTAATGCCTCGTCCGAAAGACGGCACCTTTAACCATGCAGCACTCCTAAGTACTGCACTGAATTTATAAAAAAAGACTACTCCTGGTGTATGGTCTTCATTCTTGGAATTGAGCTGGGCCTGGATCGTGTTCTGAGAGATCACGAGGGAGCAACGACTCTTTACCATGTTTACACCGTTAGTGCATTGCGACATTGAGTAGCGTCGGGCAGCATCACCCACACATGCCATCCTGTATGTATTGGAGTGACAGTTATTTTTCCCCAGCCTGCAACAGTATTCTCCCACTCCCAAAGCATTTGGACGGTACCTGCTCACCGTAATCTCTTTCATGGCACATGTATCGAGGGTAAATTTTCACCTTCACCGTCTGGGTGGTAATCTGGTAGATTGAATTGCCTGCCAGCTTTTCATCCCATTGAAATCTATGTGATGAAAACAGGATGGATTTTAATTAGTGTTTGGTCCACTGCCATCTCTCTTCTAGGAATGCCTACCTTGAAGAAGTTCTGCTCTTCTCTTCGATGGGACCTCCGTTTGTCTCTTCAACCTTGTTCCCAGCTTTATCCTTGCTTTAAATCTATTTCATTTCCTGCTTTTTTCCAGTTCTGACGAAAGGTCTTCGACCTGAACGTTAACTCTGTTTCTCTCTCCACGGATGCTGCCTGGCCTGCTGAGTTTTTCCAGCGTTTTCTGTTGTTATTTTGGATTTTACAAGAGGTGGGTGATCCACTCCGCTAGATTATCACCCAGGCAGTGATCGTGAAAGTTGCCTCCACAGTGTTGAAAAAATAAGTTCATGTATTTGGTAACTAATTTTTTGGCTATTATCAACATTCTGTTTACATCCTCTAGAATTTTAAAGGTCTAAATAATTTTTAAAATGCATATTAAGCTCCCCGTAGTGTACTCCACAGATCTGTTGCGTGCAAGCACGCCACTTACTTCTCTTTTTTCTTGACACATGATTAATAAAACAAGATGTATTTGAAGACATTAAAGATTTTGCACTTCAGCGCTCCTGGCACATGCTGCGAGCACATATCAGGAAACTGCTCCTTCCAAGCCCTGGTTTGCTGATCATTAATTTTAAAGGATATAAAAATCGCAGACTGCGAGATGGAGGTTCCCAGCCAGTTGCTGCAGCACACTCTTTTACGGTGTTTTATTTTTACATTCCGAACCAAATCTTTCAGTCAAAGTAGCACAAAAATAAAAAATAACAACAGAAAACGCTGGAAAAACTCAGCAGGCCAGGCAGCATCCGTGGAGAGAGAAAGACAAAAATAAAAAGTTGACCACAGGCGTTGAAATAATTCAGTTGTGTTCCCTACAATGTAATAGTGTGACCCTCTGTTTGTACAGAGACTAAATTTTCTTGCGAGATATTTTCACTTCACGATCCAGTCCCCTTTAATGAAACATTTGAAAAACAGAGGAGGAGAGTTGCTGCCACATTTATTTTTTTCATAAATAGCTCTCATTTGCTTTGCTAGGTTGTGCTACATAAATGCAAGGCTTTTTAATGTTGAGTGACTTATTAACATGATACGACCAAACATAGATACTATTCAGGCACAGACCATAAATGTAGACATAAATACTGCCCATTTTTTCGTGTGAAACCTAGGTGAAGGACGAAGGGTGGTAGTGCAGGATACCACCATAGTTGAAAAGAATGGAAGAGATAGTGAGATAGTTCAAGAAGCTGTGATTCAGTGATGTCAAATTTGGGGTCTTAAAAGCCTATAGATTGCATCAAGAAGGGAAGACTAAGGGAAGTAAGGACTTTCTCACTTTGAGATCCACAAAAAGGCACAAACACAAGAGATGGTGTTCTCTTGAGGTTCTGGAACCCCAGCTCCATTTTGTTATTATCGGACTTGCCTTGTTCTTTAAACTGTATTATTTGTAGAGTTTGCAATAAGTGACTGAACATTGCCTTGACGTTAGGGGTTGGGCGGGGGGGGGGGGGAATTTTAACCTAACTGGCTTGGCAGGAAACTGACGGGATCGGGTGCAATGCTTGTTTTACACCCCGCCCGAGTTTGCTCCCTATTTAAATCAACGGCGAGTAATATCGGGCGGGGGTGTAAATCCAGCGTTCCACCCAATCCCAGCGGTTGCCTGCCAGGCGAGTTGAGTTAAAATTGCCCCCCCCCCCCCACGCCTTCACAAATGAAGCAGAATTAACAGAGAAATGAATGAATGCAACAGAGCAGTGACCAAACGTTTCCTCAGCTCTAGGAATCAAAGCCCTGACGTACGATGAATGAAGAAGGAAGCAAATGTTTTATCCCTTCATCCTACATGTTTCCAAAATGCTGACGCTGCTCAACTTCAGCAGATACTTAGACCATAATATTTATGTTGATGTAAAAGATCAATTGGGGTTAATTAATTTTGAAATACATGGGTTTAATAAAATGGACCTCCACTGCACACTTTCCTGATAGGTTAATAAACTTTCCTGGCAGTGTGCTACAAAGTTTCCTGGCAGTGTTTTATATTTTTAATTAAGATTAGAAATTAGTTAGTGGCTTACAAGTCCCTATATATTGACTGGCTTTTCCTTCATTATCTTGGTACATGCAATCCAACAAAATAGGAAAGAATACAAATCCAGGCCAGAATTGACTTTAATGTCAATGGGCTTGAAAGTATTTGGTCATTAGACGGAGGTCATTTTCAAAGTTTACCTCTCTTATTGCTGAAATGAGTATTTGAACCTGCCATTTAGTGTGGACCTTAAGCCTATTTCAGCAAGGTTGATGTCGATGCGTGATAGCACTGGTTGGATGCTGCAGTCTGATACTGCGCTATTTTCAGCAGTGATTGTGTTCCCACCAGTGGTGTAACCTTGCTCCTGGAATTACTCTTTAGA
This sequence comes from Squalus acanthias, assembly GCA_030390025.1. Taxonomy (NCBI): domain Eukaryota; kingdom Metazoa; phylum Chordata; class Chondrichthyes; order Squaliformes; family Squalidae; genus Squalus; species Squalus acanthias. The sequence continues at coordinate 19,926,904 of CM059432.1, read as the reverse complement.
AAGTATTGGGGCTAAATTTCCTCAGGGATTTTCCCACTAGTTCGCTGTCGTTTCGGCAGAAGAGCTGCAGAAGCTCCGGAAAAACAGCCGTGTGGGAGAGCCCCCTGGGGAAATTCACCCCCGATATTTTGTCTCAACTTTTCTCCCCTCCTCCCATGATAGCATTGACTTAACTGGTACAGTTCAGTGTGGCCTGCCCACCCCAAGCAGCCATACTTCAGGAATGAATATTGGCAGGATTCTCTACCATGGGGTGAGTCACACCTGAGCTCAATCTTGTCCTCACCCGGAATTGCACTTGTTCCATTAGGAGTCAGCAATCAGAAGTACAGGACCCTTGCAAATTTCCACCTTCCTCGCTCAGCGGAATGGGCATAATTTGACACTCCTATCACCACCACCTCAGTTGAGATCAGCTAGCTCAACCAGCATCGCTAAAACAGATTATCTGGTCATTATCCCATTGCTATTTGTGGGAGCTTGCTGTGCACAAATTGGCTGCCGCGTTTCCTACATTACAACAGCGACTACACTGCAATAGTACTTCATTGGCTTCAAAGCACTTTAGGACATCCCAAGGTCATGAAAGGCGCAATATAAATGCACATCTGTCTTTCTTTTCTTTCATCACAGGCAGGGGAACAGGCTTCGGAGCATCCTTTTCACTATGGCTCGGTGCCACATTGCATTTGCCGAATGAGCCCTCAGGGAGCTACTTCTGGCATAGCCTTCAATTAACTATTAATTATCAGAACAGGTTTAATGAGACTTCAGTACAGCTTGGCCACATCAGGCATCCACTGTTCCTTTCAAAGCATCTCTCAACAATGCCAACAAAGACTCGGCCTGTCTTCTGCGCCATGACGGTGTGTTAAAAGATTGCAGGCTTGTATTCGATATTCTCAGGTTCAGCACCACAATTAATTTCCATAAATGGACTTCATGTCCCTTCGATCAGGAGTATACTCTCACTACCCAATATCTAGTTATACAATATCAGAAGCCGGGAGTCTTTTAAAACCCTTTATTGTGTGTACTAGTTTCTGTGATCTTGCACGTGCTGCATGTGCATTTTTCCTACCTTCTGGAAGGCAGCCTGATAATCACTCTGATGACATAAGACCAATTGTAATCCAATAAACTGGTTTATTTTATATAAAAGACATCTTTTAAAAGACAATAACACAGTTTTCACTTATCTTTAATCTGTTACCTATCACTCCTCTTAACATCTAAAATAATATATTGCACAAACGTAGCCCTTGATATGGGCTTAGCTTCACTTTATTAATAGACGTTTGCTGAACTGACTGACGTTAACTATAGAAAAATTGGATTCTCTGACTGTTTCAAAACTGCAGCTTACTGCAGACTCAGTCTTCCAGAGATAAAGGCGACTTTGGACCCTTTTCCATTTCTTTGTATTGAGGATTAGCTCATCACACTGCCAATCAAAACTGCCACCATCTCCTTGGTCTGGGTTCCATGGCAGCGCGGAATGAGCGTGTGCATGCTGCCTGCCAAATAAGACCCTAAGGCATCCATTTCATGGGCACAGCACGATCGATTTTCGAGGCCAAATTGTCTACAGAAGCAGGCTTGTTGATCTAGGAAGTATTCAGGGTGTAGGGCTTTGATCTCGGCACGAACTAAACTGTACATGATCAAAGCATCAACAGTTGTGTGAGGACCTACTCATCAGTGCTCTGTGCAATAATTAAGCATCATTGTGTCTTTAATAATGGATGATTGACAGCTCTGACTTCAAAGTCTTTTGGACTGATTAAGTACAGGAAAATCCATCCATAATCTTTAGTTCTGGGTAAACATGTGAACTCCAAAGATGAACTGAGATTTGCATCATTTAGGTACAACATTGCTACATGAAGGTCTATAACAGACACTTATCCAAAATCCATGCTGCTCCACCAAAGGGTGTAAGAAGCATGTTTATAAAGGATACTTAAACTAATTCTATGTTTATTACATACGCATATATGAAAACAAGAATGGGAAAAGTCTATCAAGCCCTTCCCATCCAGCCACCTAAATATGCAATCTCCAATCACAACAAATAAAGAAACCTGCAGCCACTCAGGAATACCTCTAGCAACTTGCTCTCCTGTTTCTTGCTGCTTCTGTATTATTTAACCTCCAAATAAATCTAACCAAATATATTTTAGCCTGTGCACATTGGTCTGATAGGTCAGAAGAGTCTGAGGAACCTGATTCATATCCCATGTGATATCCAGCGATCAATACCATTAAAAAAATGTTTTTATTTGTTTATGGGATGTGGGCGTTGCTGGCAAGGCCAGCATTTATTGCCCATCCCTAGTTGCCCTTGAGAAGGTGGTGGTGAGCCGCCTTCTTGAACCGCTGCAGTCCGTGTGGTGAAGGTACTCCCACTGTGCTGTTAGGGAGGGAGTTCCAGGATTTTGACCCAGCGACGATGAAGGATCGGCGATATACTTCTAAGTCAGGATGGTGTGTGACTTGGAGGGGAACTTGGAGCTGGTGGTGTTCCCATGCGCCTGCTGCCATTGTCCTTCTAGGTGGAAGAGGTTGTGGGTTTGGGAGGTGTTGCCGAAGAAGCCGAATTGTAGATCATTTTAATGCTAGCATGTTATCCCAGACATGGCACAAATAAGGACACAGGTTTCAGTTGATGGAAACATCCTTTTTGCTGTGAACACAAAAATGTTGGGCGAAAACCCAAACAGTAATAGGTGGCTCTTGTTTCGGCTGACAGGCAAGTCACTCAGACTCTTGGAACTTTTCCAGCCTTAGGTGGTGATCAGATATCCGTCCCTCTAACTAACAGTAGTCCCACATATTTATGGGAATGTAGGAAGTAGGAGCTCAACATAGCAAGGTGCTCATTAGGAGTAAAACCAAACAAGATAGGATAGCTCTATTCCGCCTCCCCAGGGTTTCTACGAACAAAGCACCCCAATCCCGAGTTGATAAACACTACTAAACTAGTTATATAAACCCATGACACCAGACTTATTATATCATTGCACAAACCCTTAAATGTTGAGTTTCCAATGGTGAGTTTAAATCTCAAAGCAAAAATGATGACTTGAGAAGAGCATTGTCAGTTCTTGAGTAAATAAAAATTCTGTGTGGTTTTAATATTATGAAATAGGACAGAACAAACATTCAGATCTGGAAAATACTTATTAATTGCAACAGTGGGTGGAGGGAGTTAATGGCTACATCTTATTTCAAAACTCAGCAGAGGAGGACGAAGGGTTTGATTAGGGCAGGGAAAATAAAATATGAAAGGAAGCTTGCAGAGAACATTAAAATGGACTGCAAAAGCTTCTATAAATATGTAAAAAGAAAAGGTTAGTAAAAACAAACGTAGGTCCCCTGCAGTCGGAAACAGGGAAGTCGTAATGGGGAACAAGGAAATTGCAGATCAATTGAACAAGTACTTTGGTTCGGTGTTTACTGTGGAGGACACACACAACCTGCCGGAAATAAAAGGGTCAGAGGATCTGGTAAGAGGGAGGAGCTGAGGGAAATCCTTATTAGTCGGGAAAAGGTATTGGGGAAATTGATGGGACTGAAGCTGAAAAATCCCCGGGGCCTGATGGTCTGCATCCCAGAGTACTTAAGGAGGTGGCCTTGGAAATAGTGGATGCATTGACGATCATTTTCCAACATTCCTTAGACTCTGGATCAGTTCCGATGGAGTGGAGGGTGGCCAATGTAACCCCCTTTTTAAAAAAGGAGGGAGGAGAAAGCAGGGAATTATAGACCGGTCAGCCTGACATCAGTCGTGGTAAAATGATGGAAGCAATTATTAAAGATGTCATAACAGACCATTTGGAAAGTGGCGACATGATAGGTCCAAGTCAGCATGGATTTGTGAAAGGGAAATCATGCTTGACAAATCTTCTGGAATTTTTTGAGGATGTTTCCAATAGGGTGGACAGGGGGGAACCAGTAGATGTGGTGTATTTGGACTTTCAGAAGGCCTTCGACAAGGTCCCACACAAGAGATTGGTGAGCAAAGTTAAAGCACATGGGATTGGGGGTAATGTGTTGACGTGGATTGAGAACTGGTTGGCACACAGGAAACAAAGAGTAGGAGTAAATGGTACTTTTCAAATGGCAGGCAGTGACCAGCGGGGTACCGCAGGGTTCGGTGCTGGGACCCAGCTGTTTACATTATATATTAATGATTTGGACGAAGGATTAAATGTAATATCTCCAAATTTGCGGATGACACTAAATTGGGAGGCAGTGTGAACAATGAGGAGGATGCTAGGAGGCTACAGAGTGACTTGGACAGGTTGGGTGAATGGGCAAATGTATGGCAGATGAAGTACAATGTGGATAAATGTGAGGTTATCCACTTTGGTGGTAAAAATAGAGAGGCGGACTATTACCTGAATGGTGGCAGATTAGGGAAAGGGGACGTGCAACGAGACCTGGGCGTCATGGTACATCAGTCACTGAAGGTGGGAATGCAAGTGCAGCAGGCAGTCAAGAAAGCAAACGGAATGATGGCCTTCATAGCAAGGGGATTTGAGTACAGGAGTAGGGAGGTGATGCTACAGTTGTACAGGGCCTTGGTGAGGCCACACTGGAGTATTGTGCGCAGTTTTTGGTCTCCTAACTTAAGGAAGGACATTCTTGCTATTGAGGGAGTGCAGCGAAGGTTCACTAGATTGATTCCTGGGATGCCGGACTGACATATCAAGAAAGATTGGGTCAACTGAACTTGTATCCTCTGAGTTCAGAAGAATGAGGGGGATCTTATAGAGACATTTAAAATCCTGACTGGTTTAGACAAATTAGATGCGGGCAGAATGTTCCCAATGGTAGGGAAAACTAGAACCAGGGTCACAGTCTAAGGATTAAGGGGAAGCCATTTAGGACTGAGCTGAGGAGGAACTTCTTCACCCAGAGAGTGGTGAATCTATGGAATTCTCTTCCACAGAAGGTTGTTGAGGCCAGTTCGCTAAATATATTCAAAAGGGAGTTAGATATAACACTCACAACTAAGGGGATCAAGGGGTATGGCGAGAAAGCAGGAATGGGGTACTGAGGTAGCATGTTCAGCCATGAACGCATTGAATGGCGGTGCAGGCTCGAAGGACCGAATGGTCTACTCCTGTACCTATTTTCTATGTTTCTATGTTTCTATGGTCAATGCAAAAATAATACCACAACCATCAAATAATCAATTGAATCCATAAATACATGGATTGTTTTTTTTGAAAAGGTCTTCACTGTTTGGCAAGTGGGATTTAGAAAGAGAGAAAGATTTGCTTTTATACAGTGTCTTTCACCACCTCAGGACGTCTCAAAAAGCTTTACAGCCAGTGAAGTACTTTTGAAGTGTAGTCACTGTTGTAATGTAGGAAACGCAGCAGTCAATTTGCGCACAGCAAGCTCCCACAAACAGCAATGTGATAATGACCAGATAATCTGCTTTGGTGGTTTTGGCCTTCAACCACCGGAAGTTAGTCCTGAATAAATAAAATACAGTGTTACCAGTGCCTGGAATTTCTTGGGTGTAATCTGGACGCAAGTCAAACACGCGGCCTAAAAGATCACGGAATTTTGGGTGCGATTTACATACAAAACGCCCAAATCTCCTCAATCTATTGAGCCTTCCACCCGAGCACATCGCCGCATCATAATACCAGCCCCTCCCCCAAGTTACAGAGCCCTAGACACAAGTTTCCTGCAGTTGCCCTCTCTTCAAATTTCGACCAGATTTTCAGGTGCAGCAGGAAAGAAGGTCTTTTTTCTGGTGTTTCGATGCAATGTTTTGAGCGTTTGTTTTCATGGTTTACCTTCACTGACACGTGTTCTGTATTCTCTCTCTCTCTTTGAATGGATTTTTATGGCATCAGTATAAGTCGCATGTTAAAAATGGGAAAGCTTCCCCGGTTGCAGGTTCTTGAACATTGGTGCCTAACGTGCATCAATGATGGTTGAATGAGTTGAAACTTTAACGTTCATATTTAAAGAAGAAATATATGGGGTGAGCTCAGCACTTTCCTTAGGCCCTGATTGTTTACGCTGATTCCTGCTGATTTATGCCCGGTTCACAGTCGGGCGTATTCTAATGAGATTCGCAGGAAATTTGAGTGTAACTTGACATTGGCAGAATGGGTGCATTTTTGAGTCTACCGGGTTGCACCCACAGAGAAAATTTCAGGACCAGGTCCATTTAGCACATTTAGGGGTAATTATAGCCACCTCCCTTTTGTTTTCTTTGTACGGAGACTATCAAATCAGCAAGTGCAATTAGGGATGGGCAATAAATGCTGGCCTTGCCAGCGACGCCCACATCCCATAAACAAATAAAAATAATAATTTTTTTTTTTTTAATTGTTCCTGGAACAGATTTAATTAACGCAGCTGTGGTAGCTCTTTATTTTATCTAGCTGCAGTGGGTAAGGAAAGCGCTAAGGAGCCAATCAAAAAAAAAACCCACTTGCTTCACTGATTTTAGGGACACTTCTGTCCAAATTCTTTCATTAGAAATAGGCAGCTCTCTTCCTCTCACACCGCACCCCCCCACCCCCCCCCCCCCCGCCCCATCATTTCTATTATTTTGCTAGGAGATCACCCGTGGCATCACTGGAAGTTTACTACTAATAATATAATAAAAACAGTATGTGTTCCGTCCATCATGCTTCACTATTGAGCAAACTATATGTGCATTTCTGTCATGCTTTCACCTCATTTGCTCAGATTTAATGGACCCAAAAATCCACGGGACTTTGGGCCGCACTCCCAGTGTACGTCTGCCAAAAAGTGCAGTGAACTGGCCAGAATTTGGTCTAGGACCTGGATATGCTCGTCCCAGCTTTAGCTGGCAGCTTTCCCGGGACTTATTTGAGGTGGACCCGCTGTCTGTCCCAAACATTGCCCCAAATGTCAGGGGAGACTGGGTCAGGCGAGGGAATTCCCAGCCTGGGCATAACGAGGGACCCAGCTGGATCATGGTCTGGGTCGCCAATCCCTCGTCCAAAAGAACTGCCAGCGTTTTCATGTGAACCATTGTTGATGGCATGTCTATAATTTTTCTGTCATTTGTTTCAGATTTTCCCTTTTTTCAAAATTTATATTGAATCTTGTTCAAAAAATGGAGAGGCTGGAGAAGCTGGCATTGTTCTCCTCAGAGCAGAGAAGGTCGAGGGCAATGTTCTCTTTAAGCTGCGCGGCCGCGCGGCGTCTGGAGGTCCCGAATTAAATGGAAAAAACACGCATGCGCGGAATTTTGAATGGGCCGCGCAGCCCGTTAAAGGGGCCGCACAGCCCCCCAAAAAATAGAGGGAACATTGGTTGAGGGGAGATTTAACAGAGGCATTCAAAATCATGAAGGATCTTGACAGGGTAAATAAGGAGAAACTGTTTGCACCGGCAGAAGGGTCGGTAACCAGAGGACACAGATTTAAGATAATAAAGGTGAGTTGAAGAGAATTTTTTTTACGCAACAAGTTATTATGATCTGCAATGCACTGCCTGAAAGGCTAGTGGAAGCAAATTCAGGAGTAACTTTCAAAAGGGAATTGGATAAATACTTGAAGGGGAGAAAATCGCACGGCTATTGGGAAAGAGCTGGGAGCCAGCACAGGCATGATGGGCCGAATGGTTTCCTTCTGTAAGATTCTATGACCTAGAAATTCGGTAGCATCCATTTTTGGGCACCTTACCCGCAGAGGTATAACAGCCTGCGGTCAAATGGGGAGGTCCGAGTAGCTCTGGAGTTTGGGCCTTTGACCTCATTATCATGTCGAGGGCGCAGCTGTAGGAGCCTGGACAGGTTCGTGTGGCAATTTTCAGGTAATTGAGTGGTTTAGATCGCGGGGGTCTGGAGGAGGAACGGCTCGGCCTTGGAATCCGATCGGAGGGCAGTCCGGGGTCGGATAGGGAGATCGCGGGGGGTCTGGAGGAGGAACGGCTCGGCCTTGGAATCCGATCGGAGGGCAGTCCGGGGTCGGATAGGGAGATCGCGGGGGTCTGGAGGAGGAACGGCTCGGCCTCGGAATCCGATTGGAGGGCTGTCGGGGGTCAGGTAGGAAGGTCGCGGCGGTCTGGAGTATTGTTGGGGGGGGTCGGGTGTGCTGTCAGGGGTTAGTAGGAAGTCGGGGCCGCGGGGGAGATTGGTTGGGGGAGTGGGGGGCGTGGCCTGGAGGTTAGAGTCGGTGGGGTGAGGTCAGAGATCTCGGGACCGGGAGCGGCGGTGATTATGGTAATAACTACCTTTTTTAAAATTCCTTGCTGTTTAGCGTTGGTTTTCCCAGCGGCAATCTGCACTGGTGCTGGCTGCCTCAGGCACAAACCAAAGTTGCAAGAGGGAGCAGAAGCAGGCGCTAAGCCCCTTATTTGCATATGTTAATGGCCCAGTGCCTGCTTCCGACGTGGGTAAAGGACGCCTCTTGTTTGGCCTTGACCAAGATGGCATCCGGTGTGGCACCAGGAGTGTGCGTGCGCGGTGCGGACGCCATTTTAGATATAAAATGGCACCCGTAGCGCCGAAAAACCGGGTGCTGCGGAGCCGAATTTCTACTTCTTTGATTCTATGAAAGAACAATATTTACTCCAGTGATAAAAACAGCTTATACTGAGCTGTCTATCTCGAGTCAGCTAGAGTAAGACGATGCAGTAAGTCTTGATTTCCACACAGTGCAGATGGAGGGAGGAAGAAGAGCTTTAAAGGAGCAAGAGAGGAAGTTTAAAGGAGTTTGTGGGCAAGTGGGGATTTTTTTCCAGATATGCCATCAGCATCTGTGCTTGCTTTACTTTCTCCTGAAACATTTTCTCTTCAGTTTCCTTTAGTTAACACGCAATAAAAACAAAGAATGTGGTGTCAGCAAAGTACTGTAACCTGACTTTTATTTTACTCATGAGAAGAAGCTGAACAACTCACTTGTGAAATGAAAGATAGATCTTACTGTGAGCCGTGTCTCATCCACTGTGTATTGTGAGATGAGATGGGATTGTGCCCTGGGTTGCAAATCTCCTTCTATTACTGTTATGTTATTTTTAAAATAGCTAATATGTTTCTACTAAGAGGAGCAAAAAATGGTCGTGCCATGCCATCTGTGTTGTCTTTCCTCTTGCGTGTGGCAATTAGAAAGATAATGGCGGGGGGGGGGGAGTTTTAACACCCAAGAACGGACGGATTGGAGTCGGGTGGGAAGTAAAAATAGAAGAATATTGAACTAGGTGGCAAAGTAATGATCTTGACAATCTCCATACTCAGTCATCTCATAGTTCAGTCATTGATGAAATAAAGTCAGCATGTGTGTCAGAGATATTTGTAATTCTGTCACCAGCCATCTGCGCGTTCTCTGTCTCTCCATCTCCGATTGAGAGGGATGCAAATGTGCCACTTATCTCCAGGGCCGCCTCCTCTGCATCTGTTAGCTGCTCAATTTGTGGCCGCCCACCTTCAGTCCTCTCCCTCTCCCTTGCATTTTGCGCTGTCTTTTCCTACAAGGGGTGGAAAAGCAGACCTGTAAGTGACTGAAGGTCACGTATTCACCCGATGGAAGCAGTGAATTCGGTGAGGGTGACTATCAGACAGATGCATCTCATTACGTAAGGATTGGGGTGAGTGGCAGCGGCGGATGGGTACATGGGGAGATGAGGAAGTGCATAGAAAGTGAAGGCAGGGTGCTGCTGAAACTTAATTGGGTGTGAGGAGTGATGTGATGGAGTACGCTTGGCAAGACGGAGTGAGAGCAGGGGCGGGGAGGGTGGTTAAATCACAGGATGTAGGTGAACCAGCAAATGTACTCACTTTTTCTGACCTGCTTCGGTCATTAAACTGCTTCCTGCACGGCATCCAAGACCCGGGGGCATAATGCTCCTGCTGCTCACCACCTCAGCCACCTCCAACCACACGTTCTTAGTGACAGATGTTGCTGAGGAAGAGTATTCCCCCCTTCCCCCCCCACCCCCGCTCCTGACTGCACCCAGCAGAAATTCTAGGGAAGCATCATTGTATCTGGGTGCTGGCCTTACTCTTTGCGAATCCATGCTAAACACCGCCTGGCTCCTCCAGATTCCATTTCTGCATTGGCCTTTTAAATAGTGGGTACGCATCACACCCACTGCACAGCTTGGAGAGGCGAAACCCGAAGTCAAAATGTATTGCCGCAACAAGCTGAAATCGGAGAATCAAACCCGCTGACTTGACTTCCGGGTTTCACACCCCCCTCGCTCGGAAGCCGCCTTTACATTAATATCGGGGCCAATTTTTCTGCAAAGGGATTGGGTGGCACACGATGTTACAACCTTTATAGCTGGAGAACAATATTATGGCAGTGATATATACTTGGTCTTTTCCCCTGCCCTTCTAATCCTTGGTTCTCTCCTGCTCTCTGGGCCTTCAACTCCTCATTCAACCAAGGCTTCTCAACTAAACAAAGAGCACCTCATGACTAACCTTTGACCTTTGACACCGCCCCCCTCCACCCCCATTCCAGGAAACAACACTGCCAATGACATACTCAGACTATTGTATGTATTTCTGGCAAAAGGAGAGGATCACTCCAGAGGTCGAAAGGAGAACCGACAGCAAACAGGAAGAGAGCGATACTGCGGCTAGATAGAAAACGGACAGCGTGCGTGGAAGAGAGAGACACACTGTAGGCAGAGAGAGCTGACAGCACACTACAGAGCTGAGGGACAGTACAGACAGAAAGGGATAGAGTTAACAACACATAGAGAGACTGCCGATAAATAGAGAGCTGAGAGCATTTGGGGAGAGAGAGGGACAGTGAACAGAGAGATGGTGGTGTGCAGAGCTAGGGGGATGTTACAAAGAGGGAGAGTTCAGAGCAGAGAAGGGATTAAGACAAAAATTGTGGCTCTCTGAGAGACTGCTACATAGATAATATTTTCTAACAGATGCTGTATATATTTAGGACTATATTTATTTCAGGCAGATGCTAGGGGTATAGTCATATTTTGAAAAGAAAGCATTTCTCATGGATTTTGACCATTAATTAATTGAAAGTTTGAGAAGAGGACATTCGGCCCACCTTACTCATTCCTGTTGTTCAAGCCGTCTTCTCTTTTTGATGGGTCTCTTAGAATTATGGGAGAAGATTTAAAAAGGACAGAAATAGCGCATAAAGAAGAACTCCCCTCCTCTGCCATGCAAGTGAAAGCAATCTGAGCAGTTGCAAACCAGAAACTAATTCAAATAATCACACATTTCAGTGTTGTATTGAACTATTCAGAACCTTTTGTAGTGAATTCATATTTGCCATGAAAACAGCTCACCATAGCTAGAATTTCACTATATTAGGAAGACAATTAATAAGAACCTAACAATTTTTAGGAAGAGGCTTAACAAGTCTGCCGTTTTTTGATTGATCTCAGCCCTAACTACCTGCCTTCGTACCATATTCCTTCATCTCTTCTCTCACTGGAAAAGCATCTAGTCATCTCCTTAACCTGAGGCTAAATAAAGCGCCCCTACTGTCTCCCCAGGTGAGGTCAGCTAACTCGGCACAGACTGGGAATTGAATCTGCGACGTTCCTGGCTTGTTTTTATCAGTGCCACACCAGGAAGTATACTTGCCAACTGTTAATGCTAGCAATTGATGCGTGTGTTATTAAATTTAGAATGCTAAATAGTGGGGAATGGAAGTGTGGCCTTAATACAGTTGGCGGTGCTGACCTGGGAGTAGGATCATGGCAGACGGCCTATATATTTTCTGGCCCGTCTCGCATGTGACGTGGGTCTTGCTTGGCTGCTCTGACTGGCTACAAAGTGGAGAAATTGTGTTCCTTGCCCAGCAGGGTTATTCCTCATTGTGACCAGCGCGCATCCGCAGAAAAGGAATGCATTGAAAAAAAAAGTTCATCTCACACCTCACTACTAACAAACGACCCACTGCAACATGTGGAACACTATTTCCTTCATCAACCGAGCTTATGTTTGTACCTGGCTGGTTGTGAAGGCGGAGATTGAAGAGTGGCGTTTTAGTCCCTGACAGTAGTAATAGGAACCATTATTCTTAAAACACATTACAGCTCCGTGTCACAACACAACTGCTACCGCCACCCGCTTCCGATTCACTGATTTACTGCCACATGTGAAAGGATATGATTCATGTCAGAAGAGAAAGATTTGCCGTGAAATTAGCTGGATATCAAAATAAACAAAACTCGCGGTGTGGCTCCACTCTTGTGCTGTCAGCTCTTGGATGTACAGCTTAACTCTTTAAAGAAGGATGGAAGTGAGTGATACGATTGATAAATATTTACCTTAAGACAGATGGCAGCTCCATCTTTTAAAGTAATTAATTGTTGACATAATCCCACGTAATCCTAGTTACAGAGCTCCCCCGTGCAGCCTTATGTTCATCCATTTCAGAGGAGCTTCAAGTCTAGTTTCAGTAGCTTTAGTCTGTTTGAAGACTGATTGCAGATTATCTTCTGCTTTCTTTTAGTCTTCACTCAGAATTTGGAATACTTTATCAAACGGTGACTTGAATTTTTTTTTCAAAATTGTATGCAACCTGACTAAACTATTCAACACTAACTAGAAAGAGAAAAAGGAAACACCTCATTTATATGGCCTTATCACATCTCTCGCCACTTCACATACAGTGAATTGCTTTGATGTGCGCACTGCAAAATCCCACAAACAGTAATGAGACAAATGGCCAGTTAATCTGTTTCTGATGGACTTCACCTGATGAAGGAGCAGCGCTCCGAAAGCTTGTGATTTCAAATAAAGCTGTTGGACTATAACCTGGTGTTGTGCGACTTCTCACTTCTGATGGAGTTGGTTGAGGGCGCACTATTGGCCAGGAGAACGTCTGCTTTTCTTTGAATAGTGCCATGGGATCTTTAGCGACCACCTGAACTACTGGGCCTTGTTTAATGTCTCAAATGAAGGATGATTCATTCAGCAATGCGGCATTTGCCCAGTACTGCGCTGAAGTGTCAGCCAGGTTTACATGATCAAGTCCTGGTGTGGGGTTATAACCTGTGGACTTTTGACTCCGAGGCAAGAGTTCTACCAATTGACCTGAAAGTGAACTACACGACTGCACTGGAAGGGGATCCCCTCAACCCTTCATCTGCACTACGAGGCAAGTAATTATTGTGTTCTGGGGCATACCTTTAAAGTAGGATTATCTCAAAACTGAATTCCCAAGAATAATAATACTGTAATTAACAAGCATTCATCTTGGTTTACGCATTCATAGTCCCAGAGTTTACCCGCTCTCTTACTTCATGGTCTACGCAACAATTTTGCTTGTTAAAAGCAAATGATTTAAAATGATTGTACCTCACTTCAGTATATGGGTCAGAGAGTAGACAATCATAATGCAGTAGATGTAATTTATCTAGATTTTCAAAAGGCCTTCGATAAGGTACCCCATAATAGACTAATGAATAAGGTCAGAGAATGCAGAGTCAGGGGACAAGTAGCAGAATGGATAGCTAGCTGGGTTCAAGACAGAAAGCAGAGAGTGGGAGTAAAGGGTAGCTATTCACAGTGGCAGAAGGTGGGTAGTGGTGTTCCACAAGGATCAGTGCTGGGGACCACTGCTGTTCACAATTTATATTAACGATTTAGACTTTGGAATCAAAAACACAATTTCTAAATTTGCGGATGATACCAAATTGGGGGGGATAGTCAATACTGAGGAGGACTGCAACAAATTACAGAAGGACATTAATAAATTTGCAGAATGGGCATATAATTGGCAAAATGAAGTTCAACACAGACAAATGTGAGGTATTATATTTTGGTAGGAAGAATACGGAGGTCACTTATTACTTGGAGGGTGCGAGTCTAGGTGGGGTAGAGGAACAAAGGGATCTCGGAGTACAAATACACAAATCACTAAAAGTTGTGACGCAGGTTAGCAAGACCATTAAAAATGCAAACCAAGCACTAGGGTTTATTTCTAGAGGGATATTATTGGAAAGTAGGGAGGTTATGCTAAACCTGTATCGAACCTTGGTTAGACCACACTTGGAGTACTGTGTACAGTTCTGGTCGCCATATTATAAAAAGAATATAGAGGCACTGGAGAGGGTGTAGAGAAGATTTGCAAGGATGATACCAGAAATGCGAGGGTATACATATCAGGAAAGGATGAACAGGCTGGGTCTCCTTTCTCTTGAAAAAAGAAGGCTGAGGGGTGACCTAATAGAGGTCTTTAAAATTATAAAAGATTTTGATTGAGTGGATACAGAGAGAATGTTTCCACTTGTGGGGAAGAGCATAACTAGAGGCCATCAATATAAGATAGTCACCAAGAAATCCAATAGGGAATTCAGAAGAAACTTCTTTACCCAAAGAGTGGTGAGAATGTGGAACTCGCTACCACAGGGAGTGGTTGAAGCGAATAGTAGGGATGCATTTAAGGGGAGGCTGGACAAACATATGAGGGAGAAGAGAATAGAGGGTTATGCTGATAGATTTAGATGAGGCAAGACGGGAGGGGTCTCAAGTGGAGCATAAACACCGGCATGGACTGGTTGGACCAAATGGCCTGTTTCTGTGTCATATATCCTATGTAATGTAATCCTATGATTTGAAACATGTCAATCTCTCTCCACATTTGTGCCACATTTGTTCTCCATTGTCTCTTTGGACTGAGCCCAAGACAGAGGGCCTAATTTTTCCTAATCTTTGCTCCCAGTGAACGCCCAATCCCTGGGTGAAAATGATTGGATAAAGGGAGCAGAGACTTGTTACATAGGGAGATGTGGAATATGGGGCTGGGCTCAAGCATGCAATAGACGCAGGCTCATTGGTCATATGTAAATAATGAAGCAGGCAATATCCCTGCTGCATTGTACATGAGCCACCTGCAAAGCCGTGTGGGAGCTTGTACCGGGACCCTCCTCAGGTCTGAGAGCCAGGTTGAATTAGGTGAGGGGAGAGAGAGAATAGCGTCAACTTGAACAATGGATGGAAGAAGAGTGTCAAGGTAAAATGAAGGGACAAGGGAACAAAGTGCCAGTGTGGATTGCAAAGGTTGGAGGAGGAGCGAATGTCTCTGTAATGGAGTTGGATGGTGTACAATGTATCTGAAAAAGGGGTGAGCAAAAAAATAACTTCTCCCCCAAGTCACTTACAACAACACTTTCGGACTCACAACTGTCTAGCCTTTAGCCCTCCATTCGTCACAATACTTATGTCGGTACCAATTTGCTCAATGACATCCTTACTTTAAAGAGACAAGCCAGGTTAGCAACTGAGCATTACAATCAGTTTTCATTGAATGGAAATCCCCAATTTTGTAACTTGCATCTACCTAATATCCAATCCAAAGGATGGCCTGTCCAACATTGCCACATTCCCTCAGTGCTTTGCTAGAGTGTCAGCCTAGATATTGGCGCAAAATTTCCTGTGGCAGGGCAACTAACGCTGTTAGTTAAAGTTGCCCTTGCCCGTTTAATGTCAGCGATAATTTGCTCTGCAAGTTGCTGGAAGTGCGAGATGGAAATGGTGTGGCGCCCTCTACAGGGCATCTGGGATCTGAGTGCAGGGCAAGCAACTGTGTTTCTCCTTAACCAATCAGATTAAAGCACTGTGAAATTAACAGCACAAGGACTGAGAAGGAAGTGTAAGTTAGAATGGTGAATTCAATGTCAAATCAGGTACAGAAAGAGAAATAAAAAAAGATTGGATTAAGAGAGAGAGAAAAAAGAGAGAAAGAAAAAGTTTTAAAAAACATTAATTTAAGAAAAAACTCCAACAACCATTGAAACCTGAAGGAATGAGACTCCACGCTTGTAATAGTTAATTTCCAGTGGCAGAGTGGTTGACTGGCAGTAATTAACACTTATCACATTGTTAAAAGAGTACTTAGATTTGAAATGACTTGACTTAACTTTCCGTGGCGAGTTTGCTTCATATCTTCCACGCAAGTACAGGAACTTAACGCTGCTCAATGCATTTGAATAGGGAGCCAGGCAGCAAGATGCCGTTTTTGCGATGCTAATGGCGGAGCGGCACATCTCCGACAACAGCTTCTCGATTTCTGCATTTAATCGCGCATCTGCTCTCATCTGAAGTTGCTGTGGCATTTTCACAAAAATAATGGTGAAGGCTATTAGCTTCACTGTTATTTTAACAGCAAATTTTGGACAAATGTGCTCAGGTTCTGGAGTGGGAAAGCCACAGCCTTTTGACTTGGAGGTGAGAATATTCCCAGCTGTGCCAAACTGAAAGGGAAGCATAGGAAACGCATAGATCTATATATAAGTAACCCACTCCCCCTGAACCTTGAATGGCACAGTAAGCACTGAGACCCCCAACATCAATGTCATCAATGTCCAGCGGGTCACCATTAACCAGAAATTTAACTTGGCCAACCGTATCAACATTGCGGCTGCAAGAGTAGGGCAGAGAACACTCTGTGACAGGCGGCTTACCTCTGATTCCTCAAAGCTTCTCTACCATCTACAAAGTTCATGGAAGGGATGTGATGGAATACTCATCACTTGGCTGAAGGGCTGTAATGGCAAAAACACTCCAGAAGCTTCACACCTCAATCAGTGCTCCTGTCACTGGCACACAGTGACTGCAATTGGTACTCGGGTACCATCTACAGGATGCACTAAAGGAACGCACCAAACAAACTTGGGCAGCACCTCCCAGCTCCACAACCTCTCCCACCAAGAAGAACAAGGGCAGCAGTAGATTGGAAGCACCATGACCTCCAAGTTCCCCTCCAAGTTATACATCATGCTGACTTGGACATATAGGGCTGGATTTTCATAGACCCGTGGAGGCGGGTTTGGAGGTGTGTGGGGGGTTAAAATTGCGAAAAGTGGCGGGCGGACCCGATCCCGCCTCCATTCCGCCTCCACGCAATTTTGATGAAATCGTGTGCGGTGGTCCCGTCTCCAAGAGGCGAGAGAGGCCATTAAAGCCCTTAACAAGCCCTGAATTGGCTCTGTAATGCCATTTTGAAATGTTTTAGCTAGTTTAACCCTTTTCCCACGTGAAGCACGCCTGATCTGAAACACGCCAGTGAAACCTGGTGGGAGCACAAGTGGATAGCTGACTATCAGCTGCAGGTCCACTATTACAACGGAGATGTGATGAAGGTAGCAGTAGTCGCCTCTGATGCTGCTGCATTGAATGTCTTCAGAGACTGCCTGGCCTTTGCTGTGAGAGGACCTGGATGCAAAAAAAATTCATTCTCTCTCTCTATTGCTCGCTCTCTCTCTCTCTCTCTCTATTGCTCTCTCTCTCTCTCTCTCGCTGCTGCTGCTCATTTTGCATCCAGGTCCTCTCACAGCAAAAGCCAGGCAGTCTCTGACCTGACCTGCAATGCAGCAGCAATGATGACATCATCAGAGGCGACTTTTAGACTGAAACCACTAATTGGTTCATGGGTTCCCATATGCTGGAACTCAATTGCCCAATTAAGTGAAAATTGCATCAATCTCCCACATCCAAATGCAGTCGGGTGGATAACACGAAATGCGGATGACACGACCCCAACCCGCCCCAGTATCAAAATCCAGCCCATAGTGTCCTTCTTGCCTGTTAGCGTGTTTCTGATAAGAATGTTATAAATACCTTCTGGTGATTTTAATACTAACTGAAGATAATTTACCACAACATTAAAAATATGTTACATTTAGCACAATGTTAAAAATGTTATATTTATTCAGTGCAGTTGCACATCTAGTTCTCAGCAATCCATTATAGTTATTACTCTGAATGCCCTCAAAAATACCACGTGCAGGACCCATGCTAGCAGATTAACCACTGCTTGTTAGTAGTGCCTGCTCAATCTAGTCATAACAGAAGTTTACTCCAGAGAAATAGAAGACAAAAAAGATAGACAGAAAGAATTAGAGTATGAAACAAACAAGCAGACAGAAAAGGTTTAGTTTTACTTTTGTGTATGAGCAATGGCAAGGGAGGTCATTTGCGTGGCTGTAATACTGTACACTGTGTGGTATCCTACTTATAGTACTGTTTTTCACTGGGTTGTCATACTGAGTTAAAATACCAGTGTCTATATTATATGTCAATGTGCTGTGTTTTACACTGCTGCACTTGGTCAAGTATGATCTGACCAAAGAGTGTCAGCATACATTTGTGAAGGGTAGGTCATGTCTGTCTAAACTAATTGACTTTTCTAGGTATTTGGTAAGTTTCTGCACAAGAGATTATTGGCAAAAATGAAAGTGCACAGAATTGGAGGTAGGTTTATGACATGGGTTGGTAATGGATTGTGAAGCAGGAGACAGAGAGTACAGATAAAGAGAATGTTCCATGATTGGAGGGATGTCACAAGTGGTGTTCCCCAGGGATTTGTACTGGGGCCTCAGCTTTTCACCATATATTAATGACTTGGAAGTGTGAGTGGAGCGTTGTATATCCAAGTTTGTAGATGACACTAAGTTGGGAGACACACCAGGTTGTGTACATGGGAGCAGGAAGTTACAAAGGGATATAGACAGCCTTAGTGAGTGTGAAAACTATGGCAGATGGAGTTCAAAGTGGGTAAGTGTAAGGTCATTCAATCTGGATCCAAGAAAGACAAATCAAAACATTTTCTCAATGGTGAGAGACTAGGAGCTGTGGAGGAGTGAAGGGATTTAAGTGTCCACGTACAGAAATAAGGAAAAGCTAGTGCACAGGTACAAAAAGAAATCAAAAAGGCTAATGGAATGTTGGCCTTGATCTCAAGGAGGCTGGGATACAAAAATGAGGAAGTGATGCTTCAGTTCTATAGCCTTGGTCAGACCCCATCTGGACTACTATGTTCAGTTTTGGGCTCTGCACCTCAGGAAAGATAGATTGACCTTGGAGTGGGTATAGCGCTGATTCTCCAGAATGGTACCGGGGATGAAAAGGGTTAAAATATGAGGAAAGCCGCATGAACGTGGTTTGTCGAAGGTTGAGGGGTGATCTAATTGACATGGTTAAAATGATTGAGGGACGCACTTTTTCACACAAAGGGTAGTGGAAATCTGGAACTTGCTCCCCAAAAAGATCTGTGAATGCTGGGTCAATTGAAACGCTGCAGACTGAGATCAATAGATTCGTGTCAGGTACGGGTAATCAAGGTGATGTGGAGAGAAGGTGGGTAAATGGAGTTGAGGTACAGATCAGCGAAGAAGGGTTCTGAATGGCCTACTGCTGTTCCTATGCAACACTCCTGCGTACAGCATGATAAAATAACAAATTTAACATTTTATTTTTGTAAACTGCTTGACATCGTAACAGGGGGAGACAGATGTGGAATAACTCATCCACGAGATGAGAGGTTTTATATCCATGGCATTTAAATGCAATCTATCAAGTTGTTGTTTGTATTCTGTCTCTCCGGTCTATGACTTGCAGAAAGCTAAAAGAGGAGAGCATTCATCCCATTCTGCATTCATATCGGGTTAGCTTAATCATTTAAAAGTTCCTTGTAACAGGCCTAGTCTCTCTCACTCTGTAATGCAAGCTGTCACCAAGTGACTTGCCAGCTTCAAACCCCAATTGCAGCACGTTAGCCAACAGCACTGAGAGCCCACAGCAACTGGCGACACAGAATATTGCTGTGTGCTTTGTTGTACAAAAATGAGAAGTCGCACAACACCAGGTTATAGTCCAACAGATTTATTTAATTTTACAAGCTTTCGGAGCTGTCGCTCCTTCCTCACGTAAGTTAGCAGTGAGAGAATCTCCCAGAATTCACAATTTAAACACAGACAAAATCTATTCAAATCTTTCCCTACATCTCCACATCATGCTTTGTTGTAGTCATTTTTGAAGTTGAAATTTAAAAATTTTTTTATTTCCTGGTACTTTAATAGAGATGGCAATCTGACTGCATAATTGGAGAGGGGCATGAGGGCCATCGGCTGAATCAGATGTAGCAGTTTGCCATCTGATTGAGGGAGGAGAAGTAACTGAACAGATTTGAAGAGAGACACTTTGTTTCCAGAGCCCTGTCAGTTCAATCATTTCACTAATGCAATAACCACAGAAAATGCTGGAAACACTCAGCAGGTCAGGCAGCATCCGTGGAGAGAGGAACTGCTTCTCTCTCCGCAGATGCTGCCTGACCTGCTGAGTGTTGCCAGCATTTTCTGTGGTTATTTCAGACTTCCAGCATCCGCAGTATTTTGCGATTGGATTTCACCTAATGCGTATTGATATTAAATGAAACAAATGCTAATAGCTAGTTTGTAGTGTTTTAGATACTGGGTCTGAATTGCCCCTGTTTTAGTACTTGATTTCTTGTTATATTGCAGCATGCTACGGTCTTGGTGTAATTGCCTGGTATAAATGTGAGGCAGGCTGCCCAAGTGTGACCCAGTGGTTAAAGGGACGACTCATTGTGATACTGAACCATAAAGATCAGGATGGTCCCAGGTTTCGTTTGCGGTAGGTGTTGAGCTTAAGCTGATCTCAGCCTGGCCAACAGTTGAGGTGGGCCACTCAAGTTGGGGTGCTTCAATTTGCCTCATAAGAACATAAGAAACAGGAGCAGGAGTAGGCCGATCGGCCCCTCGAGCCTGCTCCGCCATTCAATAAGATCATGGCTGATCCAATCTTGGCCTCAACACCACGTTCCCGCTCTCTCCCCATACCCCTTGACTCCCTTGTAGTTCAAATGTCTGTCTATCTCAGCCTTGAATATATTCAGTGACTCTGACTCCACAGCTCTCTGGGGTAGAGAATTCCAAAGATTCACGACCCTCTGAGAGAAGAAATTCCTCCTCATCTCCGTCTTAAATGGGCGACCCCTTATTCTGAAACTATGCCCCCTAGTTCTAGATTCCCCCACGAGGGGAAACATCCTCTCAGCATCCACCCTGTCAATCCCCCTCAGAATCTTATATGTTTCAATAAGATCACCTCTCATTCTTCTAAACTCCAATGAGTATAGGCCCAACCTGCTCAACCTTTCGTCATACGTCAACCCCTTCATCCCAGGAATCAACCTTGTGAACCTTCTCTGCACTGTCTCCAATGCAAGTATATCCTTCCTTAAATATGGAGACCAAAACTGTACGCAGTACTCCAGGTGCGGTCTCACCAGCGCCCTGTAAAGTTGCATCAAAACTTCCCTACTTTTATACTCCATACCCCTTGCAATAATGGCCAACATTCCATTAGCCTTCCTAATTACTTGCTTACCTGCATGCTAACTTTTTGTGTTTCATGTACTAGGACCCCCAGATCCCTTTGTACCGCAGCATTTTGTAGTCTCACACCATTTAAATAATAATTTGCTTTTTTATTCTTCCTTCCAAAGTGGATAATCTCACATTTTCCCACATTATACTCCATCTGCCAAATTTTTGCCCACTCGCTTAACCTATCTATATCCCTTTGCAGACTCTTTGGGCTGGATTTTGTCAATGGGGACGTGATGGAGGCGGGACTCCCACTTTTTGAGTTGTAGTCCCGCCTCCATCGATTTGTGGCCAACCCAGCTCTGTGAAGCTGTCAAACACTGACAATCTGTCTTCTAACTTGAGTCCTTCTACTCAGACTCAGTTAGAGAGCTGTCCAGACCAGAAAGCAAAGGCTGCAGCTTTTGACAGCTCAGCGGCCATTCTGCTTTCTGTGCCGGTGAGCTGAGGGACTCCCGAGACCTGAAGGGAGGAAGCCTGGAGGAGAAAGTAAAGGTAAGTAAAACTTATTAAAACACTTTACACACACCAAACGCACTTACCTCTGCACTCATGCACCCATCACTCACCTGTACACTGGACATCTCAACCCCTCCAAGCCTTGCAGACCGACGGTCCGCCTCGATAACTTGCCGTGGTTTGGAGCCGTCGGGCAGCCCACACTTCAGGGCTAAAAATAGGGATTAGCCAAAAAACTGCCTGTTAACTACCTGTTAACAGGCAGTTAATTGGCACTAATCCCCTTCCCGCCTCGGGGAGGCGGCTCCCAGCACAGGTCGGGTACCCGCCTCCTGGGACATTGGCATGGAGGCGGGTTGGGGGCGGGATGGGTACGTGCCCCCTGAATCTGCAATTTTCCCACCACTCCCGCCTCCAAACCCACCTCCACGGGGCTTGGAAAATCGAGCCCTTTGTGTCCTCCTCACAACTTGCTAACCCACCTATCTTTGTATCATCAGCAAATTTGGCTACAGTACACTCGGTCCCTTCATCCAAGTCATTAATATAGATTGTAAATAGTTGAGGCCCCAGCACTGATCCCTTTGGCACCCCACTAGTTACTGGTTGCCAACCGGAAAATAACCCATTTATCCCAACTCTCTGTTTTCTGTTAGTTAGCCACTTCCCTATCCATGCCAATATATTACCCCCAACCTCGTGCGCTCTTATCTTGTACAGTAACAGTAGCCTCAATGCTTATGAGCCATTAAAAAAAATCAGCCAGTATTCCCACTCCTGCACACCATCCAGAGACTCCTGCTGGGTATGCACAAATATCAGGTGAGGATATCATTGGGTTCTTTGGTCATGCTCTCCACAGCCATCGGTCACAATCCAGGCTTATGCGAGATATTGTCCATTTAGTCAAAGTGCTGGCAACCCGTGGAACAATGCCTCAGCATGAATCAGCATCTTCAGCAGAGAAGATGGAAGGGGGTAAATTTATGGGGCGCACATGACACCTTTATGTCTACTTCACTTCCTGCACATTCTATTTTTGGCGGATGGGTTATTCCAGATTTTTCTGGTCATTTTATTTTTGGCACAGGAACAGTTGAGAAGAAACAGCATTCTCGGCCAATTCTCTGGCTGCTCCTGATGTGGTTAAATACAGTATTTGTCACCGGGGGAAGGTGGGGGGGAGAAGAGCTGGAACACCGAGGCCTTGATTTCACCGAGATGATGTGACGCGCAAATGATACAACATTTTTGTGACATGAAGCTGTAATTAAACACGCAGTCGTCTATTGTATTTGGCATACAACAATTTAGGTTTAAAGGTGGGTTCAGATATTTATTTCTTTACTGCAAAATAATTTTTGCCAATTTTTGTGCTCATGAAGACGATTCCCTCTTCAGGCTCCATGATATATAGAAAGAAAGAACTTGGATTTACATAGCACCTTTAATGGCATCCTAAAGTGCTTCACAGCCACTGAATTACTTTAGAAGTGTAGTTTTTATAGTTTTTTAAATTTGTTTTTATGGGATGTGGGCGTTGCTGGCAATGCTAGCATTTATTGCCCATCCCTAGTTGACTTTGAGAAGGTGGTGGTAAGCGGCCTTCTTGAACCGCTGCAGTCCGTGTGGTGAAGGTACTCTCACAGTGCTGTTAGGGAGGGAGTTTCAGGATTTTGACCCAGCGACGATGAAGGATTGACGATATACTTCTAAGTCAGGATGGTGTGTGACTTGGAGGGGAACTTGGAGGTGGTGGTGTTCCCATGCGCCTGCTGCCCTTGTCCTTCTAGGTGGAAGAGGTCACGGGTTTGGGAGGTGCTGCCGAAGAAGCCTTGGCGAGTTGCTGCAGTACATCCTATAGATGGTACACACTGCAGTCACGGTACGCCGGTGGTGGAGGGAGTGAATGTTTAAGGTGGTGGATGGGGTGCCGATCAAGCGGGCTGCTTTGTCCTGGATGGTGTTGAGCTTCTTGAGTGTTGTTGGAGCTGCACTCATCCAGGCAAGTGGAGAGTATTCCATCACACTCCTTACTTGTGCCTTGTAGATGGTGGAAAGACTTTGGGGAGTCAGGAGGTGAGACACTCGCCGCAGAATACCTAGCCTCTGACCTGCTCTTGTTGCCACAGTATTTATGTGGCTGGTCCAGTTAAGTTTCTGGTTAATGGTGACCCCCCAGGATGTTACTGTTGTAATGTAGGCAAGTGCAGCAGCTAACTTGCACACAACCATGTCCCACAAACAACAAATAAAATGAATGAAGCAAAAATACTGTGGATGCTGGAAATCTGAAATAAAAGCAGAAAATGCTAGAAACACTCAGCAGGTCAGGCAGCATCTGTGGAGAGAGAAACAAAGTTAATGTTTTAGGCCTGATTCCTGGGATGGCAGATCTGTCGTATGAGGAGAGATTGGGTCGACTAGGCCTGTATTCACTAGAGTTTAGAAGAATGAGAGGGGATCTCATTGACGGAATAAAATTCTGACAGGGCTAGACAGACTGGATGCAGGGAGGATGTTTCCCCTGGCTGGGGGCTCTAGAATGAGGGGTCACAGTCTCAGGATATGGGGTAGGACATTTAGGACTGAGATGAGGAGAAATTTCTTCTCTCAGAGGGTGGTGAACCTGTGGAATTCTCTACCACAGAAGGCTGTGGAGGCCAAGTCACTGAATATATTTAAGAAGGAGATAGATAGATTTCTAGACACAAAAGGCGTCAAGGGGTATAGGGAGAGAGCGGGAATATGGTATTGAGATAGAGGATCAGCCATGATCATATTGAATGGCGGAGCAGGCTCAAAGGGCCGAATGGCTTATTCCTGCTTCTATTTTTCTATATTTCTAGGTCGATGACCTTTTATCGGAAATAAAATGAATGAGCAGTGATTCTGTTTTTGATGGTGTTGGTTGAGGGAGAATAGTGCCATAGGATCTTTATGCATCCATTTGAACAGGCAGCCAGGGACCACATTAATGCGTGGTCTGAAAGCTGATCAATCTGATAGTGCAACACTCCCTCAATTGCTGCATTGAGTTAATAAGAACATAAGAAATAGGAGCAGGAGTAGGCCAATCGGCCCTTCGAGCCTGCTCCGCCATTCAATAAGATCATGGCTGATCTGATCCTCACCTCAAATCTAAAGAACACAAGAAGTAAGAGCAGGACCCGGCCACTCAGCCCCTGGGCCCGCTACGCCACCCACAGGGCCTCGACCGATCCGAACTCAGCCTCATGTCCAATTTCCTGCCCGCTCCCCGTAACCCCTAATTCCCTTTACTTCTAGGAAACTGTCTATTTCTGTTTTAAATTTATTTAATGATGTAGCTTCCAGAGCTTCCTGGGGCAGCAAATTCCACAGACCCACTACCCTCTGAGTGAAGAAGTTTCCCCTCATCTCAGTTTTGAAAGAGCAGCCCCTTATTCTAAGATTATGCCCCCTAGTTCTAGTTTCACCCATCCTTGGGAACATCCTTACCGCATCCACCCGATCAAGCCCCTTCACAATCTTATATGTTTCAATAAGATCGCCTCTCATTCTTCTGAACTCCAATGAGTAGAGTCCCAATCTACTCAACCTCTCCTCGTATGTCCACCCCCTCATCCCGGGGATTAACCGAGTGAACCTTCTTTGTACCGCCTCGAGAGCAAGTATGTCTTTTCTTAAGTATGGACACCAAAACTGTATGCAGTATGCCAGATGCGGTCTCACCAATACCTTATATAACTGCAGCAATACCTCCCTGTTTTTATAATCTATCCCCCTAGCAATAAAAGCCAACATTCCGTTGGCCTTCTTGATCACCTGCTGCACCTGCATACTAACTTTTTGATTTTCTTGCACTAGGACCCCCAGATCCCTTTGTACTGCAGTACTTTCCAGTTTCTCGCCATTAAGATAATAACTTGCTCTCTGATTTTTCCTGCCAAAGTGCATAACCTCACATTTTCCAATATTGTATTGCATCTGCCAAATCTCTGCCCACTCACCCAGCCTGTCTATATCCCCTTGTAGGTTTTTTATGTCCTCCTCACTTTCTACTTTCCCTCCCATCTTTGTATCATCTGCAAACTTTGATATGTTACACTGTTGTTGTATATGAGTTGTCAGCCTAGATTATTTGCTCAAATTCTGGAATGGAGTTGGAATCTCTAACCTTTTCTCTCAGGTAACGGTGTCACCAGCTGAGCCAAGCTGACACTTATAGCACAGTCAGCTGCAATTTTTCAGCACATAAGTAGAAATTTCACCTCTGACGAAAGCTGTCCAGTGTGCTTCTAAATCATAGTATATATGTTATCAATGTGTTTGCTCTTTGGACCAAAGGAATTAGAATCTGGTTTGTGCCTTTTTACAGATGTCCTCAATAACATTTACTATGCTGAGTCCTGAGGTTCTGGGGATTTCAATCTGCCCCGTGTGCGGTTTGAAAAACTCACACTGCATCTTGAAGCTACCTCGATCTGCTTGAAGGATGAATTAAATATCTATTATTCAAATTGCAGTGGTCCTTAAGAGTAATGTGCTATTACCATGACATTAAAACATCAGGGATCATCAGTGAACAAGATGAGGCGCCGAGCTCCATCCAGCTTTACACAGACCATTGCAGGAATGGCAAAAGATCCATTAAAAATTCTCACCAGAAAAGTAGGCCTCAAGGCACTCAACAGAACATGTTGTTCTCAGAGCCATCATTATCAAATAATTTATGTAACTTAAGAGAGAAAGACATCGTGATGTTCTTCTGAAATCCCTGATAATCCCAAATGTTAAAAAGAACGACCTGATTAGTGTCTCTCAGTCATCTCGTTACTAGTATTCTGCTATCTCTGCATTGCTCTTTTCTGATTGTGACTGTGGTGCACTATTGCTCCTTATCCTCCGCTTCATCTCCTTTGACTTTCAGCAAAGTCAACCATGTCATTCTGCTCCTCCATCACCTTGCTTCTGTGATTCACCTCTGTCACTTTGCCCTCCCTTTTCCATTCTTGTCTGTCCCAGTGTAGCCAGCACATCTCCTCTAATTCACAGGAAATCTCTCTAACTTAATATTGCCAAGACCAAAGCTCTGCTGTTCAGCTCTTGCCAGAAGTTCAGCACCCATACCCCTGATTCCATCCCCTTTCCTGGCTGAACCCCATGGTGTGCAGCCTTGGTGTCCTGTTTGACCCTGAGTTACCCTTCAACCCTCACATTCTATCCTTCACCAAGACCTCCTGTTTTCTCTTCTGTTTCCGTCCTTGCCTCAGCCCTGCTTCTGCTAAAACCCTAATTCTGCAGAAACATTTTGTCCCCTCCAGGTCCGACTTCTCCACCATTTTCCTCGCGAGCCTCACAAGTTCTATCTTTCATCAACTATAACCCACCTAAAACTCTGCCGACCCCATCCTATGTCACACTAAGTCTTGTTCCCCTGTCACTCTCGTCCTCATCTCCATTGGCTCCCAAAGCATTGAACTCAGAATCATGTCTTGCTCTGAATCCATGTATGGCCTCGCCCCTCCCTATAACTTCAATCTATTTCAGTCCTATATGCCAGTGCACTCCCTCTGGCTGTGTTTGCACTGCCCTACTCTCCACTGAGCTTTTAGTGACAGAGCCTTCAGTTCTCTATTCCTACACTCGGGAATATTCTCCCTAAACAATTCTGCTTTGTTGCCTCTCTCCCCTCCTTCAAAGGAATTTCAAAATCTACCTCTGAACCTACCTTCTCTGACTCTTCTCCTACCATCCGGTTTCACCTCTGCAAAGTATTTTGATAATTTTACTATGTTAAAAGCACTGTAAATTATTGTTGGTCAATGTGTTTCAATCATCGCTTGTTACCATTTCCTGCTGTTTGTATGTTGATTAGCATCTGTCAATCACCCCTTGTTACCCCTTGTTACCATATTCTGCTACCTACACAGTTGTTGTGGAAAGAAACCACTCGGAGTCTCGGGTAGTCTGTGATATGAGAGAAACTTTATTACAAGCATGCAGGGGAGAGCCTTCAGCGTACCGAAGTCTCTCAAATTTACAGTTTATTTATACATAATCAACCGTTAATTACCGGTTATGTAGGCTTTGGCAGATGCTTCCCGCTATCTCAGCTGTCCCGGACCCAAGGTCTTTACTTCTGCCTTTCTGCAGTTTTGTTTATCTTATTCGGCCTCCAGCTACCATTATCTTTGTTCATTGTTCCTGATTCAAGGTTTCATGAAGAATCTTTATTGCAACTACTGCTGCTGTTAAATGCAGACACTACGCTTTGGTCTGATTTTGGTCAAGCTTCCCATCATGCCTTGCAGTTACAGTAACATTTTAATAGCATGGCTTCTAACGCAACTATAATATACATGTAAAGGTTATCCAAACCTACAGGTTACCCTATCAGTCCTTCCTGTTGGCCCCTGGTCAGACCTCGTCTGATCCAGGTAGGACATACCTAAATCCCCGAATTCTCTACCTGCTGGATTGTCCAGGGATCCAACTGGACTCCCGTAAGTGTCAAATCCACAATTACATGGCTCTCTTACACTCTCACCGATGTCCTAGTGTCATTGGCTGTGCTTGGGACCCAGTCTGATTTATATTGCATACGCGTCCTACTTTTCCCCAGTCTCTGAGAGTGGCATCTTGGCTACTGACACCGGGGCGTATCCCCTATTTGACATCATCACCACTTGGGATATCATCCATTTTTGATAGCAACAGATGCATATACTGATGATAAGGACGAGCGTGGGGGCAATGGCGGCTGCCATTCTACCTATGTCCCACCAGTTAGGCTGTCTTTGGCCCTCTCCTACTGGGGCAATGGCTGAAGCTCCCTGCCTTTTAGCTTCTAGCCGTTCTTTTGGCCAAGTTCACCTCCACTCTTCCCGTGAGGGTCTGTTTACTCCGTGCAATGTATTCCATCGTCGCATTCAAGGCCTGTTCCACCGCCACCCTAGCGGCCCTCCCTGGTGTATCATCCACACTCAATTCGTCATCCCACCATGAGCTGAAGACCCAGGCTGGCGAGGGTTCTGCCTGTTAGATGGAATTCTCCCAAGGTGAGAGAGTCTGAAACTTGAAGGCCAAAAGGTATGATTATTTGCACATACCAATCCCACGTAGAGGTAGTTCTTCTCGTCGGTCAGAAAACACCACTGAGTCGGAGATGCCTGAATTGCCCTAAAGGCTCCTTCCAGAGGCTCTACCATCACCACCACTGCTGAGCCCTCATCTATCGATTTCAGGGTGTTACAGGTACACAATATGTGGTGCTCTGACTCAGTACAGCACTCATTCGTGGTCATAAGGAGGGTGCCATTCTTGCCAGGTGCTACGGATCCGCGGGTACCCACCCGGTACGCCGATTCGCCTCTGACCACTCCCAGAGACTCTACTTTACATCTCCCTTGATATAGAGTCATAGAGTTATACAGCACAGAAAGAGGCCCTTCGGCCCATCGTGTCCACGCCGGCCATCAAGCCCTGTCTATTCTAATCCCATTTTCCAGCACTTGGTCCGTAGCCTTGTATGCTATGGCGTTTCAAGTGCTCATCTAAATGCTTCTTGAATGTTGTGAGGGTTCCTGCCTCTATCACCCTTTCAGGCAGTGAGTTCCAGATTCCAACCACCCTCTGGGTGAAAAAGTTTTTCCTCAAATCCCCTCTAAACCTCCTGCCCCTTACCTTGAAACTATGCCCCCTGGTTATTGACCCCTCTACTAAGGGGAAAAGTTCCTTTCTATCTACCCTATCTATGCCCCTCATAATTTTGTACACCTCAATCAGGTCCCCCCTCAGCCTTCTCTGCTCTAAGGAAAACAACCCCAGCCTGTCCAGTCTCTCTTCATAGCTGAAGCGCTGCAGCCCAGGTAACATCCTGGTGAATCTCCTCTGCACCCTCTCCAATGCAATCACATCCTTCCTATAGTGTGGCGACCAGAACTGCACACAGTATTCCAGCTGTGGCCTAACTAGCATTTTGTACAGCTCCATCATAACCTCCCTGCTCTTATATTCTATGCCTCAGCTAATGAAGGCAAGTATCCCATATGCCTTTTTAACCACCTTATCTACCTGTCCTGCTGCCTTCAGGGATCTATGTACATGCCCACCAAGGTCCCTCTGATCCTCTGTCCTTCCTAGGATCCTACCATTCATTGTGTATTCCCTTGCCTTGTTAGTCCTCCCAAAATGCATCAACTCACACTTTTCAGGGTTAAATTCCATTTGCCACTGTTCTGCCCATCTGACCAACCCGTCTATATCGTCCTGTAGCCTGAGCCTTCCCTCCTCGCTATTTACCACCCCACCAATTTTTGTGTCATCTGCGAACTTACTGATCATACCTCCTACATTCATATCTAAATCATTAATGTACACTACAAACAGCAAAGGACCCAACACCGATCCCTGTGGTACACCACTGGACACAGGCTTCCAGTCACAAAAACAACCTTTGACCATCACCCTCTGCCTCCTGCCACTAAGCCAATTTTGGATCCAATGTGCCAAGTTGCCCTGGATCCCATGGGCTCTTACCTTCTTGACCAGTCTCCCATGCGAGACTTTGTCAAAAGCCTTACTGAAGTCCATGTAGACCACATCAACTGCACTACCCTCATCCACTCACCTAGTCACCCCCTCGAAAAATTCAATCAAATTGGTCAGACATGATCTCCCCCTGACAAAGCCATGCTGACTATCCTTGATTAATCCTTGCCTCTCCAAGTGGAGACTAATTCTGTCCCTCAGAAGTTTTTCCAATAATTTCCCTGCCACTGATGTTAGGCTCACTGGCCTATAATTCCCTGGTTTATCCCTACTACCCTTCTTGAATAATGGTACTACGTTAGCTGTTCTCATGTCCTCTGGCAAATAAAACTGTTGGACTATAACCTGGTGTTGTGCGACCTCTCAATTTTGTCCACCCCAGTCCAACACCGGCATCTCCGCATCATGACCTCCCCTGTGGCCAGAGATGTTCTGAAAATTTGTGTCAGAGCCCCTGCAATGTCCCATTCTTGTGCCCCTGTGGCATCATCATTAGAAATCTAAATGCATCCGCTGGCCTCCCACCTGCTGGGCGGGTTACCAAGAGCTTCTGTCTACCTTCCTCCCAGTTAATCAGATTAAGACTGCTGACTTCCTTCTGTGTATGCCGGGGCACCGTCCCAAACCTGATGTCTTCAATGTCTGATTCAACACTATCAATCAAGTCCCGAGCCAGCATGTCACATGCTCACCCCTTGGACTGTAAATCAGTCACCTTTATTACGGCTTTCCCTAGGTCCTCTAAACCTCTCTGTAACCCGGTTCTACTGCCGTAAGCGCATACTCCGTTCCCTGAGCTGTGAACCGCAGGCCCTTGGCGCTTTCCTGCGCCACCCAGGAGGCATAGCTATCCAGGCCCGTGATTTGCCATGAATTTAGGACCGAGTTGGCACTTCCAAACAAGCCCACCCACTTCCCCTAATATACCCCATCTCCGCCGCCCCTTGGGGGCCCCTACTTCGGGGGCTATGCGGTCCTTATAATCACTGAGTAATCGCTGCAATTTATGCTTCGCCCAAGTAATTGATGCTGGGTGATCACCACAATTGGCCTCCAATGCCGGCACTATACTGTTCAGGTTATAGGTTACCTCTAAAGTGACTATAGTTACAGCATGTAACAGTACCTTCGGGCCCCCCGACCCTGATGATGCCATCCATTGGAGGTGGCACCGTGGTGGGACATCGCGACAGCTTTTGATATCCACATGTTGTTAAATCAAAGCATCTTATATCAGTACATCCCAACTGCTTAAGAACATCGCTACACAATTCTTGGCAATATTGTCCCTCAAGTCGTGGTTCCCAAATGAATGGGGGTAATTTAGTCCACCCTGCTATAATGTTGACGGTACTGATGACCACACCTATCGTTTTTCCGCGCTACCCCTTGTGTGGCGAGCAGGAGTGTCACCAACGTCCCAGTCCCGCGTCATCGTATATGCCAATGACCGTTATATCTCCATCAGTATCCACGCTAGTTTGTAGTTGTGTATAATTGTCACTTCTGGGTCCGATAACAGGGATCCAGACCGATTTGAAGGAGTCTGCTTGCGTGGTGCTGGGATGGACCTCAAGTTCATCTGACCAACCGCCCGGGGCGCCGTACCCTGATCTTTCCCGTTGTGATGGGCAGGGAGGCCGTTCCAATCGGACTGGTTGTCCGGGGGCAGACAGTTCATGGTTGCTGCCACAGATAGGGTCCCAGTATCCTTGTCCCATATTACATTTGGGATTTATTTTCCATACCTTGGTCGTATGGGTATGTGCGGTGACCCGGTCCGTGATCCATATACTGGGTTTCTTTACCCATTCCCCTTTTCCCCCCTGTGACAGTTGCATGTATTGTCCTGGTGCAAACAAGTACTTTTATCGATGTGCACAGCGCCTGCCACGCTACCGTAATTGTCAGGAGGGTGATCGCCGTCACGGCCGTCTACCAGGCCGCCATTGTGAGAGAGGTTTATCTGAAACAAAGTAATTAAGAGATCTGCTGCTAGCTTTCCTGTTGGTAGAAACAGAATGTGAGTCATGCGGCTTAACCTGGGACCAATGTTTGCACCTACCCCCCTTTTGTATGTCCAAACACACACACGCATCGCCGGTCATTAGGACCCAGACCACCGAGGCGCCATTACCCTGTCTCCCACCATTGGGAGCCCCGATGACTCGGGTTCAGGCCCGCGTCCGTGTCGATCTGCCGCTTCTTGCTGCTGCTTTACTTCCACTTTCATCCCTTGAAGCTGTTTACATAGCTCTGCTACATACCGTGTAATTCTATCCCTCAGCGGCCCTGTTTCACTACACCCTTCTATCACCCTTTCTGGTAATCTCATAGATTCCCAGGTTATTAATTCATATGGAGTCAGTCCTATTGTTCGGTTGGGGGTTGCCCGCAACCTCATTAATATGGTCGGGAGGACATCCACCCAGTTCTTACCCGTGCTCGCAATCGCTTTTGCTATAGTCGTTTTCAGGGTTCTATTCATACGCTCCACCATTCCGGAGCTCTGAGGGTGGTCAGGTATGTGGAACCTCTGCTTTACCCCCAATAACTGACATGCCCTCTTCATGACCCTACCCGTAAAGTGGGTCCCCTGGTCTGAATCTATTTGTAGGGGGACCCCCCCACCGGGGTATCACCTCCTCTGCCAAGATTCTTGCGGCCATGTCGGCGGTGCAATTTCGTGTTGGGAAGGCCTCTACCGCTAGTTCACTCTGATGTTCTTCTCTTTCCGTTAATATGCCGCCTACAGGGTTTAATCCACCGTCTTTAACAATCTGTACGGACTTATCCTTTGGGATAAGTACCGCTTCCCACGCTGCTCTTCGGCTATCTGATATGCTCTTAACCTTCCAGTATTAAGTAGAATATTGTTTATGTGGTTTGTGGGTTTCCCCCTTGATCATGACGGGTGTCATATCGACCCTCCCGCAATGCTGTTTGTATCTAGCCCATACCTCTGGAAATTGTGAACGCACAAGCCCAAAGACGCCCTCAGCCGTCCAATCCAAATTCCATGTAACTCTTCACTTAAACTTCAATTTCAGTTCCTCTAACAGGTACCAGTGTGTTTAACTCTATTCTGATTGTTTCATTAATTAGATAGTTTCTCGATGCAGTATGTGGAGTTTGCACATTCTCCCCGTGTCTGCGTGGGTTTCCTCCGGGTGCTCCGGTTTCCTCCCACAGTCCAAAAATGTGCGGGTTAGGTTGATTTGGCTATGATAAAATTGACCCTTAGTGTTAGGGGGGGAATAATATGTGGGCTTATGGGGATAGGATGGGATATGTTAGGGGGAATTAAATACGTGGGGTTACGGGGGTAGGGTGGGATATGTGTACTGTGGGGATTAAAGCAGGGACAGGGTACTGGATTTGGATGATCAGCCATGATCGTATTGAATGGTGGAGCAGGCTCGACGGGCCGAATGGCCTACTCCTGCTCCTAGATTCTATGTTTCTATGAGAGGGTTTGAGCACAGGAACAAGGATGTCTTGCTGCAGTTGTACAGGGCCTTGGTGAGACCACACCTTGAGTACTGTGTGCAGTTTTGTTCGCCTTATCTGAGGAAGGATGTTACTGCCAGGGAAGGAGTTCAGCGAAGATTCACAAGGCTGATAGCTGGGATGGCAGGAATGACCTATGAAGAGAGATTGGGTCGATTGGGCTTATACTCGCTGGAGTTTAGAAGAATGAGAGGGGATCTCATTGAAACTTATAAAATTCTGATAGGACAGGACAAACTAGATGCAGGATGGATGTTCCCGATGGTCGGGGAGTCCAGAACCAGGGGTCACAGTCAATGGATAAGGGGTAAGCCATTTAGGACAGAAATGAGGAGGGATTTCTTCACCCAGAGAGTGGTGAACCTGTGGAATTCTCTGCCACAGAAGGCAGTAGAGGCCAATTCATTAAATAGATTCGAGAAGGAGTTGGATATATTTCTTAAGGCTAAAGGGATCAAGGGATATGGGGAGAAAGCAGGGACAGGGTACTGAATTTGGATGATCAGCCATGATCGCATTGAATGGCGGAGCAGGCTAGAGGGGCCGAATGGCCTACTCCTGCTCCTATCTTCTATGATTCTATGAAATGTCTCCAAGAGAAAGCTATCAATTTACTATTCATAACTACACTTTTCTGACTTTCACTAGAAAGCTAGGAAAATTCTCATTTGGTAGTGTAATTTTCCTGTTTCTATCTTACACCCTCAATCGCTTCCTCTCTCCATTTTACACATCTCATTAATTACTATTCATATCTCATTCATGAGCCCGGGAGGAACTTTACTGTCCAGTACAATATTTAAGATAGAAAACATAGCTCAAACATTCTCACTTGGTCCAAGTTATTAACACTTTTTATTCATCATTATTTTAGAGGATCTTTCATTTTCCCAAAAGTAACCCAATATATAGTGCCTGAGTCCATTTTGTCATTTCAAAATTATCCCCAAATCCAAACAGCAGTATTGTTGAACTGACAGGTTTTGTCAATATTCAATTTCATTTCAATCAATTTATCTTTTCAATTCCAATTTCAGAAACAAGTGATTCCCAGGCTAGGTGGTTTACACAGGTGTTTTAACATTAGAGACAGAAGTGCTACAATTAGTTTACAAAATAACTTTCATATAACAAAAGAAAGCAGAGAATCCATTGTGGCTCTGTTTAAGAGCCCAAGGAGTTAATTTATCAAATCATAATCTTCCTTCCGTCACTGTGGGGAAATATTAACTTAAAATTAAGAAACTTAAATTTAATAATGTCCAATATCTTTAAATTTCATTCAGCAATACTAAAGTTGTTGCTTGGTGAACTTAACCCTTTCCACTGACAGCTGTTTAACTCCTTTGTCGGTTTTTTAAGAAGGCGGAGCGAAACATTGTCAGGCGCACGCAATTGCGTCACTTCACGTAAATTTATTTTAAAAAACTTTCCCGAACGAAAAAGACTTTCACACTTTAAACACAAACAGAAGAGATAAAACAAAACAAAATAGCACATGTCCTTTCTTCAGATGCTTTTCCAAATGACTGTAAAAACATTGAATACAACTGGAGAAAAATTAGTTTTTCACATTTAAACAAATTGCTTTGGAAGATTTCACCATAGCAACGGTGACTCCAAGGATAAATCTTAGACTGAAACTTAATCTTTTGTTGAACAAACTTTTTGTTTTTCTCAGTTTTTCCACACCAGCTTAACTTAAATTGTAGTTTGAAGTTTTGTTTCAATTCTGGGTGCACAATCTTATTCGCACATTCTTAAAACTTCCAAAATCCAAGACAAGACAAAAGGGTTAAACGCTTTTTTAACACAGAGAAGTGGGTGGAGCTAAAACACATAACAGACATTTTTCTTTTTTTTTTAAGGACAGACATTCAGACAAAAGGAATACTGTAACTTCTTAAACATCCATAGTCAGGGAAACTTTCACACTTTAACACACACTTTCACACAAACTAAAATTCCAGCATTTTTTAAGGTTTCACTCAGCAATCTTGTGTTTTATTTGTCTCAGCACAGATGTTAATAACTTCCATGTCGGTAAAACTTTAGGTTTCTCTTTCTTTTTCTTTCCCCTTTTTTTTCTTTAAATTGGCGTCTCAGCAGCTTTCCCTGGCTTTCCAAATCCCTGTTTTTTTTTCTTCCTTTGCTGAGTTTTCAGATTGGTTAGCCTGCAAATTAGATCTTTTGTTAGGATGGCTATCTGACACCTGGCTTCCTCAAGATTCTGCAGTGCGGAGCCTGCCTGAACCGCGTTTACACTCTGCTGCTACATGATCGCAGCAGATGAGGCAATTTGAAACTGCAGAAGCTCGATCTGATTTTGTTGTTCTAACATTTTATCATCCTGCGTAAGGATAACATCATCATCTCGCTCCTGTTCTGCTGCCACTCTTTCTAAATCATTCCAATCAACCTCCTCACTATCATTTCTTCCACTTTGCTCTGACCTTGCCTTCGTTATAGCAGCACACTTGGCACCCACCTTTTTTAACTGTTCCACTAACTCCTCTTTTTCCTTCTCCCGTGTGGCTCCAATCTTACACATTTTTCAGGTGGACCTGACAAAGAACCACTACAGTTTTCTCCTCCTTATTCTTGCTCTCCTTACTCCACCATTCTTTCTGTCGGTTGGGAACCCATTCAGGATCCCAGCCTTCCTTTCCCATTTTTTAAATTACCTTGTCATGTTTATTTAACAAATCCTCCGTTATAGATCCATGAGGACCCGACTTTCCCTCGGCCATCTTACCTACCCGGAGAGACACCCGTTAAGCTCTCTCCCTCGGCCCTCACCTGGCCATCGGCGAAACTTAACTCTTTAGAAATCACGGGGGTCTTCTACCCCCAGAGAGACACCCGTTAAGCTCTCTCCCTTGGCCCCTCACCTGGCCGTCGGTGACCGCAACCACTTTGCAACGTTGCCCTCTCTCTCCCTCTCTCACATGACAGCCGTTCTGACTCATGTTGTTCGAGATCCCTGATAGTCCGAGGGAACGCTCCATGCCCACAGACCTAACTACTGGGTGGTATAAATTAACGTACTCACCCCACTTTGTCTGTTGGTCCCGGAACGGTGCCCTTGTTTCGGTACTAGTAGCAGATCCTGCCGACTACGCCAAGTTGTTGTGGAAAGAAACCACTCAGTCACGGGTAGGCTGTGATATGAGAGAAACTTTATTACAAGCATGCAAGGGAGAGCCTTCAGCGTACCAAAGTCTCTCAAATTTACAATAGTCGTGGCAGTTTATTTATACATAATCAACCGTTAATTACCGGTTACGTAGGCTTTGGCAGATGCTTCCCGCTATCTCAACTGTCCCGGACCCAAGGTCCTTACTTCTGCCTTTCTTCAGTTTTGTTTATCTTATCCGACCTCCAGCTACCATTATCTTTGTTCATTGTTCCTGATTCAAGGTTTTGTGAAGAATCTTTATTACAACTACTGCTACTGTTAAATGCTGACACTACGCTTTGGTCTGATTTTGGTCAAGCTTCCCATCATGCCTTGCAGTTACAGTAACATTTAAATAGCATGGCTTCTAACGCAACTATAATATACATGTAAAGGTTATCCAAACCTACAGGTTACCCTATCAATGCTCATCGTCCTGTTACCATATTCTACTATGTGTACAGTAATCATTGTCTCTCACTCACCCCTTGTTACTGTATTCTTCTACACGTACAATTATTAATGTCTCTCACTCACCCCTTGTTACCACATTCTGCTATTGAATAGACCAGCATCTCTCAATCATCCCTTCTTACCATATTCTGTTATTTGTTCACTGCTCAGAATCTTCCATTTGCCAAGTTACCAGATTCATGATGTCATGTTCTACGCAAAATGTCTACACCCAGGTTGCCTCTGACTACCATATTCTGATATGATGGTCAGATGCAACCTGGAACAAGACGTTTTGTGTAGAATTTCCCCTTAATTGATAACATGGCTGAAAAAAGGTATGGTTTGGGTAGCACCCCTCACCACGTCAGAGCACGTTCCTCACAAAATGCTTGTTCAACAGTGGCTCGTCGTTTTAAAACCTGCAGAGGGTGAAATTGGTCTTGGGCGGTCGCGCAAGACGGGCGATAGCGAATCGCCGGCTCACTTTATACCTTGCTCGATTTTCTTTTCCATTGACTTCAACACGGTGTAAAGCGAGCTGCCGATTCACTATCACCCATTTTGCATGACTGCCCAAGACGCATTTCACATCCACAGAGTTGCTTTGCTCTGAGGCAAAGGCGGAAGTGAATAGTCAGAATCTTTATTCAACATTTGATGTAGAAGTGACAATATATTGACAAAATGTGCTTTTTACATATCTGAGAAATTAGAAGGGAGGATTTGGTGCAATGTGCAACCTTCTTGCCTCTGTATAACGTCAGCCATTTTCAATCACCTTATGGAATTTTTAAGGAAGCCTATTGATATAAGCTACATTTCTGAGTACCCCTTGCAAACTAGCCAGTTAGTAATGCTTAGGAGTGCATGTATACATACCCAAAAAGATTTTAACATGTTCATCTACTTGTTTGGTTGGGAAAACCAACCAAGAGGTAGGAAATCTGATATTTGATTCACAAGTAAATGCACCTTTGGCCAGATCATCGTAACGCTTTCTGCTTACAGCAAGCAGGTATAATGGCGCATTTGGGATTTATATTGTGGGGGTGAAATTCATAGAAGGTGACAACATGGGAGCAACAGCTTATGCTTGATCTTACACATGTTCAGTTGTTCGAAAGCCACAATCTGGCATGTACGGAGTTGTTTCCTGTTCCTGACCATAAGTTTGTGGCTGCGGACTTTCCCCAATGTCAAGGCTAAGTCTTTGCAGGGCAGCAGTGTAACTGAGAGCTCCGTAATCCTCTGGGCAGGAATATTCAATGTCTTGTGGCAGTTCTGCTGCTATGTTAGCAGATTGAGAAACCCCTCTGGAGGTTAATCTTCAACTTTCCAGAGGATCATGTGTCACCTTATTTAGTTACATGTGGCAGCAGTAGTATGCTATTTAACGAAGCCATGGTGTTCATGCCCTCATTCAGTATTGTGAAGATTCTATTCACACACTCAAATTATTATGATAAGGATAGAAGAGCTGGGAATTTGATTTTAAATGTCCTTGACTCTGTGGCCTAAATCCTTAAGTGCGGTTAGATTTTTTGCTTAACATTTGGTGGGTTTCAAGGACTATGAATGATTTTCCAGAGTTGATTTTTGACTGCCTCTCACTGTATAACAGCCACTGTACAGAAAAACTGGCTTAACATAAAAGCAGAAACAAATAAACATGGAATGCAAAGAGGCTCTTAAGTCCATTTGGCCTGTCCTTCCACTTTGATTTACTCTAATCATGGACTCAACCTCAGTGATTTAATCAGCTGAGAAAAGGTTCTGCACGCCTTTCTACTGAACCTCCCCGCAAAAGCCTTCAGAATAGCTATCTGACCTTCCATTCTACATCATTCATCCTTGTCAAGTTACATTCCTTGCCATGGCAGTTCCAAAGATCTACAAATCAAGAACCATCAGGTACCACACAGCGGTTAATTATTTTTAGCTATATTGTATCCTTAGAACCTTAATGCTGTTCTTAACAAGGTATTTATTCAGCTCTATTTAAAAAAAATCTTTTTATTTTGGAATTTATTCTACATCTGCGTTCATGTACTACCATGTTGTTGGGAAGGAGGCGAGTGAGAGGAGATACCTTTTAATCTCAAGCCTTGCTTGAAGGTTGTGAGCATCATGAGATCCAAATTTGGACTGGACAATGGCAGGCGGTTAGGAAATTTTTAAAAGGTTTAATGGATGCAAAATTTGGTTTTAAGATTAAAATATATTTTTTCTCACACATGCAGCGACTGCTGTGTAATGATGTGCAGGCATTCATTATTAAACTTTTCAGTTCATTGGTGTCAGCCTTGGCTCAGTGGGTAGCATTCTCGCCTTTGAGTCAGAAGGCTGTGAGTTCAAGTGCCACTCCAAAGACTCGAGCATATAATTCAGGCTGACACTTCAGTGCAGTGCTGAGGGAGTGCTGCACTGTCGTAGGTGCCGTCTTTCGGATGAGATGTTAAACCAAGGCCCCATCTACCCTCTCGGGTGAATGTAAAAGATCCCGTGGCACTATTTCAAAGAAGAGCATTAGAGTTCTCCCCAGTGTCCTGACTAATATTTATCCCTCAACCAACTTCACTAAAACAGAATACCTGGTCATTTATTTAATTGCTGCTTGTGGGACCTTGTGTGTAAATTGGCTGCCCCGTTTCCTACATTACAACAGTGACTCCACTTCAAAATGACTTCATTGGCTGTAAAGCGCTTTGCGGCGTTCTGAAGTCGTGAAAGGCACATTTTTCCTTTTAATTAGCAAAGCAACCTTCGAGCTGAGACCCAATTTCCACCCTTGTCTCAACCCTGTCCTGGCCTTGTCTGATTTTGGATGTGGTAATCTCCAATAAAGATGTGCATCTCCTCGCATCAATGAAGACTGGTTGTCGTCCTTTCTATAACTGTTAAGACAAAAGTGAGAATTTTTACTGAGCAAATTTACTGCTTGAGCCTTTGTTTATGAAGCAGAAGATTTCATTTGAAAACATCAATTTTAACATGAAAAGATGTCAGAATTTTTTT
Organism: Squalus acanthias; assembly: GCA_030390025.1. Classification (NCBI taxonomy): domain Eukaryota; kingdom Metazoa; phylum Chordata; class Chondrichthyes; order Squaliformes; family Squalidae; genus Squalus; species Squalus acanthias. The sequence continues at coordinate 19,886,622 of CM059432.1, read as the reverse complement.
TCCCAGTCATCTTCCAAATCTTCACGAAGCTCCGTAGCCTGAGGCTTCCGTATGAAGCAGCAATTAAAAAAGGAGCTTTACCGCCTTTGTGATTTTCACCATTAAAATATTTGAAGTAGAGCTACAGAAGTTTGTTAATGAGTGGAGCAGCCTAATCTAATCCAATTACAAAAGCAATCCGAGCGATATTGAACAGCTCAAGAAAAGAAAAGTGGAAAATTAATTGGAAATGAGCAGATGATTTCCATTTTATTTTTTTCAGAAATGTTCAGAGCAAACCTGCACACTTGGCTCGATGGCTCAGTGGTTCAATGCAATTTGTGGTTTGTTCCTGTGTAAGACCGATCAGAGGGCCCTGGGCAACGATCCCGCTAAGCTGCGCCACCGTGCAACAGTCTGGAGGTCCCGTGCAGGCCGTGAACGGCTTTTACAGGGAAGAAACCGCGCACGCGCAAAAATTTGAATGGGCCAGTTAAAGGGACCATGAACAAAAAAAAAAATCAGAGGGAACATTGGTCCAGGGTTCGAGCCTTGCGATAGCTTCTAGTGTCTCTGGGTTTAGGAGAGAAAAAATCAACTCGGTTTCTAATTAGCGTCCCTGCTGGAAAATGCACACTTGTGGACGCCGGGCAAGGAGGGCATCTTGCCAACACTCGGGCCGGAATTTTCCGGGGGGTCAGCGGGCAGGATTGGTGGCGGGTCGGGTGGGAAATTTGATTTTTTTTGACAGCGGGTTGGGAACCCGGTGTCATCCCGCCAAAGGCGCGTCTGTGATCTCGGATCGGACCCGACCCACAGAGGCGGGCAACCCAATTAAAACAATTATTGGCTTGTTGATAGACCTTTAATAATAGTTTTAATCTTACCTTTTAACTTTAACTGCTCGCCCACAGGGTCCACGCTGCTCCTGGACCATGTCTGTTAACCTGAGGCGAGAGTTGAATCGTCATTGAATCAGCTGATTCGTTGACAGCTTGAAATGTACTATAAAAGCTCCCACCTCACAGCTGTTCACTTTCCAAGCTCAGAAGCTGTTGCTTACTCCATTTGTAACACAGATTGAGCTTTATGCAGGTTGCAATTGTTTGGAGCAAACTCTCCATCCAGTGTCACCTCATTGGAACAACCTATCTCACCATTGACAGATTGCTTCTGTCATCTCAACTTCACCTGCCATCTATTACATCAGCATGGGTACCGTTTATACTGTGTCACCTTGTTCCTCAGAATCTGACCACGATGAGCCCCCAACACCAGCAACAGCAGGCACACCAGCAGCACCAGCAACAACACCAAACTTCTCCACAATCACCTGATGCTGCACAGGACAGAGGGCACCAGCACCCGACCACATTGCTGCCCGGGAGGTCAGGGATGCCCTCACCATGGCCAGATTTACTTCACTTGACGCTGTACACCCTGGCTGCCATATGATGCGTCAGGTTGGCACCACCCCACACCAACACCATAAAGCATCCCTACAATGCCCAAGCCATTCCTTTCACACTCATGACCATTGCGGGGGGTACCGTTATGTCTCACCATACACTGCAACTCACTGAGCTACTTTCAAAGGTGCACACAAATCTGTCCAAGAATGCAGTGTGTTGTAAATAAAGGTTTCAATATTTGACACCACATTAACAGAAACTTTAATTGAACATTGGATAAAACACCCAAGTGGCAACCCTTGTGTATTGTTAGTTGGTATGTTTGGACTAGGATGAGGGTGAGTGTGAGGGGTGGCTAGTGAGATGGCGATGTGATAATGCAGATAGAGAGAGAGGGATGGGTAGAGGTGCAAGGTAAGTTGGTGTGAGTAAGAATGTGCAGGAGTAGGGTAGGGAAGACAGAGTGATGGGGATGTGATGAGAGGCACAGCAGGATGAAGGTAAATGTGGCTTTGTACTCATGTTTCCTGATCTAATGAGATCATTGAAAGGTTTGCGGCACTGCACCCAGGTTCTCCTGACGATATCCCTGCTTTACCCTCCTCTGCAATCTGCAACCAGGCTGTTATGGTGTCCTGGGGAGGACTCTTCTGCCCATCGGAAAGGAAGAGGACCTCCCTGTGTGCTCTGACTCCCTCCATAAGCATATGGAGGGAGTCATGGGAGAACCTGGGTGCAGCCCTGCACCTCTGTGTAGTGCTTGTCAGTGTTTGCAGCACTTGAATGCTGTAGAACACTGACAGCACAACTGTCAAAATAAAATTGCGCATGGTCCCTTTAAGGAATCCGGCTGATGACGAGTCATCAAATGACATCATCAGACCCGCTTCCTCTGATTGACCAGGAAACGCGCTGGGTGGGCTTAACAAGCCCAATCAGGTGAAAGTCATGTCGGTGGCTGGGATGGAGCCAGCAGCGAGGCTGCGACCGCCACGACCTGCCGAGGTAGGGAAAATCGCGGCCGCAGGTTCCATTATAACTGTGGTTACAGGAATTTGTACTGGTAAAAAGTTGAAGGATGTGTGACAAAGCCATGATAATGGGAAGTAACGTTTTATAGACGGAAATTGGATACAGACCTAAGATTTTTAATATATTATAGGTATGAAGTGTTTAGATAAATAAAGAGAATTCCATATGTTACAAACTGTTTCTACTGGCAGGAGGGTCAGTAACCAGAGAACACAGATTTAAGATAATTGGCAAAAGAACCAGGGGGAGGTGAGGAGAATTTTTTTTAAGCAGCGAGTTGTTATGATCAGGAATGCACAGCCTGAAAGGGTGGTGGAAGCAGATTCAATTGTAACTTTCAAAAGGGAATTCCTTGAAAACGGAAAATTTGAAGGCTAAGGTGATCAGGGCCCCTTTACGGAAACCGGCTCAAGACGCGTCAAGAATGGCATCACCAGACCCGCTCCATCCAATTGGGCCGGGAAACGCGCTGGGCGGGCTTAATAAGCCTCATTAAGGTAAGTTCATTCTAGGCAGCGGGATGGAGCCAGCAGTAGGGTCGTGACCCGCCACCAATACGGGCCGCACCGGACCCACCAAGGCGAGCAAAATCTCGGCCTCGGTCTTTCTGTTCACATATCAAGCTAGGTGAGGTGCTGGAGGGCTGCTGATCACCATAGCAACATGCTCCAGCATGAGTCAGTACTTCTAGGAAATGAGGGGAGTGTATTGGAGGAAGTAACAACCTGACAATGCAGGCTGACGGAGAGACCACTTTCAGATTGAGAAAACAAGGTGAAAGGCTAAGACCTATGGTGGACAACGTCAGCAAGGTTGAAAAGAGTAGGAGAGAACAAGGATGAAATTCCTCCTGCCTATAAGTTTAGCTAAAAAGTCAGCACGAGTACAAAATATCATTTCTCTTATTGTACAGAGGCAATATTTTTTTGTTGGAGTATTTATCAACCGGAGAAATTTCATGCTCTTGCTGAGGTAATTAAGAAGTAGTGTTTAGAACTTGGGTTTTAAAATGCTGTAGATTCTACAGACTGCGGAGGACGAGGTGTTTCACAGTTTTGGGAAAGAGCAAATTTGAGTGGGAGATGGTGTGATGTGTCTTGATTTCAACATATGAGGACTCGAGGAGGAGGAAAAGCACAGAGGACAAGATATTTGGAGCCTAAGAAACAAGAAAATCAAATTCAGAGCATCACTGGCCATGGTAGTATCACCCAAGTAGAAACAAGAAAGGTTGTGACAGAGAGGTCAAAGGATAGTGGTGAGAGAAGCTAAGGGGTGAGAGAAGTGCAATCCCTCGGATGACACAAACATACCAACCTGGAAAACTGGCAAGACCTGGACAACAGTTTTAAAAAAAAAAAGCTGACAGCCCCTAAAAAAGCTGACAACTTGAGAAAGATCCTGAAAACAATTAGTTATATGGGCTTTGTAACTTACACCTAACATTCCTAAACCTGTATTAGAGAAATCAAACCATAAGTACATGAAAACATGAATGGGACGTCCAGATGTTGAAGGCACACAATCGGGGCTGCATTTTCGAGGAGAACAGAGTCTTGGGGACATGATCCTCGAAGTATTTCTGATACTTTGCAGAAGTTATCAGTGGAGACTGGCTTTCAGAGTTAAAGCCGAGATTGGTGCGTTGACGTGCAGTTTAACATTATGCTTGCAAGCCTGCTAATAATCAAAGGTAGAGACTGACCTGTAAGAGAGCTGAATAACTTCCTTTCTGATTTTTGAGGCTCTGCCCAAAGGGATTAATTGACACATTTTACAAACAGCTGCACACGGAGCTAATGCAGCAGAGCCCAAATTTATCTGAAGTAATTGGCAAGATTAATAGCCATGTCCTCTAAATCTCAGCTACCTTTCAGTGTGGTGACAAGGGGGCTGTTTTCAGTGTAACGCAGGGTATCGTTGCTAAATAGGCATTCCAGTATAGCAGTTTTTCCACCAATTCACGTTGTGCTCGATGTTAAGTTGGGCCGCCCTGTGTGAACGGGATGGTCGCGGTCTGAAAATGGCATTGGATCGCCCTGTTTATGCCGTGCTCCGGCTGCCGCCATCTTGGAAGGGCCCTTCCAATGGGAAGGCGGCATGCCCAGCTGTTGGGAGCAGTAAGCCTTTTTAATATGCAAAATGGGGTTCTGTGACATCCATAGGACCCCAGTTACAATTTTGAGGGACAAATGGGCAGTAATTTCAAAAAACAGCCCAATTTTTTTTAATTTAATTTGATTTTCGTATGCCCTGGAGGAGCAAGAGTCCTCCACAAGAATACTGCGGCGTTCTGTCGACCCAGCCTCATGTCCCATCTGCTGTCAGTTCATCCCAACATCCCCATCAGATGATGTCATCTGGGCCCGACTGTAATTTTAACCCAAGGCCTGCACGAGGAAGCAGCCTCCTCACCAGCCCAATTGGGCAGCAAGCAGATCCCAGGCCAGAAGAGGCCCAGAAAGGAAAATCATTTAAATTTTGTTTTCGTTTCCTTGTGGGCCAGGACCCACAAGAAAACTTTGGGCGTCCCCTGCCCCGGGCTTCTCTCAATTACCACAGTGCCCTACTGACGCCCCTCCTAAGCACTTAGCGGATAGCCGGGGACCATTTCTCCTGGTCCCTGGCAGCAATGTTCCTGCTGTCTGAAATCCCTCTCACCTGCTTGTGGTTCCGACTCAATTTGGACGGGAGACTGACCTGGCTCATGCAGATGAATCCCAGGAGTTAAAATCTCCCCGGCCTCTCACTGCGCTGGGCCGGACAGTTTCTAGGCTTCACTCTCTGACCATCCAGTTGCCATCTGCTGACAAATGTGAGTTCTTTCTAGCTTGTAGCTTCGGTTCTCCTTCAGATGTAAGGAACATCTAGAGTGAGTTGACATTGCAAGATTTATTGGCAGGAAGTGAGAATTTTTTTGTTGACTTAACGATCCAACAAAATATTGACTATATGTAAATGTGTTGGAGGAACATTATATTTTCCAATTCGTCAACAAGATTTAATCAAGTCAACAAAGAGTTCAATCGTAGAGATCATGTAAACCGGGTTATAAACTCGTGGGGATTAACAAAATCAGCTTGAAGCTCCTTTATGAAAGGAAAGGAAACCCCCTGGTAAGATTGACTTGTCAGACCAGAAAAAAGTTTCTTACTGTGGGAATATAGCCTATTAATAGCATGTAAATTCAGAATTGGATGACTGAGTGGTTTCTAATACCACTGCAACATGGTTTGAAACCATCCCAGACTTGCAGGATTCAATTCTCCTTCTGCCAGTCATAATTCTAACAAGAACTTCCATGTCTATAGTGCTGTTTATGTAGTAAATATACCAAGATGCTTAAGAAAGGAGGAAGGAACAGATGTATTAGTGGTATAGTTAGGGAACAAAGGCACGGCCAAAGAGTTACCTTTTGAGGAAGTTTTGAAAGTGGGGACAGAAGTAGTCAGTTGAGCAAAATCCAGAATGTAATGTATTGATAGCTGGCAACTCTACCATCAAAGATTGAATAAAGAGAGAGAGGATGCACAGGTTTACCTTCTATTGGCAAAGCTGTTTCCCTGAGACTCAAAGGCCCTGATTTTAACTGCCCCCACCTGGCGGAAAATGGGCGGGGAGGGCTGGTTAAAATAACGGGAGTCAGTTACCCCCCCACTGATCCGACTTCCTTCCCATCGTGTCCCCATATTAGCCTGCTCGTTTGAGCAGGCGAGCGGGACACCCACAGTAAGGAAGCGGGGTCCTGTTTTAAATATGCAAATCGGGTTCGATGATGTCATCAGGACCCAACCTGCAATATCAATCAGAGGCCTGAGTGGGGAGTGAGCGGAGAGGCCAGTATTGGCTCCCCTTGTCGGCCAAAACCTGCTGGCAGCTGGATCCTGGGCCAGAAGAGGCCCAGCAGGAAAGCTTAAAATTTACTTTCCATGTTTTCTTGTGGGCCAGAAGGAGTGTTCATCTGGACCTCATAAGGAAGTCTTGAACCCCTCCCAATCGCGGCAAGACGCACTCCAGCCCTAATCGCAGCAGGACCACCCCCCCCCCGCCCACCCACCTTCCCACCCCCAACCCCGATCACTGCCTTCTTGCTTCCCACCCAGCCCTGATCTCCAGCCTTCCCCTTCCCGATCTCCAGCCTCCCACTCCCCCGATCACGAGCCTCCTCACCCTTCCCCTCCTGATCGCAAGCCTCATCCACCCCCTTTCGATCGTGGCCTAGAGCTGATGCTCCCCTCCAAGTGCCGAGGCCCGTCCCGCGTTAAGACCGGCAGGGGCTCCACGTCCTCGGCCTTACGTGCTCCCTCCCCGCACCCTCCCCAGTTCCCCGTTAATATCAAGCCCAAAGAGTTTTTTCTAATCCATCGCACAAGACACAACATCAGAATTTCACTTTGTAACGTAGTTAAGAATGTTAAGTTCCTTTCAGTTGCTGTCAAAAGTATATCAGAAACTTTAGGTTAAATTCTTTGTTCTATTTCCAGTTAATAAATGAAATCCTTTGTGAGTTAAAGCGAATGAAACAGGTATGCAACCAGAGAAAGTCAGTCAACATCGGAAACAAAAACAGATTAACAATTTGGGTGGGACCCTCCTGAGAACTCATTAGAAACTTTAACCTATTTTTTCTCCTGTAGATGCTCATTTATCTGCTGTACACTATAAATAGGGGCACAGAATCCAGGAGTAAAATGGTGATGATAAATGTCTCCATGCCAATAGTTAGGCCACAGAGCACTATTTGGACACCTCACTATATAGAAAGGACATTAAAGCCACAGAGAGGATTCAGCATAGATTCGCCAGGATGATGACAGGGATGGATGTCTATAGATATGAGGAGGCTTGAAATACTGGGACTATTTTCACCAGAGCAGGGAAAGCTAAGAGGAGATTTTATAGAGGGTTTTTTTTAATTATAAAGTTTTAATGAACTGAATAGATTATTTCCTCTGCTTGGAGTGTCAGTGATGAGTGGGTCATCAATTTAAGATCAGAATGATGAGGTGAGAGGTTGGGAGAAATGTCTTTATACAGAGAGTTGCTGGCGCATAGAAGGGGCCATTGCATCTTTTAAGGGGAAGGTGGACAAATATTTGAAGCAGAGGAAGTGACTGATCTATGATCTATGAGCAGAGAAGTGAGCTTAGTTCTGCATTGCTCTAGAATTTGATTAAGACCTGAGATTTCTCTTGGTCTCAGCCAACATTTCTCTCTCAACCAGTACTATCAAGAAACGGACTAAGAGGGACATTGTTGGTGCAGAATGGCTCCCTATGTAACAACATTCATTTCAAAAGTAAGTCATTGAATTTGAGTTGCTCTGGTGTGATAAGATTCTGTATAAATCCAAGTATCGGATTTATTTTTCTAATGACTTTTGCAGATTGTACTTAATTGAAAGTTATGTCTCCATTTTAAAAATGATTCAATTAATTTACCCCTGATTTGGCTGGTAACCAGGGTAATACAGAGCTCTCTGGTGGCTCAGTTAATGTAGCATTTGGCCACAGTGCCCCAGAATTGGGTGGGGGAGGGAGAAATCAGCCAAGATTTCTGATTCCTATCCAGTGACCACTGCTGGAAGTGTTCATGTGTAGGCTTTGGGTAAGGCCAGATAGGTTGAATAGCTTGCTTGACACTGTCCATGTGAACAATGGTCACTTGAGTCATTTAGGAGGACAACCCCTCCCTGGCCTCGTCCCCTCCCTATCTCTGTACCCTCCTCCTGTCCTACAAACCTCTGAGAACTCTGCGTTCCTCCAATTCTGGCCTCTTGTGCACCCCCAACTTCCTTCACTCCCCCCATTAGCAGCCATGCCTTCAGCTGTCTATGCTCCAATCTCTGGAATTCCCTCCCGAAATCGCTCTGCCTCTCCACCTCTCTCTCCTCCTTTAAGATGCTCCTTAAAACCTACCTGACCAAGCTGTCGTAATGTCTCCTTCTTTGGCTTGATGTCACTTTTTGTCTGATTATGATCCTGTGAAGCACCTTGGGATGTTTTACTACGTTAAAGGTGCTATATAAATGCAAATTCTTGTTGTAGAACCAAAACCCAGTAAGGAATTAGTGCCTTCAGGTGGGGAAGGGAAGGGATCAAATTGGTGTAGGAAATAAAGTAAAAGGCTAGAATTATTTGAGTATCTGGATTATGTTAGTTTTAAAATCTAAACATATGTGGGGGCTGGATGGTGTTGGGTGGCACTGTGGCTTCATGCACTCGCTTTCATCTCTGGCTTCCAATCCAGCCCAGATGGATGGATGGATGAAAGTCTCTCTTCTCTGCTGGCCGTAAGAATTCTACACACAGTGCGTATAGTCAATATCACCTAATATCAAGCCCACAGCAGAAAGGGGCCCATAACTTGGCACTATTCGTCACTAAATTAGCAATTTCACCGCAGGAGGGCGAGTGCAGTTAAAATAAATCTCCTTCGTCTGTTATAGTTCAGGTGTTGCCAGTTGGCTGCGTTGAGATAAATCTGGCTGTGTCTGTCATATGCTGATGTCTTTCATGCACCTTTCAGACCCAATTTAATAGATGTTTCCTGTAATGTTAAACGAATAGTGTCCATCTATAGCCCATAAATGGCCACTGAGAAATGTTCTTGTTTTGTTGAATTATATAAAATTACCCTCCTTCTCAAGTCATGGTATTATATGGAATAAATAGTATGTTACAGGTTGTATAGTATTTGCAGATAAATATATCTGGCACAATTCAGTTCATTTGGGTTGTCTCACTCACCGACAACGCTGAGGTCATTCTTTGTGGTGGAATTAGGTTTTAGGGAGCAAGGCATAAGCCTCAGTTCGCTCTGGGTCTGAGTGCTGCGTGATCCCTTTGGGCACTTTGCGTAGCATTGGGTTGCTGGTTTCTGTTAGTTTATCGGAAGTTCTGGGCTCACTTTGGCGCTCAGATTTTGAAAGGGTGGAGTTATGGTAGTGGCTTAGCAAATTGTACCATCAAAGAAGGACAGCTCACACCTCCTGATCCTTCTCCAGCTCTGGCTTTCACGTTGTTTATTGTGATTGGTAAGTGCCCCACAGGTGCTTTTTTCAAAACTTTACTACGAGAGGTGTTGGGCACACCACATCTATAGGGGAAAAAAACTTCTCACTGCTAGAACCTACACACAACAGAAGAGGTTTCTTGCCCCTGCTAACGGCAGGCTGCACAGGCACAGAATAGAGGAACAAAGCTTTGATGATCTTGGGTTCCTGATCTCAGTCAAGGCATTGTGGAGAGAGTCTATACTGCAGGGGGGAATAAAAATCAGAAGGAAGAATTTTCGCTAGACAGCCATTGCATATCACTAAGTAGTTAACCGAAAGACAGTATTGGGGGAATGGCTGCTGGAGGTGGACTGGTAACAACTACCTGAAGAGATGGCAAATAGAGAGATTACATTCTCATAAAAGAAGAAAATCCCAAATCTCGCCTCTCTCATTCAGATGACTATTGGATGAATGCTTGAGATTCCATTAAAAGTCGCATTCGCTCTTACTCAACTTGTAAATAAATTAAAGGAATAGCATTTGTTGAGTAACAGAATGCACTAAGTGTTGTGTATCTTATACCTGATGTCAGATTCAACTTTCTCCAATTGTAACAGATAGGTAAACAGTGCACTTGCTTATATATTAATATTGCTATTTCCAAATAATTAAATCCAGCTATTTAAGGGTTAGTTTTTGAGTGAAGCCAGTTACTGAGGTTGTTCTCCCTCTTACCCCACTGAACTTCAGATTGTGTGTTCTTCCAATAGTTATTGATAGTAATCTTCAGAAGTTCTATCGAAATTATGGGACTGACTATTGGCACCAGTAATGGGTACCTGGGGTTCAAGATTGTAATATCGCCTCTGGGTTGACTCTGTGGTTCATGATATCATCTGAACCACTTGATGAGTTTACTGTAAGGTACTCATTATTCTATATATAATATGTTTTACGATTTAAAAAAAAATAATGCAATAACTGATACCTTCTACACTCCTAGTGCTGCTATTTTAAATATGTATGATGAAACAGACTACAGATCGGCATTCACACTCCCCTACAGTTTGATCACATTTCACATGAGGACAGACTAGGGAAACCAGTTGAATTACTCAGACAATTCTAACAAGAAAAAACTTTTAAAATTACCCTCCAGAGGAATTTCATTTAAACATTTAAAAAAATATATTTATTAAAAGCATATTCCTTCTTTAAATAAGCAGAGGTCATCTGGAGCTTTCGACACTGCAGTAAAACTAAATCATAGCTTCACTATTCTATTCCCAACAAAGCCATGGATCTTGCTGCCTCTGTCTTTTTCCTGCCACTCAATATAGCCCAGAGACATAGTTATCACAGTCACTAGATATGTTCTGCTGTGGCAACTGAGCTATATTGTTCCTTCTGTTATCTCAAGTATGTAGTAATGGCCCCTGACTTCAGCTTTGGCCACAATAATACCCCATTAGTCTTCTGAACCCTGAGGGCAATATTTCTCCTTTAAAGCTTGGAAACATGGGGATTCATTATTTTCAATAGATTGCTGTTTAGAAAATAAAATGAACATTTATCTGGGTGACAGTAGAACAACGGGAAGGTTAACGTCGCAAGAGATAGTTGTCGCAAGGGATAGTTGTTGCTCCATGTACTGTAGTCTGTAAACTCTGTGTTCAGGTTAATTATAGGGCTTTACAAATTCAGAATGAATGTGACCTCTTTACCATATTAAAACATTCTTCACAATACAGATCTTTATTCAGAAGGCATCATATATACTGAACCCAACTTGTCCAACAGTTGTACGTCAGTAGATGAGATGTACAATTCTGACTGCACACACAAAATGTTCTCAATACTTGATAACATGACGAGCATTTACTTCATTTAATCTCTAAAAATTAACACATGTCCTAATTTCTATACAGAAAATGCTGAAAATACTCAGCCGGTCAGGCAGCATGAGTGGAGAAAGAAACAGAATCTGACAAAAGGTTATTGACCTGAAACGTTAACTCTGTTTCTCTCGCCACAGATGCTGCCTGGCCTGCTGAGTTTTTCTGGTTTTATTTCAGATTTCCAGCATTTTGCTTTTGTGTTAAAAATTTCCATTCAGTTGTATCTAATGCCAAAGCACTCAGCTTGTAGTCCTACTTCCGTTATTTTGATGTACGTAGGGTCTCTATGGGGTCACGATGACATACCTGCCAATGGCATATTGGAACTGAATCAATCTGCTCTGGCAGGCTCAGTAATCTGATAACTGAGCCAGGCAGATGTTCAGTACTTCAAGTCCCTGCTTTGTTGACCAGCCATCTTGGATGGAATCTATGATGGCAGGCCTGTTACTGGGAGCTGGGATAAGCGCAAGATAAAATTACAAACCATCCTGGATAGGGTGGCCCAAACAGGACAAGCAGCAGGAACCTTACCAGTACGCTGCTTGGATGGGTCAAATGTCCAAAGCTATGCTTTTTGGTTCTCATTAGCCCTTGGTTACTTTTGGCATTAACTCGGCATCAATCTCCCTGGTTAGGTGCGCAATCCCAGCATCCAGTTCAAGTCTGAGCTTCGGGTTTTTTTTGAAACAGATCCACTCTACCACCATACCATATTCTCTGTAACATTGCTTCCTTACAGCCCTACCCTTCCATGCCATCATTGCTTTCATCACCTTGAGAATTAACTCCAATGCTCTCCAAGCTTCACTTTTCACAGAACTCTTTTGCCCATTTCCTCTCCCGCTTAAAGAACCTGTCATGGTTTGCGATTCTGTGGCCATTTTTTCCGTGTAAAAGACATTTGACAGTCCCACGTTGGGTTGGCCATCTATACGCAGATGAGCGACGATTTTAGTGTGGGATGGGCTATTGTTTCGAAGAATTCCTAAGCAAATAGCCCATTTGTTAGCAATCGGAAGACATCTAGCACCTTGGTATTGACAGATTTCTTCGATCTCTTCCAGTCTTTGAAGGAAAGGCTGTGAGCGGAGTAAAGCAGCTGAAAAACCATCAAAGAAGTCTAGGCAGCACAGAGACTGAGAGAGAAAAATGACCTTCACACTGTTGACAGGACAGATAGCAGAGTGTGCTGCCGATAACTAATCATGCTGTCTTGGACATATATCACCATTCCTTCATTGTCACTGTGTCTTCATTGGCTATAAAGCACTTTGGGATGTCCTAAGGTCATGAAAGGCGCTATATAAATGCAAGTCTTTCTTCTTTCTGTGTCACAATTCACTACTTAAGTGCATTGTGGGAGCACCTTCACCACACAGACTGCAGTAGCTGAAGACGAAGCCTCACCACCACCTTCTCAAGGGAAACGAAGGATGGGCAATAAATTTTGGCCTTGCCAGTGATGCCCACATCCCTAGAATGATTTTTTAAAAACGGATTTTCTTTTAAGATTGGTGCTAAGACATGTTGATAGAGCAGTGTAGAAAGAGCTTGATTTGAAAGCAGTAAAGAAACAATGTGCATTTGTATGGCACATTTTATGTCCTCACAACACCCCAAAGCACTTCACAAACAATTAATTTCTTTTAAAGTGTAGTCACTGTTGTACTACACTTCAGAAAAGTCGCACCAACGCTCTTCTCGATCTGATAGCAAAATACTGCGGATGCTGGAAATCTGAAATAACAACAGAAAACGCTGGAAAAACTCAGCAGGCCAGGCAGCATCCGTGGAGAGAGAAAGAGAGTTAACGTTTCAGGTCGATGACCTTTCGTCAGAACTGTGAAGAGCCGGAAATCAAATAGATTTAAGGCCAGAGTAAAGCTGGGAAAAGGGGGAGGGGATAAAAGAACAAAGGGGGAGATGAAGAGACATTAAGAGATATGCAAGGCTAGAGGTGGTGTTAATGTGACAGATTAAGGCTGAAAGAAGTGTGAAATCCACTGGCAGAATGAAGGACAGCTGCCAGCTTCTAGGAGGAAAAAAAAGGTGGGGGGGGGGCAAATAAAAGGATGGAAAAAATAAAATATAAGTGAGATTGGAGCTGAGGTTATGATCTAAAATTGTTGAACTCGATATTGAGTCCAGAGAGCTGTAGCGTGCCTAAACGAAAGATGAGGTGCTGTTCCTCGAGCTTACGCTGCGCTTCCGTGGAACAGTGTAATAGGCCGAGGACGGTGAGGTCAGAGTGGGAGTGAAGCGGTGAATTAAAGTGACAGGCCACCGGGAGCTCGGGGTCCCCCTTACGGACTGAATGGAGGTGTTCCGCAAAGCGGTCACCCAATCTGCGTTTGGTCTCCCCAATGTAGAGGAGACCACATCGTGAGCAGCGAATACAGTATACTAAATTGCAGGAAGTACAAGTAAATCGCTGTTTCACCTGGAAGGGGTGTTTGGGGCCCTGGACAGTGGGAAGAGGGGAGGTGTAAGGGCATGTGTTGCATCTCCTGCGCGTGCACGGGAAGGTGCCGGGCGAAGGGGAAGGGGTGCTGGGGGTGGTAGAGGAGTGGACTAGGGTGTCGCGGAGGGAGCGGTCCCTGCGGAATGCTGAAAGGGGAGGTGAGGGGAAGATGTGTTTGGTGGTGGGATCACGCTGGAGGTGGCTCTTCTCGATCTTCCTGGCTGCAATGCTCCATCTCACCCTCAGTAAGCTCCCCGCTGGAGTGGAGCTAATCTACAGAACAAACGGGAAACTGTTCAAACTCCATCGCCTCCAGTCCAGATCCAAGGTCGTCCCATCCTCTGCCGTTGAATTACAGTATGCAGACGACGCATGCGTCTGCGCACACTCGGAGGTCGAACTCCAAACCATCGTTAACACCTTCACCGAAGCGTACGAGAGCATGGGCCTTACACTAAACATCCGTAAGACAAAGGTCCTTTGCCAACCTGCCCCCGCCACACAGTACTGCTCCCCAATTATCAAAATCCACGACAAGGCCTTGGACAACGTGGACCACTTTCCATACCTCAGGGGCCTACTGTCAACAAGGGCAGACGTCGATGATAAAGTCCAACACCGCCTTTAGTGTGCCAGTGCAGCCTTCGGTCGCCTGAGGAAGAGAGTGTTTGAAGACCAGGACCTCAAACCTAGCGCCAAGCTCATGGTCTACAGAGCAGTAGTAATACCCGCTCTCCTGTATGCCTCAGAGACATGGACCATGTACAGCAGGCACCTCAAAGCACTGGAGAGGTACCACCAACGCTGCCTCCGCAAGATCCTGCAAATCCATTGGCAGGATAGGCGCAACAACGTCAGTGTTCTCGCTCAGGCCAACATCCGCAGCATCGAAGCTTTGACCATGCTCGATCAGCTCCGATGGACGGGTCACATCGTCCGCATGCCCGATACGAGACTCCCAAAACAAGCGCTCTACTCAGAGCTCCGTCACGGCAAGAGAGCCCCAGGTGGGCAGAGGAAACACTTCAAGAACACCCTCAAAGCCTCCTTAAAAAAGTGCAACATCCCCACTGACACCTGGGAATCCCTGACCCAAGACCGCACAAAGTGGAGGAGAAGCATCTGGGAAGGCGCCGAATACCTCGAGTCTCTTTGCCGGGAACAAGCGGAAGCCAAGTGCAAGGAGCGCACGTCAACCCAAGCACCCCCACCCACCCGCCCCTTCAACCACCGACTGCCCCACCTGTGACAGAGATTGTAGGTCCCACATTGGACCCATCAGTCACCTGAAAACTAATTTTTAATGTGGAAGCAAGTCATCCTCGGTTCATAGAAACATAGAAGATAGGAGCAGGAGTAGGTCAGTCGGACCCTCGAGCCTGCTCCGCCATTCAATTTGATCATGGCTGATCATCCAAATTCAGTACCCTGTCCCTGCTTTCTCCCCATATCCCTTGATCCCTTTAGCCTTAAGAAGTATATCTAACTCCTTCTTGAATATATTTAATGAATTGGACTCAACCGCCTTCTGTGGTAGAGAATTCCACAGGTTCACCACTCTCTGGGTAAAGAAATTCCTCCTCATCTCAGTCCTAAATGGCTTACCCGTTATCCTTAGACTGTGACCCCTGGTTCTGGACTCCCCCGCCATCTGGAACATCCTTCCTGCATCTAGTCTGTCTAGTCCTGTTAGAATTTTATAAGTTTCAATGAGATCCCCTCTCATTCTTCTAAACTCTAGCGAATATAAGCCTAATCAACCCAATCTCTCTTCATACGTCATTCCTGCCATCCCAGGTATCAGTCTGGTGAATCTTCGCTGAACATCCCTCCTCAGATAAGGGGGACTGCCTAAGAAGACACTTCAGAAAATTCCAATTTACACACAAGGTCCCACAAACGGTGATGAGATAGATGACCAGCTAATCTTTTTTTAAGTGGTTGAGGAATAAATGTTGGCCAGGTTACAAGGAAAAGCCCCCGACTCTTTTTTCAATAGTGCCGTGGGATTTTTCACATCCACCTAAGCAGGTAAACGGTTTAAAGTCTCATCCAAAAAATGGCACTACCAACAATGCAGCATCCCAACAGTCCTGCAATGAAGCGTCAGCCTAGATTATGTGTTCAAGTCTCTGGAGCAGGCCCTCAACTCATGATCTCCTGACTCAGAGGCAAAGTGCTTCTGCTGAGTCAAGGCTGACACATGTCATTGAACAGCGCTACACCGTACATGGGTTATCTGAAATTGGCAAGTATTCCATTCCTCAAAGTAGTACAGTAGCAGAGGGTGATTTATTTCATCTTTAGTCAGCAACTGTGGCAAATTTCCAAAAGATGTTTACAAGATTCGGAAGCGAATGCGTCAAGCTGACCTGGGTAAATTGTTCACTGTGGTGAAGAGTTCTCAAAGTAGCTGATGCAAGTTCAAAATGAGGCAATTGAGAAGGGAAGCGAGTAGTGTTCCTGGTGAGAAGGGGCAGTTAGGTGAGATATAGATCTCGAAAAGCGACAGGGTGGTTGGAACTTAATGGCCTTTTCCTGTTCCTAAAAATACTTGTGCACTGGCGAGTTCTAAAATTGAGTTGATAAACTGATCTTTACAACAAAAAAAAATAGGGCAGCTTGCATTTCCGTGGCATTCATCAATGAAAAGCACTTGTCACCAAATGCATCCTTGCTTCATGTAGTCATTAGGCTCTCTTGCTTCATATCTGTAACCTGTGTCAGGAAGTTCAGGAATCAAATCTATATTTTGATCCACAGGAGGTAGATGTAATTTATGCTTATTTGGAAGATATGAATCTTGATAATGAATTTTAAATTCACAGTAATTTTCACTTTTGCCTAATCTTATTTAAAAGGTAATGTAATATCCAATTTGGCTGTAAGAAAATCTCTGAATATTACCTGTGGAAGTTAGCATCGGTTCAATCATTAATTGCAACGCATTCTATGAACATTAGTCTTGTTGCTTCTTATTAATGCACATAGCACAAGTTGATTATGATGAAACTGGAGTTATAAAGAAGCATTAGAAATCTGTGGACTTCATTCATTTTTTGACATTGAACATGAAAAATTACTTTAATGTAAATTTATGTCAAAGACCTTTTTTAGGTTATTCCCATCAGTATTAATTCAAGGTATTTAGATCCTCCACAAACAAACATTCTATCTTACTTTGTCAACATTTATCAAAGGTTGAATGGAAATATGTGTTCAAAATCTGCAGTATTGCATTTTCCCCAAAGTATTTGGATTAAGGGTGGGCATTTTTGGTCTCCATATTTAAGGAAGGATATACTTGCATTGGAGGCAGTGCAGAGAAGGTTCACGAGGTTGATTCCTGGGATGAAGGGGTTGACGTATGACGAAAGGTTGAGCAGGTTGGGCCTATACTCATTGGAGTTTAGAAGAATGAGAGATGATCTTATTGAAACATATAAGATTCTGAGGGGGATTGACAGGGTGGATGCTGAGAGGATGTTTTCCCTAGCGGGGGTATCTAGAACTAGGGGTCATAGTTTCAGAATAAGGGGTCGCCCATTTAAGACGGAGATGAGGAGGAATTTCTTCTCTCAGAGGGTCGTGAATCTTTGGAATTCTCTACCCCAGAGAGCTGTGGAGGCTGAGTCATTGAATATATTCAAGGCGGAGATTGACAGACATTTGAACTACGAGGGAGTCAAGGGGTATGGGGAGAGAACGGGAAAGTGGTGTTGAGGCCAAGATTGGATCAGCCATGAACTTATTAATACTATTGCTTTAGTGTTAGTGTTAAAAGCAGATTTTGCCTCACTCTGGTGACCCCTTTTTTTTGGACCGATGATGACGTGGATTAGTAGCATCCCAGAATGCTGTGGGGCAGTGCGATATTCATGCTCTTAACAGCAGCCATTTGTTTGCCGATTGGCCTACTCCTGCTCCTGTTTCTTATATTCTTATGTTCTTGAGATAATTATAGTGCAATGTATAATTACTGCACTACTAACGTCAACAATGAATATTCATAAATTAGTACATGTCAAAGTGTGAGGGAGGTCAGGCGACCTGTTCCCAGCCCTTTGTCGGTGTTGCTTTAAGCCAGTTACGTTGAGGTGCATGAAGTGAAGTTGGCACAGTGAGCACCTCTTCCTGCGGATTGTTCCTCTTCCTCCTCCAACCAGCCAAGAAGTGCCCGACTGGCTTCTTCACAGTGACGTGGCTGCACGTGGCGGTTTAATAATGAGCCCACATACCCCTTTCTGTGGTGCCATGCACACTATTCTGTTTCTGTAAAGTATCTGTATGGTTTTTTTAATGTTAGTTACAAAGAAGCTTACACGTTATAAGCAGAAATAAAAACAGAAAATGCCGGAGATACTCAGCAGGTCAGGCAGCATCTGTGGAGAGAGAAACAGAGTTGACGTTTCAGGTCGATGAAAGGTCATCTGTCTGACCTGCTGAGTATTTCCAGCATTTTCTGTTTTTGATTTCCAGTATCCGCAGTATTTTGCTTTAGCATTAGTGTTATAAGCAGATTTTGCCTCACTCTGGTGACCCCTTTTTTTTTTGGACCGATGGTAACATGGATTAGTAGCATCCCAGAATGCTGTGGGGCAGTGCGATATTCATGTTCTCAACAGCAGCCACTTGTTTGCCGAAGAGAATACGAGGAATATGTGCGTGAGTTAGTTGTTGGAGTTTGATCTTGGTGGACAGGTTCATTTTCTATTTAGGCGGATTTTTGCATAATTTTTTTATGGGTTATGTGAGACATTTCGGAGGGTCTGCTGCATAGCAGCCTTGAGTTATGTTTTATACTATTGGCATTCCACGATGCTTCAGAGAAGTAAGGCCAGAGTTGCTATGGTAACGCCTGTCCATTTTAAAGGTGGAAAAGGATTTGTGTGTGATTATCAGTCATTCCCTGCAAGTATCCAGACAACGTGAGGCTGTTATCAGCAATCCTAATCAAATACCGCAATGCTTTTCAAGAACATTGGATTAGAACTTGAAACAGGTCACTTTAACTTTGTATAAGTCATCGGTAAGACTGCATTCAGAATAATATATGTCATTTTCAGTAAACTACCTTCCAAGGGCAGCAGTGTTGCATCGAAGAGAAGACAGAGGAGCATAAGGGATGATTCATTATCTGCAGTTCTAAATTATGAAGAAAGACTCGCAGTTCAGATTTCTTTTCAATTGGGAACAAAAACGAAACGAAACATGATCCAGGTCCTTAAAATGATGAGTGACATGGATAATGTGCGTGAAAAAAGATGATTTAATGCAAACAAAGAGCACAAATCCAAAGGACATGATCGTTGAACTAGCAAATCTCGGGCGAGACCAAAGAGCAATTAATTTTTTCCTTTGTTTTTTGGGTGGTAAGCATCGCTGGCAAGACTGGCATTTATTGCCTATTCCCAATTGCTCTCGAGAAGGTGGTGGTGGGTCCTCTTCTTGAACGGCTGCAATCTGTGCGGGGAAGTTGCTCCCACAATTCTGTTAGGTAGGGATTGCCCGGATTTTGACCCAGTGATAATGAAGGAAAGGTGATATATGTCCACACGTGACAAAAACAACGTGCATTTACATATCATCTTTGACGTAGTTAAATGTCCCAAGGCACTTCAAAGAAGCGTAATCAGACTAAAAATGAAGGAGATATTAGGAGGGGTAACTAAAAGCTTGGTTAAAGAAGTAAGTTTCAAGGAGGGTCTTAAAGGAGAACAGGTGGAAAAGCAGAGAGGTTTAGGGAGGGAATTCCAGAGCTTGGGCCCTAGACGGCTGAAGGCACAAATGCCTCACCGGACCCGCCGAGGTAGGGGAAATCGCGGCCCAAGAGTTGGGCACATATCCACATTAGAATGAGATTGACAGGGGTGATGAAATAATCTGTGAAGCACAGTGGTTTATATGCTGATCAAATCATGAATGAATCATTTGTGGGACAAAACTAGCTGTAACATAGAAACATAGAAGATAGGAGCAGGAGTAGGCCATTCGGCCCCTCGAGCCTGCTCCGCCATTCGATGAGATCATGGCTGATCATCCAAACTCAGTACCCTGTACCTGCCTTCTCCCCATATCCCTTGATACTTTTAGCTTTAAGAAATATATCTAACTCATTCTTGAATATATTTAATGACTTGGCCTCAACTACCTTCTGTGGTAGAGAATTCCACAGGTTCACCACTCTCTGGGTGAAGAAATTCTTCCTCATTTCTGTCCTAAATGAATTACCCGTTATCCTTAGATTATGACCCCTGGTTCTGGACTCTCCGACCATCGGGAACATTCTTCCTGCATCTAGTTTGTCCAGACCTGTCAGAATTTTATATGTTTCGATGAGATCCCCTCTCATTCTTCTATACGCCAGCGAGTATAAGCCCAATCGACCCAATCTCTCCTCATATGTCATTCCTGCCATCCCAGGTATCAGCCTTGTGAATCTTCGCTGAACTCCTTCCATGGCAAGAACATCCTTCCTCAGATAAGGCGACCAAAACTGCACACAGTACTCAAGGTGTGGTCTCACCAAGGCCCTGTACAACTGCAGCAGGACATCCCTGTTCCTATACTCAAATCCTTTCGCTATGAAGGCCAACATACCATTTGCCTTCTTTACCGCCTGCTGCACCTGCATGCTTACTTTCAGCGACTGGTATTTTGTATTTGTGGGTCTGTAATTGTGGGTTGTGGGGTTGGATCGATATGCTGCAATTTAGCTTGATCCTCTTTGGGATTTTAGAGAAATTTCTCAGGAACTTCTCATTACTCATGGTTGGTTATCTCTGTTGGAATTTGAGTTTATTCCAGGTGCTCTTGTGCCCAGCATACAAGTCCACTTCCATCAACAGGTTCTTGTTTGCTGTTAACCAAAACATGGGCTTATGCAATGAATTAACCTGCGATACTGGGCCACAACTAACCCTTTTATCGATGAATGTACACCGGAAATAATGCAGCGTAACACCGTACACTCCGTAGCCCTCCAAAAATAATGGAAAAGAACACACTAACAGACCACATGATTCAGGCTAAAACATGTTTATTAAAAGGCCGAAATAAAACAGAAGCAAAATGGATTAATTAGCACTGGTGCTATACTTGATTTCTCACCATAATTGAGAACAGTTTCAGAACAAAAATCTCAAAGTTGCAGTGATTCTTGTAATCTTTGGCCATGTATCTGTGAAGAAAATATAACCTAGAGGGATAGAAATTAGTATGTGTCGTGCCTGATTTTGGTGCGTAAAACAGGCGCAATGCATACCAATCTTGCAGGGAACTAAAGAGCACAGGCAACACAGGTAGTTCCTTCGCTTTTCTTCCCTTTTGATGTCAAGCTGATACAGAAGGAAAATAAAATAAATCTTTATAATGGAACAAATCTGTCAATCTTAGAATACGGACAAGCAATTCACACACCTTCAGGACAAAACAAAACAGAGTCTTTCTCACAGAACCCCTGCTGGGATAATTGCAAAGGCCATAGGCTGTAAATGTAGGTCGATAGCAGCCCAGTGATCATATTTATTATTTCTGTCACCTGGGGGATTTGGCATCCGCTAGTCTTTGTTAAGCAATATGACGGGCTCGGTCTCAAATGACATGAGTCGGCTGAAACCTCAATGTTGGGCAGTGTACAGGTAATCCACATAAATAGGGATGAATTATTTCTTTTGGGGAGTGCTGACCACTTGTATATTCCACACCATCCCCATACTGTTAAACATAGCCAATAGTCCCAGAAACTATATACATTGGACCATGTAAAACAATTGTCACAAACTAGAATGCTACAAATTCTTCTTATGTCTGTGTGTGTGTATATATATATATATATAATATATATAGTGAGAGAGAGATTCTTTTAATCTGTAACAAGTCATTGGGTCTGTCAGTGCTTTCATCAGGCAATTGAATGGGTTAAGAAGGAGTCCCTGGTTGGAATTAATGGCTGTCATAGTACCAGCTCTATTACTTTCTTGTATTTCATTATAATTTTCACATTTGTGGTACATTAGGTTTCGCCAAAGACCTATTACTTAGTTGGTGAATAAAGATAGTGCCATTGTTGTGTACCTGAGTGTTAACTTGCCTTAGTTGATAGCACCGTTACCTCTGAGCTAGAAGTTTGTGCGACAAGGCCCCAGCCCAGGATCTGACCACAGAATCTAGGCTGACACTTCAATGATGTACAAAGGCTGCCATTGT
Source organism: Squalus acanthias (assembly GCA_030390025.1). Classification (NCBI taxonomy): domain Eukaryota; kingdom Metazoa; phylum Chordata; class Chondrichthyes; order Squaliformes; family Squalidae; genus Squalus; species Squalus acanthias. The sequence goes on along the minus strand of CM059432.1, from coordinate 19,864,629 downwards.
CAGAGATGCCACCCTTAGGTGAGGTGCCCTGCCTGCCTTGGCTTTTTTCCCTTATGTTTTCCTGAGTCTTATGATGTGGAGGCACCTAGTTGTTGTTATTAAGACATTCAATAGTTTTTCATCAGTAGCACAAGCCATGATCGCACCCCAACCCTTTGCCTATCCCTAACACAGTTGGTTTGTGAGTTGTTGGTTTGTGAATTTGGGGCAAGGTATTCTCATGCGTTTCTGATGACAGAACTTAAAAAAAAAAATTCCATGAAGCTTGCTGCATATATTCTTACTGCAGGTTGTCAATTAAAATGCACCTCGACTGGCTGCTAAAGATTGTCCAGCCTGACTTTTGAAAAAAAAAATCTATGACACAGCTGTATAAAAAACCCCCCAGAAATAATGGTAAGAGAGAATAGAAAGGATTGTTTTGCCCGGTACTAGTACTGGAACAGTTTCTGCTAAATTGTTGGATTATTTTCTGTGCTGCACTTCTGATTTGCCTCTCTGTTAGATAAGATAACATTGGCAAGTGGTTTGAAGTGATCTTAAAACCACTCAGTGGGGTCCCATATAAATCTATGGCCAGCAGGCCTACCAATTTTCCAGCACTTGACGAGAATCTCACATGGAAGATCACAATCTCCTGTTTAGCTGCTCGAGGATTATGATTTACTGCGTGTCACCCTCAGCATTCCTCTTGCTGGAGAGCAAAAGGAAACAAACAAGCGCTCATTGTGATATCGAATTCATAGAGATAGTGAAATCGCCCTATTAAAACTGTATGCTGTATAATTTCAGTTGAAGGCTTGCACGATCACTGCCTCTGCTGTTGTCTCTGGCATTATTTCACTGTGCAACGAGCGGAAGCAACAGAAACATTCTTCGACAACACCTCCCAAACCCACGGCCTCTACCGCCTAGAAGGACAAGGGAAGCAGGCACATGAGAACACCACCGCCGCCAAGTTCCCCTCCAAGCCACACACCGTCCGGACTAGGAAATATATCGCCGTTTCTTCATTGTCCCTGGCACTCCCTCCCTAACAGCACTGTGGGAGCACCTTCACCACACGGACTGCAGCGGTTCAAGAAGGCGGCTCAAGGGCAATTAGGGATGGGCAATAAATGCTGGCCTTGCCAGTGACGCCCACATCCTGTGAATGAATGAATTAAAAAAAAAACAAATGGACTGTGGAGAAAGAAAGGGAATCGCAGAAAAATGGTGCCAGAGAAAGAGTGAAGAAAATAAAGAGGAGAGGAGAGAAGAATACTGAACGCAGGAACAGGAGTAGGCCATTTAGCCCCTCGAACCTGTTCCACCATTCAATGAGATCATGGCTGATCTGTGAACTAACTCCATATACCTACAGTTGCCACATACTCCTTAATACCTTTGGTTAACAAATCTCAGATTTTAAATTAACAATTGGCCTCGCATCAACTGCCATTTGCGGAAGAGAGTTCCAAACTGTACCACCCTTTGCGAGTAGAAGTGTTTCGTAACTTCACTCCTGAAAGGCCTGGCTCTAATTTTTAGATTATGTCCCCTAGTCCTAGACTCCCCAACCCGCGGAAATAGTTTCTCTCTATCTACCCTATCAGTTCCCCTTAATATTCTTGAAAACTTCGATCAAATCACCCCTTAAGCTTCTAAATTCTAGGGAATCCAATCCAAGTTTGTGTAATCTCTCCTCGTAATTTAACCCTTGGTGTCTCTCAGTCCCTCCCTCTCAGAGAGAGAGCCATTTTATGGCCCATATGATAGTTGCAGCTGACCAATTTTAGCTATTGTCATGTTTTAGGCGTGAGTGGGCCTTCAGGTTTGTGATATGTGAGAGTAATCTTAGACCCAGGATTTGTCCAGTATTGACAGTGTTGATCACTCCTCAGTCGTCCTGTCGGTGTCTCTTTCATGTGACAGTGGTAGTGCGCACAGATCAGGAAGCATGGGACTGACTGTAATGTGAATGTGCTGCTCTGTTTCTGCGAATCATTTCAGTCAGTGAGCAATTCCCAACTGAACGTGGAAGGTTAAGCAAACATCAAGAAACATTTTTTTTTTTGTTGTATTTTCAGAACTTTACCTGCTGGCAAAATATCAGTGTGAGTTGTAAGCAGTCAGCTCAAACCATCAATTATATGCTGCTAGGTCAAAACAAAATGGTCTTGGGTTCAGTTGGCAGACTAAAACAATAAGCTGCTCAATTGCCAGCCCATGGTGAAGCCTTAAGCAGTTGTAAGAAAATAGTTCATTCTGCTAACGTTTTCAGAAAGTCTCCTTGTTTGAATTTGCTGCTGCACCTCACAATAGACCAGTAACAAGTGGGAAATTGTGTACTGTAATTTTTTTTGATACGTGTCTGAGATTAGAATTCTTCCAATATTGAAATTTGACTTCTGGAGGTTTCATTTCAGCAGTGCACTGGTAACACATCAAGCCATGTGTTTAAAATGGGTCAACATCTGCACTAAAGTAACACACAATGGAATTTTGTGTGAACAAGTTAACTAGGACAATCACAGAGGGACTTAAACCCCTTGTGTTCAGACTAGATTCAACAATCTGTTAAATACAGCTGCTCTCTGCAGCTCAGTCACTCGTCATTCTGTCGATACGCTCTCGTCTTTCTGTCCTGCTCCATTACCCTGTCCATTTGTTCATTGTCGATTCTTCCAGTAACTCTGTGGTTCTATCAAGCTCTCTTTCTAGTTGCAGCCCATGCTTCCATCACTTAATCTAGACCTATCCCTGCCCATTCCTCTGACTCAGGTCTCCTGAGCATCACCCCTCCTTTCACCCCACCATTGGTCTCCCTCTCTGAAATTCCCATCCTAAACCACTCTCCCTCTCCGCCTTGCTCACTTCCTTTCAGACCATCACTACAATCTACCTCTTTAATGAAGTTTTTGTCACCCCTCCTAATGTCTTATTCTTTGGTACAGCATCCATTTTCCTCATGGCTCTGTGAAGCGCCTTGGAATGGTTTTCTGTGTTATATATAGATACAAATTGTTGGTGTTATCTATCTCCTAATCCATCATTACCAAAACACTAGTTAACTATTTGCTTTTCTTTCCTTTGTATCCCAGTGAAATGTATGGATTAATATAGTAGTGTAAAATGTTGCTAATTAGTTAACAAAATTGTGAATGTTGGCAGTGATGCCACTATGTTTTCACTTCTAACAATCTGATTAATAACAACAACTTGTATTTATATAGTGCCTTTAACATAGTAAAAAACCCCAAGGCACTTCACAGGAGCATTATCAGAGACAATTTTGCACTAAGCCACATAAGGAGATATTAGGACAGGAGATAGGTAGGTTTTAAGGAGCGTCTTAAAGGAGTAAAGAGAGGTGGAGAGGTTTAGGGAGGAAATTGCAGAGCTTCGGGCCTCGACAGTTGAAGGCACGGCCACCACTGATGGGGTGTAGAAAATCGGAAATGCACAAGAAGCCAGAATCGGAGGAATGCAGAGTTCTCAGGAGGTTGTAGGGCTGGAGACAGTTACAGAGCTAGGGAGGGATGAGGCCATGGAAGGATTTGAATACAAGGATGAGAATTCTAAATTCGAGCCGTTGCTGGACCAGGAGCCAATGTAGGTTAGTGAGCACAGGGGTGATGCATGAACGGGACTTGGTGCGAGTTAAGATATGGGCAGCAGCATTTTGGATGAGCTGAAATTTGCAGAAGATACAAAACTTGGCAAACTAGTTGATAGTGATGAGGATAGTTATAGGCTTCAGGATGACATAGAGAAGACGATGAAATGGACAGAAGCATGGCAGATGGAGTTCATTGCGGAGAAGTGTGAAGTGATACACTTTGGAAAGACAATATACTCTAAATAGCATGATTTTGAAAAGTGTAGATGAGCAGAGAGATGTTGCTGTCCATATACATAAATCCTTAAAGGATTTTTAAGTGTAGTCACTTGTAATGTAGGTGACAGTGCAGGAGCGGGAAGAGAAGCCATTGCAGAACATTCTCTGGCTACGACAGGACAGATAAGAATGGAACCAGGTGATGGTCGTCCCACTCAGCTGGACAGTGGAGAAGGATGGTGTGATCAACCGTATCAAAGGCTGCAAACAGGCCAAGAAGGATGAGAAGGGATAGTGCACCACGGTCTCAGTCACATAGGATGTCATTTGTAACTTTGTTAAGAGCCGTTTCAGTGATGTGGCAGGGGCGGAAACATGATTGGAGACATTTGAACATTGAGTTGCCGAAAAGATGGGCATGGAATTGGCAGCAATACGTGCAAGGACTATGGAGAGAAAAAAGAGATTGGACATGGGGCGGCAGTCTGCAAGGACAGTGGGGCCATTGGTGGTTTTTTTGAGGAGGGCGGTGATGACAGCAAATCTGAAAGGGAGGTGGACTGTACCAGAGGATAAGGAACCATTAATAATAACAGCTAACCTGGGGACCAGGAAGGGAAGTTGGGTGGTCAGCAGTTTAGTGGGAATAGGTTCGAGAGAGCAGGAGGTGGTTCACGTGAACAAGATTAGCTGAGAGAGAAACTATTATCCCATTGTTTGCATTTAATTTATTAGTTTATTTTGAATGCCATCCTCTTGTACGGCCCCTTTTAACAGTCCATTATGACATGGGAATACTGCTGGCAGGCCATCCTGTTTAAAATCCACCTCCCCAACCCTCTAGCCAAAGCAAAATCAATCAACAATTAGGTATTCTTCCTTTTCCTGCTTCCTGTTCTATGTGCATATCCAATTGCTCTGACATACTGCCCTTGACAATTCATAGAGAGTGCCCTATAATTGTTCGTATTTTTTTAAAAAGGACATCCTCCTTCTTAGGCAGTCCCTCGGAACCGAGGATGACTTGCTTCCACATTAAAAATGAGTTCTCAGGTGACAGATGAGTCCAATGCGGGACCTACAGTCTCTGTCACAGATGGGGCAGACGGTGGTTGAAGGGGCGGGTGGGTGGGGTGCTTGGGTTGACGTGCTCCCGGCAAAGAGACTCGAGGTGTTCGGCGCCTTCCTGGATGCTTCTCCTCCACTTTGTGCGGTCTTGGGCCAGGGATTCCCAGGTGTCAGTGGGGATGTTGCACTTTTTCAAGGAGGCTTTGAGGGTGTCCCTGAAGCGTTTCCTCTGCCCACCTGGGGCTCTCTTACCGTACCAGAGCTCCGAGTAGAGCGCTTGTTTTGGGAGTCTCGTATTGAGCATGCGGACGATGTGACCTGTCCATCGGAGCTGATCGAGCGTGGTCAAAGCTTCGATGCTGGGGATGTTGGCCTGAGCGAGAACACTGACGTTGGTGCGCCTATCCTGCCAATGGATTTGCAGGATCTTGCGGAGGCAGCGTTGGTGGTACCTCTCCAGTGCTTTGAGGTGCCTGCTGTACACGGTCCATGTCTCTGAGGCATACAGCAGGGCGGGTATCACTGCTGCTCTGTAGACCATGGGTTTGAGGTCCTGGTCTTCAAACTCTCTCTTCCTCAGGCGACTGAAGGCTGCACTGGCACACTGAAGGCGGTGTTGGACTTCGTCATCGCCATCTGCCCTTGTTGACAGTAGGCTCCCGAGGTATGGAAAGTGGTCCACGTTGTCCAAGGCCTTGTCGTGGATTTTGATAATCGGGGGACAGTACTGTGTGATTTGGGCAGGTTGTTAGAGGACCTTTGTCTTACGGATGTTTAGTGTAAGGCCCATGCTCTTGTACGCTTCGGTGAAGGTGTTGACGATGGTTTGGAGTTCAACCTCCGAGTGAGCGCAGACACAAGCGTTGCCTGCATACTGTAATTCGACGACAGAGGATGGGACGACCTTGGATCTGGACTGGAGGCGACGGAGGTTGAACAGTTTCCCGTTTGTTCTGCAAATTTGCTCCACTCCAGCGGGGAGCTTACTGAGGGTGAAATGGAGCATTGCAGCCAGGAAGATCGAGAAGAGCGTTGGTGCGATGACACAGCCTTGCTTGACCCCGGTTCGTACGTGAATTGGGTCTGTGGTGGAACCGTTGGCCAGGATCACGGCTTGCATGTCATCGTGAAGCAGGCAGAGGATGGTGACAAACTTTTGAGGGCAGCCGAATTTGAGGAGGACACTCCATAATCCCTCACGGTTGACAGTGTCGAAGGCCTTTGTGAGATCAAAGAAGGCCATGTACAGCGGTTGGTGCTGTTCTCTGCATTTCTCTTGTAATTGACGTGCGGTGAAGATCATGTCCATTGTGCCCCTTAGTGGGCGGAATCCGCATTGCGACTCTTGGAGGAGCTCTTCGGCCACTGGGAGAAGGCGATTGAGGAGGATTCTTGCGATCACTTTCCCTGTGGCAGACAGCAGGGAAACGCCTCTGTAATTACCACTATCGGACTTGTCACCTTTCTTGAAGATGATCACAATTACGGCATCTCTGAGATCCCCTGGCATGCTCTCCTCCTTCCAGATAAGAGAAATTAGTTCATAAATTCGCGCCAGTAGTGCTTCTCTGCCATGCTTTGGTGCCTCGGCAGGGATTCCATCTGCTCCTGAGGCCTTGTTGTTCTTCAGTTGTGGGATGGCCTTTTCAACCTCATGCCGGGCTGGGGTTGTGCTGAGATGGTGGCGGGTAGCATGCTGCGAGATGGAGTTGCGGACACTCGCGTCGAAGACAGAGTCTCGGTTAAGGAGATCTTCGAAGTGCTCCTTCCAGCAAACATCAGCTCAAAATTCACAGGCTGTAGACTTGGCTGACACAATAGATGGTACGTTGCTTTTGAATCTCAGCTGTACACAAGGACAAAACTTTGCACATTGGAAATGCTGCACAGACCTCAGAAATGCAACAGTTTTCCAGGTTTTTGGCATAATTCCTTCAATTACTTGCTATAAGATTTGAAGCCAGTGTTGTGCCTAAAATGACACTGGTCAAAATAGAATTGTGACATCTTTTTGCAGATTAATTTTGGTTTTTTGGCAAAGTTTTCCTGGGATATAGTCCGCTCCACTCACCACCTCAAACAATGGGATCCATTGGTCAGCATCCCAAGTGTAGTATTATGGCTTTCCTTGGCTCAAACAGGGATCTGGAAGGTATTGGCAGATACAAAGGACATCTGCCCTTATTGTTGACTCATAACAGTATCTGCGGTTTCTGGTGAATGCCAGCTATATCTTGGACAAATCTCTTCTGGAAAGGACCTGGTTTAAGAAGTTGGGGACAAGTAATCCCGGAACGTTGTATTGTACTTGGATGTCTCTAACATCCAAGTGGCTGGCATGTCCTATTTCATTCAGGCTAATGGGAATAGCATTGGACTCAATGCTATTGGGACAACTGTAAGTGTCCCCATAGACGGAGGGCAAGAGTAATTAAACACCAGGCAACCTGTCAAATGAAAAATAGCTACCAGTCAAGTTAAATGGTTATTTGTAAGGTTCTATCAGACACAGACAGAAATACATCACCACGCATAAGAATTTCCAAATCAAGCCACTGGAAAAATTCGTCTGATTTAGAGTGCATACACTTTTCCCTTTCATGGAAGGAGCTTGGCACGTCAGAGTGGTCCTAGCTGGTCAAGAGGCAGGAAATTTACTGGTACTCTTAACTGGTAAGCTGTGTGGTTTTAGCTGGTTAAGCTCCAGTAGTTCCTGGTTCAACTGGTCCATGGGTGCTGAGTTTCTGTAAGAAGTCTGTAGTGTCGCGACAGAAGCTGGGGGTTCCCTGTACGATGGGTTTCAGAATGCCCTCGATGTACCCAGAGAGGTTCTCACACAGGGTTCCGTTGCCTGATACGATAGGACGTCCGGGTGTGTTGTCTTTGTGTATCTTTGGGAGGCAGTAGATGTCTCCCACGCGGGGAGTACGTGGGATGAGAGCGCGTAGGATGCATGTGGGCATGGACTGCTTCATTATCTGAGGAGTTGCAATTATATAGGGCCTTTCACGAACTCAGGATGTCCCAAAGTGCTTCACAGCCAATGAAGAGTTCCTAACTATTGATTAGATGACCATATAGCACAGTAAGTTTGGACTGAAGCATTTATAAAGCAATAGTCCGATTCCTGAATCAACAGGAGCAATCGAAGGAATGCACTTTGTATCAAGTCTATATGGGTCTTGAAAATTAAACTGAAGAGTGACATAATCATAGTGGTCAGACTTGCCTTTGTCGATTCCTATATTCTTATGATTCTAGGATTTGTATTAGTAGATATCACCAGTGTGTGCATTTTGAATTTACAAAAACTGAACTAAAATGAGCACTTTAGAGGTTGGAAAAGATACTGTAACTTTTAATAGCATTTCATTGCAGGCTGAAATGTAGTTCAGATGTAAGTGAGATGAGGAGGTGTATGAATCTGAAGTTATGTCCTTATAAAAAATCTAATACCGCTGGAAAACTAATTACACAGTTCAGATGTGTGATATTTTAAACTAAAGAATATGACCTTTAGTTTAATAGTTAATGTAGAAGACTTGTTTAATGTGCAGCCCAGTGGATTTTATCTGGAGATTCATGTCTGGTGCTGTACTCCATGAATACTTCTGCATTGTAAGCATTTTATCTTGCTGATAATTCCAAACTTATTACTAAGAGTAAAATTTCAAGCAGAGAAATGTTTCTTTTTTTAAAAAACTAACTCCAACCCCTGCTCCAGATTTTTCTCCATCCTCTCCTGAAGGCGCTAGTCCACCATTGTGGTGTCGTTCAATCACTGTTTGCCTGCCTCAGCCACTTTACCCGTGAGCTATGACCTAAGATAATGCTTGTGAGCAAGCTATTTGACTGCGGAGCCCGACACTGTTCCCATGCAATGTCCTCATTGGTGCAGACCCAGAAATAGATAGAAATCAGGGATTGCTGGCTGATATTTCCCTGCTCTAATCCAGGGCACAAAGACCAATTATAGCGTGCCCACAATTACCTCAGCTGACATACATTTTGGAAGTGTGGCAGACAGTGTGACCATGTACTTTATGTATGCAGGACTTTTAATATCTGACCGATGTGTCTCCCATGGCATTGACCACAGTGCATTGGAGGATGCATTGAAGTCAGTGGAAGTAAAAGTAAAAATCAGGGGAGCTGTAAAACGGGCTGCCGCTTCACTATCATCCGTTTTACACTATCGCACAAAGTCAAAATCTACCCAATTGTTTTATTCCTTGTAACGTGGAATATATTATCAGGGCCATTGATTTGCGGTGATTAAGTAAGTCAAGTTGCTTTCTTATTACAAAGTATTGTGGGAGTGTTAATTGGTATTTTCAGGCTTGAATGATATGACTATGTGCATATTTGCAAGAAAATTGGTTATTTGGTAAGGAGAGATAGATTAGACGGGACAGTGGAGAATGTCTAGTTTTCCTGGTATATTCTAGGTGTTGAGACTAAAAAAAAACCGTTGGTTAAAAATAAGAAATTCATGTAAAATAAAGTAACAAATTATTTCAAAATTGAAAGAAACAGCCAGTTGATTGAAACACAAGATGAGATTGAATCTTGGAAGCATTTTATATTATTGTCGCGTTTAATGAATAAAGGGAACGGGAGTTAAAGTAAATGAATGCGACATATATAAAATAACGTTAACATGTATTTACATGTGTAATAAGCGCATTTAGCAGCTGGGAAATCCTGCTCCGCTGCCAGATGGACAACGGGGACACATTTCCATCCACCCATCTGCAAATCCAGGCCATAAGTCATTTGAACACTGGGGCTGGCAGCTGTGCCTTGGCCTAATTGGCCCCATGTTCCATTTGTACCTTGTGGGTGCTCCTATAACATTGTGTTGCACTACAAATGGCAGTCGTGCTCTCTTTGATTGCCATTTGGATAGGGCATTGTGGAGCCCCCTTGAGTGCCACGGTGTACTGACTGCTGGCCGTACAATAAGCAGAACTTGGTCGGAAGTCCTCCTGGAGCCCACCTTCATAAACAATGCAATGGAAGGGGACAAGTCAAAGAAGCATGCCCCGACATCTGAGTATCCTATGGCTGCCAGAAAGGTGTGGTCATTTTTATCTCTCCACTCCCACCGTGCTGAAATGATGGGTGGGTGATTTTAATCCTCAAAAACAGATGGGATTGGGTGGGGTGGGAGGTTAAAAATCATAAACAGGAATCTAACCCGTCTCAAACCCACCCACTTCTGGTTTTACGGAGGTGGACGAGGGGCGGGCGGCCAATCGGCTCTCAGGAGGCGGGTCAGTCATTGAAAGCTTTTAAGGAGGCGGCGTGCTTCTATTTTTACAGGGTTTTCTATTTTTAACCCATGTTGGCCTGGCTTCCAGGGCCTCGGGGAAATCCGGCAGCTGCAAGGAGGCGAGAAGGGCTGGATCCATCAGGCAAGTGCCTTTACAGCACCGCTTGTGGACATGGAGGAGCAGGCGTGTTTCCTCCCAGCCCAACATGCTTACTCTGTAAACACCCTCCCCCCCACCCCCCACCTCCATGATTTCCCCTCAACATCCCCACCATCACCGACCCCCCATCTCTCCCGCAATCGCCGACTCTTCCCCTGACACCCCCATCTCTCCCCCTCCAATCTCCAACCCCCCTCCAATCTCTCCCCAACCCCCGCGCAATCTTTGGCCCCCCTCGCAATCACCCCCAACCACGCTATACCTATTCCCCAGCACCCCACCACCCCCCCCCCCCCCGATCTCTACCCCAAGTCACAAAAATTACCTGATCCCCCAGCTGCGGAGTTGAACGTCACAACATTTGAGGAAACCCGTACTTCCAGGTTTCCCGACCATATCTCTTCTCCCGCGCCCCCCCCCCCCCCCCCCCGCACCAGCACCAAAACCCCACACCAGTGAATATCGGGGCCAATGTCCCTGTAAACCCAGGAGTTTCAAGGCTAGTAAATGCATATCTATATAATTATAAAAAGCTTGCATATGACACCCAATTCCTGTCCACAGCATTACTTCCATAAAGCTATATTCATAACGGGAACTTCTGATGTAAACATTTATAATAAAATTATCTGTAATGTAAAAACAATGTGTCAATAATGAACAAGTCGAATCAGTCAATAGGATTTTTTTTTAATTATCTACTTTTTTTTCCTCAGTATCTGAAATTTCTATGTCCAAATGTTTTAAACCAAGTACAAAAAAAATCAGATTTACATATTTCAACAATAACATAATTAAAATTATCCATTAAATTGTCTTGTTTCTTAATAACTTCATTAAGATTTTACTTGAAGCTCTCAGCCTCTTCCAAAAGTCTGGGCTTGATATTTCTCCTTTGGCCAGTGACTGCAGTTTCAAGGCAGATCCTGCAATCTATATCAGTAGCATTTAAGCTAGCACAATGATGGAATACATCTGCCTTGATCTCTAACAAAGTTTATTTGATGCTTATTTTATTTAAAAACAAAAGCTAGAAAACAAATTTCAAAACCTTTATTCAGTTGTGTAATTTATTTGTTTTTCTGTGTATGTGTCTGTGTGAAAGAAAGAATAACAAACATGACGGACTTTACTGATGACAGCTGTTGTAGCTTTAGTTGGTGTATGAATTATAAATACCCTTTAAACTTCAGAAAGCATACTAAGCTGAGAGATAGACAGATACACAAGTTAAAAGTGTTGTTTTCTCGTTCTAATGTGTTAGTTTAAAAAAAACACAAATGAATTGAATTTAGAAAGGAAACAGAAAGCATCTGCCTATCCTGTGTATTTTGTTGATAGTTAAAATATGTTAACATTCTAATCAACATTCTGACCATCTCCAACAAGAGAGAGTCAAACTACCTCCCCTTAACATTCAATGGCATTACCATCGCAGAATCCCCCACCATCAACAACCTGGGGTTGTCATTGACCAGAAACTCAACTGGACCAGCCACGTAAATGCTGTGGCTACTAGAGCAGGTCAGAGGCTGGGTATTCTGTGGCAAGTGGATCACCTCCTGACTCCTCAAACCCTCTCAACTACCAACAAGGCACAAGTCAGGAGTGTGATGAAATACTCTCCATTTGCCTGAATGGGTGAAGCTGCAACAACACTCAAGAAGCTCAACACTATCCAGGACAAAGCAGTCCGCTTAATTGGCACCCCATCCACCACCTTAAACATTCACTCCCTCCACCACCTGCACAAAGTGGCTGCAGTGTGTACTATCTACAGAATGCACTGTAGTATCTCGCCAAGGCTTCTTCAACAACACCTCCACCAGCTAGAAGGACAAGGGCAGCAGGAGCATGGGAACACCATCACCGCCAAGATTTTCCTCCAATTCACACACCATCCTAACTTGGACATGTATCACCGTTCCTTCATCGTCGCCAGGTCAAAATCCTGGAACTCCCTACTGAACAGCATTGTGGGAGTACCTTTCCCACATGGACTGTAGCGTTGAAGAAGTAGGCTAACCACCACAACCTTCTCAAGGACAACTAGGATGGACAATAAATGCTGGCCTTGCAGCAACGTCCACATCCTGAGAATGAATAAATTAAAAAAGACATAAAGAAATAAATAGAGAGACACAGATATCTTTCCAGGAACCAATCATAAGGTGCCAAATGTAATATTTGCAGAGAACCCTTCGAACATTAGAAACTGGTGCTGCCAAACCTGTAGATGGAAGGAGTGACATTTATAAAAGTGTATCTTGACATGTCCTGTGAATGTTCATTAGACTCAAAGATGAAGGATCCTTAACTGTGTTCTGGAGCTAAAAGGATGCGGGCTAGAGCTTGGTGTGGTTCCCATGAAGAGCAGCCAATCAAGAGAGGAACCAAGGTGTTTGCAGAACAAATTTTCAACAAAGCCTAACTGAATAATTCAAGATCCAGCCAAGTCATCCAAAATAAGCCTCAGGCTCGTGGCTCAGGAGTCAGACTTCCTGAGAAAACATTTCCCAAGGTTTTACAACACTGCAAAACTAACTTCATGAGTAAGAATAAGCATGCTATTCATAATTGCTTACTCTCCGTGGATTCCATTTGTTACAGATAAATCTTTTACAGTATAATTTTTCAACTGGAGAAAAATTCAAAATGGTAGCTCAAGCCAACTGCACAAAATGATGAAAACAATTTCATTTGTAGGACTTGATATATCCTTAGTAGTTCTTCATTGGTAATTTACGAACTCGCCTTTCTCACATTTGATTTTTTTCATTCCATTCAGTTCTCATTTGTTGCCGCTTTATGAAGACACAATTTGAGTCAAGCAGAGCCAAGCGAAAAATCATATGATAAGGTGTGATGCTTGAAGTGTGACGTGAGGTGTAATAGGTACAGATGTGATCTACACATAGATATATATGAATGATATCCTGTATCAAGGGTATAGTGTCACTGATAGTTTGTGTCAGGAGCTGTTGGAATTGAAGTAAGCAGGTTACAGCATGAAAATAAACAAAGTTTATACTGAATGTTAAAGGTGCTGAGAATGAAGCACGGAGGCATTTTAGAACTATATCCTCTGGACAGGCTTAATATTACTGTCTTTTCATGCTATGAACTTGAATAAAGTAATCAATATTCTGAGCATTGGAACTATTCATCTCAGAATTTATTGATTAGCAAGTACACAGTCAGGAGGCAGTGCTGTGTTACAACCTGAACCCTATCAGCTTCAGACTCGACTTTGCCTGTTAGTCAATCACACATTCTAATTACTCTTTGTACAAGGAATTGAATTTCAATGCCCAAGGCATACTGCTGGTATCTCATGTTTGTATTATAAATCTTCACAGTTTCATTAAAGGGAGTGTTGCGATTGTTTGATTACCTGTTTCTGGCACTTGCCAAGTAAAAGTTTCCTATCTCGGTCTCAGAAAAGCACGCTTTCCTCTAATGCACCAGCGTGACTTTCCCTTTTTCAAACCAGCCAGCCTTTTGGTCTCGCTGAGACTGTACATTAGTGCTCAGTTCTTGGCAGTTCTGTACTGCAGACTTTCCCCTATAGAGCATCTGGGTTGAAACTGTTTCAGCCTCATTTCACGCAGGATTGTTATAGCTAGCACATAGAGGACTTCAGTATTCATTTTGAACATAGATCCCCAGGGGGGAAAGGGGCAATGTTTTAAATTCATCAGGGGTGGATTTTCCTGGGTCGGCACTCAATCAGCACCAATTTTTCAGGTGAATTAACGCAACTTAGATTGCCGCTGACGTAGACCATTACAGAATGGCGCCGGTGGGTCACAGAATGGTGCTGGTGGGTCACAGAATGGCGCTGGTGGGTCACAGAATGGCACCGGTGGGTCACAGAATGGCACCGGTGGGTCACAGAATGGCACCGGTGGGTCACAAAATGGCACCGGTAGGTCACAGAATGGCACCGGTGGGTCACAGAATGGCGCCGGTGGGTCACAGAATGGCACCGGTGGGTCACAGAATGGCACCGGTGGGTCACAGAATCGCGCCGGTGGGTCACAGAATGGCGCCGGTGGGTCACAGATTGGCGCCGGTGGGTCACAGAATGGTGCTGGTGGGTTACAGTGGTGATGGTGGACTCAGGCTCAGTAAAGTGATCGCTCAGCTTTTTACAATAAACATCAAAGCTCTCACTGTCGATCAGTTGAGCATTTTCTAGTCATTATTTAAGCCTCATTAAGCAAGTTAATTTTATGGCATCAGAATATCACGTCGTAGCAACAAAAAGGCTCTAAAACACCCAGTGGATATTAGCTTAACAATAACTTATGATTTGAAAATCCCCTTGGAGCCATGTAAAACATTTACAGGTGAGAATGACAGCAACTCTGGCATTTACAGTACTGTTTCCTTTTCAAAATATATAGATTTCATGGGGGAAAAATTGGGTTGCTAACGGGGGGGCGCAAAGCCCCTAGCGCCTGGGCGCGGTGCCGCTAACACCTCCCGCGAAATTCAGCGGGAGGTTAGCGGTGGTGGTAGCTAATGTCATTAGCGGTGGCAGCGCCCCACTCGCGCCCCAGCCGCAAACTTCAGTTGCGCCCCCTGACCTATCGCCAGATGACGTGTCCGCTAAGGTCAGGGTGGCGTTTTTGCAGCCACAGCGGAGCAAGTTAAAGGGCAGGCGTTGGGCGGCCATTTTTTTTGGCCGCCTGCCAGCACCTGTCCCCTTCCCCTTTTTTATTCGGGGTGCCGGCCGCGAGCGCTCAGCCTGGCACTCCTCTTGCCGCATCCCGGTGCGTGCAGCGCTAGGCCCCTCCCCTTTAATCAGGGGAGGGAGGCCTGTAATACCGCAGCGCTGTTGCATGTAGCGCCGTGATATTCACTTGTAGCGCCCCAGGAAGGAGGGGGAGCGCTTCCAATAGCGCCCCGCCTCCTGCTTGGGGCACTACCACTGAATTTATAGCGCATGGGGTAACTTTTTCGGGGCGCTAAAAGTAGCGCCCTGGTGAAGTTAGCGCCCCAAAGGGGGCGCCACCGAATTTTTCCCCCCATTTCTCTAATAGGATGCTACTCTCACATAGTTGATTCCTATCAGAGTTTGCATTCTTTGTTACTAAAATACAATCATTTCAAATCTCGTTTAATCCCTTGTGCCTGATAATTTATAAAATTAACGGACTAGCCGTAGGAAGAAACTACAGAAACCATATGTTGAATTATCCGAGTATCTTCGATGAAAATCCAGTAAGAGTTATTTTTTCAGCAGTGGAAGAGCTAATATTCATGGTACGTAGTAATAATATTCGGTGGGTGTGGCTAGGGGAAAAACCTCTTAAATATTCCTAAATGCCAGCTTACAAAAGTGGACACAATCCCCGGCACCATGGATCTATATCGGACATTGGCTGCGCCGCTTCTGACTGTGTGGCTACCTCTTTAAAGAGTAGGCGTAGCAATGCAGTGTTAGAAAGAGTATCAATGGCTTATTAAGTATATAAAACAGCAAGTTAACACACAGGAGTTGCAGGAGCTTGCACTGAGCTCCACGGGACTGCAGCTCAACTGGCGCCCGCACCCACATGCACACCCAACCCCACACATGCATACACCCACCCACACACATGCACACCCACACACACCCGCACTCTCGCACACCCACCCACACGTACACGCGCACGCACACACGTGCACACCCACCCACACACATGCACGCCCACACACACCCGCACACCCACCCACACGTACACGCGCATGCACACACGTGCTCTCACACGTGCACACCCACCCACACGCACATGCACGCACACACACACACCCACACGCACCCATGCGCCCACACACGCACGCGCACACCCACCCCCACACACGCACACGCACCCACATGCACACCCACCCCACACATGCACACACACGAGAGACAGAGAGAGAGAACAAAGGGAAGTCACGTGACGATGACCCAGACGCCCCGCACGTACGTAAACGTGTGTTCCTCATCACACTTGGCAGCTATGATCGCTGAGGCGTATTCAAATGTGTTGTCCAGTAAATGTTGCTGCAGATTTGCCACTGGAGGATTGGGGAGCGCAACAGTCCAACCTGCAGCCTTCAGGGCCAAAAGTGCTGTTGCAGGAAGATCCGGGCCAATAAATTCTAAGGCGATACGTGTGTGAGTTGCTGATTGCAGCTGTGCTTGCAAAAGGGATACCATGGATTTCCTCCAGGAAAGGTGATATTGCACTGTGCTGCTCACAGTGACCTCCAGGGCAGCAACTTACTCGTGGATATTACACAATTTCCAAGCACTATGCAAAAACCATAGACGTTGCAATCAGCCATTAATCTTACTACTCTGACACAATAATCTGTCATGTTCTACTATTTATGCATTGTCACAAAAATGCCACAGCCTTTCTTCATCATATTGCAGGATAATTTGCATTGGCAAGACAAAGTAATGGGAGGAATGGCAAGTGATGCCATCAGAGCTGGGGCCAAATTAACCATGTGTCGAATTACAGCGTCAGCTTTGTGGTTCTGTCATATTCATCAGGGCATTTGCTGCGTTCTGAAACCGAGAGGGGAAAGGAGCAAGCAAGCAAGGAATGGACTGATGTAGGAAAGGATCGTGCAGATGACATTGGCTCCTGTGACCATATTGCAGGTGTTTTAGAAATGATCCATGTTTGAAGTATTACGGCAATCAGCAAAGGGTTAATCACAATCTATGACAATGTTATCATTCATGATGGCCAAGCAGTGAATTACAGTGTTGAATACAGTAAATACTTGGGACAAAAAACATGCATCTTATTCACGGATGTTTCTCGAACTGTGAGGAATGGGATCTTTGGGCAACGAGGTAGCTACAACATGAATGGGGAAACCATCATACTAGTCCTTGGTATCTGAATTCAGGTTTCTACTTGGATGGCACGTTTTGCTCGTTAGTTACCAAATGATGAGAGAGAAACTGGTTTATGAGTCGGGGCTTGGAGGAAGGAGGCAGGGGTCAATTTTGCATGACTGAGATGTGGCCCCTTGTGGGTCAAATAAGCAGCAGCATTGATGGATATCCCCACGCTTCACTGATCTGCCCTAACAGCCAAGGAGGACAGGGTGGGTTGGGAATGGAAATAATAAAAATAAAATGCATGCAAGCTGTGGCACTGATTGCAAAATATGGAAATTATGATGAAAAGGTAGTTTATTGGCTGAATCTTGAAGTGGCCCGTAATTAAACTTTCTCTTTTCCCTTAACACTAATCCTTAACACAGAGTTCCTTTTATTTCAAGTTAGCAGTAAGTGGAATGGCATCAAAGTATAATTAAATTATAGTCAGTAAGGTGTGACGCATCGGTGTAGCTTCTAACAGAATTAAATCATCCTCAGATGCAATATTGATGTTTCCAAGTCTCCTGAACAAGGAGGAGCAGAGAACTAGGAATAAATATAAAAAAATTAAGAAGCCTCAAGCAGTACTTTAGGAAGATTTTTTTCTCCATACCAGTCATAACTATGTGTGGAATAAATAAATTTAAAGCTGTTACAAATTCCAAGTATGAACTAGATATTCTCTTGGATTCAGTGCAGACTGAATATAAGCAGACTTCACATTCACTACAATTAGGGGTACTACCCAATATCAAGTTGTACAATAGCGTGTCATGGGTCATAGATATGTACTGGATATTACTTGCGCGTTCCCCATTTGTGTTTCAATGCTCTTTCAGCAGGTGGACTGATGAGCACTTTAGTGCGATGGGGCCAATTGTAAACTAATAAAACTAGTTTATTTTAAATGAAATACATAAATGAACAGAATTTTCACAGCAAGTTTTATCTATTTCCTAAAACTCCATGTAACATCAAAAAAAATTAATTTTGCATAGTTGCTCCTTAGTATCGCTGACTAATTGGCACTAACTTTCCCTGTTATGGGCCACAGTGTCAGCTGTGGCTCAATTGGTAGCACACTCGCCTCTGCGTCAGAAGGTTGTGGGTTCAAGTCCCACTCCAGGGACTTGAGCACATAAAGCTAGGCTGACACTCCAGTACAGTGCTGAGGGAGTGCTGCACTGTCGGAGGTGCTGTCTTTCAGATGAAACATTAAACCGAGGCCCCGTCTGCTCTCTCAGGTGGATGTAAAAGATTCCATGGCACTATTTCGAAGAAGAGCAGGGAGTTATCCCCAGTGTCCTGGACGATATTTATCCCTCAATCAACATAACAAAAATAGATTATCTGGTCATTGCCACATTGCTGTTTGTGGGAGCTTGCTGTGCACAGATTGGCTGTCACGTTTCCCACATGACAACAGTGACTACACTTCAAAAGTACTTCATTGGCTGTAGAGCGCTTTGAGACGTCTGGTGGTCGTGAAAGGCGCTATATAAATGCAAGTCTTTTTTTCTTTCACTTCTGTTCAAGCCTCAACCTAGAGTCTCCCGCAGCCTTCCTCTGGTTGTAGAGGAAGTTAGACCTCCTCCCTCACACTATGCCAAACTCAGAGTTGCTGCAAATTGTCTCTTTTCCACACAGAGAGAAAGGAAGTCAAAAACCTAACATTTCACCCTTTCCCTCAGCAGCCAATCATGTTGAAGAATTCTCACAGACAGCAAACCAGGAAATAAAAAGCAGCTTTTATCCTCACTTTTAAAAATGTTACAGAGAGCAAAATAAAGATTGGGACCTTCACATGGTGTAAGATTTGGATCACAGGTCACACACAGATTATCCAAAGGGTTTTAGGAGTTTGTAAGGCTTTTTATTAAAGAGCTACAGTTAAAAGCATAATCAGATATTACATGTGGTTAAGATAAGTATAATAGGCATACAACCCGTGACAGATGAGGGTGATCTACGGCCCTGGAATGGAACGAAACAACTGGATGGACGGTGAGGCAGTACGGTGGTCTCGGATTGGGTGGACTCCTGCAGTCTGCTGCAGCGGTCACTTCCGTTGTGTCATCGCTTGAGCTGTTGGAGGTGTTAGGCCGTCAGCCACCTCAGAGGCTAAACTTGACCAAGGTGAAATGCCGTAGCAACCTCTGGGAAGCCTTCGCCTCTAACTGCCTGCTTTCCTCTCTCGGTTGTCTGCTTTTATACCTTATTTCGTTGGGCTGGTGGATACCTCGTGTCAATCATTTTTACCCATCCTATTATCTAATTACAAGGGAGAGGCTACCTATGACAGCCTCCTCCCAGCCTCATGAGGTCATTTTCCTCCTTATCTCTGTTCTAAAGGTCTTGTTGCCCTCTTGTAGACAGCTTGTTTATCATACAGCTCCTTGCTGCTTCCCTTATCAGGCCTAGCTGTGCCCATTGGAAGGCCTGTTTTTGTGTTCTGACCTCGTAATTCAGCTCTCTGTACAGCTATTTCTCTGACATGACTGGAATCTTTCTGTGCCATTAACTTAGGCAAACTGCTGATCTAGGGAACCCGTAACAGACTATTATTTCTTTCAATCCACAATGTCTTACAATGGGGATAAGGTAGAAGCTGAAATATCATGAACAAACTTAAAACATTTTTTTTAAATGTATTTTTTATCATAATGGAAAAATTTGACATTCCACAAATATAAAAATTCGTTTCTCAGCGTCAGAACGGTTGTTTAGCAGTCAATATGCTGTTAAAACCCCAGTTACACCTATTCCAACACGGTTTAACATTTAATGAGGTGTTTAACAGCGATATCAGCACGGAAAAGCTCAAGTTTTCATCAGTTCCACTGATTTCACTGATTGCTGGCTATGTGGGGGGGGATCCACAGTGCAGCCTGTGTCAGAGCAGTGAATGACTAACTGCAACTTCAGGATTTCTGCGTTTAGAAGCGCACGGGCCAAATAAACGTATTTAAAAAAACAAGGCTGATAGAAGGTCCAGCCACTGTTACTCTGTATCCATTGCTATTTCATTTTATATGGAAAATTTGGATTTTGGAAGTACACAGAGGGGATGACAGTCGATATCTTGTCTTTTTATGAGTTCTCGACGTAGTTGTGATACATTTTGTAGAATCATCTCTCTTGTCCATTTTAAATTGTGCAAATACTGGAAAGCACCAAGTGTTCTGGCATTCTCCTCTTCCACATTGTAGGACTCATTCCACGTCACTGACAGAAACAAAGAAACCGTGATTTGCGTGCAAGTTTGCACATGCATAGCTGTTTAAATGTTGCAACTGGTGACTTTCTTTTTACTCCCTGCAAATCCTTTCTAATGTCAGGGGGAAACCTCATACAGGTTCGAAATAACTCCAACCACCAGGCTGATCTATGCTCAGCCCATCCACAGCCAGAAAAAACAGTCACGGTTGGTGATATACAATTAGGCACAGCTGGCTCCAAAGAAGCTCTGAAAAGCCAGCTGTTTCCCTGCTCCTTCTGAGACCCTGGAGCCATTTCTTCTACCGAACAGCAGTCCTGTTTGTGCTGAGGTTGCTTTCAGTGGCAGTGCTGTACGTTGAAAGGTCGTATTGCATTCCTTCTTCCCATTGCATTGCGGTATGTGTACAGTAAACACTCAACAATCAATACAAATCCACCCACCCGTTAATATTGCCGTATTAATTTAGCTAATTTATTTTTAAATTTGTATTTTTCATTATAAATCAATATATTCATAAATATGTCAGCCTTTTTCTATATCAGAGATTAAAAAGAGAATGGCTGCGAATTTGGAGAGCACCAGCCTTTAAGGCCGGTTTTGTTGAAAAAATGGTGGCCGCCTCACTTCCACCCTCTTCTGGCGCAGGACACGGCGGCCGCCATTTTGGAGAGGTCAGCAGCGCTGCCGCTGCCTGCGCTCGCCTCTCCCATGTAAATGTGCAGATCGTGATGTCAATTGGTGTGCCTAAATTGACATACGACCAGTGTTCCCGCTAAGGTGCGCGGCCGCACCATAATCTCAAAGGTCCCGCGCAGCGCGCTCACCGGCTTTTACATTGTAAATACCGCGCATGCACAGAAATTTAAAGGGACCGCACATTAAAAGAAACGGGCCACGCAGAACAAAGCGCAGCTTACAGGGAACATTGCGCGTGACTGCGATTTAGGGCATCGCCGCACTCCATACTGCCCCCTCCTAACCACGCATGGAGAACGTGCGTGCAGCAGTTGTGCAGAGACGCTGTCTGCACTTTTTAAAGGGACACACACATCTTTCAGGTAAGTTTTGATTTCAGCTTTTGGAGTGGGTTTTTTTTTACATTTTATGAGAGTTGTGGCTTGGTGCGGTGCAATACAATTAAAAAGTTGTTAAAGTGTGCAGGGCGTGCTGCTGGACGCTTGCAAGGCTTTGGATGTTAAAGGAAGGCCTCTGAGAAGACCACTTGCTCACAGTCCATGGGACTCGAGCTGCAGTCCCCCTTAGGCTGTAACATCACATGGAGATGATGCAGAGAGAGTAAAGTGGACAAACTGCTCACAGAGGGAAGAGGAAGAAGCAGAAGAGGTGGAAGCGAAGGAAGGAGGCAACCCAGACAGCCCCTTTCTGGCCAGGATATCTGGGATGGAATCATCCACCTGTGGTACCAGTGACCACAACCCCAATTCCCCTTTCCACACTTTACCTTCACTCTGTTACTGACCTTCACAGCGTCCTCTTGGCCACGATGCTGAAATAAAAGCCACCACAAACCAAACTTTCCAATCCAACTTTATCCATATATGCATCCAATATTATATCAAAAAATCAATGAATCACCCTTGTGCATTCCCTCAGTGACTGTCTTGCATGTGCCTTTGCCTATCCTAGTGATGTCATGCAGTGCTACCCCAGTGGCTGCAGCATGGCTGGTGGAAGGCTGTTGACTATCAGTGGGGGGAGACTGCAGATGGCCTTGCAGGAAGACCTCGAGGAGCTGGTGGCTGGGAGTGTGCAATCGAGTGACGGTGTTTCTTCTTCTTCTTCACTCTCCTCTCCGTCTTCTTGGTCAACCGCTGCCTGGGCAGGCTGGATTTCTTGGGTGTCTGAAATGGGGAATGCACAAGGGTAGAGTCGTGGTGAGGCGTACCTCCAGAGTATGCCTCCGACCCGAAACCTACCTGCTGGCTCCTGGGCTTCGGAGACTTCGGGTCCTGGGCCTGCAGGTGTACGCCTGCGTAAAGGCCCATGTGTCCCAGGTAGGCAGATGGTTCAGAAGCGTCCCTGGGATCACCTGGGCCAGGCCCTCTGATCAGAAAGGAGGATTCCTAATATGCTTATGGGGATTCCATTTACGAATGGAATCCCCAAATAATTAAATAATTTATACAACTGGAATAAAAATAAATGTTCCCATGTTCATATTTAATTAAAAGTCCCTTCAAAGAAGCATTTACAATAAAAATTTTATTCTTTGAAAAATAATTTTAAATCTGGGCCAAAATTTACATAAACTAATTTTAAATGTTTGTGGATGATTTTTTCATCGAAAATAGAATCATAGAATGGTTACAGCACGGAAGAAGACCATTCAGCCCATCGAGCCCGTGCCGGCTCACTGCAAGAGCACTTCAGCTAGTCCCACTCCCCCGCCCTTTCCCTGTAGCCCTGCAAATTTCTTTCCTTCAGATACTTATCCAACTCCCTTTTGAAAGCCATGATTGAGTCTGCCTCCACCACCCTTTCAGGCAGTGCATTCCAGAGCTTAACCACTCGCTGCGTAAAAAAGTTTTTTCTTGCATCGCCTTTGGTTCTTTTGCCAATCACCTTAAATCTGTGTCCTCTGGTTCTCGACCCTTTCTGCCAATAGAAACATAGAAAACATAGAATCTAGGAGCAGGAGTAGGCCATTCGGCCCGTCGAGCCTGCTCCACCATTCAATACGATCATGGCTGATCATTCAAATCCAGTACCCTGTCCCTGCTTTAATCCCCACAGTACACATATCCAACCCTACCCCCGTAACCCCTCGTATTTAATTCCCCCTAGCATATCCCATCCTATCCCCATAACCCCACATATTTAATCCCCCCGTAACACTAAGGGTCAATTTATCATAGCCAAATCAACCTAACCCGCACATTTTTGGACTGTGGGAGGAAACCGGAGCACCCGGAGGAAACCCACGCAGACACGGGGAGAATGTGCAAACTCCACACAGACAGTCACCCGAGGTCAGATTCGAACCCGGGTCCCTGGCGCTGTGAGGCACCAGTGCTAACCACTATGCCACCGTGTTGCCAATGGGAACAGTTTCCCTCTATCTACTCTGTCCAGACCCCTCATGATTTTGAACACCTCTATCAAATCTCCTCTCGACCTTCTCTGCTCCAAGGAGAACAACCCCAGCTTCTCCAGTCTATCAACGTAACTGAAGTCCCTCATCCCTGGAATCATTCTCGTAAATCTTCTCTGCACCTTCTCTAAGGCCTTCACATCCTTCCTAAAGTGTGGTGCCCAGAACTGGACACAGTACTCCAGTTGGGGCCGAACCAGTGTTTTATACAGGTTCATCATCATTTCCACACTTTTGTACTCCATGCCTCAATTATGAAGCCCAGGATCCTGTAAGCCTCTTTAACTGCTTTCTCAACCTGCCCTGCCACCTTCAACGATTTGTGCACACATACCCCCAGGTCTCTCTGTTCGTGCACCCACTTCAGGATTGTACCATTTAGTTTATATTTCCTCTCCTCATTCTTTCTACCAAACTGTATCACTTCACACTTTTCTATGTTAAATTTCATCTGCCACGTGTCCGCCCATTTCACCAGCCTATCTATGTCTTCCTGACGTCTATCACTCTCTTCCTCACTGTTCACTATACATCCAAGTTTTGTGTCATCTGCAAATTTTGAAATTGTGCCCTGTACACCCACGTCCAAGTCATTAATATCTATCAAGAAAAGCAGTGATCCTAGAACCGACCCCTGGGGAACACCACTCTATATCGTCCTCCAGTCCAAAAAACAACCGTTCACCACTATTCTCTGTTTCCTACCACTTTATTATATGGCACTTTGTCGAAAGCCTTTTGGAAATCCATGTACACTACGTCAACTGCATTACCCTCATCAACCCTCTCTGTTACCTCATCAAAGAACTCAATCAAGTTAGTTAAACACGATTTTCCTAACAAATCCGTGCTGGCCTTCCTTTATTAATCCACACTTGTCCAAGTGACTGTTCATTTTGTCCCTGATTATTGTTTCTAAAAGCTTCCCCACTACCGAGGTCAAACTAACTGGCCTGCAGTTGCTGCGTTTATCTTTACATCCTTTTTTGAACAATGGTGTAACATTTGCAATTTTCCTGTCCTCTGGCACCACCCCCGTATCTAAGGCAGATTGGAAGATTATGGCCAGTACCTCCGCGATTTCCTCCGTCAATTCCCTCAGCATCCTAGGATGCATCCCATCCGCTCCTGGTGATTTATCTACTTTTAAGTACAGCCAGCCTTTCTAATACCTCCTCCTTTATCAATTTTTATCCTATCAAGTATCTCCACTACGTCCTCCTTTACTATGTCTATGGCAGCATCCTCTTCCTTGGTGAAGAGAGATGCAAAGTACTCATTTAGTACCTCAACCATACCCTCTGCCTCCATGCATAGGTCTCCTTTTTGGTCCCTAATTGGCCCCACCCATCCTCTTACTACCCATTTGCTATTTATATACCTGTAGAAGACTTTTGCATTATCTTTTATGTTGGCTGCCATTCTATTCTCATACCCTCTCTTTGCCCCTCTTATTTTCTTTTTCACTTCTCCTCTGACCTTTCTATATATAGCCTGATTCTCAGATGTATTTGCAACCTGACATCTGTCATACGCGCTCTTTTTCTGCTTCATCATATTCTCTATCTCTTTCGTCATCCAGGGAGCCCTGACTTTAGTTGCCCTGCCTTTCCCCCTAGTGGGAATGTACCTCAACTGTACCTGAACTATTTCCCCTTTAAAGGCAGCCCATTGTTCCATTACAGTTTTGCCTGCCAATGTTCGATTCCAGTTTACCCGGGCCAGATCCGTTCACATCCCACTGAAATTGGCCTTCCCCCAGCTAAATTTTTTTATCCTAGATTGCTCCTTGTCCTTTTCCATAGTTAATCTAAACTTTATGATACTATGATCACTGTCCCTAAATGTTACCTACTGACACTTGCTCCACTTGACCTACCTCATTCCCCAGAACCAGATCTCCAGCAATGCCTCCTCCCTCATCGGGCCGGAAGCATACTGATCAAGAGAGTTCTCCTGAACACACTTCAGAAATTCTTCCCCTTTTCTCCTTAACACTATTACGATCCCAGTCTATATTAGGATAGTTGAAGTCCCCCATTATTACTACACTATAGTTCTTGCACCTCTCTGTAATTTCTCTGCAAATTTGCTCCTCCATATCTTTCCCACTACTTGGTGGTCTATAGAATACACCTAGTAGTGTAATGGCACCTCTATTATTTCTTAACTCTAACCAAATAGATTCTGCCCTTGATCCAGGACATCCTTTCTCTCCAGCACTGTAACATTCTCCTTGACCACAGCACCTCCTATCTTTCCTTCCCTATCTTTCCTGAGCACTTTATAACCAGAAATATTTAATACCTTTTTTGAGCTAGGTCTCAGTTATTGCTACAACATCATATTCCCTTGTAGCTATTTGTGCCTGCAGCTCACTTACCTTGTTTATTACGCTTTGTGCGTTTACATACATACACTGTAAACCCATCTTAGACCATCCTGTATTCTCTCTTAGATTGACCCCACCTAATACTAACTATTTCTTACTTTAGTGCTCTCTGCCTCTCCCAATTCTTTGAGCACGTTATTTCCCCTTTCTAATGTTACATCCTGGTGCCCATCCCCCTGCCAAATTAGTTTAAACCCTCACCAACAGCACTAGCAAAGCTCCCCACGAGGATATTGGTTCCAGCCCTGTTGAGGTACAACCCGTCCGGCCTGTACAGATCCCACCTCCCGCAGAACCAGTCCCAATGCCCCAGGAATCTAAAGCCCTCCCTCCTGCACCATGGAAGAAGCACTGAGAGTAGCAAGGGCACAGAATGTACTCTGGGTGGGGGATTTCAATGTCCATCACCAAGAGTGGCTCAGGTCGCACCACTACTGACCGAACTGGCCGAGTCCTGAAGGACATAGCTGCCAGTCTGGGCCTGCGACAGGTGGTGAGAGAACCAACACGAGGGAAAAACCTACTTGACCTCGTCCTCACCAATCTACCTGTCGCAGATGCATCTGTCCATAACAGCATTGGTAGCAGTGACCACCACACAGTCATCGTGGAGACAAAGTCCCATCTTCAAACTGAGGACTCCCTCCATCGTGTTGTGTGGCACTACCACCGTGCTAAATGGGATAGATTCAGAACAGATCTAGTAGCTTAAAACTGGGCATCCATGAGGCGCTGTGGGCCATCAGCAGCAGCAGAATTTTATTCCACCACAATCTGTAACCTCATGGCCCGGCATATCCCTTACTCTACCATTACCATCAAGCCAGGGGACCAACCCTGGTTCAATAAGGAGTGTAGAAGAGCATGCCAGGAGCACCACCAGGTGTACCTAAAATGCAGTGCCAACCTGGGGAAGCTGCAACACAGGACTACATGCATGCTAAAAAGCGGAAGCAGCATGCTATAGACAGAGCTAAGCGATCCCACAATCAACGGATCAGATCAAAGCTCTGCAGTCCTGCCACATCCAGTCGTGAATGGTGATGGACCATTAAACAACTAACGGGAGGAGGAGGCTCTATGAATATCCCCATCCTCAATGATGGTGGAGCCCAGCACGTGAGTGCAAAAGACAAGGCTGAAGCGTTTGCAACCATCTTCAGCCAGAAGTGCCGAGTGGATGATCCATATCGGCCTCCTCCTGAGGTCCCCACCATCACAGAAGCCAGTCTTCAGCCAATTCGATTCACTCCACGTGATATCAAGAAACGGCTGAGCGCACTGGTTACAGCAAAGGCTATGGGCCCCGACAACATCCTGGCTATCGTGCTGAAGACTTGTGCTCCAGATCTAGCCACGCCTCTAGCCAAGCAGTTCCAGTACAGCTACAACACTGGCATCTATCCGACAATCTGGAAAACTGCCCAGATATGTCCTGTCCACAAAAAGCAGGACAAATCCAACCCGGCTAATTACCGCTCCATCAGTCTACTCTCAATAATCAGCAAAGTGATGGAAGGTGTCATCGAAAGAGCTATCAAGCGGCACTTGCTCACCAATAACCTGCTCACTCTTGCCTAGTTTGGGTTCCGCCAAGACGAGTCAGCTCCCGACATCATTACAGCCTTGGTCCAAACATGAACAAAGGAGCTGAACTCCAGAGGTGAGCTGAGAGTGACTGCCTTTGACATCAAGGCAGCATTTGACCAAGTGTGGCATCAAGGAGCCCTAGTAAAACTGAAGTCAATGGGAATCAGGTGGAAAATGCTCCACTGGCTGGAGTCATACCTAGCACAAAGGAAGCTGGTTGTGGTGGTTGAAGGTCAATCATCACAGCCCCAGGACATCGCTGCAGGAGTTCCTCAGGGCAGTGTCCGAGGCCCAAACATCTTCAGCTGCTTCATCATTGACCTTCCCTCCAACATAAGGTCAGAAATGGGGATGTTCGCTGATGACTGCACAATGTTCAGCGCCATTCACAACTCCTCAGATAATGAAGCATTCCAGACCGGGACGACGTTCAGGCTTGGGCTGATAAGTGGCAGGTAACATTCGCGCCACAGAAGTGCCAGGCAATGACTATCTCCAACAAGCGATAGTCTAACCACCGCCCCTTGACATTCAATGATATTGCCATCGCTGAATCCCCCACCATCAACATCCTGGGGGTCACCATTGACCAGAAACTTAACTGGACCAGCCACATAAAGATTGTGGCAACAAGATCAGATCAGAGGCTAGGTATTCTGCGGCGAGTGTCTCACCACCTGACTCCCCAAAGCCTTTCCACCATCTACAAGGCACAAGTAAGGAGTGTGATGGAATACTCTCCACTTGCCTGGATGAGTGCAGCTCCAACAACACTCAAGAAGCTCGACACCATCCAGGACAAAGCAGCCCGCTTGATTGGCACCTGATCCACCACCTTAAACATTCACTCTCTCCACCACCGACATACCGTGGCTGCAGTGTGTACCATCTACAAGATGCACTGCAGTAAATCGCCAAGGCTTCTTCGGCAGCACCTCCCAAACCCGCAACCTCTTCCACCTAGAAGGACAAGGGCAGCAGGCGCATGGGAACACCACCACCTCCAAGTTCCCCTCCAAGTCACACACCATCCTGACTTAAAAGTATATGGCCGATCCTTCATCGTCGATGGGTCAAAATCCTGGAGCTCCCTACCTAACAGCACTGTGGGAGTACCTTCACCACACGGACTGCAGCGGTTCAAGAAGGCGGCTCACCACCACCTTCTCAAGGGCAATTAGCGATGGGCAATAAATGCTGGCCTTGCTAGCAACGCCCACATCCCATAAACGGATAAAAATAAAAAATATAATTTCTCCAGCCACGCATTCATCTGCGCTATCCTCCTGTTTCTATACTCACTTGGGCGTGGCAGCAGGAGTAATCCGGAGATTACTAACTTTGAGGTCCTGCTTTTTAATCTCTTTCCTAGCTCCCTGAAACCAGCTTGCAGGACCTCATCCCTCTTTCTACCTATGTCGTTGGTACCGATATGGACCACGACCGCTGGCTGTTCACCCTCCCGCCTCAGTACGTTCTGCGGCCGCTTTTTTATTTTAAAATTTTTAATTTTACATTTATGCTGGTGAAATCAGGCCCTACACCAGGTGTAGGGATTTTGTGGGCATTTGCTGGGCAGTAGTTGGGCAAGTAGCCCAGCTCTGCGCCAGCGAAAGTGATTTTTGGGTCAGTTCGTATGATCTCTCAAGGCGAACCTTGACAGATCGCAAGCTCTGGGTTTTCGTGCATGCGTCATCATCGGCCCCACAAAATCCATGCCAGCATGGGATGAGGGGAAGTGGGATGTGTGAAGGAGGATAACGTATGAGGATACCAGCATCTTGTATTCTTTCACTCCCTTGCCCTTGCCAAGAATGGCCAGCAGCGTCTCCTCCAAGGGGGTGAGGTGAAGCTAGGAATGTGAGGTGTGCCTTATGTTTGGTAGAGATTGTTGGTAGGTGAGTGATGGGGGATTGTTCATTGAGCAGTGTGTGAGGCTAGTGCTGCAATTGGTAGGCGACGGCTTTTGTAGATCTATTCACTGACCTTGACCACTCGTCTGAGGTCATGAATCTCTTTGGGCACTTGAGCCAGGTCCTAGGGGCGACACTTTTGGCAGTGACAGCCCTTGGCAATCTGGCCCCACATCCTTCTTTCTAGGGAGCCCCTTGGCCCCTTGTGAGTAGAAGACCTCTCCCAGTATTGGTCCTCTGCACAAAGCTGGAGTACTGTGTACGAGACCCTGGTTGCCCTTTCCCAGGCCTGTTGAGCCATTTGTGTTAGTGCTGAAGCACTTTGACCATTTTTTACGTGCAGAAGAGTGTTCAGCTTTCAAGAGCTGAAGGCTGTCTAGTTAGGAATTATTTTTATTTTTTTCTTCAGAAGGCAGTTAAACTTTAAGAGCTAGAGACTGCCTATTTTTGAATGATTTTTTTTTCAGGAGGCAGTTCACCTTTAAGGGCTTGAGACTGCTTTAAAAAATGACAGCCTTGCTTTAAGAGAAAGCAGCGTTGTTCCAGCGACGCTATAGCGACACGACATTGGGCATCCTACTGAGTGCACAGCTTGAAGCAGCGCGATCATTGCTGGGCTGTGTACTAAAATCAGCAGGCAGCAACAAATTAATGTGCTGACTGCGCTTTCTAAATGGGCGGGAACAAATCTCGCCCCGCGGTGCCACCATCCATTTTTGGGTCTTATCGAATTTCACCCCCCAGTGTTTCTTCAGGGTTTGACTGGGTGGCCTGGGTTAACTTGCTCCCGTTATCACATCAATACTGATGTACATGTCCTAGTTTTTCTGAAGAGTCATGTGTCGCTTTACCTTTGACCTTGTGGGCATGCCTCCATTTTCCTCTGGAGTTCAGTAAAGAATCTTATTAAACCACTGGACAGTGTTCTTAACCTCTGAGAACCTACCACCTGTCAATTTCATCTCTGTGACCACTTAGATTATTTAATTGACATTATCTGCTCCTGTGTGGCCTGAACCTGGCCTAGTGCCACTGGGGGAGTTGGGGTCATGGGATTAGACACAAGGGGGGGCAGGGGGAAATTGGTGTTCGCCAGCAAAGTTACCAGTGTCACCGGCAACTGCAGTTAACGGCCGCTGGAAATGGCCGCAACACTAACTGAGTGAAATTGGTCTGGGGGGGGCATGGAGATGGGTGGCGCAGCGCTAACCTTCCATACAATGCCGTCCTGGTGGCGTTGCTGGGGGATCCGGGACGAAGTTCCTGTCCAGGTCCGGCATTGCAGCTTCCCACAACCCCTGTGTGCGAAGCTGTGGAGCTCGCAAGGAATTGTGGGCAATGAAGAGGTCTGAGAATTAAAGGGGCCACGCACACTGAAGCAATACAAAATAAAATGCAGTGAATCAATACATTTTTCAGCCCTTTCTGCCTTTTGAAAAATATCCAATGTTTAAAATAATTCCAAATGTGAGTATTCAGCTGTTAAAGCTGAATACCTTCCTAACCTCAACAAATGGGAAAACTGCCTCAGCACAAACACAAATGGCTCACCAAGCCAGGGAAGGGACACCCAGGGTCTCGACGCAGCTTTGTGCAGGGGGTCCGCACTGCAAGAGCGGCCCTCTACCTACAAGGGCTAGGAGGCCCTCCAGAAAGGACGATGTAGGAGTACATCACTAAGGCCGTCACTGCCTGCAGTGTCGCCCCCACCACCTGGCTCCAGTGCCCAAAGAAGCTTCATGACCTCAGACCACTGGTCAAGGTCAGTGAATGCACCTTCAAAAGCCATCTCCTACCAACTGCACCACTAGCCTCACACACTGCTCAATGCACGACCCCCAATCACTCACCTACCAACAATCTGGACCAATGATGAGGCACATCTCCCATTCCTAGCCTCACTTCGCCCCCTTGGAGGAGATGGTGCAGGCCATTCTTGGCAGGGGCATGGCTAAGCCCTTGGCCAATGGCGGGGCTGAAAGGATACAAGATGCGGGTATCCTTGTACATTATCCTCCTTCTGGCATGCACCTCTTGCTTTCCTGCCCTTCCGTCACCACAACTCTACCCTTGTGCATTCCTCATTTCACACACCCAAGAAATGCAGCCTGCCTAGCCAGTGGGTCAACAAGAAGAGGCAGACTGCCCAGCCAGTGGGACCACAGGCAGATGATTCCATCCCGGATATCTTGGCCACAAAGGGACTGTCTGGGATGCATCATTCCATCTGATTCCTCCTCTTCGTCTTCCTCCTCTTCTGCGTCTTCCTCTTCCCTCTGCAAGCGGATGCTGTAAATGTGAAATGACAGCATAAAATGCTGGAAATACTCAGCTGGTCAGGCAGCATGTCCACCTGAGACATGAACTCTGTTTTTCTCTCCACGGATGTTGCGTGACCTGCTGAGTATTCGCAGCATGTTCTGTCTTCTCAAACCCTTCATTTATCATCTGAGCCCTTGCAAGCATCCAGCAGCACTCCCTGCACACTTAAAAAAACTTTTCACATCTATTGCAACAAGCCACCACTTCAATAACATCAAAAAACCCAGTCCAAAACCTTAAATTCAAACTTACCTGAATGACGTGTGTGTCCCTTTAAGAGCTGAAGACATCGCCACTGTCAGCCTGCTTGCACGCCAGGTTAACCTGGTGTGCTTAGGAACCAGCGCTGAATTCAGTGCGAGGGTTGAAGTTCACGCTTGTGACGTAAAGTCGGCGTTGCACGCCGATTTACGTCACAACGCCGCCATTTTGTCTGGCATGGCTCTGCCAGTTACCGGCAGCACAAAGGTAAGGACGAAGACGGCAGCCGCCACGGGAACCACCAGCAGCTGGCGAAAGAGCGGCAGCTGGCGAAAGAGCGACGGCCGCCGTTTTAGCGCCATTTAATGGCACTACGGAGTGGCGCTAAGGCCACGAATTTCTAGCCCAAGGAATTTAGAAACTCAGAACCAAAGCAACTTCTGCCAGCCTCAGGTCCTGCATTCGCCATTTGCCGTCTGACAGTCTCTGAGGGCTCATTGTCTGATTCTTTTTTTTCTTTCAGTTTTTTTTCAGGCAGCATTCTCTGCAGGGGCTTGAAATGGGCCATTTGTGCTGTCACATTTGTGTCGATGTGAAGGGATTTCAGATGTGCATCAACACAAAACTCATAATATAACAGGTCTGCAATCTCGCTGTAGACTGCGCTAAAGGCAAGAGGTTTAAGGTTATCCCAGCAGCCCTCGCAGCATTTGGGTTTCATAGTATAACTGTAGTCTCGTGCCAAGCCAAGTTCAAAACACTCCCAACTGGTTTGTTTGACCATTGGGGAACTCTAAACTTAATTTTAAATCTCTTTAACTTTTTCAGACAGGGGACAACCCCATAGGTTGCCTCCTAATAAAAATGTAGCCAACATGCAGATGATGGTGCGTTATCCCTGGGCAGTGAGCTGCTAGTTTGAGTTGGTTCTACCAGCTTCGTAGCACACCTTCTAGACATCAGTCTCATTATAACTGGCTTCTGAGATAAGTTTCTGTCACCCAAATTTGTTTGAACAGAATGTGAATGAAACACTCTCTCTCTTTCTTGAACCCAGGTCAGCATTAGGCACTTCCAGGTCAGATAGAGCACTTGTTAGACGTAGAGCAAAGATCCTATAGAATTTTACAGTACAGAATGCGGCCAGATCTCTTAAAGACCTATTAGTCTCAATCCCATACCCTGTATGTCTTGAACCTCTAACCAGTTGGCTTCTTTCAAACTGCCTTGGGTAAGTCCTGTCAGATCAGTCAGTCAAAGTGCACCGCTGCATATATCAGGTCACTGGCGCCTTATTTTCCAGAGATCATGAATTTACCACTTTTTCCTGGTGGAACCATTGTGGCCATATGGCTCCTTTCAACAATACTGTGGCATTTATGGCTAGAAAGAGCTTCCATTCAGGTTGTACAACACCATCAGTACCGCATCAGTCAGGTGGATGTCAGATATACTGGAAACTACACCGACACATTTATTCTGCGGCAGTCCACAGTGCCGCCATTATTTAAATGAATATACCAAAACTAGTCAGATGGATACTGAGGGGAACAGGGATACACTTCTGCGTCATGGCTCATGACACCAGTCCAAATCCACAAACCATAGCTGAAAGTCAATATAAGACACATGCGTTTGCGTGGATGTATATAGTACATATCAAAGGCATGCTGAATCAAAGGTTCCACTGCTTGGCAGGTCTGCTGTCCTATTGCACAGCCCCAATGGTGGTGTGCTGTGCAATTATTCTGTCAGAAGAGGTGTCACCATGCAGCACGTGGAAGAGAGGCTCAGGAAGACACAACTGACAATGCCTAATAGACGACCATTTCAATGAATAATCAAAGTCAGCCAGCAGCATTGCTGAATACAATTAACTGGTGTCCTAAACCCTTTAGACACCATTATCCTCTACTTGACCACAGCCACCATATGTGCCTGTTCATTCATCTCTTGCTACAGTACAAGTTAACATGCTGCGCAAAATAAAAATCCAGTTCCATTTATTACTTTAGCTGTGCTTGATATGTGGTAAATTAGTGATTTTTTCCCTTGGTGGTTCCATTTGTGACTATATACAGAGAGTATATCCTATTACATAATCTAATGCTACTCTAGTGGGAGAGAAGATCAGATGGCTGGCGACTAGATGTTACGGAGCTACTTTCTAGGATGACTCTCTATCTTCTTTATCTCCCTCTGCTCAGTCATAAGATGTCCCTGCTGCTTTTGACAATCTGTGATACTGCCTCATCAGTGCCTACTCCTGCCATCATGCCCCTGTTGCTTGGCATGTCCTGTGAGATTCTTGCATGGATGTAGACTGCAAGGTTGCAGTGAGATTGTAAAAGGCCTCCCCATCAGGGTCTTGTTCAGCTGATTGCCCAGCATGGTGAATCCAAGCAAGACAGGCGCACGGACATGTACCGTCAGTTAGAACGTTCCTGAGAGAAACCAGAGCTGAGTCAATGAGCAGACAACTTGCAAGAGAACCAGATTTAAGGAGCTGCTGCTATGCCTTAAATGGCACTCAGATTTTGGCTACTGTTAAGTTTGTTGCAGGAAAATCTATTCACTTGATTGCGAGAGCTAGCTGAGGGTCGAACTTCAGAAGCCAGGGAGCAGGGAAGAGAGAGGCTGACCCCATTCAGGGTGAATATAATTCCACCAATAACCAGATATCCCCGTCCCACCCCACCATCCCTTCCCCTGTGACATGCACACTCCCAGCACGTGGTCCAATCCATGCTGGGAGTGCTGAAGAGTTATTTCAATGTATAAGCAGATTCACGCGGTCTGCACCCTTGCTGCAGCAAGGACTGTTGCTATATTTGGGGGGATATAAGCGGTTGTTGGTGGAATTATATTCAGCATGGTTTTCTGAGAAGCGAATCACATCATTAAACATTTCCTTGGAAGCTGAAGATGTGCTGTACATGAGTATGGGGAGCATTATTATTGTACGAGAAAGGCTAAAGGGGTCCCAAATGATCAACTTGCATCCAAAGACAAGATACAACTGCTTGAGCTTTTTTTTTTATTCGTTTTTTTTATGGGATCTGGGCGTCGCTGGCAAGGCCGGCATTTATTGCTGATCCCTAGTTGCCCTTGAGAAGGTGGTGGTGAGCCACCTTCTTGAACCGCTGCAGTCCGTGTGGTGATGGTATATTGCAGCCACACTATAGAAGGCTGCTGCCTTCAGAATACACTTTGGCAAACCTCGATGTGTTAAACGTTTTCCTCGTCTATGATTTGAGTCAGCAGACTTCCGAGGACTCTGCCCTTTGGGCCCAAAGATAGCAACTGTCCTTGCTGCGGCAGCATCCCCTCCAAGGTTCTCTCTGTGAATGGGGTCAGCTTCTCTCTCCCCTGCTCCCTGGCTTCTGAAGATCGACCCTCAGCTAGCTCTCCCAATCAAGTGAATAGATTTTCCTGCAGCAAACTTAACAATTAAGGTCAGAAGTGGGGATGTTCGCTGATGACTGCACAGTGTTCAGCGCCATTCACAACTCCTCAGATAATGAAGCAGTCCGTGCCCGCATGCAACAAGACCTGGACGACATTCAGGCTTGGGCTGATAAGTGGCAGGTAATATTCGTGCCACAGAAGTGCCAGGCAATGACTATCTCCAACAAGTGAGAGTCTAACCACTGCCCCTTGACATTCAATGGCATTACCATCGCCGAATCCCCCACTATCAACATCCTGGGGGTCACCATTGACCAGAAACTTAACTGGACCAGCCACATAAATACTGTGGTAACAAGAGCAGGTCAGAGGCTAGGTATTCTGTGGCGAGTGTCTCACCTCCTGACTCCCCAAAGCCTTTCCACCATCTACAAGGCACAAGTAAGGAGTGTGATGGAATACTCTCCAGTTGTCTGGATGAGTGCAGCTCCAACAACACTCAAGAAGCTCGACACCATCCAGGACAAAGCAGCCCAGTTGATTGGCACCCCATCCACCACCTTAAACATTCACTCCCTCCATCACCGGCATACAGTGGCTGCAGTGTGTACCATCTACAAGATGCACTGCAGCAACTCGCCAAGGCTTCTTCAGCAGTACCTCCCAAACCCGCGACCTCTTCCACCTAGAAGGACAAAGGCAGCAGGCGCATGTGAATGCCACCACCTCCAAGCTCCCCTCCAAGTCACACAACATCCTGACTTGGAAATATATCGCCGATCCTTCATCGTCGCTGGGTCAAAATCCTGGAACTCCCTACCTAACAGCACTGTGGGAGTACCTTCACCACACAGACTGCAGCGGTTCAAGAAGGTGGCTCACCACCACCTTCTCAAGGGCAACTAGGGATGGGCAATAAATGCTGGCCTTGCCCGCGACGTCCAGATCCAATAAACTAATAAAAAAAAAATTTAAATCGCCAAAATCTGAGTGCCATTCAAGGCACAGCAGCAGCTCCTTAAACCTGGTTCCGCGCCAAATATTACAGGAAGGATGTGATTGCACTGGAGAGGGTGCAGAGGA
This sequence comes from Squalus acanthias, assembly GCA_030390025.1. NCBI lineage: Eukaryota > Metazoa > Chordata > Chondrichthyes > Squaliformes > Squalidae > Squalus > Squalus acanthias. The sequence continues at coordinate 19,828,188 of CM059432.1, read as the reverse complement.
GATTTACGAGGATGTTGCCTGGGCTGGGGAATTTTAGCTACGAGGATAGATTGGATAGGCTGGAGTTGTTTACTTTGGAACAGAGGAGGCTGAGGGGAGATTTAATTGAGGTGTATAAAATTATGAGGGGCCTAGATAGAGTGGATAGGAAGGACCAATTTCCCTTAGCAGAAGGGTCAATAACCAGGGACCATAGATTTAAAGTAATTGATAGGAGGTTTAGAGGGGATTTGAGGAGAATTTTTTTTCACCCAGAGGTCTGGAACTCACTGCCTGAAAGGGTGGTAGAGGCAGAGACCCTCATCGCATTTAAAAAGTACTTGGATATGCACTTGAAGTGCCGTAACTTACAAGGCTACGGAAAGTGGGATTAGGGTGGATAGCTCTTTGTCGGCCGGCACAGATAAGATGGGCCAAATGACCTCCTCCTGTGCTGTAAATTTCTATGATTCTATGATCCTCACCCCGCCACCCTCCCCCCCCCACCCCCATCTCCCTGTGACATGCACACTCCCAGCACATGGTCTAATCCATGCGGGGAGTGCGAAGAGTTATTTCAATGTTTAACCTGATCTCACGAGGTCTGCGCCCCTCACATCTAACGTACGATGCACTTGCATATGCGTCCCACCCAGAAAATCAGCCCTGACTTCCATGGAGAGTAAAATCACGGGTGGCTAACTCAGTTTTCTGCCGGGCGGGTTAAGTTAAAATTACCCCTCGAGCTTTGGATGAGCTGAAGCTTAGGAAAGATGGAAGAAGGAGTTTAAAGGCAATTCTGGGACGTGAATATTCCTATATAATCTATGAGGGAACTTATTTTAATAACACAGATACTCTGATCATGGTAATGTTTTCTGCGCTAAACGATGTAAATAGTTAATAGTTTAATAGGCAAGAAAAATACTGAAATAATTGCTTTACTTTTCTTTGGAAAGTTATTTTAATAAGCTAAAGTCAAAGGGAAACATTTTCTCTGCTGTAGTATTGAAATTGTAAACAGGTTCTTTATACTTGTGTTTATGCTTTTGGTAGAATTAACAAACTGAGGGGATCTTTTGTCCAAGTGTTTCCAGTTGTCTGTCAGGTAAACATTCCCTTACTGCTCAGGCATACGTATCATATCATGAGACTTGGATGGGAAAAGAAGAGGAGAGGGAAAGGCAGCAAGGAAGACTATGTTAACACACAAAGATTGGATGAAGCCCGTTACAAAATAGACTATACTATGACTCAATTACTGTCTTTTCTATAATTCAGGCACCACTTATTCCTGTTCCACAGGCACTACTTACTCCAGGTGTTGTCATGCTTTGATAGAAGTTCAGGACTCGTGTAATACATTATCCGATTTAGAGGGAAATGTACTGTCATCCGAGTTATCTACCAGCACAGGCAGCATCAATAAGAGGCAACAAAATTGTGTAAGTAACGGCTAGCTGCAAATCTGGGACTATAGCGATCAATCTTTTGAAGTCCAATATATACAGAGCTGTCAGCATTGGATAAATGCGAGGTATGAGATTTTCAGTCATCGGGTATACACCTGAGGCATCATCTAACACCAAAAACATGAACATGGTTAAGGGCTACAAGTCAAGTCTGTCACATGAGACAGACAAGTGGCATAAATATGTTTATCCTCTCTACTCTATTACCCTCTTCTCCCTGTCTTTCTCTTCCTTTGCTCTGTCTCCTTTATTTCTTTGTGTCCATTTTTCCGTATTTCTCTTTCTTTCTCCAAAATTCACCTGGCTGTGTGGCCTGCAAATGTTTTTTTCCTGCTTTCTCAGGCACCCCAGTGAGTGAAAGGTGGAGAAATACTGGGAGTTAGTAACTCATGTAGGCATGAGATTGCGACCCTGAAGCAGAAGAATGGGAGATTGCGATCTTGCACGTGATACTCCCACCAATTATACTAGTGTTGGTAGGCCTGTAAATGGATTGGAACAATTGAAATCGCTTAAGAGTGGGTGTTCCTGTTCCATTTTCAAGAGTTGCTATCAAAATTTCCTGTTAAATAACCAGTGGTTCCTTGTTGCTTATCATGGGCAGTTACTTTTAACTCACTAGACTGGTGGCATTGAATGGCCCAGATTTTGTGGTCAGTGGCGAAGGAACAGCACTCGCCGTTCATCACACTGACAGCTGCCCACAGACTTTTCACGGGCTTTTGAATGGCAACTTACAGTTGCTAGAGATCTTTTTCAGCGTAGCACCATCGACAGGGGATATGTGGCGTGTGTAAGCAGGCAACAGCGTGGCTCTTCAACCAATCAGATTGATGAATCCTCACTGAGCCACGCAGAGTCTAAACCAGGAAGTATAAATTAGAATATTTAATCCATTGTAAAATCATGTACAGAAAGCAAAATAAAGAGAGGGAAAGAAAGATGGGAATAAGAGAGAGAGTTAAAAGACACAGAAAGAAAAAGTAAAAAGGATTTTTTTTAAATCACCAACATGATTTAAATTTTGAAGGAATGAGACTCCACACTTGTAAAATTAAATTTTCAGTGCCCGAGAGGTTGTTTGGCAGTAATTATGACTTATCACGTGGTTAAAATTTCACTTACACCTGAATGCACCAACCCTAATTATCTGCCGTGTTTAGTGGGTAAGTACAACAACTTCGCGCCCTTACATGGATTTCAATGCTGAGTCTAGTGGCGAGGTATTGTTATAGCGCAGCCGATGAAGGAGCAGGGTAACTCAGACAGCAACTTCCGGATTTCCACTTTTAACTGCGTATGTGCGAACTCTGGAAGTTGCTGTCCTATTTACTCCATAATAATGATGATCACTGTTAACTTCACTGTTATTCTCAACACAAAATCCGGGCCAATGTCTTTCTTGTCACAACCTGTTTGGCAAGCATATTGAATTAGTTTATCCTTCCGTCCAATGGCTCTGATTTCCCCAGCAAACCTCGATGGGAATATTGCGTGCGTTGGTACGCTTGCTGTGCCCTGTCGCAAAGCCAATAGTGCCCCTTTATCGCCCCCCGGAGGCGCTAACGGTTGGCGCAAAGGAGACGAATTTCTAGCCCTCGGTTCTTTTAAAAAGTGGCAAGCATATTTCATAAGGACTGTGTCCCTTTAAGTAGGCCAAATATATGTGTCTGTAGATTGTGCATTTGTAGAGTGAGCACCATAAGGGGAATACAAAGATACAGTTCATGTAATAGGAACGATGGAAATGTTTTATTTGCCTTGATTACTTACCATAGGGCTGCATGCATTAAATAAATTGCCTTCAAAGTTAACTTATGTATTAGCATCTTTTCCCAAAATACATGTTGAGACACATCCTATTTATTCAGCTCCTAGTTGCAATTTAGGCAAACATACAAAAGAGAATAAGTGATTTGCTGCTGATTGTAGTCTCTCTCTATGTCAAATAACTTAACAGTAACCAATGCTAACAAGATCCCAAATGAGGTTCAGTGTGTCGAGGATACATAATAGGGACCAGCGAGCTGCATGCTTTGTTCTATATATTTTCTTCCCTTGTCCTGCTGAAGACACTAACTCATTTCAGGATACATTTCCACAGGTGCCAGTACGCCCCCTCTATCTCACCCAAGCAATCATTCTTCCGAGTGTGGCTCTTGACAGTGACCATTGGGGTACGACAGCTGAATCTAGCCCTGTTCTCATCTGACATCCTCACACGTGCACTTGTCAGTAGTTGTCGTTGGACAGCAATTAAGTGCTTATTTTTTTTCGGCCTCCTTAGCCCAGAAGTTTCCCCCCCCCCCCCCAGGTGAAGCTCCTTTACTGCTAATTTACTAATTCTGTCGCTGTGCAAGCTGGGTTGCAAAACAAAATACACACCACAGCACACAGGAGGCAACACTTTATTAGTTCCTGCATGGAATACTGAGGATTTACTGTTGTAGAACAATGGCTACAATAAACTGTAATACATGAATACATTTGCTCAACGCACGTTCGGATAAGACACTGCACAAAGTTAACATAGGAGATGTAACATCCTCTGGAGTGTTAACTTACTGCAGGGATCGAACCAATGGGCATGGAACGGGTATGTTCGGTTCAATGAAATCAGTCTGCCCAAACCGCCCTAATGAAGCAACAACTGCCCTTTAATTGGGGCGTATTGCTTTGAAAACACAGGATTTAATGTAGGTAAGTGTCGGGGAGTTAATCTGAATGTAATGGCTTTCCCCATCTAATTAACAGTGGTTTTTTAAAAACTTTTTTTTACCCGATTGGAGAAACTTCATTTTTATTTCCCCGCCTTCAGCAATATTGAGATCTGCCACTTTCGTTCTCACCAACATGCTTCACTGCTGATCCAACTGCAGCTGTCCAGCAGCACGCAGCATCCGCTTTGCTGTGTACTCTACAATAACGAATTTTACAATCATTGAGGTTCCGCAATTAACCGACAAGAATGGAAAGGGGCAGCATTCCTCTAGAGAAATCTAGAGGAATGCTGCCCGAGATTCTGATCCCGAGGTGGGAGGGTGGAATGTTACTATCTCACACGCAAGACTCCAGTCGGGAGCTGACATGACCTGTCTGTTCCTGCGAGCTCGCTGAGTGAGACTGCCACTTTGGTACCAGTTACTACAGAGGTAGTTTTCAAGTCCGGGGGCCGGGAGTTTCCGCTCGGTTGCGCTGGTTTTCTCAGCACACTTCGCCCAAAATCAGTCAGACCCGCGCAAAAGATCGTGGAATTTCAAGCGCAAATTGCGTTCAGAGCAAATCGAGTTTCCGCGATCTTTTGCGCTAGTTTCAAAAGCATCGCGCTAGAAACCCACCCTGCCCATGAACCTGGCCACGCCCTCAGATCGAATTAAGCACCGTTGTAAGTTTCCACTAAATGCACCCATTTGCAGGCCTTCGAGGAGGCTCTAGAAATTGAGCTGTTTTTGCCGCCAAGACACTGATGGTCATGTTTTAAAAGTTTAAAAAAAAAAAATGTTTTTAATTTACTAAGAAACGGACTACTGTACACCAATGTAACTCGGAAATGGTGCTGTCTAGTTTTTTTAAAGTCATTTTCAGAGATTTAAAATCGGGTTAATCACAGGTGGTGGACGAGACACTCGACGTGATAAACCCATTTGCAGCTGTGTTAATAAAGATGCACCAAGTTAGCCACTCTTAAATATATCAAGGAATACTTTTTATTGCAAATTTTTTTTTCACGTTTTGAAACGTTGGTTCATGGCAGATTTCACGTTCGGCGATGTGCAAATTAATTTTAGCAGAAAAAAAACTTCTCAAAATGAGGACAATTTGCACCCGGATCACTGATTGCGCCAAAAGTGGAAACTCTGGGCCCACTTCCATTCTCTGGAAATAGTGTTGAGGTCAGATAACTCATTGCACTACAGAATACAACATTAACAACTTGTGTTTAGATAACACCTTTAACATTAAAGCAAAATCACAAAGTGCTACACAGAAAAACAAAAGAACGTGCATTAGGAGATGTTGGGAGAGTTAGGAGAGGTGACCAAAAGTTTGATTGAAGAGATGGGTTTTCCAGAAATAAAAACAGATAATGCTGGGAAATACTCAGCAGGTCAGGCAGCATCTGTGCAGAGAGAAACAGAGTTAATGTTTCAAATTGATGACCTTTCATCAGAACTGGGTTTTCAGAAGCCTTTTAAAGTGAAGAGAAAGAAGGGAGAAGTTTCGGAAGGAGTTGCAGAAAATAGGGTCAAGAGAGTTGAAGGCAGCGCCATCAGTTGTGAATTGAAGGGAAAGGGGAATGGCACAGAAGGCCAGAGGTAGGGTAAAGTGCGGAGCCATTGTAGGTCAGTAAGGACAAGGGTGATGTAGAAGAAATTGAGTCTAGAATTATCATAGGTGTGGATAAGAGTATCGGCAGTGGTAGGGCTGCAACGGAGGTGGACATGGATGATGTTTGAAGGTGGAAATAATTGATCTTGGTGATGGATAGGATATGGGATTTGAAGCTCGGCTCTCGGTCAAATAGAACCCAAGGTTGTACAAAGCCTGATTCAGCCTCAATGGGATGAATTTTAACCCCCAAAAATGGGTGGGTTGGGGTCAGGTCAGATGCAAAAAATTTAAAAATCTCAAACCTGACCCCAACTTCTGGGTTTAACGAGGTGGGTTGGCAATTTAAATATTTTAAACAGGCTGGCAGCCTCTGATTTAACCTGCTTTGCAATGTTAACTGTGGTCGGCCGGGTTTCCCAGGACCTGGGAAACCCGACAGCTGAAGGGAGGTGAGGACAGTTATGGGGAGAAGGTAAGTCCCTTTACTGCACTGTTTGTGCGCCAGGAGGAGCAGGAGTGCTTCTCCTGGCCCCCCAAGCTCCCCCACCATCAGACCCCCCCCCCATACAAAGACTCCCGGGTCGAGGATCGGACGCTCCCTGGGATTAAGTGGCACCCCCAGGATTGAACCACTCCTCCCCCCCCCCCCCGGTTCGTGGATCGGACCCCCGGGATCGGACTTCACCCTGGGATCCCAGTAGCAGGAGCAAGCTCCCTACCTGCTCCTGCGGCCTGCTCCGGAGTCCACTCTGCCTGACTGGAATCCAAACCTGTTGAGCACCCCCCACGCCCCCTGTCAATATCTGGGCCAATGTTGCTGGAATCCAAAATCTTTTCTTGGGGCATTTAGTGCACTTGGGGCAATTTACAGCACTTTATGTAGCATATGATATATTACCTTTTAATTGAAATATGGTCTGCAGACACAGTCAAACTGATTACCGGAGAAACTTAATTAACCTGAATTAAATAGTTTTCACTTTGACCTTTAACAATATATTGGCACTGAATACTGATGAAAGAAATGCTGGTTGAATGTCATTTTAAGGATATGCTTTCTCATCAAGTTGTCATCAGGTTGTTTTAAAGTTTAAAGTTGTAATTTTGTAATAGTGTCTATTCTTTGTTGGCCTAGCAATTTGATGCTGTGCCCATTTTACAGGTGTAAAACAGGTGCCAAATCATCCGATATGGTGAGCGGCATCTGTGCCAGGTGTGCGCTGCCTGCCATTTTGCAATAGGCACCCAAAGAGGCGTCCAGGTCTCACGCTTGAAACAGGCATTAGGTCCTTTGCATATGTAAGTGAGAGGCCTAACGCCAGTTTGATGCCTCCGTTAACAAATTGGTTTGACCTCAACGCAGCCGACGCCTGAAAACCAGGTCTATATGCGGCCTAACCAGCGGTTCTTAACGGGACCACTGCAGGCCACCACCAAAAAGGTAAGTTTTAAAAAATTACATACCAGAGTGTGGATCCAGGAGGTGAGGGAATGCTCTTCCCGGCACCACATTAAAACCACGGGCTGCTGCCGGCCACCGCTTGCCACCAGCCTCCCCCACCCTTCGAGCGATATGGCCTGTTAACTTGGAGCTACCTTGACCCCAAAGAGCCACTGCCAGCTTCACGCCAAGGCGATTAAGTGACTAGTTGGTCATGAGACAAGTGACGAGCATGGGTTTGAGCCCTTGCTTGGAATGTGTGTTGAAGCGATGAATTGATTTAATATTTGCCTGAAATTGAAATTTTGACAGGTAGGAGCTGAATGCACAAGCTTAAGATCCCAAGAAATTAAAATGTAAATTTATTTTTTCTGATCTCCCGGGATGCTGAATAACAATCCAACTTTATAGGAATAACATTTGTTAACAAACTACGTTCAACTTCTGCTGGAGTGAGATTGCGACCAAAGCCCCAATTTTAATCCCCAGCACTCGACAAGAATGTTAAAATCACGGCAACGTGTTACTCACCCTCGTCACGCCACATTTGTGCCTTGTGCAATTTTATCGTTTTGGACACTGTTGGAGGCAGGTGAAAGCTTCATTGAGATCCAAAAGTCAGATATTCCAGTATTGCCATACCTACAAATATAAACAGGACCGATTCATAAGATCTAACCATATTGTGGAATGATTTCCACTGGAAAAGTATAAATAGGCTGTAATTTGTTTCTTTATTTTAAGGACTGTTTGCTGTTTATGTGTGAGCTCAGTATCCATGATCTTTAAGGTGGGTCATCATAATTTATACTTGGAGAGGGCAAGCGAGGCAACCTAGAAATTCTTGCATTTTCTTCATAGCTACAAAGTATTCTTAATGTGTGTGTAAACCTAGGGACTGAAACTGCACTAAATATGAAACAAAAACTCTCGTACTGCAGAACAGAATACAGAATGCAAAGGAAGCTCCGCACTTAGTCAATTGTACATCTGGAATTCCTCCATTAAAACAGATTCTCTTTCCAGAACATTAACTGAAGGATTCGAATCCAGCTTTGAAGAGGGTAAAAATCTTCTAAGAGTTGTGGTCTTTCCTATAAGATCCTACTGGTTTCATGTGAATTTTCCAGGATTACTGAGCCTTTAATTTAATGGAAAATCCTACAGGATATTTTGGTGAGAGTGGCTGACAATTTGATGATCTTTGAAGGCCACAAATGGAAAATTACAAACCAGATGCTGATCGAATATTACAGAAGTGGTCTAAGAGGCCAGTCAGTTCACGGTCCCTATGCCTGTACTACATGACGTCTTTATTTCTTTAATTTCTTTTAGAAAAGAGCTCGGAAGATGAAATGCTGCTTCATTCTGGCAGGTTTGATTATTTTGTCTGTCATCATCATAATTATCGTGGTTTCAGTGAAGCACTGAACTTGGCACAATACACCTACAGGTAAGGGCTTTGTTTATTCCATTTAATAATGGAACTTACTCAGTTGTAAAGGTGCATAAAAATGTAAACTATAATTTACAATTGCCATTATAGTTCCTGTCTGTAGCCGTATTTTATTTTAATAATGATTTCAGTGAGCCTTTGGAACTAGGGATTTCAGTTTTGGAGTCTGTGTTGAGTTCTTGTGTATGAGAGGACAAGGGAAGAAACCTCTTCAGTAGAATATCATGGCAGTAAAGCTGTGCTGTTCAAGTGTTTCACTTGACCATATTATGTAGCAGACCTTTCAATTATTGTTTAGTGTCAGTCCTTTGTGTAAAATCATACTACAAACATGGTAATTAGAGCAAGGCATGATAAATCACTTAAGATGCCAACCTTTGGTGGTATTTTGTGCATGGAATTGGCAAAGTAATTGTTCATGACCCCCCACATAAAGCAGCGGATTTGTCCCCAGATGCGCAGTAGACCTGGAATGTGCCTCATCTGCTTTGGGCCAGCCGGCTGCGGCCGGAAACTGAACAGTCAGATTCATTGGATAAAAAAACAGAAATTGGAGCAATGATTCAATCGGTACATAGGAAGATAGGAACAGGAGTAAATCATTCAGTCCCTCGAGCCTGTTCCGCTATTCAATTAGATCATGGCTGATGTACCTGAATTCCATTTGCTCCAGAATCCCTTGCTACCCTTACCCAACAAAAATCGATCGATCTCAGTCTTGAAAATGTAAATTGACCCAGCATCCACAGCCTTTTGGGGGAAAGAGTTCCAGATTTCCACTACCCTTTGTGTGAAAAAGTGCTTCCTGATTTACTCCTAAATGGCCTAGCTCTAATTTTAAGATTATGCCCTCTTGTCCTGGATTCCTCCACCAGAGGAAACAATTTCTCTGTATCTACTGACGTAAGAAAACTACTAGGCACTTGGTCTAAGCGTTAAACAAGGCTTTAATCAACTGTTTTTCAACATGGAGATCTAGTTGTGTCCTTCACTAGTTCCTGTTAAGGAATGTCCTGAGCAAGCTGGGCCCATGCCTGAGTATTTATACTCTCCCTGGACAGCGCCACCAGCAGGCCGCCCAGTATTACTTCATAAGTCATTTCCACATGAATGACAAGATTCATGTCATCTACCGTACTGAATCCCTTTATCAGTTTAAAGACCTCGATTTGATCACCTCTCAACCCTCTAAACTCAAGGGAATACAAGCTACGTTTATGCAACCTGCCCTCATAATTTAACCTATTAAGCCCGGGTATCATTCTGGTGAATCTGCACTGTACCCGCTCCAAGGCCAATATCTTTCCTGAGGTTTGGTACCCAAAACGAACATGATACTCCAGACGAGGTCTCACCAAGGCTCTGTATAACTGAAGCGTAATTTCCTCCCCTTTGTATTCCAGCCTTCTTGAGAAAAAGGCCAACATTTCATTAACCATTTTGATTACTTTTTGTACCTGTGCATTAGCGTTTAGTGATTTCTGTGCATGGACGCTTAGTGCCATCTTCAAACTTGAATATCCTGTATCCAAGTCATTAATATATATGGTAGAAAGCTGAGGTCCCAGTACAGATCCCTGGGGAACACATCCTTCCAATCAGAGAACCTTCCCTTTATCCCTACTCTCTGTCTCCTACCAATTTTCGACCCATGTCAGAAGGTTACCCCCAAGTCCATGCACTCTTAGTTTTACTAATAACTAGTCAGGCATGATTTACCTTTCACAAATATATGCTGACTCTCTTTGATCAGTTGATACTTGTCCAAGTGATCAGTCACTCCGTCCCTGATGATAGGTTTCCCACAATTGTTAAACTGACAGAGCTGCAGTTACATCATTTCTCCCTCCCTCCCATCTTAAATAATGGGAAAATTTGCAAGTTTCCAATCCAAATTCAAACTGCCATGGTGGGATTTGAATTTACATTATCTGGATTATTAGTCCAGGCCTCTGGATTACTAGTCTTGTAACATAACCACTACACTACCAGGTAAAGTTGTTTAGCAGGCTGCTCTCAATCATCATGCAAACAGTTTAAAGTGGCATTAGTGAAGATGTGCAACCACCTCACCCAACTCCTTGACTTATCTTGTCTGTGGTTCATGATCTGGGAGACCAGGAAGAAGAGTGAAAGACAAATGGGAAAGAGAAGAGTTTCCTACTGACACAAAACAAGATAGACATTAACAGACTTAAACTTCAATACATGTACACAAACTGCCATCAGGTAGCTGTGACTCTGTAATGTCTTCGCCACGTCTATCATGAGGAGACAGGAAGGCTAGCAACTAATGGGACTTCGTATTAAATATGGTTGAGAACTGTAATAAAAAAGACATAATTTGCACCACTCAATTTATAAATGATGCAATTAAAATAACTTAGTATAGTGTTTACCCTATAACCATAGCACATTTCACCTGTACATATATAAACTACCATTTTCTTGAGTCAAGAATATGTACCTGAGGAATATCTATTATATCTATAATATAGTAATCTTATATATGCACACACTGCTTGTCTACAAAACCTTACATCCTATTGTCATATTTTCTCACACTTTTATGTCAACTTTTCCATTATAAATTCCTATGCCCACAATATGGAAACTGCCTATGTAAACTTTTTGTGCTGTAATTACACCCTCCAGCCAGTGGTGGTGCTGTAGTGCATCTCACAGCTCCGCAGCCTGTACTCTAGAATTCTTATGCTCCAATCTACTCGCTTCTCTGTTTCCCATATAAATTCTGCTTTAACTATAAATAATATCAAATCAAAGAAGAAAAATGAGTACACAATGGGCCAGATCTTGCTGGAGTGGGGCAACTCACAGCACGCGCCGTTCGTTAAACCTTTTCCTGCACCCTTCAGCTCGAAAACTTTTTGCGCCACAACTTGCTGGATGTGTGAGCTGAGAACGGGCAATGGGGCACCCAGGACCTTAGTGAATGGCAGGACCAACAGTGTATCTCCTTAACCAATGAGATTGAAGGATTGAGAAATAAACAAAGGAAGGATGGAGAAGGAGGGTGAATTAGAGTCAAATCAGGAACAGAAATAGAAATGAAGAGAGATTGGATTAAGAAAGAGAGGAAAAAAAGAGACAGAAAGGAAAAGGAAGAAATTAAAAATAAAATTTGACATTTTAAAAATCTCTAAGAACAATTCTCTACTTGAAGGAATGAGACTCCACAGTTTAAATTGTTCAATTTCTGGGCCAGAGAGGTTGATTGGCACTGCATTAACAATAAGCAGGTAGTTAAATGAGTACTTACACACTTATTTACCAGATTTAACTTTCTGTGGTGAGTTTAATGGGCAAGAATATGCAAATCCAGCAAGTTCTTAAAAATAACAGGGAGGCTAAGGGCGAGATGCTGTTTGTACGAAGCAAACAGCAGAGCAGCGTAAATCAACCAGCAAGTTCTGGAGATTTGCAACTCACGGCATATCTCTTAATCCCCTGAATTTGCTGGCTGATTTGCACATTAATAACAACATGCATTGTTAACGTTAAATGAAGCTCAACGTAAGCTCGAGGAACAGAACCTCATATTTCGATTAGGCACTTTACAGCCTTCTGGACTCAACATTGAGTTCAACAATTTCAGACTATAAACCCCCCCCCCCCATATTTTCAGGCGGCAGCTGTTGATGATTCTGCCATCCCCATTTGCGACATTTTATCTCTCCTGAGTTCAATCCTAGCACAGACTGTGCCTTTAGTTCCTTCCTCCCCTCCGCCCCCCCCCCCTTTCCCTGCCTCTGCACCTGCTTAAAACCTGTTACATCTCCAGCTTTTACCAGTTCTGACGAAGGGTCACAGACCTGAAACGTTAACTCTGTTTCTCTCTCCACGGATGCTGCCTGGCCTGCTGAGTGTTTCCAGCATTTTCTGTTGTTATTTCAGATTTCCAGCATCCGCAGTATTTTGCTATTGCATCGTTAACGCACCGTTAAGTTTCCAGCAAGATCCGGCCCAGTATATGACTTCAAAATGAGGACTTAATGGGGGAAAAATTCAGTTGGTTGCGCCTCCCTTTAGCGCCTTAAGAGGGCGCTAATGGGGTGCAAAGCATCTAGCGCCCGGGCGCGGCAATGTTTGCGCCGCTCGCGAAATTAACTAGACATTTTGCGGCGGCGCTAAACACTACCGCCACGATCTCCTGCGCCAGCAGATTGTGACGTCAGTCGAGTGCGCAATGCCCCGGTATCGCCCCGGAGTGGATATTGAGTGGCGCCCCCTGCCTTACCGCCTGCCGCTAGCAACGACAGGTTGAGGGGAGCGTTTTGCAGTCAGGAAGGGACTGGGGGAGCGCTATTTAAAGGCGACCGCTTCCTGCCTTTCATTGTTGGTGACATTTTTGAACCACGCATTCTGAGAGAGAGACTTCTGGAGAGATTCAACGCTGTGTGAAGGAGTTTTGGGTACTGAGCAGCACTTTGCAGGTTCATTTTGATTTGCCCTTCCTTGTATCGATTTAGAAGAGACTGTGGGGGCTGCACTCTGAGCTCTTTCCCTGGTACTCTCCATTGTTCTTTCCAGCAGATTTGATGTGCAAGTCTCTCCAGGCCGAGATTCAAGGCTGCAATGAGCAGGGTGTGGATGGAAAGCAAGATCAACCCTCCCCTTTAAGAACTGGCCCGCGCCATTGTGTGTGTGTTCCATTGCTGACTGACATCACATGAGCTTTGCCAGCGCTCTGAGGTAGCGCCTCGCTCCTCAGCCTTTGCGCCTTAAGACAGATGTGTAGCGCCTGATTTAGCGCTCCAATCACCTCCAGGGGCGATAAAAGTCAAGTTTGCAGTCGGTGGCGATAATTAGCGCCAAGCGCTAATCTTTGCACCCGGCCGATAATTGCGCCCCAACTGGGGCGATACTGAATTTCTCCCCCTATATGTATAAATTTTATATTATACATCTACCTGTACCTTCTTGACTGGGTTTTTCTTTTTGTGTTTGTATTGAACAATATTTTCTTTTCCTGCTGCTTCAGCTCAGCCTCCCGCTTTCTCTTCACTTTGTTTCTGAATTGAAGTGCTTTGTTCTCCCCTGTTTTACTCTGTATTGGCTGAAAGCTGGGTGCTTGCAGAAATCAATGGCCTCCGCAGCGAAAATTGGGGTTTCCCTTATCTCCGAGATCATCTGACTCCAGCAGGCATTTGGAACCCCCAACCAGAAAAATAAACAGATGCGTTAAAAAAAAAAACCCCGTGGAACCACAAAAAACTGCCCGGTTTGATGGAATAGCATTCGGGTTCCTGTCCCTCCCTAGAATATGGGAAGCCTACCATAGTAAGGAATAGTAGTGAGAGGCTGGGAGTTGTAATCTAATTACATGCCTCTGTTTTATTTTCAGGCTTTTCCAGTTTTATCCTTTGTGCTCCTGGTTTTACAACAGCAGAAAGAGAATAAGTCAAATGGAATAATGCAAAGCCCAACAATGCAAACAATTATTCCCTCATTGTCAATGCAAGAGCAGATTGTACAGTTTCCTGGTGGTGTATGCCTTTACACGAATAAGTGTCATGAATTGCAGACAACTTCCGGTTGGAATTTATTAGGTAGATTTTTTTTTTTAATCGCAAATGACTAATAGTAATAAAGTTTAAAATTATTACATGTTTTGGTGGTTCTTGTGATTTTATTTTCCTACATCCGAGATATTTTCAGTTCTTGATTTTTTTAAAAAAATTGATGCCACCCCAAGTTAAGGGACGGTGGTTAAAATGAGTAGAAAAGACAATGAGGGAAGTCAACAGGTAGCAGGTAGGTGATGCCAAAGTTACCCCAGTACAGATTCCTGGGCAACACCACTTGTTACATCCTGCAAATCAGAGAACCTTCCCTTTATCCCTTACTCTCTGTCTCCAACCTTCGAGCCAATTATTAACCCATGTCACAAGGTTACCTCCAATTCTGTATGCTTTCATTGGATATAATTCCCACATTACAACAGTGATTCCACTTCAAAAAAGTACTTCATTGGCTGTAAAGCGCTTTGAGATGTCCGGTGGTCGTGAAAGGCGCTATATAAATGCAAGTCTTATTTATTTATTTATAATAGAAATAGTGGGAGTAAGTTCGTTGTATAATTGGTCAGTCATAGGAAACAAAAGGTGTTGCTCAATAATAGTTGGATAGCTGTGACCAGAAAAGTATCCCAGAGGTCAATAAAAGTTCAATGTTAAGATTTACAAAACATTTTGGGGTAGAATTTGCAGCCGGAGGCACACCTCCGGAGTACACTTCCCACCCGCGAAACAAATCCGAACCTACCTCCAGACGTCGCGGCTGCAGAGAGTTCCGGTCCCGGGCCTCCAGGCGGAAATCAGTGTGAAGGCCCACGGATCCCAGGGATGCAGGCGGTTCGGAAGCGTCTCTGGGATCACATGGGCCCGGTCCTCCAATCACAAAGGAGGATTCCATTGCAATCATTTATTTACGGAGGGATTCCCCATATGATATGCAATGGAATCCCCAAATAATTATACAATTTACACAATTCTAATAAATATAAATGTACTGAATTTCAATTTTATTCATAAAACCCTTCATTGCACCAACCTCAAAATTTAATTTTTTAAGAACATAAGAAATAGAGCAGGAGTAGGCCATTCGGCCCTTTGAACCTGCTCCGCCAGTCAATAAGATCATGGCTGATCTGATCTTGGCCTCAACGCCACTTTCCTCCCACTCCCCATAACCCTTCACTCCCCTGTAGTTCAAATGTCTGTCTATCTCAACCTTGAATATATTCAATGACTCCGCCTCCACAGCTCTCTGGGGTAGAGAATTCCAAAGATTCACGACCCTCTGAGAGAAGAAATTCCTCCTCATCTCCGTCTTAAATGGGTGACCCCTTATTCTGAAACTATGCCCCCTAGCTCTAGATTCCCCCATGAGGGGAAACATCCTCTCAGCATCTACCCTGTCCAGCCCCCTCAGAATCTTACATGTTTCAATAAGATCACCTCTCATTCTTCTAAAATCCAATTAGTATAGGCCCAACCTGCTCAACCTTTCCTCATAAGACAACCCCTTCATCCCAGTAATCAACCTAGTGAACCTTCTCTGAACTGCCTCCAATGCAAGTATATCTCTCCTTAAATAAGGAGACCAAAACTGTACGCAGTATTCCAGGTGTGGTCTCACCAGCGCCCTGTAAAGTTGTAGCAAGACTTCCCTACTTTTATACTCCATCCCCCTTGCAATAAAGGCCAACATTCCATTTGCCTTCCTAATTACTTGCTGTACCTGCATGCTAACCTTTTGTGTTTCATGTACGAGGACACCCAGATCCCTCTGTACCGCAGCATTCTGTAATCTCTCCCCATTTAAATAATATTAAGCTTTTCTATTCCTACTAAAGTGGATAACCTCACATTTTCCCACATAATAGTCCATCTGCCAAATTTTTGTCAACTTACTTAACCTATCTATATCCCTTTGCAGACTCTTTGGCCGCGATCTTTATAGAGGAGGCGGGTTGAGGGCGGGCCCGCTGCTCGGCAGCTTTCGGACCCGCTCCCGGATGCTGCCTCCCAGCAGTTACTATTTTCGCTTGATTGGCCTCATTACGGCTGACGGCGGGTCCCTCCAGGCATTTGGTTGCAGAGTGTCAGATTCTCGCCTCTGATGACACGTTGTTTCAGGTAAAAATTTAAAGGGGCCATGTCCCCTTTGCAAAAGCATTAGGTTTTTCCTCTTAAAAGTACTGGCTGCTGCAGGAATGGCAGCCCCAAAAACTAAGGCTGCACCCAGGTTCAATGAGGGCTCCCTCCATGCTCTTGTGGAGGGAGTTAGCGGACGTCAGGAGCTCCTCTTCCCTGGAAACGCAAGGAGGAGGAGGCCTCCTCAGCAAACCAAGGCAGCTTGGCTGCAAATTGCTGAGGAGGTGAGCTCGAGGTCTGTGTGCAGACGCACATGGGTTCAGTGTCGAAAAAGGTTTAATGATCTGCTGAGATCACCTAAAGTGTGGCCTCTGTGTTCTGGGAAATGGAAGTTCAAGAGTGAGGGCTCAGGGCGAATTCCATGTAGAATGTTGCTGGTGACACTGAGCGCAAACCACCGTTTATTGGACAGATGATGCCTGGGGTTTTAAGAATGTTGGCCTTATATTCCTTTGCATGTGCCAGCTACCTGTGGCTGAAGCGTAACCTTATGCGAATCTGGCATGGATGAGTGTATCCCTTGCCTGACAGCCAGCAATGTGGTCGCCTGCTGCTGGATTGGCCAGATGCGGACCAACAAGGCGTCGCTCCCCGTCCTCATCCTCATCCTCCTCCTCGCTCTCTTCCTCTTCCTCTTTCTCCGAGGAGGCTGTGTGCTGAGCCACATGTTCATCCAGCAGCACTAAGCCGCGCTGCTGTGCGATGTTGTGCCGGGCACAGCAGACCACGACGATTCTTGACACCCTGCTGGTGCATACTGCAAGGCTCCACCAGATCTGTCTAGGCACCGGAAGCGCATTTTGAGCAAGCCGATGGTTTGCTTGATGATGCTTCTGGTGGATATGTGACTCACATTGTACCGCTCATCAGCATCGGTTGATGGCCTCCTCATCGGTGTCATAAGAACAAAGACATGGCCTTCTTTGATCTCACAAAGGCCTTCGACACTGTCAACCGTGAGGGATTATGGAGTGTCCTCCGCAAATTCGGCTGCCCTCAAAAGTTTGTCACCACCCTCCGCCAGCTTCACGATGACATGCAAGCCGTGATCCTGACCAACGGTTCCACCACAGACCCAATTCATGTACGAACCGGGGTCAAGCAAGGCTGTGTCATCGCACCAACGCTCTTCTCGATCTTCCTTGCTGCAATGCTTTCATCTCACTCTCAGTAAGCACCCCGCTAGAGTGGAGCTAATTTACAGAACAAACGGGAAACTGTTCAACCTCCGTCACCTCCAGTCCAGATCCAAGGTCGTCCCATCCTCTGTCGTCGAATTACAGTATGCAGACGACGCTTGCGTCTGCGCACACTCGGAGGTCGAACTCCAAACCATCGTCAACACCTTCACCGAAGCGTACAAGAGCATGGGCCTTACACTAAACATCCGTAAGACAAAAGTCCTCTACCAACCTGCCCCCACCACACAGTACTGCCCCCCGATTATCAAAATCCACGACAAGGCCTTGGACAATGTGGACCACTTTCCATACCTCGGGAGCCTACTGTCAACAAGGGCAGACGACGAAGTCCAACACCGCCTTCAGTGTGCCAGTGCAGCCTTCGGTCGCCTGAGGAAGAGAGTGTTTGAAGACCAGGACCTCAAACCCGGCACTAAGCTCATGGTCTACAGAGCAGCAGTGATACCCACCCTGCTGTATGCCTCAGAGACATGGACCATGTACAGCAGGCACCTCAAAGCACTGGAGAGGTACCACCAATGCTGCCTCCGCAAGATCCTGCAAATCCATTGGCAGGATAGGCGCACCAACGTCAGTGTTCTTGCTCAGGCCAACATCCCCAGCACCGAAGCTTTGACCGCACTCGATCAGCTCCGATGGACGGGTCACATTGTCCGCATGCCTGATACGAGATTCCCAAAACAAGCGCTCTGCTCGGAGTTCCGGCACGGCAAGAGAGCCCCAGGTGGGCAGAGGAAACGCTTCAAGGACACCCTCAAAGCCTCCTTGAAAAAGTGTAACATCCCCACCGACACCTGGGAATCCCTGGCCCAAGACCGCACAAAGTGGAGGAGAAGCATCCGGGAAGGCGCCGAACACCTCGAGTCTCTTCGCCGGGAGCAAGCGGAAGCCAAGCGCAAGGAGCGCACCTCAACCCAAGAACCCCACCCACCCGCCCCTTCAACCACCGTCTGCCCCACCTGTGACAGAGACTGTAGGTCCCGCATTGAACTCATCAGTCACCTGAGAACTCATTTTTAATGTGGAAGCAAGTCATCCTTGGTTCCGAGGGACTGCCTAAGAAGAAGAAGTCGTCATAAGCCACTTTTTCAGGGGATAGCCCTTGTCACCAAGAAGCCATCCGGAAAGTTGGGTTGGCGGATGGCAGGGCTGAGGCACAGTAGACTGGCGCAGGATGAAGGAGTCATGGCAACTGCCAGGGTACTTGGCGCAAACATGCGTGATGATCTTCCTGTGGTTACACACCAGCTGGACGTTCAGGGAGTGGAATCCCTTGCAGTTGACAAATACAGCTGGGTTGTGATAGGGGGCACTAATGGCTACATGTATGCTGTCTATGACACCCTGCACCATTGGCAAGCCTGTCATATTGGCAAAACCAACCACGCACGCTATCACACTTGGGCCATCCGTGGAGAAGTGGATGTAGTTGTGCGCCTTTGCAAA
The DNA here is from genome assembly GCA_030390025.1 of Squalus acanthias. Classification (NCBI taxonomy): domain Eukaryota; kingdom Metazoa; phylum Chordata; class Chondrichthyes; order Squaliformes; family Squalidae; genus Squalus; species Squalus acanthias. The sequence goes on along the minus strand of CM059432.1, from coordinate 19,809,181 downwards.
GAGGTCATCGGTGACCTGCGTGATGCAGGTGTGTGTGGCCGACTGGGAGATGCCGCTGATGTCTGCAGCTGATCCCTGGAGGGAGCCCGAAGCAAAGAAGTTGAGTGCGGTAGTGACTTTGACAGCAACTGGTAAGGAGTGTCCACACGCTCTTCTGGGCTCCAGGTGTTGGTGCTGCTGTTGTGGCTGGTTGTGGTGCTGCCGCGGCTGCTCTTCCTCCGAATCCAACGACCAGGATGAGAGGATGTAAATGGTCCCCATCCAGTTGCTATAGATTTCAGTTGAGGCAAGAAGCTTGCAAGCGCACACTCAAAGTGACCTGAAATTATTCCAATCAGGTCACACTGCAGATGGCTGTCAGCTTGACCAGTCACAAGGTCAGTAGATTTGCAAAATCTTATCCCAAACCTCCAACAACAAAGTTGTTGCATTTGAATGTCAGCCATGTTACAGGAGCACTTTTGAAGTGCTGCAACAATGACTACACATCATGTCCTCCAGCAACTCGTCTCCTTGCAGCTGGTCTGTTTCTGAAAAGACAGGAAACAGGAGCCAGAGGAACGAAAATGGGAAAGCACTATAAAAATAGGATTAGCAAGGCAGTTAACTGCCTTAACTACCTGACCCACCGGTTCCAGTCAGGTCAGTTAAGTAGCGGCTGGCCCCGACACGAAAATCGCGTGGGGGCGGGATGGAGGCGGGTTGGCAGTCTGAAGCTATTTTTTCCGATTTTCACGATTAAAATCGAGCCCTTTGTGTCCTCCTCACAACTTGCTTTCCCACCTATCTTTGTATCGTCAGCAAATTTGGCTACAGTATACTCGGTCGCTTCATCCAAGTCATTTGGATAAATAATTTTAAGCATCTTAATCCGGGCCAATATTTGCATAAACTAATTTAAAGTGTATGTGCATCATTTTTGATTTTTAAAAGTTTAATTTAAGGCTTATATATACCCTTACCACTGATGAAAGCAGGCCCTTCGCCTGCTTTTACCAGCCGTAAGAGTTTCCTGGGCCATTGCTGGGCAGTTGTTGGGCAAATAGCCCAACTCTGCGCCAGCAATCCATGCGGTTCAGATGATCTTCAAGGCAAACCTAGACGGGTCGCAAGTTCCAGATTTCGCACCGGAAACCCAGAAGTTGCGAGGCTTTTCAAATGGATTCCGACGGTGTACTCTGAGAGTACGCCATCAGGGAGACCACAATTTCAGGGCCAATGTGGGAAAGAATGGTTTTCAGAAGAAATGGATGAAACTGCAGACAGCCAGTACTGAGTAAGTGAGGCAATAGTTAATGATTTGGCTTATTTGCTTCTGCCATGTTATACTCAAGCCTGCAAACTCGGTGATGCCCTGCATTTCAGAGGAATGGAAATGCTTCATGTGTGTGACTCACTATGCCTGGCTACACACACTTTTCACTTAGTTCCTGGTGTAAGTCGACTGGCTCCCTTAGTGCAGGGTGGGAGACGTCACGCTTGCATGGTAACTAGACTGACCAAAGATAGTGGGCCAGAAATTCGGCTCTTGTTGGGTGAGTACGCGCTGTGTACTCACCCGTAAGGCCACCTGAAGTGCCGGTTTCACGCATGCACTGCGCATGCGCGGGAAACTGGAACTTCTGTTCCCCTGAAGGAAGGGGTTCAGAAGTCGAACGCGTGCGCAGGAGAGGCAGTGCGCACGCAGCGAACTTCGTTTTTTTTTCAGGTTTCTCCGTGAGGGTAAGTATGGAGAAGCTGCACTTTTAAAAAGGAGGCGCAAGGCCTGTTTTTAACAAGGTAAGTGGTTAATTAATTACAATTTAAACATTTTTTCAACAGGTTTATCTTTTTTACATACTTTAAAGAAAGGTAAGTTTATTTTTAGCACCGTTAAAAAGTATAATTAATTTTTTCAAAAATTAAAATTTTTGTTTGAAGTAGTTAATTTATGTAACTTATAGTTATTTTAAAAATGTGATGTTTTAAAAAAAATTTATTTGAAGTTTAAGTGTGGTTTTGGGGCCGATCTCTATTCATAGATTTGCCGGTCTTCCTGTCAAATCTATGAATGAAAATGCCCTGCTCCGATTGGCTCTCCATGGCCCACGTGATCCCAGGGGACGCTTCGAACTAACTGCGCCCCTGGGATACGCAAGCACTGCGCGCCGGCAGCTGCAGGAGGCCCAGGAGCCGAAGTCCTCGTGGGCCCGAAGCACAACGGCAGGCGCGGTAGGTAAGTACGCAGGAAGCCGGAGAGCCGAATTTCTGGCCCATTAATATATTTGAGGTACTATAATGCACAGTTAGATGCTTCTCCTTTAGAAGCTCTAACCAGAAGCACACAAAGATCCAGGGAAACTCAAAAATCTAGCCATTATATGTTAGGGCTAGATTTATGCCAATAACAATGTAAATCCAGGACCAAATTGGTGGAATAATAAGGAATGAAAGGAAAATACAAACACGCCACAATTGGGTAGGTGAATCAGAAAATAATGTACTGCTGAGAAATGTAAGGTAGCACATATTGCTTCCAAAGGTAACAAATCTGACAGCAAACAGGAGGCTATATTATTAAATAAGGTGAGTTAGGAAAAATGTAAAATATACTGCCGCAGTAACAAAGGCATGATAGTGTGTGTAATTAGATCAATAAGCACAAGGGCATGGTACTGACGCACTGAAGAATTAGTGCGTTAACACATCCTGGTTCTGCACTGGGATGAGGAATACAGGAAAACCATTCGGGGGAGGCGTGCACACTTGTAATCAAGATGGCCCGATTGTTCACCCATTTTAATTACCAAATGGAAAATCTGGTGGGCTCCCTCACTGCCCAGTTTTCCTATACTCCATATACGGAAGAGACGTCCCCAGGACACCAACGCAGCCTGGTTGCACAATGCACAGGAGGGCAAAAGCAGGGATGTCGTCAGGAGTCCCTGGCTGCAGTGGCGCCAACCTTTCAATGATCTCAGTGGATCAAGAAACGTTACTGCAAAGCCACACTCAAACTCACCCTGCTGTGCCACTCAACACATCCCCATCACTCTGCTTTCCATACCCTTCTCCTGCACATCCTTACTCACACTAACTTACCTTGCACCTCCACCCAACCCTCTCCATCTACATCATCACTGCCCCATCTCACTAGCCACCCCTCACACTCACCCTCATCCTACTGCAAGCATACCAACTAACAACACTCAAGGGTAGGCACTTGAGAGGTTTAGCCAATGTCCATGTGAAGTTTCTGGTAATGTGTTGTCATACAGTGAAATCTATTGGACAGATCTGTGCGCACCTTGAGAAGTGTCTTACTGAGTTCCAGTGAATATTGAGACATAACTTCCCCTCCCCCCCCCCCCCCCCCCCCCCCCCCAAGCCATAGTGATGAGTGTACATGGAATGGCTTGGACATTAAAGGGATGCTTTACGGTGCTGGTGTGGGATGGTGTCAGCCTGGTGCATCATGTGGCAGCCAGGGTTTACAGCTGAAGTAAATCTGGCCATGGTGACACCATCACTGGCCTCCTGGGCAGCAATGTTGTCAGGGGCTGATGCCCTGTGTCCAGTGCAGCATCAGGTGATGGCGGAGAAGGTTGGTGATGCTGTTGGTGTGCCTGGTGATGTTGGTGTTGGGGCTGATCATGGAAGGATTCAGAGGACCAAGGTCTGATTTTTTCAAGGGCACCGAAGTTACTGCAATAGATGGCAGTTACAGGTGAGATGACAGAAGCGATCTGTCAATGGTGAGAGAGGTTGTTCCAATGAGGCGACACTGGACATACAGTTGCCTCTAAACACTTGCAAGCTAAAGAAATCTCTATATGTATTTCAAATGCAGTAACCAACAGTTTCTGCGCTCTGAAACTGACCATCTGCAACATGGCATCCTTTACACCACTTCTGCAGCTGTCAGCTTCTCAGATACATCAGAGCAGACTCAACTCACGACAGGATGAGCTGGCATGTTCCCCGAGCAGCAGGTAACCCGTGGGGGAGCACGCAAAATTGGAAGGAAGCCTCAAAATACCATTAAATTGGCTCTTAACAAGCCATTTAATGAGCTCAATTGTCTCCCCCGCCGCTTGGTGTCGGGTCAGTTCTCCGCTGTCAGACCTGACACCTGGGAGACTCGCGTGGAGGCGGGTTGACAGCGGGTTTCCTGCCCGCTGTCAATCTTTGCGATTTTGACAGCGGATCCACCTCCAAACCCGCCGCCTGAGCGCCGGCAAAATTCTGGCCTTAGAGATTGGGGCATGGGGGCTCGAGGGAGAGATGGAGACGGTCTCTAAATTGTCAGACTGCTTGTCCGACATCCAGTTCTGAATGAGCAGAAATTTTCTCCAATTAAATATTGGGAAGACCGAAGCCATTGTTTCAGTCCCCACCACAAACTCCGTTCCCTAGCCACTGACTCCATCCCTCTCCCTAACATCTGTCTGAGGCTGAACCACACTATTCGCAACTTGGTGTTATATTTGACCCTGAAATGAGCGTCCGACCACATATCCGCAGCATAACTAAGACCGGCTATTTCCACCTCCGTAACATCGCCCGTCTCCACCCTTGCCTCAGCTGCTGAAACCCTCATCCATGCCTTTGTTACCTCTAGACTTGACTATTCCAATGCACTCCTGGCTGGCCTCCCACCTTCTACTCTGCGTAAACTTGAGGTCATCCAAAACTCGGCTGCCCGTGTCCTAACTCGCACCAAGTCCCGTTCACCCATCCACCCCTGTGCTCGCTGACCTACGTTGGCTCACAGTTAAGCAACGGCTCAATTTTAAAATTCTCATTGTTTTCAAATCCCTCCATGGCTTCGCTCCTCCCTATCTCTGTAATCTCCTTCAGCCCCACAACCCTCCCCAACCGAGATATCTGTGCTCCTCTAATTCTGCCCTCTTGAGCATCCCTGATTATAATCACTCAACCATTGGTGGCCGTGCCTTCTGTTGCCTCGGCCCTAAGCTCTGGAATTCCCTGCCTAAGCCTCTCTACCTCTCTTTCCTCCTTTAAGACGCTCCTTAAAACCCACCTGTTTGACCAAGCTTTTGGTCACCTACCGTAATTTCTCCTTATGTGGCTCGGTGTCAAATTTTTCATCTTCTAATACTCCTGTGAAGCACCTTGGGACGTTTTACTATGTTAAAGGCACTATATAAATACAAGTTGTTGTTGTTGGGGGAACGGGAGTTCAGGGGAGAGATGGAGACTGGCGAATGGGGCTCGGGGGAGAAATGGTGATTGAGAAATGGGGGCTCAGGGAGAAATGATCACTGGGGAATGGGGGCTGGGGGGAAGAGATGGAGTGAATGGTTTCCCCTTTTCTCTGCCCTCGGTTTCCCCTCTGCCTGCTCACAGGTGGCCTCCTGGTTCTTGGAACTTCTCACACAATTGATGCTGGCACGAAACTACAAATAAAGATCCTCAACTACAGGGGACCCCACCTTCATAAGGTAAATCCAATAAGCTTTGTAGATGTCATGCGATCAGACGTTACGTGGTCTGATGTCACGAGATCTGACGTCACGTGATCTGGAATCACATAGTCAGATGTCATGTGATCAGAACATCACATGATCAAACCTTCAGGAATTACTCGACCCAGATTTGGCAACCCTACCCCCCAGTACTTCAAACATTAGTAGCTGCAGCACATGGAGGGACGAAGTCCCAGAAAGGGCTCTGCAGGACATTAATCCCCGCCCCCAATTTGGCTGTGGTCTCCCAGGCACTCCGGCCCCACAGCAGCCATCTCGCCCTGTGGAGGCTGCTAATGTAGCAGATCCCAGGACATCCCTCCCTCAACGGAAAAAGACCCTGGGGATGGCAATGAACTAGGAAACCCAACGAACAAAAAATGAACTGAAATCAGATCCCATTGGCAGGGCTCCAGAATTAGGCACGATCCCAGGTGAGGGCGAAAAATAGAAGAAACTCTGCAGGAGATACAAGGGCACCTGCAAATAACGGACACCTGATGCAAGTCCCTTAGGTGTCCGTAATTTACAGGTTTCACTACAATTTCACTACACAGCGCACAAAAGAAATCTTCCCATTAGATATTTATAGAGAATTCTTTTTAAAATACTGCTCATACTTATGATTGGGGTGCTATTATTAACAGATTTAAGTGGATCTTAATACCACAACCGTAGTAATACTGCAAAATCAAGATCAGGGTTGTAAATACCCGGTTAACCTCAACAGGATTGAGCACATACCATGAAAGGTCTGAAAGATCCCTCCTTACTAAGGGAAATAAACAGAAAATTGCAGCAGATAATTCCAGGATTTAGATAATGGACCTATGGTGAGAAGCTTAGAAAGCCTAATCTCTTCTTGTTGCAAAAATGAAACATAGTGGAGGACATTATCCATTGAAAAATATTTGCGGGCATAAATAATGTAGATGTAAAGAGATGTTTTGTGAAAAACTAGGTTAGGATAATCAAAAGATCTGATTATAATGCTAAATAAGCCACAAGTTAAACTGAACTGAAGGAATAATATTGTCATCCTGAGACTCATTGACTTGTGCAACAGACTGACATCTTTGGCGACTGATCACTGATGAGAGGGAGTGGAATTAATTCCTGATTCACCAGGTCATTTGAGAGGTGTAGGTTTGAGAAGGAATCCCTATCAAATCATTTCTTGAAATGAGATCTGGATAATGCAGCAATCAAAATGGCCTTTTATAAATTACACACTCATGTCCTTAATCATTGTGTATAAATAGTGCATTTTGTGTTATATTATCATTTCTGCTAGGTTAAAAGACAACTAGCTCTATTCTGCATGAACTCAAGCTTCATATTTTCACATACCTAAGGTTAGTGTGAAGCCCGCAGAGAAAAACTCAATAAATTGGACTGATTACATTACGGTAAAGCACACTACCTGATTAAACCAATTAAAACCATTGATAATGCAAATATTATAACGATGATAAGACTAATACAATGGTCTGAAAGTTCCTGAAATGGCGTAACCGCCAAGTTACGCCAAAATTTACATTGATCTCCCTGTCGGCGATATACGCCAAAGTAACACAAGTAGAAATCAGCGTGAACGATTGGGGCCTGAGGAAAGCGGTGAACTTACGCCGTATTCCTCTTTATGTATGAAAATTAATGTTTGAAGCCATCAAACCATTTCTGCACATTAGGCACAGCGTGTTTAAGAAAATGTAATCGTGGAAGTTTTTCAGTTTTTAATGGACATCAATCTGATGCCATAAAAATGCATTCAAAGAAACAGAAAATACAATTTAGGTCTGAATGAGGAGAATTTTTTTTTAAATCACAGAAAATAATTGAACACTAGAAATATGACTTTGGGTCCTCTTGCACCTACATTTTTTTTAGACGTAAATTTACAACCCATTCAGAAATAGAGTAAATTAACATGAGCGGTACTTTTGAATGGGGGAATGAGCTACGTTAATGGTGGCAATTGGTTTCTGCGGCGGCTTCCTGGAATTGACAGAAAAAAAATCAAGGAAATTTGGGCATAGTGTAAAAACGGACATAAGTCACTTTTGCCTAAATTTCCTTGATCTTTTGCGCCAAAAATTGGCATTACGCCATTTTTTTGGCCCAAGTTTTCAGGAAATTTTGGGCCATTATCTTTCAGTAGATTTTGCCTGTCTTTTATTTCCTGTTAATGAGTGAAATGGTTCAATTTGGATGAGGCCAAAGTATTGTTTCAAGATGACAGAACTCATTACTTTCCTCTATTTTTCCTTCTACCTCCAATCTTCAGACTATTAAAACACAAGCTAGACATTGGCCAACTTCTTCCTTACCTCACCTTTTCTTCTTACATTCAGCCTTAATGGTGTCTGCAGTAGTCGGCCTTTGGCTATTCAGCTATGTTTATTAATTTAAAAAAATACAAGTGATTCTGATACCTTAGTGCATGGAAGAGCTGGTACTTTCTAGGAATTATTTTGAAGTTGTGATGTGAAGACCAGATTATTCACACTTGTATTGTTGCTTGGCGCCGTGCCAGGATAATCAGGCAGAATCATTCTAAACTCCCTTTTATACTCCAAGATACACCAGGGGGCCTGGTAAATCCCAGCAGTAGGAAGCGCTTAGGCACAGAAGTGAATTAGAAAGCCACATGTGTTTTGCTGTTGGTTACTTTGGACCATTTAGACTATTGATGGTTGCTTGAAACACCTGTAATTGAACCAGCTGCAAATCAAAAATGATCTCTTTTTTTATATGAAAATGAATACTCAGACCTGTGGCTTTCACAATGACGTTTTGAGACATTTAACGTGCTGCTGCTTTGCAATAAAGAATCACATTGGGGGAAACAAACATGGACCTTTGCCTTTCCCATGTATATAAAATCATATTCACAATGATGTAAGGACTCTATTCCATTCTCCCAGTTTCTCCGTCTCCGCCGCATCTGTTCTGACGATTCCCCTGTACCGTGGTTGACACGGCCCTTGACCGTGTCCATTCTATTTCCCACACTTCTGCTCTCACCCCTACCCCTCCCTCCCGGAACCACGATAGGGTTCCCCTTGTCCTCACCTTTTACCCCACCAGCCTCCACATTCAACGGATCATCCTCCGCCATTTCCGCTACCTCCAGCGTGATCCCACCACCAAACACATCTTCCCCTCACCTCCCCTCCCAGCATTCCGAAGGGACTGCTCCCTCAGCGACACCCTGGTCCACTCCTCTATCACCCCCAACACCCCTTCCCCTTCGCCCGGCACCTTCCTGTGCAAGCGCAGGAGATGTAACGCCTGCCCTTTTACCTCCTCCCTTCCCACTGTCCAGGGCCCCAAACACTTCTTCCAGGTGAAACAGCGATTTACTTGTACTTCTTGCAATTTAGTATACTGTATTCACTGCTCACGATGCGGTCTCCTCTACATTGGGGAGACCAAACGCAGATTGGGTGACCGCTTTGCGGAACACCTCCATTCAGTCCGTAAGGGTGACCCGAGCTTCCGGTCGCCTGTCACTTTAATTCTCCGCTCCACTCCCACTCTGATCTCTCCGTCTTTGGCCTCTTACACTGTTCCAATGAAGCTCAATGTAAGCTCGAGGAACAGCACCTCATCTTTCGATTAGGCACTTTACAGCCTTCTGGACTCAACATCGAGTTCAACAATTTCAGACCATAACCTCTGCCCCTATTTTTTTTCACATGGCAGCTGTTGATGATTCTGCCATTGCCATTTACACTTCATCTAGAGTCATCTTTTGTTTCTTAACTTGTCCCATTACCATCTCCTTTTGCCTTGCACCATCATCCCTTTTGTCTCTTAATCACTCCTGCCTTCCATCCTATCACAGACCTTCCCTTTTGTTCTTTCCTCTCCTCCCCCCTCTCCCTGCCCCTACACTTGCTTAAAAGTCTTTTACATCTCCAACTTTTTCCAGTTCTGACGAAGAGTCATCGACCTGAAACGTTAACTCTGTTTCTCTCTCGACAGATGCTGCCTGACCTGCTGAGTATTTCCAGCATTTTCTGTTTTTATCTCTGTTATCTACTATTTGGTCAACGTGAGAAAATACAATATGCAAATTAGTAAACCAGAAAACGTCATTCTTTCAGTCCAGCTCACTGTTTTATGTTGTTTTCGAATGCTTTAACAATACTAGCTGGCAGTCTATTCCTCAAGTTAATTACAACTGCAAAGAAATTACATTTTCAATTCTGTTTAGCCCACGGCTCACTTTGGTTATTATCATGTACAAAGTTCTATTTTGCTTGGTTTACACATAATATATTGACCCTATTTATTTCCACGATCATTTCAAACACTTAGATAAGGAGACCTTTTTTTTTTTATAAACATGAGAACAGATTAGGCTCCCTCAGCTTGCCCTCACACCACTGCAGTCTAAAGCCTTGAGCCATATTTGTCCCCCTTCTCTGAATCTTTTTCAATGCTTCTGTCTGTTGTCATACTTACATTGGCCACCCCAAACACAGTCATCCTTTTGTGATCGTACCAGTATGTTTCAGAGTGTTAACATCACTTCTTAGAGCTAAAAATAACATTGTTAGATTCAACTGAATCAGCCAAGCTAAGGGGGGAGTTCCAAGATGTGGCCGAGGTTTAAAATGATTACTTTGCATCAGCTTTCGCTACTGAAGATGACGCTGAGTTATGAATGCTACAGCATAGCGTTGATCCTAAAATTGGATACATAGAAGTGATTATGGAAATAGTCCTGTCTAAAATTAGAGCTCTTAAAGCAGATTGGGCTGCTGGCTCTGATCGTACTCACCCTAAAGTGCTGAAAGAAATTAGGGAACTCTGCTTTGCAAACCGCTGGTTCATATTTAGCAGCTTACTGTGTCTGAGATTGATCCCATGTGCTGGAGAGATGCACATATGGCTCTGTATTTAAAAAGGGCAGTCAGTCAGAACAAGGAAACTATAGGCCCATTAGTTTAATTTCAGTTACAGACAAGTTGCTAGAATGTATAATTAGTGATGTGTTGTACGATCATCTTGAAAGAGAAAAGGCTATTAGGGAATTGCAGCCTGGCTTCTGGAAAAGGAGGTCCTATCTCACCAATTTGATTAAACTTTTTACGGGGTTTACAAAGTCAGTGGATGATGGAAGCCCAGGAGATATCATGAATCTAGATTGTCAAAAAACCTTTGATAAAGTGCCGCACAAATGGCTACTATGTAAGGTTGCATCTTGTAGGACTGGTGGGCAGATCTTGGGTTGCATATAGAATTGGTTTCATTCATGTAGAGAGAGGGTAGTTATTAATGGTAGTCGTTTTGGGTGGGGACCAGTCACTAGTGGAATCTTGCAAGTGTCAGTATTAGGTCTTTCTGATGAAAGGTCATCGACCTGAAAGGTTAACTCTGTTTCTCTCTCCACAGATGCTGCTCGACCTGCTGAGTATTTTCAGCATTTTCTCTCTTTATTGCAGTATTTTGCTTGTGTATTAGGTCTGTTGCTCTTCACCATTTTCATTAATGATCAGGATGAAGGCATCAGGGAAATGATTCATAAGTTTGCAGATGATACAAAGACACTTTTGGGTGCAAGGACCTTTGATGAAAAAGGTGGAGCTCGACATAGTGGGGGGGGAATGAACCCGTGTCCGACCAATTTCTTTCAACATAAACAAGAGCAATGTGACACACTTGAGTGGATTAATGGTGAGTCGTGATATCAGTCACAGTGGTCTCCTGGAGCTTGCTTTGGGGTGGGAGAGGAATTTCCCAGTTTGGCGAAGCTTTTCCTTCCCTGGAGTTACCAAGGGGATTGTCTGTCTGCACTGTTGTGGGGTGAGATAGGATTTATCATGCATTTAATTTTCACCATGTTGGAATGGTACAGGCCCAATGAACCAGCTGGCCTTTTCCTGCCTTATTTTCATATGTTGCTAAGATTGGGACTATCCATTCAGTTGCCTCTGCCGCGCCCCTCATCCCCTATGCTCACCAGGCCAAGCTTCCCCCTTGCCTACCAAGCCAAGCTTCCCTCCTACCCTAGCCCAGAACCCATATCTTTCTCTAGTTTTTTTCCGATGTCCCCTCATGCCCACTTTGAGCTCATCTTGTCCATGAGACCCACCACCTACTTTCTCAACGTTATTTCCACTAAACTGCTGACAACCCTACTTCTCTTTTCATGACCCTGTAAACGGTTCGCTCTCCTTGCAAACTAGTGCCCCATCTCCAACCTCCCTTTCCTCTCCAAAGTCCTTTAACGTGTTGCCTCCCAAAAACTGTGCCCACCTTTCCCCCAACTCCATGTTTCAACCTCTCCAGTCAGGTTTCTACCCCTGCCACGGCACTGTAACAGCCCTAATCAAAGTCATCCACTGTTACTGTGACCAGGGTGCACTATCCTCCTCATCTGTCTAGACCTGTCAGCTGCCTTTAATACAGTTAACCATGCTCCTCCAATGCCTCCCCTACGCTGTCCAGCTGAGTGGGACTGCCCTCAACTGGTTCGACTCTTACCTACGCAGTTGTAGCCAGAAAATCTCCTGTAATGACTTCCCAACCCACCCCCGCACCGTTACTCTGGAATCCCACAAGAATCTATCCTTGGACCCCTCCTGTTTCTCATCTACAGGCTGCCCCTATGCGACATCATCCAATGGTTCCACATGTACACTGATGATACCCAGCTCTACCTCACCACCACCTCTCTTGACCCCTCCACTGCATCCGTACTGTCTGACTGCTTAGAAACATAGAAACATAGAATCTAGGAGCAGGAGTAGGCCATTCAGCCCATCGAGCCTGCTCCACCATTCAATACGATCATAGAAACATAGAAACATAGAATCTAGGAGCAGGAGTAGGCCATTCAGCCCATCGAGCCTGTTCCACCATTCAATACGATCATGGCTGATCATCCAAATCCAGTACCCTGTCCCTGCTTTAATCCCCACAGTACACATATCCCACCCTACCCCCGTAACCCCACATATTTAATCCCCCCTAACACTAAGGGTCAATTTATCATAGCCAAATCAACCTAACCCGCACATTTTTGGACTGTGGGAGGAAACCGGAGCACCCGGAGGAAACCCACGCAGACACGGGGAGAATGTGCAAACTCCACACAGACAGTCACCCGACGTCAGATTCGAACCCGGGTCCCTGGCGCTGTGAGACACCAGTGCTAACCACTATGCCACCGTGTTGCCCTGTCCGAGATTCAGTCCTGAATGAGCTGCAGTTTCCTCCAATTAAACATTGGGAAGACCATTAAACATTGGGAAGACCATAGCCATTGTCTTCGGCCCCTGCCACAAACTGTTCCCTGGCCACCAATTCCATCCTCGTCCCTGCCCACTGTCCCAGGTTGAACCAGACTGTTTGAAACATTGACATCTGATTTGAGCCTGAGCTCAGATTCAACCCCATATCCTCTCCATCACAAAGATCGCCTACTTCCACCTCCTTAACACCGCCTGTCTCTACCCCTGCCTCAGCTTATCTGCTGTTGAAACCCTCATCCATGCTTTTGTTACCTCCAAACTCGACTATGCCAATGCTCCCCTAGCAGGCCTCCCATATTCCACCCTGCATCGACTTGAACTCATCCAAAACTCTGCTGCCCTTATCTTAACTCGCATCAAGTCCCACTCAACTATGCTTACTGGCTCCCAGTCCACCAACTCCTCGATTTTAATATTCTCATTTTCATGTTCAAACCCCTCCATGGCCTCACCCCCTCCCTATCTCTGTAACCTAATCCAGGTCTACATCCTTTCAAGAACTCTGCATTCCTCCAACTCTGGCCTCTTGAGCATCCCCCACTTCTTGCGCCTCCCCTTTGGCGGCCGTGCCATCAGCGATCTCAGCCCTACGATCTGAAATTCCCTCTCTAAACCTCTCTACCTCTCCCTCCTCCTTTAAGACCATCCTTAAAACCTGCATCGTTGATGAAGCTTTTAGTCAACCCTTCTAACATCACCACGTTTGTCAATTTGTGTCTGTTAACACTTCTGCGAAGCACCTTGAGACGTTTTTGTACGTTAAAGGCGCTATATAAATGCAGGTGTTGTTTGCTCATAAGGGGGATGAGCTGTGATTAGCTGAAAATAGCCATTTCTTGGTCTTGACTTTTTCTTGTGTCCTTAGATCAGCAAGCTGCAGTGAGGTGGAGTAATTGAGAGATCAGTTACTCTCTTAAAGAAGCCCTCCTTACTTCCCCTAAGTTAATGCAGTAAATAAGGGTGTATGAGGTGTTAAACTCTGAAGCATTCATGGTTAGCAGAAGTTGGGACTGCAGTTAATGTGTTTCTCAGCAAAGTTGGAAATTGAAGATATTTTTTGAAAGAACAGCAATCAGCTTGAGATAGTGAGAGGATATATTCCATCATCTAATGATAATTTGCAGTTTATAATGTGGGGAACGTTGTCAGATCATTATAATCTTTTCTTGATGGCTGCTTGCAGGGATATATTTAAGAATTGCTGACATTTATTCATAAATGGATTTCGCATACACATTTCTAGTGCGTTATATTTAAAATAACCAATTATGTGTTTCAAGGCACATCAAGGAATTCGCAAGACACAAGAGCATGTATTCAAAGCTGGTCAGCGAAATGGTAACAATTTTCTAAATTTAAGATAATAAGAATTAAATGGGAGGTTGGAAATAATTTCTTTACACAGTGTGGGGTTAGAATGTGGAATTATTTGTCGCAAACTGTTGTCTGCTGCTTATTTTTTCTTTCATGCCACAGCTGCTATATTGTTGTCACTGCTGGGTCCCAGAGCAGCTCTATTCATTTTATTGAGGGATCAATTTAGACTGATCTGGAGGCACCAGACACAGGAAAACTCTTTTAATAGGGAACCACATAGTTGCTTGGAAAAAGAGAACTATTGGGGGGAGAAATTTGACTTGCACCCAAAACAGGCGCAAAGTCGACAGAGCGACAGCCAACCTGAGGCCTGAGCAAAATTAGGCTTTGGGGCTCATTTAAATCTCGCCGGCATGGTGCCAAATGAGCAGTTTGCTGGTCGGGGAGGGCAAGAACTTTGCCAACTCCTATTATGGCAGATCTGATCTGTGGGGTAGGGGGGGAGATAGAAACATAGAAAAATAGGAGCAGGAGTAGGCCATTCGGCCCTTCGAGCCTGCTCCGCCATTCAATATGATCATAGCTGATCCTCTATCTCAATACCATACTCCCGCTTTCTCCTCATACCCCTTGACGCCTTTTGTGTCTAGAAATCTATCTATCTCCTTCGTAAATATATTCAGTGACTTGGCCTCCACAGCCTTCTGTGGTAGAGAATTCCACAGGTTTACCACCCTCTGAGTGAAGAAATTTCTCCTTATCTCAGTCCTAAATGTCCTACCCCATATCCTGAGACTGTGACACCTCGTTCTAGAGCCCCCAGCCAGGGGAAACATCCTCCCTGCATCCAGTCTGTCTAGCCCTGTCAGAATTTTATACGTTTCAATGAGATCCCCTCTCATTCTTCTAAACTCTAGTGAATACAGGCCTAGTCGACCCAATCTCTCCTCATACGACAGTCCTGCCATCCCAGGAATCAGTGAACGGGGCCTGCAAATGGGCCGGGGTTTTTTCCTTGGCTCAGGAGGAGCGTTCACGCCATTCCTGGGCCTACAAAAGTACAAGCGGAATATTTCCCGGGATTCTATTTTTTGAGCAGCCTCCAGTGGTCCCTTTAAGGATCGCTGGTTAGGCCGCTCAACGCCTGGTGCGACTGGATGGAGCATGCACAGCGCAATATAATAAAAGCCCCTGTTACTGCAGTGTGAGTTATGGCCGCTTGAATCACTTGATGCAGTCAAGGAACATGGTGCTGAACTTTACAACCAACTTTCATGAAATATTAAGTACTTCGGTGTATATTGTACAATGGTTTTCAATCTGTGTGGGTGACTCTCTGCAAATATTGACTCATTGCTGGTGACTTTCTGTGACTTTCTCCTAACTTTCAAAAGACAGTCGCGGCAACATAAACAGAAAAAAAAAACTGTGAGTTCAGAATTGTTTTATTATTAGTGGTATAAAGATGTTCGATAGTTAATAAATACAGAAAATTATACAATGCAGAGTTCCCGAAGCACTGCTCCTGTGACGCGTGATATGCCCAGCTGCAGCTCGATTACAAATCTCATGATCTTGTTGACTGCTTGTATTCCTTGGAGACCCTCTAGACTCCATGGATGCCACTTTGAAACCCGTGTTGTGGAGAATACCGGCCATAGCCATCTGTTTCCTGGCAGCAGTGCACCTGAAATGCTGCGAATAAACAGTGCAAACTTTTCTCTCACAGTTTAGGACATTATCTAAACCATTCAACGTTATTAGTGTCACGCTTCCTTGTCCAACTTTATGGAGGTAGATTTTCCCTATTGGAGCACGGCAGGATTTGTTCCCACCGGAATGGAGGACGCTTGACCCTGCCAGGTCTTCTGGGGCCAGATCTATTTAAATATTTGGAGCAACCCTGGCCAGTGGGAAATTGGGAAAGAGGGGGGTCGAACAGGGAAATTGCATGTCAACAGCTCTTAAAGGGCTGCTGTTTAAGTTAAAGGGATCATAGAATGATGCAGCACAGAAGGAGGCCATTCGGCCCATAGTGCCTGTGCTGGCTCTTTGAAAGAGCGATCCAGTTAGTCCCATTCCCCTGCTCTTTCCTCATAAGGCCTGCAATTGTTTTCCCCTTCAAGTATTTATCGAATTCCCTTTTAAAAGTTACTATTGAATCTGTTTCCATCACCCTTTCAGGCAGTGCAGTCCCGATCACAACAAATCGCTGCGTAAATTTTTTTTTCCTCATGTCGCCTTTAGTTAAAAACACTGGAATGTTTTTTCTTATTTACTCTCTGAAAACAGTTCCTGATTTTGAACACCTCTATCAAATCTCCCCTTAACCTTCTCTGCTCTAAAGAGAACAATCCCAGTTTCTCTAGTCTCTCCACATAACTGAAGTCTTTCACCCCCGGCACCATTCCAGTAAATCATCTCGACATCCTCTCTAAGGCCTTGATATCCTTCCTAAAGTGTACTGCCCAGAATTGGACACAATAGTCCAGCTGGGGCCTAACCAATGTTTTTTTTTAGAGGTTTAGCCCAACTCCCTTGCTTTTGTACTCTATGCCTATTTATAAAGCCAAGGATCCTGTATACCTTTTTATCAGCCTTCCCAACTTGCCCTGCCACCTCAGAGATTTGTGTATGTACACCCCCAGGAGTCTCTGTTCCTGAACACCCTTTAAAATTGTACCGGGGTGACCTAATAGAGGTCTTTAAAATTATGAAAGGTTTTGACAGAGTAGATACAGAAAGAGTGTTTCCACTTGTGGGGAAGTGCAAAACTAGAGGCCATCAATATAAGATCGTCACCAAGAAATCCAACAGGGAATTCAGAAGCAACTTCTTTACCCAGAGAGTGGTGAGAATGTGGAACTCGCTACCACAGGGAGTGGTTGAAGCGAATAGTATGGATGCATTTAAGGGGAGGCTAGATAAGCAAATGAGGGAAAAGGGAATAGAGGGTTATGCTGATAGAGTTAGACGAGGAAAGACGGGAGGAGGCTCGAGTGACGCATAAATGCCAGCATGGACTGGTTGGACCGAATGACCTGTTTCTGTGCCGTATATCCTATGTAATCCGATGTAGATTGCCTCTCCTCGTTCTTCCTACCAAAATCACTTCACACTTCTCTGCATTAAATTTTATCTGCCTATTTTACCAGTCTGTCTATGTCCTCCTGAGGCCTATTACTATCCTCCTCACTGTTTACTGCATTTTTGAATTTCGTGTCATCTGCAAACTTTGAAATTATGCCCTCTATACCCAAGTCCAGGTCGTTAATATCTATCAAAAAGTGGGATGTGCCCACTGAAAGACAAATAGATACATATATGACAACAAAAACAGTTTAAATCTTACAAAATTGATTTTACTTCCTGTAGAAAGGCTGTAAATATGTTAATTTTTAAAAAAGCCTTTACAAAGATTTATGGGGCAAAAACCAGTGGCGGCCAAATAAATGTCAATGCCGGGAATGGAATCTGTTTCCTATTGAAGCAGGTTGGCACCTGGACATCCTGTTTAATCGATGAGAAGTGGGAGCAGCTGCTGCATGAGATGCTGCAAGGAGGAGGCTTGTGATGTCTGCCCATCCAGGGCAGCCTCCAAAGAAGACAGCAATGCACCATGCCTGTTAAGAGCTGGTGACCACGTTCAATGCTGTGTACCTGCAAGACCTTGTCATTTGTGTGCCGAGGACAACACAGCCGGTAGCCCAGAACAAGATAGCACTTCACAGCTCCGACGTATGCAAACAGTTTAGCACATTATGGTGGATTTGAGGAGGTAGCATCAAACGCGTAGGTGAGACTGAGCAATCGGTGATCTCAGAGGCGGTGCAGGGATCTCTTGCTCAGATGGCCACATGGCTGCCACCAATAGCACTTCTCCTTTGTGAAATGCAACAGTGCCGTGATATTGGGCAGCTGTGTGATGCTTCTGTTGCTAATCACTGGGGGAGGAGATGAATATGCCTGCCACCGATTTGACAGATGTACGGCCAGCACGTTGGCTGTTACCTAAAATGATAATCTGTTAACCTAGAAAGAGGTGGAGGAAGAGAATTTGTATCTTTATGTTGGAGGGTGGTTACAGAAATGACACAGATGATGACACAGTTGTGCATCTTTGAAACATGTAAGATTCTGAGGGGGCTTGACAGGGTAGATGCTGAGAGGATGTTTCCCCTCGTAGGGGAATCTAGATAAGGGATCGCCCATTTAAGACGGAGATGAGGAGGAATTTCTTCTCTCAGAGCATCGTGAATCTTTGGAATTCTCTACCCCAGAGAGCTGTGGAGGTGAAGTCATTGAATATATTCAAGGCTGAGATCGACAGATTTTTGAGCTACAGGGGAGTCGAGGGTTATGGGGAACAGGCAGGAAAATGGAGTTGAGGCCAAGATCAGATCAGCCAATATCTTATTGAATGGCGGAGCAGGCTCGAGGGGCCGAATGGCCTACTCCTGCTCCTATTTCTTATGTTCTTATCTGGCTTTGTGTTGACCAAGAGCCTCCAGAGACGATTCTTACCAGTCATTGGCAGCAAAGGGTATGAGGATACAGCTGGTAGCATAAGGGCGGGTGTGAGCAGTTCAGTCTGGTGCCTGCCGATATCTTTCATTTTGTAAATGAACCATAAATGAATGCAATTGGGACACTTTCAAAGTAACCCCCATCATTACTTTTAAATTGACAACCTGGTACATGACTCCATGGCATACTTTAGATTGTTGTCACTCCCTGAGCTGGGTTTACATGGGAAGAGCCCCTGTCCACGTCCGCTCTTCTTCTGCTGCAAGGCTTATAATTTTTTGCACAGAAACATTCCACGTTCTGGTGCCAAAATAAAATTTTACAGAAGAATCTTAACACCCAGGTTGAGCACATGGTGGGATGCCGTTGTGAATGAAGAGAAATTGTGTGCAGCAGCACACTAGCATTTACATGTATTAAGGACTGGTTTAAATATCAAAATTGAAATGTCACACACAGTGTGAGAAATAATCCCGCCGGCTGGAAAACATAACTCAGGATGTATCATGTGGAGTGAAATTTCACCTCAGTTCGAACCATGTGACTAAAAGGAGAGCCACCATTCCAGGTTTGCTTACATTCAGCCCACCGACGGCAAGGAGCTACCAAGAACCTCTACTCATTTTAATGGAGCCGTAACTTTAAACTGGCCTTGGCATCAATCTAGACCCATTCAATCCTGGGCAAAGATGCTCCTTGTTTGACTGCTGCTGCATACTTTATTGATGGGTATTTTCCCAGTGTCAGGTAGCCTCTAGATTAGTCTATCTCAGTCCATCATTAAAAACATTTTTTTAAATCTGTTTATGGGATGTGGGCGTCGCTGGCAAGGCCAGCATTTATTGCCCATCCATAATTGCCCTTGAGAAGGTGGTGGTGAACCGCTGCAGTCCGTGTGGTGAAGGTACTCCCACAGTGCTGTTAGGGAGGGAGTTCCAGGATTTTGACCCAGCGACGATGAAGGAGCGGCGATATATTTCCAAGTCAGGATGATGTGTGACTTGGAGGGGAACTTGGCGGTGGTGGTGTTCCCATGCGCCTGCTGCCCTTGTCCTTCTAGGTGGAAGAGGTCGCGGGTTTGGGAGGTGCTGCCGAAGAAGCCTTGGCGAATTGCTGCAGTGCATCTTGTAGATGGTACACACTGCAGCCACGGTACGCCGGTGGTGGAGGGAGTGAATGTTTGAGGTGGTGGATGGGGTTGCTCTGGGATCCAGCAGTGACAACAATAAAGCAGCTATGGAGTGAAAGAGACCCTAAGCAGCAGGCTTCTGTTGGAGGAGAACAATTGATGTATTTGCTTGTAAGCATTAAGGAATGTGTGTGTGCGTATATTATATATACACCTGACTATTTTGAAGAAAACCTACTCACATTAAACTTTCCTTATCTTTAATTAAAAACTTTTGCTTATGTGCAGAACAATATTGTTGGAAACTCTTGTAAGCACCCGTTGCTGACATTATGGGGGAGAAATTCGGTTGGTTAGCGGCTCCAGGGTGGTGGCGATAATGGGGCACTAATGACTTATCGCCCAGGTGCAGCGATGTTACCGCCGCCCGCGAAATTCACCTGCCGGTTTGCGGCATCGGTAAGCCCTAGCGCCACGATCTCCTGCACCCGGTAGTGCCCCGGACCCAAACTTCAGTTCCGCCCTCTGCAGCATCGCCGGGCGAAAACACCGGCAGTTGCAGGAGGCGTTCATCGGGAGGCCGGGCACTTCGGGGGCGATGCTTAAAGGCGAGGTGGACGCAGTAAGTAAAGAAAATTCTGAAATGCTCTTTCTCTTTTTTTCCTTTGTGTTCGCTGGCGAAGACAAAGGAAAAAAAAAAATTAGCCCGGCTCTCTGCTGCAGCTAAGGTAAGTTTTCCCCCTGCAGAGCCCGCAGCGATGGCCCTTCCCTTTAAGGGAGGGAAGGAGCCTTCCAACACGGATGCGCTGCCCGGCCCATTGTACAGCGCTGCTCACCTACCGCCCCGCCTGCTGCCTGTTGCGCTCCAGGAGGGAACTGGAGCTCTTAATTTACCTGTCGTATATTATGGCTTTTAAAATGACTTACAGTCATCAAGCTGCACACTGCAAACAAGGACAAGACTGAAGTGGGGAAAATAAAGGCAGTTAATGTTACCTACATAAAATAGACTTTTCTTCATGTACTGTATAATGCCTTGAGATAGAGTGAGTAAATTCCTTCTCTGAGTGTTAGCCAAAACTCTTAAAAAAAAAAAGTTTTACTTAGTTCATGGCAGTTTAGACAATGCGGAGATGCCGGTGTTGGACTGGGGTGGACAAAATTGAGAGGTCGCACAACACCAGGTTATAGTCCAACAGTTTTATTTGAAATCACAAGCTTTCGGAACTATCGCTCCTTCCTCAGGTGAAGTAAATTGGATACAGAATCGTCAGAGCATATATAGATGGAAAAAAAAGCATGTGTACTTTACAATTGCAGACCACTAAATTAAATCATCCTGACTATCTGCCGAGGTGTGATAAAGTTAATTAAGTCAGCCAGGAAGGTACCACATCAAAGACATAGCAAGATACAACTGAGACAATGAGGTGTAGTCGCAGGGGTTCTAACGTGTAAAAAGCTGCCGTCTGTATGTAAAACGAAAAGCTTTAAAAAAAAATTACTTTTTTACTGGGAAAATTTTTACTTTTTTACTGGGAATCACATCTGTGAACAAGCTAACGACGACTCGAGTCCGGATCACGTCATGTATCGTGACATAAACCCAAGATCCCGATTGAGACCGTCTTCATGAGTGCGGAACTTGGCTATCAGTTTCTGCTCGATGATTTTGCGTTGTCGTGTGTTTCTAAGGTTGCCTTGGAGAACGCTTACCCGCAGATCCGAGGCTGAATGTCCTTGACTGCTGAAGTGTTCCCCGACTGGGAGGTAACAAACCTGCCTGGCGATTGTTGCGCGGTGCTCGTTCATACGTTGTCTCAGTGTCTGCATGGTCTCGCCGATGTACCATGTCGCGGTGCATTCTTTCCTGCAACGTATGAGGTAGACAACGTTGGCCAAGTCACATGAGTATGTACCATGTACCTGGTGGGTAGTGTCCTCACGTGTGATGGTGGTATCTGTGTTGATGATCTGGCATGTCTTGCAGAGTTTGCCATGGCAGGGTTGTGTGGTGTCGTGGTCGCTGTTCTCCTGAAAGCTGGGTAATTTGCTGCGAACGATGGTACTTCTGAGGTTAGGCGGCTGTTTGAAGGCAAGTAGTGGAGGCGTGGGGATGGCCTTAGCGAGGTGTTTGTCGTCATCGATGACATGTTGAAGGCTGCGAAGAACATGGCGTAGTTTCTCCGCTCCGGGGAAGTACTGGACGACGTAGGGTACCCTGTTGGTTGTGTCCCGTGTTTGCCTTCTGAGGAGGTCTATGCGATTTTTCGCTGTGGCCCGTCGGAACTGTCGATCGATGAGTCGAGCGTCATATCCCGTTCTTACGAGGGCGTTTTTCAGCGTCCGTAGGTGTCCATCGCGTTCCTCCTCGTCTGAGCAGATCCTGTGTATTCGCAGGGCTTGTCCATAGGGGATGGCTTCTTTAACATGGTTAGGGTGGAAGCTGGAGAAGTGGAGCATCGTGAGGTTGTCCGTGGGCTTGCGGTAGAGTGAAGTGCTGAGGTGTCCGTCTTTGATGGAGATTCGTGTGTCCAGGAATGAGACCGATTCTGAGGAGTAGTCCATGGTGAGTTTGATGGTGGGATGGAACTTGTTTATGTTATCGTGTAGTCTTTTCAGTGATCCTTCGCCATGGGTCCAAAGGAAGAAAATGTCGTCGATGTATCTGGTGTACAGCGTTGGCTGGAGGTCCTGTGCAGCGAAGAAGTCTTGCTCGAACTTGTGCATGAAGATGTTGGCGTATTGGGGTGCGAATTTGGTCCCCTTGGCTGTTCCGTGTGTTTGGGTAAAAAAATGGTTGTCAAAGGTGAAGACATTGTGGTCAAGGATGAAGCGGATGAGTTGTAGGATGGCGTCTGGAGATTGGCTGTTGTTGATGTTGAGTACTGAGGCTGTTGCAGCGATGCCGTCATCGTGGGGGATACTGGTGTAGAGTGCCGATACGTCCATCGTGGCAAGGAGTGTTCCTGGTTCAACTGGTCCGTGGGTGCTGAGTTTCTGTAAGAAGTCTGTAGTGTCGCGACAGAAGCTGGGGGTTCCCTGTACGATGGGTTTCAGAATGCCCTCGACGTATCCAGAGAGGTTCTCACACAGGGTTCCATTGCCTGATACGATAGGACGTCCGGGTGTGTTGGCTTTGTGTATCTTTGGGAGGCAGCAGAAGTCTCCCACGCGGGGAGTACGTGGGATGAGAGCGCGTAGGATGTTTTGAAGGTCTGGATCGAAGGTCTTGATCAGTCTATTGAGTTGGCGGGTGTGTTCTTTGGTCGGATCTGCGGGTAGCTGTCTGTAGTGTTCCTGGTTGTCCAGTTGTCGGTATGCTTCTTTACAATCGTCCGTTCTGTTCTGTATGACGATGGCTCCTCCTTTGTCCGCTGGTTTGATGACAATGTTGCGGTTGGTCTTGAGAGCGTGGATGGCGTTGCGTTGTGCTCGGGTGACATTCTGGACTGTCTTGTGAGTGCGGCTGATGAATCTGGCGTTGATGCATCTCCTGACAGCTTGAGCATACATGTCAAGCTTGGGGCAGCGACCCTCCGGAGGGGTCCAGTTTGACTCTTTTTTCTTCGGTTGCTGCACTGTGAGTCCCTCTGTCTGCTGTTCTGGATCATTGATTGTCTCATTGGGTTTGTTGCTGACATCTTGGGATTTGTGGAAGTATTCCCGGAGCCTCATTCTCCTGATGAATTCCTCCATGTCTGCCGCGAGACCGATGGGGTCCATTTTGGTGGTTGGGCAGAACTTGAGCCCTAGGGCGAGAACTTCGATTTCGTCTGGTTGAAGGGTATGGTCGGACAAGTTGACGATGGACTTCCCTGTGGTTGCAGCCGTGGTACTGGGGGAGGCTTGGTTGCTGCTGGTGGTGATGCCGAGTTTCTCAAGCTTCCTGTTCTTGATGCGCATGTAGGCAGCGTAGTTCCGTTGCCTCGTCTGTTTGGTGGTGTCTCGTAACTGGTCTGCTGTGTCCTGAGCACAGGCTGAGAGCATGGACTCTATCTTGGTTTCGAGGTTGTGGCGTTTGCTGTAGAGCTGGTGTACGAGATGGCGATTCTGTATCTAATTTACTTCACCTGAGGAAGGAGCACTCGATAGCTCCGAAAGCTTGTGATTTCAAATAAAACTGTTGGACTATAACCTGGTGTTGTGCGACCTCTCAATTTTGTCCACCCCAGTCCAACACCGGCATCTCCGCATCATGACCACTATCGACACCACAAACTGCCGGCTCAAATTGGAGAGAATCGCCAAGAAGATCGCGCATATCGACACCGACATCAAGTATCTACAGAGATGCAAGAAAGCAGACAAGATCCCGAAAGGACTACAGATCACGAACCCACTCAAGTCGACATACAACACAGACTACGCTGAGAGACTCTGCCGTCGTACCTCTCGCACACTCCTCAACCATCTCGTACACCAGCTCTACAGCAAACGCCACAACCTCGAAACCAAGATAGAGTCCATGCTCTCAGCCTGTGCTCAGGACACAGCAGACCAGTTACGAGACACCACCAAACAGACGAGGCAACGGAACTACGCTGCCTACATGCGCATCAAGAACAGGAAGCTTGAGAAACTCGGCATCACCACCAGCAGCAACCAAGCCTCCCCCGGTACCACGGCTGCAACCACAGGGAAGTCCATCGTCAACTTGTCCGACCATACCCTTCAACCAGACGAAATCGAAGTTCTCGCCCTAGGGCTCAAGTTCTGCCCAACCACCAAAATGGACCCCATCGGTCTCGCGGCAGACATGGAGGAATTCATCAGGAGAATGAGGCTCCGGGAATACTTCCACAAATCCCAAGATGTCAGCAACAAACCCAATGAGACAATCAATGATCCAGAACAGCAGACAGAGGGACTCACAGTGCAGCAACCGAAGAAAAAAGGGTCAAACTGGACCCCTCCGGAGGGTCGCTGCCCCAAGCTTGACATGTATGCTCAAGCTGTCAGGAGATGCATCAACGCCAGATTCATCAGCCGCACTCACAAGACAGTCCAGAATGTCACCCGAGCCCAACGCAACGCCATCCACGCTCTCAAGACCAACCGCAACATTGTCATCAAACCAGCGGACAAAGGAGGAGCCATCGTCATACAGAACAGAACGGACGATTGTAAAGAAGCATACCGACAACTGGACAACCAGGAACACTACAGACAGCTACCCGCAGATCCGACCAAAGAACACACCCGCCAACTCAATAGACTGATCAAGACCTTCGATCCAGACCTTCAAAACATCCTACGCGCTCTCATCCCACGTACTCCCCGCGTGGGAGACTTCTACTGCCTCCCAAAGATACACAAAGCCAACACACCCGGACGTCCTATCGTATCAGGCAATGGAACCCTGTGTGAGAACCTCTCTGGATACGTCGAGGGCATTCTGAAACCCATCGTACAGGGAACCCCCAGCTTCTGTCGCGACACTACAGACTTCTTACAGAAACTCAGCACCCACGGACCAGTTGAACCAGGAACACTCCTTGCCACGATGGACGTATCGGCACTCTACACCAGTATCCCCCACGATGACGGCATCGCTGCAACAGCCTCAGTACTCAACATCAACAACAGCCAATCTCCAGACGCCATCCTACAACTCATCCGCTTCATCCTTGACCACAATGTCTTCACCTTCGACAACCATTTTTTTACCCAAACACACGGAACAGCCATGGGGACCAAATTCGCACCCCAATACGCCAACATCATCATGCACAAGTTCGAGCAAGACTTCTTCGCTGCACAGGACCTCCAGCCAACGCTGTACACCAGATACATCGACGACATTTTCTTCCTTTGGACCCATGGCGAAGGATCACTGAAAAGACTACACGATAACATAAACAAGTTCCATCCCACCATCAAACTCACCATGGACTACTCCTCAGAATCGGTCTAATTCCTGGACACACGAATCTCCATCAAAGACGGACACCTCAGCACTTCACTCTACCGCAAGCCCACGGACAACCTCACGATGCTCCACTTCTCCAGCTTCCACCCTAACCATGTTAAAGAAGCCATCCCCTATGGACAAGCCCTGCGAATACACAGGATCTGCTCAGACGAGGAGGAACGCGATGGACACCTACGGACGCTGAAAAACGCCCTCGTAAGAACGGGATATGACGCTCGACTCATCGATCGACAGTTCCGACGGGCCACAGCGAAAAATCGCATAGACCTCCTCAGAAGGCAAACACGCGACACAACCAACAGGGTACCCTACGTCGTCCAGTACTTCCCCGGAGCGGAGAAACTACGCCATGTTCTTCGCAGCCTTCAACCTGTCATCGATGATGACAAACACCTCGCTAAGGCCATCCCCACGCCTCCACTACTTGCCTTCAAACAGCCGCCTAACCTCAGAAGTACCATCGTTCGCAGCAAATTACCCAGCTTTCAGGATAACAGCGACCACGACACCACACAACCCTGCCATGGCAAACTCTGCAAGACATGCCAGATCATCAACACAGATACCACCATCACACGTGAGGACACTACCCACCAGGTACATGGTACATACTCATGTGACTCGGCCAACGTTGTCTACCTCATACGTTGCAGGAAAGAATGCACCGCGGCATGGTACATCGGCGAGACCATGCAGACACTGAGACAACGTATGAACGAGCACCGCGCAACAATCGCCAGGCAGGTTTGTTACCTCCCAGTCGGGGAACACTTCAGCAGTCAAGGACATTCAGCCTCGGATCTGCGGGTAAGCGTTCTCCAAGGCAACCTTAGAAACACACGACAACGCAAAATCATCGAGCAGAAACTGATAGCCAAGTTCCGCACTCATGAAGACGGTCTCAATCGGGATCTTGGGTTTATGTCACGATACATGACGTGATCCGGACTCGAGTCGTCGTTAGCTTGTTCACAGATGTGATTCCCAGTAAAAAAGTAAAAATGTTCCCAGTAAAAAAGTAAAAATTTTGTAAAGCTTTTCGTTTTACATACAGACGGCAGCTTTTGACACGTTAGAACCCCTGCGACTACACCTCATTGTCTCAGTTGTATCTTGTATTGACTTTGATGTGGTACCTTCCTGGCTGACTTAATTAACTTTATCACACCTCGGCAGATAGTCAGGATGATTTAATTTAGTGGTCTGCAATTGTAAGGTACACATCCTTTGTTTTCTATCTATATATGCTTTGGCGATTCTGTATCTAATTTACTTCACCTGAGGAAGGAGCAATCGATAGCTCCGAAAGCTTGTGATTTCAAATAAAACTGTTGGACTATAACCTGGTGTTGTGCGACCTCTCAGTTTAGACAATCACAGTGCTTGAGGACTGCAGTGAGCAGTTTATTGCTGTTTAGGGGGCCGCACTCAGATTTTTTGCAGGCATTAAATTTTACTCGTAACCAGATGAACACTTTGGTAGACAATTTAAGGAATACAGTTGTACACCGAGGAAGAACAAATCCTTTGGTCAAACCACTGCACTGATAATAAAAAAAACCCCACAGTAACACACTTTCAGATGTTTGAAGTGCTGAGTTAGAGGAAAGTACTGGAAGAGCACTGTTTATATTACTTTATTACTAAACATAGCAGATTATCTGTGGTGTTACTCACATTGTCAGATGTTATGCTGTTACAAAGAGGGAGGTGCACAATTCCACGGAAAGAATTTCCAAAGAAATTTGTAAACAATGCCGCCCAAAAGTAGGGAAGTTTGGATGCAACTTTACAGGGCGCTGGTGAGACCGCACCTGGAGTACTGTGTACAGTTTTGGTCTCCATATTTAAGGAAGGATATACTTGCATTGGAGGCAGTACAGAGAAGGTTCACTAGGTTGATTCCTGGGATGAAGGGGTTGACGTATGACGAAAGGTTGAGCAGGTTGAGCCTATACTCATTGGAGTTTAGAAGAATGAGAGGTGACCTTATTGAAACATATAAGATTCTGAGGGGGATTGACAGGGTGATGCTGAGAGGATGTTTCCCCTCGTGGGGGTATCTAGAACTAGGGGCATAGTTTCAGAATAAGGGGTCGCCCATTTAAGACGGAGATGAGGAGGAATTTCTTCTCTCAGAGGGTCGTGAATCTTTGGAATTCTCTACCCCGGAGAGCTGTGGAGGCGGAGTCACTGAATATATTCAAGGCGGAGATTGACAGATATTTGAACTACAAGGGAGTCAAGGGGTATGGGGAGAGAACGGGAAAGTGGTGTTGAGGCCAAGATTGGATCAGCCATGATCTTATTGAATGGCGGAGCAGGCTCGAGGGGCCGATTGGCCTACTCCTGCTCCTGTTTCTTATGTTCTTATGTTCAGACACACTCCAGTAAATATTTTTTGCTTGTTCCCTGGAAAATAAACAGTGTTTTCCTTCATTACTCTAGGTAGCTAAATCAAAACCATACTTACATACACTTCTGCATGAATTACAGGGAAGTAGCTCATTGTATTTACATTTTTTTTCTTTATCTCTGCAACAGTGCCTAGTGCTACCAAAATACTCTATTTCGTTCTACATTTAAATCAGGACTTACAGTCACAACATCTGCCCAAACTTGAATAATGCTACAGTCCTTCCAGTGCTTGTTACTGTGAATATGTAAATGATTGTTTTTGAGTTCTCAGAATAAACAAATACGAGAAAGGCAGCTGCTCTAACAATTTGGAACAGATGACAACATATAAAGACCCGCTTCTTCATCACTTGGTAGCTTTCTCCTCAGTTGTATTTGTGTTCTTGCTGACTGTATTTGTGGGAGATCTATTCCCTAGTTTATACCATTTTTGCTTTTAAATTTACCTCAGAAAAAACCATGATTTACCGTATTTGTGATGTTTTATACAAAAAACAAATTAAGATGAACTTGACGACTAATAATGGCTTCCCAGTGTGTTTTCTTATTTCTTTGGATGCGAACGATGATATGTTTATTGCCCATCCTGAGTTGTCATGAAAAGAGACGGTGGGCTGGATTTTCAATGACCCGTGAAGTCGGGTTTGGAGGCGTGTGGGGGGTTAAAGTTGCAGATTCGGGGGTCCCGACCCCATCCCGCCTCCATGCCAGTTTCGCTGGCGGCGGGTACCCGACCTGTACTGAGACCCGACTCCCCGAGGCGGGAAGGCGATTAGTGGCAATAAACTGCCTGTTAGCAGGTTGCTAACAGGCAGTTTTTTGTCTAATCCCTATTTTTATGCCTGAAATGTGGGCTCTCCGACAGGTGGCAACCACGCCAAGTTATCGGGGCGGACCATGGGTCTGCAGGGGTTGGAGGGGTCGATATGTCCGGTGGGCAGGTGAGTGATGGGTGCATGTGTGCAGAGGTAAGTGTGTAAGGTAAGTGCTAAGTGTGGGAAAAAGTTTCACTTACCTTAACTTCCTCCTGCAGGTGTCAGCCCTTCAGTTCTCGGGAGTCAGAAATCTCACCGGCACAGAAAGCAGAAAAGCCGTGGTACTGTCAAAAACTGCAGCCTTCTGTTTTCTGTGCTGGAATGATTTCTAACTCAGCCTGAGAGGAAGGACTCAAGTTAGAAATCATATTGTCAGTGTTTGACAGCTTCACAGAGCTGTCAAACGCTGATATTTCATCTGTCAAAAGCTCTTGACAGATGAAATGGCAATCTGTGACGTCACCAGTTGCCGGGTGGCTCTTAATTGGCCTGCTGAGCCCACTGGGCGGGCTCAACAAGGTCAATCAAGTAAAAATACAGTGGGTTGGCCACATCTCGATGGAGGCGGGTCTACAACCCAAAATGTGGGATTCACGACACCAACCCGACCCCAGTATCAAAATTGAGCCCGATGAGTTTTCTGCTTGCTTGATGACAATTGTTTTTCAACTGAGTGCCCTGTTAAGGCAACTTCATGGAACATTAAGGGGCGAATTTTAACCCCAACAAACGGGTGGGTTGGGGTCGGGTGGGAGGTTAAAGTGTTGAAAATGTGAATCCCATCCACAACCGCCTCCAACCCGCCCGCTTCCGGTTTTAACAGAGGCGGGATGGGGGGGCGGGCAGCCAATCTGCTTGCAGGAGGCGGGCTGCCACTTCAAATATTGTGATAAGGCTCCGTGCCTCATGGTGAGCCACCATTTTAAATTTAACTGTGGCCTCGGGAAACCTGTCAGCCAAAAGAAGGAGAGGACTGCTGGATCCATGAGGTAAGTGCCTTTCCACTTACCTGCTGGATCCATGAGGTAAGTGCCTTTCCACTTACCTGCTGGATCCATGAGGTAAGTGCCTTTCCACTTACCTGCTGGATCCATGAGGTAAGTGCCTTTCCACTTACCTGCTGGATCCAGCATTCCTTCCTCGCAATTGGACAGCCCCCCGTCCCTTCCTCTCTCTCCCCGACCACCCTCCCCCCCCCTCCCTGAAGCCTCTGAACCACTCCCCTCCCCCACAGCGAGGCCTCAGATTCCCCCTCCGGCCTTCGATCCTCGTTCCCCGGCCCCCCAATCGCCACTCCAGCCCCCGACCTCCCCTCTGGTTTCTGATGCCGCCCCCCCCCCCAGCCTGCCGACCTGCCAACTCCAGTCGCCGATCACCTTCCAGCCTTCCGACCTCCCCCCTCCAGCCCCTGATCCCCCCTCCAGCCCCCGATCACCTTCCGACCTTCCCCCTCCGCCCCCTGATCCCTCAATGGCCTCCGAAACCCCCCCCTTGCCCCGATAACTCCCTCCCTCCTCTCTGCAGCCTGGTGCCGCAGGCCTACCCACCCAACAAACTGCCAGCCGCCACTCGATCAGACTGGCTACAGGTGGGAAACAGTGATTTTAAAGGTAAATCAGGCCCTGACGTTAAATTCGGCAGAGCCTGTAGGAAACCTCTTCTCCCAGGTTTCCTGACAGCTTTCCAGCCAAAGTGTCTCAACAGGCAGGCCGGAATTTTCAGAGGTAAGAACGGGTGGGTTAGAGGCTTGGGGGAAAACCCGACCCCAACCCGCCCACTTTCACCTTTCACTCAGGTGGGACGGTGGGGGGGCAGGCTGCCAACCCGCTGTCAGGAGGCGACTTGTCAATTTAAATATTAGAATGAGGCCTGAAGCCTCTACTTTAACCTGCTTTGCCGGTTTTACTACAGGCGGCCGGGGATCCCAGGGCTTGGGAGTCCCGGTGGCTGCAACGAGGCGGCCTCAGCCTCAGGGAACAATCCTTGTGGGCCGGGAGGAGCAGGAGTGCTTCCTCCCAGCCACCAAACAAGCTCCCCCACCATCAGCCCATATCCCCCCCGGGGCCTGGAACACCCCCCCAGGATCACGACTCAGCCCCGGGGTCGGGGTCCCGCTGCACCTTGTGGGGGTGAACCCGGGAAAATCCAGCCCAGAGTGTGAGACTAGGAAAGTAGGCGAGGTAGGTTCCTTCTCCTGAACGACATTAATGAACCAATTGGCTTTTATTACAATTCATCAGCTTTCATGGCCACTTTTGTTTCAGGTGCAAGCCTGCAAATTATCAGATTCATTGGGCTGGATTTTGTCAATGGCGACGTGATGGAGGCGGGACTCCCACTTTTTGGGTTGTAGTCCCGCCTCCATCGACTTGTGGCCAACCCACTGTATTTTCCCTTGATTTACCTTGTTAAGCCCGCCCAGCGGGCTTAGCAGGCCAATCAAGGGTCCCTTGGATATAGGTGACGTCAGCCACTGAAATTTCATCTGTCAAGAGCTTTTGACAGATGAAATTTCAGCGTTTGACAGCTCTGTGAAGCTGACAATATGATTTCTAACGTGAGTCCCTGTACTTAGACTCAGTTAGAAATCAATCCAGCACAGAAAGCAGAGACTGCAGCTTTTGACAGCTCCGCGGCCATTCTGCTTTCTGTGCTGTGGATGTGAGGGACTCCTGACACCTTAGCCTGAAGGACAAAGTTAAGGTAAGTACAAGTTCTTAAAACACTTTACACACACCAAACACACTTACCTCTGCACTCATGCACCCATCACTCACCTGCACACTGGACATCTCGACCCCTCCAAGCCCTCCAGACCGACGGTCCGCCTCACTAAATCGCCGTGGTTCAGACCTGTCGGGAAGCCCACACTTCAGGGCCAAAAATAGGGATTAGGCAAAAAACTGCCTGTTAACTACCTGTTAACAGGCAGTTTATTGGCACTAATCCCCTTCCCGCCTCGGGGAGGCGGGTCAGCACAGGTCGGGTACCTGCCTCCTGTGAAACTGGCATGGAGGAGGATTGGGGCGGGATGGGTTCGGGGCCCCCGAATCTGCTATTTTCCCACCCCACACGCCTCCAAACCCACCTCCACGGGTCAATGAAAATTCTGCCCATTGAATTCAAGTCCACAACTTGCTATGGTGGGATTTGAACTCTTGACTATAGGTGCTGCTAGTTTCATCTGTCATCATTTTCCATCAAATCCAAAGAGTGCAGCAGGGGCTGGAGCTTACAAACAAGTGTTCAATGGCTAGTCTTGTTGTGAATCATATATTAAAAACAGTAATTCTATGGGTTCTACACACAACTGCCTGCTGGGAGCTCCAGCCTCTCAGCTGAGCTTGATGCCTCTGGGAACCCCTATGAATTCCAGGCTGAAGTTTCTCACATAAGCATATGCCTCTAATGGAAACAATTTTTTCATAGACATTTCAAACACACACAATGCGATTGAATCTGCAATTGTAATTATTTTCTTGTGAAGCTTGTACTTTTGAAGTCTTTATTATGTTAGAAGCCTTACTTGCAATAGAAAGTCCTTGGCTTAGCTGAGAACCCAAGATAATAAGCTGAAAGGATTTTTTTTAAAGTATTTGCAGCTCTTATTGACTGACTATTATTTGACCTCCTTGATAGCTGGTTTTCATCCCTGCTTGCTACTTACTGATGTTTCCTGCTTACTCATTTCTAATTTGTTGCTGTCTTATCAATTCAGTTTGAGCCAATCAGGTACAAGTGTGATGCATACTTTGCATCGCCAATGTGATGCCTGCAATGTGACAGATAAAGGACATTATTCTAGCAGATCTGCTGTGGTTTTGCTCATGGGAGTCTTGGAGTGTGATGATGGAAGTGGGGTCGGGGCGTACTCCACTGTAAGAATTTGCAAAACATTTGGAAGAGCTCTCGCCAGAGTCAATGAAACAACTTTCTTCTTCATTGGTTCCTTGAAAATTAATAGTGTTTCCTTAGCCACTGCAGATACATAAATCAATGCGGCAGTTACAGAATGCATTTAACGTATTTATATGAATGAATATATTAGCATACACGACACGAGCTGTTGGTGTTGGTCGCGCTTCCGCAGGCAACTCGCCCAAGCGACGACTTCAATTTTGGGCCATCTGCCTTGCCAACAGTGGCACTCAGGTATGCCCCGGGAGGGGAGGGGGTGGGTGGCGATCACGACTCCTGTGGATTCGGAGGAGGACTCCTTCTCCTCAGGCTCCACAGTAGCGTTAAAAAAAAAATCCTTTTGTTTGGAGTCGCTGGAGATTCTGATGTCTCCCCTCGCTCATCGGAGAAAATTTCGATAAGTGGTCCTCAACAGAGTCGCATAAAAACGAGCACCGCAAATTTAGGAGTGGGACTACCGCCTGTGCAGATTGGGACACATTGGGCAGAATTTCATTGAGCCGTGGAGGCGGGTTTGGAGGCGGGACTGGATTGAAAATAGCTGAATCGGGGGTCCCGACCCCATCCCGCCCCCAACCCGCCTCCATGCCAGTTTCGCTGGAGGCGGGTACCCGACCTGTGCTGGGACCCGCCTCCCCGAGGCGGGAAGGGGATTAGTGGCAATAAACTGCCTATTAGCAGGTAGTTAACAGGCAGTTTTTTGCCTAATCCCTATTTTTATGCCTGAAATGTGGGCTCTCCGACAGGTCCCAACCACGCCGTTTCAGCGAGGCGGACCATGGATCTGCAGGGGTTGGAGGGGTCGATATGTCCGGTGGGCAGGTGAGTGATGGGTGCATGTGTGCAGAGGTAAGTGTGTAAGGTAAGTGTAAAGTGTGGAAAAAAAGTTTTACTTACCTTAACTTCCTCCTGGAGGTGTCAGCCCTTCAGGTCTCGGGAGTCAGAAATCTAACCGGCACAGAAAGCAGAATGGCCGTTGAGCTGTCAAAAGCTGCAGCCTCTGCTTTTTGTTCTGCAGAGATCTCTAAATCAGCCTGAGAGGAAGGAATTAACTTAGAGTACAGATTGTCAGTGTTTGACAGCTTCAAAGAGCTGTCAAACGCTGATATTTCATCTGTCAAAAGCTCTTGACAGATGAAATGTCAATCTATGATGTCACCTGTTGCCAGGTGGCCCTTAATTGGCCTGCTGAGCCCGCTGGGCGGGCTCAACAAGGTCAATCAAGTGAAAATACAGTGGGTTGGCCACAAGTTGATGGAGGCGGGACTACAACCCAAAAAGTGGGAGTCCCGCCTCCATCACGTCCCCAGTTTCAAAATCCAGCCCATTGTATCCCACTGTTAAACTAGTATGCTTTACGCCTATTTTTTTGCCCGAAAAACAGGCACAATGCATACCAATTTCTACCCCTATAATATTTAGTTTTGGATTATTTCTATGCCTATGTTGATTCCAATCTCATTGCTACTTGGTATTACCTTTATTTTTGCCAAATGAATGGACATTTAATGGGTGCATTGAACTCTGAACTTCAATTTTAGAAGAAAGAATGAAGAAGCCAGGTAGATGGTGTTCTCCTTTTCAGGGGCTTGATTGTTTGAATGCTGTGGTACCTTTGGCAGCCATCCAAACCAGAAGAGATTAAGTTGTGTTTGAAGATGGTATTGATGTATGTCACCAGGCTGCAGACAATGTCAGTAATTTAGTGTCAATGTGATCTGGGCCAATTTCCTTGTTTGATGAAAGCTTCAGCAATTGTTGTCGGACAAAACCAAGTGTTCCTAGGGTGAAAACTGAAGATCAGAATGGAGTCCCAAATTCACTTGCTTTTATATTGATATTACAAATTTTACAGCTCGTGAATTGCAACAATAGATCACTTCCTGCTCTTTTGAGAAATACTTGATCTCTCCATATAGCACTGCAAAGCTGGTGTAATAACTTTTTCAAATCATTGCTTTTGTGCTTTAAAATACTAACAGTTATCTCACCTACTCTTGGGAGCTGCCAGATTTCAATTTTCTGGCAGCTTTTTCAATCTCTTCAACTGTCATATCTTCCAGATTTATATCAGAGAATTCTACATTAGTTAAACCTTTCTCTACAATGTCATTTGGACCTTCTGTGTTTAATAGCTCACAAAAGTGTTGTGGTCCATCATTTCAGCCTTGGCTTCATCCTTTGCAACATTTCTATTCTTGCTTCTGATGCTTTTGAATGCTGCGTATCCTTCATATCAAATATCATTGCCTAAATCTACCCAGTTGTCTAAATGCTGCTAATTTACTAACTTTTTCAATTTACACTATTCGATATTGCAAGTTAACATTTAAAATTTTTAATCATCATATAAATCCTGAAAAGTTATGAGCTATATTGAAGGTTTTTTTTTTACATATCGTGAATAGGATGGTGTCCACTTCACCAATTCACAATGGTACATCCCAGGGGCTGAGATATGTAAATACTTCTGCTAATCTTTACAGCCGCAAACTCGAATCCCAGCAGAAGCCAGTAATACCAGCAGCCAACCATAATGCCATGATTATATCCAGTTGTTCTCCAATCTTAAGGATTTTTTGTCTTGATGGTATTCCTACCAAAGATCTATGGTCCTCTTTTCCTGCACTTACAATTCCTGTTTCATTGAGTCACAATGCCAAGAAAAC
This sequence comes from Squalus acanthias, assembly GCA_030390025.1. NCBI lineage: Eukaryota > Metazoa > Chordata > Chondrichthyes > Squaliformes > Squalidae > Squalus > Squalus acanthias. The sequence continues at coordinate 19,773,717 of CM059432.1, read as the reverse complement.
TTCTGCAGAAGGAATTAATGCTCAGATCATACCTTACTGAATTACCATCTTTGCCATTTTACTTCTCTATAAAATAATATTATTTAATGTTCTCTTGTGTTGAGCAATCTTTCCCCTTCTGAATTTGTGACCAATATGTTTTCCTTTACTTTTCAGGTATCTGTTGATGTAATTAAAATCATTTTCAATTTTGTCTTTTCCTGATATGCTATCCAGCATTCTCCTAGACAAATACTCACTACGCTCGCTATGATGAAGAGTTCTAATATATTGGGACACGAGTGTAAAAATTAGGAAGTTATGAGTAGGAAAGGATGTCAGATGGAAATTTTTAACCCAAAACAAAGTAATGTTCTGGAATCGAACCATTAAGATTATGCTCCTTTGTTCTGGATTCCCCCACCAGAGGAAATAGTTTCTCTGTATCAACCCTATCGAATGCCTTTATCATTTTAAAGACCTTGATTAGATCACTCCTCAACCTTCTAAACTCAAGGGAATACAAGCCAAGTTAATGCAACCTGTCCTCATTATTTAACTCTTTAAGCCCTGGTATCATTGTGGTGAATCTGTGCTGTACACCTTCCAAGGCCAATATATCTTTCCTGAGGTTTGATGCCCAAAACTGAACATAATGGCCCATAGTTTGCGGCTCTTACGGGCGCGTACAAGGTGCCTACATGCCCGTAAGGGCAGTCCAAGTTCCGGGTTTTCACGCGTGAAGACCCGGAACTTGCGATCTGTCAAGAATTCCCTTGACAGATCCAACGCATTCCCGGGAAAAGGGCACCCGCTGGCGGAGAGTTGGGCTACTTGCTATTCTGCCCAGCAAATGCCCGTGAAATTCTTACACCTGGTAAAAGTGGAAGGCCTGCTTTTACCAGCGAAAGAGTTAAATTTTTTTTTAAAATTTCAATCATTTATACGTTAAAAAACCTGTGCAATAAGGTAAGTTTACTTTTAACCCCTTTAAAACATTTAATTTATTTTTCAAAAAATTTATTTTTTGTTTTAAATATTTAATTAAATGGCATTTTAATTAATTTTAACTACGTAATTTTAAAAAAAAAATTGATGTGTAGATGTATTTTTTGGGGTATTCCCATTCATGCTTATGGGGTTTCCGTACATATGGAATCCCCATAAGCATGAATGGGGATCCCCTTCTTTTATTGGTTGGGCCGGCCCACGTGATCCCAGGGGCGCTTGCGAACCGCCTGCGCCCCTGGGGTACGTGGGCCTCTTCCCGCGGGTACCCGGGGAGCCCCAGGACCACGAGTCTCCGTACCTCCCGGACCACCAGGTACGCGGGCATTTTATTTGCTGATCGGGGGCATTTCCCCGCGGAAAGCCTCCGCCCGCAAATTCAGGGCCAATATCTCAGATGGGGTCTGACCAAGAAAAAGCCAACATCCCATTAGCTTATTGATTACTTTTTGTACCGGTGCACTGAGTTTTAGTAATTTGTGTACATGGACTCGAAAGCTCTTTGCTCCTCCACAGTTCCAAGTCTCTCAACATGAAGAAACGATTTTGATTTGCCGGATCCAAAGTGGATGATTTCACCCTTGCCCACATTGAAGTCCATCTTCCATCGTTTTGCTCACTCACTTAGTCTGTCTATGCCCATTTGTAATTTCCTGCTCCCATCTACACAACTTACTGTGTCTCTTAGCATTATGTCAGCTGCTAATTTAGATATACAATTCTCTATTCCTTCATCCAAGTCATTAATATATATATGAAAAGCTGATGTCCCAGTACTGAACTCAGGGAAACATCACTTGTCACATCCTGCCAAATAGACACCTCTTAAACAGATGAAACCATCATCCATGTTTTAGTTACCTCCAGACTCAACTATTCCGATGCTCTCCATGCCAGCCTCTTATCTACTACCCTCCATAAACTGCTGCCCAATATCCTAAGTCCTGTTCACCCATCACATCTGTGTTTGCTAACCTACACCAAAACCTCCAATTTAAAATTCTCATAATTGTGTTCAAATCCTTCCATGGCCTTGCCCCTCCCCATCTCTGCAACCCTATGCATTCATCCAACTTTGGACTCTTGTGCATCTCCCACTTCCTTCATCCAACCACTGGCAGCTGTACCTTCAGCTCCCTAGGCCCTAAACTCTGGAATTCCCTCCCTAAACCTCTCTGCCTCTGCACCTCTCTCTCTCTCTTCCTTTAAAATGCTCCTTAAAACCTACCTCTTTGACCAAGCTTTTGTTCACCTATCCTAATGTCTCCTTCTTTGGCTCGGTGTCAGTTTTTTCTCACTGCACTCCTGTGAAGCACCTTGGGATGTTATAGGTGCTATATAAATGCAAGTTATTGTTGGTATTTGTTATTTCTGGAAAGAGAAGTGGTGGTGGGATAGGTGATCTATGAAGAGGGGAATGGTTTACTGGGTCTCATGATGTTTCTCTGCTCCTACTCTACCTAGGAATAAAAATTCCAATCAGAGAAATTCATGTATGAACCATTAACATACTCATGTGCATACTCCTTTGTGCACTATTTTTAAATGGTGTTAACACATAAACAGATTAAGGCCTGCAAAAGTTAGCACAGGCAGGAATGTAGCACAAGTGCTTATTATTAGTAAACTAATAATTCATATGCAAGCATTGCCAATCGGAATTTCTATCCTATGCCATATAACCCAGTTAACATGACTTCCTGACAAAACCATTGCATCCTTCTCTTTTGCAAAAGGGAGAACAGAATGTTTTATACCCATGGCTGAAGTATTAAATGAGTACTTTGCATCTGTCTTCACAAGGAAGTGGATGATGTGAAGGTTACACTAAAAGAGGAGAGGGAAGTTATGGACAGGATAGTAATAGATAGAGAAGACGTACTAAAAAGATAAGCATTACTGAAAGTTGGTAAGTCATCTGGTCCGGATGGAATGCATCCTAGGTTGCTGAAAGAAGCAAAGCTAGAAATAGCAGAGGCATTGCTCATAATCTTTCAATCTTCATTGGATACAGGAGTAGTGCCAGAGGACTGGAGGTTTCCTTATGTTATACCACTAATCAAGAATGGGGAAAGGGTTAAACTAGGAAACTACAGGCCAGCCAGCAGTGGTGCAAGGTTATTGGAAACCATTATCAGGGGCAAAATAAACTTTCATTTGGAAAGGCATCGGTTAATCACTTCACACGTCTCTGCATTGCTTCTTTGTTAAAGGCAAATCGTGTCTGACTAGATTGAATTCTTTGATGAGGAAACAGAGAAGGTTAATCAAGGTATTGCAGTAGATGTTATATATATGAATTTTTGGAAGGCATTCAACAAAGTGCCACACAGGAGGCTTGTTAAGAAGATGGAAGCCCATGGAATTAAGAGGAAAGTGGCGGTATGGATACGGAATTGACTCAGTGACAGGAAGCAGAGGATAGTGCTGGATGGATATTTTTCAGACTGGGAGATGGTTTGCAGTGGTGTTCCCCAAGGGTCAGTTTTGGGTCCATTACTCTTTTTAATTTTTATAAACGACCTAGACTCGGGTGTAGGGAGCAGCATTATAAAGTTTGCAGTTGGTACGAAACTTGGCAACGCAGTAGATAGTGATGAGGATAGTTGTAGACTTCAGGATGACATAGAAAGGATGGTGAAATGGGCAGAAGCATGACAGACGGAGTTCAATGCAGAGAAGTGTGAGTGATGCACTTTGGGAGGACTAATATGGAAGGACAGTACACTATAAATGGCACAATTTTGAAAAGTGTAGATGAGCAGAGAGACCATGGTGTCCATATAAACAAATCCTTAAAGGTGGCAGGGCAAGTTGATAAGGTGGTTAAAAAAACGTATGGGTTACTTGGGTTTATAAATAGAGGAATAGAATATAAAAGCAAAGAGATCATGCTAGAACTTTATAAATCACTGACAACAGAAAACGCTGGAAAAACTCAGCAGGCCAGGCAGCATCCGTGGAGAGAGAAACAGAGTTAACGTTTCAGGTCGAAACCCTTCGTCAGAACTGAGAAAAAAGCAGGAAATGAAACAAAATCACTGGTTAGGCCTCAGCTGTAGTAATGTGGACAATTCTGGGCACCACACTTTAGGGAAGATGTAAAAGCCTCAGAAAGGCTGCAGAGAAGATTTACCAGGAAGTTACCAGGGATGAGAGACTTCAGTTATGAGGAGAGGTTGGAACAGAGAAGGTTAAGAGGTGACCTAATAGAGGTTTTCAAGATGATGAGGGGTTTTGACAGCATAGATAGAGAAAGGCTGTTCTCTCGGGCGAGTGGGTCAATAACCAAAGGCCATAGATTTAAAATCATTAGCCAACGATCTAGAGGGAGATGAGGAGAATTTTTTCCACTCAGAGAGTTGGCGGGATCTACCCGAAAAGGTGGTAGAAGCTGATTCCATAAATAATTTTAAAAGGGAGTTGGCCAGGTACTTGAAGATAAGGAATTTACAGGGTTACGGACAAAAAGCGGGGGTGTGGGACAAAGCACGACTGCTCTTTCAAAGAGACAGCAATGGCACGACGGGCCGAATGTCTTCCTTCTGTGCTGTAAGTTTCTATGATTCTATGATTTGTTTGCCAGATATGGGCATGGAGACTTACTACTGCAGCACAACTTCATTACTATTCATTACGTGAGCACATCAATTGGATGGCAGGATTGGCGGCAGTATTCTTATTGGAGTGTGACATTCTTCACGGCTGTTTACAGACATGACAATTTCAAAATATTGAGACTTGACAACGAAATGTGAAATTCAATTACTGACGCATCTGCAATTTCATTGCCTAGTTCTGACAGGAATACTCAAGTAGTAAACTCAGATGAACATGTTGTCGCCCCCAAATCCATGCCCCTCTTTCCCGGAACTCCATATTTGAATCCCTCCAATCCGATTTCCACCCATGCCACAGTACCGAAATGGCTCTCATCAAAGTCACAAATGACATCCTTTGTGACTGTGACGAAGGTAAACTATCCCTCCTCATCCTTCTCGACCAGTCTGCAGCCTTTGACACGATTGACCACTCCGTCCCCTCCAACGCCTCTCCACCGTCGTCCAGCTGGGTGGGACTGCACTCGCCTGGTTCCATTCTTATCTAGCTAATCGTAGCCAGAAAATCACCTGCAACGGCTTCTCTTCCCGCTCCCGCATCGTTACCTCTGGGGTCCACCCAAGGATCTATCATCGACCCCCTACTATTTCTCAACTATATGCTGCCCCTTGGCGACATCATCCGAAAACACAGCGTCAGTTTCCACATGTATACTGACGACACCCAGCTCTACCTCACCCCCACTTCTCTCCACGGTCTCTAAATTGACACACTGCTTGTCCGACATCCAGTACTGGATGAGCAGAAATTTTCTCCAATTAAATATTGGGAAGACCGAAGCCATTGTCTTTGGGCCCTGCCACAAACTCTGTTCCCTAGCCACCGACTCCATCCCTCTCCCTAGCATCTGCCTGAGGCTGAACCAGACTGTTCGCAACCTTGGTGTCATATTTGACCCTGAAATAAGCTTCCAACAACATCAATGGCATAACTAAGACCGCCTATTTCCACCTCCATAACATTGCCCGTGTCCTAACTCACACCAAGTCCTGCTCACCCATCACCCCTGTGCTCGCATTGGCTCCCAGTTAACATAGAAACATAGAAGATAGGAGCAGGAGTAGGCCATTCGGCCCCTCGAGCCTGCTCTGCCATTCAATGCGATCATGGCTGATCATCCAAATTCAGTACCCTGTCCCTGCTTTCTCCCCATATCCCTTGATCCCCTTAGCCTTAAGAAATATATCTAACTCCTTCTTGAATATATTTAATGAGTTGGACTCAACTGTCTTCTGTGGTAGAGAATTCCACAGGTTCACCACTCTCTGGGTGAAGAAATTCCTCCTCATCTCAGTCCTAAATGGCTTACCCCTTATCTTTAGACTGAGACCCCTGATTCTGGACACCCCCGCCGTCAGGAACATCCTTCCTGCATCTAGTCTGTCTAGTCCTGTTCGAATTTTATATGTTTCAATGAGATCCCCTCTCATTCTTCTTAACTCTAGCGAATACAAGCAACACCTCGATTTCAAAATTCTCATCCTTTTTTTCAAATCCCTCCAAAGTCTCACCCCTTCCTATCTCTGTAATCTCTTTCAGCCCCACAACCCCCCGAGATATCTGCGCTCCTCCAATTCTGCCCTTTTGAGCATTCCGTGATTATAATCGTTCCACCATTGGTGGCCGTGCCTTCTGTTGCCTAGGCCCTAAGCTCTGGAATTCCCTGCCTAAACCTCTCCGCCTCTCGACCTTTCTCTCCTCCTTTAAGACGCTCCTTAAAACCTACCTCTCTGACCAAGCTTTTGGTCACCTGCCCTAATTTCTTATGTGGCTTGGTGTCAATTTTTTGTCTTATAATATTCCTGTGAAGCGCCTTGGGACATTTTACTACATTAAAGGTGCTATATAAATACAAGTTGTTGTTGTTGTTGATGAGCGCTAGTGATGTATAGTAATAATTAAGATGATTTTTACAGGCTGTTCAGTGGCATATTGTTTTAATATATTTTCTCTTGCACTGGCTCATTTGAAAGCCCATATATGCAGCAATGCTCGATTGAACACATACTGAAAAATACATAGCATAAGGCAACATATATGATTATGATGTGTAGTAATGCCCAATATAGTCACAAACACTCCCAGGCTTCTCTCCAATTGAGCTACTGGGTTTCAGATGCTCTCTACATCAATAAGGCAATGGTTTAATTTAGATTAATTCATAAATTTTCTGCACAGTGAGGAAACTGAGCCATACCGATCAAAGAAGGGAGGATCTCTGCTGGGATGCCAATGGGGTACTACAATTTGCCCCAGTACCCCTGGGCTATGGAGGGGAATACCACTCAGAGCATCTGCTCATGCTCACTATCCAGTGACTTCTGCTCAATGATCATGCTGGACATTTGGTGAGGACACGATTGGGTTTGGATGTGATCCCTCGATTGTTAAATAGCCTGCCCACACTCATTGTCTAGCCGCACACATGAAGAATGATTTCTTCAGTAAGGTACCAGGGCCCATGCAACCATGCTCCAGCATCAGTCAGCACCTTCAGGAGAGAATGGGAGGAGATTGGCGAGATAAAGCAGACATACAACTTGAAAAGTCTCTTGAATAAACCAGTGCAAAGCTGAAATCCAGGTGAAACTTTCATTGGATCTTCCACAATAGCACATGATGAAAGATGTTCAGACCAGCAGTCGATCCGTCAGCCACTCCTCAGTTGGTACCTGGTTTTCCAGTATCAACAACCATCTCTTGCTGAAGATTTCCTACTAACATTAACTTACACCGGCTACTTTCTGGAATCAGAGAAATTTACAGTGTCAAAAGCAGCCTGCAGTTCCCTGTTTTATCTGTCACACTTCATTGTGCAGGTATTACATGACACCCAGCCACTGAGGCGTCCTTACGTGAAAACCAGACTGCTAGCCTGTCTGTCTCGATCAGTGACTGCACATTTGAGGCTTTTGGATGTGTGAGAATGAAGAACAGGCCATGGGATAGTTTGTGACCAGGTTGAAACTGATTGGTGGTGCGGGAAGAGAATGCTCGAAGAAGCAGAATTCAGGCGATGGCCTGCAAGTACAATAATTTCCTATCTTTACCAAAACACTTTTGTGAAACCACAAGGCAGAAAATTGCAATCTAGCTGGTCAGGATATTTTGTGAAGTCTTAATACCACACTGCACATTCCAATTTAGGTTCAGCACGAATACATGATTACCAGCAGTGAACTAAAAACTTTAGGTTTGCTAGTAATCAAACATTATATCCAATTAATTTAGTTAATCCAGTGTGTCACGCTTCTCAAACAGCTAGAGCTATGGATCACAATTGGACTAGGTTTTATTGCTAGCTGCTGACAATACAATTAATGTCACTTTTTATATTCCTAACAGAATTTCCAATTAAAATGATTGTTCAAACTTTACTGATGTATTATGATGCATCGTGAAGCAACACTAATGAGTTTTTTCCAACATTGTTGCTTAGCCCAATAGACGACATGAATCTCTTGCATCGCTGCAGCATTCTGAATGGACACTCAAGAAAAGGTTATAATTGCAACATTTTTCTGTGGAGAAAGTCATTTGCTTCAATCAGCACAAACAACTCATGTACTTTCTATATGACTCTAGAATGCAGAACCCACAGGATAAAACACAATGATCTTCAAAAACTCTACCCTATCAAACGCTTTCATAATCTTAAAGACCTCTATCAAGTCACCCCTCAGTCTTCTCTTTTCTAGAGAAAAGAGCCCCAGCCTGTTCAATCTTTCCTGATAGTTAAAACTGCTCAGTTCTGGTATCATTCTCGTAAATCTTTTTTGCATCTTATCCAATGCCTCCACACCCTTTTTATAATATGGAGACCAGAACTGTTCACAGTACTCCAAGTGTTGTCTGACCAAAGATCTATATAAGTTCAATATAACTTCTCTGATTTTCAATTCTTTCCATCTAGAAATGAACCCCAGTGCTTTGCTTGCTTTTTTTATGGCCTTATTAACCTGTGTCGCTACTTTTAGTGATTTGTGTATCTGTACCCCCAGATCACTCTGTTCCTCTACCCCATTTAGACATTATGGGCTGGATTTTCATTGACCCGTGGAGGCGGGTTTGGAGGCGTGTGGGGGTTAAAATTGTGAAAACTGGCGGGCGGGCACAAGTCCGCCTCCATCCCACCTCCATGAAATTTTCATTAAATCATGTCTGCTGGTCCCGACTCTGTCCCGCCTTTAAGAGGCGGGATAGGCTGTTAAAGCCCTTAACAAGCACTAAATTGGCTCTATAATGCCATTTTGAAAGGCCTCTGTGATTTTAAACCTTGTTCTACATGAAGCTCGCCTGTTCTGAACCACGATTATGAAACATGGCGGGAGCACGGCTGGCTATGGGGATGCATATATGGATGGATGGAGAGGAGACATATCTGGGAGTGGTGGTGTAAAAATATCTGGGAGCAGACTTAGGGCTGCTGCTGCTTATTTTGCAGGTCCTCTCACAGCAAAGGCCAGGCAGTCTTTGAAGACCTTCAATGCAGCAGCAATGATGACATCATCAAAGGCGACTTTCAGATGAAAAACACTAATTGGTTCATGGGTTCCCACATGCTGGAACTGAATTGCCCAATTAGGTGAAAATTGCATCAATCTCCCACATCCAATTGCAGTCGGGTGGATAACACGAAAAGTGGATGACACGACCCCAACCCGCCCCAGTATCAAAATCCAGCCCTTATTTTCCAAGCAGTATGTGGCCTCCTTATTCTTCCTTCCAAAATGTACCACCTCACACTAATCTGTATTGACGTTAATTTGCCAATCACACACCCATTCTTCAAGTTTATTAATGTCTTCCTGCACTTTGCTGCTGCCCTCCTCTGTATTAACTACACCCCCCAATTTGGTATTATCCACAAATTTTGAAATTGTACTTCTGATTCTCAAGTCCAAATTGTTTATGTAAATGGTGAACAACAGTGGTCCCAGGACCAATCCTTGTGGAACACCACTTGCCACCTTTTGCCTGTTTGAGTAACTACCTTTAACCCCTACTGTCTGTTTTCTGCTTTATAGCCAGCTTGCTATCCATTCTGCTACTTGTCCCCTGACTCCACATATTCTAACCTTAGTCATGAGTCTACTATGTGGTACTGTATCGAAGGCCTTTTGAAAATCCAAATATATTACGTCTACTGTATTACCCTTATCTATTCTTTCTGTTACTTCTTCAAAGAATTCAATAAGGTTGGTTAAGCATGACCTTCCCTTTTGAAATCTGTGCTGACTACTCTTTGGTGTATTTTCAGTTTCTAGATGTTTTTCTATTACATCTTTGAGTAAGGTTTCCATTATTTTTCCTACCACCGACATTAAGCTAATTGATGTATAGTTCCCTGGACTTGTTCTATCTCCCTTTTTAAATATAGGAATCACATTAGCTTGTCCACCAGTCATCTGACACTATTTCCTTTTTCAATAAATTTTTATATATATGCAACATTGCCTCTGCTATCTCTTACCTAACTTCTTTTAATATGAACGGATGCAATCCATCCAGACCAGGGGTTTTATCCTCTCTTCTGGCCTCCGATTGCTTGCATCATGTGGGCAGTGGGTTCACTCCACCTGACTCCCACCCATTGGAAGCAGTCACTTCAATAATTGACCACACAATGGGGCCTGAATTTCCGATTGGAGGCTTCCTGCGGGTGGATGCCTCCAATCGGAAAAAATCTACACACTTACCTGCTGGCTCCGTAGGTCCCGAGACTTCCGGTGCTGGGCCTCTCCACTATGAAATGCGCAGAGGCCCAGATATCCCAGGAGCGTATGCGGTTCACAAGTGTCCTTGGGATCACGTGGGCCATGGGGAACCAATCAAAGAAGGGAATCCCCCTTCACGCTTTTGACAGGTCTGTATGACATTAAAAACACAGTTGAACATTAAATAATTTTTTTTTAAATCACTTTTAAAATTAGTTAAAATTATATTAAATTAAATATTTTAAACAAAAATATAATTTTTTGAAAAAATAATTAATGGGGGAAAAATTCGGTTGCTTTGCGCCTCCCGTTAGCTCCCTAAGAGGGCGCTAATGAGGCGCAAAGCAACTAGCACCCAGGGCATGCCGATGTTTGCGCCGCTCGCGAAATTGACCAGACATTTTGCAGTGGCGCTAAACACTACCGCCACGATCTCCTGCGCCCGCAGATCGTGACAGTCAGTCGAGCGTGCAGCGCCCCAGTTGCACCCCGGACCGAATATTGAGTGGTGCCCCCTGCCTTACCGCCTGCCGCTAGCAACGACAGGTTGAGGGGAGCGTTTTGCAGTCAGAAGGGACTGGGAGAGCGCTATTTAAAGGCGACCACTTCCTACCTTTTTTTGTTGGTGACATTTTTGCACCACGCATTCTGAGAGAGAGAGAGAGAGACTTCTGGAGAGATTCAACGCTGTGTGAAGGAGTTTTGGGTACTGAGCAGCACTTTGCAGGTTCATTTTGATTTGACCTTCCTTGCATCGATTTAGAAGAGACTATGGGGCTGCACTCTGAGCTCTTTCCCTGGGTCTCTCCATTGTTCTTTCCAGCAGATTTGATGTACGGGTCTCTCCAGGCGAGATTCATGGCTGCAATGAGCAGGGTGTGGATGGAGAGCAAGATCGACCCTCCCCTTTAAGAAGTGGCCGGCGCCAGTGAGTCTTTGTTCCATTGCTGACTGACAGCACATGAGCTTCGCCAGCGCTCTGAGTTAGCGCCTCACTCCTCGGCGTTAGCGCCTTAAGAGAGGTGTGTAGCGCCTGATTTAGCACTCCAATCACCTCCAGGGGCGATAGAAGCCAAGTTTGCAGTCGGAGGCGATAATTAGCGCCAGGCGCTAAACTTTGCGCCCAGCTGATAATTGCGCCCTAAACGGGGTGATACCGAATTTCTCCCTCAATGTTTCTTACGGGGCTAAAAATAAACTTACCTTTTTTAAAAGTATTTTAAAATTATAAATGAGTGAAATTTTTTATTTTTTAAATTTTAAAAAAAATCTTATGCTGGTAAAAGCAGGCCTTATGCCTGCTTTTACCAGGCGTAAGATTTTTAAAGGCTTTCAGCGGGAGGAAGTTGTGCAGAAAGTGCAACTCCCTGCCCACAGAGGCCCATCTCCGGGACATGCATGTGATCGGTCAAGAGGATTCTTGACAGATCGCAAGTGCCGGTTTTCAGCGCATGCGCTTCGCATGCCTAAACCCGACACTTGCGCGGCCCCTACGGGTGCGTACACAGCTCGTACACACCCGTGGGGGTCGGAAAATCTGGCCCCATATCGAGCAGAAGATTCCTGAAGGAGGGAGCTGAGCAAAAGAGGATAAACAAGCAACATAGTGTAGGCTTGTATTTTTATATACAATATATATTGGAGGAAAAAAGACAACACTGGAAAAGATGATTAAAAATAGACCCATTTAGTTTCAGAGGTAAATTTCAAAAAGCATACACATAGAAGTATAGTTAGCATCATTATATAACTTCAGAAAATTAAAAACTATTACTGTGGGACAGATGATCCTGTTCCTGCGCCTTGGACAATTGGATAACCCAGGAGCAGTGAATCAGGAATATCTGGCAGGGAGGAGCGCACGACAATTTTCTATTCATTACTTGAAAGCTATTTTTCACAAACCCACTAGTCTGGGAAAAAAAATTCTCTTAGACTTGTTTTGAGTTCTGTTGGTTTTGTTCTTCTGTCCCTTAATTCTCTATTTTGAAAACCTCCTTCATTTCCACTCTCAATCTTCATTTTTCTCCCTTTTCCCATCTATACTTGTTCTTTAACCATGGCTGAAATTTTCAGGCACCCTGCACCCCCGGCAGTCGGCAGCCTATTATAAAATCGTGAGTCCTTGCCTGCGATATTCCATTTGTCAATTTCAATGGATGAAATATCAGGGTCATGCCCTTATCATTTTTCAGCCGTTAGGCCCTAAGCTCTGGAATTCTCTCCCTAAACTTTTCCAACTCACTCTACCCTCCTTAAGACCTTGTTTAACCAAGCTTTCAGTCCTAATATCTCTTACTTACCCATGGATTGGAGGGTAGCTAATGTAACCCCACTATTCAAAAAAGGTGCTAGAGAGAAAACGGGGAATTATAGACCGGTAAGCCTGACATCGGTAGTGGGGAAATGCTAGAGTCCATTATAAAAGATGTAATAGCAGAGCACTTGGAAAACAGTGACAGGATTGGACAAAGTCAACATGGATTTACAAAAGGTAAATCATGCTTGACTAATCTACTGGAATTTTTTGAGGATGTAACTGATAAAATAGATAAGGGAGAACCAGTGGATGTGGTGTATTTGGACTTTCAGAAGGCTTTCGATAAGGTCCCGCATGAGAGATTAGCGTGTAAAGTTAAGGCACATGGGATTGGGGGCAAGGTATTGACTTGGATAGAGAACTGGTTGGCAGACAGAAAGCAAAGAGTTGGAATAAATGGGTCTTTTTCCGAGTGGCAGGCAGTGACTAGTGGGGTACCGCAGGGATCGGTCCTAGGACCCTAGCTATTCACAATATATATTAATGATCTAGACGAGGGAATTGGATGTAATATCTCCAAGTTTGCAGATGACACAAAGCTGGGTGGGAGTGTGTGCCATGAGGAGGATGCCGAGAAACTCCAGTATGATTTGGACAGGTTGGATGATTGGGCAGAAGCATGGCAGATGCAATATAATGTGGATAAATGCGAGGTTATCCACTTTGGTGTCAAAAACAGGAAGGCAGATTATTATCTGAATGGCAATAGATTGGGAGAAGGGGACGTGCAACGAGACCTGGGTGTCCTTGTGCACCAGTCGCTGAAGGTAAGCATGCAGGTGCAGCAGGCGGTTAAGAAGGCAAATGGTATGTTGGCCTTCGTAGCGAAAGGGTTCGAGTACAGGAACAAGGATGTCTTGCTGCAGTTGTACAGGGCCTTGGTGAGACCACATCCTGAGTATTGTGTGCAGTTTTGGTCGCCTTATCTGAGGAAGGATGTTCTTGCCATGGAGGGAGTGCAGCGAAGATTCACCAGGCTGATACCTGGGATGGCAGGAATGACGTATGAGGAGAGATTGGGTCGATTGGGCTTATACTCGCTGGAGTTTAGAAGAATGAGAGGGGATCTCATTGAAACTTATAAAATTCTAACAGGACTAGACAGACTAGATGCAGGAAGGATGTTCCCGATGGCCGGGGAGTCCAGAACCAGGGGTCACAGCCTAAGGATAAGGGGTAAGCCATTTAGGACTGAGATGGGGAGGAATTTCTTCACCCAGAGAGTGGTGAACCTGTGGAATTCTCTACCACAGAAGGCAGTAGAGACCAATTCATTAAATATATTCAAGAAGGAGTTAGATATATTTCTTAAAGCTAAAGGGATCAAGGGATATGGGGAGAAGGCAGGGACAGGGTACTGAATTTGGATGATCAGCCATGATCTCATTGAATGGCGGAGCAGGCTCGAGGGGCTGAATGGCCTACTCCTGCTCCTATCTTCTATGTTTCTATGTTTAATATCTCCTTCTTTGGCTCGGTGTCTATAGTTTGCCTGATTACGCTGCTGTGAATCAGCTTGGGACTATTTTCTGCGATAAAGGTGCTATATAAATGCAAATTTCTGTTATTTATCCCAAATCCGTGCCCATCTTTCCTGCAACTCCATGTTTGAATCCCTCCAATCAGGTTTCCGCCCCTGCCACAGTACCGAAACAGCTCTCATCAAAGTCACAAATGACATCCTATGTGACTGTGACAAAGGTAAACTATCCCTCCTCATCCTTCTTGACTTGTCTGCAGCCTTTGACACGGTTGACTACTCCATCCTTCTGCAACGCCTCTCCATCATCATCCAGCTGGGTGGGACTGCACTCGCCTGGTTCCATTCTTATCCATCTAATCGTAGCCAGAGAATCACCTGCAATGGCTTCTTTTCCCGCTCTGGCATTGTTACCTCTGGTGCCCCCCAAGGATCTATCCTTGGCCCCCTCCTATTTCTCATCTACATGCTGACCCCTGGCGACATCATCTGAAAACACAGCGTCAGTTTCCACATGTATGCTGACGACACCCAGCTCTACCTCACCACCACTTCCCTCGACCCCTCCACGGTCTCTAAACTGTCAGACTGCTTGTCCGACATCCAGTTCTGAATGAGCCGAAATTTACTCCAATTAAATATTGGGAAGACCGAAGCCATTGTTTTCGGTCCCCGCCACAAACTCCGTTCCTTAGCCACTGACTCCATCCCTCTCCCTAACATCTGTCTGAGGCTGAACCACACTGTTCGCAACCTTGGTGTCATATTTGACCCTGAAATGAGCTTCCAACCACATATCTGTGGCATAACTAAGACTGCCTATTTCCACCTCCGTAACATCGCCCGTCTCTGCCCTTGCCTCAGATCATCCGCTGCTGAAACCCTCATCCATGTCTTTGTTACCTCTAGACTTGACTATTCCAGCGCACTCCTGGCTGGCCTCCCTCGTTCTACCCTACGTAAACTTGAGGTCATCCAAAACGCGGCTGCCCATGTCCTAACTCGCAACAAGTCCCGTTCACCCATCACCCTCGATTTCAAAATTCTCATCCTTGTTTTCAAATCCCTCCATGGCCTCTCTCCTCCCTATCTCTGTAATCTCCTTCAGCCCCACAACCCCCCGAGATATCTGCGCTCCTCTAATTCTGCCCTCTTGAGCATCCCTGATTATAATCGCTCCACCATTGGTGACCGTGCCTTCTGTTGCCTCGGTCCTGAGCTCTGGAATTCCCCGCCTAAACCTCTCCGACTCTCTACCTCTCTTTCCTCCTTTAAGACGCTCCTTAAAACCTACCTCTTTGACCAAGCTTTTGGTCATCTGCCCTAACTTCTCCTTATGTGGCTCGGTGTCAAATGTTTTGTCTTGTAACACTCCTGTGAAGCGCCTTGGAACGTTTTACTACGTTAAAGGTGCTATATAAATACAAGTAGTTGTTGTTGTTGTTATTCTGGTGCCTGTGGTCGAGAGGCTGCCTGCTGCTTTTGAGGACTTGCCAGTGGAGCCAGGTCTCGGAAGATATCGCCCGAGGTATCTTCACTCTGGTGAGAGGCATGGCTGGCCAACCGAAGATGTGTAAGAATGCCCCAGCGGGAATGGCCCTCAGATCTTATCTCCTTCCGCAAAGAACCATACCTCCATTTGGTGTTTTTACTGAGATCTCTGAAATCAACTTGTGGAAAACCAATAGCTTCTGGCATGGGATCCAACACTCTGTGACACTCTAAACATTTGTTTTTTAATTGACTGCCTTTCCAGCTGAGGGACCTGCCTCCGCGGCAGTTATGACATTGTATTTAATGGCAACTGCGGTCAAACGAGGCTCCCCAAAAACTTTTTTTTTTTAACATCCCTGAGTCTCTTGTTCATTAAACACTGCTGTCTTATGACACTTTTAGAGGATGTCATTAAAATCAAGTTTTATGGGCCATTTCTGAATATGAGCAAGTTGCACACATTTATGATAAACCATAAATTTTCATTACACACTGTCAGTGCACCAGAAATCTTGAGGGATCTGGTATTTTATTGTGTAAAGAGGCAATATACTTGAAATAAAGCAGGATCACAGCAGCATTAGGAGACCGAGCTATAAATCGCACATCGCTACGTCTGTGCGCATGCTATTAATCTCAGTCCACAACATGTCGGTGCCCTCAAGATAGCCACACACTTAAAATTTGAAAACCTTTGTGGTGCATTGCAACAGCAATCATAGATTACATGTGCATTACTTGATATGATCTAAAAGACAGGGGAAGCTTGGCTGATCAGTCATCCAACCCAGCATCAATTTAACAGCAGTTTGCTCTCATCCTTCTCTTTATTATCGCTTAGCCTGTGGTTTTAATTTTAATGACTACTGTGATTGAGACTTTTCAATATTTCCATAAACTAAGCTCTTATTTTTAACAGTACCCTGACCCCATGCTACCTCGGAAAGATTGACTTTACTTTCTAGCCTGTGCGCGAAATGTTCACTTGCCAATAGGAGATTGACTGAAGCTCTTGGTGTCAATTAAAAACAAGGCCAGTCTTGTTTCAAAGATAAAAGTTAATGCAATAGAAAATATGAAAAATGTGTATTTTTGTGGATTTATGCCTCTGTCACACAGTTTTAAATATGCCAATTTAGTGAATACAAAGATCATTGGTGTCCTGGTGCTGCCCATTCACTCATATAACCATATGCAAATACCAACTTGTCACTACAGGGAGATACTTAATCTGTGTTTAGAGCTGTTGGATTGCTGCACTCTATAACTTCCTTGCCTCCCAATTTTCATCCTTCCAATTTTTGACGCTTCAATTTTTATCCTTCCACTTATGAACATAGAAACATAGAAAAATAGGAGAAGGAGTAGGCCATTCGGCCCTTCGAGCCTGCTCCGCCATTCAATATGATCATGGCTGATCCTCTATCTCAATACCATATTCCTGCTCTCTCCCCATACCCCTTGATGCCTTTTGTGTCTAGAAATCTATCTATCTCCTTCTTAAATATATTCAGTGACTTGGCCTCCACAGCCTTCTGTGGTAGAGAATTCCACAGGTTCACCACCCTCTGAGTGAAGAAATTTCTCCTCATCTCAGTCCTAATTGTCCTACCCCATATCCTGAGACTGTGACCCCTCGTTCTAGACCCCCCAGCCAGGGGAAACATCCTCCCTGCATCCAGTCTGTCTAGCCCTGTCAATATTTTATACGTTTCAATGAGATCCACTCTCATTCTTCTAAACTCTAGTGAAGACACTTTAAAAAGAAAGAAAGACTTGCATTTATATAGCGCCTTTCACAACCATCGGACGTCCTAAAGTGCTTTACAGCCAATGAAGTACTTTTTGAAGTGTAGCCACTGTTGTAATGTAGGAAAGGCGGCAGCCAATTTGCGCACAGCAAGCTCCCACAAACAGCAATGTGATAATGACCAGATAATCTGTTTTAATGATGTTTATTGAAGGATAAATATCGTCCAGGACACCGGGGATAACTCCCCTGCTCCTCTTCAAAATAGTGCCATGGGATCTTTTACATCCACCCGAGAGAGCAGACGGGGCCTCGGTTTAACATCTCATCCAAAAGACGGCACCTCCGACAGTGCAGCACTCCCTCAGCACTGCACTGGAGTGACAGCCTAGATTTTTGTGCTCAAGTCCCTGGAGTGAGACTCGAACCCAAAACAGTTTACAGCAGATACCTCCTCTAGTCGCAATTTCCTGTTCTTTTCTCATACTCTTTAATATTTTTCTTTTTCAAGAATTTATCTAACTCCTTCTGAGTCGTTCTCAATAGCCACTTGTGCTAAACCGTTCTATATGCTTTGTATGAAAACATCGATTCTAATCTTCCCCATCATATTTTAAGTACTAATCCTAAATTTATGCTCCCAATTTACCAATTTCTGGAAATAATATTTCATTATTTACCCTCTCAAACCATTTTGTAATTTTGATCACTTCAATTAGATTTCCCTTTAACCTCATAGACCATTGGTCCATGCTAAAAAAAACTCTGCACAGAAATGGAAATTTTTCATACACCATTTAATTTATTCAGAGGAAACACCTCTAATTTCACCTTTTAGAAATACAATTACTCCACACATAACATTTAACAGCTAACAGCTGTACATTAACAAGAAACATACAAGTGATGAATTGATATTTCCATTCAGCTCACAATGCAAATAGGATGCAAGAACAGTTAATATACCAATCTCCAGCAGAGTAACAATGCACCAAGGCCAAAAATTCGATAACGCCCTAAAAATGGGTGGTGCCACCGCGGGACGAGATTTGCTTGCGCCAGGATCAGAGGGAGGTCAGAGAGGGCCAGGATCAGAGGGAGATTAGAGAGGGCCAGGATCAGAGGGAGATCAGAGAGGGCCAGGATTGGAGGGAGATCAGAGAGGGCCAGGTTCGGAGGGAGGTCAGAGAGGGTCAGGATCAGAGGGAGGTCAGAGAGGGCCAGGATCGGAGGGAGATCGGAGAGGGCCAGGATCGGAGGGAGATCAGAGAGGGCCAGGATCGGAGGGAGGTCAGAGAGGGCCAGGATCGGAGGGAGGTCAGACAGGGCCAGGATCGGAGGGAGATCGGAGAGGGCCAGGATCGGAGGGAGATTAGAGAGGGCCAGGATCAGAGGGAGATTAGAGAGGGCCAGGATCGGAGGGAGATTAGAGGGGGCCAGGATCGGAGGGAGATCGGAGAGGGCCAGGATCAGAGGGAGATTAGAGAGGGCCAGGATCAGAGGGAGATTAGAGAGGGCCAGGATCGGAGGGAGATTAGAGGGGGCCAGGATCGGAGGGAGATCGGAGAGGGCCAGGATCAGAGGGAGATTAGAGAGGGCCAGGATCAGAGGGAGATTAGAGAGGGCCAGGATCGGAGGGAGATTAGAGAGGGCCAGGATCAGAGGGAGATTAGAGAGGGCCAAGATTGGAGGGAGATTAGAGAGGGCCAGGATCAGAGGGAGATTAGAGAGGACCAGGATCGGAGGGAGATTAGAGAGGGCCAGGATCAGAGGGAGGTCAGAGAGGGCCAGGATCAGAGGGAGATTAGAGAGGTCCAGGATCAGAGGGAGGTCAGAGAGGGCCAGGATCAGAGGGAGATTAGAGAGGTCCAGGATCAGAGGGAGATCGGAGAGGGCCAGGATCGGAGGGAGATCAGAGAGGGCCAAGATCGGAGGGAGGTCAGAGAGGGCCAGGATCAGAGGGAGATTAGAGAGGGCCAGGATCAGAGGGAGATCGGAGAGGGCCAGGATCGGAGGGAGATTAGGGAGGTCCAGGATCAGAGGGAGATCGGAGAGGGCCAAGATCGGAGGGAGGTCAGATAGGGCCAGGATCAGAGGGAGATTAGAGAGGGCCAGGATCGGAGGGAGGTCAGAGAGGGCCAGGATCAGAGGGAGATCGGAGAGGGCCAAGATCGGAGGGAGGTCAGATAGGGCCAGGATCAGAGGGAGATTAGAGAGGGCCAGGATCGGAGGGAGGTCAGAGAGGGCCAGGATCAGAGGGAGATCGGAGAGGGCCAAGATCGGAGGGAGGTCAGATAGGGCCAGGATCAGAGGGAGATCGGAGAGGGCCAAGATCGGAGGGAGGTCAGATAGGGCCAGGATCAGAGGGAGATTAGAGAGGGCCAGGATCGGAGGGAGGTCAGAGAGGGCCAGGATCGGAGGGAGATCAGAGAGGGCCAAGATCGGAGGGAGGTCAGAGAGGGCCAGGATCAGAGGGAGATTAGAGGGGGCCAGGATCAGAGGGAGATTAGAGAGGGCCAGGATCGGAGGGAGGTCAGAGAGGGCCAGGATCAGAGGGAGATTAGAGAGGGCCAGGATCGGAGGGAGGTCAGAGAGGGCCAGGATCAGAGGGAGATTAGAGGGGGCCAGGATCAGAGGGAGATTAGAGAGGGCCAGGATCGGAGGGAGGTCAGAGAGGGCCAGGATCAGAGGGAGATTAGAGAGGGCCAAGATCGGAGGGAGGTCAGAGAGGGCCAGGATCGGAGGGAGGTCAGAGAGGGCCAGGATCACAGGGAGATTAGAGAGGGCCAGGATCGGAGGGAGGTCAGAGAGGGCCAGGATCACAGGGAGATTAGAGAGGGCCAGGATCAGAGGGAGATTAGAGAGGGCCAGGATCAGAGGGAGATTAGAGAGGGCCAGGATCAGAGGGAGATTAGAGAGGGCCAGTATCGGAGGGAGATTAGAGAGGGCCAGGATCGGAGGGAGATTAGAGAGGGCCAGGATCAGAGGGAGATTAGAGAGGGCCAGGATTGGGGAGAGATTGGAGAGGGCCAGGATCGGAGGGAGGTCAGAGAGGGCCAGGATCAGAGGGAGATCGGAGAGGGCCAGGATCGGAGGGAGGTCAGAGAGGGCCAGGATCAGAGGGAGATCGGAGAGGGCCAGGATCGGAGGGAGATTAGAGAGGGCCAGGATTGGGGAGAGATTGGAGAGGGCCAAGATCGGAGGGAGATCAGAGAGGGCCAGGATCGGAGGGAGGACAAAGAGAGCCAGGATCGGAGGGAGGTCAAAGAGGGCCAGGATCGGAGGGAGGTCAAAGAGGGCCAGGATCGGGAGGAGATCGGAGAGGGCCAGGATCGGGAGGAGATCGGAGAGGGCCAGGATTGGGGGGAGATTGGAGAGGGCCAGGATCGGAGGGAGATTAGAGAGGGCCAGGATCGGAGGGAGATCGGAGAGGGCCAGGATTGGGGGGAGATTGGAGAGGGCCAGGATCAGAGGGAGATTAGAGAGGGCCAGGATCAGAGGGAGATTAGAGAGGGCAGGATCGGAGGGAGATTAGAGAGGGCCAGGATCAGAGGGAGGTCAGAGAGGGCCAGGATTGGGGAGAGATTGGAGAGGGCCAGGATCGGAGGGAGATCAGAGAGGGCCAGGATCGGAGGGAGGTCAAAGAGGGCCAGGATCGGGAGGAGATCGGAGAGGGCCAGGATCGGGAGGAGATCGGAGAGGGCCAGGATCGGAGGGAGATCAGAGAGGGCCAGGATCAGAGGGAGATCGGAGAGGGCCAGGATCGGAGGGAGATCGGAGAGGGCCAGGATTGGAGGGAGATTAGAGAGGGCCAGGATCGGAGGGAGATCAGAGAGGGCCAGGATCGGAGGGAGATCGGAGAGGGCCAGGATCGGAGGGAGATCGGAGAGGGCCAGGATCGGAAGGAGATTAGAGAGGGCCAGGATCAGAGGGAGATTAGAGAGGGCCAGGATCGGAGGGAGATTAGAGAGGGCCAGGATCAGAGGGAGATTAGAGAGGACCAGGATCAGAGGGAGATTAGAGAGGGCCAGGATCAGAGGGAGATTAGAGATGGCCAGGATCGGAGGGAGATTAGAGAGGGCCAGGATCAGAGGGAGATTATTGAGGGCCAGGATTGGAGGGAGATTAGAGAGGGCCAGGATCAGAGGGAGATTAGAGAGGGCCAGGATCAGCGGGAGATTAGAGATGGCCAGGATCGGAGGGAGATTAGAGAGGGCCAGGATCAGAGGGAGATTAGAGAGGGCCAGGTTTGGATGGAGGTCAGAGAGGGCCAGGATCAGAGGGAGGTCAGAGAGGGCCAGGATCGGAGGGAGATTAGAGAGGGCCAGGATCGGAGGGAGGTCAGAGAGGGCCAGGATCGGAGGGAGATTAGAGAGGGCCAGGATCGGAGGGAGGTCAAAGAGGGCCAGGATAGGGAGGAGATCGGAGAGGGCCAGGATCGGAGGGAGATTAGAGAGGGCCAGGATCGGAGGGAGGTCAAAGAGGGCCAGGATCGGAGGGAGGTCAAAGAGGGCCAGGATCGGAGGGAGGTCAGAGAGGGCCAGGATCGGAGGGAGATTAGAGAGGGCCAGGATTGGGGAGAGATTGGAGAGGGCCAGGATCGGAGGGAGGTCAGAGAGGGCCAGGATCGGAGGGAGGTCAGAGAGGGCCAGGATCGGAGGGAGATTAGAGAGGTCCAGGATCAGAGGGAGATCGGAGAGGGCCAGGATCGGAGGGAGGTCAGAGAGGGCCAGGATCGGAGGGAGATTAGAGAGGGCCAGGATTGGGGAGAGATTGGAGAGGGCCAGGATCGGAGGGAGGTCAGAGAGGGCCAGGATCAGAGGGAGATCGGAGAGGGCCAGGATCGGAGGGAGATTAGAGAGGGCCAGGATTGGGGAGAGATTGGAGAGGGCCAAGATCGGAGGGAGATTAGAGAGGTCCAGGATCAGAGGGAGATCGGAGAGGGCCAGGATCGGAGCGAGATCAGAGAGGGCCAAGATCGGAGGGAGGTCAGATAGGGCCAGGATCAGAGGGAGATTAGAGAGGGCCAGGATCGGAGGGAGATCAGAGAGGGCCAGGATCAGAGGGAGATTAGAGCGGGCCAGGATCGGAGGGAGATTAGAGAGGGCCAGGATTGGGGGGAGATTAGAGAGGGCCAGGATCAGAGGGAGATTAGAGAGGGCCAGGATCAGAGGGAGATTAGAGCGGGCCAGGATCAGAGGGAGATTAGAGAGGGCCAGGATTGGAGGGAGATCAGAGAGGGCCAGGATCAGAGGGAGGTCAGAGAGGGCCAGGATCGGAGGGAGGTCAAAGAGGGCCAGGATCGGGAGGAGATCGGAGAGGGCCAGGATTGGGGGGAGATTGGAGAGGGCCAGGACCGGGGCGGAGATCGGAGAAGGCCTGGATCGGAGGGAAGTCAGAGAGGGCCAGGATTGGGGGGAGATTGGAGAGTCCAGGACCGGGGCGGAGATCGGAGAGGGCCAGAATCGGGGGGAGATCAGAGACGGCCTGGAGTTCGGAGTCGGGAGTGAGGTCGGAGCTGATAATGGAAAGTACTTATCTTTTTAAATTTGGCACTGCATAGCGTTTGTTTGGCTGCCTCAGATGCAAGCCAAATTTGAAAGAGGTAGCAGAAGCAGGTATTAGGCTCCTTATTTGAATATGTTAATGGCCTAAGGCCTGCTTCAGATGAAGGTAAATGATGCCTCTTTTTTTGCCCTCACCAATATGGCGGAAGCCAGGCGGACACCATTTTCTCCACGAAACTGGCCTTAACAGCCGGCGTTAAGGTGCCGAATTTCAGGTCCTAACTCTATCAATAGCATCTCACACCAAATTATGTAAGGTTTACAGTAAAAATAGAATCTACCTGGACTACAATGGGCAATTGACAGAACAGCTGAAGGATTCAATCATACAATCACACAATGCAAGAAGATTCAATCTTTGGTTTCGACCTACAGATCTACCTGCGTATACACAGTTTTGTTTTACGTGCAGATGATCATGCATTAATGAATGAAATACATATTCATGTCAACAGCTTGTGCTATGATGCAGGTAACAGTTTTACTACCAAACAAATTAAGAAGACAAATATCCATTGACAACCCAGTTAGCGTCTCTTTCTGAATACACTTCAGTGTTTTATGGTACGTACAGGTTAATTACCATTTCATGCTGTAGGTTTTATCACAGTTTGACAAGGTTATAAGATAGAATCCGTGTTCACATTGTATATTGCGAGTTTGGTGATGATGCATAGGTCACACAAAGCATAAATAGTTTTCATTGCTCAGCAAGCCTTATCAACCCAAATTTGTTTGTGCCACTGAAACGACATTTTGCGCTCCCTTTTAATAAAATAATTGATAATTTAATTCTTGAAGCTTTCTGACGTAGCCCAGGTTTAATGCTTTGCTGCTCAGGAAATCATTTAAAATGTGGCTGGCAGAAGCTGGGATCCCCAAATCCCGTAATTGGCAGGATTTAGTGAGCCCAAGGCAGGTGGCAAGTTGCAATTTTGAGGCTTGTTGAGAGACACTGATTGGAATCAATGGCTTGGAGTAGGCTGGATGTGAAATTCCCCATAAGGCCACAGCTTTTGTCAAGCTACCTGCTTGCAAATAAATCATGAAATGCCAGGGAGAAAAGATAGTGCAAGCTTGTCATCGTCTTTGAATCATCAGAGCTTTGAAATAATAATAAAAATAGAATTTGCATTTATAAAGCACCTTTCACCTTTCCCAAAGTGCTTCACAGCCAATGGAGTGCTTTTCGAGAGTAGTAATGTCGGCAATATAGCAGCCAAGTTGTGCCTAGCAGGGTCCCACAAGCAGTAGTGAGATAAATAAGCAGGTTGAGGGATAATTGTTGGCCAGGAAAATTCCCCTGCTCTTCTTCAAATAGCGTGCCATGGGATCTTTTACATCCACCTGAGGAGACAGACAGGACTCTTAGTATAGTGTCTCATCCAATAATGCAGCACTCCCTCAGTGCAGCACTGAACTGGTAGCCTGTATCATGTGCTCATGTCTCTGGGGTGGGGTTTGAACCATGACCTCCTGACTCAGAAGGAAGAGTGCTATTACTGACCCACGGTTAATACTTCAGAAGTTGTACATGAAGAACATTATGTTGAACACTTCAGAACATTATTGATTTAAAGGCTGCAGTGCGGTGCAGAGCATTCTAGTGACACACTATACCAATACAGTTCGCACACTGCGCTAGTTACAAACTCACACCCACTATTTTTGCAAAATAATTCATTTCCAATGGCGACTGGGACGTCAGTAGAAATGAGCTGCATTCCTGGCAAGGGGGGGCAGCAGAAATTGGAGGATGAATTTATTGAAGTGACTTTTGACATTGAGATCCTGAAGACCATTACATGTGGGCAGTGCTGGAAGCCTGTGAATGGATGACATATTGGGGCAGAAATTCGGGTCTCCACGGGTGAGTACGCGCTGTGTACTCACCCGTAGGGCCACCGGAAGTGCCGGTTTCGCGCATGCATGGGAAACTGGAACTTCCGGTCTCGTGAAAGAAGGGGTTCGAGGGTCAACCGCGTGTGTCGGAGAGGCAGCGCGCACGCAGCGAACTTCGGTTTTTTTTCAGGTTTCTCCGTGAGGGTAAGTACGGAGAAGCTGCGCCAGAAAAAAGGAGGCGCAAGGCCTGCTTTTAACAAGGTAAGTGGTGAATTAAGTACAACTTAAACATTTTTTCAACAGGTTTATCTTTTTTACATACTTTAAAGAAAAGTAAGTTTATTTTTAGCACCGTTAAAAAGTGTAATTAATTTTTTCAAAAATTTAAATTTTTGTTTAAAGTAGTTAATTTATGTAATTTATAGTTATTTTAAAAATGTGATGTTTTTTTAAAATTTATTTGAAGTTTTAGTGAGGTTTTGCGGGGTGATCTCTATTCATAGATTTGACAGGTCTTCCTGTCAAAATCTATGAATGGAGATTCCCTGCTCCGATTGGCTCTCCATGGCCCACGTGATCCCAGGGGACGCTTCGAACTAATTGCACCCCTGGGATACGCAAGCACTGCGCACCGGCAGCTGCAGGAGGCCCAGGAGCCGAAGTCCACGCGGGCCTGAAGCACAACGGCAGGCGCGGTAGGTAAGTACGCGCGCGATCCTTGCACCCGCGGGAAGCCAGAGAGCCGAATTTCTGGCCCATTAATTGCCATCTTGGTCAGAGAATGGTGCATGGAGCAGAGGGAGAGCCTCTAAAGAGGGCCAAGAAAATAACTAGAAATTACAGCTGGTGATAGTGAACAAGCGCTTAAAGCATTCATATCACATTCCACTATTTGTTATTTTAACACAAACATTAATGCCTCAATTAAAATAGTGCATCAGGAATATTATGCAAATATAATATGCATTCATCTGATATCTTGACAGTAATTTTGAGTCTTAAAAGTGCTGGACCAGGAATAATCATTTTTTTTTTAAATAATTAATTATTACAGTGGTTATAACTTAAATTATTGAGTATACCGGTGCAGTGACACCAGCTTAGCTGGTTTGAAGCTCTTTCCATGGTTATGCTGGCTCCCATTTTAATAACTAAAATAGCTCATATTTATAGTGCAGTAAAAGATATTCGCACTTGTTCTGCACCGTCTTCATCACTGACCAATTATCCCGACTGCTGCTTTTGGAGATATTTATCGAAATAAACCCGCTGCATTTGCCATTGTTTGTGGACGTAACATCTTAGCGGGGAGAGTAAAGAGGAGATTGAGTTAGGGTGAGGGGAGGAGAGAGCAGACAACAACAACAACAACAACTTGTATTTATAGAGCGCCTTTAACGTAGTAAAACGTCCCAAGGCGCTGCACAGGAGTGTTAGAAGACAAAAAATTGACAGACCGTCAGGAAGGAATCTTTGTGAATGTTAGAGAATGACTCTCAACGAAGTGCTGCAGTCAGTCAATGGTTTGCGGAGAAATATCTAGTAGGAAGTGAACGTACTTTTTTAAAAATAAAATAAAATTGGAACACAGTAAGTTTCAGTCGAGACTTAGAAAATAGAATAAAGGTCAGGAAACTGTGATAAGTATGTCTATATCAAAGGTTTATCTAATTTTTTGATCAGAAAAAAAACTGATAAGAAAAAACCTGGTAATACAGGATATCTAAAATAAAAACAAGAATACTGGAAATACACAGTGGGTCCATCATTATCTGTGAAGATAAAAGATTGGTTAACATTTTGGATACCAATCTTTTATCAAGAAACATGTACTCGAGCTGTTAACTTCTCTTCCCTTTTCAGAAGCTGATAGACCTGCTGGGTGTTTCCTGAATTTTCAGTTTTTCTCTAGTTTTCTACTCCCTTCATCTATAACCTTTCCTCCCAGAAAAGGAGACCAGTTTTATTATGTCACTGAACTCAACCGTCTCATTTACAGCCGAATAAACCGTACATGCCTGCTAAGATTTCATTTCTCTATCATCTTGAGGCGAGTACAGTGCATTTCACTCGCATGCCGTGGCCAGATAATCATGACTAAATTACAAGCTGACCAAGTGCTTGGTGGCTTTTCTGAATCTGCTTTTTTTTTCCAGTAATCATTTATCTGTATTATCAGTACCACAGTGAACACATTACAAACACACAACGTTGCAACGTGACCTGTTGTTGACGAGTGTGCAATCAGTTAAGGGGTAGAGCTCAGCAATTAGCAGCATGTGGTGTGGGTTATGTGAAGTAAGCCTTTGTTGACCTTGATCACTGTGTGTGTGCGCGTGAGTAAAGGATTTGCATCTAAATAATTACATTGTGTGTTCCTGCGCAATCAACATTAAACTGCGATAGGTCAGGGCATTGGCAATCCACTGTAAACTCAAACCAGATATTCCTAGTCTGTGATACCTATTGTGGAAGATTTTTCAATTCCAAAAGCATTGGATAGCCTTATCTTTATGTGGTGGTTTGATATTTTCTTCTCATAAAGAGGGAGATGATGGAATCAGTACCACTAAATGTATTTCTCCTCTCTGTCTATGTCTTTGTACCATCCATCATACCAAACACTTACACGTCGCCTGATAGGATCCCACTTGCTGTAACCTACAAGGTTATGGACCAAGTGCTGGAAAGTGGGATTAGGCTGGATCGCTCTTTGTCGGCCGGCATGGACAAGATCGGCCGAATGGCCTCCTTCTGTGCTGGAAATTTCTCTGATTCTATGATTTGTTCAGATCTGATTACCTCTTCCGGCTGTGCTGGCTCCTAACACTCAATGCTGTAGGAAACTTCCCAATTACTTTGCTCCATTGCCCTGTCTGGAGGGGTAGGGTTTTCCTGCAACATCGGGAGTCAGGACTGGTGTTCTGGAACCCTCACTGATATGGATGGTACTTGCATAATGTGAGCTGAACACTAGATGGCCCCCTGATGGGAGTAAGCACACTGTAGCAATTGCAGTCCTGTGTCTTCTCTTGTACTACTTAGTCATTCTTTGACAGAATGTCGAAGAGGGTCTGGAAATAAAACTAGATAGTTATTACCACACAACTGCCAGTGTTTCTTTGTGGATTGCACAGTAAAATATCACAGTTAAGAGGCTGGCCTGCTAACATCGCTCTGCCGAGTGCAGCCTTGGAATATACGAGAGCAGATTGGAGTGACCTTATCTAGCTTCACCACAATAGCTAAGATCAGGAATTAACTGTGAGAAGAATCACAGTCGTAAACCCAGCAATCAGTGCACCGAAGCACCATACTACCTTTCACAACCCTTACAAATACTAATTAAATCACATCTATAGAGGTTTACAGAACAAGAGGAGGCTGCTTGGCCTATCACGTCTTTGCCGGCTCTTTAGTAGAACAATTTCAACCTCTGCCCTACTTTCGCCATGGAGGTTGCTAGCATATCCGTTGTGATATGCTTCCCATTTCTGTTAATTTTTTGGGGATTACTTTTATTTTAAAACTGGGTGAGAGGTAATGCTGAGCCTCAAAACACAAGGGAGCTGGATACAAGTTGCCTGGTTGCGGCCCATTCTCAGCAGTCCGTAATAGTCACACACACTAGAATAAGGGCTGTCTCTACTGAAGTTAATTCAGTTCCCTTCTTTCCATTTCTCTCCCATGAACACATCAGAAATTACCATTGAAACAAAAATATTCACAAAACAAAAGGTTATTAAGGTTAATTATAATGCTTTGTAACTGTTTGGTTTATAAAAGCAGTTGCTCCTTTTTAAATTGCCCCTCACACTGCTGCCCCCATCTCATCCAAGAAGATGGGATGAGCTCTCAACTTAATGTTTTTTTATTCGTTCATGGGATGTGGGTGTCACTGGCAAGGCCAGCATTTATTGCCCATCCCTAGTTGCCCTCGAGAAGGTGGTGGTGAGCTGCCTTCTTGAACCGCTGCAGTCCGTGTGGTGAAGGTACTCCCACAGTGCTGTTGGGGAGGGAGCTCCAGGATTTTGACCCAGCGACGATGAAGGAACTGAGATATATTTCCAAGTCCGGATGGTGTGTAACTTGGAGGGGAACTTGGAGGTGGTGGTGTCCCCATGCACCTGCTGTCCTTGTTCTTCTAGGCGATAGAGGCCGCGGGTTTGGGAGGCGCTGTCGAAGAAGCCTTGGCGAGTTGCTGCAGTGCATCTTGTAGATGGTACACACTGCAGCCCTGGTGTGTTGGTGGTGGAGGGAGTGAATGTTTAAATTGGTGGATGGGGTGCCAATCAAGTGGGCTGCTTTGTTCTGGATGGTGTCGAGCTTCATGAGTGTGTTGGAGCTGCAGCAAGTACCATCAGTATTCCACAGTTTGGCTTTTCGTAGTGTTTCTCACAGTTTTGCCCGTTTGAAATCTCAGGCATACGCAGAAGTTGATTTGAAGTGAGTGGCATAACTTCCACCCCTTCACCTGAATTTCCAGACATTGTCACCCTCCGACTGTCCAACCCTGCGGTTACACCACTGCTTTGCTCCAATCCTGCAGCCTTTTTCGACGGCACTGGTCATTTGCATGCATGTCCTTCTCTGCTAAACACTTCACTAAACTCGTGCTGAAGTTGCGCGAAGCAGCTTCCCACCATTTTTGATGTGCCTGCAATTGATACCCCCTGCCTCATTCTTCCTGTCACTACTGTCATTTTTGTTTTAATTTTAGTAATCACCTGTGTGAAACCCTCTTGCTGCCTTTTATCACCTGTAAACCTGGGAATGAAATAATATTTTGTTCCTTTGGTGCCTGCCAATAAAAATCAGGATGTAACCTTTACACCAGGGTAAACTGTTTGCAAGTTTGCAGTGCTGTGCTTACTCTCTGGTTTTATGACCAGACTTCCCTTCCCACCCCCAACAACCTCCCTAAGGGCGCGATCTTGCCAGCCCTGGGGAGGCGGGTATGGAGGTGGGACTGCCGGGAAAATGGCAGAATTTAGGTGCGGGTGCCCAACCCGCCCCCAACCCGCCTCCATGCCATCTTCCCAGGAGGCGGGAAGGGATTAAAGCCAATTAACTGCCTGTTAACAGGTAGTTAACAGTTGAAAATAGGCTTATCATCATTTTGCCCTCACAAGTGCGGGCTTCCTGAAGGCTACGAACCCCGCCAGGGTCACCGAGGCGAGCAGTGGGTCTGCGGGGATCGGAGGGGTCCAAAAGTGTGCTGTGAAGGTAAGTGATGGGTGCAAGTGTGGAGAGGTGAGTATCTGAGGTAAGTGGAAAGTGTTAGAAAAAGTGTACTTACCTATGTTTCTTCCTGCAGGCTTCAGTCGGTGGGTATGCGGAGAGTCTCGCACCTCCGCGGTAGAGATGACAGATGGCCGTTGCATTCTCCAATGCAACAACCATCTCATTTCTGCAAAAGAAAGAGGTTTGATGAAGTCTTGAATTCAAGACCTCATCAAACTACAGAGAATGTCAGTGTTTGACAGCTTCACAGAGCTGTCAAAAGATGACAATTCATCTGTCAAAAATTTTTGACAGATGAAACGTCATACGTTGACGTTCTCTGCAACCGACTTTCCTTTAATTGGCCTGCTCAGCCCGCTGGGCGGGCTTAACAAGGTCAATCAAGGGAAAATAGCGTGGGTTGGCCAGAAGTTGATGGAGGCGGGACTGAAACCCGACAAGTGGGAGTCCCGCCTCCAAAAGCTCCCCATTGGCAAAATCCAGCCCTAAGTTTCTTCTAAAATCTAACAGTACTCGGCTTAGATTTGATAAGTAACTGGCTGTAGAAACTGAAGGCATGTAATGCGAAGAGCAATCATCACTCCCTTGGGGAAGGAGAGTCCCCCTCAAAGATCTCCATCTCAATTTTGATGATGGTGTCAGACAGAATCATAGAATCTTACAGCACTGAAGGAGCCCATCATGCCTGTGCCAGCTTTTATAAAGAGCTATCCAATTAACCCACTCCCCTGCTCTTTCCTCATAGACCTGCAAATTTTTCCTGTTCAAGTATATATCTAATTGCCTTTTGAAAGTTACTATTGAATCTGCCTCCACCACCCTTTCAGGCCTTGCATTCCCAGATCATAACAACTCACTGCGTAAAATAAAAAATGTCCTCATATCGCCTCTGGTTTTTTTGTAAGTTATTTTTTAACAATACAATGTCATTTTTCAACAGGGATCACATCAAATAATGTCATTATAACGCATGTTTAGAAACACTTGGAGAAAGATTTTTTTGGGGGGTGATAATGGTCCTTTATCAGTAAGCACAAAAATCTAGGCTGACACTCCAGTACAGTACTGAGGGAGTGCTGCACAGTTGGAGGCCGCGTATTTCAGATGAGACGATAAACCGAGCCTTCGTCTGCTCTCTCAGGTGGACGTAAAAGATCCCATGGCACTATTTTGAAGAAGAGCAGGGGAGTTATCCCCGGTGTCCTGGCCAATATTTATCCCTCAATCAACATCACAAAATAAAACAGATGATCTGGTCATTATCGCGTTGCTGTTTGTGGGAGCTTGCTGTGCGCAAGTTGGCTGCTGCGTTTCCTGCTAACAACAATGACTACACTTCAAAAGTACTTCATTGGCTGTAAAGCGCTTTGGGATGTCCCGAGGTCGTGAATGGTGCTCTATAAATGCAAGTCTTTCTTTAAGCTTATTCTCGTAAATGCCGTGGTAGAAAACTAGTAAATGCTGATGAACAACTACAAAAATAAATGCTGACGCGCCGCCC
Organism: Squalus acanthias; assembly: GCA_030390025.1. Taxonomy (NCBI): domain Eukaryota; kingdom Metazoa; phylum Chordata; class Chondrichthyes; order Squaliformes; family Squalidae; genus Squalus; species Squalus acanthias. Next base: position 19,742,194 of record CM059432.1, on the reverse strand, counting down.
CCCCCCGCCCCCCCACCCCACGAAAAAGCTGACAACTGAAAAGAAGCCCTCAATACACTCCTTATGAAATCGCATGCAGATAAGGAGTTAGACTGGAAGTGCATTGGGAAAAGGCTTGTCATAACTTGATCACTAGGTACACCCTTATGACTGTGATTACTTTTATTGCAGCGTACAGAAACAGTTTATAACTGTAGTAGATTTAGACATTACTCAAAGGGGATAGAAGTGCTAAGAGCACAAATTTTTATTTCTAGGTGACAATGGGAACATCTCCCCACCCCAAGCCTGATTTTTGATAACTGCTTTGATGCATTTTGCAGCACTTAGAAGTGTAAGTCCGTGTAATTTAATTAAATAACTCATTACCACTCCAACTTCACTCAATTTCACCCTGGAAATTTCAAAAGTGCACTGACAGGAATTCTCATATAAAGACAGTTAACACATCCACTTCTCATCTAAAAAAGGTGAAGGCAACCAGTCTTGAAAAATATAAACCTTCAAAAGGCAGTGTCAGCCGTGGCTCAGTTGGTAGCACTCTCGCCTCTTGAGTTCTCTTCTTCTTCTTCTTAGGCAGTCCCTCGGAACCGAGGATGACTTGCTTCCATATTAAAAATGAATTCTCAGGTAGCTGATGAGTCCAATGCGGGACCTACAGTCTCTGTCACAGGTGGGGCAGACGGTGGTTGAAGGGGCGGGTGGGTGGGGTGCTTGGGTTGACGTGCGCTCCTTCCGCTGCTTGCGCTTGGCTTCCGCTTGCTCCCGGCCAAGAGACTCGAGGTGTTCGACGCCTTCCCGGATGCTTCTCCTCCACTTTGTGCGGTCTTGGGCCAGGGATTCCCAGGTGTCAGTGGGTATGTTGCACTTTTTCAAGGAGGCTTTGAGGGTGTCTTTGAAGCGTTTCCTCTGCCCACCTGGGGCTCTTTTGCCGTGTCGGAACTCCGAGTAGAGCGCTTGCTTTGAGAGTCTCGTATCGGGCATGCGGACGATGTGACCTGTCCATCGGAGCTGATCGAACGTGGTCAAAGCTTCAATGCTTGGGATGTTGGCCTGAGCGAGAACACTGACATTGGTGCGCCTATCCTGCCAATGGATTTGCAGGATCTTGCAGAGGCAGCGTTGGTGGTACCTCTCCAGTGCTTTGAGGTGCCTGCTGTACATGGTCCATGTCTCTGAGGCATACAGCAGGGCGGGTATCACTGCTGCTCTGTAGACCATGAGCTTAGTGCCGGGTCTGAGGCCCTGGTCTTCAAACACTCTCTTCCTCAGGCAACCGAAGGCTGCACTGGCACACTGAAGGCGGTGTTGGACTTTGTCATCGATGTCTGCCCTTGTTGACAGTAGGCTCCCGAGGTATGGAAAGTGGTTCACGTTATCCAAGGCCTTGTCGTGGATTTTGATAATCGGGGGGCAGTACTGTGTGGCGGGGGCAGGTTGATAGAGGACCTTTGTCTTACGGATGTTTAGGGTAGAATTTTCATTGACCCGTGGAGGCGGGTTTGGAGGCGTGTGGGGGGTTAAAATTGCGAAAACTGGCGGGCGGGCACAAGCCCGCCTCCATCCCGCCTCCACGCAATTTTCATTAAATTGTGTCTGCTGGTCCCGACTCCATCCCGCCTCCAAGAGGCAGGATAGGCCGTTAAGGCCCTTAACAAGCACTAAATTGCCTCAATAATGCCATTTTGAAAGGCCAAGCTGCTCCTCACCCACCTGAAGCTGCACAGGCCAGAAGACGCCAGCGCGCGACCACATTGCTGCCCGAAATGCAGGGGACGCACTTGACCAGATTTGCTTAGCCTGCACAATAAAACACTTTTGCCTCGCACCTTCTTATCAGACCATCGACAATGGCCAGGAACCTGCGGATTCCTATCGCTCTGACCACCATACTGACAATTTGCGAAATGACAGACGCCACAACTTCCGCAGTTTGCCAGCAGAATTTTTAATCACACCAAGCAAGTGCCGGCATTTCAAGATTAAACACAACATTATACCCAAGTGACTACCCTTGTGACTTGTTGCGCGTTATTTTTCTTTTATGCGTGCTCCTACGTGGTGCTTCCCCTGTGGCTTCAGCAGATGTGGAGGCCCCTTGCTCACTTTCTTGCTGCTCCTGCCTCGAAACCTTTGGCGGGCGTCCTCTGGGGTTGCGAGCCTGTGAGGGCTCGGCAACAGTCTGCTGCTCCTGCGGCTGTGCAGGGGCTGAGACGCTGATCTCAGTTGGGTGAGGACTCTGGTGGGGCTCTGACCGAGGGCTTTGCAGTGGCTTGGTCGTGTGAGCGCTTGGAGAGGAGCCCCCACTTCCTTGTTGTCTGCCACCAACATCCCTCCCATGGGTCAGACCCACCTCAGTGCTTGCAAATGGATTGAGAGCACCTTGCTGCACATCAGGGGGGCCTTGGGGACCCGTATGTGCACTGGAAGTCCTACTCAGAAGGACTTCCATGAAGGTCTGGTTTCTGTGTTCAATAGATGACCATCGCTCCTCAAGAGATGCCAGTCTATTCTGAACAGTGACCATGTTTTCTACACTCTGGTGACTTATCTCCTCCATAGCCGTAGCCATCCTCTCCTCCACTGTAGCCATCCTTTCCACGGAGGTTGCCATCCTTTCCGTGGTGATGCGCTCATGCGCCAATGACTCCACAAAGGCTCTGCTCATGTTCGCTATGGACTCCCCCATTCGCTCCACACTTGCAGCGACCCTGGAGACAAAACCTGCCAGAGACTCCTGCATCTGTTCCTGGAGTTCCAGCACCGCTGATCTTATGGATGGACCCAGAGGCAGAGGGTCGACATGCAGCTGAGCCGAGCTAGGAGAGTCCTGCGCCCTCCAACTAGGACTCTCCACTGCTGTCCCTGTCTCCACTATCTGCTGATGCTCACTTTTGAGCAGTGATACACCAGGTGACAACACTACTCTATCTCGCGATGTTCCCTCCGAGGTGTGAGTGTCTGCGCTGGTGCTGGGTGCGCTGAATTCTGCTGACGCGGTGACCTCAGAGGTTGCAACCTCCTCTGAGGAGTGGTGAGGCTCATGCTCTTCCTCCTGGACGGTGGGGACGGCTGCTCGTGATGGTCCTGGGGGGGAGTAAAGGAAAGAGTCAGAGATGTGAGTCCAAGGTTACATACACATTGCATATTGTAGATGATCATAAGTCAGTCTGCTGGAGCATCAGAATCATTATCAGTGACTCATGCAATGTCAATGAGAGAGATGATAAACTATTCTGTCACCAGCTTGCTCTGATGCACCCATCTGTCCGTCCCCTCCTCCACTCCCATGATATCCAGGACCGCCTCCTCCCAGGGGGTGAGCTGGGCTACTGAGAGTGGCCCTCCTCCTGTCCTCGCTCTTTCCCTCTTATTGTGAGCTCTCTTTTCCTGCAATGAGGGAGACAAGTGGAGTTTGAGTGAGAATGAAGGAGTGAGTGTAGAGAATCTATATTATTGTTGGTTAGAAGGAGACAAATTCGGAGTGAGGTGGCAAGACCATGGGCCCTCCCTGTGTGTTGTAAGTTGTTTTCATAGCATCACAGCGATAGGGAGTGTGAGGGCTGCATAGTCAAATAGTTAGGTGAATGTGACCATACAGAGAGAGGGAATGGGTAAGGGTGCAGGGATGTCAGTGTCAAGTGGGATGTGGAGGAAGAGGTTGTCAAAGCTGAGTGCTGGTGAGGAGAGGCAATGGGGATCAGAATGAGGGTGATGGGAAATTCATACTCACTTTTCCAGTGCGCAGCAGGTCATGAAGCCTCTTCCTGCACTGAAGCCAGGTTCTGCGGGTTATGGACAACGAGTTGACCTCCTCTGCCACCTGGATCCACACAGCCTTGGTTTGATGGGAAGGCTTCTTCCTCCCTGAAGAAGGGAAGAGCACCTCCTTATTAGCTCTGGCTCCCTCAATTAAAGCTTGCAGGGCGACGTCATCAAATCGAGGTGCAGACATAGGTCTCTGGCTGGCCATTCTTCCTGCAGGTGCCTCTAACATGCAAAGGCAGAAGCTTGGCAGTCTGCAGAGGAAGCAAGGCTTGTTGCAGACCTTAAATGCTGCAGCAATGATGACGTCATCGGAAGCGACTTTCAGACTGGAAAAACTCACTGGCCATGGGTTCCCACATGTTGGAACTCAATTGGCCAATTATGTTAAAATCGCATCAATCTCCCACATCGATTTAGATTCGGGTGGCTAACACGAAATGCGGATTACACGACCCCTACCCGCCCCTGAATCAAAATCCAGCCCTTAGTGTAAGGCCCATGCTCTCGTACGCTTCGGTGAAGGTGTTGATGATGGTTTGGAGTTCGACCTCCGAGTGAGCGCAGGCGCAAGCGTCGTCTGCATACTGTAATCGACGACAGAGGATGGGACGACCTTGGATCTGGACTGGAGGCGACGGAGGCTGAACAGTTTCTGTTTGTTCTGTAAATTAGCTCCACTCCAGTGGGGAGCTTACTGAGGGTGAGATGGAGAATTGCAGCAAGGAAGATTGAGAAGAGTGTTGGTGTGATGACACAGCCTTGTTTGACCCCGGTCTGTACATGAATTGGGTCTGTGGTGGAACCGTTCGTCAGGATCACGGCTTGCATGTCGTCGCCAGCGGGCACTGCCTGCCTCTCTGTCCTTGATGAGTACCTCTCCGTTCTTGGCCCGCAGTGGGGTAGGACCTTGGGTGCTTGGGCCGTAGATGGTCTTTACTGCGCTAAAGAATCTTGAGTTCTACAACTCTGAAGGCTGTGGGTTCAAGTCCCACTCCAGAGACTTAAGCACAAAAATCTAGGCTGACACTCCAGTGCAGCACTGATGGAAGTGCCGTCTTTCGGATGAGACATTAAACGGAGGCTTCATCTGCTCTCTCAGGTGGACATAAAAGATCCCATGGTACTATTTTGAAGAAGAGCAGGGGAGTTCTCCCTGGTGTCCTGGCCAATATTTATTCCTCAATCAACATAACACAAAACAGATTATCTGGGCATTATCACATTGCTGTTTGTGGGAGCTTGCTCTGTGGACATTGGCTGCCGGGTCTGCTATATTACTAACAGTTATTACATTCAAAAGTTGGCTGTAAAGCAATTTGGGATGCCCTGAGGTCGTGAAAGGCGTTCTATAAATGCAAGTCTTCCTGCCTTTATATAAGACCACACTCAGAAAGTTCCTTTGAAAAGCATGAAAAGTTTTTGAAAGCTGCATTTAGCCACCTATTTGTTATATATTTAAACTCACTGGGAATTTCCTCAGGAGTTCGCCCGATTGGCCACCGTAACTTCGGCGGATGATCAGCAGAAACCCCGGATAGACGCGTTCCACTGATGTTATGGTGGCTGATCAGGATAAAAAAATAACTGGGAGTTGAACATTGGAAAGGCATGTTCTTTATGGCTGTGCAACTTTGTGATAGTCGTGTTGCTGTTCTTTTACCAGAAACCTAATTCAAGTGTCAGGCTGAACACAATTAGGAAATGTTTTCGAGGGGAAACATATCCAGGATTTGAGTGCACACAGCCAAGGCCCCATGCAAACTTTTGAATATTTCCTCTTGAGATTCATAAATAAATAGACAGGGCCGGCAGCATGTGATTTTTGATAAATGAGTGAGATGTTAAGAAGCATCCTTGGCTCATGTAGCTGGTGTCACAAACAACTGTAAAGTCTTTCTACAAAAGCAAAATACTGCAGATGCTGGAAATCTGAAATAAAAACAGAAAATGCTGGAAATACTCAGCAGGTCAGGCAGCATCTGTGGAGAGAGAAACAGAGTTAACGTTTCAGGTCGATGACCCTTCGTCAGAACCGGTTCTGACGAAGGGTCATCGACCTGAAACGTTAACTCTGTTTCTCTCTCCACAGATGCTGCCTGACCTGCTGAGTATTTCCAGCATTTTCTGTTTTTATTGTACAGTCTTTCTGTTTGATACCAGCTAGCTCAGTTATGAAACCTTCTCTTGTTTCAGGCAAGATCCAAGCCCTTCTACAGATTAGCCCCCAGGTACCTGAAGATTTCAATTTTCCACTCCAATGAATCTTGCTGTCCCCTCCTTTTGCTCGACTTCCTTCAGTGCTTTGATTTACCTCTCACAACATGCAATCTGATTTAAGTACCACTCAGCTGCCCATTCTCATCCATTTAAGTGTCTTCCCTGCTGCAACTTCATACGGTCAGATTAACAACCATTCAAAATAGTTGAAAAGAAAACAATTCCATTTTTCCAGTTAAGATGGTATATTCGACTTGTAAGGGGAATTTCCAAATGCATGCATTCCTTACTAGTCAATGCCCGAAAGGATTTTTACTGCGAATGGCCATCCTTGCGTGAAGTCATTGCTTTTTTTTTTGTTCTTTTCAGCCCGTGTTGCAAATTCTTATCTGCTGTAGATTTCTTCTCCGGTTCCCTGGAAATGGTCACTCCTGTGATTGGCCTGAACGGGGGTAATTCTAACCTAACTCACAGGGCGGGAAAACTAAGGGATCAGGTAGAACACTGGTTTTACATCCTGCCCAATATTGCACTCCATTCGCTTCAATGGAAAGTAAAATCGGGCGGTGTGTAAAATCAGTGTTACACCCGATCCCATCAGTTTTCCGATGGTTGGGTTAGGTTAAAATTGCCTCCCTTATTTCTGTGGGAGTTGCCGCACGTTGCCCTATATCTACTTGCATGATAACGCAAACTGGGGTGTAACAATAGTACCCCCCTCAATCTCTCCGAAGATGGTCCGAGCAAACACTTAGCTGCCAGGGTCACATCCTAACTGCAAGTTGAGAGACTGGGTAAGAAAGCATCTCCCAGTTCTGCTCTGAATCAGTCACTAGGCACTGCACATGAGGGGCCAGGGTCTATTTTTGCTGTGGAAAAGTATGCTGCTCTCTGTTGGGCACACATTCGGGTGGCGAGGCTAAGATAGGACAGTATGTGAGGGAGGGGCCAAACCCCACCCTTGTCATGGAGACAGGCGCTGGTGCTCGAATGTGCACAGCATCTCTATAAAGTCAAATGGAAGTCACCGTCATTATTGACTGTTTTCTTGTTCAATTCTTTGAATTGACAGCAAATAGCCAACGATATGTTATCTTGACTTCATACAAACATACGAGTTAGGAGCAGGAGTAGGCCACTCGGCCCCTCGAGCCTGCTCCGCCATTCAGTAAGATCATGGCTGATCTGATTATTCCACATCCCCGCCTACCCCCGATAACTTTTCACCCCCTTGCTTATCAAGAATCTATTGACCTCTGCCTTAAAAATATTCAAAGACTCTGCTTCCACCGCCCTCTGAGGAAGAGAGTTCCAAAGACGACCCTCTGTGAGAAAAAATTTCTCCTCCTCTCTGTCTTAAATGGGCGACCCCTTATTTTTAAACAGTAACCCCTAGTTCTAGATTCTCCCACAAGAGGAAACATCCTCTCCACATCCACCCTGTCCAGACCCCTCAGGATCCTATATGTTTCAATCAAGTCACCTCTTACTCTTCTAAACTCCAGCGGATACAAGCCTAGCCTGTCCAACCTCCAGGATCAGGTAACTTGTAGACATTGGCCAATATAATTAAACCATAAAATGTGTTGATCGAAACCAAACACTGTTCATGTTTATTTGAATTATTTCAAATCATGGAAACTCATCACTGAACTACTCAGCTGATACTATTTGCGTCATACATTAGACTTTCTGCCTTCGGCTACATGCCAGGGCATTTCCGTATTTAATTTGTCGGAGTTCCAACAAAACAAAAAAAATTCCTACACGAAACATTGCCTGGAATAAAGACTTTCTTTTTATCCCCTAGTCAATTTGAGTATAGACCTGCCATTATTGACTCAGTATAAAAGCAATCGATAGTATTCGGAGAAAAAACATAATTTGTAGGAGCCGTCTGCACTCGGAGAATGAGCCAGGTTAACCACGGCTGAACTTGTGATGCTGATTGCCTGCCATTGGCGTGCAAAGCAGGGAGCCGCCCCCACAAAGTCTGCCGGGGTCATCGGCAGAGATTCCTGGCAGGCCCATCCTGGCACTTATGCCAGGATGTGCCTCTCTGCAGCTTTTCAGTCCCAAAAGCTTCATAGCTCTTCGGTCTACATTCAGACTGTATGACGCTGCTGCCAACCATAAAGGTTATCATCCCCTTGCCAGTTATCATAAAGGCTCTGCATAAAACATGATCCTATCCTTTCTCTTTCAGACACCGATACACTAGCTGCATATTTCTTGCATTTCTAGTTTTATTAAAAATTTTCAGTTTTTGCAGACTTTCACTTTTTATATCGAATTACTCCGTGACACTTGGCCTACTGCATTTCCCAGGAATTCATTGGCCCAGAAATTGATCTCGCTCTGTTCCCGCGGGGGTAAGCCTTCCCCGCGATCTCTCACCTCGCTTGTGCTTTTTAAGATCCAGCTCGCACGAACTTGATGTTCCAGACATCAGCCGGGCAGTGCTTGCGTATCCCACCGGCGTAGTGAATTCGTGCGAGCTGTGGGATCACGTGACTCAGTTAGAGCCAATGGCAGCACACCATCTTCCATTCATAAGTTTCATAGCACGGCTGTGAAATCTATGAATCTTACACCCCCCCAAAATAACAGCTAAACCTCAATTAAATAAAAAAAAAAAACCATCACATTAATAAAATAAGTATAGTTAAATAAATTAACCATTTTAAATAAAAAATTAAATTTTTGAAAAAATTTAAAATCTTTTAAAAAGTTATAAAAATAAACTTACCTGTCTTTAAAGTCTCTAAAAAAGATATACCTGTAAAAAAAAATTCAAAAAAATACTTAATTCACTACTTACCTTGTTAAAAGTGGGTCTTACTCTTCCTTTTTACATTTCTAAAATCTTCAGTACTTACCTGCGCGTCCAAAGCATGAAGTGCACAGCGTGCGCGCAGCCTGTAGCGCGCACGCGATGCAAGGAGGAACCGCCCCCTTTTCAAAAGAGCAATTGCCGGTTTTCAGCGCATGCGCAGGGCATGCAGAAAACCGGCAATTGCAGAGGGAATACGCGAGAGTACGCAGTGCGTACTCGCGCGCACCGGGATGAATTTTTGGGCCATTGTATAAAGCGCTTTGAGATGTTTTAATGGTGATACTGTTAGTACATTATTTTACAATCTAATGTTAGTACACCTCTGAAGATATCTCCAAATTGTGCAACCTTGCCCCACATTCAATAGAAGTACTTAGAATAAAAACAGATAATGCTGGAAACACTCAGCAGGTCAGGCAGCATCTGTGGAGAGAGTAACATGGTTAATGTTTCAGGTCGATGACCTTTCATCAGAACTGGAAGATGTCAGAGATGAACAGCTTTGAAACAAATACAGAGCCAGGGAAAAGGAGGGCCGGGAAAGAACAAAAGGGAGAGGTCAGTGATAGGGTGGAGGGCAGGAGTGATTAAATGACAAAAGGGATGATGGTGCAAGGCAAAAGTGGGTGGTTATGGGACAAGCAGACCATAAAAGATAGGGTCCAGAAGAGGTTACAGCAGAATAGCAGAGGGGGAGGGATGCATTGGAAATCTAGCAAAGAGGAGAAGACTCCCATGACCCAGGAATATGACGGAAGAAAGGCAGGTAGACCACAGGGACCACCCCGCTGGCCGTGTATCACTAGGGAATCCCCACACCTCCTCTGGACCCATCAGTAAACATAGTTTAATAATAACCAAAGGATTGCAAATCTGGCTGTTTGCTACAGATAATTAAATAAATTGTTTCGTTGAATAATAAATCACAATATTAAAGCCTTGGTGACTAACATGACAATTGGCAACTTTGTTAGATGAAAGTTGTTCGTAAACTGCATATGAATGATCTCTGGAGCATTTCACAGAACCATAGAAATTTATGGCACAGAAGGAGGCCATTTGGCCCATCGTGTCTGTGCCGACCGAAGAAGAGCCATCCAGCCTAATCCCACTTTCCAGCACTTGGTCTGTAGCCCTGTAGGTTACAGCACTTCAAGTGCACATCCAAGTACTTTTTAAATATGATGAGGGTTTCTGCCTCTACCACCCTTTCAGGCAGTGAGTTCCAGACCCCCACCACCTCCTGGGTGAAAAAAATTCTGCTCACCTCCCCTCTAATCCTTCTACCAATTACTTTAAATCTATGCCCCCTGGTTATTGACCTCTCTGCTAAGGGAAATAGGTCCTTCCTATCCACTCTATCTAGGCCCCTCATAAATTTATATACCTCAATTAAGTCTCCCCTCGTCCTCCTCTGTTCCAAAAAAAACAACCTCAGTCTAGCCTATCTTTCCTCGTAACTAACATTCTCCAGTCCTGGCAACATCCTCGTAAATCTCCTCTGTACCCACTTCTGCCCCCTTATGCCCTTTGTTTGATCTTCTGGTAGTGCAGCGATAGTGGTGGGTTCCGTGCTGACTCCTATCATTACTCATCTTTAACGAGTCCCTCCCAGGAGGATGCGATCAGGGCTGGAGCAGACAAAAGTGTGCGGACAAAACTCCACTCCAAAGAGGAAAATTCAGTCCCAAGTCTTGGGGGTGGCGGGGGAGGGGTGGGTGGAAAGAGACTTGAACCTACTGACTCAAAAGTTACAGTGCTACCACTGAGATAGGGCTGTCACTTACTTGAAGGATTCAGATGGTTTATATCCACAATGATATAATGATTGATTACAAGGCTGTAATCTAATTGAGGAGTTCAAATCACTTATAGAGAGAATAGTTGATACCTGGGAACGATTACATGGCTGCAATAAAATTGAAGGAGTCAGGTAGTTTATATGGAGAAAAGTAGACAGCTGGGAGTGATTCCAGGTTGGTAATCTAATGCAAAGTTTGATATGATGTCATCAACAGTGAGGGTGAAGCTAGAATCATTTATGACCATCGTATGAACCCTCTAGATTAGATTACTGCCTTGAAATCGCTCCTATGTATATGAGAGTTTTTATTAGGCAAGGTGAAATAAATCTCAATATCACTTCTGATCAAGTCACTTTATAACTATGGGGGAGTCCGCCATTCATCTTTCCAATCCATGTACTGATAGCCTGTCCTGTACTGTGGAGCTGCTAAAACAAAGAAACCTATCAATCGGTGTGTATTACAAGGATGAGCACAGCCTGAATGTGTTGTGACACGGGACAAATCTCTCTCACTACCTTATGGCACACACCAGCCTATTATCCCATAATGCTGGTTTTAGGGAGGGAGGCGATTTCTTTTCCCACTAATTTCTCTTCCCTGCTTTCCTGAAGGGCCTGAGTCTTGCTGGGATTTGGTGCCACAGAACAGCAGACTTCGAGCTCTACGCCCTACTGCCAGTCTTCATGTGAACCTTAACAGTAAATGCCAGCAGGCTATTTGACTACGGAGGGCAACAAAGCTTAGCCCACCTGTCCTCCTTCCACACATGCAGCTCATACATGTTACTGAATAGCGATCAAGAACAGGTAGCCCCAGCATATTTTCCCCTACATGGTTACCGAGAGCAACTGTAGCATTCCAACTGATGCTCCATCTGGCCACTGTCTGAGGCTGAACCAGACCGTACACAACCTTGGCATCCTATTTGACCCTGAGCTGAGCTTCCGACCCCATATCCTCTCCATCACCAAGACTGTCTGTTTTCCACCTCTGTAACATCACCCGTCTCCGCCCCGCCTCATCCCATTTGCTGCTCAATCCCTCATCCGTGCCGTTATTACCTCTAGACTAAATTATTCCAATGCTCTCCTGGTTAGCCTCCCACCTTGCACCCTCCTGGTTGGCCTCCCACCTTGCACCCTCCTGGTTGGCCTCCCACCTTGAGCCCATCCAAAACTCTGCTGCCTGCAACCTAACTCGCACCAAGTCACGTTCATTCATCACTCCTGTGCTCACTGACCTACGTTGGCTCCCGGTCCGGCAACACCTCGATTTTAAAATCCTCATTCTTGTTTTCAAATCCATTCTCGCCCCTCCCCAACTCTGTGACCTCCTCCAGCCTTACAAGCTTCCGAGATCTCTGCGCTCCTCCAATTCTGGCCTCTTGCGCATTCCCGGTTTTCATCACTTCACCATTGGCGGCCATAACTTCAGCGGCCATACCTTCACCTGCCTAAGCCCTAAGCTTTGGAATTCCCTCCCTAAACCTTTCTGCCTCACTAGCTCTCCACCTAACACAGTCCTTAAAATGCACCTCTTTGATCAAGCTTTTGGTCATCTGTCCTAATATCTCCTTTTGCAGATGACAGAAGACTTAGAAGTGTAGTAAACAGTGAGGACGATAGTAATAGACTTCAAGAGGACGTAGACAGGCTGGTGGAATGGATGGACATGTGACAGGTGAAATTGAACACAGAAAAGTGTGAGGTGATACATTTTGGTAGGAAGAATGAGGAGAGACGATACATGGTAAATGGTACAATTTTAAAGGGAGTGCAAGAAGAGAGAGACCTGGGGGTGTTTGTGCACAAATCTTTGAAGGTGGCAGGGCAGGTTAACAGAGCAGTTATTAAAGTATATGGGATCCTGAGCTTTATAAATAGAGGCATCGAGTACAAAAGCCTGGAGGTTATGCCAAATCTATTAAAAAAATATTTTGGCCCCAGCTGGAGTCTTGTGTCCAATTCTGGGCACCGCACTTTAGGAAGGACGTGAAGGCTTTGGAGAGGGTGCAGAAGAGATTTACTAGAATGGTTCCAGGGAATACAGTGACGTGGGATAGACTGGAGAAGCTGTGCTTGTTCTTCTTACAGCAGAGAAGGCTAAGAGGAGATTTGATAGAGGTGTTTAAAATCATGAAGGGTTTAGATAGAGTAAATAAAGAGAAACTATTTCCAATGGCTGACGGGCCGATAACCAGAGGGCACAGATTTAAGGTGATTGGCAAAAGAATCAAAGGCGACATGAGGAAAAACCTTTTTACGCAGCGAGTGGTTAGGATTTGGAATGCACTGCCTGAAAATGTGGTGGAAACAGATTCAGTAGTAACAGTCAAAAGGGAATTGGATAAATACTTGAAGGAGAACAAATTGCAGGGCTATGGGGAAAAAGCCGGGGAGTGGGACAAACTGGATTGCTGCTCGAAATTGCCCACGCAGACTCGATGGGCCAAATGGCCTCCTTCTGTGCAAGACTATTCTACGATTCTATGTGGCTCAGTGGCAAAGTTTGTTTGATAACGGTCCTGTGAAGCGCCTTGGGACGTGTTACTACATAAAAGATGCTATATAAATGCAAGTTGTTGTTGTAAGCTAACTCAGCACAGCTGAGAATGAACATGAGGCATTTTGCTCTGTATGGCTGAGTATAACAATGGGCAGTTTTTCTTTATTCGTTCTGGGATGTGGGCATCGCTGGCAATGCCAGCATTTATTGCCCATCCCTAATTGCCTTTGAGAAGGTGGTGGTGAGCCGCCTTCTTGAACCGCTGCAGTCCTTGTGTTGAAGGTACTCCCACAGTGCTGTTAGGGAGGGAGTTCCAGGATTTTGACCCAGCGACGATGAAGGAACAGCGATATAATTCCAAGTCAGGATGGTGTGTAACTTGGAGGGGAACTTGCAGGTTGATGGTGTTCTCTTGCGCCTGTTGCCCTTGTCCTTCTAGGTGGTAGAGGTCGCGGGTTTGGGAGGTGCTGCCGAAGAAGCCTTGGTGAGTTGCTACAGTGCATCTTGTAGATGGTACACACTGCAGCCACGGTACGCCGGTGGTGGAGGGAGTGAATGTTTAAGGTGGTGGATGGGTTGCCAATCAAGCAGGCTACTTTGTCCTGGATGGTGTCGACCTTCTTGAATGTTGTTGGAGCTGCACTCATCCAGGCAAGTTTCCATCACACTCCTGACTTGTGCCTTGTAGATGATGGAAAGACTATGGGGAGTCAGAAGGTGAGACATTCGCCGCAGAATACCCAGCCTCTGACCTGCTCTTATGTGGCTGTATTTATGTAGTATTTATGTGGCTGGTCCAGTTAAGTTTCTGGTCAATGGTGACCCCCCAGGATGTTGATGGTGGGGGATTCAGCGATGGTAATGCCGTTGAATGTCAGGGGGCGGTGGTTAGACTCTCGCTTGTTGGAGATAGTCATTGTCTGGCACTCGTGTGGCATGAATGTTACTTGCCACTTATCAGCCCAAGCCTGAATGTCATCCAGGTCTTGTGGGCGTTATCTGAGGTGTTGTGAATGGCACTGAACACTATGCAATCATCAGCGAACATCCCCACTTCTGACCTTATGATGGAGGGAAGGTCAGTGATGAAGTAGCTGAAGATGGTTGGGCCTAGGACATTGCCCTGAGGAACTCCTGCAGTGAAGTTAAGGCAATTTCAATTTGTTTTGAAATAAAAACAGAAAATGCTGGAAACACGAAGCATCTATGGAGAGAGAAACAGAGTTCACCTTTCAGGTCAATGACCTTTCCTCTGATGAAAGGTCATCGACCTGAAACGTTAACTTGGTTTCTCTCTCCACAGATGCTGCCTGACCTGCTGAGTGTTGTCCAGCATTTTCTGTTTTAACTCAACAATAAAAACAACTTGGTGCAGAGTCGAGTAATATTACAGATGTGGAAGTAGATGGTCCTGGTGATGGATCAGATATGGGGTTGGAAGCTCATCTCAGATTCAAATAGGACACCAAGGTTGCGAACAGTTTGGTTCATCCTCAGATAGTGACTAGGGAGAGGGATAGATTCGGTGTCTACGGGACAGTGTTTGTGGCGGGGACCGAAGACAATGGCCGACATTTTTTGGGGTGGTAACGGGCGCGATCGGAAGCGGGTGGGGTGGGAAAGTTGTTACTTTTGGGAGTGGGTCAGGAGCCCGCTGTCATCCCGCTCCCACGCGCCTTTCCCTCAGGCGCGTCTGTCAGCGTGGACCCGGCCCGACCGGCAGAGGTTGGCGACCCAATTTAAATTATTAGTAGCTAGTTGTCAGACCCTTAAGAGTGGTTTTAACCTTACCTTTTAAATTTAACTGCATGGCCATGGAAAACACGCAGCTCGGGAACCACATCTGTCAACCTGAGGCAGGAGCTTAGTGGCCATTGCTCCAGCTGATTAGTTGACAGCATCAAATGTACTATAAAAGCACCCACCTGACAGATGATCACTTTTGTCAGCAGAAGCTCTTTCTTACTGCATCCCCAGCACAGATTCTACAGGCTGCAGTCTTTCCAGCAAACTCTCCATCCAGCGTCACCTCATTGGAAGAACCTCTCTCACCATTGACAGATTGCTTCTGTCAACTCTACTTGACCTGCCATCTATTCCATCGGGTAAGCGTTCTCCAAGGCGGCCTTAGAAACACACGACAACGCAAAATCATCGAGCAGAAACTGATAGCCAAGTTCCGCACTCATGAGGACGGTCTCAACCGGGATCTTGGGTTTATGTCACGATACATGACGTGATCCAGACTCGAGTCGTCATTGGCTTGTTCACAGATGTGATTCCCAGTAAAAAAGTAAAAATTTTAAAGTTTATCGTTTTACATACTGACTGCAGCTTTTGACACGTTGGACCCCCTGTAACTCCACCTCATTGTCTCAGTTGTATCTTGCTATGTCTTTGATGTGGGACCTTCCTGGCTGACCTGATTGCCTTTTGTCACACCTCGGCAGATAAACAGTCAGGATAATTAAATTTAGTCGTCTACCATTGTAAGGTACACATGCATTGTTCTCTATCTATATATGCTTTGGCGATTCTGTATCTCTTTACTTCACCCGACGAAGGAGCAACAGCTCCGAAAGCTTGTGATTTCAAATAAAACTGTTGGACTATAACCTGGTGTTGTGCGACTTCTCATTTTTGTCCACCCCAGTCCAACACCGGCATCTCCGCATCATGATCTATTCCATCAACATGGGTGCTGTTTATACTGTCTCACCTTGGTCCTCAGAATCTGACCACGATCAGCCCCAGCAGCACCAGGCACACCAGCAGCACCAACAACAACACCAACCTTCTCCGCAATCACCTGATGCTGCACAGGACAGAGGGCATCAGCACCCGACCACATTACTGCCCGGGAGGCCAGGGATGGCCTCATCATGGCCAGATTTACTTCACTTGACGCTGTATACCCATATGGCTGCCACATGATGCGCCAGGTTGGCACCACCCCACACCAACACCATAAAGCATCCTTGCAATGACCAAGCCATTCCTTTCACACCACCATTGCTGGAGGTACCGTTATATCTCACCATTCACTGCAACTCACTGAGCCACTTACAAAGGTGCACACAAATCTGTTCAAGACTGGAAAGTGTTGAAAATAAAGATTTTTATGTTTGACACCACATTAACAGAAACTTTACATAAACATTGACTAAAATACCCAAGTGGTCTCCTTGTGTGTTGTTGGTTGGTATGATTGCACTAGGATGAGGGTGAGTGTGAGGGGTGGCTAGTGAGATGGGGATGTAATAATGTAGCTAGAGAGAGAAAGATGGGTGGACGTGCAAGGTATGTTGGTGTGAGTAAGGATGTACAGGGGTATGGTTGGGAAGGCAGAGTGATGGGGATGTGATGAGAGGCCCAGCAGGATGGGGTTGAGTGTGGTTTTGTACTAATGTTTCCTGATCCAATGAGATCATTGAAACTTTTGTGGCCCTGCACCCAGGTCCTCCTGCTGGTGACCTCCTCTGCAATCTCCAACCAGGCTGTTTTGGTGTCCTGGGGAGGTCTCTTCCGCCCATTGGAAGGGAAGAGGAACTGCCTGCGTGTTCTGACTCCCTTCCTAAGCATATGGAGGGAATCATCGGAGAACCCGGGTGCCTCTGTGCAGTCATTGTCAGTGTTTGCAGCACTCCAATGCTTTAGTGTACTGACAGCACTATGTTACATTGACATTCAAATCCAATGTGGCCTTGGCCCCTTTAAAGATCCCGGCTAAAAACACGTCATCGATGACATCACCAGATCGGCACCATTTAATTAGGCCGGGTAATGCGCTAGGCCCGCTTAATAGGCCCTATTAAAGGAAAGTCATTTTCAGCAGCGGGGTCGTGACCCGCCATGGCCACTGCCCGCACTAGACCCGCCCAGGTAGGCAAAGTTCTGGCCAATGAATTCGGTCTTCCCAATATTGAGTTTGAGGAAATTTCTGCTTATCCAGTACTGAATGTTGGACAAGCAGCGTGATAAATCAGAGGGGTCATGAGAGGTGGCGGTGAGGTAGGTTTCCAGCATCCTCAGTGTTTTCACTTTGTTTTGAGTCTGGTTTAGTAGGAATAGTTGATGTTGGAGCAATGTCAACTGCCACTGCAACTTGTGTTGGTGCATGATGATGTTCAAAGTGCACGATTACTGATTGATCGTGTCTCATCTTTCAGAGGATGTTAGTGTTGCTTCAATGTTCAAAAACTTCACTGAGAAACGCCGGTGAGTTAAATCGTATCAAAATCCTGAGTTCAATCACAAATTATAGAATTGAACAAATTTGTTTACTTAGGGTTCTGTCAGCATTTTTATCGCCTTGGCAGGTAAAAATAGCATATCTGGGACAAAAAACTTTAAAATAAAAGACATCCCACACCTCCACTTGGCAGCGATGCTTCAGCGGTATATTCTCTGAAAGCAAAACAGACGGGAGTCTCCCCTGTTTCGAGATTGCAAACGGTGCCATGGTTTAATTTTCAATAGCCCGGCGGGTGAGGTGAGTGACAGATGACAGCGTTGACAGCTTGGGCTCGAGGGGCTGCTCCTTTAGTCCAGACTGTGGAGCCGATGCTGTTTCTTATTAGTTGCGTGGTTTACACAGCAGGTCAGCCAAAGGTGGGATTTTCCACGGGAAGGCGATCCAGAACTGCTGCGTTTACATCTGAACTGTAGACTGTTCTGCATGCGGCAGACCGCATTCTTCAGGCATCGATTTTAAACCCGTCCATCTGCTACACTGAGGCGTGCAGGCCTGGGTAGTGACGGTGATAGAGGGCCCATGATGAGGAGCAGCAGTGCATGGAAAACCACACCACGCATTTGACATCAAATTAAATAATTCATGATTGCCTGAGGCCACACTGTATTCTTTCGTTCACCGCTGCTTCAAAGGAGCATTTTATTTTATTATCTCAGGTGACCAGTTTCTCTAAATAGGAGGTTAAGGGTCACAGAATCCTTTTGCAGTGTGGCACGAAGCAGCCTGAAGCAGCTTCAGGCTTTTAAGTGCCTGCCAGTGGAATACCGCATACCATACCATTAATTCACACTGACTCAAACCTACTGCTTGGATTGTGCCGCACGACTTAATCCTTGAGGAGCAGCGATGCTCAATTCTGTGCAGCGCTGCGTGAGATTGTGCGGTCTGTTGTCTGCAAGTGATGAAGATTGGCGCGGTGGTGTGTTGGAATTTCAGTCAATATGATTGAAGCACGACAGACGTCGTCTTTTTATGGATGCACCTATTTAAAGAGACAACAGCTTCCTGGAAAAGTGTTCGGCAAATTGCTTTTGGAGAGTCGCAACAAGATGATATAAATTACTTCGATGTATCGCCACATCGTGTCCAAATGACGTCATCAATGTGAAAATAACGCCTCTTCCCACCAATCAAGAACAATTCCACAATGTACGAAAGAAAGACCAAACTTGCATTTGCATGGCAGCTTTCACAACCTCAGGATGTCCCAAAGTGCTCCACAAGGCAATGTAGTACTTTTGAAGTGTCGTCACCATTGTGATGTAAGGAAGTGCTGCAGCCACAAACAGCAGTGAGATAAATGACCAGATCGTCTGTTTTAGTGACGCTGGTTGAGGGATAAATGTTGGCCAGGACACTAAGAGAACAAAATGAGAGGATGACAAAAGGGAATGCAAAGAGGCTAGGAAAGAAGTCAAAATAACAATTAGGAAGGCGAAGAGGAACTATGAAATAAAATTATCAAAGAATATAAAAATAGTGAAGTATTCTATGGACACATAAATAACAAGAAAAATCAGGATAGGGATAGTGCCACTACGGGATGCACACGATAAACTTACAGGTAATGACAGCGAAATGGCAGAAATATTGGGCCAAAAATTCGGCCCTTCCCGGGTGAGTACGCGCTCTGTACTCACCCGTAAGGCGTCCCGAAGTGCCGGTTTCCTGCATGCACTGCGCATGCGCAGGAAACCGGAACTTCCAGTCTGGTGAAGGGGGCGGTTCCTAGGTGAACCGCGTGCGCGGTAGACGCTGCGCGCACGCAGCAAACTTAGATTTTTTTTCAGGTTTCTCCGCGAGGGTAAGTATTGAAGAAACTACGCTATTAAAAAGGAGGCGTAGGAGCCGTTTTCAACAAGGTAAGTGGTTAATTAAGTATAATTAAAAAAAAATTTCAACAGGTTTATCTTTTTTAGATACTTTAAAGAAAGGTAAGTTTATTTTTATCACTTTTAAAAAGTATTTTAATTTTTTCAAAAATTTAAATTTTTGTTTAAAGTGGTTAATTTATTTAACTGTAGTTATTTTATAAATGTGATGGTTTTAAAAAAAATGTATTTTAAGTTTAGCTGTTCTTTTGGGGCTGATTTCAATTCACAGATTTGACAGGTCTTCCTGTCAAATCTATGAATGAAAGATGGTCTGCTGCCATTGGCTCTCCATGGCCCACGTGATCCCAGGGGAAGCATCGCACTAACTGCGCCCCTGGGAAACGCAAGCACTGCGCGCCGACTCTTGGAGCAGCACCAGGAGCTGAAGTTCCCGTGGGCCCAAAACACAACGGCAGGCGCGGTAGGTAAGTGCGCGCGCGATCCTTACCCCCGCGGCAAGCCGGAGAGGCGAATTTCTGGGCCAACATTGAATAGTTACTTTGCCTCAGTATTTACCAGGGAGACTAGATGGGTATGACATTAGAAAAAGAGATCAAAAAGGATATCAAGACATTTAAGATAGATAATTGGTAAATTAAACAAACCTGGAGAGGATATAACCCTAGGTCTGGATGGATTGCATCCACGCATTCTCAAAGAAGCTAAGGAAGAGATAGTAGAGGCACTATATATATATAGATATATAAAATCAATAGAAAAGGAAATAGTGCCAGAGGACTGATGGCCAGCTAATGTCATTCCTATATTCAAAAAGGGAGATAGAATACATCTATTTACCGCAACTATTTACAATCTACATTAATGACTTGGATGAAGGGACCGAGTGTAATGTAGCCAAGTTTGTGGATGATACAAAGATGGGTGGGAAAGCAAGTTGTGCAGAGGACTCAAAGAATCTGCAAAGGGATATAGACAGGCTAAGTGAGTGGGTAAACATTTGACAGATGGAGTCTAATGTGGGAAAGTGCGAGGTTATCCACTTTGGCAGGAAAAATAAAAAAGGAAATTATTATTTAAATGCAGAGAGATTACAAAATGCTACAGTTCAGAGGGACCTGGGGGTCCTTGTGCATGTAACACAAAAAGTTGGCATGCAAGTAC
Source organism: Squalus acanthias (assembly GCA_030390025.1). NCBI lineage: Eukaryota > Metazoa > Chordata > Chondrichthyes > Squaliformes > Squalidae > Squalus > Squalus acanthias. Next base: position 19,721,809 of record CM059432.1, on the reverse strand, counting down.
AGCAAGAAATCAAAAAGGCAAATGGAATGTTGGCCTTTATTGCAAGGGGGTTGGAGTATAAAAGCAGGGAAGTCCTGCTACAACTGTACAGGGTATTGGTGAGACCACACCTTGAGTGCTGCGTACAGTTTTTCTCCTTATTTAAGGAAGGATATACTTGCATTGGAGGCAGTTCAGAGACGATTCACTAGGTTAATTCCAAAGATGAGGGGGTTGACTTATGAAGAAAGGTTGAGCAGGTTGGGCCTATACTCATTGGAATTTAGAAGAAAGAGAGGTGATCTTATTGAAACATAGAAGATACTGAGGGGACTCGACAAGGTAGATGCAGAGAGGATGTTTCCCCTCGTGGGGAAATCTAGAACTCGGGGGCATAGTTTCAGAATAAAGGGTCGCACTTTTAGAACTGAGATGAGGAGGAATTTCTTCTCTCAGAGGGTCGTAAATCTGTGGAATTCTCTGCCCCAGAGAGCCGTGGAGGCTGGGTCATTAAATACAGTTAAGGTGGAGATAGACAGATTTTTGCAAGGTAAGGGAGTGAAGGGTTATGGGGAGCGGGCTGAGAAGTGGCTTTGAGCCCAAGATCAGCCTAGGCTCAAGGGGTCAAGTGGCCTATTCCTGCTCCTATTTCTTATGTTCTTATCTGGGGAACTATAGACAAGTTAGCTTAACGCCGATGATAGGAAAGATATTGGAATCTTTACTCAAAGATGTAATAGAAAAACATCTAGAAACCGAGCATACAATAAAGAATAATTAGGACGGATTTCAAAAGGGACGGTCATGCTTGACCAACCTTATTAAATTCTTTGAAGAAGTAACAGAAAGAGTAGACAAGGGTAATGCATTGTAAGTAATATACTATGGGGGAGAAATTCGTTATCCCCCCCCCCCACCGTTTGGGGCGCTAAATTTCGAAATCTTGAAAAATTAGCGACAGGCGCTAATGAATCTGAGGCTCCCCTAAATTGGCGGTTAGCGCTCCAGCAGAGAGCTGGAGCGCTAAATCAAACGCCAATTACCTCATTAGGGTGCTACAGGGGCGCTAGCAGCAGATCGATAATGAATTTCAGGTGCAATGCAATCGGGAATGATCCTTCACACTGGCTCCTTCCAGCTCTTAAAGGGGAGGTTGCATCATTGTGCAGATCCTCATTATCAGCAGTGCTTGCTGTGAAGGCAACCTGCTAACAACTCAATCCCCTGATCATGATGGCTGATCCCACTCCCAGGGAGAGAGCTCGTCGTTTCACGGATGAGGCGTTGGAGGCATTGGTCGCGGGAGTGGAGCGAAGGAGGGCAGTGCTGTTCCCGGACACTGGAAGGAGGCCATTGCCCCAGTTCTTCAGGGCAATGTGGAGGGAAGTGGCCCAGGAGGTCTCGGCCAGTAGTGTGGTCATACGCAGCCTGACACAGTGCCGCAAGAAATTCAATGACCTCACTCGGGTGGTCAAGGTGAGTATATGCTTCAACAGGTCCTACACACCACCATCTGAACCTCAGTCTGTACACACTGCACAAACCACCACACCCCCACCACTCACCCACCAAGCATCTGCACCTACTTAAACTCATATCCACATGTCAGGCCTTGCCTACAATCACAGCTATTCAACTATGGCAGGCATATCTCCCAAACACACAGCTGGACTCTGACTCACACACATTAGGTTCCCTTGCAGGCCAAGATGGTCCACAATAGGTTGGAGCAGCAGAGAACAGACAGGGGTGATGCGTAGCTCCAGCAGCTTTCAGACCTGGAGGACCGAGTGCTGCGACTCATTGGGCAGCAGGTGGTGGACGCCGTGTCCCACGGCAACGTCAACCCCCTTGGGGGCAACAACGGTATCTTCAGCCCCTCTCCTTCTCTCATCCCACTTCCCCCTCATACCACAAGCCTTTCCCACTTTCCAGCTCCTGAGAATGTCTGCATTCCTTGCTCCCTTCCTGCCCTCCTGCCCTCACCTGAACGCGAGTCTTGTGCCTTTATGCTTTCAGATAATCAGCAACCACATAACCAGCCTATCCGTGAGCCTCCCACTGAGAGTGAGGAAGGCGAAGAGGAGGGGGAGCAAAGGACCGCGTCACTGCATCTCTCACCCGCAGGCACCAGCTCAGATACTGGCACTGCGCGATCTTTAGAGGCACGTTTAGTAGAGGGTTCTGCACTAGGTGAGGGACCGGGGATGAGCGGGCTGCAGCAAGGCCAGGGGGTGATTTCGCGCGCGAGTTCTGCTGCACAGGACTCAGATGAGGACCTCGATGGGTAGGCGTTCACAAAAAGGGTGATGGGCATGCACACCGAGAAGATAGGTGCAATGGCAAGGGTGCCTGAGAGCCTGTCGGCAATGGTAAGGAGCATGGAGCAGTCCACCTCCAACATTGCTCAGAGCTCTGCGCACAACATGGAGCCCATCATTGGCTGTCAGCTAAGGATGGTGGACTCCCTGAGAGACCGTGGGGACCCAGACCTCATGCTACGTGTCATGGGCGATGTGGCAGCATCCATTGCAGCACAGGCAGAAGCCACGCAACGTCTTAGTGCTGTAATGCAGTCTATGGTTGCTGCCATCGAGTCTCAGACTGCTCTCATGCAGTTTTAGCTTGAAGCCACGAAAGCTCTGACTGCTGCCATAGTCGCTGGGACCACCACAGTCCACTGGGGATCTGACGATGTCACAGCAGCCCAGCAATCTGTGATGCAGTAGATTGGTAGGGATGCTGAGGTGCTGCCTCGGGGGAGTGGGAGCGGGTCAGTGGAGCAGGAACCTGCTGTCCTCTCTCAGGACAGCATTCCTGTTGCCACTCTGCCATTGCCCTTGCCGTTGCCTGTGATCCAGCCAGCCCAGACTGCAACCGCCCAGCCTGAGGTGGCGCAGTGTACAGCCAGGCCTTCTTGACCCAGAGCTGGCCGAGGGCGTCCTGCAAGGCCATCTGTAGTTTCTGGCACTGACACTCAGCAGCCTTCTACCAGCCCTGCTGCAGCCACTGGGGCGACACTACGTAGGAGCACTAGATTAGGAAAAGGCACTGTAAAGAGAGCAAGTAAGGGTTTGCACAAGGGTCATTAGTTAATATTGTTTTTGTATATATATGGTTACTGATTGTGTATAAATTTATTATTGGAATCTTGCAGAAATGGTGCTGTGTCTCATTTCAGCTTTGGGGTGTGGTATGGAATGAGAAATTGCTGGAATGATGGGGACGGGCTGAGCAACCGGGAAGTGGCCTCGAATTCATTGGAACCGCAGTCTGATGAGGCGGTCACGGACCGCACTTCCACAAGACCGATGGAGTGGCTGAATCCTCCATCACTGCTGTTCATGCTCCTGTTCCTCCTTGTCCTCCTCCTCCTCCTCCTCGTCCCCTACTTCCTCCTCCTGAGGTGGTGCGGCTATGCCTGGTGGCAATGGCTGCGCCCTCATGATGGCCAAGTTGAGCAGCATGCAGCAGACGATGACGAAAAGGGACACCCGCTCTGCCGAGTACTGGAGGGCTCCTCCCGAATGGTCAAGGCAGCAGAAACGTTGCTTGAGCACTCCGATGGTCTGCTCAATGATGTTCCTGGTGGCAGCATGGCTCTCATTGTATGAGTGCTGGGCACGCGTGCTGGGGTTGCGGAGGGGAGTCATGAGCCAGGCGGGGAGAGGATAGCCCCTGTCTCCCAGCAGCCGGCCGCTAGCTTGATGTGGTGGCTGGAACAGAGCTGGTACAGGATGAAGGTATCATGGCTGCTGCCAGGATAGCGGGCATTGATGGTGAGGATGCGCTGTGTATGGTTGCACACCAACTGCACATTAAATGAATGGTAGCCTTTGCGGTTACAGAATACCTCAGGATTGTTATGAGGATCCCACAAAGCGACGTGGGTGCAGTCAATGGCACCCTGCACCTTGGGGAAGCCCGCTATCCTGGCAAAGTCACATGCACATTCGCGCTGCTTCTCTCTGGTCATGGGGAAGGAAATGTATCGCTTCTCCTTCTGTAGAGAGTACCTGTGACCTCGCAGATGCAGCAATGGACGGCGAACTGCGATATGTTAGATAGGTCTCATGTTGCACACTGGAAGGATCCGCTGGCGTAGAAATTGAGGGCGACGGTGACCTTGACTGCCACTGAGAGAGACGTGGTGGTCCTGATGTGAGGCTCGAGGTCTGGCTGCAGGAGGTGGCAGAGCTCTGTGACCACTTCCTTGGTGAAGCGGAGCCTTCTAAGGCACTGCTCCTCAGTGAGATTGATGTAGGAGAAATGCTGCCGGAATACACTGGGAAGGTCAGGCCTCCTGTTGAGAACCCTGTTGGCCCTCCTCCCTCTGGCCATATTTTGCAATCTTTCTCTCTGCCTCCGCTGCCTCCAACTGTGAAGCTGGAGGGCGAGTCCAGTGCCAGTACAGCCCCCATTAAATGATGGAAATGTTGCACTATCAAATGTAACCCAAATGAAAGTGATAAAGTTTTCTCAGCCAGAATACTCCTTCAAGTTGAGAATGCTCAAATCGCTCAAAATGCCTGTTTGCTTTTGTCAAACTGACAAGGCCGCATTCTTTGCAGACTAAAAAAAAACAGAAGTTGATGCCTTTATATAGCGCTCCTCCAGCGCTCATCCGACTGCATACCGCCTCCTGTGCCTGTCGTTGCTAACGGCAGGCGCTCAGGCAGGGGCGAGAGTGAATTTCAGAGCTGGGGCGCTGCGCAGCCGGATGACGTCACAATCTCCGGGCGCAGGGGATCGTGGCGCTAGTGGTTACCGCCGCCGCAAACTTCCACCTCAATTTCGCGGGCGTCAGTACTGTTGCTGCGCCCGGTCGCAAAGTCGTTAGCGCCAACGGGAGGCGCTAAGTGCCCAATTTCTCCCCCATGGACTTTCAGAAGACCTTCAATAAGGTATCTCAGTAAACTCGTGACTAAGGTCAGAGCATGTGGAGTCAGATGACAAGTAGCAGAATGGATAGCAAACTGGCTATAAAAGAGAAAAGAGAAAGTAGGGGTTCAAGGTAGTTACTCCGACTGGCGGAAGGTGGGAAGTGGTGTTCCACAGGGATCGGTGCTGGGGCCATTTATATAAATGATTAGGACTTGGGAATCAGAAGTACAATATCAACATTTGTGGATGACACTAAATTGAAGGGTACAGTTAATACTGAGGAGGACTGCGACAAAATGCAAGAAGACATTCACAAACTTGCAGAATGGTTGTGTAAATGGCAAATGAATTTCAATATAGGTAACTGTGAGGTGGTACATCTTGGTAGGAGGAATAAGGAGGCCACCTACTCCATGGAAAATAGCCTAAATGAGGTAGAGGTGCAAAGGGATCTAGGGGTACAGATTCACAAATCATTAAAAATAGCAACGCAGGTTAACAAGGCCATAAAAAGTGTAAACAAAGCACTGGGTTTCATTTCTAGAGGAATGGAATTCTACAGCAGGGAAGTTATGTTAAACCAGTCTAGAACCTCAGTTAGACTACACTTAGAATACTGTGCACAGTTCTGGCTCAATATTACAAAAATGATAGAGACGCACTGTTGACAGTGCAAAAAAAAATTACAAGGATGATACCAGGACTGAGAGGATACAACTATCAGGAAAGACTGAACAGGCTGGGGCTCTTTTCTCTAGAAAAGAGAAGACTGAGTGGTAACCTGATAGAGGTCTTTAAAATTATGAAGGGGTAGAGAAGATGTTTCCATTTGGGGGGAGGCTAGAAATATAAGATAGTCACTAATAAATCCAATAAGGAATTCAGAAGAAATTTCTGTACTTATGGAGTGGCGTGAATGACACCGCCCGACTCATGCGGTGAATTGGGAGGTGACCTCGGGCTCAGGCTGGCTGTGGTGGCTTCTGCCTTGTTGCCAATCTAAAATGGCAGCCTGAGGTCTTTCCCTCTTGATTAAAGAAAAACAATTCGGAGTCTCCAACTCCTATCTTTTGATAAAGGCCTGACTTCACCTGTTTTGGGGAAGCATTTGTAAGTAGACCAGGTTGGTGCTGTGCAACAGCTTACTGCTTGCATTTTACTTCTTATGTTATTTCTGGTAATCAGTTTCAGATTACCACTCCATAGCCTTGCAGCTATTACGTGGAAACCATTAATCCTTAAGTGAGGGTTCCATTTATATACTGTACCAATGTTGCAATATATTAGGAAAGCTTTTGAGAGTGTGATTAGTGAAAGATTATTTCCCACTGGTTGGTACAAAAAGAAAAGACTTGCATTTATATAGCGCCTACTTTTAGCGCCCCAAAAGCGTTAGCACCCCCGCGCCCGAAATTGAATGGTAGCGCCCCAAGCAGGAGGCAGGGCTCTACTGGAAGCAGGAGGAGGCGAAAGGGGGCAGGTGCTGGCAGGCGGCCCAAAGAAAATGGCCGCCCGGCACCTGCCCTTTAATTTGGGCCGCCCCGGCTGCAAACACGGCACCCTGACCCTGTCGGACATAGTGTCCGGAGGTAGGTCAGGGGGCGCGAGCGGAGTTTGCGGCCGGGACGCGAGCGGGGCGCTGCGCACGGCGATGATGTCTTTGCCGGAGGCGCAGCGCCGTGGGGTGCTACCGGCCACTGTCGCTGCTAACCTCCCGCTGAATTTCGTGGGAGGCGTTAGCGATACCGCGCCCGGGCGCTAGGTGCTTTGCTCCCCATTAGCGCCCCTTACGGGAGGCGCAAAGCAACCCAATTTTTCCTCCAAATGTCATTGAAACTGGAATGGTGTAAGTATTTGTGAAGGATTAATATAAAAGTATATGCTGAAAAGCGCAGGAAAATTGGACTGGAATAGACAGCGTCAATTGAGAAACTAGCACGGGCATGTTGGTGCTGAATGGGTACGATGATTCCGTGACAGTGTTCTGGCAATTATATTGCAGGACACCTGCTGCTCACAAAACCAAATACAAAAATACTTCTTTGTATTAAAATACATGTTAAAAATAAATCCCTATACATGCCTACTGCTTCTTTGACATCCCTGCAACAGGTTGCACATGCCGACCGCTTGAGTTGCAGTCTGCACCCAGAGTTTCCAGTTTATATCTGGGGTCTTCTCTGTGTATATGAGCTGTCAGTGCCCTTCTATTGTTGGTTTGTGTGTGCACACTTTCCTATTCTAGGGAATAGGCCTATATTCCCGAGAATTTAGAAGAATGAGAGGTGATCTCATAGAAACATATAAAATTCTTACGGGGCTTGACAAGGTAGATGCAGGGAGGATGTTTCCCCTGGCTGGGGAGTCTAGAACCAGGGGTCACAGTCACAGAATAAGGGGTCAGCCATTTAGGACTGCGATGAGGAGAAATGTCTTCACTCAGAGGGTGGTGAATCTTTGGAATTCTCTACCCCAGAGGGCTGTGGATGGTCAGTCATTAAGTATATTCAAGATAGAGATCGATAGATTTTTGGATAATAAGGGAATCAAGGGATATGGGGATAGTGCGAGAAGGTGGAGTTGAGGTAGAAGATCAGCCATGATCTTATTGAATGGTGGTGCAGGCTTGAAGGGCTGAATGGCCTACTCCTGCTCCTATTTCTTATGTTCTTATGTTCTTATTGGCCTTGAATTTGCGGTCGGAGGCTTCCAGCGAGGAAATGCCTCCGATTTGCAAATAAAATCCGCGCCTACCTGGTGGTCTGGGAAGTACGGAGACTTGCGCTTCTTGGCCTTTATGGGTACCCGTGGGAAGAGGCCCATGTATCTCAGGGGCGCAGGTGGTTCGCAAGCGCCCCTGGGATCACGTTGGCCGGCCCAACGAATGACAGAAGGGAATCCCCATTCATGCTTATGGGGATTCCGTATGTACGGAAACCCCATAAGTATGAATGGGAATACCCCAAAAAATACCTCTACACTGCAAATGAAAAAAAAACCTTTACATATTTAAAATTAATTAAAATGGCACTTAAATATTTAAAACAAAAATTTAATTTTTTGAAAAATAAATTTACATGTTTTACAGGGTCTAAAAATAAACTTACCTTATTTCACAGGTTTTTTAAATGTATTTATTTTTTGTTTTTTAAAACTCTTACACTGGTAAAAGCAGGCCTTTTCACGGGCATAAAGCCCAACTCTCTGCCCGCGGAGGCCCTTTTCCCAGGGATGCGGATGACAGATCGCACATTCCGGGTTTTAGTGCGTGCGCAGCGCATGCCTAAACCCGGAGCTTGCGCGGCCCTTACGGGCACGTTCACAACTCCTACGCACCCGTAGGGGCCGCAGATTACGGCCCATTATGTAAGGACCTAATGGAACAGTTTACTCTGTGGCAGCTCGCTACAAGTGACTTGACATAAAAAAGCAATTGTGCTGTCAAAATGAATGGCACGTTAACTAGAATGTTGTGGGCTCTTTTTGAGCCCTAAAGGCAAAGAAACAAATAAATAAGAGAAGCTCCTGCAGGGAACACACTGGCCGATATGAGATTCTCTCAGCCTGTTTCGTGACATTTATTGTAACTGCACTCCCTGCATTTTACTAGTGACAGAATTAACAAGGGAAGAATGCTGCAGAAAACTGCACTTTTATTGCTGACGGATCTCTTAAGGGTCCGTCCCGTATGTTATAGATCATCTTAGCGAGTAATGGCAACAGCTCCTGTGTAAAACGAACTTTTAATGGGCAAATTTATCAGGCTTTTCTACTCGCAACCTGCTTGTGATGGCTAACTGCTAATAGTTAGGTCGGTGTTCAGTTTTAAATCCTTAGACTGTAAGCAGATTCAGGGAAACTGTTTTCTCTGGCTGGTTTTGTTTCTTTTGGAGTTCTGACTCTATGGGCTGGATTTTCATTGACCCGTGGAGGCGGGTTTGGAGGCGTGTGGGGGGTTAAAGTTGCAGATTCGGGGGTCCCGAACCCATCCCGCCCCCAACCCGCCTCCATGCCAGTTTTGCTGGAGGCGGGTACCCGACCTGTGCTGGGACCCGCCTCCCCGAGGCGAGAAGGGGATTAGTGACAATTAACTGCCTGTTAACAGGTAGTTAACAGGCAGTTTTTTGCCTAATCCCTATTTTAAAAGGTGAAATGTGGGCTTCCCGACAGGTCCGAACCACGCCGTTTTAGCGAGGTGGACCGTGGGTCTGCAGGGGTTGGAGGGGTCGATATGTCCGGAGGGCAGGTGAGTGATGGGTGCATGTGTGCAGAGGTAAGTGTGTAAGGTAAGTGTAAAGTATGGGAAAAAGTTTTACTTACCTTAACTTCCTCCTGCAGGTGTCAGCCCTTCAGGTCTCGGGAGTCAGAAATCTCACCGGCACAGAAAGCACAATGGCCGTGGTGCTGTCAAAAACTGCAGCCTTCTGCTTTCTGTGCTGGAATGATTTCTAACTCAGCCTGAGAGGAAGGACTTAAGTTAGAAGACAGATTGTCAGTGTTTGACAGCTTCACAGAGCTGTCAAACGCTGATATTTCATCTGTCGTCACCTGTTGCCAGGTGGCCCTTAGTTGGCCTGCTGAGCTCACTGGGCGGGCTCAACAATGTCAATCAAGTGAAAATGCAGTGGGTTGGCCACAAGTCGATGGAGGCGGGACTGCAACCCAAAAAGTGGGAGTCCCGCCTCCATCACGTCCCCAGTATCAAAATCCAGCCCTATGAGGGGGGATTTTAACCCCCAAAAAACAGGTTGGTTGGGGTCGGGTGGGAGGTTAAAGGGTTAAAAATCTGAATCCTGACCACAACCCGTTTCCAACCCGCCCACTTCTGGTTTTAACGGAGGCAGGACAGGGGGCGAGCAGCCAACCCTCACTCAGGAGACGGGTTGGCACTTCAAATATTAGAATGAGGCTGAAAGCCTCGGATTTAATAGGCTGTGCAGGTTCAACTGTGGCCGGCCGGGGATCCGAGGAACGCCTCGGGGGAGCAATCCTTGTGGGCCGGGAGGAGCAGGAGTGCTTCCACCCAGCCATCCAAGCTCCACCACCATCAGCACCCACCCCAACCCCGGGATCGCCACCCCCCTCCCCCCCCGGATTGATTGGAACCCCCACCCCCGGGTCGGGGATCGGACTACCTTCAGCCCCGGAGTCGGCGATCGGAATCCCCCCTGGCACACAGCCTATTGGCCTCTTCTTCCTACCTCCTCTCTCTATTTGTAACCTTTAATTACTGGCGTATTTTTATGAACTTGTGCTCCTGTTTGGGAGCACGTTCCCTGCAATTTTCTGTCTATTAACTGCGCCCAATTCCCCGAGATATACTCCCTGGAGATCAGAAGCACAGCCTCGTAAAATTACCCTAAATGTAAGACATTCTAACTATTTTAACACATTTAACATTTTTTTTAACTTTAAAGCTTTCTTTAACCTTTATCCTTCTGCCAGTCTGCTCCATTAACCACTGTGGAGATGGGTGGGGAAGTATTCTTTTATTACAAAAAAAGGCTTGTCATTCGCTAGAATTATCTCAGCCAATCTGGCCTGCAGAACGTTGCACTTGGGCAACTTTTGGCACTTGGCATTTCTTTCAGAGACCAAATAATGGGCTGTTAGATGCAAACAAAATGATGGCTGAACGTGCTGTCTAGTATTTTGTTGAGGGTTTTTAGTGTAGCACCAGCATTAGTCAATGCAGAAAAGCTCGTGAGACTATCAGCAGCTGCAAGGAAAGAAAGAAAGCTAGACTTGCATTTCTATAGCACCTTTCACAACCTCAGGACGTCCCAAAGCACTTTACAGCCAGTGAAGTACTTTTTGAAGTGAAGTCACTGTTGTAATGTAGGAAATGCAGCAGCCAATTTGTGCACAGCAAGCTCTCACAAACAGCAATGTGATAATGACCAGATCATCTATTTCGTAGTGTTTTTGTTTGAGGGATAAATATTGGCCAGGACACTGGGGACAACTCCCCTGCTCTTCTTCGAAATAGTGCCATGGGATCTTTTATATCCATCTGAGAGCACAGATGGGACCTCAGTTTAACGTCTCATCTGAAAGATGGCACCTCCAACAGTGCAGCATTCCCTCAGTACTGCACTGCAGTGTCAGCCTAGATTTTTGTGTTCAAGTCTCTGGAGTGGGACTTGAACCAACAACCTTCTGACTCAGAGGTGAGAGTGCTACTAACTGAGCCACGGCTGACACCAAAGAGCAGGGCAGCATATTCATTTGGTGGTGTATGTTCCGTTTTTTAAACTGGTAGCCGCTGGCGCCATCAGTCAGGAGAATTGTGTACCTAAGGACTTCAAGATGGACAATGACATTCTGTCGCTGGTATTTGGCATTTGTGCAAAAGGGGAATCATTTGCAAGTGGAGAAACTTAATGTTGAGAAAAGAATCTTCCTCCCACTCGCTCACTTCCACCTTTGATGCCCCTTATCCCTAGCAAAACATTTGGGGGGAGAAATTCAGTTGCTTTGCGCCTCCCGTCAGCGCGGGGCGCAAAGCAACTAGCGCCTGGGCGCAGCGCTGTTTGCGCCGCTCGCGAAATTGACCAGACAATTTGGGGCGACGCTAAACACTACCGCCACAATCTCCTGTGCCCGCAGATCGTGACGTCAGTCGAGCATGCAACGCCCCAGCAGCGCCCCAGGCTGGATATTGAGTGGCACCCCCTGCCTTACCGCCTGCCGCTAGCAATGACAAGTTGGGGGAGCGTTTTGCAGTCGGGAAGGGACTGGGGGAGTGCTATTTAAAGGCGACCGCTTCCTGCCTTTTTTTGTCGGCGACATTTTTGCACCACGCATTCTGAGAGAGAGAGAGAGAGAGACTTCTGGGGATATTCAACGCTGTGTGAAGGAGTTTTGGGTACTGAGCAGCACTTTGCAGGTTTAGTTTGATTTGACCTTCCTTGCATCGATTTAGAAGAGACTATGGGGGCTACACTCTGACATCTTTCCCTGGGCCTCTCCATTGTTCTTTCCAACAGATTTGATGTGCAGGTCTCTCCAGGCCGAGAGTCAAGGCTGCAATGAGCAGGGTGTGGATGGAGAGCAAGATCAACCCTCCCCTTTAAGAACTGGCCGGGGCCAGTGTGTCTGTGTTCCATTGCTGACTGACATCACATGAGCTTCGCCAGCGCTCTGAGGTAGCGCCTTGCTCCTCGGCGTTAGCGCCTTAAGAGAGGCATGTAGCGCCTGATTTAGCGCTCCAATCACCTCCAGAGGCGATAGAAGCCAAGTTTGCAATCGGAGGCGATAATCAGCGCCAGGCGCTAAACTTTGCGCCCGGCCGATAATTGCGCCCCAAACGGGGCAATACTGAATTTCTCCCCCTTGATCTCTCCTGTCTCGATCGCCCCTCCTGGTGTGGCTGCCATCTCCTCTCCCTCAAGTCCAAGGGGCACAGACTTGAGCATGTCTGGCGCACAACTGGTTTAGCTCTCCGTCATCAGATCTGGCTGCACCACATCAAGTACTTATCGGGTCTCACTCTCCTCTTCCAAAACCATCCACTACTCCAGGATCATCCTGGAGAGCAAAATTAACTCCCAGATTCTTTTCTCCACTAAAAACTGTCTTTTTAAATCTCTCTGCCCTGCCCTATACACAGTCTGTACGGTACCATAGGGAAGAGAATCATTCCCTTTTACCTGCTGTGTACTTTACATGTACAGGAGTTGACATGGAGACACATACGGTCTGTACAGGACCAGACGGTGGTGAATCGTTCTCTACTGCAAACCTAGGTGGGAATGCAAGTTGTGAGGAGGATGCAAAGAGGCTTCAAGGCTAAGTGAGTGGGCAAGAACATGGCAAATGGAATATAATGTGGAGAAATGTGAAGTTATCCACTTTGGTAGGAAAAATAGAAAAGCAGAATATTTTTTAAATGGTGAGAGATTGGGAAATGTTGGTGTTCAGAGGTGTCCTTGTACACGAATCACTGAAAGTTAACATGCAGGTACAGCAAGCAATTAGGAAGCAAATGGTATGTTGGCCTTTATTACAAGAGGATTTGAGTAAATGAGTAAAGATGTCTTACTGCAATTACAGGAAATTCTCGTTTAAATGGCACCTAAATATCCTGAATTCTCTAATAACCGGCAGAATTTATACTCCGAAAACTACAGTATACAGTCGTTTATAAGTTTTGTTTTACTGTTAAGTAATTAAAGAGTTATGGATTACCCTCAACTGGCATTACTGTACTTAATCAAGCATCTTCCACCATCCATTTAACACAACATTCTGTAGGGGAGTACCCAATTATACTGCACATTTCTTGATTTTTTAATTTTTGTTTGTTAAAAATAGCCTCGGTAGATATACCTCTCCGTTATCCGGAATTTTTAATCAACCGGCACCATCTCGGTCCCGTCGATGCCAGATACGAAAGAGTTTCCTGTATATAGTGCCCTGGTGAGACCACACCTGGAGTATTGTGTACAGTTTTGGTCTCCTTACCTAAGGAAGGATATACTTGCCACAGAGGAAGTGCAACGAAGGTTCACGAGATTGATTCCTGGAATGGCGGGATTGTCCTATGGGGAGAGATTGAGTAGACTAGGCCTATATTCTCTACAGTTTAGAATGAGAGGTGATCTCATTGAAACATACAAAATTCTTACAGGGCTTGACAGGGTAGATGCAGGGAGGATGGTTCCCCTGGCTGGGGAGTCTGGAACCAGGCAGGGGTCACAGTCTCAGAATAAGGGTCGGCCATTTAGGACTGAGATGAGGAGAAATTTCTTCATTCAGAGGGCAGTGAATCTTTGTAATTCTCTACCCCAGAGGGCTGTGGAGGCTCAGTCGTTGAGTATATTCAAGATGGAGATCGATTGATTTTTGGATATTAAGGGAATCAGGGATATGGGGATAGTGCAGGAAAGTGGAGTTGAGGTAGAAGATCAGCCATGCTCTTATTGAATGGCGGAGCAGACTCGAGTGGCTGAATGGCCTACCCTTGCTCCTATTTCTTCTTATGCCCCCTCCACGCTCAACTCCAACAACAATTGTGAGGAACTCATGGACTTCTTTGTCACTAAGGTTGGCATCATCTGTTCATAGAAACATAGAAGATAGGAGCAGGAGTAGGCCATTCGGCCCCTCGAGCCTGCTCCGCCATTCAATGAGATCATGGCTGATCATCCAAATTCAGTACCCTGTCCCTGCTTTCTCCCCGTATCCCTTGGTCCCTTTAGCCTTAAGAAATATATCTATCTCCTTCTTGAATATATTTAATGAATTGGCCTCAACTGCCTTCTGTGGTAGAGAATTCCACAGGTTCACCACTCTCTGGGTGAAGAAATTCTTCCTCATCTCTGTCCTAAATGGCTTATCCCTTATCCTTAGACTGTGACCTCTGGTTCTGGACTCCCCCGCCATCGGGAACATCCTTCCTGCATCTAGTCTGTCTAGCCTGTTAGAATTTTATAAGTTTCAATGAGATCCCCTCTCATTCTTCTAAACTCTAGCGAATATATGCCTAATCGACCCAATCTCTCTTCATACGTCATTCCTGCCATCCCAGGTATCAGTCTGGTGAATCTTCGCTGCACTCCCTCCATGGCAAGAACATCCTTTCTCAGATAAGGCGACCAAAACTGCAAACAATACTCAAGGTGTGGTCTCACCAAGGCCCTGTACAACTGCAGCAAGACATCCTTGCTCCTGTACTCGAATCGTCTCGCTATGAAGGCCAACATACCATTTGCCTTCTTAACCGCCTGCTGCACCTGCATACTTAACTTCAGCCACTGGTGCACAAGGACACCCAGGTCTCGTTGCACTTCCCCTTTTCCCAATCTATTGCCGTTCAGATAATAATCTGTCTTCCTGTTTTTGCCACCAAAGTGGATAACCTCGCATTTATCCACATTATACTGCATCTGCCATGCATCTGCCCAATCACCCAACCTGTCCAAATCATACTGGAGTTTCTCGGCATCCTCCTCACAGCACACACGCCCACCCAGCTTTGTGTCGTCTGCAAACTTGGAAATATTACATCTAGTTCCCTCGTCTAGATCATTAATATATATTGTGAATAACTGGGGTCCTAGCACCGATCCCTGCGGTACCTCACTAGTCACTGCCTGCCACTCGGAAAAAGACCCGTTTATTCCAACTCTTTGCTTCCTGTCTGCCAACCAGTTCTCTATCCAATGTGCTTTAACTTTGCACGCCAATCTCTCATGCGGGACCTTATCAAAAGCCTTCTGAAAGTCCAAATACACCACATCCACTGGTTCTCCCTTATCTATTCTACCAATTACATCCTCAAAAAATTCCAGTAGATTAGTCAAGCATGATTTACCTTTTGTAAATCCATGTTGACTTTGTCCGATCCTGTCACTGTTTTCCAAGTGCTCTGCTATTACATCTTTTATAATGGACTCTAGCATTTTCCCCACTACCGATGTCAGGCTTACCAGTCAATAATTCCCCGTTTTCTCTCTACCACCTTTTTTAAATAGTAGGGTTACATTAGCTACCCTCCAATCCATGGGAACTGTTCCAGAGTCTATAGAATTTTGGAAGATGACCAGCAATGCATCTACTATTTCTCGGGCCACTTCCTTAAGTACCCTAGGATGTAGATTATCAGGCCCTGGGGATTTATCGGCCTTCAATCCCATCAATTTCCCTAACACCATTTCCCTACAAATACTGATTTCATTCAATTCCTCCCTCTCATTAGACCCTATGTTCCCCGACATCTCTGGGAGGTTATTTGTGTCCTCCTTTGTGAAGACAGAACCAAAGTATGTATTTAATTGGTCTGCCATTTCTTTGTTCCCCATTATAAATTCCCCTGATTCTGACTGCAAGGGACCTACGCTTGACTTCACCAATCTTTTTCTCTTCGCATATCTATAGAAGCTTTTACAGTCAGTTCCCTGCAAGCTTACTCTCATATTCTATTTCCCCCCTCTTAATTAATCCCTTTGTCCTCCTTTGCTGAATCCTAAACTGTTCCCAATCCTCAGGTTTGCTGCTTTTTCTGGCCAATTTATATGTGTTCTCCTTGGATCTTATGCTATCCCTAATTTCCTTTGTTAGCCACGGTTGAGTCACCTTTTTTGTTTTATTTTTATGCCAAACAGGGATGAACAAATTCTGTAGTTCATCCATGTGATCTTTAAATGTTTGCCATTGCCTATCCACCGTCAACCCTTTAAGTAACGCTCCCCAATCCATCCTAGCCAACTCGCGCCTCATACCATCGTAGTTTCCTTTATTTAAATTCAGGACCGCAGTCTCTGAGTCAACTACTTCACTCTCCATCTTAATGAAGAATTCTATCATATTATGATCACTCCTCCCCAAGGGTCCTCACACAACAACATTGCTAATTAATCCTTTCTCATTACATAATACCCAGTCTAAGATGGCCTGATCTCTAGTTGGTTCCTCGACATATTGGTCCAGGAAACCATCCCGTATACACTCTAGGAATTCCTCCTCCATAGTATTGTTACTAACTTGGTTAGCCCAATCTATATGTAGATTGAAGTCACCCATGATGACTGCTGTGCCCTTATTGCACGCATCTCTAATTTCCTGTTTAATGCCATCCCCAACCTCAGCATTACTGTTTGGGGGTCTGTATACAACTCCGACTAACATTTTCTGCCCCTTGGTATTTCTCAGCTCCACCCATACAGATTCCACATCATCAGAGCTAATATCCTTCCTTACTATTGTGTTAATCTCCTCTTTAACCAGCAATGCTACCCCACCTCCTTTTCCTTTTTTCCTGTCCTTCCTGAATATTGAATACCCCTGGATGTTGAATTCCCAGCCTTGGTCACTCTGGAGCCATGCCTCCGTAATCCCAATTATATCATATCCATTTACATCCATTTGTGCAGCTAATTCATCCACCTTTTTACGAATGCTTCTTGCATTAAGACACAAAGCCTTCAGGCTTGTTTTTTTAACACTCTTAGTCCTTTTAGAATTATTATTTACTGTGGCCCTGTTTGATTTACACCCTTGATTTCTCTGCCTTCCACTTTTGCTTTTCTCCTTCCTGTCTTTTGCTTCTATCCTTGCTTCCCTTTCCTCTGTCTCCCTGCATAGGTTCCCAACCCCCTTCCATTTTAGTTTAAACCCTCCCCAAGAGCACTCACAAACACTCCCCCTAGGACATCGGTCTCGGTCCTGCCCAGGTGCAGACCGTCCAGTTTGTACTGGTCCCACCTCCCCCAGAACCAGTTCCAATGTCCCAGGAATTTGAATCCCTCCCCCTTGCACCATTCCTCTAGCTACGTATTCATCTGAAATATCCTTCTATTTCTACTCTGACTAGTACGTGGCACTGGTAGCAATCCTGAGATTACTACATTTGAGGTCCTATCTTTTAATTTACCTCCTAACTCCCTATATTCAGCTTTTAGGACCTCATCCCATTTTTTACCTATATCGTTGGTACCTATATGCACCATGACAACTGGCTGTTTTCCCTCCCCCTCCAGAATGCCCTGCAGCCGCTCCGAGACATCCTTGACCCTTGCACCAGGGAGGCAACATACCATCCTGGAGTCTCGTTTGCAGCCGCGGAAACGCCTATCTATTCCCCTTACAATAGAATCCCCTATCACTATAGCTCTCCCGCTCTTTTTCCTCCCGTCCTGTGCAGCAGAACCACCCATGGTGCCAGGACGTTGGCTGCTCCTGCCTTCCCCTGATAAGTCATCCCCCTCAACAATATCCAAAGCGGTATATCTGTTTGAGAGGGGGATGGCCACAGGGGACCCCTGCACTACCTGCTTGCGCCTACTACTCTGCCTGGCGGTCACCCATTCCCTTCCTGCCTGTGCAGCCTTTACCTGCAGTGTGACCAACTCCCTAAACGTGCTATCCACAATGTCCTCAGCATCGCGAATGCTCCAGTATGCATCCATTCGCAGCTCCAGCGCCGCAATGCGGTCTGCCATTAGCTGCAGCTGGATACACTTCCCACACACATGGTCGTCAGGGATTTCCCACATAGTGCAGGAGGAGCTGCCTCTGCTACTTACACGCCAATCCAAACCTCCACCCAGTCTTCGCCCCACTTTAATGCTGAACCTCTCTCGCTCTCTCTAGTTTCTCTCCTATCATGCCCCCTCCAAGTTCATCTTGTCTCTGTGACCCACCTTTTGTTCCTTTGACCCCATTCCCACCCAATGTCCCTTCCTGGCTGCCATGCTAGCTGACATTGTAAATGGTTCTCTCTCCTCAGGTACTGTCTCCTTCTCTTGCAAAACCACCATTATCACCCGCTCCTCAAAAAACCCATCCTCAATCCCTCTCTTCTTGCAAACTACCATATCATCTCCAATCAAGCTCTTCTCTCCAAGTCCTTGAACATGTTGTTAGTTCCAAAATCTGTGCCCATCTTTCCTGCAACTCCATGGTTGAACCTCTCCAATTAGGTTTCCGCCCTGCACAGCACTGATCAAAGTCTGTGACTGTGGTGCACTATCCTTCCTTATCCTCCTTACCTCTCTGCAGCCTTCACATCACCCTCCAAAAATGCCTTTTCTCCATTGCTCAATGGGACTGTCCTCACTTGGTTCTACTCTTGCCTAACCAATCATAGCCAGAGCATCTCCATCAGTGGCATTCCTTCCTGCCCCTGCACCGTTACATCTGCACACCCCCAAGGATTTTCCTTAGCCCTCATCTCTTCCTCATCTACATGCTGCCCCTTGGCAACATCATCCGCAGGTGTGGGATCAGCTTCCACATGTACGCTAGCTCTACCTCTCACCACCTCTCTTGACCAGTCCACTGCCTCTGTGATGTTAGACTTCTGACATCCAATTTTGGATGACATGCAATTTCTTTCAGTTAAACATTTGTAAGACGAAAGCCATCATCTGTAGCCCCCGCAATCTGTACTCACAAGGTTAATGCTAGATTAGTATTTTGTTTTAAACATTTGCAAGGATTTTTTTTAATTCTTTGAAAATTGGCATCTCTTAAAGGTTATAACAGGCTGAGTAAGCCGTTTCAATGTGGACACAATCTTCTTTTCAATCACTGAACTAAATCCCCAAATAAAATTGCTAACCGCAATTTAACAAAAAAATACTGCTAGTAAAGGATTGCCTTATTAAAATTTTAATATTCAGAGACTTACATCTTCAGCTTTATTATCAAATTAATGTTGCACCTCCTGTTCTCAATAAGCTCTCTGCTAATACAACCCAGGACTTCATTTTTCTACAAGAATATAGACATCTTAGACTGTCTTTACTATATTTCATATATTCGCTGGCATAGATCTTACAGTTTAAGCTCAATTGTACAAACATGAGTATCGTATTCAGGAATCTCTTGTGTGCTGACCTCTTGTTATAAAAGTTACTTTCAGGAAGTCCTTTAGGAAACATTTTAATTGCTTGTTTGAACTATTAACAGCTAGGGCTTTAATTGACTGGAGCACTCGATAATTGAAGGAAATATTCCGACACATTTTTACCAGAATCATGCTTTTTATTTTCCCCAATTGAGGTAAATAACATCCAAAACAGTTAATTGATTACAGAGTGTTAAGTAGTGACTAATAGGCCTTTGACGAATACACTGCAGCAGCTCGCCAAGGCTTCTTCGACAGCACCTCACAAACCCGCGACCTCTGCCACCTAGAAAGACAAGGGCAGCAGACGCATGGGAACACCACCACCTCCCAGTTCCCCTTCAAGTCACACACCATCGCCGCTGGGTCAAAATCCTGGAACTCCCTCCCTAGCAGCACTGTGGGAGTACCTTCACCACACGGACTGCAGCGATTCAGGAAGGTGGCTCCCCCACCGCCTTCTCAAGGGCAATTAGGGATGGGCAATAAATGCTGGCCATGCCAGCGACGCCCACATTCCATGAACGAATAAATTAAAAAAAAAATCCTCTTCGAATCAATGCTTACCAAGTAAGAACAGTTCTGATGTGTATTTTACTTACATATTGCGTAACTGAACACTTGCGGGTCCGTTGATGGAAGCAACATACTGCAGCAATAACACTCCAAGATCTCCTCTTACAGTGTATGTTGTATCTAAAGAGAATGTTCTAGAGAGTCTGAAATAAAAACACCCTTTACATTACCACACCAATTTGAGTGATTACTGGACATAACGAATCATAATATCATAAAATGGTTACAGCACAGAAGGAGGCCATTCAGCCCATCGAGCCCATGCTGGCTCTCTGCAAGAGCACTGCAGCCAATCCCACTCCCCCGCCCTTTCCCCGTAGCCCTGCAAATTTATTTCCTTCAGGTACTTATCCAATTACCTTTTGAAAGCCACGCTTGAATCTGCCTCCACCACCCTTTCAGGTGGTGAATTCCAGATGCTAACCACTCGCTGCATCAAAATGTTTTTCCTCATGTCACCTTTAGTTCTTTTGCCAATCACCTTAAATCTGTGTCCTCTGGTTCTCGACACTTCTGCCAATGGGAACAGTTTCTCTCTATCTACTCTATCTAGACCCCACATGATTTTGAACACCTCTATCAAATCTCCTCTCAACCTTCTTTCTCTAAGGAGAACAACCCCAGCTTCTCCAGTCTATCCACATAACTGAAGTCCCTCATCCCTGGAACCATTCTTGTAAATCTTTTCTGCACCCTCTCTAAGGCCTTCACATCCTTCCTAAAGTGCGGTGCCCAGAATTGGACACAATACTCCAGCTGAGGCCGAACCAGTGTTTTATAAAGTTTCATCATAACTTCCTTGCTTTTGTACTTTATGCCTCTATTTATGAAGCCCAGGATCCCATATGCTTTTTTAACCTCTTTCTCAACCTGCCCTGTGTAATCGGTTTCTGCGGTGGCCAATTTCCTATGGGCCCTGTCGCAATCGCCAATTATTGTAAGTGGTTTCGCCCCGCCCGTAGCGAGCACGCAAACCCCCTTCCTACAAGTTCTGGACTATAGGGATTACTGAGGACAGATTGGAACAGGGACAGCGTTTTCGGGCTCACCCGTACAGTGTTTATTAAGGTTGACAAAACCACTCCACTCGCGTACAGTACGAGCGGCGTGAACACAACAGTACAGTTTAAAACAGTACAACCCTGACTTGTCCAACAAGCCCCCGTGCTGACTTACCACGGCCTAAAAACACCCTCCCGTGAACTAAACTATCACAGGACCCTTCCAACGCTAAACCCCCTCTGGTTTGGTAGGAACATACAGGCACCCCCTCACACAGCTAAGTGATCTTGTGGGTGTGCAGGCTTGGCAATGCTCACCTAGATTGCCCTTGATCTTGCTTGTAGCTTCCTCCCGTACATCTCGGCTACCTGGTTCCGTACCGGCCTTGCGGCATGCGAGTCCCAGTCTGAGTCGAAGTCTGTTTCGGTTGGAATAGCAAGGCTCAGCTCCTCTTGACGTTCCATTGTGTGGAGGGCAGGAGAGAGAGAGAGAGAGCTATCCAAACTGCTCTCTGATACACCCCCCCAATACACAGACCGCTGTCTGTGGTTTTAATGGACACATGGCCGCAGGGAAATGGTTTCCAGGCCTCCTCCCAGGTTTGGATGGTTTAGATCTCGTTTCGATCTCCCAGCCGATTAACTTAACGAGCTCATCTTCTCCAGAAACAATGAGTCACCAGCCTCGTTATTCATGACTTGGGAGTGGGCCTCTTGGGCCATTGTTTCCAAGGACAGTCCGTTACCATACGAATGCAACCTGGTTACGTCAGCCACCTTCAGCTTGAGTGGTTTTCCACTGCTTCCCCCCAAACAGCCTGTCCAGTTTTTAATAAGGGTATATGTTCATAATCTAAAAAATCCACGGAGTCTGCGCCGATGGCTACACCTGCCACCTTCAGTGATTTGTGCACATATACCCCCAGGTCTCTCTGTTCATACACCCACTTTAGAATTGTACCCTTTATTTTATATTGCCTCTTCTTGTTCTTCCTACCAAAATGTATCACTTCGCACTTTTCTGCTTTAAATTTCATCTGCCACGTGTCCGACCATTCCACCAGCCTGTCTATGTCTTCTTGAAGTCTATCACTATCCTCCTCACTGTTCACTATACTTCCAAGTTTTGTGTCATCTGCAAATTTTGAAATTGTGCCCTGTACACCCAAGTCTAAGTCATTAATATATATCAAGAAAAGCAGTGGTCCTAGACCGACGCCTGGGGAACACCACTGTATACCTTCCTCTAGTCCAAAAAACAACCGTTCACCACAATTCTCTATTTTCTGTCACTTAGCCAATTTCGTATCCATGCTGCCGCTGTCCATTTTATTCAATGGGCTTCACCTTTGCTGGCAAGCCTATTATGTGGCACTTTATCAAACGCCTTTTGGAAGTCCATGTAAACCATGTCAACCGCATTTCCCTCATCAACCCTCTCTGCTACCTCATCAAAAAACTCAATCAAGTTAGTTAAACATGATTTGGCTTTAACAAATCTGTGCTGGCTTTCCTTAGTTAATGCACACTTGTCCAAGTGACTGTTAATTTTGTCCCAGATTATCATTTCTAAAAGCTTCCCCACTTCCGAGTGGGGAAGACTGATCTGTAGTTGCTGGGTTTATCCTTACACCCTTTTTTGAACAGGGTGTAACATTTGCAATTCTCCAGTCCTCTGGCAGCACCCCCCGTATCCAGGAAGGATTGGAAGATTATGGCCTGTACCTCCGCAATTTCCACCTTTACTTCCCTCAGCGTCCTAGGATGCATCCCATCTAGTCCTGGTGATTTATCTACTTTAAGCACAGCCAGCCTTTCTAGTACCTCCTCCTTATCAATCCAGTATCTCAACTATCTCCTCTTTCACTATGACTTTGGCATCTTCTTCCTTGGTAAAGACAGATGCAAAGTACTCATTTAGTACTTTAGCCATGCCCTCTGCCTCCATGCGTAGGTCTCCATTTTAGTCCCTAATTGGCCCCACCCCTCCTCTTACTACTCGTTTACTATTTATATGCCTATAGAAGACTTTTGGATTCCCTTTTATGTTAGCTGCCAATCTATTCTCATACTCTCTCTTTGCCCCTCTTATTTCCTTTTTCACTTCCCCTCTGAACTTTCTATATTCAGCCTGGTTCTCACCTGTATTCTCAACCTGACATCTGTCATACGCCCCCTTTTTCTGCTTCATCTTACTCTCTATCTCTTTCATCATCCAGGGAGCTCTGGCTTTGGTTGCCCTACCTTTCCCCCTCGTGGAAATGTACCTCGACTGTACCCGAACCATCTCCTCTTTAAAGGCAGTCCATTGTTCGATTACAGTTTTGCCTGCCAATATTTGATTCCAAGTTACTCAAGCCAGATCCATTCTCAACCCACTGAATTTGGCTTTCTTCCAATTAAGTATTTTTACTCTAGATTGCTCCCTGTTCTTTTCCATAGCTAGTCTAAACCTTATGATACTGTGATCACTGTTCCCTAAATGTTCCCCTACTAACACTTGCTCTACTTGACCCACCTCATTCCCCAGAACCAGATCCAGCAATGCCTCCTTCCTCGTTGGGCCAGAAACGTACTGATCAAGAAAGCTCTCCTGAACACACTTCAGAAATTCTTCCCCCTCTCTGCCCTTTACACTATTACTATCCCAGTCTATATTAGGATAGTTGAAGTCCCCCATTATCACTACTCTATAGTTCTTGCACCTCTCTGTAATTTCCCTGCAAATTTGCTCCTCTATATCCTTCCCACTAGTTGGCGGCCTATAGAATACACCTAGTAATGTAATGGCACCTCTATTAACCAAATAGATTCTGTCCTTGACCCCTCCAGGACATCCTCTCTCTCCAGCACTGTAATATTCTCCTTAATCAATATTGCCACCGCACCTCCTTTCTTTCCTTACCTATCTTTCCTGAACACCTTATTTCCAGGAATATTTAGTATACAATCTTGCCCTTTTTTGAGCCAGGTCTCCATTATCGCCATGATATCATATTCCCATGTGTCTATTTGCGCCTGCAGCTCACCAACCTTATTTACCACACGAGTTCAGAGGAAAAAGATAACAAGCCTGTGAGACATCAGTCATATAAAAGTTCTAATTATGAAAAGTTTTTAAGCCATGAAGGTTGAAAAAAGGTTTCTGTTATGCCTTTGCAGCAAGATAAGGTCTGAGTGGAAAGAAGCGAAACTGTCATAAATGTTCCTTTTAAATAGTAATAATTCATAAACTGTAAAACATGAGGCTATTGTCATTCATAGGGATAGCATAATACGTGACTGAGACCAAAATTGCATCTTCTAATTTTGTTAATTGGATAATAAACATTCCACAATAACTTTAAAGACAGTATATAGTTCTTAGCTACATGATAATGAAGCAGTCCATGCCCAAATGCAGCAAGACCTGGATGACATTCAGGCTTGGGCTGATAAGTGGCAAGTAACACAAGTGCCAGGGAATGACTATCTCCCACAAGCGAGAATGTAATCACCACCCCTTGACGTTCAACAGCATTACCATCGCCGAATCCCCCACCATCAACATCCTGGGGGCCATCATTGACCAGAATCTTAACTGGAACAGCCACATAAATACAATGGCTGCAAGAGCAGGTCAGAGGCTGGGTATTCTGCGGCGAGTGTCTCACCTCCTGACTCCCCAAAGCCTTTCCACCATCTACAAGGCACAAGTCAAGAGCGTGATGGAATACTCTCCACTTGCCTGGATGAGTGCCGCGCCAACAACACTCAAGAAGCTTGACACCATCCAGGACAAAGCAGCCCACTTGATTGGCACCCCATCCACCACCTTAAACATTCACTCCCTCCACCACCGGCGTACCGTGGCTGCAGTGTGTACAATCTACAAGATGCACTGCAGCAACTCACCAAGGCTTCTTCGGCAGCACCTCCCAAACCTGCGACCTCTACCACCTAGAAGGACAAGGGCAGCAGGCGCATGGAAACACCACCACCTCCAAGTTTCCCTCCAAGTCACACACCATCCTGACTTGGAAATATATCGCCGATCCTTCATTGTCGCTGGGTCAAAATCCTGGAACTCCCTCCCTAACAGCACTGTGGGAGTACCTTCACCACAAGGACTGCAGCGGTTCAAGGCAGCGGCTCACCACCACCTTCTCAAGGGCAATTAGGACGCCCACATCCCAGGAACGAATAAAAAAAAAGCTTTGAGGGTTTAGTTGTTATTTTGAAAGTGCGGATGTGTTTTGCAGTATTCTGATTAGAACTAATTTGCACAGGCAATATTTGTTTGGAAATAGGACCTACCCAAATAATAAGCATTAGAGACAATAACATTCCTCTAATTAACAAGAGAAATGCCTGTTCCCCATAATTAACATCCCACCACCAAGATTACATTCTCTGAAATGCTATACGCGATTTAATGAAAGGGTCATAAATTACTGAGATAAACACGCTATCTCCCGCTTTCATTAGTAAAGGAGTTTCACCCCCAAGTGTCTAATACACAGCCCTTGTAATATTTCTTTTCTTTTTACTGTTTTAGGCAATGCAGCTTAGATGATGCAACTTAAGGATAAAGGGCATGAATCTGAACAGCATACTGTATTAACCTTACAATAGTGTTGTCAACCAGCTAGACCATAAGGCAAATAAGGCAGAAGAATCAAGAATGCAATGAGCAAGTAGCTTTCCCCAGTGCTTGCAAAGGTAACGGAGCCCGAGCAGCATGTAAAAGCATGGATCAAGCATCAATAGCATCTAAAAAAAAAGTCCAGTAATGAACCTTCAGTCACACAGTGGGTTCTAATTGAAAACAGGAGTTTGATAACAAATGTAGGTCTAGAAATTCTTGCTGGAAGTATTAGCAGATGCACGCTTGATGTGCTTATATGACAATCCTTTGCTATTTTAGGAGAGGCTCTAACCCATTTAAAATAAAGAGGTGAATACTTGAGTTAAAGTAAGAGAGAGAGGACTATCCCTTCAATGTGTTGAGCATTCATCCATTTCTAACCTGGAATCTGTGGCCCCAACATTCAAGATGCATAAATGTTTCCATTTAAAAACAAAGGGGGAAAAGTTGAGTCGCGCCACCTTTGGGGCGCTAACTTCGCCGGGGCCCGAAAAAATTAGCGCTCCCCGCGGCCGAAATTCATCGGTAGCACCCCAAGAGGTAAGCTACTGGAAGCACCCCGCCTCCCTCTTTGGGCACTGCGAGGGAATATCGTGGCGCTATGGCGCTGTGGCACGTCGCGCCGCGGTATTGCAGGCCTTCCTCCCCTTCTTAAAGGGGAGGGGCCTTGCGCAACGCGACTTGGGGCCCAGCTGGGCCACCGGGATCGGAGTGCCGGCAAACGAGCCCGGCACTCAAGATAAGTGCCGGGCTCATGGAGCGCAGCTGGCACTCCGCGGGGGGGGAGGGGGGGGGGTGCTCAGGAGGCCGGGGACGACAACGGAGGCAGGTGCTGGCAGGTGGCCAGCAACAGAAATGGCCGCTCGGCACCTCGCCTTTAATTAACGCCGCCCCGGCCGCTGGTAGGCCCCCCATACCCTGTCAGACATAACGTCTGGCGGTAAGTCAGGGGGCGCTACCGAAGATCGTGAGCGGGGCGCTACGCATGGCGATGACGCTAGTTGCTTTGCGCCCCATTAGCGCCCTCTTAGGGCGCTAACGGGAAGCGCAAAGCAACGAATTTCTCCCCCAAAGTCCTCCTCCTTTATCCACCAACTTCTTCTCTCGCCTCTCCTGAAGGCCTTAACTAGTTCCTAGGTTACATTTTATGGGCAGTAGTGACCCTCCAGCACCTGATCCCAGTAGCTACTTTTCATGTGTGTTTCTGGACAGTGAAGCCTGGATGTTCTGCTGCTGGCCTGCCCGTCATGGCAACACTGATGGGGCCGCCAATAGCAAAAGATGGACAGAAGCTTTGTCCCGCTGGAATTCAGCTCACTTTGTGCTGTGGGGGAGGATAGGGTGGGGTGAACAGGGACGTAGGAAGCACCCACCTCAAACAGGCAGGTATTTCATTAACATGCGTTTGGGGGCAGGGATATCCTGTAATCCATTTCCCAACATTTGGGCATCTGGGCCAGTCTAAAGGATTCCCATTTAAACCAGGTGTCGCAAATTGCTAGACCACATCCCACCGCTCCCATCCCCCGCCTCCCATCCCCCCACCCAACAAGACACAAGCCCTGCCACCGTTTTTTTAATTCACGCTCAGGATCTTCTCCTTAGAGCAGAGAAGGCTAAGAGGAGATTTGATAGAGGTGTTTAAAATTATGAAGGGTTTAGATAGAGTAAATAAAGAGAAACTGTTTCCAATGGCTGAAGGGTCGATAACCAGAGAGCACAGATTTAAGGCGATTGACAAAAGAACCTGAGGCGACGTGATGAAAAACTTTTTACGCAACAAGTGGTTAGGATTTGGAATGCACTGCCTGATAGGGTGGTGGAAACAGATTCAATAGTAGCCTTCATAAGGGAATTGGATAAATACTTGAAGGAGAAAAATTTACAGGGATGTGGGGAAAGAGTGGGGGAGTAGGACTAACTGGATTGCTCTTAGATAGAGCAGACTCGATGAGCCGAATGGCCTCCTTCTGTGCTATATTATTCTATGATTCTATGCTATGGACATCGCTAGCAAGGCCCGGATTTATTGCCCATCCCTAGCTGCCTTGAGAAGATGGTGGTGAAACTTCTTGGGGATAAAAATTGGGTAGCGCCCCGAAAAAGTTAGCGACCCCCGCGGCCAATTTTCCCACATTGCGCCCCGAGAGGGATGAGGGGTGCTACTGGAAGCGCCCCACGTCCCTCTTGGGGCGCTGCGAGCCAATATTGCAGGTGCTACGTGCCGCAGCGCCATGTGCTACAGCATGTCGCACCGCGGTACTGCCGGCCTTCCTCCCCTTATTAAAGGGAAGGGGCCTGGCGCAGCACGTCCCGGCGCCCAGCTGAGTCACCAGGGATCGGAAGTGCCGGGCTCACGGAGAGCAGCCGGCACCCCGCGGGGGGTCTTCACGGGAGCCGGGAACAGCAACGGGGGCAGGTGCTGGCAGGCGGCCAGCAACAAAAATGGCCACCTCCCCTTTAACTAGTGCCACCCTGGCCGCAGGTAGGCCCCCCTGACCCCGGCGGACATAGTGTCCGGCGGTTAGTCGGGGGGCGCCACCCAATTTTACAGCCGGGGGCGCTGCGCATGGCGATGACATCATCACCAGTGGTGCAGCACCGCGCAGCGCTAACGGTTAGCACCGCCGCTAACCTCCCGCTGAATTTTGCGGGTGGCGTTAGCGGCGACGCGCCCAGGCGCTAGTTGATTTGTGCCCCGTTAGCGCCTTCTTAGGGGTGCAAATCAACCGAATTTAGCCCCCTTGAACCGCTGCAGTCCGTGTGGTGAAGGTACTCCCACAGCGCTGTTAGGTAGGGAGTTCCAGGAGTTTGACCCAGCGACGATGAAGGAACGGCGATATATGTCCAAATTGGGATGGTGTGTGCCTTGGAGGGGAACTTGGAGGTGGTGGTGTACCCATGCACCTGCTGCCCTTGTCCTTCTCGGAGCTAGCGGTCTCGGGTTTGGGAGGTGCGGTCAAAGATCAAAATCAAAATCACCCCATCTGTCTGCACTTCCTATTAAAAGAAAGAGTATGTCATGTCGTAGGTTACCTTCCTCAGTTATATCAATACCATACTCCTGCACGTCTATTGTTGCTTAATTAGAACCCGCAGCATGGCGAGGAGATTTTTCTTCATTATTTTTTAAAACTGAAAGCTGAAACATGTTTTTACTCTAGTCTTCTTAAAAATATCTGATAATTTTATTTATTTTTTTGCTTAGCAAGAAATGAGTGTTTAGAAATTGGAGATTTTTGTTTACGTAATATTTGCAACCAGGGGGTAGCTTCAAACACTCTTAGATGAGATGGAGCCCTGGTTCGAAGCGAGGGCAAAGCTTCCTTGCTTTAATCATCAGCCTCGGAAAAGCACTTCCTCCTACACCAATGGAACAATTTTGTTTCCCCACAATAGCCATCCTGTGAGTTTGCCAATTAGCGCTGCATTACGTGCTTTGGACTAGGAACTAAAGGGTAACTTTTGTGAGGCTTTGTGCTGCTGGCAGCACCTCGCATACAGCCAGCGCATGTCAGAAAATCGCGCGCCCTGCCTGCAATGTTTCGATATGGACTGGCTGCATGTGAGACCACACAGGTGGTATGGGGAGTCTCAAAATTGACCTCTTGGATGATACCTCCAATCCTCATTTTATTGAGGAGTCTTACATATATCAAGGAGAGGCGGTATCTGCAAACCACAGACAGATGGGTTGAGGCAATGCCAACTGAAATACAGCAGTACTTACCATTCAAGGCTCATAAGGTTTGAACGCAATGGTGCTTTCATACAATTCATGCATTGTAGCCAGGATATTTCCCAGATAAAATGTTCATTCTAATGCAAACACTGGGCAGCAGCTTCAATTGCTGCCTTGCTTCTCCTTTACTGTCAATTTTGGCTTCAAATCAAAGCATAGTTGTATCCTCCTGTTTGTTCCTCGGTGTTTAGTCAGTATGACAGACAGCTCCTACCTTTCACTGCTGTTGGTGGCCCTGGCTGTCATCTGATTTTTAACAGCCCCTGTGACCCACAGTGGTGGATACCCACGTATTCCTACACTTGGCTCAGATTCCAAGTTTTAGATTAATACATCAGCGTTGGCAGGACCACTCAACTGGAGAGCTGCTTTTTGTCATCCATGGTCGATACAGCTCGTCTGCGACAGCTGCAAACCCCAGCAAGCGCGTCCCAATCTCGCCCTCCTTTCCTCAGGTTTGCATCATGTGGTAATGAGATATTTGGTGACATTCATTTATGTACGGTGGTGTAAGCACCCTGTAATTTGCAGATCATTTATGTAGTCGCGCTGCCCTTAAAACTCGGCTTGAATTCGAGCCAAGAAAACAAGGAAAGCTGCTTTCAGAAGTATTATTCAGATATAAGCATTCATGAATAACCTGGTCATTGTCTGGTTTCATAAAGACTGAAATGCTGCTGTAAACTCATTTGCATTGTAAATAAGTTAGGTGACAATACTGTGTGGAAGTGGACAAGATGAGCTCACAAGCAAGAGTGTCATGATAAGTGCATATTGAAGCCATGCAGCTGTGTTGCCATATCCTTGCCCATATTATGCAAATCAAGGCATAGAATGGGAATGGACACAAAAAGTGTAGGTTTGAAATAAGATTTTTGTCTGTGAAAGTTTCATTAACAGTGTGGCACCTGTTCTGCAATAATGGAGACCTGGTGTGGGACCTTTCTGTTTTAATGTTGTCATAATTATTTATGCCTAAATTTCCCTGCATGAGCTGGTAAAGGATCATTCCAGGACAGTGGCCTACAATGGCCTGATCCTGAAGTGTTTTGCAAAAGATACTTCCCTATATTATTAAGGAGGCTGTCAGAGAGCCGTGGTTGAAAGAGTGGAGCACAACCATAATTTAAAAAAACACAGGAGAGAAGATGAGGTAAATCAAGAAGCAATAGTCAGGGTGCATCAAAGCCTGGGTTTGAAAAGGCCTAAATTATAGGTTGAGCAGGAGAACTGATATATAGACCTAAACATTAAAATAATCACAACAGAAGTTGACCTCCCAAACTAGACCTTCATCCTTTAGGCTTCCTCAGCCCTAGCTCTTTAAACCTTTTGAGAGTGAGATTTTAGTGGAGCAGTAAAAGATGCATTTGATGGAAAAGAAAATGAGAAATTCAGCTAGTTTGAGTTCAATTTTTCATCCAAACAGGGATCCACTTCTTTGGTGCTCTTTGCCTCCAGCCGCATGCTCAGACAGAAGTATATGTTCCTGAGATTGACCCAGCTCCCAATGTTCTCCTAGCCTGGTCTGAAGTCAATGTGGGGGAAAAATTCGGTTGATTAGCGCCTCCCGCTAATGGGGCGCAAAGCAACTAGCGCCCGGGCGCGGCGATGTTTGCGCCGCTCACGAAATTGACCCGATATTTTGCGGCAGCGCTAAACACTACCGCCACGATCTCCTGCGCCCGCAGATCATGACGTCAGTCGAGCGTGCAACGCCCCGGTAGCGCCACGGACCGGATATTGAGTGGCGCCCCCTGCCTTTCTGCCTGCCGCTAGCAACGACAGGTAGAGGGGAACGTTTTGCAGTCGAGAAGGGACTGGGGGAGTGCTATTTAAAGGTGGCCGCTTCCTACCTTTTTTTGTCGGCGACATTTTTGCACCACACATTCTGAGAGAGAGAGAGAGACTTCTGGAGAGATTAAGTGCTGTGTGAAGGAGTTTTGGGTACTGAGCAGCACTTTGCAGGTTCATTTTGATTTGACCTTCCTTCAGAAGAGACTTTGGGGGCTGCACTCTGAGCTCTTTCCCTGGGCCTCTCCATTGTTCTTTCCAGCAGAATTGATGTACAGGTCTCTCCAGGCCGAGATTCAAGGCTGCAATGAGCAGGGTGTGGATGGAGAGCAAGATTGACCCTCCCCTTCAAGAACTGGCTGGCGCCAGTGTGTCTGTGTTCCATTGCTAACTGATATCACCTGAGCTTCGCCAGTGCTCTGAGGTAGCGCCTCGCTCCTCGGCGTTAGCACCTTAAGAGAGGTGTGTAGCGCCTGATTTAGCGCTCCAATCACCTCCAGGAGCGATAGAAGCCAAGTTTGCAGTTGGAGGCAATAATTAGCGCCAGGCGCTAAACTTTGCGCCCGGCCGATAATTGCGCCCCCAAAAGGGCGATACCGAATTTCTCCCCCACAGTCCCTATTAAAGAAAGAATAGATTTGCATTTATATCGTGCCTTTCATGACCTCAGGACGTCCCAAAGCACTTTACAGCCAATGAAGTACTTTTGAAGTGCAGTCACTGTTGTACTGTATGAAATGAGACAGTCAATTTGTGCACAGCAAGGTCCCACAAAAAGCAGTGTGATAATGACCAGATAATCTGTTTTAATGATGTTAGTTGAGAGATAAATATTGGCCAGGACACCGGGGATAACTCCCCTGCTGTTCTTCAAAATAGTGCCACGGGATCATTTACCTCTGCCTGAGTGGGAAGACGGGGCCTCATCCGAAAGACGGTACCTCCGGCAGAGCCGCACTCCCTCAGTAATGAACTGAAGTGTCAGCCTAGATTTTGGGTTCAGGTCTCTGGAGCGGAGCTTGAACCCATGACTTTCGAACTCAGAGGCGAGTACAATCAATGGAGCTACTCAGGGATGACACTGGAGCCTGGAGTGAGGAAAAATCATTGCGATTACAGATGGGTAAAGACCAAGCAGACAAAAAATAAACACACACTGAATCGTAGCCAGAGAAAAATGAGAACAGAAAATAGAGGAACTATGCCAAGAGAGAAAGTTGGACATGTCAGGATACAAAAGCATATGGAAGCACAATCAGGGAAGCTGCAGGTTGTGTGACTCACAATGGTCACGGGTTAGTTTGCTGGACTTCTCCCCCACTGAGCAGCCAGACATTAGATTCTGGACAACAGACTTGACGCTAAACTGCTCTTAGTGTGTGTCAGGTGTTCTCGAAGAATTTGTAGCTGTTCAGAGAATCGAGTAAGAAAACAGTCAAAAGAGGCACAACGATACCGGGGATTTAAGAGAAAACATTGCATTCTCCAACTCTCTCAACAAAATCCGGATGATTAACAATGACTGTGCTTGGGTACTGCCTGTAGATGGATAATATACAGGGCATCAATATGCTGTGCCATGTGTGGTCGGGCAAGGCTATTCCCGATGTCAGGAGCTAACGCCAGGTTCACCACCTGTCCTCAAGTCCAGATCCCAACAGGGTGCAGCAGTGGGACCGTGGCATGATCTCGGAGGTCTGGTATGCTGCCAGTAAAAATTCATTGAAGACTTTTTAATCTTAACAACAAATGTCTCGATACCATAAGTAAGCATGATACTGGGCAAATCAATTCACATTTTACAAGATTCCAGACTGCAAGCTTAAAGCTGGACAGTCTGCTTCAAACATTGACCAATAGCAACCCTGGCATTTGATCCGAGCCAAGCCATAGTGTGGAGGTTGCTACCTGTCTGGTTTTAACTGGCAATAAAATGGGCATCTTTTAAAATTCAACAAAGTGTGGGCAAGCATTTTGACTTTAGATATGGCGATATTCCAGTTAAATTGGTTCAAACAAATAGACAACATGCTCCTGCTAATAAAAACAGAAAATGCTGGAAATGCTCAGCAGGTCAGGCAGCATGTGTGGAGAGAGAAACAGAGTTAACGGGCTCGATTTTGCCATTGGGGCTGGGCTGGGGGCGTGTCAGGTGGTCGTCGTGTCAGGATCCCGACTCCGATGTGAAGTGGGACAAAAGTGCGATTTTGCCCTAATTGGGCACTTGATTTCCAGCGTGTGGAAACCCCTGGCCCAATGAGCCTTTTCATACAGGAAGTCACCTCCGATGACGTCATCAATGCTGCTGGATTTAAGGCCTGCAAGCAGCCTTGCTTCTTTTTCAGCCTTTAAACTTTATGCCCATTGTTCTGAGCGCTTCCTTCAGCAATGATGTCCACCAGTAGACCAAAGTGTGCTCCAAGATTCGATGAGGCCTCCCTCCAAGCTCTGGTGGAGGGCGCAAGAGCAAATAAGGAGGTGCTCTTCCCTTCCTCAGAGAGGAAAAAGCCTCCCCAGCAGACTAAAGCTGTGTGGCTGCAAGTGGCCCAACAGGTAAACGCAATTTCTATGAGCCGCAGAACCTGGCTGCAGTGCAGGAAGAGGTTTCATGACCTTCTCCGCACAGGAAAAGTGAGTATGACTTTCCCATCACCCTCAATCTGATCCCCATCGCCTCTCATCACCAGCACTCTGCTTTGCCAACCTCTTCCTCCACATCCCACTTGACCCTTATATCCCTGCATCCTTACCCATTCCCTCTCTCTCTCTGGTCACATTCACTTAACTATTCGACCATGCAGCCCTCACACTCCCTATCACTGTGATGCAATGACAACAACTTACAACACACAGGGAGGGCCCTTTGTCTCCTTCTAAGCATCCAGGCTATGTATTCTCTACACTCACTCCTTCATTCTCACTCAAAATCCACTTGTGCCCCTCATTGCAGGAAAAGAGAGCCCACAATAAGAGGGAAAGAGCGAGGACAGGAGGAGGGCCACCCTCAGTAGCCCAGCTCACCATTTCGGAGGAGGCGGCCCTGGAAATCGAGTGGAGGACGATTCGTAAGTGGGGGATGGACAGACGGGCGCAGCACAGCAAGCTGGTGACAGAATAGTTTAGCATCTCTCTCAGTGACATTGCATGAGTCACTGATGATGATTCTGATGCTCTAACAGATTGACTTATGATCATCTGCACTATTCAATGTGCATGTAACCTTGACCTCACATCTCTAACTCTTTCCTTTACTCCCCCACAGGACCATCGAGAACCCCTGTCCCCACTGTCCAGGAGGAACAGCCTGAGCCCCCTGACTCCTCAGAGGAAGCTGCAACCTCTGAGGGCGCAGCTTCAGCAGAATTCAGCGCACCCAGCACCAGCGCAGACACTCACACCTCGGTGGGACCTTCGCGAGATAGAGCAGTGTTGTCACCTGGTGTATCACAGATCACAAGTGAGCATCAGCAGATGGTGGAGACAGGGACAGCAGTTGAGAGTCCTCGTCGGAGGGCACGGGACTCTGCCAGTTCGGCTCAGCTGCATGTCGACCCTGTGCCTCCGGGTCCATCCAGAAGGAGAGCGCTGCTGGACCTCCAGGAACAGGTGCAGGAGTCTCTGGCAGGTTTTGTCTCCAGGGTCGCTGCGAGTGTGGAGCGAATGGAGGAGTCCATCGCGAACATGAGCAGAGCCTTTGTGGAGGCATTGGCGCATGAACGCATCACCACGGAAAGGATGGCAACCTCCGTGGAAAGGATGGCTACCTCCATTGTAAGGCTGACTTCAATAGAGGAGAGGATGGCTATGGCCATGAAGGAGCTTAGTCGCCAGGGTATTGAAAACATGGTCATTGTTCAGAATAGACTGACATCTCTTGAGGAGCGATGGTCAGCTATTGAGCAAACAAACCAGACCTTCATGGAAGTCCTCTGAAGTTGGACTTCCAGTGCAGAAACGGGTCCTCATGGCCCCCCTGAAGTGCAGCAAGGTGCTGTCAAGCCACTTGCTAGCTCTGAAGTGGGGCTGACCCATGAGAGGGATGTTGGTGGCAGACAACAAGGAAGTGGGGGCTCCTCTCCAAGCGCTCACACGACCATGCCACTGCAAAGCCCTCGGTCAGAGCCCCACCAGAGTCCTCACCCAACTGAGATCGGCGTCTCAGCCCCTGCACAGCCGCAGGAGCAGCAGACTGTTGCCGAGCCCTCACAGGTTTGCAACCCCAGAGGACGGCTGCCAAAGGTGTTGAGACAGGAGCAACAAGAAAGTGAGCAAGGGGCCTCCACATCTGCTGAAGCCACAGGGGAAGCACCACGTAGGAGCACGCATAAGAGGAAGATAAAGCACAAGTAGTCACAAGGGTAGTCACTTGGTTGTTCTGTTGTATTGATTTTTGACAAGCCATCCTTGAATTGTTATGATTAACAGATTTGATGGCAAACTGTTGAAGTTGTGGCCTGTGTCATTTTGCAAATGGGACTTCCACATTGAGGGCTTAGGGCGACTTGCAATTGTCAGTATGGTGGTCAGAGTGATAGGAATCCGTAGGTTCCTGTCCATTCTCGATGCTCTGGTAAGAAGGTGCGAGGCAAAAGTGTTTGATTGTGCAGGCTAAGCAAATCTGGCCAACATGAGTGCGTCCCTTGCATCCCGGGCAGCAATGTGGTCGCGCACTGGCGCCTTCTGGCCTGTGCAGCTTCAGGTGGGCGAGCAGCTGCTTGGCTCTCCTTTTGTTGCTCCTGCTGTTGGTGGTGTTGTTGTTCAGGGTTCTGCTGCTGCCGCGGCTGGTCTTCGTCCGAATCTGATGTCCAGGAGGAAAGGAAATTAATGGTTCCCATGCTTCTGGCATATACCTCAGTTGAGGAAGCGCTCAGTCAAGGTGGGGAGAGGGGTTTCCCAGGAGGTCACGCTGGAGATGGGTGTCAGGCTCCAAACTTCCACAACAATGAGTAGGCCTGCTAAAAGTTCCCCCAGCCCTGAGACAACAAAGTTCTGCCACCTGCAAATGATCATTGGTGAAAACTCCTTTTTAATGGTGGAGCTGCAGCTGTTAGTAAGCAATCCACTTGTGAGGCCGCCAGGACTAACTGGCTTGTTCCAGCGGAGACGTGCAGGACGGGGGAAATGTGTTAAAACCAGAAAGGTCTCTCAAAATGGGATTATAGAGGCAATTAAGTGGTTGTTAAGGGCCTTAAGGGCCTATCCCGCCTCTTGGAGGCGGGATGGAAATGGGGTCTGAAACCACGAATGTGGGTAAATTGTTCAGAGGCGGGATGGAGGCGGGATCGGACCCACCCGCCATTTTTTGCAATTTTGACAACTCACACGCCTCCAAAGCCGCTTCCTCGGGCCTGGCAAAATCGAGCCCAACATTTCAGGTCAATGACCTTCCGTCAGAGATCATGCTAATCATTTTTTTGGGCGGGCTGAGAGAAGTAGGTACACACAACATACCAATGCGCTGTTGGCCTAATTCTTCAGCCGGGATGATGCACGTAGTGTGTGGTTGTGAGATGGGCTGCTGAAGTGGAGCTAGCCAGTTGAGGGACTGAGTGGCTGTTGAGGGTATTAGAACATTACACTTTTCTGGAAGTTGTGTCAAACATACAGCTATTGACGTTGGGAAGACTAAATAAATTTGACACTCGTGGCTTTGAAAAGAAAGAAAATAAATTAAAGGGCCGGGCATAGAGAACTGGAAAAGACTATTTTGATCTATCCGGCTGGTACCAGATTTCAAAGACATACAAATTGATGACAACCTAACAGAGTTAGAACACCTCTGAGGAGATTTACTTAGCTAATTCCTTAAATTCTAGAAACTTTAGGGGAGATTTTAACCCTCCCCCCCTCGGTGTGCGGGCAGCCAAAATTGCCAACGGGACTCATCCGCCAATGCCCCCTACCAATCCCCCAGACTGCAACTTAACTTGCTCTTCTAAGCAGGACATCCCCCAGGAACCGAAAGGGTCCTTCTTTAAATACAAAAATCGGACTCCGATGACATAATCAGGGCTCGACTGTTATTTTAACCATGGGCCTGAGCGAGGAAAGTGGTTGTGGCTTTTCCGTCAGGCCAGCCTAGCGGGAAGAGGAATCAGAGCCAGAAGAAGGCCAAAATTTTTTCTACTTTACTTGTGGAGCTAGAATGAGGAGGAGTCCTCCTCCAAGGCCCCAGAAGGAAAGTTTAGGCCAATTCCTGCCCCCCCCAATTAAGTTGCCTGAGTGCCGGGGGCCTGTTTCTTTGGTCGCCGGCGATTTGGACTCCTTATGCTTGACATTGCACCGGGCTCGGGCAGGAAACTGACCACAGTCCTGCAGATGAGGCAAAACTCCCGGGCCTCAACACTATCGAGGTCGGGTCAGTTTGCCACCCTCCTCAGCTCTCGCCCGCCGGACTCCCGTCCTGAGTTAAAATCAGGGTTTTTGTACAAGGTGAAGATGGGAAAGAACGAACTAAAAGGAAAGAAAATGCAAAATCTACCAGCCTTTGGCGGGGGAGGAGTAACAACCACTCCCTGGGCCCACACCTTTTGGGACTGTTTTCTCCATTACAGGAGGCGGCTTCCCTGTCCGAGTGGAGGCCAGGAGTTTCCACGCAAGGAACCACCCAGTAGCTGTTTATAGAGAGGCATTGGCAGAGACGAAGGAGCAGATTGCCAGCCTGTCCTCCAGGCTCGGGATGATGCACGCTGCAGGAAGACCTAGAGGCAGAAGGGCAGAAAATAATAATACTACGGGTGATATCCGCAATCCATCCTTCCCAGCGGGAGTGGGACGGGGGCGGTGCTCACAGGGAGTAAATCCTGGGGAATCATGGGATGAAGCCTGTGGATTTTCCGTGCCTTAAAATTAATGGATGGAAACTCCCCATCTGACACAAATAAATTTCTGCATTTATTGTGTTGGACTTTGGCAAATTTCCCACTGGGTTTGCTTGATCATCGAACCAAACGTTTTATTTTTTAAATATTCTTAGAAGAACTGTAGTACACTGCCATTAGAGTGAAATCCAATATAGAGATTTGGGCAGGTCCCAAATGACCATTAGAGCCAAACGATTACTGTATCAGACAGTGGGCAGTAGGATTGCCACCTTCTGGCATAGTTTTAGAGGACCGGCGAACAGTGGTGTTGAACAGCTGAGCATCGCTCACTAGCACTTTGAACAGCTCATAGTAAATTGTACAACAGCCCTGGCGCATTGCCCACCTCTTCTGCCTGATGCCTTGCCATGTTTGTCCATGTTGTTCGGAAGCTGAATCAGAAGGTGGCAATGGGATGGAAACTACATCAGAATGTGGGAAACAGTGGAGGGGGAGTCTGGAACAAAAACTGGGCAACGCAACAGATGAGAGATGCACAATTAATACAAGCGCATTATGCAAGTGTGATTTTGTACTTTTTTTTATTCATTCACAGGATGTGAGCGTCGCTTGCAGGCCAGCATTTATTGCCCATCCCCAATCCGAATGATCACTACAAGCAGTGATTACTGGAAGCATTTTCCATTCCTATTGAAATATAATTCCCCCCACCCCAGTGTACAATAGGAGCAGAGGAGGCTGACATGTTGTAAAACTATTCATAAGATTGTAGAATTATACAGCACAGGAGGAAGCCATTCGGCCCATAGTGCCAGTGCCTTCTTCCTACATCTACCAGCAAGAAATATATTTAACGTGTGGCAGCAAACGTCAGTGGTTTGCATGCTTTATGCTGCTGACTTCTGCTTTTCCCATAAGAGACCCAAGCCCTGATTTTAACTGGAGGCAGGAGCCCGGTGGGCATGAGCCAATGTGGGCGGCGAACCGTCCCAAGTTCAGCAGCTTGTGGCCTGGGAGATTTTAACTTAACATGTAAAGACAAGGGGGGAGAAATTCATTCTAGCCCCGTTTGGGCTAAAACTTCGAAAGCTGAAAAATTAGCACCAGGCGCTAATGTTGATAGGCTCCCGTGAAATTCAGTTGTAGCGCTCCAAGAGGGAAGTCGAGCGCTAAATCAGGTCGCTAACCACTTCTCTTAGGGCGCTAAAGTTGGAGAGCGGGTCGGTACCGGCAGAGCGCGAGACAATTTGCAGCGCATTCCAGACGGCACTCTTCAATCACAAAGGTTGCTTCCCTCACTTAAAGGGAAGGGCCAATACCGACACCAGAAGCTATTTTTCGGCACTGTAGTCTTGCAAGGCGACTGCCAATACAGCCCCAAACACTGTCACCAAGTGGAGGGCTTGGACATCCTGCAACAATGAAAGAGTGAAAACTTTGCGCAGGCACCAGACTGGTGCAAATAATAACGGTTCAGCGATATGAAGTGCATTCCCTTTAATTACCGCTCCCGAAGCAGCCATCCGACTTCGGAACGCCTCCTCTTGCTGCCGTTGTCAGCGCGAGGCGATAATGCAGGGGGCGAAAGTCAATTTCGCCTCCGGGGCGGTAACGGGGCGCTGCGCACTTGATGACGTCGTGCTCTACGGGGCGCTAGAGACCG
The DNA here is from genome assembly GCA_030390025.1 of Squalus acanthias. NCBI lineage: Eukaryota > Metazoa > Chordata > Chondrichthyes > Squaliformes > Squalidae > Squalus > Squalus acanthias. The sequence continues at coordinate 19,682,366 of CM059432.1, read as the reverse complement.
AGGTGGCAAGTGTTAGTGCCAGCGCAAAACCGCCAGGGAAGTTCGCGGGCGTCGCTGATTTCGCCGCGCCCTGTCGGTAACCCCTTAGCGACCCGTTACCGCCCCCACAGGCGCTAACGGGAGGCACAAAGCAGCCGAATTTCTAGCCCATGCAGTTTTATGAGCTTTTCAACTCAAGCTGTACGTCCTACATTTCTTCGTTTATGTTAAAGAAAAAAATAACAGAAGTACATTAAAATCTGAGGGGTGGTGATGGGGTGGGGGGGTTGGCCATCCAGATATTGAAGATATAAAGTGATGCATTTCTAGATGGAGCTGGGGGAATACTCGCTTGGAAACTTTGGAATTTTTGCATTAAAAATTATGCATTCCGGTTACGTTTAAGCAATTTTACATTCTGCAATTTATACATTTTTAATCTTAAAGAAATGAAAAGTAAAGTGGCTTTTGGATCTTCAACAGAGCAACTAGAGCATCACTTTCTCAAAAGTTACCGCAACTTACTCTCCCACATCGAACCCCCGCCCCCCTCCCCCCCCGCTCCCAATACCATTTCATAAAGGCCCTCTACCCCATTGATGTGCCTACACTTTTAGAGAGACACAAAGTCCTCCTCCAACACTCCTAGTTTATGCTGTCACTTATTTGCCTCTCACCCCTCCCCCAATTCAACCTGGCAGTGTTCCCCTCCACCCCTCAATTCAATCTGTTCTCCCTCCCCCACTCAATTCTTCCATCCCCAGTTTGTGAAACACTCTTTTCCCTCACTATCTTTAATTCCACCTGGCACTCTTCTACCGCACTAACCCAGTTCAAGTTGGCCCTATTCTTTCACCCCCTATTAAAATGGAACTATTCCTCCTCCCTTTCCCATTCAAACTGACACTCTTCATTCCTTCCCAGCTCAGATCGGCACTCTTTACATCTCCAACCCTCTCAGTTCATGTCAACCTCTTCCCTCCACACCCCACCCCACCCCAGTTCATGCTGTCACTCTTCCTCTCTCAGTTAATGCTTGAACTCTCCTTCCTCACCCACCCCGAAGCAACACTCCCAGCTTCTCCTCTCTTCCCCTCCAAAGCATTGGTCCTGGCTTCTGCCCCCTTGCACCTCCATTCAGTACTAACCATTTACCCCTTCCCTCTCCCTCTTCATATCCAACCCTTTGCCCTCCCTTCCACCAGCTTCCATCCTCAGTGTTGCTCCTACCCGACTTCTGCTACAACGTGCGTTTGGTTGCTGCATACTATAAGTAAAGAACTCCTATTTTCACAAGATTTCCCTTCTACATTTACAGAGCTTAGAAAGAAAGAAAGAAAGACTTGCATTTATATAGCGCCTTTCACGACCACCAGACGTCTCAAAGCGCTTTACAGCCAATGAAGAACTTATGAAGTGGAATCACTGTTGTAATGTGGGAAATGCTGCAGCCAACTTGCGCACAGCAATGTACTAATGACCAGATAATCTGTTTTTGCTATATTGATTGAGGGATAAATATTGGCCAGGACACTGGGGATAACTCCTCTGCTCTTCTTTGAAATAGTGCCATGGGATCTTTTACATCCACCTGAGAGAGCAGACGGGGCCTCGGTTTAACTTCTCATCCAAAAGATGGCATCTCCGACAGTGCAGCACTCCCTTAGCACTGCACTGGAGTGTCAGCCTAGCTTTATGTGCTCAAGTCCCTGGCGTGGGACTTGAACCCACAACCTTCTGATTCAAAGGCAAGTGTGCTACCAACTGAGCCACAGCTGACACAGGCTTAGAATCACTTCACAATAAGACTCGGTAGGAGTCACTTCATTTGTGAGTTTCTTACCCAAACTGAGAGGCTCATACAAATTCTGCTGCCATTTTGTTCGAGTGACCTTGTGCAAACTAAATTTGCAGATCTTCAGGAGACTTCCCACTCCCATTTTATTGTTCAGCTGGAGAATATTTAAGGCATAAAACATATGTTTCACGCCTCAAGAATGCGACCACAGAATGTTGGTTAAGCATCTCCTCCTCTGTGTTCACATCACACCAAAAGCGCAATATCTGGGCTGACTCTTAGAAAGTTCTAATCATACAAATGGTATTATTCCTCCTGAAAGGGTACAGAGGAGAGCAACAAATAAGATTCCAGCTAGCCGGGTTTTATTTATGAGGTAAGGTGGTCATTGCTTTCTTTAGAATGAAGGCTCTGAGGCAACCTCATTCAGACTTTCAAGATTGCTGAAGGAATTGACAAACCTGCAAAGGAAAATAATATCATGGAATAATTTATTAGGGGAGACCTTGAAGTGCACAGTATGAATGGGTTCGAGAGGTCATTAGTTGTGTTTCTGGAAAGAGAAGGCATTGAAGAATATGGAGAGAATGTAGATAGGTGGGGTTAATCTATCGAAGAGGGACAGGCTTGTTTTTTTTATTTGTTTATGGGATGTGGGCGTCGCTGGCAAGGCCAGCATTTATTGCCCATTCCTAATTGCCCTTGAGAAGGTGGTGGTGAGCCGCCTTCTTGAACCGTTGGGTCCAGGGCCTGTTCCTGTTCTTAAAATACTTATTTTCTACCACCAACAAATTCAAAATGCATTGAGATTCTTTCTTGTAACACCCCCCTGAGGACAGGATTAACACTTCAGATGCAAGGCTGCAGAGCAACTTCAATTAAAAGCTTTTGGAATCACATTTTGAGTCTGATGCTTGCCAACTTATTTGTAAAGATACGCTAGAGGTATTGTCGTGTTTTTCCTGTGTCATTTTTATGTGTAGCTGTATCAAGAAGTGAAAGGTTCAGATTGTCTTGTCAGGATTCTGTCAGCCCAAACATTTTGATTGAGCTCGGGATCTTTTTTGATTTACGTCACTGTGAAACCACAATTACCGGACCAAAATGAAGGCTATGCAGCAGCTTGCAAAAATGCCTCGACTTCTCTTTGTCTTTCTGCCCCTTCACCCGCCCCCATTATAAGAAAAATTAAATGAAACCAACTTGTTTAGAAAAAAACAACTACATGCATTTTGAAGCTCACAGTCTGATATGAATCTTGAATGTTTACACTGATGCTATTCTCCCAGTGGGAGCTGGGCTAGGTGGGAGAACTCGTCGGAAAATGGGCACTATATTTTATAAATATATTAAGAGTAAGAGGATAACTAAAGAAAGGGTAGGGCCTATTAGAGATCATGAGGGTAATCTGTGTGTGGAGGCAGGAGACGTCGGTAGGGTTCTTAATGAATACTTTGCGTCTGTTTTCACAAAGGAGAGGGGCGAAGCAGACATTGCTATCAGGGGGGAGGAGTGTGAAATATTAGATGAAATAAACATAGTGAGAGAGGAAGTATTAAAGGGTTTAGCAGCTTTAAAAGTGGATAAATCCCCAGGCCAGGATGAAATGTATCCCAGGCTGTTAAGCAAAGCAAAAGAGGAAATAGCAGAGGCCCTGACCATCATTTTTCAATCCTCTCTGGCTTCAGGTGTGGTGCTGGAGGACTGGAGGACTGCTAATGTGGTACCCTTGTTTAAAAAGGGAGAAAAGGATAGACCGAGTAATTACAGGCCAGTCAGCCTAACCTCGGTGGTGGGAAAATTATTGGAAAGAATTCTGAAGGACAGGATAAATCTTCATTTAGAAAGACACGGATTAATCAAGGATAGTCGGCACGGATTTGTTAAGGGAAGGTCGTGTCTGACAAACTTGATTGAATTTTTTGAGGAGGTAACAAGGAGGGTCGATGAGTGTAGTGCGTTTGATGTAGTGTATATGGACTTTAGCAAGGCTTTTGATAAGGTTCCACATGGCAGACTGGTCACAAAGTTAAAAGCCCATGGGATCCAGGGCAAAGTGTCAAGTTGGATTCAAAACTGGCTCGGAGACAGGAAGCAGAGGGTAATGGTTGATGGGTGTTTTTGTGACTGGAAGGCTGTTTCTAGTGGGGTTCCGCAGGGCTCAGTACTAGATCCCTTGCTTTTTGTGGTATATATCAATGATCTAGACTTGAATATAAGGGGTAAGATTAAGAAGTTTGTAGATGATACTAAAATCGGCTGTGTGGTTGATACTGAAGAAGGAAGCTGTAGACTGCAGGACGATATCAATAAATTGGTCAGGTGGGCAGAACAGTGGCAAATGGAATTCAATCCAGAGAAGTGTGAGGTAATGTATTTGGGGAGGTCTAACAAGGAAAGGGAATACACATTAAATGGTAGGATACTGAGTAGTGTAGAGGTACAAAGGGACCTTGGAGTGCATGTCCACATTTCCCTGAAGGTAGCAGGCCAGGTAGATAAGGTGGTCAAGAAGGCATACGGAATGCTTGCCTTTATTAGCCGTGGCATAGAATACAAGAGCAGGGGGGTTATGCTTCAACTGTATAAAACACTAGTTAGGCCTCAGCTAGAGTACTGCGTGCAGTTCTGGTCACCACATTACAGGAAAGATGTGATTGCACTAGAGAAGGTACAGAGGAGATTTACAAGGATGTTGCCGAGAGTAGAGAATCTTAGCTATGAGGAAAGACTGGATAGGTCTATTTTCCTTGGAACAGAGGAGGCTGAGGGGAGACCTTATTGAGGTATATAAAATTATGAGGGGCATAGATAAAGTGGATAGAAAGGACCTATTTCCCTTAGCAGAGGGGTCAAAAACCAGGGGGCACAGATTTAAAATAATTGGGGGAAGGTTTAGAGGGGATTTGAGGGGAAATTTCTTCACCCAGAGGATTGTGGGGGTCTGGAACTCACTGCCTGAAAGGGTGGTAGAGGAAGGAACCCTAACCACATTTAAAAAGTACTTGGATGTGCACTTGGGATGCTGTAACCTGCAGGGCTACGGACCAAGAGCTGGGAAGTGGGATTAGGCTGGATAGCTCTTTGTTGGCCGACACAGACACAATGGGCTGAATGGCCTCCTTCCGCGCTGATTCTCTGATTCTAGAACATTGTAGCTCTACCTCCGACCCGTGCTTCCTCCGTGCGTGGCTTCTCACAGGGAGCAAGGGATGGTGGAATTGCCTCTGCTGCATGATCAAAGGGTTGCGAAGGGCAAGAGACATCAGTGAGCATTAATACAAATGAGATGCAATATATTAAGCTAAGTCTGAAAGTAGGCAAGTTAAGAGCTAAGTGCTGCGGAATTAACTGTCAGCTTAAAGGGAAAAATGCAGTTGTTAGATTTTCAAAGAATCATAGAATCATTTTGTAGCCTATTTAAGATAAAGATTACAAATTCTTCAGAGGATGGTGTGTTCACAGTAGGCTTTGCTGGGATAAAGATCTCAAGACAGTTCAGAAAGAGTCTGGCAAGAAACGAGTGTCAGAAGTAACAGCGCTGTGGATGGAGTGAAAGCCTCACTGCTTTGATGTGATGTCCTGCCGCTGCGATGAAAAAAAAAATCCTTTTGCGAGCCTATTTAAAAATGAAAGGAGCGAGCAAACATTAAAGAGTGTTTTAGCAGCGTGAAAGGCAGTTTAAGCTCACTTTGAATGCAGACGTCGAACATATCCATGGATGTATTTAGCTGATATCACCTGACATGTGTTTTTAATAGATCAGAGCTTTATTTTCTAAAGAAATTAAATGGCAAGCCAGCAAAATGTTATTATATGTCTTTTCCCTTCGCTGAATGGCTACTAAGGTTCGGAGGCACAGCAAGTTGTGTGGATGGGAGCAGGATGTTACAAAGGGATATAGACAGATTATAAGATTGGGAAAAACTGTGACAAACAGAGTTAAATTTGGGGATGTGTAACTTTGAATCCAAGAAAGTCAAATCGGAATATTTTCTAAATGGAGAGAGACTAGGAGCTGTGGAGGAGCAAAAGGATTTGGGTATCCATGTACAAAAATCCCTAAAAGCCAGTGCACCGATGCAAAATGTAATCAAAAAGACTAATGTCTTTTATCTCAAGGGAATACAAAGTGGAGGAAGTTATGCCTCAGTTGTACAGTTCAGTTTTGGGCAGCACACCTCAGCAACGATATTTTGGCCTTGGAGGGGGTATAGAGCAGATTCACCAGAACAATGCCAGAGCTTAAAGTGTTAAATTATGAGGACAGGCTGCATAAACTTGGGTTGTATTCCCATGAGTTTAGAAATTTGAGGGGTGATCTATTGAGGTGTTTAAAAGGATAAAAGATTCAACAGCGTAGATACAGAGATACTATTTCCTCCGTAATGGGGGAGTCCAGTACAAGGGGGCACAATCTTAAAATTAAAGCTAGGCCATTTATGAGCGAAATCAGGAAGCACTTTTTCACGCAAAGGATAGTGGAAATCTGGAATTCCCTACCCCAAAAGGCCATAGATGCTGGGTCAATTAATAGTTTCGAGACTGAGATCGACATATTTTTATTAGGTAAGGTTATCAAGGGATATGGATCAAAAGCAGGTAAATGGTTTCAAGGTACAGATCAGCCATGACCTATCTGACAGACTCGATGGGCGAAATGGCCTACTCCTCTTCCTATATTCCTCACTGGAAGGGACACAGCCGAGAAAGAAATGGCAGACGGAATCTTCCTGAAGGCCCTTCAGGGGCTTTAATTGATACTTGTTTTATTTAAAATTACATCTGTGAAGCACCTTGAGACATTTTTCAATGCTAAAGGCACTATATAAATGAAAATTGTTGTTAGTCAATGGTTAAATTATTAAAAAGGAAAATTGAGGATGGGTAACAGCTTCAGTACAAAGTGCAGCCCCTCCTCTCTCTCGGACAGGACTCCCATATCTGATTGCAGTCCAGTGACCACTGCTCGAAAACATGCATGTGAGCACAGTACCTGAGGAAAGGTTCATGCTTGGTTGTGACTGAATAGCCTACTAAAACTCATTAACTTATTAAGAATAGGCAACATGGCAAACTACTGAAGGGCTGCGGGTGTCATTGGAGCCAATAGTCCTTGTCTTCAGGAGAGAAGAAAAAGTAACTTCTAAATTTAATACACCCTGTATTCATAGAATCATAGACTCCTAGAATGGTTACAGCACAGAGGAAGGCCATTCAGTCCATTGAGCTCCTGCCGGCTCTCTGCAAGAGCACTTCAGCTAGTCCCACTCTCAACCCTTTCCCCATAGCCCTGCGATTTTTTTTTCCGTCAGGTACTTACTCAACTCCCTTTGTATTGTTCATAAGAAAAAGAAATAGACAGAGCTTAGGCATGTTTAGTTATGTATTTTCTCTGCTGTGGAAACCTACTATTTCAGGTCTTCAATCACATCGGGCATCCACTGAAATTACATAGTATTCAGGGCAACCGATGTACCACCTACAGTGATATCATTCGTCAGCACAAAGGTTGGTCTGAAGACCAATTTGGGGTGCATTTGACGTAGGGAAAAACCTGTACTCACAGGGACAGTTTGAATAATATATGTAGGGAATATTATGCACGCTTGGGTCTTCATTCTCCTTTCAACGGCCCTTGCCACCTGGATAGACTCAGTTTCTAGAATACCATGTGACCTCTCTGCTACAATTCAGCTGAGGCAATGAAGTCAGACCACAGGTGCTGCTGCATCTATCGCAATGCATGCACTGACTTTGTAAATGTTGGCTTTGAGCTGCAGTTTTGAAGATCATTTTCAAAATCAACATTTCACATGCGTTTCCCTTGTTGCATCAGTGTATAATCTTTCATTTACAGACCCAATACTTATTGATCAAGATATTTTACCAGGATAATGCTCTGTCAGCAGGAATTTAATGCAATTGCCAGACAACGAACATGCTTGACCTTAGAGTAAAAGGAAGCTCTAGTGGAAGTGTTTTCTGTTTCAAGTATTCCTTTCCCACCTTGTCTATGTTAAAAAATGCATGAGAAAATCATTTTGAAAGAACCTTTCTTCTTGCTGCACAAGAGGATTTGCTATTTTTGGTTCTCCTACTGTTCAGAGATACTTCGGTAATGTCACTGATGGGCTTCAACTTTGGACTGTTCTGACTGCTGATCTGGCACTGCCTGGCCCTGAGATAGCATGCAAGCAGCAGAGGAATCAGTTGTACCCAGTTAGTAGCATGTTTTCATCTCTGGTTTGACTCTGATCAGACTTGTTGTTAAATCTGACTGGATCTCAAGTGGAGCAGCCCATACTCACTGGCATTCACTTTCTAAGATAGTACATTGCCATTGCAGAGACGATTGCATAGTGCTGTTAAGTACAGTACACTGCACTTGATGGCATTTCAGAAAAGCACTAGCATCATTGCAGAACACTGAACAGTCACATAAAGTATTGTGTGCATCAAGTCAGTTCAGTATTCTTTTAGTTACCTGGATTTTACATTATAAGGAAGTGGGCTTGTTTTGTTTAGAAAAGAGAACACTCAGGATGATACAGTTGAAGGGAAATGACAACATTGATTATTCACTGTGATGAACAGTTCAAATACCAGGGGCACAACATAAAAGGTAGAAACCTGGGAGCAAGAAGGGAAGGCAGGTGAAACTTCTGCACCCAAATGATAACAGGCTTGTGGAATAAGGTAGCAGGAAAGTGGATTGAAATGCAAATGTATTCAAGAGGCAACCACATGCATTTTGAAGGAGAAGGGGTTGAGAAAGCAGTAGATGGGGTATATTTATTAAAAAGTGTCAGGCTAATGACCTTTTCCCTTTTCCTTAACATTTTCCACCTTTTTCAGTGTCAGCCAGTGGCTCAGCGGGTAGCACCCTTGCCTCTGAGTCAGAAGGTTGTGGGTTCTAAGTCCCACTCCAGCAACTTGAGCACAAAAATCTAGGCTGACACTCCAGTGCAGTACTGAGTGAGTGTAATGAGACGTTAAACCGAGGCCCCGTCTGCTCTCTCAGGTGCACGTAAAAGATCCCATGGCAATATTTCGAGGAAGAGCAGGGGAGATATCCCCCGTGTCCTGGCCAATATTTATCGCTCAATCAACTTAACAAAAAACAGATTATCTGGTCATTATCATATTGCTGTTTGTGAGAGCTTGCTGTGCGCAAATTGGCTGCGCATTTCCTACATTACAAGTGACTACACTTCAAAAGGTACTCCATTGGTTGTAAAGCACTTTGGGACGTCTGGTGGTCGTGAAAGGAGCTATATAAATGCAAGTCTTTCTTTCTTTCTTTGGAATTTCTATAGGATTTTTTTAATTCATTCCCAGAATGTGGGTGTCGCTGGCAACGCCATCATTTATTGCCCATCCCTAATTGATAGACAGGAGGTACTAGAAAGGCTGGCTGTACTTAAAGTAGATAAGTCACCAGGACCAGATGGGATGCATCCTTGGACGCTGAGGGAAGCGAAGCAAGAAATCACGGAGGTACTGGCCATAATCTTCCAATCCTCCTTAGATACGGGGGTGGTGCCAGAGGACTGGAGAATTGCAAATGTTAGACCCTTATTCAAAAATGGGTGTACTGCAGGCCAGTCAGTTTAACCTCGGTAGTGGGGAAGCTTTTAGAAACAATAATCAGGGGAAAAATTTACAGTCACTTGGACAAGTGTGGAACAATTAAGGAAAGCCAGCACGGATTTGTTAAAGGCAAATTGTGTTTAACCAACTTGATCGAATTTTTTGATGAGGTAACAGAGAGGGTTGATGAGGGCAGTGCGGTTGACATGGTGTACATGGACTTCCAAAAGGCGTTCGACAAAGTGCCACATAATAGGCTTGCCAGCAAAGTTGAAACTCATGGAATAAAAGGGACAATGGCAGCATGGATACGAAATTGGCTAAGTGACAGAAAACAGAGAGTAGTGGTGAACGGTTCTTTTTTGGACTGGAGGAAGGTATACAGTGGTGTTCCTCAGGGGTCGGTTCTAGGACCACTGCTTTTCTTGATATATATTAATGACTTGGACGTGGGTGTACAGGGCACAATTTCAAAATTTGCAGATGACACAAAACTTGGAAGTACAGTGAACAGTGAGGAGGACAGTGATAGACTTCAAGAGGACATAGACAGGCTGGTGGAATGGGTGGACACGTGGCAGATGAAATTTAACGCAGAAAATGTGCAAGTGATACATTTTAGTAGAAAGAATGAGGAGAGGAAATATAAACTAAAGGGTACAATCCTAAAGTGGGTGCATGAACAGAGAGACCTGGGGGTATATGTACACAAATCGTTGAAGGTGCCAGGGCAGGTTGAGAAAGCAGTTAAAAAAGCATACAGGATCCTGGGCTTCATGAATAGAGGTATATAGTACAAAAGTGTGGAAATTATGATGAACCTGTATAAAACACTGTTTAGCCCCAACTGGAGCACTGTGTCCAATTCTGGGCACCACACGTTAGGAAGGATGTGAAGGCCTTAGAGAGCGTGCAGAAATGATTTACGAGAATGATTCCAGGAATGAGGGACTTCAGTTGCGTGGATAGACTGGAGAAGCTGGGGTTGTTCTCCTTAGAAACAGAGAAGGTTGAGAGGGGATTTGATAGAGGTGTTCAAAGTCATGAGGGGTCTGGACAGAGTAGATAGAGAGAAACTGTTCCCATTGGCAGAAGGGTCGAGAACCAGAGGACACAGATTCAAGGAGTTTGGCAGAAGAACCAAAGGCGACATGAGGAAAAACTTTTTATTCAGCGAGTGGTTAGCATCTGGAATTCACTACCTGAAAGGGTGGTGGAGGCAGACTCAATCATGGCTTTCAAAGGGGAGTTGGATAAGTACCTGAAGGAAAACAAATTGCAGGGCTACGGGGAAAGCCCGGGGGAGTGGGACTAGCTGAAGTGCTCTTGCAGAGAGCCAGCACGGGCTCGACGGGCCGAATGGCCTTCTTCTGTGCTGTAACCATTCTATGATTCTGTAATTGCCCTTGAGAAGGTGGTGGTGAGCTGCCTTATTGAACCATCTTCCAATCTCCCACTGTAACTTCGGCAAACACGCTAAACAAATGGTGTAAATTGCCATTTATGCCATTTCTCCAGCATTTCCGCTGTAGTTATGGTGGGAGATCGGAAGACTCCCACGGATATTGTACCCCTTTATGCTCATATGCTGCTGAGGAAGGTTCACTGCAGTGTTGTCACTTGGCGTGTTTAGCATATTGGTACCTACGAACTACAGGAAAATAAGATATATTCTCATTGTATTTATTAACAACCCCAATTGCATTTATATAGCGCCTTTAACATAGTAAAACATCCCAGGGCGCTTCACAGGACCATCAAACAAAATTTGACACCGAGCCACATAAGGAGATATTAGGACAGGTGACCAAAAACATGGTCAAAGAGCTAAGTTTTCAGGAGTGACTTAAAGGAGGAGAGAGAGGTGGAGAGGTTTAGGGAGGGAATCTAGAGTTTAGGGCCTAGGTAGCTGAAGGCACAGCCGCCAATGGTGGAGCGATTAAAATCGGGGATGCCCAAGACACCAGAATTGGAGGAGCGAAGAGATGTCGGAGGGTTGAAGGGCGGGAGGAGGTTACAGAGATAGGGAGGGGCGAGGCCACGGAAGGATTTGAAAACAAGGTTGAGAATTTTAAAATTGAGGCGTTGTGATTACTTCCACCACAACGACAATCAGTGATCGACCTGAAAACTCAGTACTTTATGCTAATACCTTAATCTGTATATTCAAATTAAATGCTATTTATCTGTAATTTCTTCCAGTTCTGATGAAGGGTTACACCTGAAACGTTAACCTGTCTGTTCTCTCCACAGACAGTGACTGACTTGCAGATGTTTCCAGAATTTTCTGTTTTTGACCTTGTACTTAATGCTATTTGTTGCGTGGCTGAAAAAAAAATGGTCTCTCCAAACAAAAGTTTGGAAAGACAAAATCTGTAATCGTGTTGTTGTGCATTTTCCACAGTTTAAGTGGATGACAACTTCACACACCCATCGTTCAGCTTCACTGAAATCCGAGTGAAAAAATCCCTACAGTGCAGCTGCAAAAAAAATGTCACACTTCTGTCACTGCAGTCTTAGTGAAATCACTGTGCTGAAGTCATTCAGCCAACTCGAGGAATTTATACACCTCTGCTCAATGTGGGAGCCAAGTTGCACTGTCCAATATTACACAGTGCAATTTTATACCTTATATGGTCTTAATAAGTAACTAGCGAACCTCTTCTGAGCTACATTATATTTCAAGATCCCTACATTAACATAGAGTAGCAGCACACGAACTTATATCTGCAGGCAAGACTGTAAGTGGATAAGTGGGGGGAGTATCGATTTAATGACTTCATCAACTATGGCTAATTTTCCAGAAAAGGGGTAGAAGCGATAGGAAACTTTTAGCAAGATACAATTAGAACAAAATAGTATTGAAACAAAAGCAGTGACAATACGGGGGGGGCAAAATTCAATCGCCCCCGAAAACAGGAGCGAAGATCACGATGACATGACTCAGATGAGCACTTCGATGGGGCGGGCCACAGAAGAAGTGTGATGGGTATGCACGATGAAATGCTTGGTGCATTGGCAGGCCTGTCAGAAAGCCTGCGTGCAATGTCAAAGAGCATGGAGGAGTCCAGCACCAACTCGGCACAGGGCTTTGCGCAGAGGTTGGAGCCCATCCTTTCCAACATGGAAGCAGTGGCCAACTCCATTAGCACACTTGATGCAGTGTCTGATGGCCGATGTCTCAGCTTCCATTGCAGCACAAGCAGAAGCCACCCAACTTCTGGGTGCAGCAGTGAAGCTCAGACTTCCGTCATGCAAGGTCAGTTTGCTGTCACGCAAGCTCACATTGCTGCCAGCATGGCTGCAGATACCAGTGTTCAAAGGGGTTTGCAGGGTGCCACAGCAACCCAGCAATCTGTCTTCCAACAGATTACTGGGATTGCTGAGGCGCCGCCCTGGGGGAGTGGCAGTGGCTCCGTGGAGTACGAACCTGCTGTCCTCTCTCAGGATGACAGCATTCGTCTTCCCACCACTACCACACTGCCAGTGCCCTTACTGTTGCCTGTCACCCAGCCCAGTCCAAACTGCTGCTGCCCATGCCGAGATGGTGCAGTCCGAAGCCGGGCCTTCTAGGCCCAGAGCGGCTCGAGGTCGTCCTCTAAGGCCATCTTCAGTCTCCCTCAACAAAAGTTAGCAGCCTTCCATCATCCATGCTTCAGCCACTGGGGTAGCACTGCATATGAGCACTAGGACAGGCAAAGGCACACAGAAGACAGGCACCAAGGGAATGCACAAGGGTGATTAGTTGACGTTTGTATGCAATATGGCAGGCTTCAATTTATAAATTTGCTTTGGAATGTTTATTTTGTGTTGGCTTTTATTTTCGCATTGTGGCCAAGCGGACGCTGTGATGGTTAGTAACAGAGGGAAGGTCAGGCGTGGAACTATTGGAGAATGGGGAATTGGGGTTGTGTTTACTGGTATAGCAGTTCGTGGACAGCCCGGCCAGAAAGGGGCTGTCTAGGTTGCCTCCTCCTCCTGCTCCTCAGCTGGTCATTGTATAGCTGGTGACAAGGGCTGTGCCCTCATGATGACGAGGTTGTGCAGCATGCAGCAGACCACCACGAATCTTGACACACGCTCTGCCGAGTACCGCATGGCTCCTCCAGAGCGGTTCTGGCAGCGAAAGTGTTGATTCAGCATGCCAATGGTGTGCTCTATCACATTGCGTGTGGCAGCATGGCTTTCACTGTGTGCATGTTGCCCACGTGTGCGTGGGTTGTGCAACAGAGTCATGACTGCTGCCAGGATACCGGGCATTGACCTGCATGATTCGCTGAGTATGGTCGCACACCAGCTGGACATTGAGGGGGTGGAATCCCTTTCGGGTGCGGTACATCTCAGAGTTGAAATGTGGCACCCGCAAAGCAACGTGCGTGCAGTCAATGGCACACTGCACCATGAGGAAGCCTGTAATCCTTGCAAAGCCGTGTGCTTGCTCGACCTGCTGCTCTCTGGCAAGAGAGAATGAAATGTATTTAGCTCTATTGGAATACAGAGCCTCAGTGACCTCCCTTATGCAACAGTGGACAGCAAACTGGGAGATGTTGCAAATATCACCTGCTCCAGCCTGGAGGTATCCCGACGCATAACAATCATGGCCACGCTCACCTTCACAGCCACTGGCAATGCAGCCCTCGCCCTGCTCTGAGGTTGCAGTTGTGGCTGCAGCAGGTGGCAGATTTCAGTGAGGACATCCTTACTTAAGCGCAGATGTCTGACACACTGTTCCTTGCTGAGGTTCAAGCAGGTGAATTGCTCCCTGAACAACCTGGGCAGATATGGCCTCCTGCTGAAAGATTTTCTCCTCCTCCTCCCTCTGCCAGCAGCTTGTCCTGCTCTGTGTCGCCTCTGCTCATTCTCACTGTCATGCTATAGTCCAAGGGGAATGCCTACTAGTGCACCCATGTCTGGGAGCAAGTGGTTTGTGGGCAGAATCCATGAAGTCAGAACAAAGTCCTTCAGCACATGTCACACCACACCCTGTAGACTTTAACAACTTTAAGCAACTCTAGAAACCACCAAACACTTCTACAACCTCAGCAAGAGCCAGTAGCAATCAATCAGCAACTAACCTGCAAGTAGTTGATGATCCCTTTAAATAGCGCTGGTGGGGGGTCCTTCCTGCTACTGAGTGCGTGTTCAGCTGTGCGTGTTTAAGAGCGGGCATTAGTTGGAGCTTTGAGCTCTAAAATGGCAGCGCTGGTGTCAAATCAGCGTGATACGTTGATTGATGTCACGATGTGCCTACTCTGCATACTTCCAGCGGACACTCCCTGCGCATGCACTAATGCCCTACCCAAGATGGCGTCCGATGTGGTTCATACCAGAAGTGTTCGCGCATGCTGTGGACGCCAATTTGGAACCAAAACAGCACTCATAGCATCGAAAAAATGGGCGCTAAGGAGCTGAATTTTGCGGCCATATTTTCTTCTCAAATAGATTTAATGTAAATATTTACTATTTTTTTATTCGTTCATGGGAAGTGGACGGCGCTGGCAAAGCCAGCATTTATTGCCCATATCTAATTGCCCTTGAGAAGGTGGTGGTGAGCCACCTTCTTGAACCACTGCAGTCCTTGTGGTGAAGGTCCTCCCATAGTGCTGTTAGGGAGGGAGTTCCAGGAGTTTGACCCAGTGATGATGAAGGATCGGCGATATACTTCCAAGTCAGGATGGTGTGTGACTTGGAGGAAAACTTGCAGGTGATGGTGTTCCCATGCGCCTGCTGCCCTTGTCCTTCTAGGTGGTAGAGGTCGTGGGCTTGGGAGATGCTGTCAAAGAAAGGAGCTTAATCAGTAAAGGTGCATACTGCTTGTTTGCTGTTGTTTCTTAACTAATATAATGCTGCAAATTAAATATCAATAATCTGCAAGTAAAATTACTGATCTTGACAATAATATTTGTGATTAACTTTCAATAGTGAGTAAACACCATGTAGTCAAGGATTCAATAATGCAGCACCCTTTCACCTCTGGAACCTGGGTTTGAATCTAACCCAACCTGATCAAATGAGGTCTTTGTAAAGGTACCTAAGTAAAATGAACTTGGCCAACTTTAATCTTGTTTGTGGGTTGTGAGTCCACACAAAAAACTTCCCATAACTGAAAGCAAACATGCAGGTGCAGCAAGCAGTTAGGAAGGCAAATGGTATGTTGGCCTTCATTGCAAGAGGATTTGAGTACAGGAGCAAGGATGTCTTACTACAGTTGTACAGGGCCTTGGTGAGACCACACCTGGAGTACTGTGTGCAGTTTTGGTCTCCTTACCTAAGAAAGGATATACTTGCCATAGAGGGAGTGCAGCGAAGGTTCACCGGACTGATTCCTGGGATGGCAGGACTGTCGTATGAGGAGAGATTGGGTCGACTAGGTTTGTATTCACTTGAGTTTAGAAGAATGAGAGGGGATCTCATTGAAACATATAAAATTCTGACAGGGCTAGACAGACTGGATGCAGGGTGGATGTTTCCCCTGGCTGGGGGGTCTAGAACGAGGGGTCACAGTCTCAGGATACGGGGTAGGACAATTAGGACTGAGATGAGGAGACATTTCTTCACTCAGAGGGTGGTGAACCTGTGAAATTCTCTACCACAGAAGGCTGTGGAGGCCAAGTCACTGAATATATTTAAGAAGGAGATAGATAGATTTCTAGACACAAAAGGCGTCAAGGGGTATGGGGAGAGAGCGGGAATATGGTATTGAGATAGAGGATCAGCCATGATCATATTGAATGGTGGAGCAGGCTCGAAAGGCCGAATGGCCTACTCCTGCTCCTATTTTCCTATGTTTCTAGTACTATTTATTTGCCAGGTGTCAGCCATGGCTTAGTGGTAGCACTCTTGCTTTAAATCAGGAGGTCATGGGGTTTAAGCCCCACTTCAGAGACTTGAGTATGTAATCTAGACTGACACTACTGTACAGTACTGAGGTTGATCTGCACTATGGGTGGTGACATCTTTTGGATGAGATATTAAACTCTGCCCTTTCAGATAAATGTAAAAGATGCCATGGCCACTGTTTGAAGAAGAGCAGGGGAGTTGCCCTGATGTCGTGGTCAACATTTATCCCTCAATCAACACCACTAAAACAGATTATCTGGTCATTTATCATTGCTGCTAGTGTGAACTAGCTTTGCACCTACATTACAAGAGTGAACAGTGACTGCACTAAACAAAAACACAATTATGAAGCAACTGAGGAACCTGAGAGGCACTCTATAAATTCAAGTTCTTTCTTTTATTAAATTGGGAATTTCACTCAGAAAAACTACAGGGACTTTTAAGGTGGGAACTGGGAAAATTCAAACTGGTATGGAGAGGGTGTGCCTTTAGATTTGGGATTAAGGTATACTGTTAAGGCAGAGTTTTACTCTGCATCTGGCTGGAGCTGTACTTGACTTTGCTCCATTGCTCCATTCCCCAGTGTAATTGCCTTTCACCTTGGTGAGTGTGTGATGACAGTTTCTTTTAGTGTGTGTGTTTCCAAAAGCTCTGTTTAACTTACTCGTCATATAATTTTTATTTCATATAACTCAGGCCCAGTTATGAATGATTTGTCCGGCAGCACCTATGTTGGAAAGAAATATTTGCTTGATTCCAATAGGATGGAATGAGTCCATTTGGAAAACGTGAAATTCCTACATGGCCTTATGCTGAAGAAATCGAGCGAATTCAGTTGGTAGCACTCTCGCCTCTGAGTCAGAAGATTGTGGGTTCAAGTCCCACTCCAAAGACTTGAGCACAAAAATCTAGGCTGACACTGCAGTGCAGTGCTGAGGGAGTGCTGCACTGTTGGAGGTGCCGTCTTTCAGATGAGCCATTAAACTGGGACCCCCGTCTGCTCTCTCAGGTGGACGTAAAAGATCCCATGGCACTATTTCGAAGAAGAGCAGGGGAGTTATCCCCGGTGGCCTGGCCAATATTTATCCCTCAATCAACATCACAAAAATAGATTATCTGGTCATTATCACAGTGCTATGCGTGGGAGCTTGCTGTGCGCAAATAGTCTGCCGCGTTTCCCACATTACAACAGTGATTACTCTTAAAAAAAAAAGGACTTAATTGGCTGTAAAGCACTTTGGGACATCCTGAGATTGTGAAAGGTGCTATATAAATGCAAGTCTTTCTTTCTTTTTGAATTTCATGGTAGTGGGTGGAAAGAGCCTGCAAGAGGAAAAGATCACGTCAATACATAATATTGTAAATCATGTCCTTAAATTGCCAGTGAAGTGACTTCCATTTTCCCTCTTGCTTCGGCCCACCACCACCACCACCCTTTTAGAGGCATCAGTATCTGGAGGCTTTGTTACGATTTCTAAAATGGAAGCTTTGAAATTTAAAATCATTTCGTATCCATGTTATGACTGCCTCAGTGCAGCAAGGTGATGGTTTGAATAGACGAAGTGAGATTGAGCTAGTGCCAGTGTAATAATGAGGTGCAAGACATTCATTTGCCTTTTTTATATCAGTGTGCACTGCCACGATGACATACTCTGTATTTGGAACATGAGAGGTAGCGTGTGAACCCATCAAGCCTGCTCTTTCCACAGACAATGTACTAACTACACCATCATACCCTCCACTGTGAAGCACTATATCTGTACCTTGTCAACACTGGAGAAGAAATGAAAATATCAAAGGAAGTTTTCTTTAAGTAATAGGCATCAAACTTACCCTGAAAGAAGAAGCCTCACTATTAGGCGAGCACCGTTCATTGACCAGTTATAGCAAATTCTGGGCCATTCAGGGATGTATTTAAGAGTGTTAAATTTTATTAATTTTATTTTATTAATACAGCTGAAAATGGGTATATCACCAAAAATAAGAATTTTTAATAAGGGTGTCCAGTCCTCCACCTGTGAATAACCTGATTTAAAATCACTGAAAACGACTTTAAAAAAAAACTACAGGAAATACTCAGCAGGTCAGGCAGCATCTGTGGAGAGAGAAACAGAGTTAACGTTTCAGGTCGATGACCCTTCATCAGAACTGACGAAAGGTCATCGACCTGAAACGTTAACTCAGTTTCTCTCTCCACAGATGTTGCCTGACCTGCTGAGTATTTCCAGCATTTTCTGTTTTTATTTCAGATTTCCAGCATCTGCAGTACTTTGCTTTTGCATTAAAAAAAAACTGTACTGCACCATTTGCTACTCTCATTGGTGCACCTTAGTCAGTTTCTTCGTAAATTAAATATGTTTTGATATGAAAAGCTTTAAAAACGTGCCTGTGCCTAGGAGCGCACAATTTCACGAGCCTCCCCGAACCCGCGTAAGCAGCGGAATCTCGCAATGTCAACACGGAGGTGTGGCCAGTTTTGTGGGCGGGGCCTGATCCGGTAAGTTGAATCTTAAACCAGCGGAAAATACGAACGCAAGTGGTTTTGGGTGTAACTCGTGTTTAGAATGCCCTGATCTTTTGCACTGATTCGGCCAATTGCGCCCGAATTGCGCTGATATAACTGACGCAATAGAGCGGAAACTCTACCCCGTGATTTATAATTCATTTTGACAGCCTTTCATTTTCTGTTGATTTTCTGAAATATAGTGCTGATGAGAGCAGTGGGAAAATCTCATTAGGAAAGGGTGGCTGAACCTGACCATGCTGGAGATGAACTCACAGACACACTCACATGACTGAAGCACCACAGGCTAATACCTATATCTTGACTGATGATTAAAAGGGAAAGAGGTCTGTGAGCCATTGCTTTTAGTGTGGTGCAATCAAGATGATTACAAATCGCCTGTTTGCGTACTTGCTGAAATAAATGCTAGAAGTCAGCATCTAATTAGGAAACAGGAACAGAAGAGGATGTTGATTCGTCCATTCTGTGAATCGGGTACTTGTTCATTTAAATAATCCCTGAATACATATTGGGATGTCTATCGGTTTCAAATCATTAGGAATCGCAGCAATAAACCAGGGTGGCTCCTGTTCGGAATTTTTTTGATTAATTATTTGGTTGTGGTGAAAATGTATTTTACACTAGAAGTGCTTCCTTTTAATTCAGCTCCCTTGTACTTTCAGCTTAGGAATTATATTTCATTTGCCCGATATCACGAGCACTCACTGTTTAAAAAAAATCACACTGCTTTTTTGATTGATTGTTTCCAATTTCCTTGTTCTCCTTTCCTGAATGAGGCACCTTCGAGTGGGGTATGTAAGACGTGTGGAAATAATCCCTCGCACCGTCCAACCATTCATAGAGTTCAGGCCCGTGGAACAGACAACACAAAACTCAATGAATGCGTGAAAAACTTCTTTTACTTAAAATCAGCAAGAAATTACAAGTACGTTCACACAAAACTGTTGCGTATAACAACTCCTGATTTATACTTAAGCATACACAGGTTTATTCCCTTACTTTAAAATCAAGTGGTAGTAAGCCAACACTACATAGGTACTAACACCAGCGAGTGCTCGGTTCGGCGATGACGAGACGTACGACTTGAACTGGCAACAAAGCCCTGAGTGTCTTTTTACAAAATAACAACAGAAAACGCTGGAAAAACTCAGCAGGCAAGGCAGCATCCGTGGAGAGAGAAACAGAATTAACGTTTCAGGTCGAGACCTTTTTACAACATCTTTTATACCTTAAAATTTGGCAACCCTCCCACTGCATACGTGTCCCCAGCTGTGTGAATAATGGTCAGTAGTTGTTTTTCTCTTGTTCTTATTAGTGGTCAGTCAATCAGTCTGTGGGCCGCAAGGCTGGTTACATTCCAAAGTCTGAAGATGTTCCTGTTTTTGCAACGGCTTAGCAGTTCAATGGCTTCTTCTCCACAGAACTCTCAAGGTCTGTTTGCCTTATCTGTTAAGAGGCAGCTGGCAGCCTTTACATCTTACAACTGCAGCAGCCTATTTTACATTTCAGCAGAAAGTCTCTGTTCCTGTCCAAGGTCTTCTTTATCTGTTTTCGTACAAAGGGGGAAAAATTCGGCATCAACCATTTTAGGGCGCTAACATCGCCTGGGCGCAAACTTTAGCTCCCGGCGCTAATTAGCGCCGGCGACCGCGAAATTCAGTTTTAGCGCCCCAAGAGGGAGGTGGAGCACTAAATCAAGCACTCCACTTCCTTCTTGGAGCGCTAATCCTGAATATCGGGGCGGAGACTTCAGCAGCGCTGCACACTGGGCCGTGCAGCGCTACCGCGTTCAAAGGCTCCTTCCCTCCCTTAAAGGGAAGGGCTATCGCTACAGGCTCTGCAATGGAAACATTACCTACCTGGACCACCAAGGCAGCCGCGATCCAGTGCGATCAGCCCGGCACTCAAGTGAAAAAACACCAACAGGAAAGATAAGTTTTTTATTACTTACCTCGGCCACCTCGCCTTTAATTATCGCCCCGAAGCGGCCAGCCACCCAATGCACACCTCCTGCAGCTGTCGGTGTTTTCTGCAAGCGCTGCTGCAGGGGGCAAAAGTCAATTTCAGGTCCAGGGCGATGCGCACGGCGATGACGTCACGATCTCCAGGTGAAGGAGATCGGGGCGCAATACCGTAGTGCTGCCGCGAAACACCCGCCGAATATGGCAGGACTCGATGTCAGCGCCGAGTCCGGTCGCAAAGTAATTTGCGCCCCTTTAGTGCCCCTTGGCGGCGCTAATGAGAGTCGCGAAGGCACCCAATTTCTCCCCCATAGTTCTCACAGGAACCAGCCTCTCAGCCTCCCGATGCATGCTGGTATATTAAATTTAGTCAAATTTTTAAGTTTGGTTAAATTACAGCAGAAGTTACAGCAAATGGCTTATTCTTACAGGTACAGCTCTCTGGTTCAACACCCAAATGGTTGTTCTTCATGTGTGAGCCAGACAGTGAGGGGAGAATTTTTTGGGGGGTCAGCGGGCACGTTTGATGGCGGGTCGGGTGGGAAAATTTTTTTTGACAGCGGGTCAGGAACCCGCTGTCAACCCGCTGCCACGCGACTTTCACAGATGTCGGGTCTGTCGACGCTGAACAGACCCGACAAGCAACTGCGGGAAAGGCAATTTAGGTCATTATGACCTTGTTAAGAGCCATTTAAAAAGTATTTTGAGCTCACCTTTAAATTTTACAAGGTCGCCCATGGGGTCCACACTGCTCGGGGATCACGTTAGGTAAGCAGGTCGGGAGTTGTGTTACCATGAAAGCATCATTACTTGACAGCTGCAAATGTGGTATAAAAGCTCCCATCTCACAACTGTTCACTTTCCAAGCTCAGAAGCTGTTGCTTACTGCATTTGGAAGACAGGTTGAGCTTTATGCAGGTTGCAAGTGTTTAGAGTAAAATCTGTATCCAGTGTTACCTCATTGGAGCAACCTCTCTCACCATTGACAGATCGCTTCTGTCATCTCAAGGTCACCT
This sequence comes from Squalus acanthias, assembly GCA_030390025.1. Taxonomy (NCBI): domain Eukaryota; kingdom Metazoa; phylum Chordata; class Chondrichthyes; order Squaliformes; family Squalidae; genus Squalus; species Squalus acanthias. The sequence continues at coordinate 19,660,655 of CM059432.1, read as the reverse complement.
GCCATCTATGACATCAGCATCGGTGCCCTTGAAACTATCTCACCTTGGTCCTCAGAATCCCACCACGATCAGCCCCAACACCATTAGCGCCTGGCACACCAGCAGCACCAACAACAACACCAACCTTCTCCGCAATCAGCTGGTGCTGCATAGGACAGAGGGCATCAGCGCCCGACCACACTGCTGCCTGGGAGGCCAGGGATGGCCTCACCATGGCCAGATTTACTTCACTTGACGCTGTACACGCTGGCTGCCACATGATGTGCCAGGTTGGTACCACCCCACACCAACACCATAAAGCATCCCTACAATGCCCAAGCCATTCCTTTCACACTTGTCACCATTGCGGGGGGTACCGTTATGTCTCACCATTCACTACAACTCACTAAGCCACTTCCAAAGGTGCACACAAATCTGTCCAAGAACGCAAAGTGTTCAAAATAAAGATTTCAATGTTTAATAGCACATTAACAAAAACTTCACATGAGCATTGGCTAAAACACACAAGTGCCTACCCTTGTGTGTTGTTAGTTGGTATGATTGCATTAGGATGAGGGTGAGTGTGAGAGGGGGCTAGTGAGATGGGGAAGTGATAATATAGATAGAGAGGGATGGGTGGAGGCGCAAGGTAAGTTGGTGTGAGTAAGGTATGCAGGAGTAAGGTAGGGAAGGCAGAGTGATGGAGATGTGATGAGTGGCACAGCAGGATGAGGTTGAGTGTGGCTTTGCAGTAACATTTCGTGCACTACTGAGATCATTGAAAGGTTTGCGCCACTGCAGCCTGGTCCTCCTGATGACATCCCTGCTTGTGCCCTCCTGTGCAATGTGCAACCAGGCAGTGTTGCTCTCCTGGGGAGGTGTCTTCCGCTCATGGGAACGGAAGAGGACCTCCCTGCGTGCTGTGACTCCCTCCATAAGCACATAGAGGGAGTCATGAGAGAGCCTGGGTTCAGTCCTGCACCTTTGTGCAGTGCTTGTCAGTGTTTGCTGCACCTCAATGCTGTAGAACACTGACAGCACAAATGTCAAAATAAATTTGCGCATGGCCCCTTTAAGGAAATCGGCTGATGACGGGTCATCAAGTGACGTCATAGAAACATAGAACAGTACAGCACAGTACAGGCCCTTCGGCCCTCGATGTTGTGCCGAGCATTGTCCGAGACCAAGATCAAGCTATCACACTCCCTATCACTCTGGTGTGCTCCATGTGCTTATCCAATAACCGCTTGAAAGTTCCTAAAGTGTCCGACTCCACTATCACAGCAGGCAGTCCATTCCACACCCCAACCACTCTCTGAGTAAAGAATCTACCTCGGACATCCCTTCTATATCTCCCCCCATGCACCTTATAGTTATGCCCCTTGTAACAGCTGCCTCTACCCGAGGAAATAGTCTCTGAACATCCACTCTATCTATCCCCCTCATCATCTTATAAACCTCTATTAAGTCGCCTCTCATCCTCCTCCGCTCTAAAGAGAAAAGCCCCAACTCCCTCAATCTTTCCTCATAAGACCTCCCCCCCAAACCAGGCAGCATCCTGGTAAATCTCCTTTGCACTCTTTCCAATGCTTCCACGTCCTTCCTATAGTGAGGTGACCAGAACTGCACACAATATTCCAAATGTGGTCTCACCAAGGTCCTGTACAGTTGCAGCATAACCTCACGGTTCTTAAACTCAAACCCTCTGTTAATAAACGCCAACACACCATAGGCCTTCTTTACTGCTCTATCCACTTGAGTGGCAACCTTCAGAGATCTGTGGATATGAACCCCCAGATCCCTCTGCTCCTCCACGTTCCTCAGAACCATGCCGTTGACCCTGTAATCCTTATTCAAATTTGCCCTACCAAAATGAATCACCTCGCACTTATCAGGGTTAAATTCCATCTGCCATTTTTCGGCCCAGCTCTGCATCCTATCAATGTCTCTTTGCAGCCTACAACAGCCCTCCACCTCATCCACTGCTCCACCAATCTTGGTGTCATCAGCAAATTTACTGATCCACCCTTCAGTCCCCTCCTCCAAGTCATTGATAAAAATCACAAACAGCAGAGGACCCAGCACCGACCCCTGTGGCACACCGCTGGTAACTGGTCTCCAGTCCGAAAATGTTCCATCCACCACCACCCTCTGCCTTCTATGAGATAGCCAGTTACTTATCCAATCGGCCAAATTTCCCTCTATCCCACAACTCCTTACTTTCTTCATGAGCCGACCATGGGGAACCTTATCAAACGTCATCAGACTCGCTTCCTTCAATTGGCCAGCAAACGTGCTGGGCAGGCTTAACAAGCCCAATCAGTGTAAGATCACTTTGGACAGCGGGCTGGAGCCAGCAGCGTGGTCAGGACCCGCCACCGACCCCGGCCACGCCGGTCCCGCCGAGGTAGGGGAAATCGCAGCCTGGGTGTCAGGGAGTTTTACGATAATGAGGAGCCACTGCTGCTCAACCTAATCCTTTCCTCACCCAACATCTAAGAAAATCACACTCTTTAATATTTAAAACCAGGTCAAATTCTTTTATTGTTTAATGAAAAATGAAAAAAGATCAGCTAATAAAAGGAAACAGGGGCTTTGAAACATGCAAGTTATAAATGTGATTTTGTTAATTATAGACAAAGGCAGGCTTCACAAAATAGGCATCACCCCCTGAAGTGCAGTTCATGATTCAAGTAACATTAGCTCATATCCATGTGTGTAGTAGAGAGTTTTTTAATCAGGCTACATTACTGCTTTAGGTTCCTGTAGCCAATGGCTTGGTAGCTGTTTATTTTAAATGGGTTCATGCCTTCATTCAAATAGGGAATAAAGGAATGTCTTCTGAATAGATTAATCAATTTGTTAATAATAACACAGTGCAATTTCAAACGCAAAATGTGTGTTAATCTCAAACTCAAAATACATCTTGCACTGAATCATTCCCATTTCCCACCCCAGTCAATCATGTGATCCAACCACCAGATTCAATATAGGATGCTTGTCCTTGTTATTAGTTTATTTTCAGCTACACTCTTCTACATAACATGCATTAATAAATAATAAATACAACAACTTACATTTCTATAACATTTGTCAATTATGGAAAGACATCTTATGAGCCTGGGGCAATAAAGGAATGGGACCAGTGTTCATTGTATGATCACCTATTGTAACTCCTTCTTTTCCAGGAACTTATAGCAGCTAAAATCCTTCTCCCTTAGACTTTCCTTCCTCCTACTATCTCCACATTTTTAAAGCCAAGTTTGGCTTTGCCCAATCAGGATTTGTTAATTTACATTGGCCCAGAATTTGCAGGGAATGTAACGTTGCAGTTAATGTGCACGCCATTATTAGTGTGGAAATAACCCTGCAATTTATGGCAAAGAAGAGATAACCTGTGAGTTGTGAATCACCACAAATTGCTGGACGATTTGCGCCGCTCCACCGTTAGCCTTACGAAAACAGCAGCTCACCCTGAACTTCCTTGTAAGTTTCAAGAAATTGCTGCTTTTGCGCAGTAAATACAAATTAAACTCGCCGCAGAAAGTTCGGGCTTGTACTTAACAGTGAGCATAAGGACCTTTTTAATGATGAGATTCATGTTCCTGCAATGCCACTCAACCTCTCCGGCCCAGAAAGGGAACAATTAAAACTGTGGAGTCTCATTCCTGCAGGTAGTAAATTAACATTAGAGGTTTTTAAAATATAATTTTTTTTTTTTTTTCTTAATTTTCCTTTCTCTCATTTTTCTCGCTCTCTTAATCCAATCTTTCTTTTCCCCTCTTTAATTCTCTTTCAGTACCTAATTTGACTTTAATTTACTATTTCCTCGCCGTCGTTCCTCTGTGTTTTTCTCTATACTTAAACCTCATTGGTTAAGGAGATAGACTGTTGGTCCCATTGTTCACTAAGATCCCAGATGCCCCGTTATCAACTCGCATTTCCAGCAAATTGTAGGGCAAAAATTGTTCGAGTAAGTGTGAGGAGAATTCTGGCCCATTGTCTTTTCTCCTACTATTTTCAATGATGGTGATGTGCTGCACCTTGCTTTCTCAGTGACATAATATATTATTCAAGGGGGGGAGTACCTGTACTGCAAGTCTCGCATGCATCTTAAACAATCCCACTGACTCAACCTGATGGGATGGCAGGAAAATGGAATAAACATATTAAATCCCAGCTTTTGTTTGCATCTATACCATACAATAACAAACAGTGACTATGTCTGCTGACAGTTGAGACGATTTATAGAACTGATCTCTTTCTGTTTCTTTTTCTTAACCCTGGATGTTCCACTCAGTATTCACCCTTTCTCTCCTAGTTCAGCAGCCAACCCTTGCCAACCATTTCTATTTCCCACCAGTGACACACAAAGATGCCTGGAAGTCTAATTGCCAGCATGCCAGAAAAAAATTACAGCAAGATAAAGACATTTCAGTAATACTTTAATGGCTGTTGGTGAAAGTAATCCTAATTTTATAAAATGCAATTTGTGAGAATCGGATCCTGATGTTGATGGAATAGGCAACAGCCCCAACTCCACAGCACTGTTGAAATTCCCGCACACAGCAGAAGAGAAAAAGATGTGGTAAAATTTTGCCTCAATTTTTACCTTCCCTTCCCTGAAGATAGTGTTTCAGGCTGTGGTACTAACCCATAAATTCTGGCCACCTTCTAATATCTCTTTTGCAAGCCCAGAGGGTGTTGACAGCCTACTTGACTGTAAGGGGACATTTAAATCGAGACAAATCCCCAAACACACCCAATATTTACTTTCCAGCAGGGCTGATTGGATTGTGATCAGTGACTGATTGTTCCCCCTCTCTCTTCAGGAAGTGCTGAATCCAATTGTAGACCGCCCCCCCCTTACTGCACCTAGTTCAGATCAACTGCCTCCACACAGACTACAGGTCAAAGTGTTGACCTTCTGATCGTTATGACTCAGTCCCACACTGCAAACTGCATTTATACCTCGAGCTATTGGCTCATCAGATCCGAGTAAAGTTCTGTTTACATGCATTGGTTATAGTCCCTACAGGCAGAATAAACTTACTCAGATATTACTGTAACAACTGAAAAGATTTATTAACAGTGGCATGGGTTGTCAGAAGTTACCATGGGATAAGAAAATAGAATTTTCAATACAGTGTGAGGTTTTTTTTTTGAACTTCTCTTTGTAGCAGGTACATATTAGATCACGATGCCGTCATAAATTCTGGAGACAGCAGTTCTTGAATTTAAATTGCCATCTCTTTTTTTTCTCTCTACGTTTTCTTTTGAACTTGCTGTACAGCCGAAATTTCTATCAATTAACATGCTAAATAGAAAAAACAATGATTATTTATGAATCTTACAGAGGGAGGATTAGTCGAAGTTGTTGAGCACATTCTCTATGTAAATTAACTTTATCCCAACTCCTGTGGAAAAATGATACAGCAGGTCTTAAAGGTTAATCAAGGGGGGCGCTGCCGTAGAAAGCAGTGGATTTGACCTGCCATCCTTTAAATATTTTTTGCCTGCTTTAATCCTGATTCTGATAGTGCCTGGGCTAGCAAGCCTTCTCGCACTGGGACTATTTGCTACTGAGTTGCCTGGGGCTGCAGCTACCAGATAAGTGAAGCATTATTTCTCTCTGCGCTTTGCATGGTTGACTTCCCTCGTTAAACATTAACTGACCTGCATCTTTGATTACCCTGCCTCTCGGCTTTTTTTGCAAAACAAACATTCCTAGTTATAAGAAAGAAAGACTTGCATTTATTGCGCCTTTCACGACCACCGGACGTCTCAAAGTGCTTTACAGCCAATTAAGTACTTATTAAAGTGGAGCCACTGTTGATGTGGGAAACGCAGCAGCCAATTTGCGCACAGTAAGCTTCGACAAACAGCAATGTGATAATGACCAGATAATCTGTTTTTGTTATGTTGGTTGAGGGATAAATATTGGCCAGGACACCAGGGGATAACTCCTCTGCTCTTCTTCGCAAAAGTGCAATGGGATCTTTTACATTCACCTGAGAGAGCAGACGGGGCCTTGGTTTAACGTTTCATCCGAAAGACAGCACCTCCGACAGTGCAGCACACCCTCAGCACTGCACTGGAGCGTCAGCCTAGCTTTATGTGCACAAGCCCCTGGAGTGGGACTTGAACCCACAGCCTTCTGACCTCAGAGGTGAGTGTGCTACCCACTGAACCACAGCTGACACATGGTAATAGGGTAATAAGCAGTGCACGGTGGTCAGCGCGAGTGGTTAAGAAGGCAAGTGAGTTTAACAACGTGTCATTTGGTAAGCAGGCTGCACCAGAAACAATTGGTTGAGGGCAGAATAAAAATGGACCCTGATTACACTTGGATGAGCAAACTCATCATTGACATGAGAAGGGGAAAAAAAACCTAATGGGAAGAGTTCTTTGCAAGTAATAAAATCAGGACCAAGACAATGCTTACCTTTTTCTTCTGTGACACACACCATTCCACTGACCAAGTAGATGGCCTGCTTACACCCTGCACCCAAGTCTTTTGCCCATGCCACTCTTGAGCTGGCAGTGGAGCGCTTGCAGGAGCAGATTGGCTTGGCTTTCTTCTTGATCCTATTGCAGGGATGTCTTAATTTCTGCTAACCACTCATCCCAACTGCCAGGGCAGTGGAGAACGTTTGTTAGGGAGACACACTATTCTGTCGTAATACTGAGCTGAAGCATATGAATGTTGGGATTTCTAACAAACAATGATGTTTGGAAATGTTACGATAATGTGCTTTTAAAAGTAACTTGTGCAATTGCTAACACTTGAGAACAATTGCCCGACAGAATTTTAACATTCATTGACTGCCATTTGTTGGCATAATCAGTGTGACTATAATCATTGAGAACAGTACAGCACAGAAGGAGGCCATTCGACCCATCGAGTCTGCCTCGGCTCTTTCGAAGAGCAATCCAGTTAGTCCCACTCTCCTGATAGCATGACAATTGGTGAATAAGGTTTGAGTAATTTGAATGTGAGTCAATGTCATTTTGTTTTCTTTCACTTACTTTCTAACAAGCTTTTTAAAAATTTGCCCAAAAGCCTTCAGGAAAAGGAGGTCAGAAGGTGGATGGGAAAAGTCAACCTTCAGAAATTAAAGGAACTAATAGTTGCACAAGACATTGCAAGCTTTTGTTTGCAAATTGGTAAAGTATGGAAGCATTTGTTTGAAACATGACATCTTCAGGAATTTTTGAACTATGAATATTAAGTAAAAGGTCTCACCATCAATCACCCTACCATCACTCCCTTTATTAAGTAAAAAATGTTGGTGCTATTTTTCTTCTGCTCATCAATCTAAAAACCATCAGCATTGGGTGACAAATAAATAAAAAAAGGCTTATATATAATGCCCTATTATCCCTCTCAGAAACGTCTCAATAAATTACTTTCAATTGCATTGATTCTAGTATTGGCCAACACAGCCGCCATTTTGTGCACAATAGGATGAAACAAAGTACAATGAGATGAATGGCTGATCTGTTTTGCTGGGGTTGGTTGAGGGAAGAATATTGTCCAGGGTACCAGGAGAACTCCCTGCTCTTCTTTGAACAGTGCCTTTGGATCTTCAACATCCACCTGAGAAGTTAGAATGCTCCTCACTTTAATAATCGAAAGGACAGCGAACTGGCTCCTCCAGTGACACAGTGTCGTAACAACACTTTGTAGAAGCAGTGAGAACAGAAGCTCAACCCTATAGGGGCTGAATTTCCACGGGGGTTCTCCTGATCGTACGCTGTAACTTCAGCAAAAGAGCCAAAGAAAACTCTGGCTAAGGCCAGAATCTCTTTCAAAATGAAATGCAGCTTCATGAATATTGCATCAATATGAAAGAGTGGGACTAATTGGAAAGCTCTTTCAAAGAGAGTGGGCACAGGCACGATGGTTAGGTACAGTGGTAGGCGGAGGTGAAATCAATGGGGCAGGCCCATGCTGGCAGCAGCCCACAGTACTTTTGCTCCTTCTGGATCCACAGAAATAATAACTTTTAAAAAGTTTTGCGGCCTTTGTCTAAGCAACCTCCAGTGGTCCCTTTAAGGACTGTCAGTTAGGCTGCTCATGACTTGGCACAAAAAGGGCACAGATTGTACGATACAAGCTCCATCCTGAATTGCTACAACTGGTGTAGGTCCTCTATTTACATAGAAGAGCAGCCGTAAGCCTGTTTCAGGTGGGCAGGCTGCTCGCCCATTTACAGGCCTTGGCCATCAGTGGGGAGTCTGAGGTGCAAAAGGGATGGCTGTGAGTTGAATTTTCCCCTGCGGTCTTTACTGCTACCACAGAAGAAGAGAATTGCCTCAAGAGCTTGTACTCAACTGCTCCTCTACCGGAGGTTGCCCGTGACACTATTTACAGTCACAGGCAATCTGACTGCTCACTCCACCCATAGGGCTGGATTTTGTCTTGGGGTCGGGTTGGGGTCGTGTTACCCGAATTTTGTGTTGTCCCCCCGACTCCAGAAAAATGTGGATGAATGATGCAATTTTCACTTAATTGGGCAATTGAGTTCCAGCATGTGGGAACCCATGAACAAATTAGTGGTTTCAGTGGGAAAGTTGCCTCTGATGATGTCATCATTGCAGGCTGCCTGGTCTCAGAGATTGCCTAGCCTTTGCTGTGAGTGGACCTGGATGCAAAATATGGAGAGAGAGAGAGAGAGAGAGATTTTTTATTTTCATCGAGGGCCTCTCACAGCAAGGCCAGGCAGTCTCTGAAGACAATGCAGCAGCATCAGAGGCGACTTTCAGACCTAATACTACTACCTTCATCACAATGCTACTACTACCTTCATCACATCTCCGTTATAATAGTGGACCTGCAGCTGATAGTCAGCTATCCACTTGTGCTCCCGCCAGGTTTCACTGGTGTGTTTCACAACAGGCGTACTTCACGTCCAAAAAGGGTTAAACTAGCTAAAACGTTTCAAAATGGCATTACAGAGCCAATTTAGGGCTTGTTAAGGGCTTTAATGGCCTCTCCCGCCTCTTGGAGGCGGGACGGAGTCGGGAACTCCGTGACTGATTTTGTCAAAATTGCGTGGAGGTGGGATGGAGTCGGGATGGGGTCGGGACCCCCGACCCCGCAACTTTAACCTCCCACACGCCTCCAAAACCGACACTACAGGTCATTGAAAATCCAGCCCATAAAGTTCGCCAACGGGCTTTCCGCACTACCTGCCTGGATAGACCGGCCCCGGCGATCTGGAAAAATCGACAGGCTGAAATGAAGGTTGCATTTGTGATTTTTTTCAACAGACACTAAGGACATCAGGGTTGAATTTCCGCGGGGATTCTCCCGATCATCTAGGCCGTTTATCCAGGGCATCTGTGTTTCTTCCACCGCAGTTACGGTGGACAAATGGGAGAAACCCTGCTCTTCCCCAATGTAGATAGGGTGGATTCCACGGCCTGGTAAGCCCGTAAGATGAACCGCTTCTTCTACCGAAAGTAGTTCTGCAGTATTAAAGGATCATGAAATAGCAATATTTTCAATTTTTGAGATTTATCTACTGATGTTAATTCAAGTCCATCTCTGCCAGACTAATGCTTCCCGTTCACCATCACCTTACACCACAAAAAATATCAAAAGGTCATTGAAGGTAATCGAAATTCTAGTGAAAGGTTTGATATTTGGACGATGTACTGATGGTCAGACTCCTTCTTTTACATTTCGATATATAAATAATTGCTTTTCCTTTTGGATATTAGCTCCTCACTATATTATGATAACATGACATTTCAGGAGTTAAAAATCCAAACTTGAATCGTCAGCTTAAGGAGATGCGATTCCACTTGAGTTATTCTTGTGAACTATCTGAATATTTCATGGCATTAAGTGCAATTGGAATGAAGGAATTAACCTTAAATCTATCAGTATTTATAAAACCTTCAGAGATTGTTTGCTATGGCTTTGCTCTGAATTGGATTAGATTGATAATGACTCGGTTGCACTTAAACAACGATACTCTAGTATTTGAGATCCAAACAGATGGACCAGAAACACATGGAGGTGAAATGTGAAGTGGCTGGAGTTTATCAACGGGGATACCACAAGAAACTATAAAAAGCGTGGAAGAATTGCTCAGGTTGCTATCTATAGTAACATCATAAATCCATTCAAATCTGAGTCTGAATGTTTCATGCAGTCTTTTGAGTGTGTGCCTGAAAAGGAAGCCTACTAGCCACATCTATGCAGTGATATTTGACTGGCAGGCTATACTACAGGCCACCATGGAGAGTGTGGCCACTCCAGGGCTCTTTGAAGCCACCAATGACAAAGGGCCTCAGAGCAGGCACAGTCTCTCTAATGAACGCACCGACTGGGGCAGTCGACACCCTGGGCTCAGTGGACTCTGTTGTCTGATTCCAACGTGCTGGGAATTCAAATTGAGCAAGCCATAGCACAGGGCTTCAACAACCTGCGAGCGCTTGGCAGAAGAGAAGAGGCCGGAGTTGGCAGGGATAGTGAGTTGTCTCTCAGAGAGACACCCTATCTGTTCCAGCCAGCCAGCCTGCTGAAATGACTCACTGTGTGTGTCAGATAAGCCCACGGGACTAGGCCGCCACCACAATATGATGTGGCGGCAGAAGTTGCAGGGCCAACTCATCATCCAGCACAAAGGAGGTATTGGACCATCCCAAGAGACATGCACTTCCACTCAACAGCCAGTTACCACAGATCTTCCTCCCATTGATGGGGCACCAGATTAGGAAGCACCATACACTTTAACGAAGCGAAAGCACCAAAGTAAGAGCACAGATGCACCTCACAATATTAGGGGGACTAAAGGAGGGGTTTTACTTTAATTGTGCGCTGAGAGGTCACTTGGAGTAAGCAGCAGAGTAAAGGATTGGAATCTATTATAACTGATGTAAGGCAGAGGGTAATGGTGAGTTTGGTGTTTTGGTCCATTTTACTGGTCACTCATAGATATGACTGTCCATTGGGTGGAACAGGAATTCATCATTTAAGACTCTTCCTGGCTGCAATTGGGGTCCAGCAGTCATGTCTTCAGGCTTTCCGATGGTATATGCATCCACGATCCTGGTGGCTGTGCGTGCATCATGATATCATTGTTCGGCTCTTGTTCATGGCTATCTCAAGAGGTCATGAGCCAAGGCTGAGAAGCCAACCATCTAGTTTTAATTGAATCATGATAGATTGCTGTAAAACAAAGGTATTATAACTGCTGTCAGGGTAACGGACATTCACATCCATAATTTTGTGTCTATAATCACAAACCAAATAAGCATATTAATAAAGTGGAAGCCTTTTCTGTTCATGAAGCTTGTAGGATTGGGTGTAGGAGCTCAAATGGCCAAATGTGTGCTATGAATAATGTACGGTACTTTGGGGAAACCTATTACCTGGAGAAAGTGCAGCAATCTTTTTGAATGCATTTGACTACAGCCTTTAACATAGAGTCATAGAGTTATACAGCACAGAAAGAGGCCCTTCGGCCCATCGTGTCCGCGCCGGCCATCAAGCCCTGTCTATTCTAATCCCATTTTCCAGCACTTGGTCCGTAGCCTTGTATGCTATGGCATTTTGAGTGCTCATCTAAATGCTTCTTGAATGTTGTGAGGGTTCCTGCATCTACCACCCTTTCAGGCAGTGAGTTCCAGATTTCAACCACCCTCTGGGTGAAAAAGTTTTTCCTCAAATCCCCTCTAAACCTCCTGCCCCTTACCTTGAAACTATGCCCCCTGGTTATTGACCCCTCTACTAAGGGGAAAAGTTCCTTTCTATCTGCCCTATCTATGCCCCTCATAATTTTGTACACCTCAATCAGGTCCCCGCTCAGCCTTCTCTGCTCTAAGGAAAACAACCCCAGGCTGTCCAGTCTCTCTTCATAGCTGAAGCACTGCAGCCCAGGTAACATCCTGGTGAATCTCCTCTGCACCCTCTCCAATGCAATCACATCCTTCCTATAGTGTGGCGACCAGAACTGCACACAGTATTCCAGCTGTGGCCTAACTAGCGTTTTGTACAGCTCCATCATAACCTCCCTGCTCTTATATTCTATGCCTCGGCTAATGAAGGCAAGTATCCCATATGCCTTTTTAACCACCTTATCTACCTGTCCTGCTGCCTTCAGGGATCTATGTACATGCACAATAAAGGTTCCTCTGTCCTTCCTCGGATCCTACCATTCATTGTGTATTCCCTTGCCTTGTTAGTCCTCCCAAAATGCATCACCTCACACTTTTCAGGGTTAAATTCCATGTGCCACTGTTCTGCCCATCTGACCAACCCATCTATATCGTCCTGTAGCCTGAGGCTTCCCTCCTCGCTATTTACCACTCCACCAATTTTCGTGTCATCTGCGAACTTACTGATCATACCTCCTACATTCATATCTAAAACAGCAAAGGACCCAACACCGATCCCTGCGGTACACCACTGGACACAGGCTTCCAGTCACAAAAACAACCTTTGACCATCACCCTCTGCCTCCTGCCACTAAGCCAATTTTGGATCCAATGTGCCAAGTTGCCCTGGATCCCATGGGCTCTTACCTTCTTGACCAGTCTCCCATGCGCGACTTTGTCAAAAGCCTTACTGAAGTCCATGTAGACCACATCAACTGCACTACCCTCATCCACACACCTAGTCACCCCCTCGAAAAATTCAATCAAATTGGTTAGACATGATCTCCCCCTGACAAAGCCATGCTGCTTTCCATAGGAAAAGGGAAGAAAGGGCCAACAAGGCATCTATTACCTCCTTTATGTATTGCTGTACGCCTGTTGTCAAAATTTGGTTGTTTTAAGGATCCAGTAGCATGGACGTTAGCGGCTGTCATCATTCGCAGAACTGACCCTGTCCTGGAACTTGCCTCAAGATCTGGCTTTAAGGAGACTGCTTATTTCTGTGGCTGCTTTCCTAGTGAAGCTTAAGAGGTGAAGGCAGATCGCTTCAGATATTTCTAAGTAGGTGCATCTTGTTCTTGGACAAGTGTGGTTGGGTAAGAATGGGTGCCAGAAGACCAATTAGGTGTCAGTGCATCTCCCACTCAAGACTCCTCAGGCCCTCTTCCAAAACCAGAAAATAGAGAGGAATTTTCAGCAGGAGACCCATCTTCCTAATTGAAATTGTGGCATCTGAAATTGTACTTGGTAACAAACCATAGATCAAAGATAAGAAGTTACAACAAAAAAATGCAAAACATAAAACAACTAGGTCACATCCAAAACCAACAGCAAATGCCATCAAAACATTGCAAAAATACTGAATGAGCAGAAAGTAGTGCAACAAAATCAATAATAGCATTCCTCTTTAAGAGTGTAAGCTCCAAAATGGCCAAAAGAGCTTTCAAAGCAGTGCTGTTTAAATTGGGTGTTCAATGACTTCAACATATTCCCTTTCTTGAACATGGGAAATGGAACCAACAGATCATTACTGTAATGTATTATCACATGGTTTATCACATGGTTTGGTATGAGCATGCTCAGTTCCCTCTGGCCTAGTAAAGCATGATGCGGAGATGCCGGTGTTGGACTGGGGTGGACACCCCAGTCCACCCCAGTCCAACACCGGCATCTCCGCATCATGACCACTATCGACACCACAAACTGCCGGCTCAAAGTGGAGAGAATCGCCAAGAAGATCGCGCATATCGACACCGACATCAAGTTGTCCACCCTAGTAAAGCAAGCACATGGACTAGGAACTCATCCTGTCTCTGTCCTTGATTTGTTCTACCCACTTATATTACATTTTTGGCGATGAGAGTAGGATCCCAAAGCTATTTTTAGGGATCATGGAAGGACATAGTGTTCAACACCACCACCTCCAAGTTCCCCTCCAAGTCACACACCATCCTGACTTGGAAATATATCGCAGATCCTTCCTCGTCGCTGGGTCAAAATCCTGGAACTCCCTCCCTAACAGCACTGTGGGAGTACCTTCACCACACGGACTGCAGCAGCTCAAGAAGGCGGCTCACCACCACCTTCTCAAGGGCAATTAGGGATTGGCAATAAATGCTGGCCTTGCCAGCGACGCCCACATCCCATGAACGAATAATAAAAACCTTTGAGTGGAAATGTTTAAGGTGAATTTGTGACGCCTAAACTGAATTTTTTGCGATGTTTTACTGTTAATGCTGATGCAGAATTGTCTGTGCTTCGCCTTCTCATGTATGTATACACAGCAACAGTGGCGTTGATTCTCACAGGTACACAGGTAGCGTGCTGAGTCACTGTTCAACGGGATCGGGACATTCATGGCTGTGCCTATGGGATTCATTGGAAGCCTCGGCATGTATGACCAAGTTTGGGAACCATTCAGTTCTTACATTGAGCGGATGGAGATGTTTTTAAGGCCAATAACATTATTGAGACTGAAGGTGCAGATGAGAATGTTCAAGCTCAAAATAAAGTAATTCATGAACAGAAGAAAGCAATTTTTCTAACCGAGATCGGGCCAGATGTTTACGGAACGTTGACAAACCTACTCGCGCCAGGGAAAGCGAAAGATGTGTCTTTTGAAGACATTGTCGAGAAACTCGAGGACCATTTTGACCCAAAGCCGTTAGAAATAGCAGAGAGCTATAAGTTTGGTACCAGAATCCAAAAACAAAGTGAAACCATCAGTGAGTACATTGTAGCTCTTAAAAACCTGTCTTTACATTGTAACTTCGGCACATTTTTGGATCATGCGTTGCGAGACAAATTTGTGTGTGGACTGGTGGATGAGCGCGCACAGTCCAAATTACTGAGCACTCCGAACCTAATGTTTGACATAGCATGCAAAATTGCCCTAACTATGGAGATGACGTCTAAGATAGCAAGAGAGCTCCGTCCAACTCAAGTGACTAGTGCAGCTGAGGTCTACAGTCACAAAGCCACTGCCAAACCTAAAGTTGTGAGACCAAGTCAAAAGCAGTTCAGTGAATTGTTATCGCTGCAGTGGAAATCACTCTCCACAGTCCTGCCAATACAGAAATGCGAAGTGTTTTCACTGCCAGAAGCAAGGCCATATTTCAACAGCTTGCAGAGCTAGATCAAAAGCAGGAAGTAAGAACCATTCCAGTGGCAATGCAAAGCAGCGACAACAAAAGGGAGTTCACAATATTGAAGTGAACACACCTGATGTTGAAAAATTAGGCATCTACAGTATCTATGCCACTAACGGCAACGCAAGCAGTCGTGAGAAAGACTTCCGTACAAAACTTTTGGTCAACGAGCAATATATTGATATGTGTATTGACACAGCGGAGTACTGCTCCATCATGAGTAAGGACACACATGAGAGTAAGTTTAATCAAATACCACTTCCAAAGAGTACCGTAGAGTTAAAAACCTACTCGGAGAAATCCTGGAGACATGTGGACAAATGGAATGTACAGAACAACACAATGGCCAGTCAGTAAAGCTGCCTATTATTGTAGTGAGCTACAACAACAGGCCAACCCTCATGGGCAAAGACTGGTTGAGAAAGTTAAAATTGGACTGGAAAAACATCTTTAGTGTAGATGCTTCAAAGAAGTGACTCGACACAATGCTGAACAAGTATGAAAGCATGTTCTCAGACAGTTGTGAGGACATCACTGGGTATGACACATATATCCGCATCAAGTCCAACACGAAGCCTGTCTATTGTAAGGCAAGGCTGGTCCCCTATGCGTTGAAAAGTCAGGTGGAGGAAGAGCTAGCGAAGCTCAGAGAGAACGGAGTGCTAGTAAAAACTGACAAAAGTGAATGGACTGCCCCGATTGTGGTAGTGCCCAAAGCAGACAAAACTGTACGCTTGTGCGGTGACTACAAAGTTACTATCAACCAAACAGTCGACGATGAGCAGTACCCGTTACCGACATTGCAGGATTTGTATGCAGCCCTCTCTGGGTCAAAGGTTTTCTCCAAGCTTGACCTGTCACATGCTTACGCTCAGCTGAATGTTGACAAAGAGAGTCAACAGTATGTTACTATCAACGCACAAAAGGGACTGTACTCATACACCAAGCTGCCGTATGGTGTAATGTCCTCCTTCAAAATCTTCCAGGCTACGATGGATAAGATTTTGCAAGGAATTCCAAACTGCTTATGCAATCAAGACGATGTGCTAATCGCAACATGCAGCGAGGAAGAAAATCTAGAAGTGTTAGATTTAGTGCTTCAAAGGTTGAATTCCCACAATGTCAAATTGAAAAGGAGCAAATGTGCTTTTGTGCAACCCGAGGTTGTGTATCTTTGTCTGAAAGTTGATGCAAATGGCTTGCAACCAGTGAAGGAAAAGGTTGATGCTGTCATCAATGCTCCAAAGCCACAGAACGTGTCTGAGTTAAGCTCTTTCCTTGGAATGGTCCAGTACTACACACGTTTCTTACCTTAGTTAGCGACCATTGCATGAGCTCCTCAAGAAGGATGTCCAGTGGAAGTGGACAAAAGCGCAACAGGAAGCTTACGATGCTTGTAAGAGAAGTCTCTCTAGCGATGCTGTATTTGTGCACTACGACACAGAGCGTGAGCTTAAGTTAGCGTGTGATGCTTCTAGCTATGGTGTGGAAGCTGTCATAAGCCACGTAATGGATGACGGCCAAGAGAAACCAATCGCGTTCGCAAACTACGCACAAATTGAAAAGGAAGCACTCGCCATAGTGTTTGGAATCAAGAAATTCCAACAGTTCCTGATTGGCAGAAAGTTTACCCTGATAACCAATCACAAACTGTGCCTAGCAATATTGAGAGGAGAATTTTTTAAGGGGAAAGCAGTGTTATGTATTGTCACATGGTTTATCACATGGTTTGGTATGAGCATGCTAAAGTTCGCCCTGGCCTAGTAAAACAAGCACATGGACTAGCAACTCATCCTGTCTCTGTCCTTCATTTGTTCTACCCACATATATTACAATTATCATAATTTTCAAAACTTAATGCACAAAAGGTACATTCAGCTTCAGTCTGAAATGTGCTTAATTTGTTTTTCTCCAATCCCACGTTTCTCAATCAGATGTACAATAAAATGACAAATTTATTGTCATTTAATTGTACACATCTGGATTTTTTGCATCAAAATACAATATTGGGCCAGAAATTTGGCGCCCTGGCTTCCCGCGGGTGCAAGGATCGCGCGCGCACCTACCTACCGTGCCTGCCGTTGACCCCTGGGCCCGCGGGGGATTCCGGTCCTGGGCCTCCTCCAACTGCCGGCGCGCAGTGCTTGCGTATCCCAGGGGCGTAGTTAGTGCGATGCGTCCCCTGGGATCACGTGGGCCATGGAGAGCCAATGGCAGCAGACCATCTTTCATTCATAGATTTGACAGGAGACCTGTCAAATCTATGAATACAGATCGGCCCCAAAACATCCCTAAAACTACAAATAATTTTTTTAAAAATCACATTAATTAACTATTTTAAACAAAAATTTTAATTTTTGAAAAAATTAATTACACTTTTTAACGGGGCTAAAACTAAACTTACCTTTCTTTAAAGTAATTAAAAAAGATAAATCTCTGAAAAAAATGTTTAAATTTGAATAAAATCAACACTTACCTTGTTAAAAGAAGGCCTTGCGCCTCCTTTTTCAATGTGCATCTTCTCCGTGCTTACCCTCACGGAGGAACCTGTAAAAAAAACCCGAAGTGCGAGGCGAACGCGCTGGCCCTCCGGCGTGCGCGTTCATAAGAACATAAGAACATAAGAAATAGGAGCAGGAGTAGGCCAATCGGCCCCTCGAGCCTGCTCCGCCATTCAATAAGATCATGGCTGATCTGATCCTAACCGCCAATCTACTATCTATCACAGAACCATCTCCTGCATCTAACAGAATTGCACACACGAAATAGGAGCAGAATCAGGCTACACAGTCCCTGGGCCCGCTCCACTACCCACAGGGCCATGACCGATCCGAACCTAGACTCATGTCCAAATTCCTGCCCGCTCCCCGTAACCCTTAATGCCCTTTACTTCTAGGAAACTGTCTATTTCTGTTTTAAATTTAATTAATGTTGTAGCTTCTACAGCTTTTTGTGGCAGCATATTCCATGGACCTACCACCCTCTGAGTGAAGTAGTTCCTCCTCATCTCAGTTTTGAAAGAGCAGCCCCTTATTCTAAGACTATGTCCCCTAGTTCTAGTCTCACCCGTCATCGGGAACATCCTCCCCGCATCCACCCGATCCAACCCCTTCACAATCTTATATGTTTCAATAAGATCGCCTCTCATTCTTCTGAACTCCAATGAGTAGAGTCCCAATCTACCCAACCTCTCCTCATATGACCACCCCCTCATCCCCGGGATTAACCGAATGAACCTTTTTTGCACTGCCTCGAGAGCAAGGATGTCTTTCCTTAAGTAAGGACACCAAAACTGTATGCAGTATTCCAGGTGCGGTCTCACCAATACCTTGTACAACTGAAGCAATACCTCCCTATTTTTATATTCTATCCCCCTAGCAATGAAAGCCAACATTCCATTTGCCTTCTTAATCACTTGCTGCACCTGCATACTAACCTTTTGAGTTTCGTGCACCAGGACCCCCAGATCCCTTTGCACTTCAGTACTCTCCAGTTTCTTGCCATTAAGATAATAAATTGCTCTAGGATTTTTCCTGCCAAAGTGCATCACCTCACACTTTCCAGTGTTGTATTCCATCTGCCAAATCTCTGCCCACTTACTTAGCCTGTCTATGTCCCCTTGCAGGTTTTTTATGTCCTCCTCACTCACTACTTTCCCTCCCATCTTTGTATCATCTGCAAATTTTCGACCTCTGAACCCCTTCCTTCAGGGGAACGGAAGTCCTGGTTTCCCGCACAGTGCATGCAAGAAATCGGCACTTTCGTTGGGCCTACGGGTGAGTACACAGCACGTACTCACCCGTAGAGACCCGAATTTCTGCCCCATTAATGTGTTAATCCATCTGATGGAAAAGTATGAAAAAAAATCCGAATTCAATTAAAAATCAGAAAGAATTCATATTGCACCTTTCACGACCTCAGGGTGTGCCAAAGTGCTTTACAGCCAATGAATTACTTTTTTGAAGTAGTCACTGTTGCAATGCAGGATACGCGGCAGCCAATTTGCGCACAGCAAGCTCCCGCAAACAGCGATGTGGTAACGAGCAGATAATTCATCCCCCCAACTCCTGGAACTCTGCCTCCTGCAATAGTCTCTGGAACATTTTAGAATTCAGATATGCCAATCAGAAGTTTCGACAACCGGACAGGATTGAGATTGTAACCAATCAGGTTGTGACACAGGGCCTTTCCTGAAATCTTAACCTGCAGTTCTCTTTCAGGTGCTGACTGACCTGCCATGTATATTCAGCATTTACTGCTTTTTATATCGGATTTTCAGCCTTTAATTTTTCTTGTTATCTTTTTAGAGCTGATTTTATGAATTCTTGTTGCTGGTGGGAAGCCTCACCCGCTGGGAGCAGAATAGCCATATTTCTCTCCATTAATTTTAATGGACAGAAACAATCACGGGGAGCGTGTCTGTAATTTCCCGATAAACGTGTCCGGCAGGTATAGCTTCCAGCCAGAGGCAGGAGTTCATAAAACTGGCCTGAACATGTATGAACTCTGAGACTATCTTATCATTTATCTATTATCCATATCTTGTGTTCGTTTAAAATGGCAAAATATTTGTCAGTAAAGTGCTTTGTCTTTTTTTTATTTTGCAGATGGACCACATTTAAGTCATCATCATAAAAACAAGATAAGTGGAAGTAAAACAGCCCAATGGACATGAATCATTATCAGCTAAATCCAATATGGACTGCTTTATTGCACTTCAGAGGCACAGGGGACACAACAAAGTGGAAAGAAGTTCTGACATTCAATGAATACTGGGAGAAACTATCTTCAAACACTAAATTGGTATTTTGGCACGTTAACACCTCCCTTGCTAATTCTTCAACGTGTCTGCACAAATTCTTAAGAAATAGCACATGCATCTATTTAACCTTTGCACCAGAGTGCATGGGTGTGATGGAATATACTAAAAGGCAGCGGAATCTTCGGAAAAGTAATCCCGCATGTTGAAAATGCTTGCTGGCTACGGTCCAATTTCAGATAGGACTGCCACCTGTCCCATTTTGAATCAGACAATCCAGTTTTTGAAAACCTTACGAATTTCATAATCCATCCAGAAGGATACCAGATCACCTGCTCCAGTTATTTAATGTCCCAACTCCCATTGTTGCAGCCAGACCTCCTCACTGCCTTCCTTCAGTGCCTTGTCTGGAGCAGTGCAGTCGGGAGATGCGCCTTTGTCAGGAGCTGGTATTTTTGAGTGAGGTGTCTGCATATTCATAAGATGCGAACTGGACAAGCAAGCCCTATCTTTCCTCTATCCTATAATGTTGGTTACTGTTTTTCAATATTGTTTTATTATCAGCGGAGCAACCAACCATAATCCCACCTACTGCTCAACCACAACCCTGCCTCCTCTCTGCTTTTAGACTTGGCAAAAGATGGCAACCCTATCGTCAAAATGTTTTAATGTCTTTTGAAGTTCATATAATTACCTCAGTTCACACACTGCAACAGTCAGCACTGCTCTAGCAAGCTAGGTTAAGTTTATCGCACACTCCAGCCCTGCACCTCGGATTGTGACTCGTTACTCATTCTCTGCTCCACCTTCAGTAGTTAATCTTTCAGCCACCATGTGCTTGTCTTTAGAACCCTCTCTCAAATCTACTTCGCCATGCCACCTCTCTCCTTTCCTTCAAAGGCCTCTTAAAAATATCAATTGACTGTGCTTTTAATTCCCCCACCTGGAATCCTTTCCCATCTCTGTCTCAGTGTTCTTCTCCCTGCACTCAACTTGTAAACCACTGAGACTTTATCAAATGCCAAAAGGTGTTTGATAAAGTACCACATAATAGGCTTACCAGCAAAGTTGAAGCCCATGAAATAAAAGGGACAGTGGCAGCATAGATACGAAATTGGCTAAGTGACAGGAAACAGAGAGTAGAGGTGAAAGGCTGTTTTTCGGACCGGAGGAAGGTATACGGTGGGGTTCCCCAGGGGTCGGTACGAGGACCACTGCTTTTCTTGATATATATTAATGACTTGGACGTGGGTGTACAGGGCACAATTTCAAAATCTGCAGATGAAACAAAACTTGGAAATATAGTGAGCAGTGAGGAGGAGAGTATTAGACTTCAGGAAGACATAGACAGGCTGGTGAAATGAGCGGAGCACTGAGATAAAATTTAATGCAGAAAAGTGCAAAGTGATACATTTTGGTAGAAAGAATGAAGAGAGGAAATATAAACTAAAGGGTACAATCCTGAAGGGGGTGCATGAACAGAGAGACCTGGGGGTATGTGTGCACAAATTGTTCAAGGTGGCAGGGCAGGTTGAGAAAGTGGTTAAAAAAGCATAAGGGATATTGGGCTTCATAAATAGAGAGGTCGCACAACACCAGGTTATAGTCCAACAGTTTTATTTGAAATCACAAGCTTTCGGAGCTATCGCTCCTTCCTCAGGTGAAGTAAATTGGATACAGAATCGCCAGAGATGGAAAAAAAAGCATGTGTACTTTACAATTGCAGACCAATAAATTAAATCATCCTGACTATCTGCCGAGGTGTGATAAAGTTAATTAAGTCAGCCAGGAAGGTACCACATCAAAAGGTACCACATCATAAATAGAGGCATAGAGTACCAAAGCAAGGAAGTTATGATGAACCTTTATAAAACACTGGTTCGGCCTCAACTGGAGTACTGTGTCCAATTCTGGGCACCACACTTTAGAAGGATGTGAAGGCCTTAGGGAGGGTGTAGAAAAGATTTACGAGAATGATTCCAGGAATGAGGTACTTCAGTTACGTGGATAGACTGGAGAAGCTGGGGTTGTTCTCCTTAGAACAGAGAAGATTGAGAGAAGATTTGATAGAGAGGTATTCAAAATCATGAGGGGTCTAGACAGAGTAGATAGAGAGAAACTGTTCCCATCGGCGGAATGGTCGAGAACCAGAGGATACAGATTTAAGGTGATTGGCAAAAGAACCAAAGGCAACCTGACGAAAAAAAAATTTACGCAGCGAGTGGTTAGGATCTGGAATGCACTGCCTGAAAGGGTGGTGGAGGCAGACTCAATCATGGCTTTCAAAAGGGAATTGGATAAATACCTGAAGGAAAAAAATTTGCAGGGCTACGGAGAAAGGGCGGACGAGTGGGACTAGCTGAAGTGCTCTTGCAGAGTGCTGGCACGGGCTCGACGGGCCAAATGGCCTCCTTCTGTGCTGTAACTATTCTATGATTCTATGATTCGACGTGAAGGTCACAAGAAAAAGGAAAGATGTTTTTCAGTTTTTAATGGCTTTGAACATTTGAATAAAAAGTTGTGATTAAACCGCGGGGATAACTCTGGTGAAAGCTCATCCCATGATCAAGTTGACACTGCAAATTTAATTTCTGATGACAGAAATGAACACAAAAATGTGTGATTACTGTGACTATCAACATTGTGTGTCCATGATTGGCACAAGATGAAGCCCAGTGCTGCAGCAAATCATGCTGTTGCATATTTTGCAAACACGTATCTTGGACCTCACTGACACCGTTAGATTATACATGAATTAATGTTTTAATGCGATCTTCTGTGGTTCTCTCAATTTCCAAACAGCAGGAGCACTGAGATGTGGAGTAATCAAAAGACTATTAATTGGTACCAAGCTCAGTTTAACAGTTCACTGCCAATCACAACACTTTAGGGGTAAAAATTCAGTTGGTTGCGCCTCCCGTTAGCGCCTTAAGAGGGCGCTAATGGGGCGCAAAGCCGCTAACGCCCGGGTGCAGCGATGTTTGCGCCGCTCGGGAACTTAACTAGATATTGTGCGGCGGCGCTAAACTTTACCGCTGCGACCACCTGCGCGCACAGATTGTGACGTCATTCCATGGTGCAACGCCCTTGTGGCGCCCCGGAGCGGAAATTGAGTGGCGCCCCCTGCCTTACCGCTTGACGCTAGCAACGACAGGTTGAGGGGAGCGTTCTGCAGTCATGAAGGGAAAGGGGGAGCGCTATTTAAAGGTGACCGCTTCCTGCCTTTTATTGTTGGTGGCATTTTTGAACTACGCATTCTGAGAGAGAGAGGGAGAGACTTCTGGAGAGATTCAACGTTGTGTGAAGGAGTTTTGGGTACTGAGCAGCACTTTGCAGGTTCATTTTGATTTGCCATTCCTTGTATCGATTTAGCAGAGACTGTGGGAGCTGCACTCTGAGCTCTTTGCCTGGTACTCTCCATTGTTCTTTCCAGCACATTTGATGTGCAAGTCTCTCCAGGCCGAGATTCAAGGCTGCAATGAACAGGATGTGGATGGAAAGCAAGATTAACAATCCCCTTTAAGAACTGGCCCGTGCCATTGTGTGTGTGTTCCATTGCTGACTGACATTACATGAGCTTCGCCAGCGCTCTGAGTTAGCGCCTCACTCCTTGGCCTTTGCGCCTTAAGACAGGTGTGCAGCGCCTGATTTAGCGCTCCACTCACCTCCCGGGGCGGTAAAAGTGAAGTTTCCAGTCAGTGGCGATAATTAGCGCCAGGCGCTAATATTTGCGTCCAGACGATATTTGCACCCCAAATGGGGCGCGACCTAATTTTTCCCCCTTAGGATCTTATAACCATACGATAACAAAGGTGGCCTGGCCATTCAATGCTCCGACCTCGCACGCTGTTCATCCGCACTCCCCCAATTCTGGGAGAGGCAAAGAACCTGTGGCTACTTCAAAAAAAAACTCCAAATTCCTCTCAGACTCCAGGAGGCCACAGTTGCCAGTGACTCATCACAACTACAACTAACTAATAATTTACTCTCTCTAACTGGAAACAACCTCTTCTGTTAGGCACTTGTCAAGTTTCCTTTTAAAGCACTGAGCGATTCCACACTCACCACATGTCCTGGCAATTTATTATAAAGGGCGCTGGCACTTTGTGAAAGGAATTTGTTGCTGATAGCTATCCTAATACTTTACCTACAGATTTTATAAGTATAATCCCTACACATGTCAAATAATTTATGTAACAGGAATGTATCCAAACCCTTCATCACTTTGAAAACATCTATGATTCCCTTCGAAGCCTGCACTTCTCCAAAGTAAATAACCCCAAGTCTTTAAAAATCCTTAACTATATGCAGAAATCAAAACTGGACAGAGTGCAACTGTACCAGAGCCTTATTTAACCTATAGTGTCCTTCATTTTCTATTTGATGGACCTAGCAACACAGCCTAAAACTCCTATTTGCTTTCCCTGTAGTCACCTCACACTATCTGTGCACTTTCAATGAGTGATTGACTATTACCCAGGTCTCTTTCTTGATCCATTGGCTTTAATGGTAGCATAGTGGTTATGTTACTGGACTAGTAATCCAGAGGTCTGGCCTAATGATCCGGAGACGTGAGTTCATAATCCCATCACTGGCAGCTGGGGAATTTAAATTCAGTTAATTAAATAAATCTGGAATAAAAAGCTAGTATCAGTAATGGTGACCATGAAACTACTGGGTTGTCGTAAAAACCCATCTGGTTCATTAATGTCCTTACCTGGTCTGGCCTAAATGTGACTCCAGATCCACAGCAATGTGATTGACTCTTGAACTGCCCTCTGAAATTTGAAATAAAAACAGAAAATGCTGGAAATACTCAGCAGAGTTCTGACGGAGGGCCATCGACCTGAAACATTGGGCTGGATTTTGATACTGGGTCGGGTTGGGGTCATGTTATCCACTTTTCGTGTTATCCACCCGACTGCAATTGGATGTGGGAGATTGATGCGATTTTCATCTAATTGGGCAATTGAGTTGCAGCATGTGGGAACCCATGACCCAATTAGTGTTTTCAGTCTGAAAGTCGCCTCTGATGATGTCATCATTGCTGCTGTATTGAAGGTCTGCAAAGACTGCCTGGCCTTTGCTGTGAAAGGACCTGGAGGCAAAATGAGCAGCAGCAGCCCTAAGTCTGCTCCCAGATATTTTTGTACCACCACCACCACTCCCAGATATATATTTTTTTCCTCCTCCTCCTACTACTACTACTACTACATCATCACATCTCCGTTGTAATAGTGGACCTGCAGCTGATAGTCAGCTATTGAAATGTGCTCCCGCCAGGTTTCACATTCGTGGTTCAGAACAGACGTGCTTCACGTAGAAAAAGGGTTAAAATCACAAAGGCCTTTCAAAATGGCATTATAGAGGCAATTTAGTGCTTGTTAAGGGCCTTAACAGCCTATCCCGCCTCTTAGAGGCGGGACGGAGTCGGGACCAGCAGACACGATTTAATGAAAATTGCGTGGAGGCGTGATGGAGGCGGGCTTGTGCCCGCCCGCCAGTTTTCGCAATTTTAACCCCCCACATGCCTCCAAACCCACCTCCATGGGTCAATGAAAATTCTGCCCATTAACTCTGTTTCTCTCTCCACAGATGCTGCCTGACCTGCTGAGTGTTTCCAGCATTTTCTGTTTTTTATTTCAGATTTCCAGCATCTGCAGTATTTTGCTTTTGCCCTCTGAAATTGCCTAGCAAGCCACTTAGTTGTCTCTCAAGGGCAATTAGGGATGAGCAATAAATGTTGGCCTTGTGACACCCACATCCCAGGAACGAATAAAAAGAAAACAAGCATCCCTTAGTGATCCAAACATGTGCAGAGTTATTCAACTCCAAGTGCATGACACTACGTTTGTACACATTAAATAAAATCAGCCATGCATCGGCCCATTCACCCGACTTATCGAAACTGTCCTACAACCTATTGACTTCCTTCTTCTTACCCATAACCCAGTGAACAGTTACTTTCAGATCTGGAATAAATTGCATGTTGCCTCATTGAACCGGTTCACAATAAGTCACCTCATGCCAACAAATTTTCTGTCCACGAGTTTTGGTGTTTTAACACTCTTTTGTGTGATGTGATGGCAGAGGCAGGCTTAATTATTTAATCAGCAAGGAGTGATTTAGTAATCCTTTTGAGACATCATCAAATGTAAGGGGAAGTTTTCCTGCGTATACTGTATGCCACTAAGTCATAACCTGTTCTTTTGTTAAACAGGTTTTCGATTTTGTAACACAAAGGAAATAGCCTTGTACTCAGTAAACTAATTGCAAACTTGGATTAGAGGGATTATTCAGTGTTGGGCTTTTATTACTTTGCTAATGCACTGGGTGTGATTTTCTGAATACATGATGGTGACACATATTGGAAGATTGCAAGCCTGTTGCTTGTGATTTTTCCGATACGTTTTGGCTGCTGGCCAAGATTCTCCGACAGCTGCATGAATTCAGCAAATTAGCCCCCAGACGAATTCATCGACATTTTGAGATTTGATTGTGCAACATAAACGTCTAATCATGTAATTGGGCTAGAATATTGATTTTAAACAATGTACAATTATCAACTAGATTAAGTTTAGTTAAACTAAAGAGTTGACATTATCGGCTAATAAGATTCGATGTCTGTGCTTGGAGGCTGCAGTTTGCAGTTGTTTGTCCTGAAGTTCACCTTGCATTCTGTATCTTATCTGAGGGAAGACCTCTCAGCCAAAATAAATCCGTGTCGAGCCACATCAGAGTTTCATCCACAAAAAAAACAGGGTAGTATCTTTTATGCCAGCAGTATGAATTTTGTAATGATAGACTGAGGCTGCAGTCATTGTCTATGTACCAGAAATGAGGGTTCTAGATGGAGGAGTCAAACATGTACAATTTATTAAAGGTTAAAGGAAATACTCGCAGTCAGCATGTAGTGATGCTTTGCTGCAGAAGATACATGTTCTGGTCATTGAGCCCAACTTTCTAGATCTCTTCCTTCTGCCTCATCTTTTTGTTCTTCATCTATCTTCTGACTATGATCATGCTCTTTTTATACCCTTTTCTAACCATTAATCTGTATACTGTACATTCCATAACCTATACACACAATGTACCAGCTCATACCAATCTTTATCAACTTCCAGGCTCACCAAACATCTATCGCCCAGGACTTTCTAATGTCTGTGGTCTCGAAGGCTAGAACTACTGGTGTTTATGGTTCGCAAGGTTGCTCTGGAAGGCTAACAAGGTATAGAAGGCATTCTCATGAGAACAATTACAAATACATTAGTCTCGAGGCATGCAAAAACAGTGATAAAGTCTAGGTTTATATGTAATCATTGTGTAATTTGACCTCAAGATCAGACTGCTTGTGACCTCAGTAAAGACTGCAAAGTTCTTCAGGCTTTTAATGCTAGGGCTTAGTATAAAACGGAGTATTTACCAACAAAATGGATTCCTTTACGAGCTCTTGTTCTCCATACAATTTGTTAAAGATCATCATTGAAAATTACACAGGTCCTTTATTCGCATTTAATTTGAAAAGGAGAGAGGAGATTGCGGCACTTAAAGGTGGTGTTTAACTACTTTGCATATTGAGGGTCCATTGCAGTTTTCAAACAATACACATGTTTTCTGCCATTGTATCTTTTTTTTTAAATAAGTCCTAAGTTTCCAACACTGGTTACTAGAATCAAAGAAAGATACTTGGTGGCTTTAGAAAAGTGCCTGTGCAATGTCAGGTTTGATCCTGCATTAGTTACATCTCCCTTGTGCACTCATGCCTCTCATTGGGAGAGTGCCTGTGTCTGATGCGCAGTGTACAATTGGTTGATACATGTCCATATTTTTTTCTTGCTTCTTCAAGACATATGAAGAGGAGTACATGGGGCAGGTCCTGTTGAAACTACACGGAGAGTTGGAGGGATTGTAGGGAGGGAGGGAGGCAGCCAGTCTGGTGCCTGCATGTTAAAATGTCAAAGCAAATGAGCAGCCTACATATTTCCAATCTGGAGAATTTGGAAAATTGAATGCCACTAAAAAAGTGGACTCTGTTCATTCAAAATACTAAAGATTTGCTTCATTTAAAAAGGCAATCAGGAGCCAAATCACCTTTAGTTATGAGGAGAAACTGGGGCTCTTTGCGTTAGAACAAAGAAGGTTAAGAGGAGATCTGATAATTATAAGTGGTTTTGGTAAGGGAAATCAGAAAATCTATTTCCACAGGTTGGTGAGTCAGTAACTGAAGGGCATGAAAAATAGCCTCATTCTTACCCAGGACCTAGAAATTGTGGAACTCTTCACCTCCTTCACTCTTGCTTGCCTAGGCTAGACGGGGAAAGGCTGCTCCCACTAGTTGATGGTACAAGGACTAGGGGACACAGATTTAAGGTTTTGGGCAAGAGATACAGGGGGGATGTGAGGGAAAAAAATTTTACGCAGCCAGTGGTGAGGACCTAGAACTCGCTGCCGATGAAAGTGGTGGAAGCGGAAACACTCAATGTTTTTACGGGGAGACTGAATAGGCACTTGAGGGAAATAAACTTGCAGGGCTACGGGGATAGAGCAGGGGAATGGGACTGACTGGATTGCTCTACAGAGAACCGGCATGGACTTGATGGCCTCCTTCTGTGCCGTTGTGACTCTATGACTCTACAATCTACAAGCTTTAAACACCCAAGCTTAGCATTGTGTAACCACAACTTGTTGATTTATCTCATCTTTTCTCCTGCATTTATCAACCTCGGTGGTCCCGTGCCTTGGCCTGCCACTAAGCTTTCTCAGACAAGTTGAGCTTTTATGACCAAATATATCACCCTTTAAAACCACTTGCATTTGCTGATTAATCTTTTGCTGTCATGAGCAATGAGAAAGCCTTCTTTTGCCATCAAATCAGCTGAACTTCAGCGAAACAGAAAGCACAAAGTGACAGGAATATATTGTGCAAACGGCAAAATACTGCGGATACTGGAAATCTGAAATATAAACAGAAACTGCTGGAAACACTCAGCAGGCTAGGCAGTATCTGTGGAGAGACACAGAGTTAATGGGCTGAACCTTAACTCCAAAAACAGGTAGGTTGGGGTCGTGTCAGAGGTTAAAATGCAAAAAATCTGAAACAGGAGTCCAACCCACCTTGAACCAGCCCACTTCCAGTTTTAACAGATGTGGGATGAGGAGTGAGTGACCAATCCGCTCGCGGGAAGCAGCTTGGTCATTTAAATATTATAATGAGGCTGCCTGCCTTAACTTTAACAGTCATTCTATTTTTAACTCATTTCTGCCAGGTTTCCCGGGCCTCTGGAAACCTGGCAGGTGCAAGGAGGTGAGAAGGGATGGATCCATGAGGTAAGTGCCTTTACGGCACTGCTTGTGGGTCAGGAGGAGCAGGAGTGTTTCCTCCAGGCCCAACAAGCTACCCAGTAAACCCCCCATGATCTGTCTGTTCCCCCTGACCACCATCGAACCCCCCCCCCAACTGCGATCGGGACCCTCCCTGACCACCATTGAACCCACCCGACCACCATCTGCTCATGCCCAACCATCATCGGACCACCCCCTCCTGCAATCGGGACCACCCTAACCACCGTCGCCCCCCCCCCCCCCCCCGCCACGCGCGATCGGGACCCCCCCCACGATCTCTCTCACTCCCCGCTGCTCTCGTAGGCTGCGACCTTGTGGAGCAGGCTTTCTGCCTGAAAGGCCTCCAGCCTGTCAATCAGTCTGCCTGTGGGCGGGAACCCGACAGAAAAAAATTTAAAGGAGCCCCGCAGTTTAAAAACTGCGGGACATTCGGGAAACCCGTTCTTCCGACCTCACTACAGCCCCGCCTGCATGGAATTCACCTCCAACCTAAATTCCAGGCCAATGTTTCAGGTCGCTGACCTTCCATCAGAACTGGAATATATTGTAACTGGCAGGCATTTGGTGTGGCTCGAATCAAGGTAGACTCCATGCTGTGCCTGTAAGAGAGTCACTGTTTCAGGGCTGGTGCTTGAGGTGTGCGTAGAAGGATTGGCACGTTTGGTGTTTTATTTTGTGGAAGTGTGTATTGATTGGCAACACTAACTTTCCTTTCTTCAAACTGATTGCATCTAAGTGTACATCACCAGGTTTAAATTCTGCAGAACAATCTGTTTGACGTCGTATTTTCTTCATCAGTGAAGTAAAGGTCAAGTTATACCGATTATCCTCTTTACCCTGAAGATGTTGCGGCGTCTGCACTTTGTGACATTGCTATAAAACTCTCACCACGATAATTCTTGTTATCGCATAATTATCAGGAACTTTAAGATGTGTTTTTGCATTCTGTTTGCCCAAAGTGATGCTTTTGAGAGTTGATGTTTGTATATTGTCTGAGCTATTCAAAAGAGCTGATGGAAATGAATATTAATAGGACCCCTTGGGCTCCATAAATATTTATAAGATTATCACCGCCGATACGGATAGGATTGCAGAACAAACAGCTACAGAATACTCATTTAACAATTACATTGCTTATTTTAGTTAGAGAAAAATTTACGGAGAGGTAATTTACAATACCATAAGGTTTAGTTCCTTTAGAAAGACGGAAGATAATGGGGTAGAAAGTGGTATGCATTTCGTCCTTTTTTCAGGTGTAAACCAAACACAGCTTATGCAGATTTCTGAGCGTGAGGCCCTGTGTCCGATCTGCGCCGGAAGCATGGCTGCCACCACAATTTTCTTCAGTGTTTTTAGACATACCTGGAGGCGGACCAAAATCGGCGTTGTATCAATTTAAATATATAAAGTTGAGTCTTGCACCTGTTTCAGGACCCTTCTGTTTTTTCCCAGTTCGACAGCAATCGTTAAAGAGGCTGCTGGAGACAGCCAAAGAAATGGTAAGGAACGTTTCCTTTGCCTCCCCCTACTGTGAAGCCAGGAGGAGCAGCAGTGCTCCTCCCGCCCCCACGGCACTGCTGTGGGCCACTGCCAGTCTGCCTTTTCCTCCGCGCCCCCTCCCAGGACTTACCTGAGGCCCACTGTCGGCGAGGCAACAGGCCCAAATTCGATCCCCAACGTCAGGTGAGCTGCCTCGGGAGGTGTGACAGGCACCGGCCGCTCACCTCTATTACTAAAATGGGGCCCAATCTGGGTGAGCCTTGGGCCTCTGGCCTCTGACAAGCGCTTGCAGCACATCGTCTATTTTGGGCCTGAAAACAGGCCGAAACCGGTTTCAACAAGAATCTCTTCTTTTTGTTTGCAGTTTTGTAGAAATTTCTGCCTTATTATTTGATATTCGCTTTTTCTGCCTCAGTCTTTTTTCTACCTCTGTTGAAGGTGCTGACTCATGCTGGGAAACAGTTTTACAGACACTAGCCACCCGCCCCAAGTGATGACTTTACGTGCCACCTTACAGTAGCCACTCAGAAGCCTGCAGGAATGGTAATAACTGCCCACTGCAGGGCCTTCTGCCTTCTGTCCAAGAACAACATCGAGAAGGATTTCAACACCAAAGATCTTCCTCACTAACCTGCAAAATAAAAAGGACCTTCTTGTGGACTTCAGTAGGTAGAACCCAAGTCCATCTCAAATCCTCCGGTTCGGAGCGGGGGGTTGGCTGATGGACACCACCAGACGTTTTCAGTGGAAAATGAAGCAGGAGTTCCTGTTAGGCCCCTCTTCCCTCATTTCCACCCTACTACAATGCTTTACCTACTGCAGTTACAGGTGCTCCACACTCCCTCCCCTAAAAAGCCTGGAGTAATGAAAGGTTTGTGGGCTTCCGCCCATTTCTCCTTTCCTTTGCATCTGGGAACTGAGTGTCACCAGGCACACACAGGTGTATCGGGGCCAGAATGTTGGCAGAATGTTTGACTGTGGAGGAATCGGAACTACGCCTCATCCTGTCCGTATGCACATTTTCCAGCAAGAGTCATTGGGTAGTGATCAGGATCTGGAATCCAGGTTGATTTTTCCTTTCTCAACCCAGAGGTATTGACACAAACTGTAGCACCATTGCTGCAGTGCTGGTTAAGTCAGATTTTTCTACTCAACATAACGGAATATCTTCGTAACCTCCTGCCGCCCTCTATAGATTGCAGACGTGATGTTAATTCACCTAGGGAGAGTTCCCCTGCCTCCCAGGCTTTTTTTTGCTGTCCATAGTTTGAGGTATATGTATCAGAGCTGGATACTGACAATGATGTTATCTTTTGGCATACATCTTTTTGAAAGAGTCCAGGTATGCACCAAAGAAATAGAAGAATTCTTTTTTTTAACTGCCAAAATTCATGACGTGAAATTAAGTGAGAGTATGGTTGAAAATATTTTGCGTAAAGTGATTTTCTATTTT
Source organism: Squalus acanthias (assembly GCA_030390025.1). NCBI lineage: Eukaryota > Metazoa > Chordata > Chondrichthyes > Squaliformes > Squalidae > Squalus > Squalus acanthias. Next base: position 19,628,581 of record CM059432.1, on the reverse strand, counting down.
TCTTTGTCTGGGGTATGTGGCAGTTGCGAATTTCATCCATGTGATAGATATTTGGGATGTGCGATTTAATGCACTCTTGACCAAATCAATTGTCAAGCAGTGCCTTCGGTGTGAAACTACAATGTATGCCTGTGGCAGTGTCTGTACTATCTATGAAATAAATGTGCTTGTGCTTTGAAACCAATAGTGCATTCCATTGTTGTCATTCCTGTGAGGAAAGAAAGGGCTAGAAATTCGTCTTGGGCGGTGGCGCAAAGCGGGCGGTATCGGATCGGCCGCCCGTTATACACAGCGCCTGATATTCAGTTCCATGGACTGCATTTTGCGCCACCCGCCTGAGATGAATTTCTACCCAAAACTATTTCTCCAATTTCTTGCCTTCCTTTGCTGACTCGTACTGGGATAGTGTTCAGTGATATCTCCCAGCATCTCATGCAAGTGGTCAGTCTTAATAGGGGGGGATTTTAACTCCAGCCGATTGAACGCGTGGACCCGGCGGCTGGGAGGGGCTGCAAGAGGCTCAGTCCATTTTAAAGACCAGGCTTCATTGACATAGATGCGGCAAGCTGCCGGTCCGAAACGAACATTAAGGCAGCTCGCAGCCGAATATTGGGCTGTCCAGCGTCTACCCAGCCGGCAGCAACAATAACTTGCATTTATATAACGCAATTAACATAGTAAAACGTCCCAAGGCGCTTCACAGGAGTGTTATCAAACAACATTTGACACCGAGCCAGATAAGGAGATTTTAGGACAGGTGACCAAAACCTTTGTCAAAGAGGTAGGTTTTAAGGAGCGACTCAAAGGATGAGAGAGAGGCGGAGAGGTTCAGCACTCAGGTAAGACATCGGTGAGTGGAGATCTGGTGGGTTGGGGAGCAGTGGTAAGCAAATTTTCTTACTGAGGCCCAGAGGAGCACTCCACACAAAAATAGATTTTTACATTTACCGAAAAAGGCCTCCGTGTCTTGCCCGCCAGGTTTTACAGGGTGGAGCATCCGCAGCTGATGCTCTGGTCAGTTGGGCGGTTAAAAAGGCTTTGGGGTCCTATGTGTGCAAAGGACCCCGATTTACATGTATTCATGAGGCTTCTGCCTGAATTAGGCGGATGTCTTAATCGACTAGGAAAACAGCAGCATTAAAATGACCACAGGGCCAAGAGCACTTGGATTTTAATCTCCGTCCACCTGGTTTCCGCCAGCTGGAGGGATTTATGGGGGTAATTCCGGAGTGAATGATCTAGCCAGCCGATGAGTCAGAGGAACAGAGAGTTTCAGGTAAGGGCAGGGGGGGGGGGTGGGGGTGTTTTCCAGCTGCAGAATGTTACAAAGATAGGTGGCCAGGTAGAATGGAGTTGGTGGCAAGGGTTTGAAGTTTGTGGCAGGGTCTGAAGATGATTTCTTTTTTAATTTATTTGTTCATGGGATGTGGGTGTCACTGGCAAGGCCAGCATTTATTGCCCATCCCTAATTGCCCTGGAGAAGGTGGTGGTGAGCCGCCTTTTACAGCTGAGTGAGTTGCTAGGCCATTTCAGAGGGCAGTTAAGAGTCAACCACATTGCTGTGGGTCTGGAGTCACATATAGGCCAGATTGGGTAAGGACGGCAGATTTCCTTCCCTAAAGGACATGAGCGAACCAGATGGGTTTTTACAACAATCCAGTAGTTTCATGGTCACCATTACTGATACTAGCTTTCTGTTCTAGATTTTTTTTTTATTTAATTAACTGAATTTAAATTCCACAGCTGCCATGGTGGGATTATGAACTCATGTTCCCCAGATCATTAGTCCAGGCCTCTGGCTTACTAGTCCAGTAACATAACCACTATGCTACCGTACCCATTGATTCGGCATTCGCAGTACTTATCTGAAGGAATTTGTGACCTTATGTCAGACAAACAGTATGACAAACGGAAGTAGAGAAGGGGTGGAGAGTTAGAGAGTTAGAATCAGTGGAAGGCGACCCCATGTCTATGTGATTGTCAAGGGCAGCACGTAGATGAGGAAGAGGAGGGGCTAAGGATAGATCCTTGGTGGACTCCAGAGGTAATATTATGGGGGCAGGAAGAGAAACCTTTGCTGGAGATGCTCTCGCTACAACTAGCTAAGAGTGGAACCATGTGAGGGCAGTTCCATTGAGCTGGACAATGGAGGAAAGACATTGGAGGAGGATGATGTGATTGATTGTCTCAAAGGCTGCAGAGAGGTTGAGGGGGACGAGGAGGAATCGTGGACTACACGCACAAGCAAATGATGTCATTTATGACTTTGAGTTGTGCTATTTTAGTGCTGTGGCAGGGGCAGAAACCTAATTGGAAAAATTCAAACATGGAGTTGGAGGAAAGGTGGGTGCAGATTTGGGAAGTGACAACATATTCAAGGCCGCTGAAGAGGAAAGGGCGTAGGGGGCGGTAGTTTGCAGGCGGTGGTTCAAGAGCTGCAGCTCTTAAAGGCTACAGCTGGTGCTTAAAGGAGCTACTAAAAAGGGCAACACGGTGGCATAGTGGTTAGCACTGGTGCCTCACAGCGCCAGGGACCCGGGTTCGAATCTGACCTCGGGTGACTGTCTGTGTGGAGTTTGCACATTCTCCCCGTGTCTGCGTGGGTTTCCTCCGGGTGCTCCGGTTTCCTCCCACAGTCCAAAAATATGCGGGTTAGGTTGATTTGGCTATGATAAATTGACCCTTAGTGTTAGGGGGGGGATTAAATATGTGGGGTTATGGGGATAGGATGGGATATGTTAGGGGGAATTAAATACATGGGGTTACGGGGGTAGGGTGGGATATGTGTACTGTGGGGATTAAAGCAGGGACAGGGTACTGGATTTGGATGATCAGCCATGATCGTATTGAATGGTGGAGCAGGCTCGACGGGCCGAATGGCCTACTCCTGCTCCTAGATTCTATGTTTCTATGTTTCTATGTTAAATTGTTGCTATGGAAGTCGCTGGTCAATGATGCAGAACACCATCATTCTCAGTAGCTCCTTTGGAGATACTTGTGCAGGAAATGCAGCAAAGAAGGCTTGCCCTATTTGAGACCCCAGTGTACCTGCCTCCAAGAGATAAATACACTCTGCTTGGCTCGAAGTGGCAGACAGAGTGAATCAAGTAGCCAAAAGATATGGGAACAGAAACAAAAAAATGTTGAGTGTCTGGAAGTCTGCCAAGGTAAGGCTAGCCAATACTTAACTCTATCATCTAGATGTATGAATTATACATGTCATAAGGAGTTTTCTATCACCCTGTTATGAGGCTCTGTGCTAAGACTTTCTAATCTTCAATGTATGCCTATATTTCAGTAGAAGAGACTTTGTTTGCTTTTAAAATTCATCTTTTTAAAAAATAAATCAAATTGAAGTTTGTTGCCTTACCCTTAATTAGATTTTTTTAGATGAATTTTAAAAGCAAACAAAGTCTCTGAGGGAAGAAAATAGGAAGGGAGGGTAGGAGGGAAACAGCTTGAGGGGGAGGAGCCTCTGTTCCCTCGACACCACCTTTGGGGGAGTGAGTTGGGAGGAGAGGTGGATGGAGGATTAAAGGTGAGTTGAGTAACAGTGGAGAAAGGAAAGGAGGGAAAAGGGTCAAGTGGGTTGGTCAAAGGGGAAGAGGTAGTGGTAGTGATTGGTGTGAGGGGTGGGAGAAAGGGTGCAGTGGGAAGTTGAAGGGGTAGGTGAAACAATGGGAGTAAGGGGATGTGAGGTAGCATGAGCAATTGGAGAGGGGATGGGAAGGGAACTGCCGGGGGCCGCATTTCCTTGCAATCTCCACCCTAAATACAGTCTGGAGCCATTTATGGCTCCTATTCACACCACTCCATACCGTCCATCACCTCCAAATCTAAAGGAAAGGAAAGAAGAAGGGAAAGTCAAAAGGCCTGATTTTCATGTCCTTCCCAGATGGGAGTGGGGTGGCAGCACTCCGAAAATTGCAGTGCTAAAATTACAGTCCTATTCCCACTCCAGATCCATCCTCTGCTCTTTCTGACCTGTTGTAGAAATGGGCGGCAAAGCTTGCACTCCCTGTTTCAGATGGGAGCCTACTTGTAATATGCAAACTGTGGGACACCAATGCAATTTTCAGGTACCAATTCAGGCACAGTGCGCACGCCACCCATTGTTATCAAGACAAAGAGCGGCATAACCATGCTCCTCCTGGCTCCACAAATATATGCACATCCGCTGCTGGGCAGGCTCTGCCCTCACCCCGCCCCCGTGATTACCTCCTCCCCCTTTAACTCTGAACTTCCAGCTCAGTTCCGCGGAGGCACTGGCAGATTTCCTGCACCCTCCCCGAATTCGAAGATCGCCGACATTATGCAGGAGAGGCCCAGCCCTCAAAAAGGCTCAGGCCTCTCACCAAGGACATCGGGTGGGTGGTGCGATCTCACCATCCGCTGCCCACCTGATGCTCGTCCACAATCAAAATCAACTTCAGAGAGAGAAACAGGAGAGGACAGACAGAGAGAGAAAGCAAAAGCAACATGTAAAGAGAGGGGAGCAGCAGGAAAGATGCAGAAACAGAAAGGGAGAGATAGAGAGAAAAAGCAACAGGAGCGTGAATCCCGACGGCTGTGTTGTCTGCCCGGTGCCAGGGTTAAAGACATCTCCTCGGGGCTGGAGAGGAACTTGAAGTGGGAGGAGGAGGAGGAGGATCCAGTTGTCGTGGTCCATGTAGGAACCAACGACATAGGTAGGACGAAGAAAGAGGTTCTGCTGAGTGAGTTTCAGGAGCTACGATCCAAATTAAAAAGCTGAACCACAAAGGTAATGATCTCTGGATTACTACCTGAGCCACGAGAAAATTGGCATAGGGTTAATAAGATCAGAGAGTTGATTGGTGTGGGAGAAATGGGTTTTCATTCATGGGGCACTGACACCAGTACTGGGGAAAGAGGGAGCTGTTCCGTTGGGACGGGCTTCACTTGATCCACGCTGGGACTAGTGTCGTGGCGAATCGAATAACTAGGGCGGTAGATAGGGCTTTAAACTAAATAGTGCGGGGGAGGGTTCAGGTGAAGGGGAATTTAGAAAGTCAAAGAGAAAGAAGGCGGAAAGAGTGCAGGGTAGCGATAGGGATAGTGAGAACCAGAGTGTGACAGGAAGAGACAGAGCATACAAACTTAAGAGTGCACCAGCAAATAGAGTCAGAGTAGAGAAAAATTAAATTAAGACAAAATTAAAGGCTCTTTATCTGAATGCACGCAGCATTCGTAACAAGATAGATGAGTTGATGGCACAAATAAAAATAGAAACATAGAAACATAGAAGATAGGAGCAGGAGTAGGCCATTCGGCCCCTCGAGCCTGCTCCGCCATTCAAGGCGATCATGGCTGATCATCCAAATTCAGTACCCTGTCCCTGCTTTCTCCCCAAATCCCTTGATCCCCTTAGCCTTAAGAAATATATCTAACTCCTTCTTGAATATATTTAATGAATTGGACTCAACTGTCTTCTGTGGTAGAGAATTCCACAGGTTCACCACTCTCTGGGTGAAGAAATTCCTCCTCATCTCAGTCCTAAATGGCTTACCCATGATCCTTAGACTGTGACTCCTGACTCTGGACTCCGCCGCCATCGGGAACATCCTTCCTGCATCTAGTCTGTCTAGTCCTGTTAGAATTTTATAAGTTTCAATGAGATCCCCTCTCATTCTTCTAAACTCTAGCGAATACAAGCCCAATCGACCCAATCTCTCTTCATACGTCATTCCTGCCATCCCAGGTATCAGTCTGGTAAATCTTCGCTGCACTCCCTCCATGGCAAGAACATCCTTCCTCAGATAAGGCGACCAAAACTGCACACAATACTCAAGGTGTGGTCTCACCAAGGCCCTGTACAACTGCAGCAAGACATCCTTGCTCCTGTACTCGAATCCTCTCGCTAGGAAGGCCAACATACCATTTGCCTTCTTAACCGCCTGCTGCACCTGCATGCTTACCTTCAGCGACTGGTGCACAAGGACACCCAGGTCTCGTTGCACTTCCCTTTTTCCCAATCTATTGCCATTCAGATAATAATCTGCCTTCCTGTTTTTGCCACCAAAGTGGATAACCTCGCATTTATCCACATTATACTGCATCTGCCATGCATCTGCCCAATCACCCAACCTGTCCAAATCATACTGGAGTTTCTCTGCATCCTCCTCACAGCACACACGCCCACCCAGCTTTGTGTCGTCTGCAAATTTGGAGATATTACATCTAGTTCCCTTGTCTAGATCATTAATATATATTGTGAATAACTGGGGTCCTAGCACTGATCCCTGCGGTACCTCACTAGTCACTGCCTGCCACTCGGAAAAAGACCCGTTTATTCCAACTCTTTGCTGCCTGTCTGCCAACCAGTTTTCTATCCAAGACAGTACCTTACACCCAATCCCTTGTGCTTTAACTTTGTACGCTAATCTCTTATGCGGGACCTTATTGAAAGCCTTCTGAAAGTCCAAATACACCACATCCACTGGTTCTCCCTTATCTATTCTACCAGTTACATCCTCAAAAAATTCCAGTAGATTAGTCAAGCATGATTTACCTTTTGTAAATCCATGTTGACTTTGTCCGATCCTGTCACTGTTTTCCAAGTGCTCTGCTATTACATCTTTTATAATGGACTCTAGCATTTTCGCCACTACCGATGTCAGGCTTACCGGTCTATAATTCCCCGTTTTCTCTCTACCACCTTTTTAAAATAGTGGGGTTACATTAGCTACGCTCCAATCCATGGGAACTGTTCCAGAGTCTATAGAATTTTGGAAGATGACCAGCAATGCATCTACTATTTCTGGGGCCACTTCCTTAAGTACCCTAGGATGTAGATTATCAGGCCCTGGGGATTTATCGGCCTTCAATCCTGTCAATTTCCCTAACACCATTTCCCTACAAATACTGATTTCATTCAGTTCCTCCCTCTCATTAGACCCTATGGTCCCCGACATCTCTGGGATGATCTGATTGCCATTAAAGAGATGTGGTTGCAAGGTGACCAAGGCTGGGAACTGAATATTCAGAGGTATTTGACATTTCGGAAGGATAGGCAGAAAGGAAAGGCGGTGGGGTAGCTCTGTTAATAAAGGATGAGATCAGTGCAGTGGTGAGAAATGATATTGGCTCAGCAGATTAAGATGTAGAATCAGTTTGGGTGGAGATAAGAAATAGTATGGGAAAGAAGTCACTGGTGGGAGTAGTTTATAGACCCCCTAACAGTAGCTAGACTGTAGGACAACACGGTGGCATAGTGGTTAGCACTGGTGCCTCACAGCGCCAGGGACCCGGGTTCGAATCTGACCTCGGGTGACTGTCTGTGTGGAGTTTGCACATTCTCCCCGTGTCTGCGTGGGTTTCCTCCGGGTGCTCCGGTTTCCTCCCACAGTCCAAAAATGTGCGGGTTAGGTTGATTTGGCTATGATAAATTGACCCTTAGTGTTAGGGGGGGATTAAATATGTGGGGTTATGGGGATAGGATGGGATATGTTAGGGGGAATTAAATACGTGGGGTTACGGGGGTAGGGTGGGATATGTGTACTGTGGGGATTAAAGCAGGGACAGGGTACTGGACTTGGATGATCAGCCATGATCGTATTGAATGGTGGAGCAGGCTCGACGGGCCGAATGGCCTACTCCTGCTCCTAGATTCTATGTTTCTATGTTTCTAATATAAATCAAGAAATAATGGGGGCTTGTAAGAAAGGTACTGCAATAATCATGGGTGATTTTAATCTTCATATAGATTGGACAAATCCAATTTGCAAGGGTGTCCTTGAGGACGAGTTCATAGAATATATTCGGGATGGTTTCTTAGAACAATATGTGTGGAACCAACCAGGGAGCAAACTATTTTTGATCTGGTAATGTATAATGAGACAGGATTAATTAATCATCTCATTGTAAAGGATCCTCTAGGGAAGAGTGATCATAGCATGATTGAATTTCAAATTCAGTTTGAGGGTGAGAAACTTGTATCTGAAACTAATGTCCTAAACTAAATAAAGACAATTACAAAGGTATGAAGACAGAATTGGCTAAAGTGGACTGGGAAAATAGATTAAGGGGTAGGACGGTAGAAAAGCAATGGCAGACATTTAAGGAGATATTTCATAACTCTCAGCAAAGGTTTATTCCAGCGTGTAAAGTTTCGCAATTATCGCGATTCAAAATAACATAAGAGAAGCAGATTCGTTTGATCAGTTTTATTAAACGAAATGCTGTCCTGATAATAAAGAGAAGTCGCACAACACCAGGTTATAGTCCAACAGATTTATTTAAAATTACAAGCTTTCGGAGCTGTCGCCCCTTCCTCAGGTAGAGTAGCTGTGAGAGAATCTCCCAGAATTCACAATATAAACACAGAAAAAGTGTATTCAAATCTTTCCCTACATCAAAGACACACTAAGAGCACAGCCAAGACAATGAGATGTGTCCCAGGGGGTCCAACGTGTCAAAACACCTGCTGGCTGCATATCCTCTGCAGTTGACTTTGGTTCTTGTGTTAGTTTTTTTTTTAAAAAAGGCTGGAAAGACCGGCCATGATGTCCAGTCACGTTCTGTATCGTGACATGAACCCGATATCGCGATTGAGGCCATCCTCATGAGTGCGGAACTTGGCTATCAGTTTCTGCTCTATGATTTTGCGCTGTCGTGTATCCCGAAGGCTGCCTTGGAGAACGCTTACCCGCAGATCCGAGGCTGAATGCCCCTGACTGCTGAAGTGTTCCCCGACTGGGAGGCAACCCTCCTGCCTGGCGATTGTTGCGCGGTGTCCGTTCATACGTTGTCTCAGTGTCTGCATGGTCTCGCCGATGTACCATGCTCTGGGGCATCCTTTACTGCAACGTATCAGGTAGACAACGTTGGCCGAGTCACATGAGTATGTACCATGTACCTGGTGGGTAGTGTCCTCACGTGTGATGATGGTATCTGTGTCCATGATCTGGCATGTCTTGCAGAGGTTGCCGTGGCAGGGTTGTGTGGTGTCGTGGTTGCTGTTCTCCTGAAAGATGGGTAATCTGCTGCGAACGATGGTACTTTTGAGGTTAGGCGGCTGCTTGAAGGCGAGTAGTGGAGGCGTGGGGATGGCCTTAGCAAGGTGTTCATCGTCATCGATGACATGTTGAAGGCTGCGAAGAACATGGCGTAGTTTTTCCGCTCCGGGGAAGTACTGGACGACGTAGGGTACTCTGTTGGTTGTGTCCCGTGTTCGTCTTCTGAGGAGGTCTATGCGGTTTTTCGCTGTGGCCGTCGGAACTGTCGATGCTACCGAAACCCGTTAAAGAAGATAATCGCCCCATGCTGGGAGTTTTGAGCGCCAAATATTACACAAAGGACAAACATTAAGATTTGAGCGGGAGATAAGCGGACACATCACTATAACTATAGAGAACAAATGTCCATCGGTCTCTTATTCTCTTATCTCTCTGCGGACCCTTGCTGAAGCTCTTCCTTGGGGCTGGACTTTGTGTTTCTCTGGACTTTGTTGACTCCTGACTCTTAGCCGTACTGGTCGGTTATTCAAGTGTTGGGTGGAGCTCAATCGGAACGAGCCGCCCCGACAAGGGCAAGTAACAGGGTACACCATCCCGAGTGTCGGTAAATGGTATCTGGACCCGGAGGCCCGAGGAGAGGAGACGAGAAGAAGACGAGAAGAAATTCCACGTGCCGCCACGGTCAGTAAACCCCGACCGCGCCCGAAAATATAAATACAGGACTCTTCTTTGAGTTCTACAGACTACAACCTGTACCGGACACAGGAAGACTCTTCTTTGAATTTTACAAACGTTCCGAGTTCTGTCGAGTTCTTCATGACAACAGGGAGTCTGGCCTGTTTTTCGCAGCAGCGAAAGTATACAAGTGGGGCGCAGAGACCCTTCCAAACACGTGACAGTCAGGCGCTGTAGCGAAACGAGCTGAGTGCCTCATTTTAAAATCTCCGAAGTAACACGAGTGGTGAGCATGTTTTACGATCCTACAAATCCAGACGTAGTGTAGGTATTGTTAAGGGAGGGTGGTTTTTAATAAGGTTAAGGTATAATGTGTTCCCCCTTTTTACGATGTGCCGTGTGTTCTCCATTTCCATAGACCAAGCTTTATGAATGTATGTATACTTGTACTCTCGTTGATTTGTGCCTATGACATGTATTTCATGATTTTAGACGCCATGCAATAAAGATTTCCATTTTGTACTATTCAACCGGGTCTATTTGAGTTTTCTCTGCATTACTGCTCCTTGCATCTAAGTCCAGGTGTTAGAACCGTAAGGGCGAGTGGGTCGAACCACTCACAGGTGCTTATTGCAAAAAGGCTGGCCGGAGACCAGAGCAAGCAATAGTATAGGCAACGAAGGCCTAACCTCGCACCAGCACCGTCTGAGACACGCCCCCTTACAAGCGAGAAAGAAAGACTCTACGAGAAGATGAACCGTTCGTGGCTAAGGATGGTATCAAATTGAAGGAAAAGGCACACAATGTTGCAAAGATTAGTGGTAGGCCAGAGGATTGGGAAATTTTTAGAAACCAGCAAAGGATGACTAAAAAAATAATTAAGAGGGAGAAGATAGATTATGAGAGTAAACTAGCAAAGAATATAAAAACAGAAAGTAAGAGCTTCTACAGGTATATAAAAAGGAAGAGAGTAGCTAAAGTAAACGTTGGTCCCTTAGAGGATAAGACTGGGGAATTAATAATGTGAAAAAGGGAAATGGCAGAGACTTGGAACAAATGTTTTGTATCGGTCTTCACGGTAGAAGACACTAAAAGCATCCCAATAATAATTGATAATCAAGGGGCTATAGGGAGGGAGGAACTTAAAACAATAATTTTCTCAAGAGAAAAAGTACTAGGCAAACTAATGGGACTAAAGGCTGACAAGTCCCCTGGACCTGATGGCCTGCATCCTAGGGTTTTAAAAGAAGTGGCTACAGAGATAGTGGATGCGTTGGTTGTAATCTACCAAAATTCCCTGAATTCTGGAGAGGTCCCAGCGGATTGGAAAACCGCAAATGTAACTCCCCTAGTCAAGAAAGGAGGGAGACAGAAAGCAGGAAACAATAGGCCAGTTTGCCTAACATCTGTATTTGGGAAAATGCTGGAATCCATTATTAAGGAAGTAATAGCAGGACATTTAGAAAATCATAATACAATCAAACAGAGTCAACATGGTTTTATGAAAGGGAAATCGTGTTTGACAAATTTTCTAGAGGTCTTTGAGGATGTAAAGAGCAGGGTGGATAAAGGGGAACCAGTAGATGTAATGTATTTGGATTTCCAGAAGGCATTCTATAAGGTGCTACATAAATGGTTACTGCACAAGATAAGAGCTCATGGGGGTTGGGGGGGGGTGGAGTAATATATTAGCATGGATAGAGGATCGGCTAACTAACAGAAAACAGAGAGTCGGGATAAATGGGTCACTTTCAGGTTGGCAAAATGTAACTAGTGGGGTGCCACAATGATCAGTGCTTGGGCCTCAACTATTTACAATCTATATTAATGACTTGGATGAAGGGACCAAGTGTACTGTTGCCAAATTTGCTGATGATACAAAGATAGGTGGGAAAGCAAGTTGTGAGAAGTACACAAAGGGCTGGATTTTGATACTGGGGACGTGATGGAGGCGGGACTCCCACTTTTTGGGTTGTAGTCCCGCCTCCATCGACTTGTGGCCAACCCACTGCATTTTCACTTGATTGACCTTGTTGAGCCCGCCCAGCGAGCTCAGCAGGCCAATTAACGGCCACCCGGCAACAGGCGACGTCACAGATTGACATTTCATCTGTCAAGAGCTTTTGACAGATGAAATATCAGCGTTTGACAGCTCTGTGAAGCTGTCAAACACTGACAATATGATTTCTAACTTGAGTCCTTCCTCTCAGGCTGAGTTAGAAATCATTCCAGCACAGAAAACAGAAGGCTGCAGTTTTTGACAGCACCACGGCCATTGTGCTTTCTGTGCCAGTGAGATTTCTGACTCCCGAGACCTGAAGGGCTGACACCTGCAGGAGGAAGTTAAGGTAAGTAAAACTTTTTCCCATACTTTACACTTACCTTACACACTTACCTCTGCACACATGCACTCATCACTCACCTGCCCACCAGACATATCGACCCCTTCAACCCCTGCAGACCCACGGTCCGCCTCGCTTACTTGGCGTGGTTGGGACCTTTCGGGAAGCCCACATTTCAGCTTTTAAAATAGGGATTAGGCAAAAAACTGCCTGTTAACAACCTGTTAACAGGCAGTTAATTGTCACTAATCCCCTTCCCACCTCGGGGAGGCGGGTCCCAGCACAGGTCGGGTACCCGCCTCCAGCAAAACTGGCATGGAGGCGGGTTGGGGGCGGGATGGGTTCGGGACCTTTAACCTGCAACTTTAACCCCCATACGCCTCCAAACCCGCCTCCACGGGTCAATGAAAATCCAGCCCAAAGAGTCTGCAAAGGGATATAGATAGGTTAAGTGAGTGGGCAAAAATTTGGCAGATGGAGTATAATGTGGGAAAATGTGAGGTTATCTTTGGTAGGAAGAATAAAAAAGCAAAATATTATTTAAATGGAGAGAGACTACAGAATGCTGCGCTACAGAGGGATCTGGGTGTTCTTGTGCATGAAACACAAAAAGTTAGCATGCAGGTACAGCAACTAATTAGGAAGGCAAATGGAATATTGGCCTTTATTGCAAGGGGGATGGAGTATAAAAGTAGGGAAGCTTTGCTGCAACTGTACAGGGCATTGGTGAGACCGCACCTGGAGTACTGCGTACAGTTTTGGTCTCCTTATTTAAGGAAGGATATACTTGCATTAGAGGCAGTTCAGAGAAGGTTCACTAGGTTGATTCCTGAGTTGAAGGGGTTGTCTTATGAGGAAAGGTTGAGCAGGTTGGGCCTATACTCATTGGAGTTTAGAAGAATGAGAGGTGATCTTATTGAAACGTATAAGATTCTGAGGGGGCTGGACAGGGTAGATGCAGGGAGGACGTTTCCCCTCGTGGGGCAATCTAGATCTAGGGGGCATAGTTTCAGAATAAGGGTTCGCCCATTTAAAACAGAGATGAGGAGGAATTTCTTCTCTCAGAGGGTCGTGAATCTTTGGAATTCTCTACCCCAGAGAACTGTGGAGGCGGAGTCATTGAATATATTCAAGGCGGAGATAGACAGATATTTGAAAAACAGGGGAATCAAGGGTTATGGGGAGCGGGCAGGAAAGTGGAGTTGAGGCCAAGATCAGATCAGCCATGATCTTATTGAATGACGGAGCATGCTCGAAGGGCCGAATGGCCTACTCCTGCTCCTATTTCTTATGTTCTTATGTTCTTATAAGATATCAGAGACAGAAAGGAAAATGACCGTATTCTCTGCCTTACATCAAATATATCTCATGCACTTATCCCAGGACTGAGTTAAACATTGTGTACATTATACAGTGAACCTGTTAAAATGTTCATTGAGGACTTTTCTAATTATTTTTGTTCTCTTAAAAGCTGAATTTTTAAAGACTTGACATCAATCCTTCTTTAATTAGTGTAGTAATCAGAATGTTTCAGTGTTCAATGTGGATGTAATCAGAATCTATTTTCCTTTTATTCATTAATTTTATCTGTAAATTTAAGCATGCTTTCTAAGTGAAGTAGGACATCAAAGGAATCTCTATGGGTTTTGCTCGATTTAACATGTCACTCTGCCAAATTATACGGTGCTGTATGAAAATGAAAAAGCTTATCTTATCTGCTTTGAAATTTGACAAAAATTAAAAAACAAATTAAAAAAGCGAGCAATTCCACAGATTAGCATCCAACCCTTTGAGTACCCAAAGATGTCATCAGCTCTCGAATCACATTCCTCTATGCTTTTAGATAAGAACAGGGGAAAAAAAGCTTTTTTATTTAATATAAAACAGAACTGGAGACATGTACAGAATAGAATTTTAATTCAGATTATTCTTTCTATTTGTTTAGAAATACTTTTTCAATAGCTTTTTAAAAAGAATTTTCTCCTCCCCCGATGTGCTGTCTCCTGCTATCGTTCCACAGGCTGTGCTCAGGCTCTGATACTGCTTGCGCTGTTAACTGCTGAGCATTGCTTATGCTATTTAAACATTCTAAAACACGCTTATGAACCCATGGGCAGTGTGGGGCCTGTCAAAAAATTACGCTTAAGTGCGGATCCATTAAAATTGAATGGTGCCATTTTAAGGCCAAGGATATTTCAGAAATTGTTTTTGAATTAAATTTGAAAAAAAAACAAAAGTGAGGAGCTGACGCCCCTTGATGTTCGAGATCTAATTTACTTTTCCGTAGACCTGGAAGGGGTATTGGTGTAAAATAAATACAGAAAATAGAAAAGAAAAATCACTTGAGATTGTGCAGGAAAGTTGAATGCGGCTGCGATATGAGCGACATTAAAAACATGATTTGATCACGCACATTAATTAGAGATTATTTGAAACTATTGCTGAATGTGTATGGGGAAATCAACCAAATATAGGCAAAACCAGTTTGTTCACAATTATAAATCACTGCAATTTTATTGCTGTGTTCATAACAAGTTGGATTAGAAGGATGAATATGTCAGACTCTGCTTTGAGTGTTTGAGCCATTAGTGCTACATACTAATTATAAAGTCTAAAGAGGTAATGAATATCTTATTTCAATATGGGAAGAGTTCCAATTCCATTCATGAATTGATATTCCGGCAGTTTGGATTAGATTATATAATGATTGCAGTTATGTAACCCTTGGTTTACCCAAAAACAGTCTGAACTGGCTGGGAGCTCCCAAAGGAAGGGACGGAAATTTTTGGATGGACATGAGTTAATGCAGAGAAATAGGTTTTTTAAAAATCAGAATCAGATACTATGATGTAAAATGATGTACATATATTTTCAAAGTAATGAAATTCATTTTGCTAATGATCTACAAGATGAAGGAGCACAGTTTTATGACTTTGGAAACTTCAAGAAAAAATTTGCATTATGGCAGAATTTTCATCATTTAGAGCGTTATTTGAATATTAAGGCTGTCTTTTCTTCCTTTAGAAATAATTAGTAAAGATAATCGATTTTGTGCAGTAAGCTGGTTTAAGTTTTAAGTCTTAGGTTTCCTGCTGTTGGATTCGACCCTCATGAGTTTCATCTTCTCACCCAGCGGAAATTGGTCAACCAATACTGATGGTCAGTTTCACACTTCTGTAACGCACTGTTTAACTATTTGTAAATCCAGTGTTTTACACAAAGCAAAGTTATAAATACTGTAATAATAGGGAATAGTCACACACAGGTTTCTCCTCAAGATATATTTACTCTGGCCGGTGCCTGGTGGCAATCTTCAACCAACCCCTGCTGCCACTACATGGATCTCCCCTGCTAAGTCATCCCTCAGCCTTCCCCTGCTGCCCTGGCCCTCATGTGTCGGGCCCTATGTCTCTTTTAAGTGGACTAGGTTCCCATAAAATGTTTGTTTCAGGTGTATGATCAACATTTATGCCCTATTTATGGACATCCATTCTATTTAAGAATGACTGACATTTTGGCTTTCAGTTCATTAAGAGATTGATCATTCCGAATAAGGAGAGCCGTTAAATTTTTGCAAAGTATTACTTTCGGAAATTTATGACTGACATGATAGTAATGACTCATTCACAGAAATGATCTGAGTTACAGCTTACTTGCTGATCATTTATGTCAATGTGTGGGCTGTCATTGCGGGGGTTGCTGAGCTTGGAGCCCTTGGAGTTGCCGTGGTCTGATACTCCTGAGGTGTGCGATGGTTGAGGAATGTTTAGGCCTGATACTGCAGGGGAAAGCTGTGTGGATCCAATTGAAGGTTACTAACAGGGGTTGAGTGAAAACTCTCAGTGATGTCTGAAAGGGTTGTATGAATAAAACTGATAGTTATTCAGCAACTTCTGTCAATTTCAGTATAACATTAACAGTTGACCAGGTTGTGCTGAAGCTAACCGAAGCTGGTGAGACTTGGACAGCTTGACCTCCATTTATAAATTTACAGCATGCTGAATAAATGATAATCTCATCCTCTTCAAATCATGTCTATGTTAAGGATCTCACCGGTACAATGGAAATATGCAACAAGTACAGTTCGGACACTAAGGGCTCGATTTTGCCAAGCACGAGGAGGCGGGTTTGGAGGCGTGTGAGGTGGTAAAATCACAAAAAATGGCGGGCGGGCCAGATCCCGCCTCCATCCCGCCTCCGAGCAATTTTCCCACATGCGTGTTTTCTGACCCCGTTTCCATCCTGCCTCCAAGAGGCGGGATAGACCCTTAAGGCCCTTAACAAACACTTAATTGCCTCTATTATCCCATTTTGAGAGGCCTTTCTGATTTTTAGACATTTCCCTCATCCTACACGCCTCCTCTGGAACATGCCAGGTAATCCTGGCGGCCTCACAATTGGATTGCTTACTAACAGCTGCAGCTCCACCATTAAAAAGGAGTTTTCACCGATGATCATTTGCATGTGGCAGAAATTTGTTGTCTCAGGTCTGGG
This sequence comes from Squalus acanthias, assembly GCA_030390025.1. Classification (NCBI taxonomy): domain Eukaryota; kingdom Metazoa; phylum Chordata; class Chondrichthyes; order Squaliformes; family Squalidae; genus Squalus; species Squalus acanthias. The sequence continues at coordinate 19,612,095 of CM059432.1, read as the reverse complement.
CGAACTTTTAGCAGGCCTACTCATTGTTGTGGAAGTTTGGAGCCTGACACCCATCTCCAGTGTGACCTCCTAGGAAACTCCTCTCCCCACCTTGACTGAGCGCTTCCTCAACTGAGGCATATACCAGAAGCATGGCGACCATTTAATTCCTTTCCTCCTGGACATCAGATTCAGACGAAGACCAGCCGTGGCAGCAGCAGAACCATGAACAGCAGCAGCACCAACAGCAGGAGCATCAACAGGAGTGCCAAGCTGCTAGTCACCCACCTGAAGCTGCACAGGCCAGAAGGCGCCAGCGCGCGACAACATTGCTGCCTGGGATGCAAGGGACGCACTCATCTTGGCCAGATTTGGTTAGCCTGCACAATCAAACACTTTTGTCTCGCACCTTCTTACCAGAGCATCGACAATGGACAAGAAACTGCGGATTCCTATCACTCTGACCACCATACTGACAATTGCAAGGCGCCCTAAGCCCTCAATGTGAAAGTCCCATTTGCGAAATGACACAGGCCACAACTTCAACAGTTTGCCATCAAATCTGTTTATAATACAATGACAATGATGGCTGGTCCAAATATAAAACATCACAGCACCCAAGTGACTACCCTTGTGACTACTTGTGCTTTATCTTCCTCTTACGCGTGCTCCTATGTGGTGCTTCCCCTGTGGCTTTAGCAGATGTGGAGGCCCCTTGCTCACTTTCTTACTGCTCCTGTCTTGACGCCTTTGGCGGGCGTCCTCTGGGGTTGCGAACCTGTGCGGGCTCGCCAACAGTCTGCTGCTCCTGCGGCTGTGTAGGGGCTGAGATGCCCATCTCAGTTGGGTGAGGACTCTGGTGGGGCTCTGACTGAGGGCTCTGCAGTGGCATGGTTGTGTGAGCGCTTGGAGAGGAGCCCCCACTTCCTTGTTGTATGCCACCAACATCCCTCTCATGGGTCAGCCCCACTTCAGAGCTAGCAAGTGGCTTGACAGCACCTTGCTGCACTTCAGGGGGGCCATGAGGACCCGTTTCTGCACTGGAAGTCCTACTCCAGAGGACTTCCATGAAGGTCTGGTTTGTTTGACCATCGCTCCTCAAAAGATGTCATTCTATTCTGAACAATTACCATGTTTTCCATACCCTGGCGACTTAGCTCCTCCATGGCCGTAGCCATCCTCTCCTGAACCGTAGTCATCCTCTCCTCTACGGTAGCCAGCCTTACCACGGAGGTAGCCATCCGTTCCATGGAGGTTTCCATCCTTTCCGCAGTGATGCTTTCATGCGCCAATGCGTCCACAAAGGCTCTGCTCATGTTCGCGATGGACTCCTCCATTCGCTCCACACTCGCAGTGACCCTGGAGACAAAACCTGCCAGAGACTCCTGCACCTGTTCCTGAAGTTCCAGCACCGCTCTCCTTCTGGATGGACCCGGAGGCACAGGGTTGACATGCAGCTGAGCCGAGCTGGCAGAGTCCTGCGCCCTCTGACAAGGAGTCTCCACTGCTGACCCTGTCTCCACCATCTGCTGATGCTCACTTATGAGCTGTGATACACCAGGTGCCAACACTACGCTATCTCGCGAAGGTCCCACTGAGGTGTGAGTGTCTGCGCTGGTGCTGGGTGCGCTGAATTCCGCTGATGCTGCGCCCTCAGTTATTGCAGCTTCTTCTGAGGAGTCTGGAAGCTCAGGCTCTTCCTCCTGGACAGTGGGGACGGGGGCTTTCGATGGTCCTGTGGGGGAGTAAAGGAAAGAGTTAGAGATGTGAGGTCAAGGTTACATGCACATTGAATAGTGCAGATGATCATAAGTCAATCTGTTAAAGCATCAGTTTCATTATCAGTGACTCATGCAATGTCAATGAGAGAGATGCCAAACTGTTCTGTCACCAGCTTGCTGTGACGCGTCCATCTGTCCGTCCCCCACTTCGGAATCCTCCTCGATCCCGGCGATTTCCAGGGCCGCCTCCTCCCAGGTGGTGAGCTGGGCTACTGAGGGTGGCCCTCCTCCTGTCATGCCTCTTTCCCTCTTATTGTGGGCTCTCTTTTCCTGCAATGAGGGACACAAGTGGAGTTTGAGCGAGAATGAAGGAGTGAGTGCAGAGAATCCATAGCATAGATGCTTAGAAGGAGACAAAGGACCCTCCCTGTGTGTTGTAAGTTGTTGTCATTGCATCACAGTGATAGAGATTGTGAGGGCTGCATGGTCGAATAGTTAAGAGAATGTGACCATAGAGAGAGAGGGAATGGGTAAGGGTGCAGGGATGTAAGTGTCAAGTGGGATGTGGAGGAAGAGGTTGGCAAAGCAGAGTGTTGGTGAGGAGAGGCGATGGGGATCATTTTGAGGGTGATGGGAAAGTCATACTCACTTTTCCTGTGCGGAGAAGGTCATGAAACCTCTTCCTGCATTGCAGCCATGTTCTGCGGCACATTGATATGGAGTTGACCTCCTGGGCCACTTGCAGCCACACAGATTTAGTCTGTTGTGGTGGCTTTTTTATCCCTGAGGAAGGGAAGAGCACCTCCTTATTAGATCTTGCTCCCTGCAGCAGAGCTTGGAGGGAGGGCTCATCAAAGCGAGGTGCACACTTTTGCTTGCTGGTGGACATGGCTGGTAAATGAAGTCCTTCATACAATTTCCAAAGCGTTTCCAGTCTCCAGAAGAAGCAAGGCTGCTTGCAGGCCTTAAATCCAGCAGCATTGATGACGTTATCGGAGGCGACTTTCTGTATGAAAAGCCTCATTGGGCCAGGGGTTCCCACACGCTGGAAATCACTTGCCTAATTAGGGCAAAATCGCAATTTTTCAACACTTCACTTCGGAGTCGGCGTCATGACACGAATCCCACCTGACACACCCCAGCCCGCCCAAACTGGCAACATCGAGCCCTAACTATTAATTAACAAGCCCTTAAGAACTAACTTTCAGTCTTCTTTTGTTATTTATAGATCAATTGTTTTTAAATTGGAGGAAATCATTTTTATATGCAGTTTTAAGGCAGTTTGTGAAAATATTTCCTCACCAGTTTACAAACTGCACCTGTTTTGTAATGGTTTACACCATGAAGAAAATATATGGCCCAAAACAATATTGTAAAGCTGTACTATTATTTTGAAAGAATGAAGAAAGAACATTCATTCTATGACATTCTTTCACATTCTTAAGATGCCTCAAAGCAATTCACAGACAATTAAGTATTTTTGAAGTGTTGTAATGTAGGCAAACACAGCAACCAATTTGCACACAACAAAATCCAACGAGATAACTGACCAGAATTTCTGGGCTAGAAATTCGTGGCATTAGCACCACTCCGTGGCCCCATTAAATGCTGCCAAAACGGTGGCCGCCGCTCTTTCGCCAGCTGCTAGCGTTTCCCGCGGCGGCTGCTGTTTTCATCCTTACATTTGTGGCAGCGCCATGCTGGACAAAATGACGGCATTGTGACATAAATCGGCATGCAATGCTGACTTTACACCACAAGCGCGAACTTTGACCCCAGCGCTGCTGGGTCCTAAACATGCAAGGTTAACCTGGCGTGCAAGTAGGCTGTCAGTGGCGATGTCTGCACCTCTTAAAGGAACACGCAGATTGTTCAGGTAAGTTTGGATTTAAAGTTTTGGACCAAGTCGTGGCTTGCTGCAATAGATGTGAAAAGTTTTTTTTAAGTTTGTAGGGAATGCTGCTGAACGCTTGCAAGGGCTCGGATGGTAAATGATGGCCTTTGAGAAGACAGAAGATGCTGCAAATACTCAGCAGGTCACGCAACATCCAAGGAGAGAAAAACAGAGTTCATGTCTCAGGTCATGATGCTGCTGGACCAGCTGAGTATTTCCAGCATTTTATGCTGGCACTTCACATTTACAGCATCCGCTTGCAGAGGGAAGAGGAAGACACAGAAGAGGAGGAATCAGATGGAAGGATGCATCCTAGACAGCTCCTTTACATAGGATTACATAGGATATACGGCACAGAAACAGGCCATTCGGCCCAAACAGTCCATGCCGGTGTTTATGCTCCACTCGAGCCTCCTCCTGTCTAAATCTATCAGCATAACCCTCTATTCCCTTCTCCCTCATATGCTTGTCCAGCCTCCCCTTAAATGCACCGATACTTTTCGCTTCAACCATTCCCTGTGGTAGCGAGTTCCACATTCTCACCACTCTCTGGGTAAAGAAGTTTCTTCTGAATTCCCTATTGGATTTCTTGCTGTCTATCTTATATTGATGGCCTTTAGTTATGCTCTTCCCCACAAGTGGAAACATTCTCTCTGAATCCACTCTATCAAAATCTTTCATAATTTTAACGACCTCTATCAGGCCACCCCTCAGCCTTCTTTTTTCAAGAGAAAAGAGACCCAGCCTGTTCATCCTTTCCTGATATGTATACCCTCGCATTTCTGGTATCATCCTTGTAAATCTTCTCTGCACCCTCTCCAGTGCTTCTATATCTTTTTTATAATATAGCGACCAGAACTGTACGCAGTACTCAAAGTGTGGTCTAACCAAAGTTCGATACAGGTTTAGCATAACTTCCCTACTTTTCAATTCTATACCTCTAGAAATAAACTCTAGAGCTTGGTTTGCTTTTTGTATGGCCTTGCTAACCTGCACCACAACTTTTAATGATTTGTGTATTTGTACTACGAGATCCCTTTGTTCCTCTTCCCCACCTAGACTCGCACCCTCCAAGTGATAAGTGAGCCATCTATTCTTCCTACCAAAATGTAATATCTCACATTTATCTGTGTTGAATTTCATTTGCCAATTATATGCCCATTCTGCAAGTTTATTAATGTCCTCCTGTAATTTGTTGCAGTCCTCCTCAGTATTGACTATCTCCCCCAATTTGGTGGCATCCGCAAATTTAGAAATTGTATTTTGATTCCAAAGTCTAAATCATGAATGTAAAATGTGAACAACAGTGGTCCTAGCACTAGTCCTTGTGGAACACCACTACCCACCTTGTGCCACTGTGAATAGCTACCTTTTACACCTACTCTATGCTTTCTGTCTTGAAGCCAGCTACTGTATATACTCTTCTGCTACTTGTCCCCTGACACCACATTCTCTGATCTTGTTCATCAGTCTATCATGGGGTACCTTATTGAAGGCCTTTTGAAAATCTAGATAAATCACATCTACTGCATTACCATTGTCTACTCTCTCTGTTACCTCTTCAAAAAATTCAATGAGGTTGGTCAAGCAAGACTTTCCCTCTTGAAATCCATGCTGACTATTCATTACTATGTTTTTGGTTTCTAGATGTTCTTCTATTTTTTCCTTTTGATTCCAAATTGAATGGAATCATCCCAGTGACCACAACCACAATTCCCCTTTCATCAGTAGTCCCACACCTTACCTTCCATCTGTTACTGACCATCACAACGTCCTCTTGGCCACGATGCTGAAATAAAGGCCACCACAAAGCCAACCTTCCAATCCACCTATATACATCTATCCATCCAATGTGACATCAAGAAATCAACTCATTCTCTTAGTGAGTGTCTTGTGTGTGCCTTTGTCTATCCTACTGATGTCACGCAGTGCTACCCCAGTGGCTGCAGCATAGCTGGTGGAAGGCTGCTGACTTTCAGTGGGGGACACTGCAAATGTCCTTGCTGGTTGACTGTGCTGGTCAGCTGGTCAGTTAAGAGCTGGTGGCTGGGAGTGTCAAATCAATCATCTTCTGCTTGTTCTTCTTCTTCTTCACTCTCCTTTCCCTTTTCTTGGTCAACCGCTGGCTGGGCAGTCTGCATTTCTTGGGTGTGTGAAATAAGGAAGGCACAAGGGTGGAGTTGTGATGACAGGAGGGCGGGAAAGCATGAGGTGCATGCCAGAAGGAGGATAACGTATGAGGATACCAGCATCTTGTATCCTTTCAGCCCTGCCGCTGGCCAAGGGCTCAGCCATGCTTCTGCCAACAATGGCCTGCACCGTCTCCTCCAAGGAGGTGAGGTGAGGCTAGGAATGGGAGATATGTCTCGTGATTGGTGCAGAATGTTGGTAGGTGAGTGATTGGGGGTGGGAGTCATGCATTGAGCAGTTTGTGAGGCAGTTGGTAGGAGAAGGCCATTGAAGATGCATTCACTGACCCTGACCAGTGGTCTGAGGTCATGAAGCTTCTTTGGGTACTGGAGCCAAGTGTTGGGGGTGACACTGCTGGCAGTGATGGCCTCGGTGATGTACCCCCACATCGTTCTTTCTGGAGGGCCTCCTGGCCCTTGTGGGTAGAGGGCCTGTCTTGCAGTGTTGACCCCCTGCACAAGGCTGGAGTCCTGCATGCGAGACCCTGGGTGCCCCTTCCCTAGCTTGCTGAGCCATTTGTGTCAGTACTGAGGTATTTTTCCCATTTGATGAGGTTAGGAAGGTAATTCAGATTTAAGAGCTGAACATTCACATTTAGGACTTCTTTTTAATGTTAAATATTTTTAAAAGGCAGGAAGGGCTGAAAACTGCATTGTTTCACTTCATTTTATTTTGTATTGCTTCAGTGTGCATGGCCCCTTTAATTCTCAGACCTCTTCATTACCCACAATCCCTTGCGAGCTCCACATCATCGTCGTTGGGTCAAAATCCTGGAACTCCCTCCCTAAGAGCACTGTGGGAGTACCTTCACCACACGGACTGCAGCGGTTCAAGAAGGCGGCTCACCACCACCTTCTCAAGGGCAATTCAGGATTGGCAATAAATGCTGGCCTTGCCAGCGACGCCCACATCCATTAAATGAATTTTTAAAAAAGCCTCGCTCCCAGAGGCTGTACGAAACTCCAACTCCAACTCCTGCACTGGAACTTCGTCTCAGTTGACTCCAGCAACATCACCAGGATGGCGTTGCACGGCAGGTAGGCGCTGCACCACCAATCTCCATCCCCCCAGACCAATTTTGCTCCGTTAGCATTGACCACATTTTCGGTGGCGGTTAACTTTGTCACCGGCAACTTTGCTGGCGAACACGAATTTCTCCCCTGCCATCTCTTTCTGATATGTCACCTAAGTGATTATAGTACTGCTCTTATCTTGAACTTGTTTTAGGCTTCTTTGTAATCCAAAGTTTAATGTGAAAGGAATACTTTTATTAAGATTTAAAACAGCATTCAGCAGTTCATCTCCTGCTAACAAATGTTATTTTCAGTGCCTTTTGGCTAATGTAAGCTAGTTCAAATGGATTGCCCAATTGATTCATTGCCAGTTACTGATGAAGATAAGAACATAAGAAATAGGAGCAGGAGTAGGCCATACGGCCCCTCGAGCCTGCTTTGCCATTTAATAAGATCATGGCTGATCTTTGACCTCAACTCTACTTTCCTGCCCTATCCCCACATTCCTTAATTTCCCTAGAGTCCAAAAATCTATTTATCTCAGCCTTGACTATACTCAATGACTGAGCATCCGCAGCACTTTGGGGCAGAGAATTCCAAAAATTCACAACCCTCTGAGTGAAGAAATTCCTCCTCATCTCAGACTTAAAAGGCCGACCCCTTATCCTGAGGCTATGTGCCCCAGTTCTAGACTCCCCAGCCAGGGGAAACAATCTCTCAGCATCTGCCCTGTCAATCCCCCACAGAATCTTATGGGGGAGAAATTTGTGTGGCCACATGTTAGTGCCAGGAGATGGTGCTAAAGTGCCGTTGACAGCTGTAACGATAACTGATGCCGGTTCCAGCAGCTCGCCATGATGGAGATCGTGACGTCAGTGCATGTGCAGTGCTCACTGGATGCCCGATCTCCCAACTTAATTTTAGCCAAAGTACTTACCGGCTGGAGAAAGCAACGACAGGTTGAGGTGACATGCAGCAGCAGGAAGCCAGCTGCAGTGATGCTATTTAAAGGGATCCTCATCAATCACTCACACCTGTCAGGGTTTTTGCAGTTTGAGTGGCTGTGTGCTACTTACTGCTACTGGAAGAGTTTTCCTTATTCATTTCAAGGTTCCTTGGTATCAGGGAGTGTTCTGGCAAGTACAAAACTCCCTCATTATTTCTGAAAGGCTTCAAAGTACAACACTTGCTAAAAATCACTCACTTACTTAATGTGCAGTTGGTGTGCGACCACACACAGTGAATCCTCAATGTCAATGCCCGCTATCCTGGCAGCAGCCATGATGCCTTCATCCTGTGCCAGACCAGTGTGCCAGCACTCTTCCCACCACCACATCAAGCTCGAGGGTGGCTGCTCGGAGACAAGGGCTATCCGCTCTCCACCTGGCTCATGACTCCCCTCCGCAACCCCAACACTCCTATAATGAGAGCCATGCTGCCACTAGGAACTTGATCGAACAGACCATTGGCTTATTGAAGCAACGGTCCCGCTGCCTTGACCGCTCTGGAGGAGCCCTCCAGTACTCGCCAGAGCAGGTGTCCCATTTCGTGGTGGTCTGCTACAACTTGGCCATCATGAGGGCGCAGCCCTTGCCAGCAGGGATTCCGGGACCACCTCAGGAGGATGATGAAGCAGAGGAGGATGAGGAGGTGGGCGAGGAGGAGGAGGAGGAACAGGAGGGAGGGAGGAGGCAGAGAGACAATCGGCCTTCCAGACGGGCTGTCCGTGACTGGCTCATCAGACTGCAATTCGAATGAATGAAACCCTAGAGATCTCTATTGGTCACCACATCCCCATCATACCATCCCTGTCTCATGCCATATCACAGCATTCTCCTGGGCGCAAAGGTGAAATGAGAGAGACCACAAAATATTCCAAACACCATTAATAAATGTATCTATACACATATTAAATGAATTCTAATAACTAATGATCCTTGCACCTGCCATAGTTGAATAGCTGTCAATTTGTGCAAGGTGTGAGATGTGGGTGTGAGTGTTGCTAGGTAGAGATTGTTGGTGGGTGAGTGCTGGGGGTGTGGTACATTGAACAGTGTGTGAAGCTTGTGGTACAGATGGTGGTAAGTTGCATTTGTTGAAGCCTTCACTCACCCTGACCACCCATGTGAGCTCGTTAAACTTCCTCCTGCACTGGGTGTGGGACCTGGAGACCACAGTGCTGCCCGTGATGTGGTGTGCCACCTCCCTCCACATAGTCTGGCAGACTTGTGGCGAGGGCCTCCTGACAGTTGGTACAGGACCGCCCATCTTCTCTCCACCGTTAAAACCAATGCCTCCAAAGCTTCCTCGGAAAACCTCCGGGTTATCTCCCTTGGGCGGCGATCTGCTATCAGCATTTGTAAATAAGTGCTTCTTTTCTTTGTTTTTCTTCTTATGGTTGTTGAGACAGCTGTACACCCAACAATGCTGAGAATGAGGTACTGCAGCATCAATGGACCTCCCCGTTAAGTAGTGAAAAAAACTTGGGGCAATCATTACTTGCATTTAGACTGCACCCAATATTGGTCCATCTTTTCAGTGTAAGGCCAATGAGCTTGGGTTTTTAGATGAGAAACATGACTGCAATCATTTAATGAGGAGTGAGGACGAATTTTGCATGCAGTCTAGACAATTTTCAACTGGTGCTACTTAACCATTTTTAGTCTAAACATTCCTTGGCTATAACGAATTTCTAGCCCTATTATTTCAATGAGATAGGGAAATATCTCTAAATATCTCCAAATTACATATTGAAAATGATATCTAACTTTGACAATGAAATGAAGCAACAACTATAAATGTTGATGCACATGAACTTGAATACTTTGCAGTAGGAGTCATGTGATAGTGATTAGCATGCTGATTTTTACCCTTCCTAGCCCACATATACTGAAGCCGATATTATCAATTTTCCAGGGCAGGTTGGAAGCAGAATTATATTCTGGAAAGAGAGGAAGAACAGATGATCTGGTTAAGGGATTCGGTTGTGTTTGTTAAATAAAGAAGAAATGGTTGCTTCCAATTTAAAGTATTGTATCATAATTTGCACATGAGGAACTCTTTCCAAATTACAGCAAAAGTCCCACAGTCCCAAAGCAATCTTGTGTTTATAGCCTCCAAGATATGCAGATATTTGAATAACTCGGATTTTGAGTGTTTGATGGGCATCAGAGAGGCAGGGAGACTGAGTAACTAGAATGAATGCCATTCAATGGGAAGAGATTTGGATGAGAGTTGATGAACGAGATTTTCCTTACCTCGGCGGGTCTGGGGCGGGCGACTTCGGCGGCAGGTCCCGACCCCGCTGCTGGCTCCATCCGCTCTGGAAAATGATTTTCCATTGATAGGGCTTGTTAAGCCCGCCCAGCGTGTTTCCCGGACCAATTAGAGGAAGCAGGTCTGGCGACGTCATTCATGACACATCATCAGCCGATTTCCTTAAAGGGACCATGGCCAACTTTCTTTTAACATTTGTGCTGTCAGTGTTCTACTGCATTGAAGTGCTACAAACACTGACAATCACTGCACAGAGGTGCAGGGCTGCACCCAGGTTCTCCCATGACTCCCTCCATTTGCTTATGGAGGGAGTCAGAGCACGCAGGGAGGTCCTCTTCCCTTCTGATGGGCAGAAGAGTCCTCCCCAGGAGACCAACACAGCCTGATTGCACTTTGCAGAGGAGGTCACAAGCAGGGATGTCGTCAGGAGGATCTGGGTGCAGTGGCGCAAACCTTTCAATGATCTAAGTAGATCATGAAACGTTAGTACAAAGCCACACTCACCTTCATCCTGCTGTGCCTCTCATCACATCCCCATCACTCTGCCTTCTACCCTACTCCTGCACATCCTTACTCACACCAACTTAACTTGCACATCCACCCATCCCTCTCTCTCTATCGACATTATCACATCCCCATCTCACTAGCCACCTCTCACACTCACCCTTATCCTAGTGCCATCATACCAACTAATAACACACAAGTGTAGCCACTTGGGTCTTTTATCCAATGTTCAAGTAAAGTTTCTATTAATGTGCTATCAAACGTTAAAACCTTTATTTTCAACACTTTGCGCTCTTGGACAGATTTGTGTGAACCTTTGGAAGTGGCTTAGTGAGTTGCAGTGAATGGTGAGGCATAACGGTACCCCCCACAATGGTGGTGAGTGTGAAAGGAATAGCTTGCACACTGTAGGGATGTGTTATGATGTTGGTGTGGGGTGGTACCAACCTGGCGCATCATGTGTCAGCAGGGTGTACAGCGTCAAGTGAAGTAAATCTTCCCTGGCATCCACAGCCTCCCAGCAGCAATGTACTCAGCTGCTGATGCCCTGTGTCCTGTGCAGCATCAAGTTATTGCGGAGAAGGTTGGTGTTGTTGTTGGTGTTGCTGGTGTGCCTGGTGCTGCTGTTGTTGGGGCTGATCGTGGTGGGATTCTGAGGACCAAGGTGAGACAGTATAAAGGGCACCCATGTTGATGGAATAGATGGCAGGTGAAGTAGAGTTGACAGAAGCATTCTGTCAATGGTGAGAGAGTTCTTCCAATGAGGTGAGAGTGGATGGAGAGTGAAAGTGGAAAGCCTGCAGAATCTGTGCTGGAAATAAGACTGAGAAACAGCTTGTGGCTGAGGAAATTGATGATCTGTCAGGTGGGAGCTTTTACTGTACATTTGAAGCTGTCAAGTAATCAGCTGGAGCAATGGCCACTGAACTCCCGCCTCAGGTTGACAGCCGTGGTCCCCGAACAGCGTGGTTCCCGTGGCCATGAAGTTGAAGTGAAAAGGTTAAGTTAAAAAAGCCTGTTAATGATCTGTCAACTATATGCTAATGAATTTAATTGGGTTGCCTGCCACTGCCTGTCAGTTCTGCTCAGTGCTGACAGACCCGACACTGAAAAAGGCGCGTTGCAGCGGGTTGACAGCGGGGTCCTGACCTGCTGTCAAAAAAATCAAATTTCCCACCCAACCCACCACCGATCCTGCCTGCTGATTCCCCGGAAAATTCTGGCCAATGTTGCAGGGAAAGAGGTTGGAATTTGATAATGCAATTTAAAATGATATATAAATATTGTAAGACTCTTGTCTTAATGCTAATGCTGCCAGCTGGATATATTGGGCCAGAAATTCGGCTCTTGTCAGGTGAGTACGCGCTGTGTACTCACCCGTAAGGCCACCTGAAGTGCCGGTTTCCTGCATGCACTGCGCATGCGCGGGAAACCGGAACTTCCATTCCCCTGAAGGGAGGGGTTCAGAAGTCGAACACCTGCGCGGGAGAGGCTGCGCGCACGCAGCGAACTTCATTTTTTTTTTCAGGTTTCTCCGGGAGGGTAAGTATGGAGAAGCTGCACATTTAAAAAGGAGGTGCAAGACCTGTTTTTAACAAGGTAAGTGGTTAATTAATTACAATTTAAACATTTTTTCAACAGGTTTATCTTTTTTAGATACTTTAAAGAAAGGTAAGTTTATTTTTAGCACCGTTAAAAAGTATAATTAATTTTTTCAAAAATTTAAATTTTTGTTTAACGTATTAATTTATGTAACTTATAGTTATTTTTAAAATGTGATGGTTTAAAAAAAATTATTTGACGTTTAAGTGTGGTTTTGGGGCCGATCTCTATTCATAGATTTGACAGGTCTTCCTGTCAAATCTATGAATGAAAATGCCCTGTTAGGATTGGCTCTCCATGGCCCACGTGATCCCAGGGGACGCTTCGAACTAACTGCCCCCCTGGGATACGCAAGCACTGCGCGTCAGCAGCTGTAGGAGGCCCAGGAGCCGAAGTCCTCGTGGTCCCAAAGCACAATGGCAGGCGCGGTAGGCAAGTACGCGCGCGATGCTTGCACCCGCAGGAAGCCGGAAAGCCGAATTTCTGGCCCAATATATAAAAAGGGACCCCAAGTACACATGTTCAGAGTGCTGTGAGACACACTAGGTTTTAGTAGCAGATGCAGCTTCATATTATAGTATTCCTTATTACACATAATTCTTACAAAAGGTTCATTTAAAAAAAATCTTATTTTCATATTTTGCGTAAGTTTTCCCCCTTTACTTTTAGTCCCTTTTTTTTCCCCCATTGGTCTTCCCGGCCTCCTGCAGCTGAAAAAACTGGAGACTGTTGCTTAGAATCGCCTCTGATCTTGCCTGTGTGCTCTACTGGGAGATGCTGCTCTCTGCATTCCCACTCAACCCTAGTCAGTTCAACAACTAACTTAAACCTGTGCCCAACAAACCTGGACACAAACCCATGCCTGTCCCTGCTCCATAGCACCGAGCAAATACAAAGCGCCACTACAGTGACCAAAGGGTAAGATTTTATGCTACCTATTTTGACAATCATGGCACAAATGAAAGAATATTGTTCAGTGCCTTAGTGATTGATGTGCTGCTAGGTGAATATAAATACTAGGTTTATATATACTTCAATTGCACATTTGTGGCACAACAGTGACAGAGGAATGGGCAGAACTCCTGTTAATAATTAAAGGGGCTGTCCGATCACAAGTGAAAATGAGGATTGTGAATTATAGAAATGTCAGATGAGGATAACTAACATGAATACTAAAAACCATGACAAAAACTACAGAGAAATAGCAGGCTGGAGTGCTGAAGTGGAATATTATCCCTTCCATCTGAGAGGTGATTTACAGAGATATCTGAGATGGTTAATGAAATGGAAAAGTTCGAGAGTGGGACAAGGGAACACGGGTTTAGCTAGTGAAAAGCAAATTTAAGACTGATGCCAGGAAGTTCTTCTTCATGCACAGAGTGATCAACACATGAAATGAACTTCCAGATAGAGTGGTGGAGACAAAACTCCTGGAATCATTTAAGAAACAATATTGATGCTGAAATAGGCTGGGGGGAGGCGGGGGCAGTAGGTACTTTCTGGATGGGCTGAATGGCCTACCTCATCCATAATTATCATGTGATCTTGTAAAATGTTTAAAGGGCACATATTCCAGGATACATACTGGAATGCTCAAGGAAAAGAGTGAGACAAATATTTTTACGAGCTCCATAAATATAAAGGCTGTACCCGAGGACGATAGGATTCACTTCATCACAATATTCAAAAAAATGAGTCAGGCATGGAGGGAATTAAAGACCAGTTAATACAGCATTAGTAGTGGCAAATATTCTGAGATCATTTTATGGGATACTATTAATGTTCATCCAAATAGCACAGAGCAATAGATCTGGGCTCATAAATCTACCAGTTTTCTTTGAGGTGTAACTGAATTAATGGATGAGAGATAAGTAGCAAACGTACTTAGATTTTCAGAAGGAATTTAATAAACTATTATACATCTGAATTTTTTTAAAGAAAATAAAAGCAGATGGAATTATTTAACTGGGATAGAAATTGGTTTGATAACAGAAAGCAGGAGATGATAATGAATGGGCAAACCATTGTTTGAGCTCAATATGAATGTTTTCTGGGTCTTGTACTGTTAACATGGAGGAGGAATGGAGGTAATATAATCAGTCCTGTGTATAATGAACACCGGTTTGCCATGCTAAAACCTAATTATGTACTAGTGCTCAATTTTTGCATCCTTTACCAACCAGCTGCCTAAAGTATGCATTTCACAAAGTATTTCCTCACAACTGGATTTTTTTTTACTCTGCTCATCCTAATCATTCATACAATCTGGTGTATTGTGTCCAATTCTGGGCACCACACTTTAGGAAGGATGTGAAGGCCTTCGAGAAGGTGCAGAAAAGATTTAGGAGAATGATTCCAGGGATGAGGGACTTCAGTTGCGTGGACAGACTGGAGAAGCTGGGGTTGTTCTCCTTAGAGCAGAGAAGATTGAGAGGAGATTTGATGGAGGGGTTCAAAATCATGAGGGGCCTGGACAGAGTAGATAGAGAGAAACTGTACCCATTGCCAGAAGGGTCGAGAACCAGAGGACACAGATTTAAGGTGATTGGCAAAAGAACCAAAGGCGACATGAGGAAAAACTTTTTTACTCAGCGAGTGGTTAGGATCGGGAATGCACTGCCTGAGAGGGTGGTGGAGGCAGATTCAATCACGGCTTTCAAAAGGATAAGTACCTGAAGGAAAAAAAATTGCAGGGCTACGGGGAAAGGGCAGGGGAGTGGGACTAGCTGAAGTGCTCTTGCAGAGAGCAGGCATGGGCTCGACGGGCTGAAAGGCCTTCTTCTGTGCTGTAACCATTCTATGATTCTATGAATCCATGAGGCAGGGCTTCATGCATCCTATTGCTGCCCTCAGGTTTACTACCACATAGATCTATGGACATGTTGAGGAAGTGCCTAGTAGCAGTGGCAAGTATGGAGAGGGCACTGATAAGGCTGTTGTCTTTCAAGGGGACCCCACATCAGGTGCACCCAGCCATCTGTGCAGGTGACAATAGGTGTGGCAGCAAGTGGGCAGGACCAGCAAGCCACAGCCTCAGTTTGGTCACCTGCCCTAATTTATCCTTATGTGGATCGGTGTCAAATGTGTTGTCTTAAAATACTCCTGTGCAGCACCTTGGGACGTTTTACTATGTTAAAGGCGCTATATAAATACAAGTTGTTGATATTGTTGATATGGTTGTTGTTGGAGAGTGCAGTTTGTCATGGAGTGCAGCGAGTGTAAACCTGTGAGTTTGGTGAGTAAGGGAGTGAATCTTAAGGGTTAATCTATTTTTTAAAATAAAATCTAGTCTTGTGTGCTTGCCATTAGCATTTAACTTAAATTTACTGTTTCAAGTTTTAAGTTTCTTCCAGGCTTGGGCAAGGCTAAGCAAGCTCTGTGCTGGAGAGCAGGTGAGAGTAGTTAATTCATTAACTGGCCTAATCTGGTTCTGTAACTGCCAGAGAGCTCACTTATTTAAATATCAGTAGTATAAATAAGGGAGGCTAGAATGCAGTTTGTCACAGAGTGCAGCTTGGAAAAGAGTGTGGGGAAAAAATTTGGTTGGTTTGTGCCTCTCGTTAGCGCCTTAAGAGGGAGCTAATGGGGCGCAAAGCAGCTAGCGCCCGTGCGTGGCGATGTTTGCGCCGCTCACGAAATTGACAAGACATTTTGCGATCTCCCGCGCCCTCAGATCGTGACATCAATCGAGCGTACAACGGTAGTGCCCCGGACCAGATATTGAGTGGCACCCCCTGTCTTACCGCCTGCCGCTAGCAACGACAGGTTGAGGGGAGCGTTTTGCAGTCGGGAAGGGACTGGGGGAGCGTTATTTAAAGGCGACCGCTTCCTGCCTTTTTTTGTCGGCAAAATTTTTTCACCACGCATTCTGAATGAGAGAGAGAGAGACTGCAGGAGAAATTCAAAGCTGTGTTGAGGAGTTTTGGGTACTGAGCAGCACTTTGCAGGTTCTTTTTGATTTGATCTTCCTTGCATCGATTTAGAAGAGATTATGGGGGCTGCACTCTGAATTCTTTCCCTGGGCCTCTCCATTGTTCTTTCCAACAGATTTGATGTACAGGTCTCTCCAGGCCTAGATTCAAGGCTGCAATGAGCAGGATGTGGATGGAGAGCAAGATCGACCCTCCCCTTTAAGAACTGGCCCGTGCCATTGTGTCTGTGTTCCATTGCTGACTGACATCACATGAGCTTCGCCAGCGCTCTGAGTTAGCGCCTCGCTCCTCGGCCTTTGCGTCTTAAGACAGGTGTGCAGCACCTGATTTAGAGCTCCAATCACCTCCAGGGACGATAAAAGCCAAGTTTTTAGTTGGAGGCGATAATTAGCGCCAGGCGCTAAACTTTGCGCCCGGCCGATAATCGCGCCCCAAACGGGGCGATACTGAATTTCTCCCCCTGTAAACCTTAGAGTTTGGTGAGTAAGGAAGTTTGGGGAGGGAGGTGCTCCTTTCTTCTTTTTCTGTAGGAGTTAAAAAGCTGCACGAGAGAGGACAGAGAACCAACGGGAGTTCGGCTCCGTGACACCCCCAACTGCATTCGGAGAAAAATAAAAGGTGACATCACAGAGAAAAGAGTGAGTGATTAGTTGGTTGGTGAGTATTTTGCTCACTTCTCTTATCTTTTAAAGCCCAGGAAATTTTGGAAATGCTTGGATATCTTTGCTGCAGTACAATGTGCAGAATTGTACACTGTACTCCAGGTACGGCAGTATCAGCATTGTGTATAGACTCAGGATTATCTTCTGGGATTTGTGCTCTATTCCTTTGACTACACATCTCAAGATCTGCTTAACTTTTCTTATTGCTACTGTTGGTTTTGATGAGCTACTCCATGAATACCCAGAGCTCCCACTCCAGTGCACTGCTGAGGGAGTGCTGCACTGTCGGAGGTGCTGTCTTTCGGATGAGACGTTAAACCGAGGCCCTGTCTGCTCTCCCAGGTGGACGTAAAAAAATCCATGGCATTATTTCAAAGAAGAGCAGGGGAGTTATCCCCAGTGTCCTGGCCAATATTTATCCCTCAACCAACATAACAAAAACATTATCACATTGCTGTTTCTGGGAGCTTGCTGTGCGCAAATTGGCTGCTGCGTTTCTCACATTACAACAGTGACTCCACTTCAAAAAGTACTTCATTGGCTGTAAAGTGCTTTGAGACATCCGGTGGTCATGAAAGGCGCTATATAAATGCAAGTCTTTCTTTCTTTCTTTCCTGTGCTGTGTCCAGTAGCCGAGAGTCATTTAGTTTATATTACCAATGTTTGTTTATCTGTCCTTGTCTCACGACCTTATATTCGTCCACATTAAATGCTGATAGTCTAACCAGATCCCTTTGTGTTTGGTTTGTCTGTTGCTATTGCTTGAAAAACCTCCCAATTTCATGTTGGCTGTAAAGTGCTTTGAGACGAGCTTTATTTTGGTTCCCAGCTCCAAATCATCGAAACTCACAGCAAGCCTCAAAGGCCCAGCACTGATCCCTGTGGCACCCCACTAATAAATCCTTTCCATATTGATGTAGCTCCATTCACAACCACCCTTATTGGCTGTCTTTGTTTCAGCCAATTTTCAGTCCACCTCAGAAACTTGCCCCTATTCCCTTGCCTTCTTACCTTATGGACTAATCACCTGTGTGACACGATATTAAATGCCTTGATTAAATGTAAATATATCGCCGCCACAGAATTTCCATTGTCAACAAGGTCTGTCATTTCGTTGAAGAATTGCAGTAAATATGTTAGCCAAGAGCTCCCTGCCGTTAATCTATGCTGATTCCATCTTACCATACCCTACCCATCTTGATGTTTCATTATCCCTTCTTTCAGGTTGTCTTCTAACACTTGACGAACAACAGATGTTAGGCCAATAGATCCCTGGGTCATTACGATATCTCTGTTTAAATTGATGTTTTATGAGAAACTTTCCACACAACTTTCCAACTACTTTTCTTTCTAATAATGCCTTGATGATGTGATCAATTTCACTGGCCGCTTATTTAAGTACTCTTGTATGAAATCCATCTGGGCCTAATTGTTGTCTTTGAACTTCCTCAGCCTATCAGTGGCAGTCCAGTCTTAAATGAATTTCATGGTAATACCATTCACGTATAATGTTGTAAACATGCTCAGGCTGACTTTGTGAATGCTTTAATGGATGGAAAATCATGTGCATCACACTCTCAAATTAATGATCTGAACCGCCAAGTCTCTGTTTTTGTAAAATTGACCCTGTAATCCGGGTCACAAATATTCTCAGCGCTTGGGGTGGATTGCTGGCATATTGGGGTGTGCAAGGCCAAGTGAGGGGAAAAATGGGGCAGCGGCTGGTAGCACTGGGTCTCTGCCCCAAATAAATTGATGTGGGGGTGGGAGGGCTGGGTGCAGGGGGTGGCGAGGTTACACCATCCACCCTTTGCGGCCTGATATAGTAAAGAGAGGAGGGACTGGCGGAATGAAGTCACCCGCCAGAATTCTTATTTGGACACCCAGTGTACTGTACTGTGGCAAGATACTGGCGTAAGGTAGCATAGGTGGATGTGGGGCCCACAAGTGTTTTCTAGGCCAGGTACACGGGCAGGAAAACGTGCTCTTCTGGCCCCAACAAAATTGGCTGATCTCAACTTTTCAAATAATTGTGCTCCTGGAGTAGCCACTTTCTCACCCGAGCAGCTAACCATATTTCCCTCACCCCTGCCATCTCCCCCACTCCCTGTTTTTATATCCTATGAAGAGTAGTATAGAGAAACAATACATGCAAGTCAAGACATTTAAATCTGTGCACTGCAGACAGGGATTTACACAGACCAGCTATTCAATATGTATCATGAGACGTGCTAATATTACCAAGGTTATTAGCACATTGAAACAGGAAACGTGACACATGCATATGATGAAGGAACGTCTATTGTGGTTGATCATGTTGATCATTGATTATATTCAGTCAATGTTAGCCTAGTATCAACAAGGCTGCTCGTGCCCTGAGGTGCACATCAAAGACATTTGACTATAAATCGACACAAATTATTGAAGCCTTTATTGGAATATAGGAGTAAGTTTTATAATTTGTGTTCCTGGTAAACCATAAAATTATAACGAATCAAAAATTGCGCTAGTTGTGTATCGTGCACACTGGTCTCCGCAGGGGGAAGCTCTGTACCGGGATCCCAAAATTGTTTGATTTCCCCCGATGCTGTGCAATTTTGGGCACCTACCTTCTTCAAGACATTGATGCAATGAAAAGGTTGATTCTAGAACTGAGTTCTGAAGAAAGACTCAACTTGTTTTTGACAAGAGTAATAGGTTGCAATTTTATAATGCTTTTAATACAATAAAGTGTTCCAAGGTGCTTCACAAAAACACAACCAGGCACCAAGTAGTGATGGGAGAAGAGTAGGGGAGGGGAGGTGGCCTCAAAGAAGTAGGTTATGAGGAAACTTTTGAAGAAGGAGAAAGAGATAACAAGGCAGTGGGGTTTAGTGAGGGCATTCAAGGGTGTGGGGCAAGATGACTAATGAAGATGGACAATTGGTGCACTGGGACATAGTGAGTCAATGGAGGTTGATGAGACATGGGACGAGTACAGCATAGAGTGCAGGCAATGGAGTTTTGGATTTGTAGTTTCTACAAATGAGATCAGAGTTGGAAATTGCGCGTGGAAGAGGTTGCAGTGGCAGTGATGGGCAAGACCAAGGAGGGACATATAGATCAGGACACATTTTGAATTCGATGCATTGGGGAATGGGGAGCCACTTGAGGTTGGCAAGGACAGGAGAGAGGGACTTGATACGGGATAAGATGCAGGTGGCGGAGTTTTGGAGGGGAAGTGCACTATAGGGTAAATTCACTGATTGCACGCATCCAACGTAAAGACCCGCTTCAAAGGAGCATGCGTCAACAAATCAGCATTACAGTGTTGCAGCCCAATCTCTGAGCCATGCTACCTTTGAGCGGGTTCCCCGCCGGGAGCACAGAATGTTCCTTGATGCTGGTGGTGATAGAGGATCTCAGGCATAATTTTGAGCCAGATGAAAACCAGACTGGATGGATTTGAACAAGGAGTGATGGGACATGTGGGTGAGGAGGGGGTGACCAACACATTCAAGTGGAAAGAAAAATTCATTGGAGAAAAGAAGATTTGGAGGAGGCACGATCCCAGGTATTTAAAATGCTAAAAGGGATGGATAATATGGATGTAAGCAAATTATTTCATTTGGACTGCAAGCCGAGAACCGGAGGGCAGGATCATCAAATTAACAAGCCCTAATTAATAGCTGAGATCAGGAGTTTTTAATCAGAGAGTAATGGGTAGCCAGAACAGAAGCCCAGCTTAATAATGCAGTTGATTAGCACCTTTAACAAAATCTGATGACTATCTGACTAGCAATAGCACATGACAGGTCAAGGATGAGATCAGCACAGACAGAAATTGTTGTGTGGCTCCTGAGCTGTTGGGACATTGGAAATATCATGGCAGGGAAGGCAATAGGTCAAGGATGAATAATTAAAGATGTAAGGTTTGATTATTATTGTGCCATTTTGCTTGATTTACCTTTGGGGATAGGAAGAAACTTTATAGCGTGGAGCTGTGACTCTTGAAATCTTTATAGCCTCAATGTTAGCCCCCCCACCCCGAAGCTGCCGCTGAATTGATAAAGGATCAGAAGAGGCCCAGCAAGGTAAGATTTTAAAAACTTTTAATGGTTTTCTTGTGGGCCAAGAGGAACTGGAGCAGGACCACACAAGGAAACCTTGGGCCTCCCCTGCCCCGGGCTTCCTCACCCCCTCCCTGGACCAAGATCGCCTCCCAACCCTCCCCTGACAACTGCCCTCCGTGACAGGACAACTGCCCTCCGTGCCAGGTAAGTTGGGCCATGCATGGCGGCCTCCTGCTGCCCATAACCCTGCTCCTGCCGTTGGTCTCCTTGGCATTCCTGCTGGGTTCAGGCAGGAGTTCATTGTTGAATAAGATGACAATGTGGTCCGCTGCTGGCTCACAATATGAGCCTGTTGCTCGCCCCACCCCCTCCCCACACTGCACACTCCTGCCCCGAGTTAAAATCAGGGCTAATGTCTAAATTTTGTGATGAAGTTAAGTGACAACCAGTCGCCAATCTTTAATCAATATGAAAGATAGGCATTTCTATAACGCCTTTCACGACCACCGGACATCTCAAAGCGCTTTACAGCCAATGAAGTACTTTTGGAGTGTAGTCACTGTTGTAATGTGGGAAACGGGGCAGCCAATTTGCACACAGCAAACTCCCACAAACAACAATGTGCTAATGACCAGATAATCTGTTTTTGTTATGTTGATTGAGGGATAAATATTGGCCAGGACACCGGGGAGAACTCCGCTGCTCTTCTTCGAAATAGTGCCTTGGGATCTTTTACGTCCACCTGAGAGGGCAGACGGGGCCTTGGTTTAACGTCTCATCTGAAAGACGGCACTCTCCGACAGTGCAACACCCCCTCAGCACTGCACTGGAGTGTCAGCCTAGCTTTATGTACTCAGGTTCCTGGAGTGGGACTTGAACCCACAACTTTTTGACTCAGAGGCGAGAGTGCTACCCACTGAGCCACAGCTGACACTGTTCGGGCTAGGAGCCAGGCTAGGTGATAGGCCAGTGTGATGATTAAAATGGCAAGAGATGTGGTTTGAAATGATAAGATCACCTCGCCTTGTTTTCCACTGAATTAGTTAGTCCCTTCTAGTCTTGTGCTTTGTGCGTTACATTTAAGGAGTAATTTTCTGTCTTCATAGTTTGGGCAGGAGCCTCACATACCAGGACATGCGCTACACACAATTCATTGAAATGGTCAGAAACTCATGCTCAGTCTGTGCCTGATTTGCACCTCCAGCATGCAAGGCTCTCTGTTTCAAATATGTGCTGGTAGTTTCAACTTTGGTGGGGGGAGTAAATCACACGTTGCACAATGGAAAAGAAAAAAGGGCGGGATGCATAACAGGCAGCCGATTCCACCCACTGCCAAATTCTGAAGTCAGAAAATTAACTCCTTTTATGGTCAGAAGATTTTGAAATCGGCGTTAACTCCAGAGTGGACACTATCTGTTGATGAATTCATTAATGCCGGAAATTTTTAATTGATAAACACGCACGGATGAAAAAGACTTATCTCATCACCACCAGATGGTAGCATGATGTGGTGCTAATCTGTGTTTCAATTGCTGACAGTCAGGAATGCCCGAAGACAGTACTTGTGCCAGTCTGGCAAGCACTGCGCACAGTTTCCTGCACTTCCCCATGATCTTCAGATGTGGTATTAATTTTATTTGTCATTACAAGGCTAAGTGCACCCTCATAGAATTCAAACCAAATAAGCTTCCTGGAGCTTGATAACAGGCAAGTCCAAATTCTACATTAGTTGACTTCACCACTGTTGTTGGCAATTTATGCTTTAATATTGCATTTGCAATAGTTGTATCGGTTACATAGAATTAATGCTTTTATTACATTCACTGAAACTCTTGTTTAACTGTGCCACGCTAAACTAGCAAATCATTTATTTTCAAATAAAGTGAACTTTATCCAACTTGTGTTACGATGACAGCTCTTGTACCATTGTTTTTAAAATTCCCTGGGAGTCACACCCAACCGTTAACTTACCTTTCTCTTCCAGATACTGATTGACAATTCCTGTTGTACAATTGCAATATTTTTGAATTTTATAACAAATGACCTTTTCTATCTTTTTAAAAAATGACAAGCGACACAAGGGAGGCAGGCATTATTTAGGGTTGAGTATAAAATCTAGTGACACAGTTAAAAAAGACAATAGCCTGGCACAGACACTATTAGCGGAGAAAGTAGAATCCTTTTGCTATTTAAGCATGAACCTGTTTATATTATGTAACAGTTATATTTATAGGTTATTTCCAAGACCTACTTCTTACCAGTCTGTAAGTTG
The DNA here is from genome assembly GCA_030390025.1 of Squalus acanthias. Classification (NCBI taxonomy): domain Eukaryota; kingdom Metazoa; phylum Chordata; class Chondrichthyes; order Squaliformes; family Squalidae; genus Squalus; species Squalus acanthias. The sequence goes on along the minus strand of CM059432.1, from coordinate 19,588,998 downwards.
TTCATCTGATTTGCCAAGTATGGACTTCTGTCGGGAAACCAAGCTCACTTTTGCACTGCCCCTGTTGTCCGATATGTCAGGCCGGTGGATTAGACTCCTCACTGGCAGCAAGTACACAGGAGATTGGTTGTTATATTTAAAGGATGGTATTCTGAGAAATTAATTTTTGTCGTCTCAGTTTAGTTTGCAGTAGACAGGGACAGCCCACAGCACCACAACACAAAATTGCCCCCAATTTGTTCAGGACTACATCCTTGGACCAATCCTGCTCGTCTTTCTTGCAGCTATCGTACAGAAACATGGGGTCAACTTCCTTATGTACGCTGATGACACCCAGCTCTATCTCTCTGCTTCCCTCATCAAATCCATTCAGATGTAAGTCCTGGATAAGCAAAAGGTTCCCCCTCATTGGCAGCCACACTGAAGTCAAACTCTTCGGCTGGAATTTTTTGGGGTCCGTGCTGGCGCGATCGGAGGTGGGTTGGGTGGGAAATCTGAAAAAAGTCGGAGCGGGTCGGGAAGCCGCTGTTATCCTGCCCCCACGCGCCGTTCCCTCGGGCGCGTTTGCCGGTGTGGCAGCGACTTGACCAGCAGAGGCGAGTGACCTAATTGAAATCATTATCAGCTTGTTCTCAGACACTTAAGAGCCTTTTTCCCCCCACCTTTCAAATTTCCCTGCATGGTCACGGGGTTCACGCAGCTCAACCTGAGGCGGGAGTTGAGTGACCATTGATTGCTTGACAGCATCAAATGTACTATAAAAGCTCCAAACTCACAGCTGATCACTTTCCTCAGGCAGAAGCTGTTGCTGACTACATTGCCTGCACAGATTGAGCTTTCTGCAGGCTGCAAGTGTTTCAGCAAAGTCTCCATCCAGTGTCACCTCATTGGAAGAACCTCTCTCACCATTGACAGATGGCTTCTGTCAACTCTACTTGAGCTGCCATCTATTCCATCGGCACGGGTGCCGGTTATACTCTCTCATCTTGGTCCTCAGAGTCTGACCACAATCAGCCCCAACACCAGCAGCACCAACAACAACAACACCACCAACCTTATTCGCAATCACCTGATGCTGCACAGGACAGAGGGCATCAGAACCCGAGCACATTGCTGCCGGGAGGCCAGGGATGACCTCATCATGTCCAGATTTACTTAACTTTATGCAGTACAGCCATATGGCTGCCACATGCTGCGCCAGGTTGGCACCACCCCACAGCAACACCATAAAGGATCCCTACAATGACCAAGCCATTCCTTTCATACTGACCACCATTGCTGGAGGTTCCGTTATGTCTCACCATTCACTGCAGCTCCCTAAGCCACTTCTAAAGGTGCACAGAAAAGTGTCCAAGATGGCAAAGTGGTGAAAATAAAGATTTTGATGGTTGACAATACATTAACGGAAACTTGCCATTTACACTGACTAAAACACCCAAGTGACTACCCTTGTGAATCTACTTGTGTGCCATCTTTCTCTTCCGCGTGCTTCTATGAGGTGCTACCCCTATAGCTTCAGCAGAGGTAGAAGCAGCCGGCTCACTTCCCTGCTGTGACTGCTTAGACACTCTTGGTGGATGTCCTCTGGGTTTGGAGCCTGAGATGGCCCCGACAAAGTCTGCTCCTCCTGCGACTGTGCAGAGGCAGACTCAGCCATCACTGTCCGAGGAGGCATGTGGGGCTCTGTCTGAGAAGGGGCAATGGGGGAGAAGTGTAAGCACTTTGAGAGGAGCCCCCACTTCCCTCTCCCCTCTCACCATCATCCTCTCATGGGCCACCCACACTTCCCTGCTAGCAAGGAGCTGGAGAGCACCTTGTTGCACATCAGTGGGGCCATGAGGACCCACGTCTACGCTGACATCCCTCCTAGACAGGAGGCCTGCCATCTGTGCTCCATAGATAGCCATCTATTCTCCATCAAGACCATGTGCTCCTGTGAGTGGCGCAGTAGCTGCTCCATGTAGGCGGCCATCCTTTCCATGGAAGAGCCTACAGTCGCCATCACCTGCGACACGGTGGTGCTCATGTTGGAGATGGACGCCACCATTCTTTGCACATTTGCAGACATTGCTCTTGCAAAACCTGTCAGAGCCTCCTGCACTTCTTGCTGCACCTCCTGGATCGCCCTCTTTCTGGATGGTCCCCGAGGCTCAGCATCTGCATGCAGCTGAACAGAGCTGGGAGCATCCTGCGCCCTCCGGTGAGTAATCTCCACTGCTGTCCCTGTCTCTACAATCTGCTCTTGCTCACTTGGGACTTGTGACGAACCTGGTGACAACACTACTCTATCTCGCATTGGACTCACCGAGGTGTGCGTCCCTGGCTGGTGCTGGGTGTGCTCATGTCTGGTGACGTTGTGCCCTCAGAGGCTGGAGGCTCCTCTGAGGAATCGTCTTCTCTTCCTCCTCTACAGTGGGGTGGGGGGGGGGGGGTGCTCTTGATGGACCTGAGGGAGAGTAAAGAGATGAGTTAGATATGCTATATGAAGAATGGGTACAGATACCATTATACACATGATGACCATTCAGTGGATGACGACATCAGTATGAGTGACTGATTAATGTATGCCATGTAGCTGTATGATATGTAATTCTGTCACCAGGTTGCTGAAATGTTCCCCTCTCTCCGTCTCCCACCTCCAACTGCTCAGCTACTCTCAAGACTTCCAACACAGCCTCCTCTGCTGTTGAGGGTCGGAAATGATGGAGGCCCACCTCCAGTTCTCTCCCTCTCCCTCTTACCATGCGCTCTCTTCTCCTGCAAGGAGGGAAAGAAGAGAAGGTTGAGTGAGAGTAATGCAATGAGTGTAAGGAATGGATGGGTTACATCTTTATAGGGAGACTATGACGGATTAGGGTGGCAATGTTAAGTGGGCTCCTTGCATGTTGTTAGTTGGTATGATTGCATTAGGAAGAGGCTGAGTGTGAGGGGTGGTTAGTAAGATGGGGATGTGATAATGTAGATAGAGAGGGATGGGTGGACGTGCAAGGTAAGTTGGTGTGAGTAAGGATGTGCAGGGGTAGGGTTGGGAAGGCAGAGTGATGGGGATGTGATGAGAGGCACAGCAGGATGAAGTTGAGTGTGGTTTTGTACTCACCATTCCAGATCTAATGAGATCATTGAAACATTTGCGGCACTGCAGCCAGGTCCTCCTGAACACATCCCTGCTGTTGACCTCCTCTGCAATTTGGAACCAGGCTCTTTTTGTCTCCTGGGGAGGTCTCTTCCGCCCATCGGAAGGGAAGAGTGAAGGGATAATTATTAGTCCTAGCCCCTTTAGGGCTACCCCGGATCAGGCGTATTCCTCAGACGTTCACTTTCAACTAAAGTTTGAGGTAGCCGAATCCTAAAGACGCTTAATTGGGTCTAAAGGTCCAGACTATCTTTCCCTAAAGGAAAGGAACAACCTGAAGATGTTACCGTCCTCCAGATAGCACTTTTAATAAGTTTAGCTAGACTGTAACGTTCCGGATATTATGAGGGTCCGGAAAACTCCCCCAGAATTCTGCAACTCCTCACCAAAGAGCGTACAGAGATTGAGTTCGCGAGTTTGATACAGAAGTATTATGTGAGATAATTCTAAAAATATATAGATTTATTAAAGAACCGACATGTAATTACAGTTGGTGATTCAATCGCAATATTAACAGTTCCAAAAACAGAAATCTTACAATTCTATTATCAGAGATCCTTATTCTCAAATCTTAACTTCGTTACATTTTTACAGTTCTTAGTCTTATTCCAGGATATCCACCAAAATCAAATACAGTATAGTACCTTGATCCCCGAGATAAAGAGTTGTAGACTTACAGAGCTTGCCTCTGAAGCCGAGAATCACTTTGCCCCTTTACAGTGAGACTATCATCCCATTTGAAAGTTCAATATTTATATCCTTTTTCAGTGGTATGTCCTTTGAAGTTTTCTGCTGATGTAAGCTAATTATCTCTAGTCATTTTTCTGCTGACCCCTGCTATTCTTACAGTCAGTTCAGCTGGTAGCATTAAGAATTGTGTGTCTACCTTTAGGTGTTCAAAGCTTATCATAAAAACGGTGTGACAGCATATGCATCTATTTGATGTCATTCTTACCAAGGTCTTCTGTTTGTGTCTTTTTGCGACGTGTAAATTAAAAACACCTCAACCGGGTGCACCATTGTCTTCTTAGTTACCTCAGCTGGTTGCAACACAGAATCATGTCTCCTGTGTTTTATTTGACGTCATTTTTACGAAGGCATATGTTTCTTAATTTTCTGTGTTTCTTTCCAAAGTGTATTTTAAGACACCTTAACAGGGTGTACCATTGTGTTCTTTCCAAAGCTTCAGACTTCAGGAGCTTCCAACCTCCTGTTTCAATAAGGTTATTGATTCAGTGTCAACAACTTATCTTATCTCAATAGCCTGTATGCTGTTTACAGCTTCTCCATTGTTAGGTTTTTAGATTTTCAAGCCCAGTTTGTCATGTTACAAAGGCCAGAATTCTTTCATAGAATGGTATATTTTTCTGAATATGGCTTATTCCTTCACAAGAGGACCTCCCTGCATGCTCTGACTCCCTCCACAAGCATATGGAGGGAGTCATGGGAGAACCTGGGTGCAGCCCTGCACCTCTGTGCAGCCATCTCTCCAACTGTTTGGTGCAAGGAAAACCTCCAGTGTGAAATGAACCTCCAAATGCAATGTGGCCGTGGCTCCCTTAAATATACCGGCTGAAAACGCGTCACGGATGACATCATCAGACCTGCACCATTTAATTGGTCCGGGTATCGCGCTCGGCAGGCTTAGTAGGCTCCATTGATGCAAAGTCGATTTCTGCAGTGGGATGGAAGCAGCAACGGGGTCGCGACCTGCCACGCCAACCGCCCGCCCCCGACCCGTCCAGGTACAGAAAATTCCGGCCTTTGTCTTCAGCCAACATCTACATATGTCTGCACTTGACTTCATTAACTTCTTCCATCTCAGGCTGAGCCAGAAGGTATGGAATTATGATATACTTTAACTCCATGGTGGATTTTAATTAAAGAAAAAGTTATTATGGATTAGATCAGTAAGCGAAAATGTACGAAACCATTTGTTTTCTTTTATTTCCTATACTCCAATTACTATTTGAAAGAAAATGAGATGAACTGTTAAGTGATATTAAATCCTGCCTTAAATATAAACCATTGATTGAAAGTTGAAGTCAAATAATGCTTCTGAATCAATCCTTACTTATTATTCGATTAACAAAGGATGATGGAACCTGAGCTGAACTTCCTCCTCCACATCTGCTCTTTACCAGCATTTCTTAGCTCGTCCTCACTCCTTTCCCACCACTGAAATCCTAATGCATGCCTTCATCACTTCATTGCCCAACTTCTTAATGCCTTCCTCGCCAGCCTCCCTTCTTCAAATCAAAGGAAAGTATTGGAGAAGTTAGTTAAGTTAAAGGAGGACAACGTATAGGGTTCTGATGAGGTACATCCAAGGATACTGAGGGAAATAGTGGTGGCCCTAGTAATTATATTTCAGGGTTCTATTGAGAGTGGATGCATACTGGAGGACTGGCCAAGGTAGTCCCAATTTTCAAAAAAAGGTGATAGACCTAACCCAGAAATTACAGGGTAGTTAGTTTAACATCTGTGATAAGGAAAATCTTGGAATTTTTAATGAAAGATGAAATTACTAAACATTTACACAGAGGGTTGTGAGGCTGTGCAATCCACTGCCATAGTCAGTAACAGAACAACAACAACTTGCATTCATATCGTGCCTTTAATGTCGTAAATCATCCCAAGGCACTACACAGGTGATTATCAATCTGACGCCGAGCCACATAAGGTGATATTACAACAGGTGACCAAAAGCTTGGTCAAAGAGAGAAGTTTTGTGGAGAGGAGAGAGAGGAAGAGAGGCGGAGAGGTTGAGGGAGGGAATTCCTAAGCTTAGGGCCTAGGCAGCTGAAGACAGGGCTGCCAATTTTAATTATTAAGGATAGGTGAGATAGGTCGTTGAAGAAAACGGGAATAAAGGGAGGTGGGAGCAAGGTGGACACGTAGGATTAGGTCAATTGCTCATATATGGAGAAACACCATTGCAGACTGATTGGGCTTACTGGCTTGTTTCTGTGTTGTCATTTCTACGTAACCCTGCACAAGTTACAATTCATTGAGCTCCATTGGGTTTCATGCCTCAAATTGACTTCAAAATTCTCATCCCCGCTTTCTAACCTCCCCATTCTACCTTTGGGTTCTCCTTCACTCTTGAATGCCCATGCACACATTCTGCTGATCCAACACTGGACCACTCCTTATTTCCTGCTACCTTCCCTCCACCATCGGTTGCTGCTTGTTCAGCCACTACCCTCTTGTCATCTGAAGTTCCCCTCACTAGGTCCCTCTGCATGTCACCTTCCTCCCTGTTTTCGAAAACTTCTTTAAAACCCTTTTCCTGTGGTCATGCCTTCAGTTACCCCCCACCCCTCAACCCTCAACCCTAATCCTCTCTATTTTCCATTTCTTTTTTTCTCTCCTGCTTGGCCTCCCTTGTTTTTCTCTCCTGAATGCAAAGCACTTTCAGATGTCTTCTTGCGCAAGGCGTGCTATCGAAATGTTGTAAATTGGCACTCTCGCTCAGAGTGTCTACAGGACAGCTGATGTAGGAAATGGAAAAAAGTTGTACGTATGGCGTGTTTTTCCTCAGTTGTGACACAAATACATTCTTAGGGCAGTGTAAAGGGAACTTTACTTTGCACCTAATTCTGTCGTACATGATCTGGGAGTGCTTGATGCCGACATTGGGAAAATGTTCCGTTAATCAGAAGTGACTTCTTTCACCTGAATAAACACATAACTAACACGCAAAAATAAATCTGCCTGTAGCTGTAGCTTACGCATCAGCTTTCATGGTAGCACAAACAAAACTACCAACTTCCGGAGTCTTGACAATGAGTAAAAAAAAAATCAGAAACCTATTAATAGCAATTGCCACCATTAAAAATCATCTCACATTGGCAGTGTTTACTCTGACCTCAGGATTAAATTTCCCCTCCAAGTTGCGACTGAAGCAACTTTACTTCATAGTAATTAGTGTTCCTCATGTTTTGTTTGCCACTGTGCAGCAGATGCAGCATCGCCTGACATCCCCCTGTTACTTATTGCTATTTATTTCTTAGTGAATCGGACTTGACTTCTTCCTGATGGTCCCAGTGAAACCAAGCATAGCCAATTGTAGGCCCTCATTCACAGTGGAGATGGTCATAAATAAATCAACGCAATGTGGAAGCTTGCCTCAAGCGCTGCCTGAGGGAACTCTTGCATTGATGCTCTGTGTGCGAATTATTTCTAATGGAGGAGCTTTGAGTGCGAGGACAAAAGGAGAACGCCCTCCTCTTCTTCGAATAGCTTCATGGAATCTTCAGCATCCACCTAAGCCACAAGAACATGCGGACAAGGTCTCATTTTAACGTTTCACCTGATGGCGTCCCTGACAGTTAGCTAGGATGATCGAAATTTGGCCCTTTAATGCTTACTACAGCACAGATCAATTCATGTGTCTAGCGTTCTGAGGGTCCATAATAATGAGCTCCTCTGCCAGCAGCCTGGCCATTGGTTGCGAACCTGAACTTCAGAGTTAGTTTCAGCCACACAACGATCTCGTTTTTAGGAGTTGCTCCCACCCCTAGATGGACTGTGGGAAGAACCCAAGTGAGGAGAGCGCTTTAAATTTCATTTTTTTAAGAGTCAGAATGGAAATATTCGATTAGATAGGATGAAGATGAAATGGAAATTAAATATTAACAATTGATTATGGAATCTGGTGTTCCCAGCATGGAATGATGCTTGCTGGGAGTGCATTGCGGGAAGTTCTGGGCACACAGCATGCTATTTTTCCATCGATTCCGGATGAGGAAAAAGAAATAGTGAGGTTAAATATGGGGAATATATAAAACAAAAGGGTATTGTTTATTATTACAACAGCATTTGGTTTTGAGCGTGTATTTTGTATCTTCAAATTAATTTGTTGTCAGGTTCAAGGAACCTGCGGTTTCCTGGGCCAACCCATTTAATTTGTTTGAGTTTGTGCTGTAATGCTCAAAAATATTACAGTAATAAAGTTACTTAAATTAGGAATAGCTTTCTTGATACCACTCTCCTGATATTAACCCTAAACTACTACATTAAACATAAAATAGTTAACACTTTACCATGCTTGTTTTGCTGTTACATTCCTTCATTTTCTCTCTGTCCATTTGTACCGTAACTTCAACTATACCCTTTTCTCAAATGTCATACTCTTTTCTGTCTATTCCAGTCTTTATTTCTATTTTTAAAGTTTAAAAGCTTGTTTTAACTTCCTGTTCCTCTTGTGATCTCTGTGCCCAATATCCATGTTGGAAGTTGGAGCAAGATTTTTTTTTCCTTAACGTTTTTGGTGGCAATAAACAAGCTTTCAAGATAACTTTGTCCACCCATTAAAAGGCCAGATTCCGTAGACGGACACAATGCAACCAGGTCATTATTCTAATGCATAAACATAGCCAAACTCAGAATGGTTAATGCTGATGAGTACATCAACAAATAAAAACGGGAAATACTCAGCAGGTCAGGCAGTATCTGTGGAGAGAGAAACAGAGTTAACGTTTCAGGTCGCTATCAACAAGCTTGGCTTGGTAGGTAACCAAAGGGAGGCTTGTGTGACCTGGTTGCATTGTAAAAATTCAAATAAATTGGTAGAAAGCAGAGGTATAGAGAAAGTTCCCTCTTGAGCAAGAAGAAATCATGACTGCTGCTTAGAAGGGGAAGGCGGTTGATTCTTGTTAATGTTCCATTCAGTTTGTCAGAAACCGCAGTAACGAGCATGAAGTGACAACTGGGTTCCACTCCAATATCTGTTGTAGATTTCTTTGGAGAAACATTCAAGCTAAGGCACATTGGAATTAAATGGCTATTATATATAAGTTAGTCACCTTTTGCAGCTGTGACCGTTTGATTCTTGACTGACAATACCAGAAATGTTTATGTATTTAAAAAAAAAATGTCAGCCGTTGGAAACTGACAAGAAAAAGTGACATTACATGACAGAGCAGATTCATTGTAAAGAACTGGGGCTGTCACATGAGAGAGAACAGTCAGAGGACTCAACTATATGTGAGGGAAGCGTTTGTCAGGAAGGCAAATAAACCTTTATTCTTTTGCTCTTCATCTCTCTGTAACTTCCCTCATGTAGTGGCCATCTAGTGAGGACACTACCCACCAGGTACATGGTACATACTCATGTGACTCGGCCAACGTTGTCTACCTCATACGTTGCAGGAAAGGATACCCCGGAGCATGGTACATCGGCGAGACCATGCAGACACTGCGACGACGTATGAATGGACACCGCGCAACAATCGCCAGGCAGGATTGTTACCTTCCAGTCGGGGAACACTTCAGCAGTCAAGGACATTCAGCCTCGGATCTTCGGGTAAGCGTTCTCCAAGGCGGTCTTCGAGACACACGACAACGCAAAATCATCGAGCAGAAACTGATAGCCAAGTTCCGCACCCATGAGGACGGCCTCAACCGGGATCTTGGGTTCATGTCACGCTACATGTAACCCCACCTGATGTAGAGTCATCCAGACTCGTCGTTGGCTTGTTCACAGATGTGATTTCCAGTAAAAAAAGTAAAAAGTTTAAAGTTTATGGTTTTCCATACAGACTGCAGCATTTGACACATTAGACCCCCTGTGACCCCACCTCATTGTCTTAGTTGTATTTTGCTATGTCTTTGATATAATGTCTTCCTGACTGACCTGATTGTCTCTCTGCCGAGGTGTGATAAAAGGCACTCAGAAAGATTAACTGTAGTCGTCTGACATTGTACGCTGCACAGGCATTGTTCTCTGTCTATATATGCTTTGCCGATTTGTATTTCTTAACTTCACCTGACGAAGGAGCAGCAGCTCCGAAAGCTTGTGATTTCAAATAAAACTGTTGGACTATAACCTGGTGTTGTGCGACTTCTCACTTCTTTCCCTCATGTAGAGGAAGCACTGTTCTAGCAACATGGCATCGTGACCAGAGCAATTCTTCCCCCACTGAGAGTCGTGCAATAGGGGAAGACATGGAGCAGAGACAAGGCGGGTCAGGGAACATAGGAACAAGAGTAGGCCATTCAGCCCCTCGAGCCTATTCCGCCATTTCATTAGATAATGGCTGATCTGTATCTTAACTCAATCTACCGGCCTTGGTTCCGTAACACTTAATACCTAACACAAATCTATCAATCTCTGTATTGAAATTTTCAATTGGCCAAGCCTCAATAGCTTTTTGAAGGCTGGGGCGGTGGGAATTAAGGGTCTAGAGGAACTGACTCTTGATAAGTGTTTCTCACATTCAACCGAATCCTCTGGTGTTCTTGCTCATCCCCATTTCTTTTGAATAAATACAAGCTTGTAATGTTGCTTATTTTTGACAATTCGCAACTGCTCAGATGAAGATTTCTCTGTACCACCAAACCTTATCATTTTCTTGTCATTGTCATTCAAGAATCAAGTGGCCACAGCTACTTCTAAATAGACCATGTAATCAATATCTCCATCAGACAGGAGCAGTCGCTGCAAAAGGTGACTGACTTAAGCTGCTTTTATATTGAGCTTCACGGGTGTTAGTGTCACTGATTCCCGACATGCAAGTCTCCCGCAGCTGACAACAAAACTGCTGGTTTTGCTGAGGGTGGCTGCCAGGAAGATCGTTTATTTTTACCGCAGCTCGCCAACCACTGGCCACAGTCAATCTGGTAAACTTCTGGCCTTCGTCCAGTGTTAATGCACTCGGCCTTCAGCAAGACTCAAGAAAGGCACGTGTGAAAGATGTGAGCACCTGATCCAGAACACAAGCGGATGCTAATGGTTACACCCAGGTTATGCTCTTATTTAAGTCGATATAAAAAGAAAGGTTTGCATTTATACAGTGCCTTTCAGGACGTCTCAAAGCACTTCACAACCAATGAAGTACTTTTGAAGTGTAGTCACTGTAATGTAGGTAACACGGCAGCCAATCTGCGCACAGGAATGTCCCATAAACAGCAATGTGATAATGACCAGATAATCTGGATTTTTAGAGATGTTGGTTGAGGGATAAATATTGGTCATGACATCGGGGAGAACTACCCTGCTCGCCTTTGAAATAGTGCCTTGGGATCTTTTACATCCACCTGAGAGGGCAGAATTGACAAAAGTAAGCAACATTACAAGATTGTATTTATTGAAAAGAAATGGGGATGAAAGAGAATTTGGTTTAATGATTCATCTGAATGATGGTAGCTCCAACAGTGCAGCACTCCCTCAGAGTGACAGCTTGGACTTTGTGCTCCAGTCTCTGGAGTGGGACTTGAACCCACAACCTTCTGCCTCAGAGGCGAGAGAGAACTACCACTAAGCCATGGCTGACAACTAAATAAATACATATAGGGCCGTGTAAGTTAACTCCCATCAAAATAAGACGGTCAGACCTCTTAAGCTGATGCCACTGAACCCAAGAAGGTATCTACGGCAAACATAAATTCATAACAGCACCTTGCTACTTGCATAGCATCATAGTACACTTGGACATAGGCACTGATATCCATCTTCACTATGAAATGAACCATATAATCGGGTCCCACCTCAACTGCTTCCCCTATATGCCCAGATTATGACATTTTTATGTTGAAAACCCAAAGTAAATTCAGGGCCATTTTTTCCTCATTTCCTTTCTGTCAATGCCCTCTTTGTCAGCCCACTCCCTAGACCAAATGACAGCAAAGCACGCTGTTGTTAGACCCCTTTATATTATGCTTCATAAATGGCTGCTCAGAGATGCACAGGAGTGAGACGGGTGATTGTCTTTGCTAAATTTCTGTGGGGAAGTACCTGGCCTTTGATTGACTCCAATTGCCTACTCCCTGTGACAGTATGACAACTTTATAGAGTGATTTGTAGGCAGGAACCTATGCCTCACCCACTGCTGTATAATTAGTTAAGATTGTGATTGGGGACAAGTTTGATGTCCCACACACTATAACAGTGACATGCTGTCAAGCAGGAGACAGGAGATTCCTCACCAAGACAACCAGAAAATTAGATGCACCGTTGTGAGTGGGCAGCTCATGGGCACTTGTTACAGAGTAGTGCTAATTGAGCTGTTGGAAGTGGTCACCCCCTTGACGGGTATGGTAGCATAGTGGGTGTGTTACTGGATTAGTATTCCAGAGTCCTGGATTAATGATCCAGAGACCACAGTAGCTGGGGAATTTAAATTCAATTAAATAAATCTGGAATAAAAAGCTAGTATCAGTAATGGTGACCATCAAACTACCAGATTGTTGTAAAAACCCATCTGGTTCACTAATGTCCTTTTAAGGAAGTAAATCTGCTGCCCTTACCTGGTCTGGCCTAAAGGTGACTCCAGACCCACAGCAATGTGGTTGACTCTTAACTGCCCTCTGAAATGGCCTAGCAAGCCATTCAGTTGTATTCAAGAAGATGGCTCACCACCACCTTCTCGAGGGCAATTAGGGATGGGCAATAAATGCTGCACCGGCTGGCAACGCCCAAATCCCATGAATGAAAAAAAAAATGGATAGTACACGAACACAGAGAGAAAGTGGAGGGGAGTGAAATTCTTTTTACAAAGCACCATAAAAGCTCAACCTTTCTCACTGTTTCACTAAAGGTGCTTGTTCATTTTATCCATGAAATATTGTTGAGCAGATAGGCAATAAAGCTCAGTATTAACTATCTTCTGTTCATTTTTATTCTTTCTCATAGCTTTGATGGTTTTGGCTATGAGAAAGAATAAAAATCTGATATTCCATTTTTTTACACAGTTAACAATTAGTACAAAATAAAGCTATTTAACCTGTCTTGACTTCTGTCTCTCAGTAACTGGCCACCAGAAGCTATGCAAATCAGGTTGACTCAGCCTCTGATTTATCTTCCCTGCACCCCTCCCTGTGAAGAAACCATTTGTTTCCCCGCCCATCCTCATGATAGCCGAACTAAGATCAGGAACTCACTCTTTTTAGGGAATTGCGGAAAAGAACACTGTCCGACCACTCTGTGGCTGTAGTTACACTGCTGTATCCACATCGCTGCAAAACAGTTTTGAATGCACATCGATCTGAACATAGCAGTACAACTGTTAGGGGCTGGATGGTCTTGCTTATAAGTTTATAAATTATTCCACAAGATAAAAGGGTTCAAAGGCATGTATTGGCTTTCATATGAATTAAGCAGACAATGACAACGATTATTACGAACAGTTACACATATACAATGATAACCATTACTAATAATAATTACACATATACTTGAGACACTTATGGTACAAGGTACTGGAGAATTCACTGCATCACAGGTTTCAAGCTCGAGAGGGACGGCTAGCTAAGCCTTGTCGATTATATGAAGTATCTATTCCAACAGCTCTCTAACTGCTGTTTCCATTTACAACTCCTCTAGATCCATCTTTTGTTTCTTTACTTGTCCCATTACCATCCCATTTTTGCCTTGCGCCATCATCCCTTTTGTCATTTAATCTCTCCTGCCTTTCACCCGATCACAGACCTTCCCTTTTGTTCTTTCCTCCTCTCCCCCTTTCCCTGCCTCTGTAGTTGCTTAAAACCTGTTACATCTCTAACTTTTTCCTGTTCTGACAGAAGGTCATTGACCAGAAATGTTAACTCAATGTTTGTCTCTCCACAGATGCTGCCTGATCTGCTGAGTATTTCCAGCATTTTCTGCTGGTTTACAGTGGATTGCACACGTTGGGCTGGATTTTCATTGACCCGTGGAGGCGGGTTTGGAGGCGTGTGGGGGGTTAAAATTGCGAAAACTGGCGGGCGGGCACAAGTCCACCTCCATCCCGCCTCCACGCAATTTTCATTAAATCGTGTCTGCTGGTCCCGACTCCGTCCCGCCTTTAAGAGACGGGATAGGCTGTTAAGGCCCTTAACAAGCACTAAATTGGCTCTATAATGCCATTTTGAAAGGCCTTTGTGATTTTAACCCTTGATCTACATGAAGCATGCCTGTTCTGAACCACGATTGTGAAACCTGGCGGGAGCACATTTGGATAGCTGACTATCAGCTGCAGGTCCACTATTACAACGGAGATGTGATGAAGGTAGTAGTAGTATTAGGTCTGAAAGTCACCTCTGATGCTACTGCATTGAAGGTCTTCACAGACTGTCTGGCCTTTGCTGTGAGAGGACCTGGATACAAAAAAATCTCTCTCTCTCTCTCTCTCTCTCTCTCCTGCTCATTTTGCATCCAGGTCCTTTCACAGCAAAAGCCAGGCAGTCTCTTACCTGCAATGCAGCAGCAATGATGACATCATCAAAGGCGACTTTCAGACTGAAACCACTAATTGGTTCATGGGTTCCCACATGCTGGAACTCAATTGCCCAATTAAGTGAAAATTGCATCAATCTCCCACATCCAATTGCAGTCGGGTGGATAACACAAAATGCAGATGACACGACCCCAACCCGCCCCAGTATCAAAATCTAGCCCATTGTCTCGCTAATTCTAAATAAGACTCAACTGAAAATTAGTCCAAGCCAATTGCTCATGGGTGCTTGATCACTGAGGTACTTTGTTCCTCAGAGTGCTGAATGTTCCTTTGAAACTTTCATGTTCCCTTTATCTCGGCCCCATAACATCTGCAAAAATTATTCTCGTGCACTTTCCCAGATCATAGAATTATAGAAGTTCATGGCACAGAAGGAGGCCATTCGGCCCATCATGTCTGTGCTGGCCAAAAAAGAATTGTCCAGCCTAATCCCACTTTCCAGCTCTTGGTCCGTAGCCTTGTAGGTTACCGCACTTCAGGTGCATATCCAAGTACTTTTTAAATGCGATGAGGGGTTTCTGTCTCTACCACCCTTTCAGACAGTGAGTTCCAGACCCCCACCACCCTTTGGGTGAAAAAGGTTCTCCTCAACTCCCCTCATTCAGATGGAAGGTAACAGGGCAGAATTAGGAAATGTGCAGGAATATAAGGGACTTTTCAATATAAGGGACTTTGGTGCTAGGGGATTTTTCTACTTTATCTCATAATAAACAGACATTCATGTGTTCCTAATCTTAGGGGAAAAGTCAGCACCAGTAAAGGATGGTGGAATGTCGGAATGAAAGTGCAACTGAACAATTCTTCTATGTTTAGTGCTGCTCTGTGCATTCCTACCCTTCCAAAAAGAGGATAAAAAAAGGCTTGCAAAAAAGAAGCTAAAACATCAATTTTAAGCATTAAGGCCTCGTTAAGGGTCATGAATGATGAACTAGTGCAGCATTCCCGCGGCTGCATTGGAAGGTGAACATTTTAGTCAGACTGGGCCTTACTGAGCTTAATGAAGGGGAAGATTTCAAAGTATCACAGCAGCTGTGAGACAAATGAATGGTACATAAGAACATAAGAAATAGAAGCAAGAGTAGGCCATTTGGCCCTTCGAGCTTGTTCCACCATTCAAGAAGATCATGGCTGATCTTCTACCTCATCTCCACTTCCCTGAACTATCCCCATATCCCTTGATTCCCTTAATATTCAAAAATCTATCGATCTCTGTCTTGAATACACTCAACGATTGAGCCTCCACAACCCTCTGGGGTAGAGTTTTCCAAAGATTCGCCACCCGCTGAATGAAGAAATTTCTCCTCATCTCAGTCCTAAATAGCTGACCCTTTATTCTGAGACTGTGACCCCTGGTTCTAGATTCCCCAGCCAGGGGAAACATCCTCCCTGCATCTACCCTGTCAAGCCCTGTAAGAATTTTGTATGTTTCAATGAGATCACCTCTCATTCTTCTAAACTCTAGAGAATATAGGCCTAGTCTACTCAATCTGTCCTCATAAGACAATCCTCCCATCCCAGGAACCAGTCTGTGAACCTTTGTTGCACTCCCTCTATGGCAAGTATATCCTTCCTTACGTAAGGAAACCAAAACTGAACACAATACTCCAGGTGTGGTCTCACCAGGGCCCTATATAATTGCAGTAAGGTGTCTTTACTCTTATACTCAAATCCTCTTGTAATAAAGGCCAACATACCATTTGCTTTCCTAATTGCTTGGACAGACGGGTTTCCATCCCGGGAGCATGGGCGTAACACTATTGGCGTAGTGGAGCACAAGCAGCAGGGAAGGGCAGTCCCAGAGCAGAGAGGGGATAGAAGACACGTGACAGACCCGTCCCCAGTTAACGGGGGAAGTACCACCTCATGCGGCAAAGTCAGCTGGCACGGTGGAGGAGCAGTGGACAAGCAGACTCGTGCTGACCTGGAACAACTGATCCACCAAGACCTGCGGTCAAGCGTTGACATGTATTGCCGCGGGTAGCAATGTCATTACTGTCCACAACCTTTATGCTACAGAGGCCTTCCAGACCATCTCAGGAGGCAGCCATTTTATCCTCTACAGCTCCGTAAAGAAGACAACTAAAGCCCTGTACCACGATGCACCCTGCGATATAACTTCAGCAGCCAACAGCAGCAGCGACTGTAGTGGCATCAACAATTTTTTCCAAATGGCTGCCTGCCCTAAGATAGAGGCCATCACTGATTATATAAGAAGGGTTATTACTCCATCAATATGCAAATGGTATGCAACCACCAGAAGAAAATAATACACAGCAGCGCATGATCCCTGGGATAAACACATGATGCTTTCATTCTGAGGTGATCCAATGTAACACAGCACTTTGCAAAAGATGGAAGGATGGAGGCCAGTTCCTCAGAAATATGGGCCTAGAAATTCGAAGTGTTTGCGCTGGCCGTTAAGGCCTGTTTTGGGGGAATAATTTGCGGCTGCCACACTTTCGCTCGCTGCTGGCGGGTCCCACAGCGGCTGCCATTTTCGGCAGGTCGGCAGCGCTGCCAATGCCTGCGCTCACTGAAAGTATTGTAATTAGTCAGAGCGTGATGTCAATCGGCGTGCAATGCCTATTGACGTCTGCTCATCATTTTGGATATCACTGCTCCTTTTGCTGCCCTCTCCAAAGCACGCCTGTGCATGTAGCCGCTAAAAGTGCTTCAACAACGTAAACAGCCATGAGGATGCTTCAAGTGACAAATGTAAGACAGCCAAGACTATTATCTCCTTGTAGCAGTGTTTATACTAATTGCAAGCTTAGGTCTTGCTAGCTAACCCTTGGGATTTGTAGGCAAAGTTTAATTTTTTCTCCCGGTGATTTGCTTATTTGAAACTGTCCTGCCTGAGATTAAAATGAGAAGTCGCACAACACCAGGTTATAGTCCAACAGATTTATTTAAAATTACAAGCTTTCGGAGCTGTCGCCCCTTCCTCAGGTAGAGTTACTGTGAGCTCACAGTAACTCTACCTGAGGAAGGGGCGACAGCTCCGAAAGCTTGTAATTTTAAATAAATCTGTTGGACTATAACCTGGTGTTGTGCGACTTCTCATTTTTGTCCACCCCAGTCCAACGCCGGCATCTCCACATCATGACCACTGCCTGAGATTGTAATACTGAATGTAACAAATGGGAAGATGCAGAATCATGCAAGTGATTACTTCTGAGTGACTAGAAGAGTAAACTCGAGGTTTGGATTAGGAATCACCTATGGATGTTCAGTGTTTCAATCTCTGAAATCTGAAGTGTGAATTAAAATGTTTTAAGTTAGCAGATTTAAATGTTCTGTCCTCGCCACGGAATAGTAGAAAGCCCTCAGTTGTCAGACCCTCCAAGCCAGTGACTAAAGTGACCCCAGCCTATCAATGAAATGATGACTACAGGATAATGGTTTCAAAAACTACAAAGCGCTGGATTTGATCGTTCCTGTCCTATAATTTTTTCTTCCTGCTTCATGAAAATTTGAACAAGCATTTAAAATAAAGAGCTTTGCTTATTCCTTTAGAATGAGATGTGTGGGTAAAGTGATAGGGGAGAGTGCTTGAAAGCATTAAATGGGCCATCTTGGCTCAATGTCAAAAAAATGAATTTTGTTCCCTTTGAACAACACTGAATGCTGCGTGCCTTCTTCAGCGCAACGAGAGGTACAGACTTCCGATAATTAATTTGCCCTGTTGCGTGCCCATACCCTCCCCACTTCTCCTCCGATCCCGAAGTCCGATCGAACCACAGACTTCCCCAGCGCAGTCGGCAGGCTCCCCGCAAATGATTTGCCGAACCGTTTATCCATCTGCCAAAATTTTGAGAGCCGGAGCCTGAGCTGATTTAAAAGATGACTTCCACAGATAGGTTCCGGAGCTTTGCTTGTGTCACTTTGATGCGCTTTAAACAAGAGGGAGCTTTCTCCACAAGAGCTGAATGCAATGCTGGAACACTGATTGGTGAGCGGGTGGCAGGCAAATTGTTGTAACAAATACGGCAACTGTTCTGTACATGGCCTAGAGGGTCACTTGTTTCTTCCTCGTTCTCCTTAACTGCAAGTGGAACACAGACGCGACCTTCAGCCTCCTGTAAGAGCGCGTTACACTACAAATTCTCCGCACCGCTGATGTTAATTAGCAGGCAGCAACAACATACCGGTTCTGCCTCCGTTCTCTCTGCGGGCAGCAGTTAGCCTTGGCCGACGCTGCTTCTGGCAGGTTCCGGCCTACTCAAATTTCTAGGCCATGGTGAGCAGTCATTGTCAATAATTGCTCCGCATAATGCCTTTCGTGTGTGAGAGTTTTGTTGCCCGGTTCTGCCAGTGAGCTCTGCAGTTGGGCACAATTACTGTCTATTGGACACATTTACAGTTAGTTTTCAGTGACCTGAACAACAAAACAAATAACAGTAGGAAATAGATACAATAAAGCATATAAAAGAAAGACTTGCATTTATATAGCGTCTTTCACGACCACCAGACGTCCCAAAGCACTTTACAGCCAATGAAGTACTTTTGAAGTGTAGTCACTTTTGTAATGTAGGAAATGTGGCAGTCAATTTTGCACTCAGCAAGCTCCCACAAACAGCAATGTGATAATGACCAGTTAATCTGTTTTTGTTATGTTGGTTGAGGGATAAATATTGGCCAGGACACATGGGAAATTCTTTGAAATAGGGCCATAGGATCGTTTGCGTCCACCTGAAAGGTTTAACATCTCATCTGAAAGATGGCACCTCCGAAGCAGGGTGAAGCAGGGCCCTCAATGAGTAGAAGTGCCAGACAATGACTATCTCCAACAAGCGAGAGCTCTAACCACCGCCCCTTGACATTCAACGGCATTACCATCACCGAATCCCCCACCATCAACATCCTGGGGGTCACCATTGACCAGAAATTTAACTGACCAGCCACATAAATACTATGGCAACAATAGCAGGTCAGTGGTTAGGTATTCTGTGGCGAGTGTCTCACCTCCTGACTCCCCAAAGCCTTTCCACCATCCACAAGGCATAAGTAAGGAATGTGATGGAATACTCTCCACTTGCCTGGATGAGTGCAGCTCCAACAAGCATCAAGAAGCTCAACACCATCCAGGACAAAGCAGCCCGCTTGATTGGCACCCCATCCACCACATTAGACATTCACTCCCTCCACCACCGGCGTACCGTGGCTGCAGTGTGTACCATCTACAAGATGCACTGCAGCAACTCACCAAGGCTCCTTCGGCAGCACCTCCCAAACTCGCGACCTCTACCACCTAGAAGGACAAGGGCAGCAGACGCATGGGCACACCACCACCTCCAAGTTCCCCTCCAAGTCACACACCATCCTGACTTGGAAGTATATCGTCGTTCCTGGGTCAAAATCCTGGAACTCCCTCCCTAACAGCTCTGTGGGAGTACCTTCACCACACAGACTGCAGCGGTTCAAGAAGGTGGCTCACCACCACCTTCTCAAGGGCAATTAGGGATGGGCAATAAATGCTGGCATTGCCAGCGACGCCCACATCCCATGAGCGAATATAAAAAAAAGGGGATCCAAAGGATTGAACCCAGGAAACCTGCATGTGACTCCCTCTGTAGGCCACTGGCAGGCCCAATTTTTTTTTAAAGGTGCAACATTATTGTAATTCACATCAAAGAAATTCTCGGCATCTAGGCTTGAATCGTTAATGCTTCCCTGAGTCATCTGAACAGGCGGGCGGGCAGGCAGGTGGAATCTCTCTTTGATGTCTGCGCTGAAGGATGGCACCCTCTCTACTGCACTAGAGTCTCAGCCTAGATTATGTGCTGAATGAAGAGAGATGCAATTAATTTTGGCTGTGAGCAAAGCCACAGGAGATGAACTGTATTTAAATATATATATATACACACGGTGCATTTACATGGTATAACAGTCCTGTCATTACAACATAGTGTACTCTCTGACTCAACATGAGCAATACCACAGGTACATCACTAATGTATTATCAAAAACAGGGAGCGCCCTGTGTTTTAAATAAACGTGTCAAGGTGAATTCAGTCGGGAGCTGTACTCGAACGGAGCATAAATCAGCGATAGAAATGCAATTGGTTTACATCTTCAAGCTTTAACTGTTATCATCTTTGACTCCTTTCTCCCCCTTCCCCCCACCCCCCACAATCTAAACATTCAATTGGTCACTGTTAATGAGGCGATGCTGCTGTGATCGGGACCTCTTTTTACCACCACCCCACCCCCCCCCCCACCCCGCCTCCAAAAACGGCTGTGGATGCTGGGTCGATTAAAGCTTTCAAGACTGAGATTGATAGATTTTTGTTGGGTAAGGGTGCCAAAGGATATGGAACAACAGCAGGTAAATGGGGTTGAGGTACAGTTCAGCCATGATCTAATTGAATGGCGGAACAGGCTTGAGGGGTTGAATGGCCTACTCCTGTTCCTATGATACGTGTTACAACACTGCAGCGCTGATTCCCCGTCCTGTGCTCTCTTTGAGCCTGAATTTACTCGAGTCTTCCTTCAGAGTAGGGAATTTCAACTGACCGAGACTTGCGCCTGAAATTATGCAGTGGATTACTACAAAAAATGCATAATCTGAAATTCTTTCCTTCTCTATTCTAGCAGAGGCATTAACATAAATGGGTTAAATAACACAGGAAATGAATTTCGGACAAGTATGCTAAGCATTCGTACACTAATATCCCATGGCATGATTTCATGGCCTATGGGTTTTTTAGCATAATTTATCAATTGCAATTGTTAGTATTTAGGATTTCTCTGTGAAGATCAGCTAGTGGCAAGCAATGACAAAACACTGCTAATGATCTCTCCATGCCAGCGAATGGCAGCTCTCAGTAACACAAAACGTTGAAGCTGCGCAAGGTGAAATGATGTCGAAACAATTGGTGCAAAGGGACCAGATGTCAAAGGAGTGTCCTATGTACTTGTGAAGAGTTTGGAGTTTTCCTCAGCTCTTGTGATCTTCAAGATGGAGATAAGTCAATATCCTTAAAAGTCTAAACTCCCCTTCAAATGTAGTACCCTTTCTTGTGTCAACCAATTATGACAGAAACATAGGCAGCGGTAGTATCTGGGCTCTGTGAAAGTAATTCTAAACAAGCTAAAGGCAAAAGAGTGACACCTGCAGAACAGAAGTGGCTTTTGACCTTGGACAGCTCTTGATTCCATTGAATGGTGCAAAATGCAGGAATTACTAGGATTCCAGGAGTTTAGACCCAAGAGTAAGATTCCGAAAAGGCCACGGAGCTTTATTGTCAAACGCCAGGAATTTCTTCAGGGCTTCTGCCACTCTGCCACCAAAACTTTGGTGGAAGTTCGACAGAAACCCCGGGCGATCAACATCCTACTCTTGAAATTATGCTGTGGGATAAAACACTTTCATCTGAAATTCCTCCTCACTGCTTTTTTTTTTGCAGAGGTTTTAACCCGTTTACTTTAGGCAGGTTGGTAGATCCACTAAAATAGAGGTAGAGGGACTTCAGATGTATTAAGCTTTGAAACATTGAGATCACACAATGCCATTTCAAGGCCCTGGTAATCAGCTAAAGTGTAATATTCAGCAGTTGATCTGCAATTTATTCTTGTCAAAAGAATTGCTCAAAAATGTCATTGTTGCAAATCAACAAAAAACTTTGCAGGTATCAGCCTGTATTTGCCTTAGGATGTTAGTGCAGCCATGCACTGCCCCACTATGTATCCTAAACCCAATAATACAATGTTAATACTTTCAAAGTAATACGGAAGAAAAATAAGCTCTCAGCTGGAAGGAAAGCTATAATATGTGATGGAGGAATAAAAAGAAATATTCCACTTAACGGCCCAGCAGGGATTCTTATCAAACTGCCTGGAAGGCAGAAATAAGGAAACTAGCATTTCTGTTTACAATGTTAACATTCCAAATCAGATCTCAAATAGCAGGAGGGATTTGAACCCCAAGTGTTACAAGAACTAAACCAGGCTCCAGCCTCCGCATTAGACACAGCACCTTCATAAAATGGTTTGTTACCGATCGCCAAGTCCAAAACCGGACAGGGACGCAAGATAGGTCAGGGGGTCATGACTTGACCTCTGACATTTGCTTTGCTGATAATACAAATTTATCAGAAGGCTCGATAACCTCTATAATTAATGCATCCATATCAAGAGACATGGACGCATTAATTATAGAGGTTATTAAGTCGTCTTAATGCTGAGGGGACGTTATATTGTCAGGGATGCTGCCTTTCAGATCAGGTCTGCCTGCTCAGCGGGTATAAACGATCCCATGGAACTGTTTTGAAGAATACCAGGGCGTTCTTGGCTCAAATCTATACCTCAACCATCACCACCAAAGTAGATTAACATTTTCCAGTTCTGACGGAAGGTCATCGACCTGAAACATCGACCTCGCTCCACAAATGCTTCCCTGACCTGCTGAGTATTTTCAGCATTTTCTGTTTTTATTTCAGATTAACTGGTTATTCGTCTCACTCCTGTTTGTGGACCCTTGCTGTTTGCAAAATGGCTGCCACGTTTTCCTACATAACAAAGTGACCGTACTGCAAAATAGTTAATTGGTTGTGAAGCATTTGGGGTGTCCCGAGAGTTAGAAAGGTGCCATATAAATGGAAGTTCTTTCTGCAGGCGAGGTGGAGAAAGGACTGAGGGTGGGGATTGGAGAGGAGCAGAGCAAATCAGGAAGGGGGAAGTTAGGGACATGGAGGAGTTTGGATCCAGAGCAACAGATATTTGCATACACAGGTGGAACAAGAGGAAATAAGAAAGGTAAGCTAATAAAATGGGTAATGATTGTGAGGGAAGTAAAGAGAGGATGAAATTGGTCATCGGCAAAAGGGCAAAACAGACGATAGCAAATCGACAACTCTTTTAAACTGCGTGTGATTTTCTTTTCCATTGAAGTACATGGAAAAGAAAATGGCACGAGGTGGAAACCAGGCTGTTGATCGCTATCACCTGTTTCGCGTTTCACCACGAACCAATTTCAGCCGTAAGTAGTGTTGGTTAAGCAGTGTCCTCCAGCAATTGATATGATCATGTGCAGCACTCACTGAAACCTTATTATCCACCTTTGTTCATAGAATTACAATAGGGGAAAACATTTGTTATTGACCATTTTGGCGCCCGGCGCTAATTAGCACAGACGACCGCGAAATTCAGTTTTAGCGGCCCAAGAGGGAAGTGGAGCGTTAAATCAAGCGCTCCACTTCCTTCTTAGCGCGCTAACCCCGAATATCGGGGCAGTGCGTTCTGCAGCACTACGCACTGGGCCACGTAGTGCTGCCGCATGGAAAGGCTCCTCCCCTCATTAAGGGGGAGGGCCCAAGCCCACAACTCTGCGGGGCCCAATCCGGACCATCAGGGAGCGGGGTGCTGTGCCAGCAGCCTGGCACTCAAGAGGAGTGCCGGGCTGCCAGATCGCGGCACGGACCCCGCGTTCAAAGATGCAACGGGCCGCGACAAGTAAGTCGGACGATTTTTTCCCCCCGCCCGCCACCTCCCCTTTACTTACCGGCCCACAAGCCTCCTGCCGCTCCGTTCCCGCCCCCTGAATCGGTCACTGTCATCGCCCGTCACAGATTCAGGGGGCGCAGGCCAATTTTGCAGGCGGGGTGAAAATGGGCGGCTGCGCACGGTGATGATGTCATCAGCGTTCGCAGTGGAGCAGGGCGCTACAGGTTACCGCCACCGCTAAACACCTGCTGAATTTAGCGGGAGTCGTTAGCTGTGCCGCGCCCGGGCGAAAAGTCCTTTGCGCCCCATTAGCGCCCCCCGGAGGTGCAACTGGATATAGAGTTCACTTCCAATATCATACTAGCAAGATCCCTGCTCGCATTTCTCTGGGTCATTGCAGCCATTTTTACGTATATCTTTAAAAACTATTTTCCTTCATCTCTATACATGTCCTGTGTTCCTACTTCAGCATAATATTTCTGGGTTACCTCTTTTTTTAATTCAGGCAATGGTTTCTGGACCTCCTTCTTAAGTAATGTTGACTTTCTGTTAAGCTAGTTGCTTCCTTTGCATCTTTTCTGAAGTTGTCCTCTTCGCCATTACAACAGCAACAAGTGCCTCCAGGGCCTAGACTTTAAAATGGGTCTCGAGTCGGGTTGCCAACCTGGAGGTTCCATCACATGACATAAGAACATAAGAAATAGGAGCAGGAGTAGGCCATTTGGCCCTTCGAGCCTGCTCCACCATTCAATAAGATCATAGCTGATCTTCTACCTCATCTCCACTTTCCTGCACTATCCCCATATCCCTTGATTCCCTTAATATTCAAAAATCTATCGATCTCTGTCTCGAATATACACAACGACTAAGCCTCCACAGCCCTCTGACGTAGAGAATTCCAAAGATTCACCACCCTCTGAGTGAAGAAATTTCTCCTCATTTCAGTCCTAAATGGCCGACCCCTTATTCTGAGACTGTGACCCCTGGTTCTAGACTCCCCAGCCAGGGGAAACATCCTCCCTGCATCTACCCTGTCAAGCCCTGTAAGAATTTTGTATGTTTCAATGAGATCACCTCTCATTCTTCTAAACTCGAGAGAATATAGGCCTAGTCTACTCAATCTCTCCTCATAGGACAATCCCTCCATCCCAGGAATCAGTCTGGTGAATCTTTGTTGCACTCCCTCTATGGCAAGTATATCCTTCCTTAGGTTAGGAGACCAAAACTGTACACAATACTCCAGGTGTAGACCTCCCGCCTCCAACCGCCCCTCCCAGTCAAACAGCTTTTATTCCCATTTTCAATATTTTTATGACTAATAAAGTGAAGTCTTCAAAGAAGATGGTAAAGAAACATAATTTATTTTATTGCCTTTGTGATTTTTCTCCTGGGTTTGCTGGCAGCAGTGTCTTAACCTTTAATCCCTGGAAACTCCAGGGCAATCCTGGAGGGGTGGCCACCCTAATCTCGAGACTTTCCATGTGTTGTGATCAGCTGGGGTAGTTTTCAGTGCAGTTAACAAAATTGCATTCTCAGGAACGTGCAAGTTTCAACGTCTTTCGGATGAGACATTAAACCGAGGCCCTGTCTGCTCTCTCAGGTGGACGTCAAAGATCCCATGGCACTATTTCAAAGAAGAGCAGGGGAGTTATCCCCGGTGTCCTGGCCAATATTTATCCCTCAATCAACAATAACAAAAACAGATTATCTGGTCATTATCACATTGCTGTTTGTGGGAGCTTGCTGTGCGCAAATTGGCTGCTGCGTTTCCTACATTACAACAGTGACTACACTCCAAAAGTACTCAATGGCTGAAAAGCGCTTTGGGATGTCCGTGAAAGGCGCTATATAAATGCAAGTCAGTCTTTCTTTTTCTTTCATTTTTCTCCAACATTAAAAATGGGATTAGTAGGGATGGGCAGAGACGGAAATGATCAAACGCACCGCGGTGCACAATAGTTCCTGTGTTGCCAAGATGGGGAGGGGAGGGGAATGTCTGCGCAGTAAAAAGCAACGCCTTTCCATCTGGGCTTGTTGTTTCTGATATATCTGTTACTTATTCATGAACTGCATCTGTCAGCTTTACTGCCGCGTTTCAGCCTGGACTGAGAAATAGAGCTGCTTGCTTTAAAAAGTCAAAGGTGTTTGCAGAGCAAGGAAAAGGACGTGGCCATAAAACCAGTTTAACGAAGTTCTGACCAAGGGTCATCGACCTGAAACGTTAACTCTGTTTCTCTCTCCACAGATGCTGCCTGACCTGCTGAGTATTTCCAGCATTTTCTGTTTTTAAACCAGTTTAATGTGATTGCCACAGAAACAACAGAGAGAGTAAGGGACTTAGAGAGAGAGAGAGAGAGGTTGGAGGGAAATCACTGGAGAAATAAACTCTTAGTAATTTTTTTTTTACTTGTGGCTAGTGCTTGCACAATCTTGGTTCAATAATGATATTTCTCTAATTGATGTTTTCATTATTAGTCTCTTTTTCAAATTTTCTGTGCTGATTTTCTGCCCTCCCCTCCCCTCTTCTCGTGAAGCTGTTGACTCATTTCAGGAGTACATATTTTATGGGCACCGCTCATGCTCTGGCACCTCGTTCAGTATTCATAAGCAAGAGAGGGAGTGTTGGTAGGCTATTCAACCAAAGGATGCTGAGCTCAATTCCGTCCTTACCCATTGACAGCACGAGCACAAGCATTTTAAGAAGGGGTAGCCACTTAGCAATCAAGAGCGGGAATCCTGGATGATTTTCCTCTCACTAACCCAAAGTACAGTACTGAGGCTAATTTTACCATCCCTGTTGCGGGCCAGGGGGCAGAATCTAAAAATTAGAGGCAGACCTTTCAAGAGTGAAATTAGGCAACACTTCTACACACAGAGGGTGGCAGAAGTTTGGAACTCTCTTCCGCAAATGGCAATTGATGCTAGATCAATTGTTAATTTTAAATCGGATTAAAAAGGATATTAGGAAAGCAAAGAGAGAGCATGAAAAAATTCTTGGCAAGTAAAATCAAGGAAAACCCAAAGATGTTTTATAAATATATTAAGAGTAAGAGGATAACTAAAGAAAGGATAGGGCCTATTCGAGATCATGAGGGTAATCTGTGTGTGGAGGCGGGAGACGTCGGTAGTGTTCTTAATGAATACTTTGCGTCTGTTTTCACAAAGGAGGGGGGCGAAGCAGACATTGCTATCGGGGGAGGAGTGTGAAATATTAGATGAAATAAACATAGTGAGAGAGGAAGTATTAAAGGGTTTAGCAGTTTTAAAAGTGGATAATTCCGCAGGCCCGGATGAAATGTATCCCAGGCTGTTAAGTGAAGCAAAAGAGGAAATAGCAGAGGCCCTGACCATCATTTTTCAATCCTCTCTGGCTTCAGGTGTGGAGCCGGAGGACTGGAGGACTGCTAATGTGGTACCCTTGTTTAAAAAGGGAGAAAAGGATAGACCGAGTAATTACAGGCCAGTCAGCCTAACCTTGGTGGTGGGAAAATTATTGGAAAGAATTCTGAAGGACAGGATAAATCTTCATTTAGAAAGACATGGATAGTCAGCACGGATTTGTTTACGGAAGGTCGTGTCTGACAAACTTGATTGAATTTTTTGAGGAGGTAACAAGGAGGGTAGATGAGGGTAGTGCGTTTGATGTAGTGTATATGGACTTTAGCAAGGCTTTTGATAAAGTTCCACATGGCAGACTGGTCACGAAGTTAAAAGCCCATGGGATCCAGGGCAAAGTGTCAAGTTGGATTCAAAACTGCCTCGGAGACAGGAAGCAGAGGGTAATGGTTGATGGGTGTTTTTGTGACTGGAAGGCTGTTTCCAGTGGGGTTCCGCAGGGCTCAGTACTAGGTCCCTTGCTTTTTGTGGTATAGATCAATGATCTAGACTTGAATATAGGGGGTATGATTAAGAAGTTTGCAGATGATACTAAAATCGGCTGTGTGGTTGATACTGAAGAAGGAAGCTGTAGACTGCAGGAAGATATCAATAAATTGGTCAGGTGGGCAGAACAGTGGCAAATGGAATTCAATCTGGAGAAGTGTGAGGTAATGCATTTGGGGAGGGCTAACAAGGAAAGGGAATACACATTAAATGGTAGGATACTGAATAGTGTAGAGGAACAAAGCGACCTTGGAGTGCTTGTTCACATTTTCCTGAAGGTAGCAGGCCAGGTAGATAAGGTGGTCAAGAAGGCATACGGAATGCTTGCCTTTATTAGCCGTGGCATAGAATACAAGAGCAGGGGGGGTTATGCTTCAACTGTATAAAACACTAGTTAGGCCTCAGCTAGAGTACTGCGTGCAGTTCTGGTCACCACATTACAGGAAAGATGTGATTGCACTAGAGAGTGTACGGAGGAGATTTACAAGGATGTTGCCGGGAGTAGAGAATCTTAGCTATGAGGAAAGACTGGATAGGCTGGGTCTGTTTTCCTTGGAACAGAAGAGGCTGAGGGGAGACCTTATTGAGGTGTATAAAATTATGAGGGGCATAGATAAAGTGGATAGAAAGGACCTATTTCCCTTTGCAGAGGGTTCAAAAACTAGGGGGCACAGCTTTAAATTAATTGGTGGAAGGTTTAGAGGGGATTTGAGGGGAAATTTCTACACCCAGAGGGTTGTGGAAGTCTGGAACTCACTGCCTGAAAGGATGGTAGAGGCAGGAACCCTAACCACATTTAAAAAGTACTTGGATGTGCACTTGGGATGCTCTAACCTGCAGGGCTATGGACCAAGAGCTGGGAAGTGGGATTAGGCTGGCTAGCTCTTTGTTGGTCGGCGCAGACACGATGGGCCGAAATGGCCTCCTTCCGTGCTGTAACTTTCTATGATTCTATGATAGCTTTTTGTTAACCAAAGGTATAAAGGGATATGGGCCAAAGGCAGGTATGTGGAGTTAGATCGCAGATCAGCCATGATCTCATTGAATGGTGGAACAGGCTCGAGGGGTTAAATGGCAGGTCCGCTGTCAAAATCGGAAAGATTTACAGTCGGTCGGTATCCCACTGTAAACCCGCCTCCATGTAAGTTTCCAAAATGTCGGGTCTGCGATTTCAGTACAGACCCGACACCAAGTGGCGGGGGAGGCATTTAAGATAGTTAAATGCTTGTTAAACTCTTGTTAACTACTATTTTGCCAGCCTATTTCTATTTTACCACTTTTTAACGAGGTTCACGTCGTTTGGAGATCACGTCAGGTAAGTATGTTGGGTTCTCTATGTCTCCCCATTGCTGTGACTAGTTGACAGCTGCAAAAGTTGTATGAAAGCTACCATTTCACAGCTGGTCACTTTCCAATGTCAGAAGCTGGAGCCTTCAGGACTTGGAAGACACTTTTGAGCTGTATGCAGTTTGAAAGTGTTTGGAGTAAACTCTCTATCCACTGTCACCTCCTTGGAGCAAGCTCTCTCACCATTGACAGATCGCTTCTGTCATCTCAACTTCAGCTGCCATCTATTCCAGCAACATCGGTGCCTTTGAAAAAATTTCACCTTGGTCCTCTGAATCTTTCCACGATCAGCCCCAACACCAACATCACCAGGCACACCAACAAAAACACCAGCCTTCTCCGCAATCACCTGATGCTGCACAGGACACAGGGCATCAGCACCCGACAACATTGCTGCCCAGAAGGCCATCGATGGCATCACCATGGCCAGATTTACTGCACTTGATGCTGTACACCCTGGCTGCCACATGATGCGCCAGGTTGACACCACCCCACACCAACACCATAAAGCATCCCTACAATGACCAAGCCATTCCTTTCACACTCATCAAAATTGGGGGCGGGGGGCGAAAGTTATATCTCAACATTCACTGCAACTCACGAAGATACTTCCAAAGGTGAGCACAGATCTGTCCAATAAGGTAAAGTTTTGAAAATTTGGATTTCAATGTTTGACAACACATGAACAGAAAATTTACATGAACATTGCATAAAACATTGCATAAAAATGTTGGTGTGAGTAAGGATGTGCAGGAGTACTGTAGGGAAGGCAGTGTGATGGGGATGTGATGAGTGACACAGCAGGATGAGGTTGAGTGTGGCTTTGCAGTAACGTTTCGTGATCTACCGAGATCAATGAAAGGTTTGCGCCACTGCAGCCACGTCCTCCTGACGACATCCCTGCTTGTGTCCTCCTGTGCAATGTGCAACCAGGCTGTGTTGGTGTCCTGGGGAGCTCTCTTCCGCCCTTGGAAGCGAAGAGAACCTCCCTGTGTGCTGTGAGTCATGTGAGAGCCTGGGTGCAGCCGTGCACCTTTGTGCAGTGCTTGTCAGTGTTTGCAGCACCTCAATGCTGCAGAACACTGACAGAACAACTGTCAAAATGAATGCGGCCATGGTCCCTTTAAGAATGATGCGTCATCAAATAACATCATCAGACCCGCTTCCTTTTAATTGGCCGGGAACCTCGCAGGGCGGGCTTAACAAGCCCAATCAGGGGAAAATCCTTTTCACAGAGCGGCTGGAGCCAGGACCGGGACCTGCCAATGACCTCTCTCGCCGCAATTCCGCCTCCGATGGCGAAATCGCGGCCTATGTTCCTATGGCCACCCGTGGTCAGTTAACTCCGCACCTGGGACCTTGCATGGCTGAGCTACTCACTGGATAAACTCAATGATCCATCGACGGAGCTCTTTTCAATTTTTGTTTTAATTGAATACAGACATTATGCTTCAGATTTGCTACCCGTTTGAAAACTTACAACCATCTGCTACAACTAAATCTTTGCTGAATTTGATGAAATTTAACTGGGTTTGTGTTATCCTCTGGAGAATCCAACTACTCAGAAGAGTTGCACAAAGCCCCTCGAAGACATTTGTTTTAAATTGGATAGTGTTGGCTTTAAGTAGTCCAATTAAATGTAAGTCATGGTTCTTTTACAAGGGCCATTCTTAAACACCAGGAAGATCAGACTGATCGACAGGGAGGGAAATAAGATAACAAAAACACAATTTATCTGTCAATGTACTGTCTCTCCAAGGATTGCTCAGCAGATGGTTTGGCCAAACTGTTAATGTACTCAAAATTGTTATTGATTTATTGTTTATGACTTGTAACCTTTGAATTGTAAGTGCACAGATGGGATACTGTGCTGGGTCTGTGAAGCTGATAGTTGTATTTTTAAAAAGACAAATGGTTTACCAAGAAATGTGGATTTAAAAAAACCAAACCAAACCTCGGAGTTCTCTTTAATACTGCGAGGCATAAGAGACAGGCCTCACATTGCATGTTTATTTTCCACAATCATATCTGGCAGACACATTGTGCTGAATATTTCACGTTGTATGAACATAAAAGATAGACAACCTGGCACATCCTTTTGTTTACTGAGAAGAATCTTACTGGCAGCATTCACCATTTCTCCTTCTAGTTCTGAATGTTCAGCTTTTCTAAAAGGTGTGTCTACACGGAAAAAGTTTTTTTTATTTTTGGTCAGCTGACATCTGGCACATACACCAATTGAGCACCAAGCTTCATCCTCCCCAAACCGGGTTATACTGAGCTTCTATTTGAGGGCACACTCTCTCCCTGGAGGGACACACCCCACTGAAACCTAAAGAGCTCAGGTGTGGGTTGGAAACAACCTAATAGATGCAGGGGTAGTGCTGGAGTTTAAGTAGGTGATGACTACATGGAGCCAGAACAGCCATCATTCCCAAATAAAAACAGAAAATGCTGGAAATACTCAGCAGGTCAGGCAGCATCTGTGGAGAGAGAAACAGAGTTAATGGGCTCGATTTTGCCAAGCACGAGGAGGCGGGTTTGGAGGCGTGTGAGGTGGTGAAATTGCAAAAAATGGCGGGTGGGCCCGATCCCGCCTCCAAGCAATTTTCCCAAATGCGTGTTTTCTGACCCCCTTTCCTCCAAGAGGTGGGATAGGCCCTTAACAGCCCCTTAATTACCTCTATTATCCCATTTTGAGAGGCCTTTCCGATTTTTAGACATTTCACCCATGGTAATCCTGGCGGCCTCACAATTGGATTGCTTACTAACAGCTGCAGCTCCACCATTACAAAGGAGTTTTCACCGATGATCATTTGCAGGTGGTAGAGCTTTATTGTCTCAGGTCTGGGCGAACTTTTAGCAGGCCTACTCATTGTTGTGGAAGTTTGGAGCCTGACACCCATCTCCAGTGTGACCTCCTGGGAAACCCCTCTCCCCACCTTGACTGAGCGCTTCCTCAACTGAGGCATATACCAGAAGCATGGCGACCATTTAATTCCTTTCCTCCTGGACATCAGATTCAGACGAAGATCAGCCGCGGCAGCAGCAGAACCATGAGCAACAGCAGCACCAACAGCAGGAGCATCAACAGGAGCGCCAAGCTGCTAGTCACCCACCTGAAGCTGCACAGGCCGGAAGGAGCCAGCATTGCTGCCCGGGATGCAAGGGATGCACTCATCTTGGCCAGATTTGGTGAGCCTGCACAATCAAACACTTTTGTCTCGCACCTTCTTACCAGAGCATCGACAATGGACAGGAACCTACGGATTCCTATCACTCTGACCACCATACTGACAATTGCAAGGCGCCCTAAGCCCTCAATGTGAGAGTCCCATTTGTGAAATGACACAGGCCACAACTTCAACGGTTTGCCATCAAATCTGTTTATAACACAATGACAATGATGGCTGGTCCAAATATAAAACATCACAGCACCCAAGTGACTACCCTTGTGACTTTATCTTCCTCTTACGCGTGCTCCTACATGGTGCTTCCCCTGTGGCTTCAGCAGATGTGGAGGCCCCTTGCTCACTTTCTTGCTGCTCCTGTCTCGATGCCTTTGGTGGCCATCCTCTGGGGTTGCGAGCCTGTGAGGGCTCGGCAACAGTCTGCTGCTCCTGCGGCTGTGCAGGGGCTGAGACGCCCATCTCAGTTGGGTGAGGACTCTGGTGGGGCTCTGACCGAGGGCTCTGCAGTGGCATGGTCGTGTGAGCGCTTGGAGAGGAGCCCCCACTTCCTTGTTCTCTGCCACCAACATCCCTCTCATGGGTCAGCCCACTTCAGAGCTAGAAAGTGGCTTGACAGCACCTTGCTGCACTTCAGGGGGGCCATGAGGACCCGTTTCTGCACTGGAAGTCCTACTCCAGAGGACTACCATGAAGGTCTGGTTTGTATGCTCAATAGCTGACCATCGCTCCTCAAGAGATGTCATTCTAGTCTGAACAATTACCATGTTTTCCATACCCTGGTGACTAAGCTCCTCCATGGCTGTAGCCATCCTCTCCTCTACCGTAGCCATCCTCTCCTCTACGGTAGCCAGCCTTACCACAGAGTTAGCCATCCTTTCCAAGGAGGTTGCCATCCTTTCCGCGGTGATGCGTTCATGCGCCAATGCCTCCACAAAGGCTCTGCTCATGTTAGCGATGGACTCCTCCATTCACTCCACACTCGCAGCGACCCTGGAGACAAAACCTGCCAGAGACTCCTGCACCTGCTCCTGGAGTTCCAGCACCGCTCTCCTTCTGGATGCACCCGGAGGCACAGGGTCGACATGCAGCTGAGCCGAGCTGGCAAGGTCCCGCGCCCTCCGACGAGGACTCTCCACTGCTGACCCTGTCTCCACCATCTGCTGATGCTCACTTGTGAGCTGTGATACACCAGGTGCCAACACTACTCCATCTCGCGAAGGTCCCACCGAGGTGTGAGTGTCTGCGCTGGTGCTGGGTGCGCTGAATTCTGCTGACGCTGCGCCCTCAGAGGTTGCAGCTTCCTCTGAGGAGTCTGGAAGCTCAGGCTCTTCCTCCTGGACAGTGGGGACAGGGGTTCTCGATGGTCCTGTGGAGGAGTAAAGGAAAGAGTTAGAGATGTGAGGTCAAGGTTACATGCACATTGAATAGTGCAGATGATCATAAGTCAATCTGTTAAAGCATCAGATTCATTATCAGTGACTCATGCAATGTCAATGAGAGAGATGCCAAACTATTCTGTCACCAGCTTGCTGCGATGTGCCCATCTGTCCGTCCCCTAGTTGGGTATCATCCTCGATCCCAGCGATTTCCAGGGCCGCCTCCTCCGAGGTGGTGAGCTGGGCTACTGAGGGTGGCCCTCCTCCTGTCATGGCTCTTTCCCTCTTATTGTGGGCTCTCTTTTCCTGCAATGACGGACACAAGTGGAGTTTGAGTGAGAATGAAGGAGTGAGTGTAGAGAATCCATAGCATAGATGCTTAGAAGGATACAAAGAACCCTCCCTGTATGTTGTAAGTTTTGTTGTTGTCATTGCATCACAGTGATAGGGAGTGTGAGGGCTGCATGGTAGAATAGTTAAGTGAATGTGACCATAGAGAGAGAGGGAATTGTTAAGGGTGCAGGGATGTAAGTGTCAAGTGGGATGTGAAGGAAGAGGTTGGCAAAGCAGAGTGTTGGTGAGGAGAGGCGATGGGGATCATTTTGAGGGTGATGGGAAAGTCATACTCACTTTTCCTGTGCGGAGAAGGTCATGAAACCTCTTCCTGCATTGCAGCCAGGTTCTGCGGCTCAGCGAAATGGAGTTGACCTCCTCGGCCACTTGCAGCCATACAGCTTTTGTCTGCTGGGGTGGCTTTTTTCTCCCTGAGAAAGGGAACAGCACCTCCTTATTACATCTGGCTCCGTGCACCAGAGCTTGGAGGGAGGGCTCATCAAACCGAGGTGCACACTTTTGCTTGATCGTGGACATTGTCGGGAAATCAACTCCTTCATACAATTTGCAAAGCGTTTGCAGTCTCCAGAAGAAGCAAGGCTGCTTACAGGCCTTAAATCCAGCAGCATTGGTGACGTCATCGGAGGCGACTTTCTGTATGAAAAGACTCATTGGGCCAGGGGTTTCCACATGCAGGAAATCAATTGCTCAATTAGGGGAAAATCCCTCTTTTTCAACACTTCACTTAGGAGTCGGGGTCCTGACACGATTTCCACCTGACACGCCCCAGCCCGCCCACACTGGCAAAATCCAGCCCAACATTTCTGGTCGATAACCGTTGGTCAGAACCATCATTCCCAGTCAGTTTGTATTGATACAATCTTTAACTTTACTTACCACCTTCTTTTGAAATAAATGAAATGGGAACAAGCCACAGATCTGGGGTTTTAACGGGCGCTGTGTTCAATTGTAAAGCCTTTGATCTTTGTGTGATTAGGGAGGAAGAAGAACAATGAGAGCTGTGCACCGCCTCTGGCATGATGCTGCTGTCACCTACAGGTAATATGACCATATGTTTTGATATGATTTACACTTCATTATTTGTTTGCGGACAAACCAAAATACAATCTAGAACGACGGGTCACTGTCTCAGGATAAGGGGTCGTCCATTTAGTACTGACATGAGGAGAAATTTGTTCAGTCAGAGGGTTGTGAATCTTTGGAATTCTCTACGCCAGAAGGTTGTGGAGGCTCAGTCATTGAGTATATTCAAGAATTAAATCGATAGATTTTTGGACACTAAAAGAATCAAGGGATATGGGGATAGTGTGGGAAAGTGGAGTTGAGGTAGAAGTTCAGCCATGATCTTATTGAATGGCGGAGCAGGCTCGAGGGGCCGTATAGCCTACTCCTGCTCCTATTTCTTATGCTCGTAACCAAAATATATTTGCCAAGCACAAAGGCAATGTATCAGCTGTGGCTCAATGGGTAGCTCTCTCACCTCTGAGCCAGAAGGTTGTGGGTTTAAATCCCACTGCAGAGACTTGTGCACAATAATCTAGGCTGACACTGCATTGCAGTGCTGAGGGAGTGCTGGACTGTCAGAGGTGCTGTCTTTCGGATGAGATGTTAAACCGAGGCCTTGTCTGCTCTCTCAGGTGGATGTAAAAGGTCCCATGGCACTATTTCGAAGAAGAGCAGGGGAGTTATCCCCGGTGTCCTGGTCAATATTTATCCCTCAATTAACAAAAAACAGATTTTCTGGTCAGTATCACATTGCTGTTTGTGGGAGCTTGCTGTGCACAACTGGGTGCCGCGTTTCCTACATTATAACAGTGGCTCCGCTTCAAAAGTATTTCATTGGCTGCAAAGAGCTTTGTGAGATCCTGAGCTTGTGAAAGAATTCGGGCAATGAAGTGAAAGTTAGTATGTGAAAGAGAAAGATGTTATCATTTTATTAGGGCCGGGTGGTAACAGATTTTTCAAACGCTAATGCTTACACAATTCAAGCATCTTATTTTGGATTTCCAAAATCTTATCGTTTTATACAAATTACTAACTTGGACAAAGGTTTAATAATCAAAATCTCCAGGTCAGCAAAGGTAGGGCAACTAATGGGGAACAATGCACCCAGGATCAGAGCCTTTAGATCTTTTAAATAACAAGGCCAATAGGTGGCAGATTAATGCGCATAAGTATAAAATAATTTTTATGGCAACAAGGAACAGAGGGAGTAGCCTGGAAATTACTGTTGACGTGCTCATCAAGGCTTAATTCAGCATCATTTTATGTTTTTTAAATGAGACAAAAGAAGCTGGTTAACACCTCATTTTACTGATTTTAGTTGGAGTTGCTAAAATGTGCTTTAACACCCACACAGTGGACCAGCCAATGAGGAGGCCTATTAATTAACACAGAGTAGCACTTGTTAAGTGCACTAAGCATCCATTTAAACCCTTGAGGTAACATTTCAGCCCTTGCAATAGTAGAAGGCTGAGTACGACAGCTGTTAGTGCAGTAATGTTGCCTTTCAGGTAGAGAAAAGCAAAGCAGAGGTGGACACCCTGTTGCTAACTCACATTTCTTTTGTCAGCTTGTCAATGCAGATTTGCAATGTTCAATTGCTGCTGATTGTAGGTACCAAACACTGCAAAGTAGGACAGCAATTGTTCCTACATTACAACAGTGACCACCACACTTCAAAAGTGCTCCGTTGGCTGTGAAGCACTTTGGGACATCCTGAGGTTGTGAAAGGCACGATAGAAATCCCAGTTCTTTTTTTCCTCTTTCAAGTGAGTAAGGATAACAATATAAATGACTCAACAAAAAAAGTTCCATATCCAAAATGTGTTGATTTGCATTGTGGGAATTTAGTGCATACATGTGTGAATTTGGAGTTTGCTGATCCCAAATTTCAAGAGACCCATCTCAAGCTGGAAGATGAGCAGTAACAGGAGATTAGATAGATGCAGCAGTGGCAGAAAAGCAGCAGAGCAAGGAATGCTTTATATGAATAGGGACACTTAGAATGTGTCTGATCTACTAAATTATGTTGCGTACACAGCGACACTTCTTAAAGGCTTCACAAGGAATATTAATCTTCCACCTACAGTTGGTATAGCAATCTCGTGTTCGTGAGTTCAAATCCCATCAGTAGCAAGTTGAGCAATTGAACTACATAAATCTAGCACTGGGGGTGGGGGAAATGATCCAACTAGTTTGCTAATGTTCTTCAGGGATAGGAACGTGTCCCCTCCATCTGACTCCATTACTGCACCATGTGGGTGGCCCTTAATGACTTGTGAAGTGGCCTCGGCTGTGAAACAATCACTTATTGATGGGCTATAAAATCTGGCCTGACTCCTAATAAGTTTTTAAGAAAAATGTCTGCGCAGCTTTGGGACATTGTCACTGCTCTGTGTATAATCCAATATCCGCAAACAACATTTATAAGCTACTGACCCCTTTCAATTGATGTTATTCCTGAGAGAGCAATGAAAAAGTGGAGCTCGGTGAATCTGGAAGCTTTCCTAAGCTTATACTAGAACAATAATTCTCGTGACCTGTAAGGTTATTGAGTGACACAGGCACGCACTCAACTTGAGTAACATCACAGAGGGTATCTTGTAATTAAAGTATTGCTTGGAGGTGGTTACTTCTGAGGCCATTTTGTCTCCCTTTTTAAAAAAAAGAAATGGAGGACCAGACTCCTGCCGTTACCAGTACATCAGTCAAGCTAGCACCTCGCAGCAACTTGCATCCCTATCGACACTTCTGCCAAGCACCAGCACGGCTACTCCCACTGTGGAAAAAATAAAGCACTGAGACTGAGGAAGCAGCATAAGATGAGTCACATTGCAGGGGTGAGAAGGAGCTAATGACGGCTGGTGCTAAAGGCCATGCATCTGCTAGCGGGAGATCCAGAATGATTCTTGACTCTGTTTACAGGGTTAGCGATTCAGGCTTTACAGTGCAGTCTTATGAATGGAGATTGGTGTCTAAAGAGGATCATCTAGCATCTGGGGACCCAGGAAGGGAAGTTGGGTGGGCAGCAGTTTCATGGGAATGAGCAGGAAGTAGGTCTCGAGAACGAAATAAGCTGAGAGAGAGCATATGGGGAGAGAAACTAGAGAAAGATGTGAGTTCAAGGCTCAGGTGGGGGAGCCTGGGGGGCAGGTTTGGCTTGGTGGGCAAGAGGGTGGGGGGGGGGGGTGGGGGAAGAGTAGCAAATATAGTTTTGAAGTCCATTTCACGCGTTGCTGTGGTGGGCTTTAAACACTCTGGCCACAAAATTACCCCACTTAGCGCCGGCATTTAAGGGCAGTTTCAGCAGAAAAATGGCAGCCGCTTCACTCCGGCCACTTCCGGTGTGGGCCACGGCGGTCGGCATTTTGCCCAAGTCGGTAGCGCGGCCGTTGCCTGCGTTCGCCAGAAGAATGTGAATGAGGCAGATCGTGACGTCAATCAGCGTGGTACGCTGATTTGACGCATGACCTACTATTTTGGATGTTGCCGCTCGACTGCACGCCCTCTCCAAAGCACTCACAGCTGAACGTGTGTTCGGCTGCATGAGGGACCCCCCCCCCCAACAGCAATACTTAAAGGGATCATCAACAACTTTCAGGTAACTTGCTTTTTGATTTCTACTGGCTCTGTGTAACTTTGTGCAACTGTTTGGAGCATTCTACTGTTATTTAATGTTGGTGAGGTGACAGGGAGTGGTGCTGCAAGTGAAGAAGGCCTTGCTTCTGAATTCAAGGGTTTTGCT
Organism: Squalus acanthias; assembly: GCA_030390025.1. Lineage (NCBI taxonomy): Eukaryota > Metazoa > Chordata > Chondrichthyes > Squaliformes > Squalidae > Squalus > Squalus acanthias. The sequence continues at coordinate 19,550,305 of CM059432.1, read as the reverse complement.
CAGACCACTCATGGGGGCCCTACTTGCAGTCCCCCTCACGCTGGAGCATGACAGGGAGACGGAGCAGAGGCAGCAAAGAAGAGGACAAGCTGCTCGCAAAGGGAGCACATCATGATGGTGAATGCCCAATATCCTGGCAGCAGTCATGATGCCTTCATCCTGCGCCAGGTCAGTGTGCCAGCAATTTTCCAGCCAACACGTCGAACCCGAGGGTGGCTGCTCGGAGATAAGGGCTATCCGCTCTACCCCTGGCTGATCACTCGCCTCTGCAACCCCATCACTTGTGGCCAGCAGTCATATAATGACAGCCATGCTGCCACGAAGAACCTCATCGAGCAGACCATCCGGGGTGGTAAAGCAACAGTTCCGCTGCCTTGACCGCACTGGAGGAGCCCTCCAGTACACACTGGAGCGGGCGTCCCTATTCGTGGTGGTCTGCTGCATCCTCCACAACTTGGTCATCATGCGGACGCAGCCCTTGCTACCACTGGTTCCGCGACCACCTCAGGAGGAGGAAGAGGAGGATCAGGAAGAAGGGAGAAGGCAGGCAGCCGATCCCCATTCTGGACAGGCTGTCCTTGAGCACCTCATCAGACGTTGGTTCCAATGAATGAAAGCCCAGATCCCTGTTGCTCACCAGTTCCCCACTTTACCATAGCTGGCACCTAAACTACCCTTTTACCCTGGCCTGGCTGCTGTCCACCCGTTACCGATGACTCACCATGTATAGATCCTGCCTCTATACTCCCCTCTAAAGTTCACATAGTGACATTTTCTGAGCTGGTGCCTGGGAGTGTCAGATCGAGTGACGGTGCCTCTTCTCCATCTCCTCCTCTACTTGGTCAGAGACAGACTGGGCTGCTGGCAGTTCTTTGGTATCTGAAAGGAGAAAGGCACAAGGGTCGGGTTGTGGTGAGTGGAGGGGGGGTGGGAATAAAGATACGCATGCTTACACCATCAACAGCTTGTAAGTGAGAAGAGATTGCGTGACGAGGGGGAATTGGGATGTGAGGAGGATTTGGTATGAGCATACCGTCATCAGCAATGCTTTCAACTTCACCGCTCGCCACGGCCTCAGTGACGGCCCCTCCAATATCTCCAGCGCAGTCTTCTCCAGAGCAGTAAGGTTCTACATACATGCTTCACCCCAGCCTGTCTGCTGCTGCTCACGTTGGTTGTGAACCACCTCGACCTGCAAGAGAAAGAAAAGTGTGTCAGTGAGTGTGGTGCAATGTGTTTGGATGGTGTGCCTGTCATGGTTGAATAGCTGACATTATGTGCAAGATGTGAGTGTGAGGCTTGCAAAAGTGGTAAGTTTGTGTGGATGTGGAGAAGCTATGATTGTGAGGTATGAGTGGTGATTGCTAGAGATTGTTGGTAGGTGAGTGATGGGGGTGTGGTGCATTCAGCAGTGTATGAGGCTGGTGGTGCAGTTGGTGGGATATGGCATTTGAAGATGAAGTCGCTGACCTTGACCACTCGTGAGGTCATTAAACTTCTTGCGGCACTGGATCCAGGTCCTGGCGGCAACACTCGTGGCACTGACGGCTTGGGCTATTTTCTCCCACTGCCTTCTGGCATTCTGTCTGGAAGGCCTCCTGCCCCTTACGGTTAGAGGACCTTCTGTGTACCCCCTGGACCAAGGCCTACAGTGCTGCATCTGAGAAGCCCCATGCCATTTCTCTTCTCTGTTGCGACATGGCTGCATCCACAGTGACAATGAGGTGCTTCTGCAACAAAGCACCTCGCCTTTAAGAAGTGCAGAGAGTGTAGGCAAAATTTTATTGGCCAGTAGAGTGCACCCGATATTGGGCCCTTTCTTGAGCGCTGAGCCAAGCAGCAGCGCATTTAGCGCTGAGCTCGGTGCTCCAATCATCTTAATGAGCAGGCAGCACAAATTTTGCGGGCTGCCTGCACCACTTTGAACGCGCGCGCGCCCGTTTTCGGGCCTAATCCAATTTCACCCCCTCTGGGTTTCTAGTCTATTACCATAACCATTACACTAACACACCGTTGAAAATTATTTTCTACTCCCTAAATTAAATGATTTCCTAACTCTGGATTCTCTGCGATGGAAGGGTTGTTCCCTAGCTACCTTACTAATTTACTTATTTATTTTAAACAGCTCAATCAGATCACCCCTTAACCTCATCTCCAGGAAATATAACCCAAGTTTACCAGTTTCAAGGAAGGAGATAGAATATTGAGGATAATCCTGCAGAATCAGTACTGACGTTGTATGTTTCTGCCTTTGTCCTGATTCTGCAGGATTCTCTTAAGGCTTACAATAGAGAGTAACAATGCTTCATTAATAACTGAACTCTTTGTCATAACATTCGTTACGTAACACATTACAAAATGATGGTTCCAGAAAGTCAACAATAAGTATCATTCCCTTGAGTATTTATGAGATGAACAATGAGGATCTTTTATCTGTTTTGATACCTTTATACTCCAATATTATATCAACATTAACTCAGATTTAAATATGTATTTACTGAAATCTGAATGCACTTAACTAAATTATTTGTTCAATGTCCTTTAGCGGGTTATGGGAAGTTTGTAAGTAATCTTCACAAAACAAACCTAATAGTTCGGTACTAATCCTGATAAATTCTTTTCAGTTTTCTGTATGCTTCTCAAGCATCCTGTAATTGGGTAATTGTGCCTCTGTTAAATTAGTGACCTTATCTACTTTTCAATGTAGATCTTTAATTAGGAATCTGAACCGCTATGTTTGTTAATTCAGGGAGCATATCTGAAATGTCTTTAATTACATTAAAAGAAACGAAGGAACTTTCGGTTATAGTGCCTTTCTACATCCTCTGGACATTGCAGAGTGCTTCACAGCCAATAAGTTATTTGTGAAGTCCATTCACAGTTATGTAGGCAAACACACAGCAGCCAATTAATGTACAGCAAGATCCCACAAATAGCCATAAGCGAAATGACCAGTTGATCTGTTTCTGATGGTGCCGCTTGAGGGAGGAATATTGGCAGGACACCAGGACAGCGCTCTCCTCTTCTTCAAATAGTGCCATGGGATCTTTTACATACAGTTGAACAGGCAGATAGGGCCACGGTTTAACATCTCATCCGAAAGACAGCCGGTTGATTTTTGTCCCACTACCACCCTCATTTTCAGTCTGAATGGGTGAAACGATGCTTTTGTTTTCACTGACCTGCCACCCAAGGCCTGCCTGATTGTGATTTTCCACCACCCTTGATTTAGACGGCCAGTGCTCCCATCTGTTTCACACGAGAGCAGTAATGATTAATATTAATCATTCATATAATTAGATCAGGGTCTTAAAGCATTTAGTACTCCAATGTAATTTTGTTGCTGCGTGCCTTTCGCCCAATAGAATTCAACATAGAGTAGCCAAATTAATGGACCTTAAGTCCACAGTGTCAGCTGTGGCTCAGCGGGTAGCACACTCACCTCTGAGTCAGAAGGTTGTGGGTTCAAAGTCCCACTCCAGGGACTTGAACACAAAAATCTAGACTGACACTCCAGTGCAGTGCTGAGGGAGTGCTGCACTGTCGGAGGTGCCATCTTTCGGATGAGACGTTAAACCGAGGCCCCGCCTGCTCGCTCAGGTGGACGTCAAAGATCCCATGACACTATTTCGAAAAAGAGCAGGGGAGTTATCCCCTGTGCCCTGGCCAATATTTATCCCTCAATCAACATAACAAAAACAGATTATCAGGTCATTAGCACATTGCTGTTTGTGGGAGCTTGCTGTGTGTTAATTGGCTGCCGCGTTTCCCACATTACAATATTGACTACACTCCAAAAGTACTTCATTGGCTGTTGGGAGCAGCAGCGGGAGCGGACCGACCTGTGAGGGAGCAGGCGAAGGAGGAGCGAGGAAATAAAGCCCGAGGCTCGAGGCCCAGACTGAGCTATTGGGAGCAGCAGCGGGAGCGGACCGACCTGTGAGGGAGCAGGCGAAGGAGGAGCGAGGAAATAAAGCCCGAGGCTCGAGGCCCAGACCGAGCTATTGGGAGTAGCAGTGGGAGCGGACCGACCTGTGAGGGAGCAGGCGAAGGAGGAGCGAGGAAATAAAGCCCGAGGCTCGAGGCCCAGACCGAGCTATTGGGAGTAGCAGTGGGAGCGGACCGACCTGTGAGGGAGCAGGTGAAGGAGGAGCGAGGAAATAAAGCCCGAGGCTCGAGGCCCAGACCGAGCTATTGGGAGTAGCAGTGGGAGCGGACCGACCTGGGAGGGAGCAGGCGATTTGAAGAACAACAAAAAAACAAGGAGTGACATCACAGGAAAGCAGGGAAGTGATTAGTTGGTCGGTATTTTTCTGTTTTCTTGGGCATTGGTTTAAATTAAGAGCCGGGATTAAAAACTAAATGTTCAAAACTTAAACACTTAATTAATTAAATACATTAGAGATGGCAGGGCAGGTGATGTGTTACTGCTGCAACATGTGGGAGCTGGTGGACACCATTGAGGTCCAAGGCAACCACATTTGCAGTAAGTGTTGGTTGCTCGAGGAACTTTGGCTCCGTGTTGATGAGCTGGAGTCCGAGCTTCAAACACTGCGACACATCAAGGAGGGGGAGAATTACTTGGAAGCTGTGTTCCAGGAGGGAGTCACACCCCTTAGATTAATTAATTCAAATTTGGTCCGTGGTCAGGGACAGGTGGGTGTGACTACAAGCGAGGCAGGCATGGGGAACCAGGGGGTAATGGTGGAGGAGCCTCAGCCCTTTCTCTTGTCCAATAGGTACGAGGTTCTTACTCCCTGTGTGGGCGAGAGCAGGGACTGCAGTGAGGATGAGCAAACTGACCACAGCACCATGGTACAGGGAGCCATTCAAGAGGGGAGAGCAAAAAAGAAATGTGGCAGTGGTAGGGGACAGCATAGTAAGGGGGATAGACACTGTTCTCTGCAGCCAAGAGCGTGAGTCCCGAAGGCTGTGTTGCCAGGGTAAAGGACATCTCCTCCAGGCTGGAGAAGAACTTGGAGTGGGAGGGGGAGGATCCAGTTGTCGTGCTCCACGTAGGGACCAATGACATAGGTAGGACAAAGAAAGAGGTTCTGCTGAGAGAGTTTGAGCAGCTAGGGACTAAATTAAAAAGCAGAACCACAAAGGTAATAATCTCTGGGTTATTACCTGAGCCACGAGCAAATTGGCATAGGGTCAATAGAATCAGGGAGATGAATGCATGGCTCAAAGATTGGTGTGGGAGAAGTGGGTTTCGATTTGTGGGGCACTGGTGTAATGGAATAAGCCATATTCCAAGAAATACATCATCCTATGAACAGATTTTGATATTATTAATACAAGACATACTGGGGGAAAAATTAGGTCGCGCCCCATTTGGGGCGCAAATATCGTCTGGACGCAAATATTAGCGCCTGGCGCTAATTATCGCCACTGACTGGAAACTTCACTTTTACCGCCCCGGGAGGTGAGTGGAGCGCTAAATCAGGCGCTGCACACCTGTCTTAAGGCGCAAAGGCCAAGGAGTGAGGCGCTAACTCAGAGCGCTGGCGAAGCTCATGTAATTTCAGTCAGCAATGGAACACACACACAATGGCACGGGCCAGTTCTTAAAGGGGATGGTTAATCTTGCTTTCCATCCACATCCTGTTCATTGCAGCCTTGAATCTCGGCCTGGAGAGACTTGCACATCAAATGTGCTGGAAAGAACAATGGAGAGTACCAGGCAAAGAGCTCAGAGTGCAGCTCCCACAGTCTCTGCTAAATCGATACAAGGAATGGCAAATCAAAATGAACCTGCAAAGTGCTGCTCAGTACCCAAAACTCCTTCACACAACGTTGAATCTCTCCAGAAGTCTCTCCCTCTCTCTCTCAGAATGCGTAGTTCAAAAATGGCACCAACAATAAAAGGCAGGAAGCGGTCACCTTTAAATAGCGCTCCCCCTTTCCCTTCATGACTGCAGAACGCTCCCCTCAACCTGTCGTTGCTAGCGTCAGGCGGTAAGGCAGGGGGCGCCACTCAATTTCCGCTCCGGGGCGCCACAAGGGCGTTGCACCATGGAATGACGTCACAATCTGCGCGCGCAGGTGGTCGCAGCGGTAAAGTTTAGCGCCGCCGCACAATGTCTAGTTAAGTTCCCGAGCGGCGCAAACATCGCTGCGCCCGGGCGTTAGCGGCTTTGCGCCCCATTAGCGCCCTCTTAAGGTGCTAACGGGAGGCGCAACCAACTGAATTTTTACCCCACTGAGTTTAAAAGTCTGGAAAGCCTCGGCGGCACAGGCTGCAAACACAATACAGGCTTCTGAGATAAGATGAAGTGTTAACACAAAAGTTGTAAAACACCACAAGCTTTGAAATGGGAGATGGTTGTAAACACAAAAACAATGCCCCTATTGAAGCAAACCATTCACGCTTCCAGAAGGTCTGGAGTTTGGGAGAAACACAATGGAATGACCCAAGTAAAGTGTTATAAGCTAACACTCAGGGAAATAGAAACTTAGAACATTAAACAACCATATGCCTTCATAAAGTAACATCAAATAAGACAGGAAACACGATTAAATATGCAACCAATTGAGATAGCAAGAAAACAAGTAAACACCCTAAGAGAAGTGGTTTTGATTTACATATTGTAAAAGATACCTACAGAGAGACTTTGAAAATATAATATCAATAGAAGACACCAAGCAATTACATTGTGTTTGTATTGAACTTGGAACACCATGGAGTCATGACGTCTGGCTTACAAGCAGTTAAGTGATATTAAGAATTCAATAGAAAGACTTCCTAAGAATAGCATCAAAAGATAAATCTGTAATAACCATTTTATGATAGTTTTTGAAACACCTAAAGGTAGAGACAGAATTCTAAAAGTTGGCAGCTGAAATGACAGTAAGAATAGAAAAGAATTCAATAAAGAATCACTAGAGATAATTAGCTTATATCAGCAGAAACTTCAAAGAAAATACCACTAAAAAAAGGTATAAAAATAGAGCTTTTCAGATAGAGAGTCAGAAGTCGCTGGGAAGGGGCAGAGCGATTCTTGCCTTCAGAACCACTCTGTAGGCTTACAACTCTGAATCTCAGGTAATCAAGGTATTTGATTTTGGTGGATATTCTGGATTAAGAAATAAGTAGAAGTGTGGAAATGTAACGAAGTTAAGATTTGGGAATAAGGATCTCTGATAAGAAATGTAAGCTATTTGTATTTTGAACGGTTAAAGTTGCGATTACCATACCAGCTGTTAACTAGATGTTGGTTCTTTAATAAATCTATATATTTTTAAAATTGTCTCAAAGAGTATTTCTGTATCAATCTCGCAAACTCAATTTCTGTACACTCTTCAGTGAGGAGTTGCAGAATTCTGGGGGTTTTTCCGGACCCTCATAATATCCGGAAGGTTACAGTCTAGTTAAACTTGTTAAAAGTGCTATCCGGAGGACGGTAACATCTTCAGGCCATTCCTTTCCTTTAGGGAGAGATAGTCTTAACCTTTAGACCCAAGTAAGCGTCTCTAGGATTCGGCTACCGCTAACATTAGTTGAAGGTGAATGTCTGGGGAATACGCCTGATCTGGGCTAGGACTTGTAATTATCCCTTCACTGGCACCAGTACTGGGGAAAGAGAGAGCTGTTCTGTTGGGACGGACTACACCTGAACCATGCAGGGACCAGAGTTCTAGCGAATCGATTAATGAGGGAGGTAGATAGGGCTTTAAACTGAATAAGGGCGGGGGGGGGGAGGGTCCTGGTGGAAAGAAATCTAGAATGCTCAAGAGAAAAGACAAGGAAGCAGTGCAGGAAATCGATTGGGGTAAGGATAACCAGATTGTATCAGGAAGGGACAGAGCGTACAAAGAAGAGTGCACTAACAAATAGGGTCCGGGTATGAAAAAATGTAATAAGACAAATAGGGCCATAGTACAAAAAAATGTTAAGATGTCTAAAAAAGACAAATCTAAAGGCACTGTATCTGAATGCATGAAGCATTCATAATAAGGTAGACAAATTAACAGTGCAAATAGATGTAAACGGATACGATATAATTGCAATTACGGAGTCATGGCTACTGGGTGACTAAGACTGGGAGCTGAATATCCAAGGATATTCGATATTTAGGAAGGACAGGCAAAAATGAAAAGGAGGTGGGGTGGCGTTGTTAGTAAAAGATGAAATCAGAGCAATAGTGAGAAAGGATATTGGCTCAGAAAATCAAGATGTAGAATCAGTCTGGGTGGAGCTAAGAAGCACCAAGGGGCTGAAATTGGTGGGAGTTGTCTATAGGCCTCCAAACAGTAGTGGTAATGTAAGGGATGGCATCAAACAGGAAATTAGAGATGCATGTAACAAGGGTACTACAGTAATCATGGGACACTTTAATCTACATATAGACTGGCCAAACCAAATTAGCAATAATACTGTGGAGGATGAATTCCTGGAGTGTGTACGAGATGGTTTTTTAGACCAGTACGTTGAGGAGCCAACTAGGGAACAGGCTATCCTAGATTGGGTATTGTGCAATGAGAAGGGGTGAATTCTTCATTAAGATGGAAAGTAAAGAAGTCCAATCCGAAACTAGGGTCCTAAATCTAAACAAAAGAAACTACGATGATATGAGGACTGAGTTGGCTATGATAGATTGGGGAGCTTCATTAAAAGGCATGACGGTGGATAGGTAATGGTTAACATTTAAGGAACGAATGCATGAATTGCAAAAGTTATACATTCCTTTCTGGCGCAAAAACACAAAAGGAAAAGTGGCCCAACCATGGCTAACAAAAGAAATTAAAGATAGTATTAGATCCAAAGAGGAGTCATATAAAGTTGCCAGAAAAAGTAGCAAGCCTGAGGATTGGGAGCAGTTTAGAGTTCAGCAAAAAAGGACCTAGAGATTGATTAAGAGGGGAAAAATAGAGTATGAAAGTAAACTTGCAAGGAACATAAAAGTGGACTGTAAAAGCTTCTACGAGTATGTAAAAAGAAAAAGATTAGTGAAGACAAATGTAGGTCCCTTACAGTCAGAAATGGGAGAATTTATAATGGGGAACAAGGAAATGGTGGAGCAATTAAACAAATACTTTGGTTCTTTTGAAGAGGACACAAATAACTTCCCAGAAATGCGAGGGAACCAAGGGTCTAGTGAGAAGGAGGAATTAAAGGAAATTAGTATTAGTAAAAAAATATTGCTGGAGCAATTAATGGGACTGAAAGCTAATAAATCCCCAGGGCCTGCATCCCAGAGTACTAAAAGGGGTAGCCATGGAAATAGTGGATGCATTGGTTGTCATCTTCCAAAATTCTATAGATTATGGAACCGTTCCGGCAGATTGGAGGGTGGCAAATGTAACCCCACTATTTAAAAAAGGAGGGAGAGAGAAAACCAGGAACTACAGACCGGTTAGCCTAACATCAGTAGTAGGGAAAATGCTAGAGTCTATTATAAAGGCTGTGATAACAGGACACTTAGAAAATATCAATGGGATTAGACAAAGTCAACATGGATTTATGAAAGGGAAATCGTGTTTGACAAACCTACTGGAGTTTTTTGAGGATGTAACTGGTAGAATAGATAAGGGAGAACCAGTGGATGTGGTGTATTTGGATTTTCAGAAGGCCTTTGATAAAGTCCCACATAAGAGGCTAGTGTGCAAAATTAAAGCACATGGGATTGGAGGTAGTATACTGGCATGGATTGAAAATTGGTTTTTAGACAGGGAACAGAGAGTAGGAATAAATGGATCTTTTTCGGGGTGGCAGGCGGTGACTAGTGGGGTACCGCAGGGATCAGTGCTTGGGCCCCAGCTATTCACAATATATATCAATGATTTGGATGAGGGAACCAAATGTAATAGTTCCAAGTTTGCTGACGACACAAAACTAGGTGGGATTGTGAGTTGTGAGGAGGATGCAAAGTGGCTTTAAGGCGGTTTAGACAAGTTGAGTGAGTTGACAAATACATGGCAGATCCAGCATAACGTGGATAAATGTGAAGTTATCCACTTCGGTAGGAAAAACAGAAAGGTAGAGTATTGTTTAAATGGTGATAGATTGGGAAATGCTGATGTACAAAGGGACCTGGGTGTCCTTGTACACCAGTCACTGAAAGCAAACATGCAGGTGCAGCAAGCAGTTAGGAAGGCAAATGGTATGTTGGCCTTCATTGCAAGAGGGTTTGAGTACAGGAGCAAGGATGTCTTACTACAGTTGTACAGGGCCTTGGTGAGACCACACCTGGAGTACTGTGTGCAGTTTTGGTCCCCTTACCTAAGAAAGGATATACTTGCCATAGAGGGAGTGCAGCGAAGGTTCACCAGACTGATTCCTGGGATGGCAGGACTGTCGTATGAGGAGAGATTGGGTCGACTAGGCCTGTATCCACTAGAGTTTAGAAGAATGAAAGGGGATCTCATTGAAACGTATCAAATTTTGACAGAGCTAGACAGACTGGATGCAGGGAGGATGTTTCCCCTGGCTGGGGGTCTAGAACGAGGGGTCACAGTCTCAGGATACGGGGTAGGACATTTAGGACTGAGATGAGGAGAAATTTCTTCACTCAGAGGGTGGTGAACCTGTGGAATTCTCTACCACAGAAAGCTATGGAGGCCAAGTCACTGAATATATTTAAGAAGGAGATAGATAAATTTCTAGACACAAAAGGCATCAGGGGGTATGGGGGGAGCGCGGGAATATGGTATTGAGATAGAGGATCAGCCATGATCAAATTGAATGGCGGCGCAGGCTCGAAGGGCTGAAGGGCCTACTCCTGCTCCTATTTTTCTATGTTTCTATGTTTCTAAAGCGCTTTGAGAATTCCGGTGGTTGTGAAAGGTGCTATAGAAATGCAAGTCTTTCTTTCTTAAAGGAACCACTGTTGGCCACTTGGAAAACATTGACGATAAGTTCTTTTAAGCGATTTTTGTGGGTCCAGAAGGAACATGAATGCTTCTCCTGGACCAATAATAATCATCCTGACCACTGCCATTCACTACGCAGCGTCTTCCCCCTCCCCACCTTAAGGTGTCCCTGCCGGCTCAGCTTTGTGGACGATGTACCGAATTTGCCACCGCCCCCCACCCCCCCCCCCCGCCCCCCACACCCTGTCGGCAAGCTGCTTGTCAGCACCCACTTTGCACTGGCAGCTCACCAATTTTATTATAATGAAGCCTGATTTCCTAAATTGATTTGGCCTCCCAGCGGCAACATTGGGCAGTGGTGCAATTGTCCCGCCCATCCAATACCCGCCTGAAACAAAAATCACCCCAGCACCTCCGACAATGCACTACTCCCTCTAGTACTACACTGCACTGATGTGTCATACTAGATTGATGGTTCCATAGGCTATTGGACTAATACTGATTTATCATCACTTTATTAATGTCAACAAATATCAATTTCTCCACAGTCATCAGACTCCATTGTTGCACATTTTCAAAGTGATCTCTCCTTCCAGGTGCTGAAGCAGATATAGCATCGTGCTTCTTTTAATTATTGTGAATTTCCCTTTTCTATTTTTGTCTTGGGAGTTTCTTCTGCCAATGTTATTTTTTCTCATCAGAGTGACCTCTACCCTTGAATCAAGTAAAGCTTTGTAAGTCCGAGGAGATTCACAATAATCCTTGATTTGTCTTGTAAGACCTTCCATGTTAAATCTCTCAGATACAGTCAGGTAATACCAATAGGGCTCTTTCTCATCCAGCATTCACTTTTCTGCAAAGCACATTTATTAAATGTCACCTCTCCATGGACCTTGTTAATGTTCTTGTCTGTTTAAAAAAAGAAGCTTAAAAAATTACCGTTGACTAATCAACACATGAAGGCCTAACATGCTCGTATAACATTCCTCTGTCCTATTTTAAGAATGAGAAGTCGCACAACACCAGGTTATAGTCCAACAGATTTATTTAAAATTACAAGCTTTCGGAGCTATCCTGCCCCTTCTTCAGGTAAAGTTACACTGAGTGAATCTACAAAAGTTCATAGAATATAAACACAGATACTACAGAGATACAATCTTTCCTTACATCAAAGACACACCAAGAGCACAGCCAAGACAATGAGATGTGTCCCAGGGGGTCCAATGTGTCAAATCCTGCTGACTGCAGCAGATCTCTCTCCATATCCCTTCCTCTCTCTCCGTCTTTTTAGGGGTTTGTTTTTTGTGTTTGTTTTTTAAAAAACTGGAAAGACAGACAACGATGTCAAGTCACATTCTGTAGCGTGACATGAACCCGATATCCCTATTGAGGCCGTCCTCATGAGTGCGGAACTTGGCTATCAGTTTCTGCTCGATGATTTTGCGTTGTCGTGTGTCTCGAAGGCCGCCTTGGAGAACGCTAACCCGCAGATCCGAGGCTGAATGCCCTTGACTGCTGAAGTGTTCCCCGACTGGGAGGCAACTATCCTGCCTGGCTATTGTTGTGCGGTGTCCGTTCATACGTTGTCTCAGTGTCTGCATGGTCTCGCCGATCTACCATGCTCTGGGGCATCCTTTCCTGCAACGTATCAGGTAGACAACGTTGGCCGAGTCACATGAGTATGTACCATGTACCTGGTGGGTAGTGTCCTCACGTGTGATGATGGTATCTGTGTCCATGATCTGGCATGTCTTGCAGAGGTTGCCGTGGCAGGGTTGTGTGGTGTCGTGGTCGCTGTTCTCCTGACAGCTGGGTAATTTGCTGCGGACAATGGTACTTTTGAGGTTAGGCGGCTGCTTGAAGGCGAGTAGTGGAGGCGTGGGGATGGCCTTAGCAAGGTGTTCGTCATCATCGATGACATGTTGAATGCTGCGAAGAACATGGCGTAGTTTCTCCGCTCCGGGGAAGTACTGGACGACGTAGGGTACTCTGTTGGTTGTGTCCCATGTTCGCCTTCTGAGGAGGTCTATGCGGTTTTTTGCTGTGGCCCGTCGGAACTGTCGATCGACGAGTCGAGCGTCATATCCCGTTCTTACGAGGGCGTCTTTCAGTGTCCGTAGGTGTCCATCGCGTTCCTCCTCGTCTGAGCAGATCCTGTGTATTCGCAGGGTTTGTCCATAGGGGATGGCTTCTTTAACGTGGTTAGGGTGGAAGCTGGAGAGAGAGCTGCTGCAGTCAGCAGGAATTGACACGTTGGACCCCCTGGGACACATCTCATTGTCTTGGCTGTGCTCTTGGTGTGTCTTTGATGTAAGGAAAGATTGTATCTCTGTAGTATCTGTGTTTATATTCTATGAACTTTTGTAGATTCACTCAGTGTAACTTTACCTGAAGAAGGGGCAGGATAGCTCCGAAAGCTTGTAATTTAAAATAAATCTGTTGGACTATAACCTGGTGTTGTGCGACTTCTCATTTTTGTCCACCCCAGTCCAACGCCGGCATCTCCGCATCATGACCACTATTTTAAGAAGCATTAGCCCATTTAAGAGGGTTCACATTTGCATTAAAATAACAAACCGAGGAATGTCATACAAGCATATTAAGCATTCTCTGCTGATTTCGCCAACAGTAATTTGCAGACTATAGTTGGATTTGCAGACTACAGCCGGCACAGGCACGACGGGCTGAATGGCCTCCTTCTGTGCTGTATCATTCTATGATAAGAACATAAGAAACAGGAGCAGGAGCAGGAGTAGGCCAATCGGCCCCTCGAGCCTGCTCCGCCATTCAATAAGATCATGGCTGATCCAATCTTGGCCTCAACACCACTTTCCCGCTCTCTCCCCATACCCCTTGACTCCCTTGTAGTTCAAATGTCTGTCAATTTGGGTGCCTTTTCTCACTTGAACTAAATTTTTCATTGCTTCAATTATATCTCTGTTGATTCACACAAATTACAGCAGAGAGGGAGGCCGTTTAGACTATTGTGCCTGTTCCGATGCTAGTGTTTCAACTGCAGCTATTAACTCTAGTTGCATTTCCCTGCCCCTTGCAAATCACTATTTATAATTCCACTGATGTAATTAAGTTAAGCTTTTTCCATCACCTTATAGAATTAAAATCTTTCATATACAGAACTGCTAGCTCAACAGATTATCCATTTGGGCTAGGCTGTGCAGACCTAGTCGTGCACTAGTGTTCCAGTTTTGCTCCTGAAGAATTTACTGTTCCACAATGTGACTCCTCTTCTACTCATATTTTCACGCACTTGGATTGTGCTGCAATCCTTCTAATTTTATTCTTTCTTCCATTTCTCTCCATAAATCTTGGTTATTGTTGTCCAATTGCCCTTATTGGTTCTGATATCCCTTGCAGGGACTTTGAAACCTCTGGCCTCTGTGTTTGTCTCTTTGTGGAATGTAACTTCTGTTTTCCAATTAACCCCTAGTTCCAAAATTCATGTTGCAATAAGTCTTATTTCCCCTTGTATCTTGGCTACTAGAAGCTCTGCCATAGACAGCAACCTGCTATTTTGGCTGGTTTGTTGTGTTACTAAATGCAGCAAGTATCTATGGGCCCCGACAACATCCCGGCTATCATGCTGAAGACTTGTGCTCCTCCAGAACTAGCCGTGCCTCTAGCCAAGCTGTTCCAGTACAGCTACAACACTGGCATCTATCTGACAATGTGGAAAACTGCCCAGGTATGTCCTGTCCACAAAAAGCAGGACAAATCCAATCTGGCCAATTACCGCCCCATCAGTTTACTCGCAATCATCAGCAAAGTGATGGAAGGTGTCATCGACAGTGCTATCCAGCGGCACTTACTCCCCAATAACCTGCTCACTGATGCCCAGTTTGGGTTCCGCGAAGACCACTTGGCTCCCGACCTCATTACAGCCTTGGTCCAAACATGGACAGGCTGGGGTTGTTTTCCTTAGAGCAGAGAAGGCTGAGGGGGGTCCTGATTGAGGGGTACAAAATTATGAGGGGCATAGATAGGGTAGATAGAAAGGAACTTTTCCCCTTAGTAGAGGGGTCAATAACCAGGGGGCATAGTTTCAAGCTAAGGGGAAGGAGGTTTGGAGGGGATTTGAGGAAAAACTTTTTCACCCAGAGGGTGGTTGGAATCTGGAACTCACTGCCTGAAAGGGTGGTAGAGGCAGGAACCCTCACAACATTCAAGAAGCATTTAGATGAACACTTGAAACGCCATAGCATACAAGGCTACGGACCAAGTGCTGGAAAATGGGATTAGAATAGACAGGGCTTGATGGCCGGCGCGGACATGATGGGCCGAAGGGCCTCTTTCTGTGCTGTATAACTCTATGACTCTATGGACAAAAGAGCTGAATTCCAGAGGTGAGGTGAAAGTGACTGCCCTTGACATCAAGGCAGCATTTGACTGAGTGTGGCATCAAGGAGCCATAGTAAAATTGAAGTCAATGGGAATCGCGGGGGGGAAAACGCTCCACTGGCTGGAGTCATACCTAGCACAAAGGAAGATGGTTGTCGTGGTTGAAGGTCAATCATCATAGCCCCAGGACATCGCTGCAGGAGTTCCTCGGGGCAGTGTCCTAGGCCCAACCATCTTCAGCTGCTTCATCAATGACCTTCCCACCATCATAAGGTCAGAAATGGGGATGTTTGCTGATGACTGCACAGTGTTCAGCACCATTCACAACTCCTCAGATAATGAAGCAGTCCATGCCCGCATGCAGCAAGACCTGGATGACATTCAGGCTTTGGCTGATAAGTGGCAGGTAACGTTCGCACCACAGAAGTGCCAGGCAATGACTATCTCCAACAAGCGAGAGTCTAACCACCTCCTCTTGACATTCAATGGCATTACCATTGCCGAATCCCCCACTATCAACATCCTGGGAGTCACCATTGACCAGAAACTTAACTGGACCAGCCACATAAATACTTTGGCAACAAGAGCAGGTCAGAGGCTTGGTATTCTGTGGCGAGTGTCTCACCTCCTGATTCCCCAAAGCCTTTCCACCATCTACAAGGCACAAGTCAGGAGTGTGATGAATACTCTCCAGTTGCCTGGATGAGTGCAGCTCCAACAACACTCAAGAAGCACGACACCATCCAGGACAAAGCAGCCCGTTTGATTGGCACCCCATCCACCACCTTAAACATTCACTCCCTCCACCACCGGCGTATCGTGGCTGCAGTGTGTACCATCTACAAGATGCACTGCAGCAACTCGCCAAGGCTTCTTCGGCAGTACCTCCCAAACCCGTGACCTCTTCCACCTAGAAGGACAAGGGCAGCAGGCGCATGGGAACACCATCACCTCCAAGTTCCCCTCCAAGTCACACACCATCCTGACTTAGAAGTATATCGCCGACCCTTCATCGTCACTGGGTCAAAATCCTGGAACTCCCTACCTAACAGCACTGTGGGAGTACCTTCACCACACAGACTGCAGCGGTTTAAGAAGGCGGCTCACCACCACCTTCTCAAGGTCAACTAGGGATGGGCAATAAATGCTGGCCTTGCCAGCGACGCCCAGATCCCATAAGCGAATAATTAAAAAAAAATATCCTCATTTGTATTTAGTGGTGAAGGTTTTAGTGCCTCTCCGCTTTCTAATGATGAAGGTGTAGTGATAATATGCATTTAATCAAAAGTTCTCTACATTACTTTTCATTGAAATGGAAAATAAGTCTCTCCTTAATCTGTGGTTGCAGATTTTACTAAAGTCCTATCGTAACAAACTGAAAGGTAATGTGACTTTATCTGTTAGACATGGGCCCAAATGCCTAAGTATCCTCTATCCAAAATAAGTTCACAATCCATCACTTTAGCGTCTATGTGACACCAAAGACACTTCACTGAAATGTTAAGGCTCCATCTTTATCAAAAGTCCATGGATTTTATTTCAGTAATTTGATCCTGTTCAGAGGTTCTGTTACTATCATAATTTAAGTGCTTTGACCACTTGCAAATAATACTCAACCCTCATTCAGGTTCCAAAGGGCTGATTTTAACCTTGCCCGGCGGGAATGAGGTAGGTTAAAATGGCGGTCCGGCACTTCCTGCTACGCTTCCTGCACGTTCCCACCTGTGCTGTCTTTGGTCATGGGAGAGGTGGCCACCACAGGCAGGCAAGGGCCCCATTGAAATGTAAAAGTCATGCTCCGATGTCCCTGAAGTGTGGAGGCCAGAATTTGCATGGCAGCTGTTAGAGCTTCCACCAAAGCTGCCAAGCGTATGAACATGGACTCCTGTTGTGAGGGCCCAGCCGCAGCATCCCTTGAGGTGACCACACTCTCCAAAGTAAACTGCAGAGTGCTAATGCCATGCAAGATGACACCACTCGAGCTGGAATCGGACTCCTCCACACTTTCAGCCATAGTGGTGAAACTCCTTGGCAGACCTTCCACTGCCTCATGAAGCTCCTTGTGTGATGCCAGAAGTTTGCTTTTCATGGCTGTGTCCCTGAAGCCCTCATCTCTGTCTGCCTTAGCAGTGCTGGAAGAGGACCTTACCCTCCAGCAAGCCGTCTCCTGTGGTATCTCCGCCACCAGTACCTGCAGCTGCTCAATGGTGCTGGGTGTTTCAATACATGCAGGCTCCTCTGGCTCACTATCTAACCAGCGCGGAGTGTCAGTATCTGATCTGGTGTCTGGGAGGAATGCAGCACGTGACAGTGTATCCGCAGGAGGATTGCCCACCACCGAAGTTCTTCTTGAAAGAGAAAAGGGACAAGAGTTAGGATAGCAGCTGGAAACTGGATGTTTGCAGGTGATTGTCTTGAGAATACAACTTGAACTTCATTTTCTGAGATGAATGAAGGATTACAAGTAATATGCACACACCCTGCTCTGGTAAGCCTTATCTTCCCTGATGCTGATGGCTCTGCTTGGGTCACTGATCACCAGGGCGTCTTACTCTGCTTAGGTTAGACGAAGGAACTTGTATTTATATAGCACCTTTCACAACCTCAGGACTTCCCAAAGCACTTTACATCCAATTAGGTACTTTTTGAAGTGCAGTCACTGTTATAACTTGGAAACGTAGCAGCCAATTTTCATGCAGCAAGGTCTCGCAATCTTTTCCAGTGCTCTTCCAGCAAAAATCAACATAGGGAATGCAACCACGCCTCAAGAGGTGCACCCTCGCTTTAAATAGGCCTCGGGAGTCGCAGCGAAAGTTGTGCGCGGCAGGTGGGCGGGCTGCCACGATTCTCTACGTGATCGGGAGGACAGGCCAGCATTGAAATGGTAATAAGGCCTGGGAGTGAAACTCACAATGACAACATCATGGGGACTTCCACTCCATCCTGCCCGTCCGCCCAATTTGAACCCGAGTTTAAAATCGAGCCTTGTATCTTATTTGTTTGATTTCTGCAACTATTTGACTAAGTGCCTCTAGTAATTGTTGTGTATGCTACCTTATTCTTTAATATTCTAACTTATTTTGTTAGTTGAGGTTTATACTCTGCTTTTCCATTTAGAACTACAACAGCGATGGAATAGAGGACATAAGATCTAATTTACTGGTTTACTTTTTCCTTTTTACCAGCTTGTTGACAGCTTCTAGTTGTTCACACATAAATTTCCTACTGTCTTTATTTATGTCTTGCAAACTGTCAACCCACTCTCTATGGGGTTTCTGTAGGTCTGCTAATCCTGCAGCAGTGACAAGCAGCACTTGACGGAGTCTTGGAGACAGAGATTTAACTTCAAAACTTGTCAGCTATTATGGCTATATCAACTCAAGCCAGGTTTAAACACTGCCAGGGAAGTACATTTAACTTTTCAGACAAATTACTTTGGGGCCGATGAATGAGCGGTCTCTTTATAGCACAATTTTTTTGCAGTAAATTACATAAGAACATAAGAAATGGGAGCAGGAGTAGGCCATTTGGCCCTTCGAGCCTGCTCCGCCATTCAATAAGATCATGGCTGATCTTTTACCTCATCTCAACAACAACAACAACTTGTATTTATATAGCACCTTTAATGTAGTAAAACGTCCCAAGGCGCTGCACAGGAGTATTGTAAGACAAAAGATTTGACACCGAGCCACATAAGGATAAATTAGGGCAGGTGACCAAAAGCTTGGTCAAAGAGGTAGGTTTTAAGGAGCGTCTTAAAGGAGCAAAGAGAGGTAGCGAGGCGGAGAGATTTACGCAGGGAATTCCAGAGCTTAGGGCCTAGGCAACAGAAGGCACGGTCACCAATGGTGGAGCGATTATAATCAGGGATGCTCAAGAGGGCAGAATTAGAGGAATGCAGTTATCTCGGGGGAGGGGGGGGGGCGTTGTGGGGCTGAAGGAGATTACAGAGATAGGAAGGGGCGAGGCCATGGAGGGATTTGAAAACAAGGATGTAAAACAAGGATCTCGATGTAAATTGTTTGGCTCCACCCTTAAATCAGTCAAAGGAAAGCTGCTAATTAACCTGCATGAAGTTGTGCATGACCTAAAAACATGACATCTTAAATTCTATTTCCTTGTACCAAGAATCTGTACTTTTTAAAGATGGCGCACCACCAACAGGAAAATAACTTTTGGGAACTGGAACTCCACATTAGCAATTAATTCCAAATTTGTAAGATGGATAATAGATAAGGAAGACCATTGGACCAATCTTAGCTCCTGAATCCAGAAAGACCCTACGATCACCTATCACAACATCCCACTGTTTCTTCAATAATTTTAAGGTTTTTGCCTCCACCATCCTATCCAGAAGTCGATACCATATGCTGATCACAGTTTGTGTGAAGAGCTTTCTGACATCGGTCCTTAATTTGCCTTTTATTAGTTTGAGCCCGTGTCCCCTAGTCGCAATGACCAGGTTTAGTTTGAAGTAGTTTATACAATTTACTCTCTTTAGTGTATCTCTATAAGGTTACCTCTGAGGCACCTCCTTGGAAGGCTGCAGTTTCTTCAGTCTTTCTTCACAACTCAGTCCTCTAATGCCATTGATCAGCCTTATGGATCTTCTCTTGACTGCCTCCAGTTCTACTTGAATGCACATTATGTCTCAGTGACCAAAAATGGAGACAGAACTCAAGGGGGGGTAATTTTGACTTTGGGCGATAGTGTAAAAGGGGAAATAGGGAATCGGCAATCCATTTTACTGCTCTCCTGCTTTTCATTTTGAATTGACTTTAGTGGAAATGAAAATCAGGAGAGTAATTTGCTAGCACAATTTGCTATCGCCTGTTTTACACTATCGCCCAAGTCAAAATTACATCCAAGGTGTACGCTGACGAGAGATCTATATTTTGAGCATGACTTCCCTTGATTTGGACTTTTTCTTTTTGCCTATATAGTTCAGTATTTATTTGCATTGTTGATTGCTGCTCCTCCATGATTGAACAGATTCAGTGAGTCATAAAACCTGCTAGATCTCTCAAGTTAAGGACATTGGGTTTGTTTGTTTTTTCTTTCAAACAGGAGACTTTAAGGTGATCTAATGAAGTTTGAGAATATGAAACAAATTGGCAAAATCAATTGAGCCTTATATAAATGAGCTATCCCAACATTCATAGTGGTAGAATGGATTTGTTAAGGGCAAATCGTGTTTGACTAACTTGATTAAGTTTTTTGATGAGGTAATAGAAAGGGTGGATGAGGGCAGTGCAGTTGATATTGTGTATATGGACTTTCAAAAGGTATTTGATAAAGTACCACATATTAGACTTGTTAGTAAAATTGAGCCTGTAGGATAACAGGGGCAGTAGCAGCATGGATACAAAATTGGCTAAAGGATAGAAAACAGATTTGTGCTGAATGGCTGTTTTTTGGACTGGAGGGAGGTATACAATGGTGTTCTGCAGGGTTCACTACTAGGACCACTGCTGTTTTTGATATATATTAATGACTTGGACTTGGTACAGGGCACAAATTTTAAATTTGCGGATGACACGAAACTTGGAAGTGTAGTAAACAGTGAGAAAGATAGTAATAGACTTCAAAAGGACATAGACAGGCTGGTGGAATGGTTGGACATATGGCAGATGAAATTCAGCGCAGAAAAGTGTGAGGTGATATGTTTTGGTAGGAAGAATGAGGAGAGACAATGCGTGCTAAATGGTGCAATATTAAAGGGTGTGCAAGAACAGAAAGACTTGGGGGTGATTGTGCATAAATCTTTGAAGGTGGCAGGACAGGTTAACAAAGCAGTTAATAAAGCATATGGGATCCTGGGCTTTATAAAAAGATGCGGAGATGCCGGTGTTGGACTGGGGTGGACAAAATTGAGAGGTCGCACAACACCAGGTTATAGTCCAACAGTTTTATTTGAAATCACAAGCTTTCGGAACTATCGCTCCTTCCTCAGGTGAAGTAAATTGGATACAGAATCGTCAGAGCATATATAGATGGAAAAAAAAGCATGTGTACTTTACAATTGCAGACCAATAAATTAAATCATCCTGACTATCTGCCGAGGTGTGATAAAGTTAATTAAGTCAGCCAGGAAGGTACCACATCAAAAGACATAGCAAGATACAACTGAGACAATGAGGTGAAGTCGCAGGGGTTCTAACGTGTCAAAAGCTGCCGTCTGTATGTAAAACGAAAAGCTTAAAAAAAAAAAAATTTACTTTTTTACTGGGAAAATTTTTACTTTTTTACTGGGAATCACATCTGTGAACAAGCTAACGACGACTCGAGTCCGGATCACGTCATGTATCGTGACATAAACCCAAGATCCCGATTGAGACCGTCTTCATGAGTGCAGAACTTGGCTATCAGTTTCTGCTCGATGATTTTGCGTTGTCGTGTGTTTCTAAGGTTGCCTTGGAGAACGCTTACCCGCAGATCCGAGGCTGAATGTCCTTGACTGCTGAAGTGTTCCCCGACTGGGAGGTAACAATCCTGCCTGGCGATTGTTGCGCGGTGCTCGTTCATACGTTGTCTCAGTGTCTGCATGGTCTCGCCGATGTACCATGCCGCGGTGCATTCTTTCCTGCAACGTATGAGGTAGACAACGTTGGCCGAGTCACATGAGTATGTACCATGTACCTGGTGGGTAGTGTCCTCACGTGTGATGGTGGTATCTGTGTTGATGATCTGGCATGTCTTGCAGAGTTTGCCATGGCAGGGTTGTGTGGTGTCGTGGTCGCTGTTATCCTGAAAGCTGGGTAATTTGCTGCGAACGATGGTACTTCTGAGGTTAGGCGGCTGTTTGAAGGCAAGTAGTGGAGGCGTGGGGATGGCCTTAGCGAGGTGTTTGTCGTCATCGATGACATGTTGAAGGCTGCGAAGAACATGTCGTAGTTTCTCCGCTCCGGGGAAGTACTGGACGACGTAGGGTACCCTGTTGGTTGTGTCCCGTGTTTGCCTTCTGAGGAGGTCTATGCGATTTTTCGCTGTGGCCCGTCGGAACTGTCGATCGATGAGTCGAGCGTCATATCCCGTTCTTACGAGGGCGTTTTTCAGCGTCCGTAGGTGTCCATCGCGTTCCTCCTCGTCTGAGCAGATCCTGTGTATTCGCAGGGCTTGTCCATAGGGGATGGCTTCTTTAACATGGTTAGGGTGGAAGCTGGAGAAGTGGAGCATCGTGAGGTTGTCCGTGGGCTTGCGGTAGAGTGAAGTGCTGAGGTGTCCGTCTTTGATGGAGATTCGTGTGTCCAGGAATGAGACCGATTCTGAGGAGTAGTCCATGGTGAGTTTGATGGTGGGATGGAACTTGTTTATGTTATCGTGTAGTCTTTTCAGTGATCCTTCGCCATGGGTCCAAAGGAAGAAAATGTCGTCGATGTATCTGGTGTACAGCGTTGGCTGGAGGTCCTGTGCAGCGAAGAAGTCTTGCTCGAACTTGTGCATGAAGATGTTGGCGTATTGGGGTGCGAATTTGGTCCCCATGGCTGTTCCGTGTGTTTGGGTAAAAAAATGGTTGTCGAAGGTGAAGACATTGTGGTCAAGGATGAAGCGGATGAGTTGTAGGATGGCGTCTGGAGATTGGCTGTTGTTGATGTTGAGTACTGAGGCTGTTGCAGCGATGCCGTCATCGTGGGGGATACTGGTGTAGAGTGCCGATACGTCCATCGTGGCAAGGAGTGTTCCTGGTTCAACTGGTCCGTGGGTGCTGAGTTTCTGTAAGAAGTCTGTAGTGTCGCGACAGAAGCTGGGGGTTCCCTGTACGATGGGTTTCAGAATGCCCTCGACGTATCCAGAGAGGTTCTCACACAGGGTTCCATTGCCTGATACGATAGGACGTCCGGGTGTGTTGGCTTTGTGTATCTTTGGGAGGCAGTAGAAGTCTCCCACGCGGGGAGTACGTGGGATGAGAGCGCGTAGGATGTTTTGAAGGTCTGGATCGAAGGTCTTGATCAGTCTATTGAGTTGGCGGGTGTGTTCTTTGGTCGGATCTGCGGGTAGCTGTCTGTAGTGTTCCTGGTTGTCCAGTTGTCGGTATGCTTCTTTACAATAGTCCGTTCTGTTCTGTATGACGATGGCTCCTCCTTTGTCCGCTGGTTTGATGACAATGTTGCGGTTGGTCTTGAGAGCGTGGATGGCGTTGCGTTGTGCTCGGGTGACATTCTGGACTGTCTTGTGAGTGCGGCTGATGAATCTGGCGTTGATGCATTTCCTGACAGCTTGAGCATACATGTCAAGCTTGGGGCAGCGACCCTCCGGAGGGGTCCAGTTTGACTCTTTTTTCTTCGGTTGCTGCACTGCGAGTCCCTCTGTCTGCTGTTCTGGATCATTGATTGTCTCATTGGGTTTGTTGCTGACATCTTGGGATTTGTGGAAGTATTCCCGGAGCCTCATTCTCCTGATGAATTCCTCCGTGTCTGCCGCGAGACCGATGGGGTCCATTTTGGTGGTTGGGCAGAACTTGAGCCCTAGGGCGAGAACTTCGATTTCGTCTGGTTGAAGGGTATGGTCGGACAAGTTGACGATGGACTTCCCTGTGGTTGCAGCCGTGGTACCGGGGGAGGCTTGGTTGCTGCTGGTGGTGATGCCGAGTTTCTCAAGCTTCCTGTTCTTGATGCGCATGTAGGCAGCGTAGTTCCGTTGCCTCGTCTGTTTGGTGGTGTCTCGTAACTGGTCTGCTGTGTCCTGAGCACAGGCTGAGAGCATGGACTCTATCTTGGTTTCGAGGTTGTGGCGTTTGCTGTAGAGCTGGTGTACGAGATGGTTGAGGAGTGTGCGAGAGGTACGACGGCAGAGTCTCTCAGCGTAGTCTGTGTTGTATGTCGACTTGAGTGGGTTCGTGATCTGTAGTCCTTTCGGGATCTTGTCTGCTTTCTTGCATCTCTGTAGATACTTGATGTCGGTGTCGATATGCGCGATCTTCTTGGCGATTCTCTCCACTTTGAGCCGGCAGTTTGTGGTGTCGATAGTGGTCATGATGCGGAGATGCCGGTGTTGGACTGGGGTGGACAAAATTGAGAGGTCGCACAACACCAGGTTATAGTCCAACAGTTTTATTTGAAATCACAAGCTTTCGGAACTATCGCTCCTTCCTCAGGTGAAGTAAATTGGATACAGAATCGTCAGAGCATATATAGATGGAAAAAAAAGCATGTGTACTTTACAATTGCAGACCAATAAATTAAATCATCCTGACTATCTGCCGAGGTGTGATAAAGTTAATTAAGTCAGCCAGGAAGGTACCACATCAAAAGACATAGCAAGATACAACTGAGACAATGAGGTGAAGTCGCAGGGGTTCTAACGTGTCAAAAGCTGCCGTCTGTATGTAAAACGAAAAGCTTAAAAAAAAAAAAATTTACTTTTTTACTGGGAAAATTTTTACTTTTTTACGCGTGGGAGACTTCTACTGCCTCCCAAAGATACACAAAGCCAACACACCCGGACGTCCTATCGTATCAGGCAATGGAACCCTGTGTGAGAACCTCTCTGGATACGTCGAGGGCATTCTGAAACCCATCGTACAGGGAACCCCCAGCTTCTGTCGCGACACTACAGACTTCTTACAGAAACTCAGCACCCACGGACCAGTTGAACCAGGAACACTCCTTGCCACGATGGACGTATCGGCACTCTACACCAGTATCCCCCACGATGACGGCATCGCTGCAACAGCCTCAGTACTCAACATCAACAACAGCCAATCTCCAGACGCCATCCTACAACTCATCCGCTTCATCCTTGACCACAATGTCTTCGCCTTCGACAACCATTTTTTTACCCAAACACACGGAACAGCCATGGGGACCAAATTCGCACCCCAATACGCCAACATCTTCATGCACAAGTTCGAGCAAGACTTCTTCGCTGCACAGGACCTCCAGCCAACGCTGTACACCAGATACATCGACGACATTTTCTTCCTTTGGACCCATGGCGAAGGATCACTGAAAAGACTACACGATAACATAAACAAGTTCCATCCCACCATCAAACTCACCATGGACTACTCCTCAGAATCGGTCTCATTCCTGGACACACGAATCTCCATCAAAGACGGACACCTCAGCACTTCACTCTACCGCAAGCCCACGGACAACCTCACGATGCTCCACTTCTCCAGCTTCCACCCTAACCATGTTAAAGAAGCCATCCCCTATGGACAAGCCCTGCGAATACACAGGATCTGCTCAGACGAGGAGGAACGCGATGGACACCTACGGACGCTGAAAAACGCCCTCGTAAGAACGGGATATGACGCTCGACTCATCGATCGACAGTTCCGACGGGCCACAGCGAAAAATCGCATAGACCTCCTCAGAAGGCAAACACGGGACACAACCAACAGGGTACCCTACGTCGTCCAGTACTTCCCCGGAGCGGAGAAACTACGACATGTTCTTCGCAGCCTTCAACATGTCATCGATGACGACAAACACCTCGCTAAGGCCATCCCCACGCCTCCACTACTTGCCTTCAAACAGCCGCCTAACCTCAGAAGTACCATCGTTCGCAGCAAATTACCCAGCTTTCAGGATAACAGCGACCACGACACCACACAACCCTGCCATGGCAAACTCTGCAAGACATGCCAGATCATCAACACAGATACCACCATCACACGTGAGGACACTACCCACCAGGTACATGGTACATACTCATGTGACTCGGCCAACGTTGTCTACCTCATACGTTGCAGGAAAGAATGCACCGCGGCATGGTACATCGGCGAGACCATGCAGACACTGAGACAACGTATGAACGAGCACCGCGCAACAATCGCCAGGCAGGATTGTTACCTCCCAGTCGGGGAACACTTCAGCAGTCAAGGACATTCAGCCTCGGATCTGCGGGTAAGCGTTCTCCAAGGCAACCTTAGAAACACACGACAACGCAAAATCATCGAGCAGAAACTGATAGCCAAGTTCTGCACTCATGAAGACGGTCTCAATCGGGATCTTGGGTTTATGTCACGATACATGACGTGATCCGGACTCGAGTCGTCGTTAGCTTGTTCACAGATGTGATTCCCAGTAAAAAAGTAAAAATTTTCCCAGTAAAAAAGTAAATTTTTTTTTTTTTTAAGCTTTTCGTTTTACATACAGACGGCAGCTTTTGACACGTTAGAACCCCTGCGACTTCACCTCATTGTCTCAGTTGTATCTTGCTATGTCTTTTGATGTGGTACCTTCCTGGCTGACTTAATTAACTTTATCACACCTCGGCAGATAGTCAGGATGATTTAATTTATTGGTCTGCAATTGTAAAGTACACATGCTTTTTTTTCCATCTATATATGCTCTGACGATTCTGTATCCAATTTACTTCACCTGAGGAAGGAGCGATAGCTCCGAAAGCTTGTGATTTCAAATAAAACTGTTGGACTATAACCTGGTGTTGTGCGACCTCTCAATTTTATAAAAAGAGGCAGAGTAAAAAAGAGCCAGGCAGTTATGCTGAACCTATAGAAAACACTAGTTCAGTCCCAGCTGGTGTATTGTGTCTCATTCTGTGCAACACACTTTAGGAAGGACGTGAAGGCTTTGGAGAGGGTACAGAAGAGATTTACTAGAACGGTTCTAGGGATGAGGGAATACAGTTACGTGGATAGACTGGAGAAGCTAGGGTTGTTCTCCTTAGAACAGAGAAGGCTGAGTGGAGGTATGATAGAGGTGTTTAAAATCATGAAGGGTTTAGATAGAGTATATAAAGATAAACTGTTTCCAATGGCTGAAGAGTTGATAACCAGAGAGCACAGATTTAAGGTGATTGGCAAAGAACCTGAGGTGACATGAGGAAAAACTTTTTAATGCAACGAGTGGTTAGGGTTTGGAGTGCACTGCCTGATCGGGTAGTGGATACAGATTCAATAGTAGCCTTCAAAAGCGAATTGGATAAATACTTGAAGGAGAAAAAAGAGCGGGGGAGTGCGACTAACTGGATTGCTCTTCGAAAGAGCCGGCACAGACTCAATGGGCCAAATGGCCTCTTCTGTGCTGTACTAATCTATGATTTTATGATTCTACTGAAGGTTCTCTGTTACAAATATATCCCTTCTTTCCTCCATCACTGTCCTTTGCTATCTCTTACTTTCTAGCCAGGGAAAGGAACTTTGAAATCTAACAGCAGGCAAGTTGTAAAGAAAGAATTTCAATTTATAAAGCACCTTTCGTGTCCTCATGATGCCTCAAAGTGCTTCACAACCAATAAGTATAATCACTATAGTATTGTAGGGAAACATAGCGGCCAATTTGCACACAGCTAGAACCCACAAACAGCAATGTGATAAATGACCAGATAATCTGTTTTGATAGTGTTGGTTGGGGGATAAATGTTGGCCAGAACACCAGAAGAACTTCCCCGCTTTTCTCTGAATAACACCATGACATCTTTTACATCCAACCAAGCAAGCAGGTATGGCTTAACATCTCATCCAAAAGACAGCACCTCTCACCCCTCTCATACTGCACTGAAGTGTCAGCTTAGATTACTTGCTCAAATATCTGTAGGCAGCTGGAGCCCACACCTTGCAACTCAGTGGTGAGACTGCTACCACTGAGCCAAGGCTGACACTTGGAAAAAAGGGACAGAACAGAGAAAAGTATAAAGGCAAGGCAAAGAAGATAAGAATTAAAACATGCATGTATTATACTTGGTAATTCCTTGGAGCCAAGGTGACATATGCAGTTTGCTGCTTTTAGCCATTTTTGATTTTGACATGTGTCGGCTATATGGATAATGCCTAAAATTCTCGTGCCTACAACTTGGCCACTGTTGACAGGTGTGCTGTACTGAATTACAGTTGTGCACTGAGGGGAAACCTTCTTTCCCAGGAACTCAATCAGCTGATTTTCTTGGTATCCGTCTCAGTCCAATACTTCATTTGAACTTGGTAAACCAGACCAGAATCTAGACCTGCCCTGAACCATTTGGAGATTGAGTTAGTCTCATCATAGCAGGATGTCGTAGAGAGAAAAAGGAGAAGACCCAAAAGGTGGAAATCTAATATTCAGACAGTTCATGTTTCCGGGTGCGAGCTTTCATCAGAACCCTAATGCAGTCTATAGTATAATATGCGCTCTCTGATTTACCTTCTTTCCATTTTTTACATACTGTTGAATTCTTAATTCAGAATATTTAATCATTTGATCTATTTTAAAAACATTCACTGTTGTAATTATCAGTCACGGATAAATCATCTTTCCGACTATCATTTAAGTCTCAATTATCAATTCTTTTTGCATTTTAAAAGAATAGGTCTGTATATGATTCATTACGCAAAAATTATAAACCCTGACTAAAATAGCCCTCTCTGTCTCTTATGGGATCACACTGTAGCTATTTTAAACTCTTCGAGACTGCTAAAACCAAATGAAGCATGAATGCAACTTGAGCAGTGAAGCACAAATTTAGTTCAGATTCAAACTCCTAATGTGATGAAGTGTTATTCTGCTCATTTTAGCTCTCGTACATTTTAGCTTTATTGCAACTAGGTTCAGTGGGCTGTGTAATATGTTGGAACAATGCCCTTTTCTCTCTTAATTGAACTTAAGAGGTAAGGAATGAGGGACTCTTCTCTGGAGCACTGCATATGGTATGGTCTGAGACTGACTTTCAGTTATTTTTTTAAAAATATTAATACCCATTTGCTAGGTAATGTATCTGTGTACATCATGGTACATATAAGGTCATATTGAGTTGGAGTCCCAGATAAATAAGGATGAGGAAGACAAGTTTGCCGATCTTGGCTCATCCATCTAGAAAAACTAGACTTTCCTACCGATCTAACAAATTTGTTCCTAAGTGATTCCACTTCTTTTTGTCTCTGATACTCAACGCAGTAAACAATTCCAAGAATGCTGAGAAAGCAGGATAAATACATTCCCAAAAACCAACAAGGCCCGATTGAAAAGAAATGACGCTGAATAGATTAGTAAACAGATTAATGGTGAAATAAAAAGGATAAACTGCCCGTACAAGTCCTAAAGGGAGAAAGGAGCAGAGGCTCACTGGGATGAATACAAGAAAATGCAGAAACGCATTGAAAGAATGATTGGAGCGACAAAGAGAATCCTGGTGAAAAAGCATAGCAGCTGAGGGTAAGCATTCGGTAAAAACAGCCACAACAGCGAGAGATTGAGCATAAAATACTAAATATTCTGAATAAGCACTTCCTCCAAGTATTCACAAGAGAATACATGCGCAACATGCTCTCTCCAAACAGATGACTTTGTTATAAATGAGATGGAATTTCTGGGCTAATCAGGCTCAAACAAATGAATCCCCAAGGATAGATGGTATTTACCCCAGAGGGCTGAGAGACTAAGGAAGAGATTTGTGAGGCACTGAAATTGGACACTGGAGAGATACCAGAAGATTGGAAACAGGCTAAGGTGGTGCAGATATTTAAAAAAAAGACAGAACGTATACAGGCAACAACAGATCCATTTTTCTTGCTTCTATTCCATGTAAAATAATGGAATTGGTTATCAGAAGTAAAACTAAGGATCAGCTGTACATCAAAGACCAATAAACTGCAGTCAACATGGATTTGAAAGGAAGAGATCCTGCCTGATGAACCTCTCTACTTCTTTGAGGAAGTGACAACCCAAGTGGATTATTGGAAGTCCTGTGACATTGTACACCTAGACTCCCTAAAAACTTTTGACAAAGTTCTACTTGAAAGGCTATTAATTAAGAAAGTGGTGAGAATATGGAACTCACTACCACGTGGAGTGGTTGAGGCGAATAGCACAGATGCAATTAAGAGCTAGCTCGATAAGTACATGAGAGAGAAAGGAATAGAAGGATATGTTGAAAGGGTGAGATGAAGTAAGGTGGGAGGAGGCGCGTGTGGCGCATAAACACCGGCATAGACCTGTTGGGCTGAATGGCCTGTTTCTGAGCTGTAAAATTCTATATCATTCTATGTAAATTGAAAGCCGTGGTGATAAACCTGGGCAGTGGAGAAGAAACTGGCTGAAGGTTAGAAAATACATCCTCATTAGAGGAGTTATGTTGGAGTGGGGGGAAACTACTGAGTGAGCTGACCTAGGGTTCGGTGTTGGGACCACTACAATGGTAAGGGAGTCGAGGGTTATGGGGAGCGGGCAGGGAAGTGGAGTTGAGGCCAAGATCAGATCAGATCAGCCATGATCTTATTGAATGGCGGAGCAGGCTCGAGGGGCCAAATGACCAACTCCTGCTCCTACGTCTTATGGTCTTATGTCTTATGTTCTTATGTTCTCCCTCTAAATATTGCCGCCTGTTTATTTAAATGCGCGGTACCTTTAAATTTGCAGCATGGCCGCACGCGCAGTATCTTTAACGGGACAGCTTGTGAACGGCCCGCGCGGTCCCTTCACAGATTGCTGCGCGCCTGCGCATCTTACAGGGAACATTGGCCCACTACTGTTTCTAATTTACAAAAATGACGTGGGTTCAGATGCTCAATGCAAAGTGGTCAAATTTGCAGGGTCCAAAACAGATGGGGCAGTGAAATGGGAGGAGGCAGCTTGGAAATTACAGAATGAGTTTGATGAGATATGTAAGTGGGCAGATAAATGGCAGGTGATATTTAATGCACACAAATATAATGGCCTGAATTTGCGGTCAGAGGCTTTCCGTGGGGAAATGCCTCCGATCCGCAAAGAAGATCCGTGCCTACCTGGGGCCTCGGGGTCCACGGCGACTCGCGCTCCTGGGCCTCTATGCGTAGACATGTGTAGAGGCTCATGTATCCCGGGGCGCAGGCAGGTTCGCAAGCGCCCCTGGGATCACGTGGGCCGGCCCAATGAATGAAAGAAGGGGGATCCCCATTCATAATTATGGGAATTCTGTATGTATGGAAACCCCCTAAGCATGAATGGGAATACCCCAAAAAATACATCTGCACATCAAATAAATTAAAAAAAAATTACATATTTAAAATTGATTAAAATGCCATTTAATTAAATATTTAAAACAAAAATTTAATTTTTTGAAAAATAAATTGTAATGTTTTAAAGGGGCTAAAAATGACCTTACCTTATTGCTCAGGTTTTTTTAAATATTTAACTGATTGAAAATTTTTCATTTAAACTCTTACGCGTAAGAATTTCACGGGCATTCGCTGGGCAGAATAGCCCAACTCTCCGCCCGCGGATGCATTGGATCTGTCAAGAAGATTCTTGACAGATCGCAAGTTCCGGGTTTTTACGTATGTGCTTTGTGCGCGAAAACCCGGAACTTGCGCGGCCCTTATGGGCGTGTACGCACTCGTAGGGGCCGCAAAATACGGGCCTTTGTAACGCACATAGGGAAAGAAACGGCACTTGTACTGGAGCGGAAAGAGACGTAAGAGTCTTGGTGGACCCGATGCTCTGGATTGATTTGTTGATGGCTGCTGAACATATCCAAATCCAATAAGATGTTGAACTGGATAGCCAAAATAGTAAATGCAAGTCCTAGGAAGTCGTGACCAAACTGTATAGTCATCTGGTCAGACCACACTTTGAGTGCTGTATCCATTTCTGATAACTGAGGTGCAAGGAAGACATTCAAGTGCAAAAGAGAGTGTAGAGAAAAGCCACAAAGATGATCCCAAGGGTATAAGTTATGGAGAAACTTGGGCTTTTTAGCCTGGCAAGGAGGCATCTGAGAGGTGATCTTGTAGAGATATTACATAGGATTACATAGGATATACGGCACAGAAACAGGCCATCGGCCCAACCAGTCCATGCCAGCGTTTATGCTCCACACGAGCCTGCTCCCGTCTTTCCTCATCTAACTCTAACAGCATAATCCTCTATTCCCTTCTCCCTCATATGCTTGTCTAGCCTCCCCTTAAATGCATCTATACTATTCACTTCAACGACTCCCTGTAGTAGCGAGTTCCACATTCTCACCACTCTCTGGGTAAAGAAGTTTCTTCTGAATTCCCTATTGGATTTCTTGGTGACTATCTTATATTGATGGCCTTTAGTTATGCTCTTCCTCACAAGTGGAAACATTCTCTCTGTATCCACTCTATCAAAACCTTTCATAATTTTAAAGACATCTATTAAGTCACCCCTCAGCCTTCTTTTTTCAAGAGAAAAGAGACCTCGCCTGTTCATCATCCTTTTCTGATACGTATACCCTCACATTTCTGGTATGATCCTTGTAAATCTTCTCTGCACCCTCTCCAGTGCCTTTATATCCTTTTTATAATATGGCAACCAGAACTGTACACAGTACTCTAAGTGTGGTCGAACCAAGGTTCGATACAAGTTTAGCATAACTTCCCTACTTTTCAATTCTATCCCTCTAGAAATAAACCCTAGTGCTTGGTTTGCTTTTTTTAATGGCCTTGCTAACCTGTGTCGCAACTTTAAGTGATTTGTGTACTTGTACTCTGAGATCTCTCTGTTCCTTTACCCCACCTAGACTCGCACCCTCCAAGTAATAAGTGACCTCCCTATTCTTCCTATCAAAATGTAATACCTCACACTTATCTGTGTTGAATTTCATTTGCCAATTATATGCCCATTCTGCAAGTTATTAATGTCCTCCTGCAATTTGTTGCAGTCCTCCTCAGTATTGACTATCCCCCCAATTTGGTGTCATCTGCAAATTTAGAAATTGTGTTTTTGATTCCAAAGTCTAAATCGTTAATGTAAATTGTGAACAACAGTGATCCCAGCACTGATCCTTGTGGAACACCACTACCCACCTTCTGCCACTGTGAATGGTTATCTTTTACCCCTACTCTCTGCTTTCTGTCTTGAAGCCAGCTAGCTATCCATTCTGCTACTTGTCCCCTGACTCCGCATTCTCTGACCTTGTTCATCAGTCTTTTATGTGGTACCTTATCGAAGGCCTTTTGAAAATCTAGATAAATTACATCGACTGCATTACCATTGTCTACTCTCTCTGTTACCTCTTCAAAAAATTCAATGAGGTTGGTCAAGCAAGACTTTCCCTTTTGAACTCCATGCTGACTATTCCTTATTATATTTTTATTTTCTAGATGTTCTTCTATTTTCTCCTTTAGTAGGGATTCCATTATTTTTCCTACCACCGATGTTAAGCTGACTGGTCTATAATTCCCTGGACATGTTTTATCCCCTTTCTTGAATATAGGTATTAAATTAGCTATCCACCAGTCCTCTGGCACTACACCTTTTTCTAACGAATTATTAAATATATGTAGTAATGCCTCTGCTATCTCTTCCCTAGATTCTTTTTAAATGTATGGATGCAATCCATCCAGACCAGGGGTTTTCTCCTCTTTGAGTTTGATTAGTTTATTTAATATATCCCCTCTTTTTATTTTAATTATACTTATCTCATTACTAATCTCATCATCCAATGTCATGTCCACCTGTTCTATCTCCCTGGTAAATACTGAAGCAAAATAATTATTTAATATTTCTGCCATCTCTCTATTATTACCTGTGGTATTATTCTGTCTATCCCTTAATGGCCCTATTCCCATCCCACCCTTCCTTTTTTTATTGATGTGCCTGTAAAATATTTTACTATTTCTTATCTATCTAATCATAACCAGAGAATCACCTGCAACGGCTTCTCTTCCCGCTCCCGCATCGTTACCTCTGGTGTCCCCCAAGGATCTATCCTTGGCACCCTCCTATTTCTCATCTACATGTTGCCCCTTGGCAACATCATCCGAAAACACAGCATCGGTTTTCACATGTACGCTGACAGCACCCAGCACTACCTCACTATCTCTTCTCTCGACCCCTCCACGGTGTCTAAGTTGTCAGACTGCTTGTCCGACATATAGTTCTGGGTGAGCAAAAATTTTCTCCAATTAAATATTGGGAAGACCAAAGCCATTGTTTTCAGTCCCCGCCACAAACTCCGTTCCCTAGCCACTAACTCCATCCCTCTCCCTAACATCTGTCTGAGGCTGAACCACACTGTTCGCAACCTTGGTGTCATATTTGACCCTGAAATGAGCTTCCGACCACATATCCGCAGCATAACAAAGACCGCCTTCTTCCACCTCCGTAACATCGCCCGTCTCCGCCTTTGCCTCAGCTCATCCGCTTTTGAAATCCTCATCCATGCCTTTGTTACCTCTAGACTTGACTATTCCAATGCACTCCTGGCTGGACTCCCACATTCTACCCTACGTAAACTTGAGGTCATCCAAAAGTCGGCTGCCCACGTCCTAACTCGCACCAAGTCCCGTTCGCCCATCTCCCCTGTGCTCGCTAACCTACATTGGCTCCCAGTTAAGCAGCGCCTCAATTTCAAAATTCTCATCCTTGTTTTCAAGTCCCTCCATGACCTCGCCCCTTCCTATCTCTGTAATCTCCTTCAGCCCCACAACACCCCCCCACCACCCGAGATATCTGCGCTCCTCTAATTCTGCCCTCTTGAGCATCCCTGATTATAATCGCTCAACCTTTGATGTGATGTGGAGATGCCGGTGTTGGACTGGGGTGGACAAATGTGAGAAGTCGCACAACACCAGGTTATAGTCCAACAGCTTTATTTGAAATCAGAAGCTTTCGGAGCGCTGCTCCTTTGTCAGGTGACTTCACCTGACGAAGGAGCAGCGCTCCGAAAGCTTGTGATTTCAAATAAAGCTGTTGGACTATAACCTGGTGTTGTGCGACTTCTCACATTTGTCAACCTTTGATGGCCTAAGCTCTGGAATTCCCTGCCTAAACCTCTCCTCCTCGCTACCTACCTCTCTTTCCTCCTTTAAGACGCTCCTTAAAACCTAGCTCTTTGACCAAGCTTTTGGTCACCTGCGCTAATTTATCCTTATGTGGCTCGGTGACAAATTTTTGTCTTAAAATACTCCTGTGCAGCGCCTTTGGACGTTTTACTACATTAAAGGTGCTATATAAATACAAGTTGCTGTTGTTGTGTTGTTATTTTGTTTTATGTTCCCTGATAATTGAATTTCATAGTTCCTCTTTGCCTTCCGAATTGTTTTTTTGACTTCTCTCCTAATCTCTTCATATTCTCCCTTATCATGCTTTCCATGTACTTAATGTATGCCTCTTTCCTTACCCTCAATTGTTCCCTTATGGCTTTATTCATCCATGGAGTCTCATTAGTGTTTCGTTTGTTCTTTCCTTTTAGTGGAAAATATTGTTCCTTCACTCTGTTGAACACTGTTTTAAATGTTTCCCATTGCTGTTCTACATTGTTGTTTGCTAATATTGGCCCAAAAATTCGGCCGAGAACGGGTGAGTACTCAGTGCGTACTCACCCGTATTCGTTCCCGAAGTGCCGGTTTCCTGCATGCACTGCGCATGCGCGGGAAACTGGCACTTCCGGTATGGCGAAGGGGGCGGTTCCTAGGTGAACCACGTGCGCACTAGAGGCTGCGCGCACGCAGCACACTTAGTTTTTTTTTCAGGTTTCAACGCGAGGGTAAGTATGGAAGATTCTACACAAGTAAAAAGGAGGCGTAAGACCCCTTTTGAAAAAGGTAAGTAGTTAATTAAGTATAATTTTAATTTTTTTTCAACAGGTTTATCTTTTTTAGAGACTTTAAAGAAAGGTAAGTTTATTTTTATAACTTTTAATTTTTTTTTTAATTTTTTCAAAAATTTAAATTTTTGTTTAAAGTGGTTAATTTATTTAACTATAGTTATTTTATTAATGTGATGGTTTTTAAAAATAATTATTTGAGGTTTAGCTGTTCTTTTGGGGCTGATTTCAATTCACAGATTTGACAGGTCTCCTGTCAAATCTATGAATGAAAGATGGTCTGCTGCCATTGGCTCTCCATGGCCCACGTGATCCCAGGGGTCGCATCGCACTAACTGCGCCCCTGGGACACGCACACACTGCGCGCCGGCACTAGGGAGAGGCCCAGGACCCGAAGTTCCTGTGGGGGCAAACAAGGACAGCAGACGCGATATGTGATATCGCGCGTGATCCTTACCCCCGCGGCAAGCCTCCGAGTCAAATTTCTGGGCTATTGTTTCCCATTTTATTTTCCCAAGTTCTATTCTCAGCCCCTCTAAATCAGCTTTTCTCCAATCTATTAACCTGGTTTTCAACATACTTGTGTTCTTCTCAATTATCATCTTAAAGCGTATTATATTATGGTCACTATTGCTTAGATGTTCCCCTACTTTTACTTCTCTTATTTGCTCTGGCTCATTCCCCATTACTAGATCCAATAGCGAATCCTCCCTTGTTGGGCTTTTTACAAATTGGGTTAGAAAGGAGTCCTGTACACATTGTAGAAACTCCATTCCCTTATCCCCTTTACCTACCTCTTCTGTCCAATTAATATCGGGGTAGTTGAAATCCCCCATGATTATTATTCTATGTTTTTTACTCATTTCCCTAATTTGTCTGCATATTTCTTCCTCCACCTCCCTTCCACTATTAGGTGGTCTGTAGACTACGCCTATTAGTGTGATTGATCCTTTATTATCTTTTATCTCTGTCCATATGGATTCTATTTTTGTCTTGCTGATAGCTGCGTCACTTTTTTTCTACTGCCATTATGTTATCCCTAATAAGTAGAGCTGCTCCACCTCCCCTTCTTCCCTCTCTATCTTTTCTAAGATAGTTACGAGAATGAGAAAATTAAATCCAAAATATTGCTTTAAGTTAAATAGCAAGTGTAGAACAAGAGGACATAGACTCAAACTAGTAAAAGGTAAATTTAGGATTGATATCGGGAAATTCTTCTTCACAAAGAGTGATCAATGTATGGAGTGGACTTCCAGGAAGTGTAGTGGAGGTGAACACTCTGGAATCTTTAAGAAACCATTGGATGCTCAAATGGGGGCTTTAGCATCTTCCTGTTTGGATAAATTAAGGTGGGCCAAATATCCTTCCTTAATCTATAAGTATCTTGTGACTCTCTTGTCCATGAGTTTACTGGCATAATGGTGCAGTTGGAAGCTAGTTTTTGTTTACAATATGACCGGAGCAATGGAAATCTCAAGCTACCAAGATATTGCAGATATACTGCCAAAGTTGAGAATGTGGGATAAATTTACGAATTTTCACTCCCACTGCAGAGCATCATAAAATCCTGTGGCGTCTACTGAGCTCAACACAAAGTTCCCAATAGATGCTCCCTCCAGCACCCCACATTTTTAAAATGTATCTTTACCTGTCTGTCTCTTTTGCTTTTTTCCCCCTTTATTGCTTTTTTCCCCCCCTTTATTGCTTTTATTCCCCTTTATTGCTGTGAGGTTTTAGAAATAAATAGCAACTGCAATTTTTTTTTGCTATCCAGTGGTATTTTAAGCTTTACAATCAGAAAATCTAATCAAAGAACATTTGAATAAGCCATGGCATATGTAGTATCGTGCAGCAGTTACAAAGGCATAGAGACAGGTATGCAGTTGGCTGTGCAAAATTAGTAATACATCAAACTGGGTTAAGATTTCAAAAGCAAAATTCTGCAGACGCTGGAAATCTGAAATAAAAACAGAAAATACTGGAAACACTCAGCAGGTCAGGCAGCATCCATGGAGAGAGAAACAGAGTAGCGCTAGGGTTTGAGTATAGGAACAGGGATGTCCTGCTGCAGTTGTACAGGGCCTTGGTGAGACCACACCTTGAGTACTGTGTGCAGTTTTGGTCGCCTTATCTGAGGAAGGATGTTCTTGCCATGGAAGGAGTTCAGCGAAGATTCACAAGGCTGATACCTGGGATGGCAGGAATGACATATGAGGAGAGATTGGGTCGATTGGGCTTATACTCGCTGGAGTATAGAAGAATGAGAGGGGATCTCATCGAAACATATAAAATTCTGACAGGTCTGGACAAACTAGATGCAGGAAGAATGTTTCCGATGGTCATAGAGTCCAGAACCAGGGGTCATAATCTAAGGATAACGGGTAAGCCATTTAGGACAGAAATGAGGAAGAATTTCTTCACCCAGAGAGTGGTGAACCTGTGGAATTCTCTACCACAGAAGGTAGTTGAGGCCAAGTCATTAAATATATTCAAGAATGAGTTAGATATATTTCTTAAAGCTAAAGGTATCAAGGGATATGGGGAGAAGGCAGGTACAGGGTACTGAGTTTGGATGATCAGCCATGATCTCATCGAATGGCGGAGCAGGCTCGAGGGGCCAAATGGCCTACTCCTGCTCCTATCTTCTATGTTTCTATGTTTCTATGTAAGGTAGGGAATTTTTAGGCCATGGAATTTCACATTGAGGAACTTCTCATTTTAGGCCACACTTCCCACCTCTAAAATCCTAATCATCTATCATGCCCCCAGGCTCTTCATAGCCTTTCTTACCAAAATGTTTCACTCAATCTTTGTCTTCATCTTTGGAAACTTTAAACTACACCTGAACATACACTGTCCACTCTCCTGATAGCTTTGCCTTCCTCCCTTCCCTCAACCTCACCATCCACAAAGATTATCTCATCCACACACAACCAACTTGCTTTCATATGCGACCATGCCAGCTTGATCACTAGAAGAGCTATTTCCAATTAGTTCTTTACCCCTCTGATCCTTCTCATCCCCTCCACCCTTTTTTCCAAACCTGGAAAAAACACTTTCCAAAATACTCTCTAATGCCCTCCAACTCCAAGTTCCCTCTCTTTTGGCCTGACATTTTCATCAATTTGCCTTGCTCTTGTCCCCTTCAGATCCTAGATGGTCTTCTACCCATGGTGCAATCATCTCCTCCACAGACTCAAGTGCACAGCCCACAGACAAGGTAACTAATGGCATATTAACAGCCTGGCACTTCACTAACCTGGCTTCCCCCTGCCAGCCATGGCTCAGTTGGTAGCACTCTCACCTCTGAGTCAGAAGGTTACGGGTTCAAGTCCCAGTCCAGAGACTTGAGCACAAAATCTGGGCCGACGATCCAGTCCTGTCTTTCGTATGAGATGTTAAACCAAGGCCCTGTCTGCTCACTCACATGGACGTGAAAGATCCCATGGTACTATTGCGCAGACGAGCAGGGGCCAATATTTATCCCTCAATCAACATTACTAAAAAACAGATTATCTGGTCATCATCGCATTGCTGTTTGTGGGAGCTTGCTGTGTGCAAATTGGCTGCCGCGTTTCCTACATTACAACAGTGGCTACACTTCAAAAGTACTTCATTGGCTGCAAAGTGCTTTAGGACGTCCTGAGGTTGTGAGAGGCGCTATGTAAATGCAAGTCTTTCTTTTTGACCATCTCACGCACTCCCCATCTACAGCCAAATCTTGCCGTTAATCCAGGGCCATCCAGGAAAGCAACAGCAACTCCTCCTTTTCTTGGGTGTGTGAAATGAGGAAGGCACATGGGTGGCATGGTTAGGGGAGGGCGGGAAAGCAAGAGGTGCATGCCAGAAGGAGGGTAACGTATGCGGATACCAGTACCTTTTATCCTTTCAGCCCCGCTACTGGCCAAGGATTCAGCCGTGCCCATGCTGAGAATGGACAGCACCGTCTCCTCCAAGGGGATGAGTTGCAGCTAGGAATGGG
Organism: Squalus acanthias; assembly: GCA_030390025.1. NCBI lineage: Eukaryota > Metazoa > Chordata > Chondrichthyes > Squaliformes > Squalidae > Squalus > Squalus acanthias. The sequence continues at coordinate 19,510,719 of CM059432.1, read as the reverse complement.
AGGTGTGCCTCATGTTTGGTACAGGTGAGTAATTTGGGTGGGTGGGAGGGGAATCGTACATTGAGCAGTGCGGTGCAGGTGGGAGGAGACGGCTTTTGAAGATGCATTCACTGACCTTGACCAGTGGTCTGAGGCCATGAAGCTTCTTTGGGCACTGGAGCCCGGTGGTGGATGCGACCTGGTCCCCTGTTCTTCTTTCTGGAGGGCGTCCTGGCCCCTGTGGGTAGAGGACCTCTCTTGTAGTGTTGACCCCCTGCACAAAGCTGGAGTGCTGCTTGTGAGACTCTGGGTGCCCCTTTCCTGGTTTAATGAGCCATTTATGTTGGTGCTGAAGCACTTTTCCCTTTTTTGTTTAGATGCGGAAAGCAATTCAGCTTTAAGAGCTGAAGACTCCCATTTGGGAATTCTTTTTAATGTTAATTTTTTTTCAGAAGGTAGTTGAGCTGTAAGGGCTAAAAACTGCCTATTTTTACATGATTTTTATTTTTTTCATTTCAGAAGGCAGTTCCCCTTTCAGAGACCAAACTGCTTTCTGAAATGACAGCCTCACTTTAAGAGCTGCAATGACGCTACAGCCACGCTACATTGGGGCCTCCAGCTGGGACGAATGCCACCAGAATGGCCTTGCACGATACATTTAGTGTCGGGCTAATGTTAATTAGCCACCAGCGCCAATTTAATTAGCCACCAGCGCCACCATCGGCAGCCATTAACACAGGCCTGCGGTGGCACCGGCAAGTTTTTAGCATTGTCGAATTTTAGCCCCATATGCTTTTTACTGGGAGAAACCTTTCACCTCTTTGACATTAGTGCTAATGCTGGAAAACTAGCCAGCCATGGTTTCACGGCATATGTATAAACAGCAACACTAAACCCAGCGCAGAGTGTGCGATACTTTGGCCATGCATGAGGATAGGCAGGTTAACTTTTCAGGTTGACACTGCTGACAGACCTGTAGTGTAGTTTTAGCACTTTAGTTTGCTGCATTTGTAATTTGTTAATTTTATAAAGAGGCTTCTCTAGCCTGACCATACCAGTTCTTATGAAGGGTCTCACACAAAACATTGACTTATCTTTCTTCAGATGCTGACTGACTTGCATTTTCTGCTTTCATTTTAGATTTTCAGGTTTTTTTCTGTCAAAACCTGTTGTGGAAAGGATCTGGCTTCAACATTATGTTCAGTGCAGCACTTTCATTGCTGCAGGGCCTAATTCAAAGGCAGCCTACACAGATGGATGAAAAGCTTTTCCTGACATCTGCTGAGGGTCCAAAATGAAATATCTGGACAGCCTTAATCTGAGTCACTGTGGACCTGAGCCTGAATGTGTTTGGATTTAAAGCAGTACAGACATAGCTTGCATGTTGCTGAAATATGCAGCATAAAGTCCATTTCCAACTTGCCCAATATATCAATGTTTTTTTTATTCGTTCACGGGATGTGGGTGTTGCTGGCAAGGCCAGCATTTATTGCCCATCCCTAACTGCTCTTGAGAAGGTGGTGGTGAGCCGCCGCCTTGAACCGCTGCAGTCCGTGTGGTGAAGGTACTCCCACAGTGCTGATAGGTAAGGAGGTCCAGCATTTTGACCTCGCGACTCATGGAAAACCATGAATATTGATTAATTTCTTAAAATTCCTTGTTTACTCCCTATACTTTTATCTGAGAGTTAGCCTTTCGATTTGTCCTAATCCCTACCAGTTGACAAATGTGAGAAGTCGCACAACACCAGGTTATAGTCCAACAGCTTTATTTGAAATCACAAGCTTTCGGAGCGCTGCTCCTTTGTCAGGTGAAGTGAAGAGATGCATATAGGCACAGCATATATAGACAGAGAACACTGCCAGATGATTACAGTTAATCTTTCTAACTGCCCTTTATCACACCTCGGCAGAGAGATAATCACGGCAATCAAAGGTGTGGATGGTGTCCAAACAGGTCAGTCAGGAAAACATTACATCAAAGACAATGAGGTGGGGTCACAAGGGGTCAAATGTGGCAGATGCTGGGGTCTGTATGGAAAACAAAAAACTTATTTTGCTGGAAATCACAGCAGGTCCGGCTGCATCTGTGTAGAGAGAACAAGCCAACGACGACTCGAGTCTGGATGACTCTACATCAGGTGGGGTTACATGTAGCGAGACTCGAGTCGTCGTTGGCTTGTTCTCTCTACACAGATGCGGTGATTTCCAGCAAAAAAAGTGATCCTTTGCCGTGGGTCCAAAGGAAGAAGATGTCGTCGATGTATCTGGTGTACAACGTTGGTTGGAGGTCCTGTGCAGCGAAGAAGTCTTGCTCGAACTTGTGCATGAAGATGTTGGCGTATTGGGGTGCGAATTTGGACGCCTCATCAAAGACGGACGCCTCAGCACTTCACTCTACCGCAAGCTCACGGACAACCTCACGATGCTCCACTTCTCCAGCTTCCACCCTAACCACGTTAAAGAAGCCATCCCCTGTGGACAAGCCCTGCGAATACACAGGATCTGCTCAGACGAGGAGGAACGCGGTGGACACCTACGGACACTGAAAGACGCCCTCGTAAGAACGGGATATGACGCTCGACTCATCGATCGACAGTTCCGACGGGCCACAGCGAAAAACCGCATAAACCTCCTCAGAAGGCGAACACGGGACACAACCAACAGAGTACCCTACGTCGTCCAGTACTTCCCCAGAGCAGAGAAACTACGCCATGCTCTTCGCAGCCTTCAACATGTCATCGATGACGACGAACACCTTGCTAAGGCCATCCCCACGCCTCCACTACTCGCCTTCAAGCAGCTGCCTAACCTCAAAAGTACCATCGTTCGCAGCAAATTACTCAGCTGTCAGGAGAACAGCGACCACGACACCACACAACCCTGCCACGGCAACCTCTGCAAGACATGCCAGATCATGAACACAGATACCGTCATCACACGTGAGGACACTACCCACCAGGTACATGGTACATACTCATATGACTCGGCCAATGTTGTCTACCTGATACGTTGCAGGAAAGGATGCCCCAGAGCATGGTACATCGGTGAGACCATGCAGACACTGAGACAACATATGAACGGACACCGCGCAACAATCGCCAGGCAGGATTGTTACCTCCCAGTCGGGGATCACTTCAGCAGTCAAGGACATTCAGCCTCGGATCTGCGGGTTAGCGTTCTCCAAGGCGGCCTTCGAGACACACGACAACGCAAAATCATTGAGCAGAAACTGACAGCCAAGTTCCGCACCCATGAGGACGGCCTCAATAGGGATATCGGGTTCATGTCACGCTACAGAACGTGACTCGACATCGTTGTCTGTCTTTCCAGTTTTTAAAAAAAAAACACAAAAAAACAAACACAAAAACCCCCCCAAAAAACACTGCAGACAGCAGGATTTGACACGTTGGACCCCCTGTGACACATCTCATTGTCTTGGCTGTGCTCTTGGTGTGTCTTTGATGTAAGGACACCTTCCCTGAAAGATTGTATCTCTGCAGTTTCTGTGTTTATATACTGTGAAATATTGTAGATTCACTCATTGTAACTTTACCTGAGGAAGGGGCGACAGCTCCAAAAGCTTGTAATTTTAAATAAATCTGTTGGACTATAACCTGGTGTTGTGCGACTTCTCATTTTTGTCCACCCCAGTCCAACGCCGGCATCTCCGCATCATGACCATCATTGATTTAGTTAGAGGGTTTGTCATGATGCAGTACTTTGATTCAGAATCACAAAAGGCATTATAAACACACCTGCTGCAAGTCTTGATATTATCTTGTTAAGCACCGTCTCTTTTTCTCTCTCATTCTAAGAGCGAGATATTTTTCGATCGTCACTTACATTCATGTCATTCACTTCAGTTAGGCGTTTTCCTTGCTTGTTTTCTAACAGTCTTCACAGACAGGGATCAAGTAAGAAAAAGTTGAAGCACTGCTGGAAGTAAAGCAACTCTCTGAAATAAGGTCATTGCATATCTCCAAATATGGATTATGGTTTGTTGTATTCTTTTTGTGCTGTCATCACACAAAAGCGGCAAAGCCTCAAAGTCCCATGGTTTATGAATGGATACTTTTGATTAAAGGACACAAGGTGGCAAGATTAGATAGGGTTCTTCTACAAAGTGATCACCTGAATTTATTTCTATTGCCATTGCATGTTTCTGCGATACCCTTATCTGAAACCTTCTTTTCGCAGGTGTAATGTTTTGTTGGGTTAGTACTGGGGACAAAGAAGAGCTTAGGCTGCTTAAAGATCATTGCATTGGAACTTTTCCAATAGATGCATTGTAGTGCAGAATCTTTTAATTCTCTGTGTCAGAGCTGGTGCTGCGTAGATCAGAGGAAGAATACAAGAATGCCTTGATTCTTTGCTAACAGTAATGTGAGTTATTAAGGAAACTCTTTGAGATCCATCTAATTAACATATTGAAATTGGGTTTAACAAACTTATTGGGGGAAAAATTCGGTTGGTTAGCGCCTCCGGGGGGGCACTAGCAAATTAGCACCCGAGTGCGGCGATTTTAGCGCCGCTCGCGCAACTGACCTGTTGTTTTGCGCTGGCGCTAAACACTACCGCACAATCTCCTGCACCCGCAGCTTATGACGTCATGCAAGCGTGCAACGCCCCGGACTGAGAAGTGAGTCGCGCCCCCTACCTTAGCGCCTGCCGCTAGGAATGACAGGTAGAGGGGAACGTTTTCAAGTCGGGAAGGGGCTGGGGGAGCGCTATTTAAAGGCGGGTGCTTCCTAACTTTTCTTGTCGGCAAAATTTTTGGTACACGCAGGTTGAGAGGGAGAGAGACGTCTGGAGAGATTTAATGCTGTCCTAAGGAGTTTTGGCCCTCAGCACCACTTTTGAGGTTCCTAAGCACCGAGCTCTTTCCCTGGGCATATCCATTAGTGCTTCCAACACAATTGCTTTTGAGGTCTCTCCAGGCCAAGATTCAAGGCTGCAATGAGCAGGGTGTGGCTGGCCAGCAAGATGGCCCCTACCCTTTAAGAACTGGACGACGCCAGTCTGTCTGGCTTCCATGGTAGCTGACATCGCCTGAGCTTCGGTAGCGTTCTGAGGTAGCGCCTCGCTCCCCGACGTTTGCGCCTTAAGAGAGGTGTGTAGCGCCTGATTTAGCGCTCAAATCACCTCCAGGAGCGATGGAGGCGAATTTTGCAGTCGGAGGCGATAATTAGCGTCGGGCGCTAAACTTTGCGCCCGGCCGATATTAGCGCCCCAAAATGGGCGATATCCAATTTTTCCTCCCTTATGATTACATTTTTAGTTTTACCGTGTCCATAAATGCAATACATTCATATTATGTACAGACACTTAGCAGTCAGACCCTTTGTCCGAGCTGCCTGCATTTGTGGCTTAAAATTAATGGGAATTCAAATTTTCCACACTTCAACAAGGTCGTCCCTTGGGCCACTGTAACTCAGTTCTTTTCCACATACGCGATATGTTTCTCATGCATGAGGAAACAGATCAGGCAAGAGAAAGAGAAAACCAGTTCGAGCCGATGCATCCATTCATTAAAGTACAGCCAAAGGCAAAATGATACATTCACCATTACGCTGTGTTGAATGCTTTCTCGCCATATAACAATCGGGTCCTGATAAAAATAACCAGATATGTCTCTTCAAATCAAATAGGCTTTTTCGAGGATAATGTAGGTCCTACCAGTAAGCTCCAGACCCAGGCGGATGCTGGAGGGCATGTTAACACTAATGGAGACAAAATGGTCAACATTACGGAACTGTGAAGAGTACCATTTCTAGGCAGCAAGAGTGATACAGGTTGTAAATCCATTTAAATCCAGTACATGGAGCTACATCTAAAAGCCTGAAGTGGCACGCATCAAAATAGCTTACATTCTTAAACTGATATAAGTGATTTTCAATCCTAACGAGTGACATTTAGCAGATCTGTAGTGAACATGGTCATGCCCAGAGAATGCCAATATGTCTCTTCTCACTCAGCATGCTATCCTCTACTGATATGCTGGCTCCTGGAGTGGGAGTGGTTGCTCTGAGTGTCGACAGACCCTGCCCCTGGCTTTGTCCCCTTGCCATCATTTGTCTGGTAAGGGGTGGATGGAGGTTTCACCCCTTGCAAGGAAACTCTCAGAAACAGTGGACTGGTGCAGCTCGGTCTCTGCTGTTTCACAGGGGGTTCCGCCAGTATCCTGCCAGAGTTGCAACAGAAGACGGCACTCTTCTGGGAGCCATCGGGTACGAGCGCTCGCGACCCAAAATCTGCCCCTCCAACCTGAAGTTTTCAGCCCAGAAAAACGGTGAAAGGGGGTTGAATTTCTTCCCTGTTGGGTGAAGCTGAATTATATCATTTAAAATGATACTTGCAAATGCAGCATTAACTATAGCAGATTCAGGTATTTGCAGTTGACAATTGTTCATCTAATTAGGTTGCTGGAAACCTGAAAAGAAGATTTAATAAAGTTTAGGAATATTTCAAGAAGGTTTTTCAGGGGGTAATAGGTTAGGGAATAACATACAACTATGTGGTTAGTGTTAGACCGGCATTAATGAAAAGGAAAATTGACACTGAGCCAGACAGACAGATGACTATAGAGGACTTGCTGAAGATCAATCCCCAGAGCCTGGAACCAGCACACCACAGAGGAGTTTAGAGCTGGTTCCATATCGCTGTTAGAATGCTAATCGAAGAAAAAGGGTCATGTATTTTTAGACTAACATTTACCCAAGTGACATACTTAATGCTGGAAGCCTATTTTGTCATTGTAAACTACAAAAGTCAGCCTTGACAGTGCACACAATAATCTGGGAAATTGAATGTTAATCTTACACTGAGGTAAACAGAACCCAGCTAAGGCTATGACACTTTAATTCTGTTATACTCTATTAAGTTGAACCCAGCTAATGCCGTGCTTTTATTCTGAGAATCGAGTTTGTTGCTGTGCTCGCGATCATTTAGGTTTCATTGATTATGCTAAGTATCATTCACCTCTTTGGAACGATGTTATGTACAATTCCGAACCTTGTGATGGGACCAATTGCAAAACGGTAGGTGCAATTAAATAAATGTAGTTATTAGCTCCACTGTGTTTCATCAGTCCTGATATTTCTGCAATTAAGTATATTACTAAAAGCATGGGCGTACACTTTGCATGAATACATCCATGGCTTTGCCCTTGAGGCTGCTGCAGCGTGAGCAGAAAGGTCAATAGCTTCCCAACCAATAGTGGAATCAAAGCTCGCGTGCAGTTGAGTAGGATCAGGATCAGGATCAGGGTTAGAGGCAGGGCACGCAGCTTGTACATTTTTTTATGGAGCAGGTCACCCACCAAAAAGAAACCCCCCAAAATTGTGAAGTACTGTACATATATATTTTGGACAGCACAGAGCCAGGGGGCAAGCATTGCAGGTTAAGGTAGGAAAGCCAGGATAGGGAAAAAGTGCATTCCTGGGAACACGGCAAGGCCATAGTGTGGGGAACTGTAAGTTATAAATAGAGAAAAAGAAAGACCCAGGGAAGTAAATCACTGGGAGCCAGAAGAAAGGCAACCCCTCAGAAAAGGGGGTGAGAGCATGGAAATCATGGAACCATACAGCACAGAAAGGAAGCCATTCAGAGTTCTGTTGCTGCCTGACCGGCTGAGTATTTCCAGCATTTTCGGTTTCTGTTTCAATAAAAATTTAATTTTTTGATAATTTCACACATCATTAAAACTGTAATCTGGGCCAATATTTGCATAAACCCATTTAATAAAGCGTATGTGCATCATTTTGGATATGTAAGTGTTTAATTTAAGCCTTCGATATCCACTTGCATCACCCCTAAGACTTATGTGGGCAATTTGCTGGCCAAATAGCTCAACTCTGCACCAGTGATTGCTTCTTTGGAGCCCCCACGGATGACCTGTCAACACGTGCATTGACGGGCCGCACGTTGCGGATTTTGCACATGCGCAAGTGCGAAGGGACTCCACAATTTCAGGGCCATTATGTCTGAGAGACCCTGGGTGGGGAATTTTAACCTAAAAAAAAACCGGGTGGGTTTGGGAAGTTAAAGTATTAAAAATCTGAATCCTGACCAGAACCTGCCCACTTCTGCATTTAGCGGAGGCGGGATGGGGGTGGACAGCCAGCCCGCTGCTAGGAGGCGGGTCGTCCATTTAAATATTATAATGAGGCTGGAGGCCTCTGATTTAACCTCCATTTTGACGTTAACTTTAGCTGGTCGGGTTATGCAGGCCTCGTGAAACCCGCCAGCTAGAGTAAGGCGAGGACTGCTGCATCCAGGAGGTAAGTGCTTTTACACTTGCCTTCTAGATCCAGTGTCTCTACCTAACCCACCCCCGCGATCAGAGACCCCCACATGAGGTCTCCTCCCCCTACCGCCCCCCATCGCTCCTCCTGGTCCCCCGTGCTCATCCTGGCCCCCTGTGCTACTCCGTCCCCCGATCTGGCACTCCAGCCCCTGATCGTTGCCTCCCCGCACCCCTGCTCCTCTGACTCTCCACCCCCCCCGCCTCGCTCCTCCAGTTGCAGATCGTTCCCTAACACCCCCCCCCCTCCCCATGCTGCTCCCAGCCCCCGATTGTTCCTGACACCACCCCCCCACTCCTCACCCCTGTGCTGCTCCTCCAGCCCTCCCAGTGCTGCTCCTGGCCACCCCACCGGCCCCCATGCGATCCCTCCCTCCTCTCTTGGCCTAGTGCCACAGGCCTACCTTCCCGTAGCCAGCCAGTCTCTCAATCTGGCTGGTTGCGGGTGGGAAACAGAGGCTTCCCATGCAAATCAGACCCTGCCGTTAAATTCGGCTGGGCCTGCGGGAAACTCGTTCTCCCGGGTTTCCTGACTGAGTCGGAGACCCCCCCACCCCTGCTCACAACCTGCCTTCCCCATTAAAATTCAGGCCTGAATCTCTTTGAAGTTCATCCTTAGCAATTTTAGTGCTATTCACAAAGAACATCTGTCCCCTATTTTTGGCAAAAAAAACAGAGGCGACATGAGGGAAAAAAAAATTACGTAGCGAGTTGTTATGATCTGGAATGCAATGCCTGAAAAGCTGGTGGAAGCAGATTCAACAATAACTTTTGAATGGGAATTGGATAAATTCTGGAAAAGGAAAAATTTGCTGGGCTATGGGGAAAGAGCAGGGGAGTGGGACTAATTGAATACTTCTTTCAAAGAGCCGGCACAGGCACGATGGACAGAATGGCCTCCTTCTGTGCTGTATTATTCCATGTGTATTAACTGACACTTGTCTATATCATATTTCATGTGTCATTGTTCTTCGCCGGGGCCAATTTGCCTTGATATAACTGAGCATTGTATTGTACAAATGTTTAACAGACTCACAACATAGAAACATAGAAGATAGGAGCAGGAGTAGGCCATTCGGCCCCTCGAGCCTGCTCCGCCATTCGATGAGATCATGGCTGATCATCCAAATTAAGTACCCTGTACCTGCCTTCTCCCCATATCCCTTGATACCTTTAGCTTTAAGAAATATATCTAACTCATTCTTGAATATATTTAATGACTTGGCCTCAACTACCTTCTGTGGTAGAGAATTCCACAGGTTCACCTCTCTCTGCTATTTAACAGAGGCATTAATTCCTGAGAGACATAATAAGGTACTAAATAAATGCAAATTATTTTTCTACGCTGAAAACACACCATTGTACACAGACTTCCTCCACTTGCATCCTCATTATATTGAAATCAAGACTCATCCCAAAGTCTGACTCTAAGACATTCTTTCCCATAGCCTCAAAGGTGTGAAAATCCTTGTCTCCCTCAGTTTTCCCTACACCCTACAGGCTTTTAAAACTCAAGAGTGGCCTTATCTGATATCGTCTTACTCCCAACCTTTTCAACTTTGTTACTGTTCTGCTATGGACCTTTGTCATTCATAAGTTCCTCACTTAATTACATGCCTGGTTCAGTACAGTCAGGCCCTCTAGTGTCAATAATATTGCTGTGGCAATAATTTGTTTTCCATAGCACATGCAGAGCTATCCTTAATCAGGCCTGCTGGCCCTCAACTGAGTTGCAATGGGAAGTATGCAGACCAGCACTTTGACCAGCGCCATTGAGTACAGGATATAGCAATCAATTTGCAATAATGAAATTTCACAGCAGTGATCCTGTTGAACGATTTAAGGAACATTTAGCATTACTGGAATATTGACTGAGATGTAGGATTGGCAGATGAGGAAAGATGGGATTGATCTACGTGAAGCTCAAAAAATGTCAGTTAATCGCTGTTATTTAATCCAATCATTTTAGTCATTTACACGTTTTAGTTTTTTCCTTTTTAGAAGTCACTTTTCTTTCTGCTTATTTTGGCCAAACCATGAAAGCAGCTAGAGAAACTGCTGCATGGCCATGCAAACTGGCTATTGGGAGCAAAGAATAGGTAAGGCAGAGAAATGCTTTTATAGGGCATGATGGAATTGAACCTGAAATCTGGATGGTTTAATCGTGGTCACTAAGTGTCTAAGTTCTATGAAAATCGAAGCAAACCATGTCCCTCAGGAGGTCCCAAAGTGCTTCACGTACAATGAGTTACTTTGATGTGCAGTCATGTTGTATGTGAACAAAGCAGTCTGCTTGATCGGCATTCCATCCACCAACTTAAACATCCACTCCCTCCATTACCGATGTACCGTGGCTGCAGTCTGTACTATCTACAGGATACACTGCAGCAAGTTGCCAAGGATTCTTCAGCAGCATCTCCCAAACGCGTTCGCTCCACCACCTAGAAGGACAAGGACAGCAGGCGCATGGGACCAACATTACCTCCAAGTTCTCCAAGTCACACACCATTCTAACTTGGATGTATATTGCTGTTTCTTCATCATCGCTGGATCGTAATCCTAGAACTCCCTACCTAACAGCATTGTGAGAGTACCTTCACCACACGGACTGCAGCGTTCAAGAGGAAGGCCAACAACAACCTTCTCAAGGGCAACTAGAGATGGACAATAAATGCCAGCTTTGCCAACGATGCATCATATCCTGAGAATTAATTAAAACAAAGTTGTCTGGGTCCTGATTAACTTTGAGTTTCGATCCACTTGGCAAGTTTAGGCCATTTAGTATCCCAAAAGAGCATTCAATCGAGCAAAATTTTCTAATGCTTAATATAATTGGAGGGATTGTGGCTGGCACTCCCTACGAAACAACAGTGTGTAATAAAAGAACGGCAACTAGCTGCGTTGCGCTTTAGCATTGCCTAATTGAAATGAATTCAACGTGCACTTCAAGAACAAAAGAGTAAATTGCATGAACCGAGCCTCTCAGCAGGGAAGCCACCTTTGAAGGGAGGGCAAGTCAAAGATAGAGCTGCAAGGCTGTGATTGTGACTCCAGCAGGGCGCCACGCTCACAGGAAGCATGGGATTGTGGAATCACTCCCTCGCATCACAGCTCCAGCTTGGACACTCTTCAGCCCCCTGGTCTGAAAATGTCTCTCCGATTGTCTGCTGGATACTCCTGTTCCCAATCTGTTGCATCCTTCTCTATTTTGGAACCATTCACCTCTTTTTGTCCTTTCCAATGCCTTGTCACATGCCTGACTGCAATGACCTCTGTATGTATAAATTCAGATACAATTGCAGCACTTGCTGTTTCAATTCAGATTTCCAACATTTCTTGTCTTTTTTTTATCACAGCAACTAGCTCCAAATTGCTAAAGTATTCCTGAGGCATGTAAGAAGTAAATGGCCCAAAGCAGATTAACACAGATCCAACTTATCAGGGAAGTGATGAAAGTATTTTTTTAAAGGCAAAACAAGGCAGCAAACGGTTTTATCCCTGGTCTATGCTGCATGAATTGATCTCAGTTGGGGTGATAATAGAGGCATTACGGTTGGTGTCAGCACTTCAGGTTTTGCGATGAAGGAATAAAATAACTCAGTGTCCCCACTCCTGACTGCTATCTGGCAGCTCCTGCTGGAAGTGGGGATGTCAGGTCAGCATAGGATCAGGGTAGGAACAGGAGTAGGCCATTCAACCCCTCGAGCCTGTTAGAATCATAGAATGGTTACAGCACAGAAGGAGGCCATTCGCCCCGTCGAGCCCGTGCCGGCTCTCTGCAAGAGTATTCCAGCTGGTCCCACTCCCCCGCCCTTTCCCCGTAGCCCTGCACATTTTTTTCCTTCAGGTACTTATCCAATTCCGTTTTGAAAGCAACGATTGAATCTGCCTCCACCGTACTCTCTGGCAGTGCATTCCAGATCCTAACCACTCGCTGCTTAAAAAAGTTTTCCTCATGTTCCGCCATTCAATGAAATCATGGCTGATCTGTATCTTAACCCCATCTACCCACCTTGGTTCTGTAACCCTTAATACCCTTGCCTAACAATAATCTGTCAATTTCAGTTTTGAAATTTTTAATTGACCGAGCCTCAACAGCTTTTTGGGGGAGATAATTCCAGATTTTCACTACCTTTTGTTTCCTGACATTGCCGCCTGAATGGCCTGCCTCTAATGTTGAAGTTATGCTCCCTACAGATCAGCTGTGATCCTTCGAGATCTCAATAGCCAGAATTTATAAACTTAGGCAACTGCATGAAAAGTAGCCACTTGAACAAGGTACAAGCAGGCGCCCAGTGCATGGAACTATAAAAAAAGGAAGACTTGCATTTATATAGCGCCTTTCACGACCACTGGACGTCTCAAAGCGCTTTACAGCCAATAAAGTACCTTTTTTTTTTAAGTGGATACTGTTGTAATGGGGGAAACACGGCAGCCAATTTGCGCACAGCAAGGTCCCACAAACAACAATGTGCTAATGACCAGATAATCTGTTTTTGTTATGTTGGTTGAGGGATAAATATTGGCCAGGACACCGGGGATAACTCCGCTGCTCTTCTTTGAAATAATGCCATGGGATCTTTTACATCCATCTGAGAGAGCAGATGGGGCCTCGGTTCAATGTCTCATCTGAAAGACGGCACTTCTGACAGTGCAGCACTCCTTCAGCACTGCACTGGAGTGTCAGCCTAGCTTTATGTGCTCAGGTCCCTGGAGTGGGCATTTGAACCCACAACCTTCTGAGTCAGAGGCGAGGGTGCTACCCACTGAGCCACAGCTGACACTGTGTATAGCCAGCAACAAAAGCTTCAGGAGACGAGGGAGAAAATTGAGGCACAAAGCAGGACTTCTTTAACTCGGGTGGCATAATTAGCAATGTTCTCACCAGATGTGACATCGACAGAGCCAATGCATTTTGGCTGCCAAATGTTGAAGTCTGACCTTTTGAGTCTTTCTGTAAAATAATAGTGGTCCTCGTCTGTGCCCAATAAAGTCACACCAGGTGGCTAAAGTTGTTGATATCCAGAGACAATTTTCTGCATTGACGTGCAGCTCGGCACTTCCAATTCATCAAAATGCTCTCGGCAAAAAACCTACACAACTGTGTCCTCTGCCCACCTGCTCGTACAAGTGTTGTCCAGCCACTAACTGAATCTATGCGTTGCGTCCTGGTATGTAAAAAAAAAAATACTGTCCTTGCATAGTTGCAAATGATCTTGTGATTGTTGTGCACAGACAATTAAATAAATAAGATCTCCCTGTATTACTCATGTCAAGAGGTGGTTGGTTTTCCTTCTGTCTCACCGAGATTAAGCACATACTTCAACAAATGATACCAGGGATTACTTTTAGCTGAGAATTCATTCTCCTGCAATGTGTTTGCTTTGCAGATGCTGAGGGAGGGCTCAGTCACCTTGCGGCATAAATTATGCAGCCAGCACCTTTCATTTATTTGACACACATCATCTGTTTAATCCGGGTGACACCATTTAATCGGCTACAAATAGCCCGTGTAGCTTGCTCTATCAGCTTGCTGTTCACTTTCAGGGACTAAGCCCTGGGTATGCTGCACAACTCAATTTGCGATTTATTTCATTTAATGGCTATGCCAGCGTGTGTGCCCACACTTGACCCAAACTGTCAAAAAATCCGCTAACAAAATCGCAACATGGACACAGGATAAGGTACAACAGGTCTGTGTTGTAAAACCCTTGTTTAAAAAAAGTAAAGAAAAATAAACTAACACACTACAAAGCAGAACAAAAATGGAATCACACAAATGCCTGTCATCTTAATTGGAGATTAAGTTGGAGGTTGAAGGTCGTTAGTGAATGAAATTGCCGAACCGGACCGAAATAGACAAGATCTGAATATGAACAGGAACATTCCGCACTATAAAGCTGCCAATTTGAACTTGCAATCGCTGAGTTTTCTCGGAGTTATGCAGATTTAAAACACCCCATTGATGCAAGAGGAGATATAAAATACATCTGATTCCCACCCCATTGTTAAAGCCAGTGGGGAACAGTGAGCATGGGCTCACTGCAAAGGGGGTCGTTGTTCTAACCGATGAGTGGCCAGCTGGCTAAAATGCTAAAGAAAAATGAAATGGGAAAGTAACTGTAATCCAGCCGGTTTAATCCGAGGTACGGAGAAACAATAAAGGTCACAGTGTATGGACTCTTAGGCAGCTGAATTAATTATCTCAAAGATGAACTTTGTGCAGGGCTAACGACTGCATGCGTGGGCTTTAAAAATAATGAATGCCAAAACAAGCAAATGTTTGAAACGATAACCAAACTGAAGGAAGCAATGCCCAACAAAGTTGTAATAGCTCATAACATAAAAGCGGTCAGCTCTGTGAACACTGCAGAGAGGAGGCCTCCAGCATAGGAGCCTCTAGTGACAGCTTCGCTGGGAACTCAGACTGCTGGAATCTCCTCGGCTTTAAAGCTACGAGGGAGTCTATGGAAAGAGGCTTTGAGATATTCGTGTCACTCAGCTCACAGGCAGAGCAGTGGGCGGGGGCTGGGGGAGGTGCTGAGGCTCAGCCCCATGAAAGTAGCAGTGGCACAACGGGGGGAGGCACATGCAAGGAAAATAAAACAAGGCCCAAGGAATTTGATACAGACATGTTTAAGGAGCAAAGCTTTCCTCCACCACAGAAAGCACTCAATGATCTCTCTCGACACGAGGTGTGCGATAGAAATATAAGTTGCTCCATGCGACTTAGCTCCATGCCGCTTATATTTAGCATAAAAAGGGCACCTGACCCTCGCTGTTGTATGCCTTCCCCTCTACTGATCTCACTTGCTGAATAGACTAAGCGGCATTGCACAAAGATAAGTTTTTCAGACCTCTGCTCCTTACATTGGAAATGTCAGGCTTTGTATTATCGTGAATATTTCCTTTATCTTTCCTTCAAAGAGGCTGTAAAACTTTGTCTGAGCCAGTTTCAGACTTGACTGTTAGTCAGAAGGTTGTGGGTTCAAGCTCCACTCCAGAGAACTTGAGCACATTATCGAGGCTGACACATCAGTCAGTGTAATGCTGAGGGAGTGCTGTGCTGCGGGAGGTGTCAGTGTTTTGCATGAGAAGTTAAACAAAGGCCCTCTCTGCCCCCTCGAATGGAAGCAAAAGATCCCCACGACACCTTTCAAAGATGCGGAGATGCCGGTGTTGGACTGGGGTGGGCAAAAATGAGAAGTCGCACAACACCAGGTTATAGTCCAACAGATTTATTTAAAGTTACAAGCTTTCGGAGCTGTTGCCCCTTCGTCAGGTAGAGGTACAATGAGGGAATCTACAATATTACACAGTATATAAACACCGAAACTGCAGAGATACACTCTTTCAGGGAGGCATTACATCAAAGACACACCAGAGCACAGCCAAGACAATGAGATGGGTCACAGGGGTCCAACGTGTCAAATCCTGCTGTCTGCAGTTGAGCTTTTAACCTTTTTTGGGTTTTTTTTTTGTGTTTTTTTTTAAAACTGGAAAGACAGACAACCTTTCAAAGAAGAGTAAAGGGAGTTCTCCCACTGTTCTGGGCAACGTTTATTCCTCAACCAACATCACCAAAAACAGATCATCTGGCATTTATCTCATTGCTGTTTCTGAGATTATGCTTACTGGATGCCGGGTTTCCCTACGTTACTATAGTGACTATATGAAGTGAATATACTTCAAAAATACTTCATTGACTGTGAAATAAAAACAGAAAATGCTGGAAATACTCAGCAGATCAGGCACCATCGGTGGAGAGAGAAACAGAATTAACGTTTCAGGTCGATGCCCTTTCATTGACTGTGAATTGCTTTGTGATGTCCTGAGGTTATGAACGCCACTATATAAGAACATAAGAACATATGAGTTAGGAGCAGGAGTGGGCCATACAGCCCCTCGAGCCTGCTCCACCATTCAATAAGATCATGGCTGATCTTAGACCTCAACCCCACTTTCCCGCCCAATCCCCATATCCCTTGATTCCCCTAGAATCCAAAATAAATACAAGTTTTTCTTTCTCTTTCTTCTGTGTTTCTCTGTTAAATTATTTTCAAATAAATGTTGGGAATGAACTTATGTAGACTTGCTTGTGATGTTTCCCAGCTCTGCTTCTTCTTCCTTTCTCAATGCTCGATCTTCATTTCTTTTGTTGTTGCTTTCCGTGTCTTTTATTCCCCTGCTCCTTCTCTCCATGGTCTTTTGCAACCTCTTTTGGTGCTCTCAATTCTTTTGCTTAATTTTAGAGCGAGTCTCTTTGTCACCCTGTGGATAGCACGTTTCTAGAGGTGGTCACCCCGCAGCTTAAGAGTGTGCAGGCAGAGAGGGAATGGGTGACCGCCAGACAGAAGAGGAGGACCAGGCAGGCAGTGCAGGAGTCCCCGGAGTGCATCGCGCTCTCCAACCAGTATTCTGTTCTGAGTACTGGCGAGGGCAATGGTTCCTCTGGGGAGTGCAGCCAGAATCAAGTCCACGGCACCACGGGCGGCTCAGCTGCACAGTGGGGGAGGAAGAAGAGTGGAAGAGCAATAGTGGCAGGGGTTCGATACTTAGGGGGCGCAGACAGGTGTTTCTGCGGCCGTAGACGTGACTCCAGGATGGTATGTTGCCTCCCTGGTGCCAGGGTCAAGGATGTCACTGAGTGGCTGTAGGACACTCTGAGGGGGGAAGTTGAACAGCCAGAGGTCATTGTCCATATCGGTACCAACGACATAGGCAGAAAGAGGGATGAGGTCCTGCAGGCAGAGTTTAGGGAGCTAGGAGAGAGATTAAAAAGCAGGACCTCAAAGGTAGTAATCTCTGGATTACTCCCGGTGTCACGTGCTAGTGAGTACAGGAATAGGAGGATAGAACAGAAGAATGCGTGGCTGGAGAGATGGTGCAGGAGGGAGGGCTTTAGATTCCTGAGGCATTGGGACCATTTATGGGGAAGGTGAGACCTGTACAAGCCGGACGGGTTACACCTCAACAGAGCCAGGACCAATATTCTCGCAGAGAGGTTTGCTGTTGGGGAGGGTTTAAACTCACTTGGCAGGGGGATGGGCACCAGCATATAGGAGTAGAAAAGAGAAATAAGGTGCAGAAAAGAGTGAGTGTGTTGGATAGTACTAGAGAAGATAGTACTAGAGGCGGAAGTAGTACCATATCAGATAGGAGGAGACTAAGAAAGAATACGAAAAATTCAAAAATGGGTTTTGAAGCTTTTCTTGATATATATGTAAATGACCTGGATATTGGAATACAGAGTAGAATTTCTAAATTTGCCAATGACACCAAACTTGGGGGTGTGGCAAACAGTGATGATGATACCAATCGACTGCAACAGGACATAGAATGGGCAGACAAGTGGCAGATGGAATTTAATACAGAGAAGTGTGAGGTGATGCATTTTGGCAGAAGGAATAGGGAGAGACAATATACACTTAATGGCACAGTTTTATAGAGTGTGCAGGGACAGAGAGACCTGGGAGTTAATGTGCATAGGTCCCTGAAGGTGGCAGGACGTATTGAGAGAGTGGTTAACAAAGCATATGGGATCTTGGGCTTCATAAATAGAGGTATTGAGTACAAAAGTAGAGAAGTTATGCTGAACCTTTATAAAGCGCTGGTTAGGCCACAACTGGAGTATTGCGTCCAGTTCTGGTCACCACACTTTAGGAAAGATGTGAAGGCCCTTGAGAGGGTGCAGAGGAGATTTACCAGAATGGTTCCGGGGATGGGGGATCTTAGCTACAAGGACAGGTTGGAGAAGCTGGATTTGTTTTCATTAGAGCAAAGAAGGTTGTGGGGTGATTTGATAGAGGTGTACAAGATTATGATGGGTTTGGATAGGCTAGACGGGGAAAGGCTGTTCCCATTAGTTGATGGTACAAGGACTAGGGGACACAGATTTAAGGTTTTGGGCAAGAGATACAGGGGGGATGTGAGGAAAAACTTTTTTATGCAGCGAGTGGTGATGACTTAGAATTCGCTGCCGACGGAAGTGGTGGAAGCGGAGACACTCAGGCCTAAAAATTCGGTTGCTTTGCACCTCCCGTTAGCACCCTAAGGGGGTGCTAATGGGGCGCAAAGCAACTAGCGCCCGGGCACGGCGCCGCCAATGCAGCAAATTCAGCGCAAATTCAGCGGTAACCGTTAGCGCCCCGCGGCGCTGCGCTGCAGGCGATGACCTCATCACCGTGCGCAGCGCCCCGCTCACGCCCCGGCCACGATCTTCGGTAGCGCCTCCTGAATTATCGCCGGACGCTATGTCTGACAGGGTCAGGGGGGGCCTACCTGCGGTTGGGGCGGCGCAAATTAAAGGGGAGGTGCCGGGTGGCCATTTTTGTTGCTGGCCGCCTGCCAGCACCTGCCCCCTCTGCCGTTCCCAGCCTCCTCTGAATCCCCCCCCCCGCCCCCCGGAGTGCTGGCTGCGCTCCATGAGCCCGGCACTTCTCTTTTGCCGGCACTCCGATCCCTGGAAAAGGGGTAAGCCTTTTAGGACTGAGATGAGGAGGAATTTCTTCACCCAGAGAGTGGTGAACCTGTGGAATTCTCTACCACAGAAGGCAGTTGAGGCCAATTTATTAAATATATTCTCGAAGGAGTTAGATATATTTCTTAAGGCTAAAGGGATCAAGTGATATAGGGACAAAGCAGGGACAGGGTACTGAATTTGGATGATCAGCCATGATCTCATTAAATGGCGGAGCAGGCTCGAGGGGCCGAATGTCCTACTCCTGCTCCTATCTTCTATGTTTCTATGGTGGCCCATCTGGGCCCTGGGTCGCACTGCGCTAGGCCCCTCCCCTTTAAGAAGGGGAGGATTGCATGCCATATCGCGGCGCGTCGTGCCGCAGCGCCACATAGCGCCACGATATTCACTCACAGTGCCCCAAGAGGGAGGCGGGGCGTTTCCAGTAGCACCCCGCTTCCCTCTTGGAGCATTACCGATGAATTTCGGCCGCGGGGGCGCTAAAAGTAGCGCCCCGGCGAAGTTAGCGCCCCAAAGGGGGCACGACTCAATTTTCCCCCCTCAATGTTTTCAAGGGGAGACTGGATGGGCACTTGAGGGAAATAAACTTGCAGGGCTACGGGGATAGAGTGGAGGAATGGGACTGACTGGATTGCTCTACAGAGAGCCGGCTTGGACTCGATGGGCCGAATGGCCTCCTTCTGTGCCGTTATGACTGTATGGGGTAAAAATTCACTTGGTTGCGCCTCCCGTTAGCGCCTTAAGAGGGCGCTAATGGGGCGCAAAGCCGCTAACGCCCGGGCGCAGCGATGTTTGCGCCGCTCGAGAACTTAACTTGAGATTGTGCGGCGGCGCTAAAACTTACCGCTGCGACCACCTGCGCGCGCAGATTATGACGTCATTCCATGGTGCAAAGCCCTTGGGGCGCCCCAGAGCGGAAATTGAGTGGCGCCCCCTGCCTTACCGCCTGGCGCATCCAACGACCAGAAGACTGGAACGCTATCAATCGCTGTGGGGCTGGGGGGGGCGCTATTTAAAGGGGGCCTCTTCCTGTCTTTTATTGTTGGTGGCATTTTTGAACTACGCATTCTGAGAGAGAGAGGGAGAGACTTCTGGAGAGATTCAACGTTGTGTGAAGGAGTTTTGGGTACTGAGCAGCACTTTGCAGGTTCATTTTGATTTGCCATTCCTTGTATCGATTTAGCAGAGACTGTGGGAGCTGCACTCTGAGCTCTTTGCCTGGTACTCTCCATTGTTCTTTCCAGCACATTTGATGTGCAAGTCTCTCCAGGCCGAGATTCAAGGCTGCAATGAACAGGATGTGGATGGAAAGCAAGATTAACCATCCCCTTTAAGAACTGGCCCGTGCCATTGTGTGTGTGTTCCATTGCTGACTGACATTACATGAGCTTCGCCAGCGCTCTGAGTTAGCGCCTCGCTCCTTGGCCTTTGCGCCTTAAGACAGGTGTGCAGCGCCTGCTTTAGCGCTCCACTCACCTCCCGGGGCGGTAAAAGTGAAGTTTCCTGTCAGTGCCGATAATTAGCGCCAGGCGCTAATATTTGCGTCCAGACGATATTTGCGCCCCAAATGGGGCGCGACCTAATTTCTACCCCTATGACTCTGTGACCCTAATGGTTCTACGGAGGGCTTTCAAAGCACTTTGGAAAATAAAATTTGATTCTTACACTGTTCTGCAGCACTGCCTCGTGTTCACCCCATCAAATACTGTTCCAAATACTAAGGGATCTAAATCTAAATAATTTAATATTTTTAATGTTGGTAGCTCTGATACTTTAAAATGATTAGAAGAGGCAGAAAAATCAATTGGTTTAATGGAAGTGGGGGTGGGAAGGGTCTTACAACCTACAATCTGAACTCGTCACAGGGCAGAGGAAGAAAATAGATGGAGTTCAGTTGCAGATCAGCCATGTTCTCACTGAATGGCGGAACAGACTCGAGGGGCTAAATGGTCTACTCCTGTTCTTAGATGCATAGCAGGAGGGAAGAACAGAAAGTTTGAGAGGAGAGGAGTTAAAAGGATGCTTGAAGAAACAGATTTTTAGGAAACAGGCATTTACCCTTTTTTGATTATGTAAAGGGTCAAACACCTGTTCAAGGCCTCTCGCAATATTGGGCTCCCTGATCACAGCCGGCACCAGGCCGGCTGCGATCAGGAAAAGCTGGCCTACATGCGGCCTAACAGGCGGTCCTTAAAGAGACCGCAACCAATAAGGTAAGTGTTTAAAATATACTTACCTGAATGTGGATCTGGGAGGCGTAGGAGTGTTCCACCCGGCTCCACATTCAAACTACATGGGATACATGCTGCCGGTTACAACTCCCACCCTCTATCGCGACTTCAAACCCTCTCCCTAATTGCTGTTGCTGCCCTCCTTCCTGGTCCCCTTTCAGGACTTACCTGAGGGTCACTGCTGGCGTTGCAGTGGCCTGATCTTCGAGTCCTCTTCCTCTGTGAGCTGCCTGGGGACACCCATTAGGTGTCCACAGCTTGCCGGCTCGATGATGATAAGGCCTCAGGCCTATCTGTTCAGGTGTGGGATCGTTCCCCGCACCTGTTGTGCGTCCATATTTGGGCACGCTTGAATTTCTAGGCCATGGTTTTTACCATCTAAACGGACTGTAGAGGATGTGAGTAGCGCTAGGGGATGCTGTGGTCAATTCTATACAAAGCTCATTGGACATAAAGGTGATACCAGAAAATTGAATAGTTAAGCGGAAATCTGGAACTCTTTCTCCCAAAAGGCTGTGGATGCACAGGCCCAGAAGAAGTCCAGTAAGGTAGGTCCCCTGCCCCGGGCTTCCCAACCCCCCAACCCCCCGTGACTGTGTTTTTAACTTCCCAGAACACTTGCCTTGTGCCAGGGACCTTTCCCCAATTTTAAAATCGGGTGAGTCTCCCCACTCCTGGGCAATGTTAGCCACTCACTTCCCACCCGGAAGTTAAAATCGAGCCCTAGGTTTGCCTAGTAAAAAACCACCCTGTTCCCTGTTCGTGTTCTGATAGTGGGACCAAAACTGGGCACAGCACTCGAAATGGATCTATACCAAGTGTGTTATGAAGGGCAAGTGTTTTATTTCTGATTTTGTATTTCACTGAGCTAACTATACATCTTAACCCTCTATTTTCTTTCTCTACAGCCCCGCAACACTGATCTGGATCTTCCCTGTTTCACAGGCAATGACGCCCGGGTCTCTCGTGCTCTGCAGCCTTTAAAGCGTGACCCTGCACACTACGCACATGCTTGGCATTACCGTGAGCTAAATGCAATCATCCATAATATCTGCAAATATTTCAGCCCTGCCCTCCTCATTACGTGACTGTCCTCTATCAGGCCATGGAATAACTGGGCAATTAAAATCCTCCATAGTGCTATTACTATATACACTTAGAAAGAAGTTAAATTAGACTATCAGACTACCATCCTTTTGCATTTTATTGATACCATTTCTGCTACTATTTTTTAAATAAACAAAAGAACCCTTCTCATTATCTGACGAAAGGTCATCGACCTGAAACGTTAACTCTCTTTCTCTCTCCACGGATGCTGCCTGGCCTGCTGAGTTTATCCAGCGTTTTCTGTTGTTATTTCAGATTTCCAGCATCCGCAGTATTTTGCTACCTTCTCATTATCTATTGAGTGCGGATCATCTTGCTGGCACTGGGAACTGGCCGGGAGGAGTTACAATGCCTGATAGTGGGATAGACCTCAACACAGTCGCAATGACAATCAGGCGGGGTAGCAGTGGAAATGGGGTGGCAAGACCGACCACCGTCTCTCCACCCGGCCACTATTTTACTCTCCCCGCTGGGTCTGTTGCTGGCTGCCCCTTCCCTGCTAGCTGCCTGCAAATAGAGACAGGGAAGGGGAAGAACAGCCTCAAAATTCTTAGCTGGATGGAAGGCAGCAATTCCAAGTAGCTGGTGAGTATCAAGAGCTCTTGAAACACCAGTGTAAGTCCCAGCATCTGAGCAAAACAAAAGCTCACCAGCTGATAAGCAAGTATGCCCACCTCCCCTGTTACCTAGACCCCGCCCTTCCCCCTATGCTCAGCAGGAATTATGGACCCACCCCCACTGAGCAGCAAGTCAAGAATTGAGTTAATTCCCCCCTCCCCACCCTCCTACACTGGCTCAATCCCCATGCGTTCACTGCTGGCTGCAATTCGCCTACCAACTGCTCCCCCCCCCCCCCACAACCTCCGCCAACCGCTCCCTTGTTGGCTGCATTTCCTGTTTCAACCCACCCGCTGGCTGCCAGTGTCTTCCTCCCTGCCCCAGTCCCCCACTGGCTGCAGTTCACCCTCACAGGCTACCCCTACCCCGCTTCATTTCCCGTTTAACAGCACCCCCCTCGCTCACTCCACTGGCTACATTTGAGCTCCTCCGATGGCCAGCTGTCTCGTGCCTCAATCCTTCTATCTGTGCTGATCTGAATTCCCCTTTCTCAGCATTCCCTTAGTCTCCCCTCTTCCATCCTCCCCAGCCTCCCTTTTCCCTTCCTCTCCCCCACCACTCCTCTGTTCCCCTCACCTCCCGCCCCACTTACCCTTTCACTCTCCTCTGCCACTCTCCTTCCTTGCCTCCACCTCTCCCTCATCCTATTTGTTTCTTCATCCCTCTCCACTGCAGTCATGGCAGTGGTAGGTGAGGTCTGTTTGTGAGTATTTATTCCAGAGGTTTTCCCAATGAAACTCTACAACCCACCACCTTGACTGCGTCACTCTCAGCAACAACTAACAACACAGGCATTCAAGTTTGCACTGGAGTTTCAGGCAGAAGGGATCCAGGCTGAGACAGAGAAGACTGCAGTGCTGCCAGTATGGAGGAGGCAGGCGATCTTGTCCCAATTGTACTAACTCCAAGGTGGTAGAAAACTGCGCCAGCTAGCTATGAAACACAGCTGGGAGCGCTCAGAGATAAGTAAACAACAATGCCACCTACGTTGGAAGACGAAATTGGAGGTCTTGATCAGAAGTAATTAGAATGAATTGGTAATGAGAGGGCTGTCCTATGAAGAGAGCTTGAGTAGAATGGGCCTATAATCTTTGGATTTTTGAAGAATAAGAGGTGATCTCATTGAAAAATACAAGATTCTGAGGGGGATTGACAGATACTGAGAGGCTGTTTCCTCTGGCTGGAGAGTCTAGAACTAGGGGTGATAGTCTCAGGATAAGGGATCGACCAGTCAGAGGACTGAGATGAGGAGAAATTTCTTCACTCAGAGGGTTGTGAATCATTGGAATTCTCTACCCCAGAGATCTGTGGATGCTGAGTCATTGAGTATGTTCAAGATTGAGATCGATAGATTTTTGGACACTAAAGGAATCAAGGGATATGGCAATAGGGCGGAAAGTGGAGTTGAGGTCGAAGATCAGCCATGATCTTACTGAATGGCGGAGCAGGCTCAAGGGGCCGTATGGCCTAATCCTGCTCCTATTTCTTATGTTTTTAAGTACATTTAGTTGTGACAAGTGCATAGCAGATAGATGTGACAGAAATAGGCATAACAATAATTGGGAAATTATTTCACAGAATCCCCACAGTGCAGATAGAGGCCATTTCGGCCCATCGAGCCTGCACCGACACATATCCCACCCTATCCCCGTAACCCCACGTATTTAATCCCCCTAACACTAAGGGTCAATTTATCATAGCCAAATCAACCTAACCCGCACATCTTTGGACTGTGGGAGGAAACCGGAGCATCCGGAGGAAACCGGAGCATCCGGAGGAAACCCACGCAGACACGGGGAGAATGTGCAAACTCCACACAGACATTCATCCGAGGCCGGATTCGAACCCGGGTCCCTGGCGCTGTGAGGTAACAGTGCTAACCACTATGCCACCATGTTGCCCAATGTGGCATCATAGCCAAGCCCAATCCAGTCTTTAGTCGACATCCACACATGCACACTATCCAGCGCACTATCCAGTAGAAGCCACTGGATAATGGCCAGGAGTAGGAATCATGACTGATCTATTCCCCTCCCTGGCACTAGGCTCATCTGTAGCTCCTTTACCACTGGCTAGTTTAGATCAGCTAACTCAGCATAGACTGGGGGTGGAACCTGGGACCTTCCTGTTCTTCAAGGCTCAGTGTAGCACTATAGGTGGCATTGGTACTATCGGAGCTTCACAGAAAAAACGGGGAATAAAAAATAATAATGGAAAAAATAAAATAATATCAAACAGACACTGCACTGCATTAAGTATCTGCTAGATATTGATAGCACTTGCCATAAGCATAGAGGAGAGAATCTCACTCCCAGTATTTCAATATTACAAGGAGCTGTCTTCTCACTGTCTGACATCCTTTATTTGCTTGGGGCACAGAGGGGATGAAACTGTTTGACTGTTTTGTTCATTTCAGGAAATAGCTGTGGCTCAACAAGCAGAGACGGTGGTGCCAGACTGGCTCTGTTGATAGAATTGGATTGCTGTGAACTTTGAAGAACTACGATTACTTGGCAAATGCAATGTTATCCTGTAATTTCAGAAATAGCCTCATTTGTCTTACTTATTGACAGATGGGCATGTTGCCAAACATAAAACAGCCACCTGTCTCTTCAAACGATACTACAGTTAGAAACAAGATTTCTCACCTGCGCCAGTCAGACTTGCTAAGCGATTTTTAACGTGGTTTTCTTTCCACAGAATTCAATTCTGTTTCACCAAGATAAGTCTGATTGTTTAACTTCATAACATGATAGTCAACAGGAAAGCATTTCAAGTGCAAAATACTCAGCTCCTGCTGTTTCCCCTCCCGCCTCTCCTTTGTCTAGTTGTCATATATTGCATAGAACTCTAGGGAAGAAATTCATTATAGCCCAGGAATGGGCGGTAACTTTTGAAAAGTTTGAGAATTAGCGCCAGGTGCTAATGCTTCAGACTGCACGCAAAATTAAGTCTCATTGCACAAAGAAAGGATTGGAGCGCTAAATCAAGCGCTAATGGCCTAGCTCAGTGGCGTTAAATTCAAAGCACTGACCAATATCAGGTGCAGTCTAATCACAAGTCATCATTGCCACAGGCTCTTTCCAGTTCTTAAAGGGGAGGTTCATTGATGCTGCAGAACCTCACTCTCATTATTGCTGGCTGTGCAGCCGTCTCAGCCAGCAGCAGCAGGTCAAGGAGAAGGAGCCGGACGACTCAAGCGGCCGTAATTATGGCAGATCCACGCCCCAGGGAGAGAGTCCGCAGATTCTGTGACCAAGCATTGGAGGTGTTGGTGTTCGCAGTAGAAAGACGGAGGGCGGTGCTCTACCCGACAAGTGGCAGGAGGCCCTCGCCGCAAGTCTTCCGCGCCATGTGGTGGGAGGTAGCCCAGCACGTCTCGGGCAGCACTGTGGTCCCCAGGACCCACACACAGTGCAGGAAGAAATTTAACAACCTCACTCGGGTGGTCAGGGTGAGTCAATGCTTCAACAAATGCTACATACCACCATCTGAACCACAGTCTGCACAAACTGCTCAAAGCACCAGACTGCCAGCACTCACCCATCAACAATCTCAACCTACCAACACTCACACCCACATCCCACACCTTGCACAGAATCACAGCTATTCAACTTTGGCAGGCACATCACCCGGACACATTGCTCCACACTCACTCACACACTTTCCTTTCTCTTGCAGGCCAAGGTGGCTCACAACAGAAGGGAGCAGGAGCGCACAGGCGGGGGACAAGCTGACACCCAAACACTC
Organism: Squalus acanthias; assembly: GCA_030390025.1. NCBI lineage: Eukaryota > Metazoa > Chordata > Chondrichthyes > Squaliformes > Squalidae > Squalus > Squalus acanthias. Next base: position 19,484,250 of record CM059432.1, on the reverse strand, counting down.
AAGTGCTGCATATTATTGGGCGCCATGGCCACCAGTGACATTGACCCCCTTGGGGATAACAACAATATGTTCATCCCTACTCCTTCTTCTCACATCCCACGTTCCCCTCGCCCCACAAGCATTTCGCACTTTCCAGCTAATCATGCTGTATGCATGCATTTCTCCCTTCCTGCCCCCTCCCTTCACCTTAACCTGAATCTTGTACCTTTATGCTTTCAGATAATGAGCAAGCACCTGAGCAGCCTATCCCTGAGGGTACCGTAGAGAGCGAGGCGGGAGAAGAGGAGGAGGAAGAAGACGCCGCGTCACTGCATCTCTCACCCGCAGGCACCAGCTCAGATACTGGCACTATGTGTTCTTTAGAGGCTAGTATAGTAGTGGGATTTGCACAGGGTGATACACCAGGGACGAGCGGGCTGCAGCAAGGCCAGGGGGAAAAGGGTAGCTCGGGGGCCAGTTCCACGGCGGGCGAGTTTGTGCACGAGTTCTGCTGCACACAACTCAGATGAGGACCTCAATGAGGAGGCATTTAGAAGAAGGGTGCTGGGCATGCACACGGAGATGATAGGTGCAATGGCAAGGGTGCCCGAGCGCCTCTCGGCAATGGTAAGGAGCGTGGAGGAGTCCGCCTCCAACATTGCACAGAGCTCTGCCTCTCTCAGGATGACAGCATTCCTGCTCCCACCACTGGCACTCCGCCATTGCCCTTGACGCTGCCTGTCATCCAGCCAGTCCAGACTGCTGCCACCCATGCTGAGGTGGCGCAGTCTACAGTCGGGTCTTCCAGGCTGTAGATGCAAGGCCGTCTGAAGTCTCCCACATGGACACTCAGCGGTCTTCCACCAGCCGTGCTGCAACCACTGGACCAACACTTCATAGGACCACTAGAGTAGGCAAAGGCACAGTAACGAGTGGCACTAAGGGATTGCATAAGGATGAATAAATAATATTGTTGTTGTAAATATGTGTTCACTGATTATTGATAAATTTATTAATTCAGTTTGGATTATTTTGTGGTGTCTCTCATTTCAGCTTTGTGCTGTGATATGGCCTGCGACAGGGATGGAATCATGAGGATGTGGTGAGCAATGGGGATCTGGGGCTTAATTTATTGGAACCGTAGTCTGATGAGGTGGTCACAGACTGCCCTTCCGGAAGGCCGATTGAGTGGCTGCCTCCTCCCTCACTCCTGACCCTCCTCCTCCTTCTCCTCCTCCTCCTCTCCCTCTTCCTCCTCCTGAGGTGGTCCCGCAATCCCTGGTGACAAGGGCTGGGCCCTCATGATGGCCAAGTTGTGAAGCATGCAGCACACCACAACGAAATGGGACACCCGCTCAGCTGAGTACTGGAGGGCTCCTCCTGAGTGGTCAAGGCAGCGGAAACTTTGCTTGAGCACCCCGATGATCTGCTGAATTATGTTCCTGGTGGCCACATAGCTCTCATTCTATGAGTGCTGGGCAGGAGTGTTGGGGTTGCGGAGGGGAGTCATGAGCCAGGTGGAGAGTGGACAACCCTTGTCTCCGACCAGCCAGCCGCGAGCTTGACATGGTGGCTGGAAATGTGCTGGCACACCGGTCTGGCGCAGGATGAAGGTATCGTGGCTGCTGCCAGGATAGCGGGCATTGACATTGAGGATTCGCTATCTGTGGTCGCACACCAACTGTACATTAAGTGAGTGGCAGCCTTTGCGGTTACGGAAGATCTCAGGATTGTTATGCGGTGCCCGCAAAGTCACGTGGGTGCAGTCGATGACGCCCTGCACCATGGGGAAGCCCGCTATCCTGGCAAAGCCACATGCATGTTCATCCTGCTTCTCTCTGGTGATGGGGAAGGAAATGTAATCCCTTCTCCTACTGTAGAGAGCCTCTGTGACCTCCCGGATGCAGCGATGGACGGCAAACTGCGAGATGTTAGTAATATCTTCTGTTGCAGACTGGAAGGATCCGCTGGCGAAGAAATTGAGGGCAAAGATGACCTTGACTGCTACTGTGAGAGCCGTGAGAGCCCTGGTCTGTGGCTCGAGGTCTGGTTGCAGTAGGTGGCAGAGTTCTGTGACCACCTCCTTGCTGAAGCTGAGCCTTCTAATACACTGCTCCTTGCTTTATTGGAGTTAGGAGAAGTGCTCTTGGAATACCCTCGGAGGTTAAGGCCTCCTGGCGAGATCCCTCATGGCCCTTCTCCCTCTCGCCACATTTCTCGCTGCCTTCGCTGCCTCCGCTCCCTCCACCATAGATCCTGGAGGGCGAGGTCGACTGCCAGTACAGCCGCCATTAATGTAACCAAGTGTACCACTTCGATATGTTGTGAGAATAAATGTAACTAATTGTTAGTAGCCACAACACTCCTGATACTAAACAACCTTTAAATGACTGTGCAACAGTTTAATTTAATGTCAAACTGACAAGGTAGCAGTGAAACAGTATTAACATGACAGCTGTGACTCATTACTCATAATCCCTTTAAATAGCACCCATGGAGCCGGCATCCACCTGTTTGATGCCTCGCCTCCCTGTCACTGTCGGGGTGAGGCGCTAAGGCAGGGGGTGACAATGAATCTTGCAGATTGTGCGCCCAGTGAGCGTTGTACACTCACCGACGTCACAATCTGCCTGGCACTGAGGTCCCCGGTGGTAACTCATAGCGGCAGGGCTATGGTAGGGCCGGATTTGGCATGCGTCGCTGGATTTGCCTCATGCTGGCGCTACTGCATCAGCGCCCCATTAGCGCCCCTGGCAGGTGCTAACTGGAGGCGTTAACCAACTGAATTTCCCCCCCGCCCCCTTAATGTTTTATGCATTTTTCACATATTTATCTTACACAGCTTCTCAACAAATAAAAGATTCAGATTTTGCAGCAGGAACACTGAAATGCGGGCACATCAAGGTGAAGTTTTCAGGTGAGATCCTCATCAGATCATAACAAAGACTGGAGAAAAGTGAAAAAGGGCCATCTGCTTCTCAAGCCTGCTCCACCCAGAGTCCATGTATGATTAATCTATCATGGACTACCACCCACCCCCTCAACTCTGTTGATACACTACTTTAAAGCATAGGTTTTCAAACTGAGGTCCTCAGACCCTAGAGCATCTACAAAGGGATTCTGGAGATCCACGAGGTCATCCAAATTCTGCCATTTGCATTTGTTAATTTACAAAGAGATTAATTCTGATGCTGTTTACGAATATAAAATAGCCAACATTGTTTTTCAGAAGCACTACTGCAAACACTTTTTGCAATTTAGTATGCTGTATTCACTGCTCACGATGCGGTCTCCTCTACATTGGGGAGACCAAACGCAGATTGGGTGACCGCTTTGCGGAACACCTCTGTTCAGTCCGTAAGAGTGACCCCGACCTTCTGGTCGCCTGTCACTTTAATTCTCCGCTCCACTCCCACTCTGGCCTCTCTATCCTTGGCCTCTTACACTGTTCCAACGAAGCTCAATGTAAGCTCGAGGAACAGCACCTCATCTTTCGATTAGACAATTTACAGCCTTCTGAACTGAACATAGAGTTCAACAATTTCAGTCCGAAACGTTTGCCTTTATTTTTTTCACATGGCAGCTGTTGATGATTCTGCCATCACCATTTACACCTCTTCTAGACTCATCTTTTGTTTCTTAACTTGTCCCATTACCATCTCCTTTTGCCTTGCACATTCATCTCTTTTGTCATTTAATCTCTACCACCTTCCATCCTATCACAGACCTTTTGTTTTTTCCTCCCCTCCCCCCTCCTCCTGCCCCTACACTTGCTTAAAACCTGTTACATCTCTAAATTTTTCCAGTTCTGACGAAGGGTCATCGACCTGAAACGTTAACTCTGTTTCTCTCTCCACAGCTGCTGCCTGACCCGCTGAGCATTTCCAGCATTGTCTGTTTTACAGTAGTTAAAAGTGAGAAGTCGCACAACACCAGGTTATAGTCCAACAGCTTTATTTGAAATCACAAGCTTTGGGAGCGCTGCTCCTTCGTCAGGTGAAGTGAAGAAATACAAATGGGCACAGCATATATAGACAGAGAACAATGCCTGTGCAGAGAACAATGCCAGATGACTACAGTTAATCTTTCTAACTGCCCTTTATCACACCTCGGCAGAGAGACAATCACGGCAATCAAATCCAACCAGGTCAGTCAGGAAGACATTACATCAAAGACGATAGCAAAATACAACAAAGACAATGAGGTGGGGTCACAAGGGGTCAAATGTAGCAGCTGCTGGGGTCTGTATGGAAAACAATTTTTTTTTAACTTTTTTTGCTGGAAATTACAGCAGGCCGCATTTGTGCAGAGAGAACAAGCCAGCGACAACTCGACCCCACCTGACGTAGAGTCATCCAGATCCAAGTCGTCGCTGGCTTGTTCTCTCTACACAAATGCGGCCTGCTGTAATTTCCAGCAAAAAAAAGTTAAAAAAAAATGTGTTTTCCATACAGACCCCAGCAGCTGCTACATTTGACCCCTTGTGACCCCACCTCATTGTCTTTGTTGTATTTTGCTATCGTCTTTGATGTAATGTTTTCCTGACTGACCTGGTTGGACACCATCCACACCTTTGATTGCCGTGATTGTCTCTCTGCCGAGGTGTGATAAAGGGCAGTTAGAAAGATTAACTGTAATCATCTGGCAGTGTTCTCTGACTATATATGCTGTGCCCATATGTATTTCTTCACTTCACCTGACGAAGGAGCAGCGCTCCGAAAGCTTGTGATTTCAAATAAAGCTGTTGGACTATAACCTGGTGTTGTGCGACTTCTCACTTTTGTCCACCCCAGTCCAACACCGGCATCTCCGCATCATTACAGTAGTTAGGCTGGGGGGGTCCCCAGGAAAGTGTTACGATTTCTAGAGGCTCCTCTGGATGTGTCAATACTGGCACGGGCCTGTTGAGATATGTCAAGGGGCCCGTGCTGATGCTGGAAATCTGAAATAAAAACAGAACATTCTGCAAACACTTTGCAGGTCAGGTAGCATCTGTGGACAGAGTAACAGAGTTAGTGTTTCAGGTCGACGACCTTTCATCAGAACTGGAAGGTGTTAGAGATGAACAGTTTTTAAACAAGTACAGAGCCCGGGAAAAGTGGGGCGGAGAGATTGGGTCGACTAATAGAAACATAGAAGATAGGAGCAGGAGTAGGCCATTCGGCCCCTCGAGCCTGCTCCACCATTCGATGAGATCATGGCTGATCATCCAAACTCAGTACCCTGTACCTGCCTTCTCCCCATATTCCTTGATACCTTTAGCTTTAAGAAATATATCTAACTCATTCTTGAATATATTTAATAACTAGGCCTGTATTCACTGGAGTTTAGAAGAATGAGAGGGGATCTCATTGAAAGGTATAAAATTCTGACACGGCTAGACAGACTGGATGCAGGGAGGATGTTTCCCCTGGCTGGGGGTTCTAGAACAAGGTGTCACAGTCTCAAGATACGGGGTAGGACATTTAGGACTGAGATGAGGAGAAATTTCTTCACCCAGGGGGTGGTGAACCTGTGGAATTCTCTACCACAGAAGGCTGTGGAGGCCAAGTCACTGAATATACTTAAGAAGGAGATAGATAGATTTCTAGGCTCAAAAGGCATCAAGGGGTATGGGGAGAGAGCGGGAATATGGTATTGAGATAGAGGATCAGCCATGATCATATTGAATGGCGGAGCAGGCTCGAAGGGCCGAATAGCCTACTCCTGCTCCTATTTTTCTATGTTTCTATGGTAGGAAAGAACAAAGGGATAGGCAGGAGTGATAAAATGACAAAAGGGCTGATGGTGCAAGGCAAAAGGGGGAGGTAATGGGACAAGTAAAGAAACAGAAGATGAGTCCAGAGGAGGCGTAAATGTTTACAGCAGAATATCAAAGGGGGCAGGGAAGCATGGCAAAAGAGAAGGATCCCGTGGCCTGGGAATGTTGCAGAGAAAGGTGAGTAGACTCCAGGGATGTGGATCACCCCGTCGGCTATGTACCGACAAGGGATTCTCACCTGAAGTATCAGCCCGCATTTCCTCCATTCTCAGTAGCTCTGGTGCAGCCATCCTCCATTACCAGCACCTGCTGTCCTAGAAAATGGAAGCGGTGGTTAAGATCTAAAGTTGTTGAACTCGATTTTAAGGCCGGAAGACTGCAAAGTGCCCAAGAGAAAGATGAGGTGCTGTTTCTCGAGCTTGCACTGGAACAATGTAGGAGGCCAAGGACAGAGAGGTCAGAGCGGGAACTGGATGAATTCAAGTGACAAGTGATCGAATGCACAGGGTCACGTTTGTTGACTGAACTGAGATGTTCAGCAAAGCAATCACCCAATCTGTGTTTGGTCTGTTAAAACTAGATAGGGGTGCACAGACATAACTGAGTCCCCATGTTAAAGTTATACATTTTGTCCTTATTTTACACCCTTGTTCAAAAAAGAGTGTAAGGATAAACCCAGCAACAATCCAGGACAAAGCAGCCCGCTTGATTGGCACCCCATCCACCACCTTAAACATCCACTCCCTCCACCACCGGCGTACCGTGACTGCAGTGCGTACCATCTACAATATGCACTGTAACAACTCGCCAAGGCTTCTTCGGCAGCACCACGCAAACCCGCGACCTCTTCCACCTAGAAGGACAAGGGCAGCAGGCGCATGGGAACACCACCACCTCCAAGTTCCCCTCCAAGTCACACACCATCCTGACTTAGAAGTATATTGCCGATCCTTCATCGTCGCTGGGTAAAAATCCTGGAACTCCCTACCTAACAGCACTGTGAGAGTACCTTCACCACACGGACTGCAGCGGTTCAAGAAGGCGGCTCACCACCACTTTCTCAAGGGCAATTAGGGATGGGCAATAAATGCTGGCTTTGCCAGCGATGCCCACATCCCATAAACAAATTTTAAAAAACTACAGGCCAGTCAGTTTAACCTCGGTAGTTGGAAAACTTTTAGAAACGATAATCAGGGACAAAATTAACAATCGCTTGGACAAGTATGGATTAATTAAGGAAAGCCAGCACGGATTTGTTAAAGGCAAATCGTGTTTAACTTACTTGATCGAGTTTTTTGATGAGGTAACAGAGAGGGTTGATGAGAGCAATGCTTTTGATGTGGTGTACATGGACTTCCAAAAAGCATTTGATAAAGTGCCACATAATAGGCTTGCCATCAAAGTTGAAGCCCATGGAATAAAAGGGACAGTGGCAGCATGGATACGAAATTGACTAAGTGACAGGAAACAGGGAGTAGTGGTGAACGGTTGTTTTTCTGACTGGAGCAAGGTATACACTGGTGTTCCCCAGGGGTCGGTACTAGGGCTACTGCTTTTCTTGATATTTATTAATGACTTGGACTTGGGTGTACAGGGCACAATTTCAAAATCTGCAGATGAAACAATACTTGGAAGTATAGTGAACAGTGAGAAGGATAGGGATAGATTTCAAGAAGACATAGACAGGCTGGTGAAATGGACGAATACATGGCAGATGAAATTTAATGCAGAAAAGTGTGAAGTGATACATTTTGGTAAGAAGAACGAGGAGAGGAAATATAAACTAAAGGGTACAATCCTAAAGAGAGTGCACAAACAGAGAGACCTGGGGGTATATGTGCACAAATCGTTGAAGGCAGGTTGAAAAAGTGGTTTAAAAAGCATACGGGATACTGGGCTTTATAAATAGAGGCATAGAATACAAAAGTAAGGAAATTATGATGAACCTTTATAAAACACTGGTTCGGCCTCAACTGGAGTATTGTGTCCAATTCTGGGCACCCCACTTTAGGAATGATGTGAAGGCCTTAGAGAGGGTGCAGAAAAGATTTACAAGAATGGTTCCAGGGATGAGGGACTTCAGTTACATGGATAGACTGGAGAAGCTGGGGTTAGATAGAGGTGTTCTAAATCATGAGGGGCCTGGACAGAGTAGATAGGGAGAAACTGTTCCCAATGGCGGAAAGGTTGAGAACCAGAGGACACAGATTTAAGGTGATTGGCAGAAGAACCAAAGGCGACATGAGGAAAAACTTTTTTACGCAGCGAGTGGTTAGGATCTGGAATGCACTGCCTGAAAGGGTGGTGGAGGCAGATTCAATCATGGCTTTCAAAAGGGAATTGGATAAGTACCTGAAGGAAAAAAAATTGCAGGGCTAATGGAAAAGAGCAGGGGAGTGGGACTAGCTGAAGTGCTCTTGCAGAGAGCCGCTTGGGCTCAACGGGCCAAATGGCCTCCTTCTGTGCTGTAACCATTCTATGGTTCTATGATTTTTATATCCTTATTATAAATTCCCATGTCCACATTTCTAATGCAAACATCTATGCAAACTTGTTACCCTCCCTTCAATGGAGGCATTGCAGTGACACCACTGGTGGGAATTATAGAATCATTGAATCAGAGAAATTTACGGCACAGAAGGAGGCCATTCAGCCCATCGTGTCCGTGCCGGCCGAAAAAGAGCTATCCAGCCTAATCCCAGTTTCCAGATCTTGGTCCATAGGCTTGTAGGTTACGGCACATCAAATGCAATGAGGGTTTCTGGCTCTACCACCCTTTCAGGCAGTGAGTTCCAGACCCCACCAGCCTCTGGGTGAAAAGATTTCTCCTCAATTACCTTCTAATCCTTCTACCAATTACTTTAAATCTATGCCCCCTGGTTATTGACCTCTCTGCTAAGGGAAATAGGTCCTTCCTATCCACTCTATCTGGGCCCTTCATAATTTTATGCACCTCAATTAAATCTCCCCTCAGTCTCCTCTGTTCCAAAGAAAACAACCCCAGCCTATCCAATCTCTCCTCATAGCTAAAATTCTCCATTCCTGGCAACATCCTTGTAAATCTCCTCTGTACCCTCTCTAGTGCAATCACATCTTTCCTGTAATGTGATGACTAGAACTGTACACTGAATGGCCTCCTTCTGTGCTAAGAATTTCTATGATTCCTACCAGTGATAACACTACAATGCCTCCATTGAAGGGAAGGTGTAATTACAGTATGTCAAGTTTACAGAGGCAGTTTCCATTTGAAATATGGACATAGGAATTTATAATGGGAAAATTTGGCAGGGAGTATATGCAGAAAGATTACTAGTTGATCTCCGATGTGATTGTGCATAAGTAAGTTGTAGAATATAGTTTCTCTGTCTTGCCTGTCTGTGCTGTATTTGTGTTGCTGTTTCTCTCTCCTCCTCCGGTTCTGGTATTCACTTTTTCTTCTCTTCCGCTTCTCTCCCTTCAACTCTTTTGCTTCTCTCTCTGTCTGCCTTTTTCTTTCCTTTTATGTGGGAGGTGGTGGGATAGTGTTGTAGGGTTTTGAGGAAAGGAGTCACCAGAAGCTGGGAGCTGTTATTACACCTCCCTCTTCCACCCCCACCCCCGTGCATTTAGAGTGGGGATTGCGGGACGTGTCAGCCCTGGCTCAGTGGGTAGCACCCTCGCCTCTGAGTCAGAAGGTTGTGGGTTCAAGTCCCACTCCAGAGACTTGAGCACAAAAATCTAGGCTGACACTCCAGTGCAGTGCTGAGGGAGTGCTGCACTGTCGGAGGTGCCGTCTTTCGGATGAGATGTTAAACCAAAGCTCAGGTGGACGTAAAAGGTCCCATGGCACTATTTCAAAGAAGAGCAGGGGAGTTATCTCCGGTGTCCTGGCCAATATTTATCCCGCAATCAACATCACTTAAAACTAATGATGTTGCTATTTGTGGGAGCTTGCTGAGCGCTAATTGGCTGCCGCATTCCCTACATTACAACATTGACTACACTTTTTAAAAAAAGTACTTCATTGGCTGTAAAGCGCTTTGGGACGTCCGGTGGTCGTGAAAGGCGCCATATAAATGCAAGTCTTTCTTTCTTTTCTTTTATGTACGGCCCTCAGTGGCTCCCTTCCTATCACCTCGCTCAATCACTCGGGCTTGACCCCATCCCTTGTTCCATTCATGTCCCTAACTCCTTAATCTGGTCACTGCCCATTCCCTTTCCTACCACACCCTCCCTCCCATGACCACCACTACCTCTTCCCTTATCTATCTGCTCAACCCCTTTATCCCTTCCCCATGCTCCGCTATCACTCACCTCAACATTACGTGCCCATTACTCCTCCTATTCTCGCATTACTCCTCCCAAGGGGCAGGTGGTGAGATGGCAGACACCCCTTCACCCTCAAGCTCCCTCCTCCCCTCATCCTCCTACCTTCCCTTCCAATCTGTTTCCCCCCAAGACATTTTGTTTGCTTTCAACTTGAATTTTAAAAAAGAAATCGATTTATAATGAGGCCAAAAAGCTGTCTGTCTGCTATTCTCTCTATTTCTATTCTTCTCTTTGTTTCTCTACTGCGCTGTCTCAATTTGAACCTCAGTACCACAGGTGTAAGCTATTAGCAATGACCTTTGCTAACTGCCAATAAAACACAGGGGAGATACTTGGTTAGCTTCCAAATTCAAATGTTTTTGTTCTATGAAAATTAAAGCAATATTAAATGAAGACAAATACATCTTTCTCCCCTTAAGTATTTCTCACTCTCTCGTCTCTACTTGACCCCTGACCTCAGCCTTTCTCTTTCTCTCTCTCACTTTCTAAAGTTTATAGAATACAAAATTCAGGCTACAACAGCGTGCAAACAGAAAACTATCATTTTTACTTGCTCTAACAAATAGACATACAAATATACACATAGCCGCGCTGTTTAAAACACTAAATCTGAATTTTACCTCGGTAAGCTTCAGAAATTGCCTTCCAGCTTTTCTTCAAATAAGTTTGAAAAATTTTCAAGTAGAAACTGCTGGAAGCTAAAGACAAAAGATCCCTCAGTACAGCTGATGGAGCAGTACTGATGCGGCCTGGGAAATTTGACACACGACACACGCTCAGACTGCATAATCCTAATTCAGCTCGCAGTACCCCAGCTCGTCAAAAATATCCACTTTAACCCGAGGCGTTGGAGAGAGGTCAAAACTTCAGGTAAAAACTTGTGACCAGATAATCAGTTTTAGTGTTGTTGATTGAGGGATAAATATTGGCCAGGACACCGGGGAGAACTCCCCCCTGCTCTTCTTCAGATAGTGCCATGGGATCTTTTTCGTCCGCCTGAGAGGGCAGACGGGGCCTTGATTCAATGAAGGTATTAACCAGGTAGTAAACTTTATTAAAGTACACACAGGATTTGATGCAAAAATAAGTGCACAATAATATATGTTAACCAATGTATTAAACCATAACAAAATCTAAACAGTGCGCTAACATACGAACATACGAATTAGGAGCAAGAGTAGGCCATTCGGCCCTTCGGGCCTGCTCCGCCATTCAATAAGATCATGGCTGATCTGATTTCTCCACATTCCCGCCTACCCCCGATAACTTTTCACCCCCTTGCTTACCAAGAATCTATCTACCTCTGCCGTAAAAATATTCAAAGACTCTGCTTCCACCGCCCTCTGCATAGAGAAATCCCAGCCTTCAAGAAAACTGAAGTACTATTGTAAACAGTATGATTCCGCCTATGCTTTCCACCTACAACCATTCCTACCTACACTGATGGGCCAATCTACAATGTCACTACGGTGAAGTGTTTGAATTCAAGGGGGTGCCAGAACAAGAAAGAGTAGTCTTGTTGTCAGGAGTGATCACTGGAGCAGACCGTATAAGTGGGTTCCACGGGTAACTGGTGCATCTAGAGAGAGAAGGCATTGAGAGATATAGTGAGAAGACAGGTAGATGGTGTTAAGATATGAATACGGAATACATTTATTGTCTGCAATGGCTTATTCCTCTTCATTTAATGCAGCAAGATGACTTTTTCAGCATCTAATAAAGTTATCCGTGAAAAATGCATAATGCCTGAGTTTTTATTCTGAATATATCAGTGCATGGTCAGACCTTAAAACCATGAATACTGAACAATGCAAATCTTTCCCCAAGCATTAAAATTCCAGTCCCATTATACAGCCATTACGCTGAAAGTATTACCTTGATGAGATCATGCAATTTCTTGGAAAATTATTGTAACTGTACAGTCTTTCCACAAAAGAATTCGAATGGTTGAGCACACTTGATTCCTGGTGAATGAACAAATTAGCCATGCTCAAGTTGGGTTTATGCTGGAATTAAAAAGTAATTTCAATAATTGTAATATGTTGTTTTATGGTTGCTGTTTCCACTTAAAGGACATCAAGTGAAGTAATTTGTGATATGGAAATAGTCCACTTGCTGTATGAACGAGCTGGCCTTGTGCCAGTTTCTTTTTGGAAAGTTGAATCTGTTTGCTGAGACTTGATTTTTGTTTTAAATTGTTCTCCGAATGTGGACGACACTGGTACGGCCACATTGATTGCACATCCCAAGTTATCCTGAGAAGGTGATGGTGGGTCTCCTTCTTGAACCACTGCAGTCCTTGTGGTGCTGGTGCTCCTACAATGATGTTAGGTGAGGAATTCCAGGATTTTGACTCAGCAACAATGAAGGAAAGACGATGTATGCCCAAGTCAGGATGGTCTGTGTCTTGGAGGGGACCCTGCAGGTGATGTTGTCTCTTATTGTTGCTGATATGTTGACACAATAAGCTAGTTGCGTTTCTACACAAGTAACCGTATCATTGGCCATGTCTCCCAGCGTGTAGTTTCCTGTTCAATCTGTTTTGGATATTTCAGACACCAAAATAAAATGGGTGATACAAGTATTCAAGTTTAGTTTGATATTTTGTGACATTAGAATTCGTTGAAATTTTACTTCATTTTATATTTGTGTGAAAGGAAGATTTTTTTCAGGATTAGCCGTGCATGTATAAATTAGTCAACTAAGTGGGTGTGTATATGAGGCACTGGAACAGGTCATCTACTTTTCACAACTGATGCCCACTGTTCTCTGAAAGCAGAGAACCCTGGTTATCTATGAGTGCTCTGAATCTGACCTTTATAATTGCCCCCTGCCATCACTAACAATGGTAGTGATGTTTAGTATCCATAGCAGCATCATAAGCTTTCATAAGACGTGCTTCTGCTGTGCCCGTGGCCTGTGTACGTTGCCTCTGCAGATACTGCAGCTGGTGGCACTTAGCTCCGTTGCAGTGCAGACAACTGTTGAATCACATCAGTCGTATGTGAGATGGCAGTTGTAGGGGGTGGCGGTGTGTGCCAGCTTCACCTCTGACTTCTGAGCGGTTTGAATCGCTCCCACACCCTTGGTTCTAGACCTTGGACTTATTTGGGGGTTGTGACAAAAAGTGCAGCAGACAACTGGTTTTGATGCAAGAACTTTGATCTTTATTCAAGAGAGTAAAACATAACACAACAATCTTAACACTCTAATAAAATGGGGAACACTGCGGTACATACGAGGGAAATCACATTAGAAGAATACCTCACCCCTCCCAATCCCACTTTACTAGCTAAGTTGGGCTGTAGAGGACCAGGGATAATGCTCACCAAACGAATCCTTGACAGTTGAGTTGGTTCGCGGTTTCGGGGTTCGCTGGATTGGATTTATCGGGTGAGTACCCACTTTTCCTTGGTCAGAGGTAGGGTTTAGAGTCTTTTTAAGTAAAAAGATTCGTAAGGCCCTTGTTGCCGCGAGGTGTCCGATGGTCACTGAGGCGGTCGCTCTGGTCTCTTCTTGCGTGTCGGCCTACTTCTGGAGCTGTTGGCCTCCTTTGTTGAACGGTCTTGTTTTCGAGCTGTCGACCTCCTGGCTGGACACGTAACTGCTGAACGGTTGTACTGGAGAGCTGCTTCCTTGCTGCTTGCTGAACTCCTTGCTGTTTGCTTGTTGAACTTGTTTCTGTTGAACTGTGTACGGTTGTACTCGAGAACTCCTTTCTGTTGTAACTGTGTAACTGCTCCACCCTTGAACTTGTAGAGAACTTGTTGTAACTGCTGAACTGACTTCTTGAGAAAACAGGCCCTCAATTATACTAATTGGGGCCTCCTAATCAGTCCCGGTTTATTGTAAGATTTTGGAGGGCTCGTTAACAGTAACCTGTTTGTGAATGTGCGAAGTGGTTTCAGGGATAGCTCCATCCTGTCGATCTGCTGCTTAAGTGTAGTTGATTGTTCTCACGTTGTGAGTTTCTTGACTGGGCCTGGGATTTCTAAAGAGTGGGCAGAAGTGATCTGTTTTATGCATGTTTGGATGGGTTCTGTAAATTGGGTGAGGGCTGCTCTTCCGTGGATCTATTGTTAGGATGTTAATGTCTGATAGGGGCCGATTTAATCCCAAGCGAGGTCATGCGGTTCCCCAGACAGTTTTCATTAACTCCAATATCCAAACTGTCTTTACAGAGGTTGACCCCACCTTCCTTTACAGCCTTTTCTCCCTTACAAGTCCAGACATGTCTTTTAAAATACCAAATCTTGGTTTTTGCCCTAAAATGTCCTTCGGTTAGGCCCAATGTATTTCACCACCCTGAAATAGTTAGGAAAGAGTCCAAAGTCTTTTTCCTTATGGTTTGTCTTCAGGTTTTGGGGGATCTGTGAATGTTGAGAATCTTACACCGTAAGCACCAAGCCACAAAGATCATCATCCAACATTGTTAGTATAAAACCTAGTGGGGGAAAAATTCAGTTGGTTGCGCCTCCCGTTAGCGCCTTAAGAGGGCGCTAATGGGACGCAAAGCAGCATAATGCCCGGGCGCGGCGAAGTTTGCGCCGCTCACGAAATTAACTAGACATTTTGCGGCGGCGCTAAACACTACCGCCATGATCTCCTGCGCCGGCAGATCGTGACGTCAGACGAGTGTGCAACGCCCCGGTATCGCCCCGGAGCGGATATTGAGTGGCGCCCCCTGCCTTACCGCCTGACGCTAGCAATGACAGGTTGATAGGAGCGTTCTTCTGTCATGAAGGGAAAGGGGGAGCGCTATTTAAAGGTGACCGCTTCCTGCCTTTTATTGTTGGTGCCATTTTTAAACTACGCATTCTGAGAGAGAGTGAGAGAGACTTCTGGAGAGATTCAACGTTGTGTGAAGGAGTTTTGGCTACTTAGCAGCACTTTGCAGGTTCATTTTGATTTGCCATTCCTTGTATCGATTTAGAAGAGACTGTGGGGGCTGCACTCTGAGCTCTTTGCCTGGTACTCTCCATTGTTCTTTCCAGCAGATTTGATATGCAGGTCTCTCCAGGCCGAGATTCAAGGCTGCAATTAGCAGGATGTGAATGGAAAGCAAGATCAACCATCCCCTTTAAGAACTGGCCCGTGCCATTGTGTGTGTGTTCCATTGCTGGCTGACATTACATGAGCTTCGCCAGCGCTCTGAGTTAGCGCCTCACTCCTCGGCCTTTGCGCCTTAAGACAGGTGTGCAGCGCCTGATTTAGCACTCCAATCACCTCCCGGGGCGTTAAAAGTGAAGTTTCCAGTCAGTGGCGATAATTAGCGCCAGGCACTAATCTTTGCGCCCGGACGATATTTGCGCCCCAAATGGGGCGCGACTGAATTTTTCCCCCAGTGACTCCTCAACAGCCGGCACATGTTACGGTATCCTCTGATTAAAAACTGGGTCCATGACGTCTGCATCTATACATAGCTGAGGAGTGGCACGCAGCAGGCTGGGCCTCCTCTCAGATTCTGATACACCTTCCAAACTTGCAGTGGGATGTCTTTCTCGTGAACACCTGATCCTTCACCTGGTGATTCCTCCTCTACAGAACTAACTGAGAATTCTGGACTGCCAGTGTCTGAGCTGGTGCTTGGCGTCAGAGAGGGCGATGAGTGTTGCTATGGTGAGTAGCTGAACTCTGGGATGTGCTGGCTCTCCTTCATCTGTAAAGAAAGCTAATGGTATTTTTGGGGAAGCCTAATCTATTTTTCTTGTTCTCAGTGAAAAAGCAAATCCGTTTAAGTTTGCTCCACTTATACCATCTTCGCCATTTTAAAAGATCTGTTTCAATTGTGTATTCATTCACAGTACTTTTCCACACAAAGACTTTGGGACAAAATGATGAGTTGTAACAGCATCTTTTCTATACATGGGTACATAGATAGCTTATGCAAATTGTTGGCTATTGTCCAGAGAAATTGCAAAAACACATATTTTTCTAAAGATTCTGTATCAACTGTACATTAATTTAAAAAAATGCATTTCCTTTCCATATCATAGAATCAGAGAATGATACAGCATAGTCCTGTACATTTTTCCCTTCAAATATTTATCCAATTCCCTTTTGAAGTTATTATCGAATCTACTTCCACCACCCTTTCAGGCAGTGCATTCCAAATCACAACAAGTCTGTGCATAATTTTTTTTCCCTCATGTCGCCTCTGGTTCTTTTGCCAATCACCTTAAATCTGTGTCCTCTGGTTACTGACCCTTCTGCCACTGGAAACAGTTTCTCCTTACTTACTCTGTCAAAACCATTCATGATTTTAAACACCTCTATCAAATCTCCTCTTAATCTTCTCTGCTCTAAGGAGAACAATCTCAGCTTCTCTGGTCTGTCCACACAACTGAAGTCCCTCATCTCTGGCACCATTCTAGTAAATCTCCTCTGCACACTCTCTAAGGCCTTGACATCCTTTCTAAAGTGCAGTGCCCAGAATTGACACAATACCCCAGCTGAGGCCTAACCGGCGTTTTATAAACTTTTAGCATAACTTCCTTGCTTTTGTCCTCTATGCCTCTATTTATAAAGCCAAGGATCCCATGCGCTTTTTTAACAACCTTCTCAACGTGTCCTGCACCTTCAAAGATTTGTGTACATACACCCCCAGATCTCTCTGTTCCTGCACCCCCTTTAAAATTGTACCGTTTAGTTTATATTGCCACCCCCCATCCTCTCCATGTCTGACTTCTGAAGCTAGCTTAATGTGATACCGTTATGCTTCTTCCAGTTCAGGACCGCCTTCCCGTTCTATGCCACGTGGAGACTGGTCTTTGACATTTTGCAATGCAATTTCTCCACATTGTCAGGGTTGTTGTTCTTGTGCAGCACCAAATAGGTTATTCCGTACAAAATCAATTACCTTTGGCATTGCTTATACCAGTTAAGTGGCTGTTAATCAATTAGAGAAGTGAGAAATGAGCATTTTTACAGGTATATTGAGTTTGTCTTAGTTTCCAGTGGTATCCCTGACAAACACATTTCCTGAAATCATGGAAAGAATAGTGGAGATGATGAGGCATCATTTTAATTTGTTGCTGCTTAATTGTACAAACAATGAGGAGACTAACATCTTGTTTTCCAAAAGTATAAATTATAGCCAGTGTAAAAAAAAATTTGATTAAAAAAAACATTGTTGCTAAACCTGCTAATCCTTCAGTGTACTCAATCTCTCCCAGTGTGTATTTGCCACTCTAAGAAGCTTTGTTTGATAATGGTTTTGTGAGTGAATTGCATACATAATTTATAAATCCCATCTGACATTCTGAATAATCGTTCCATGCTATCTGATCTTCAAGGAGGCTAAATCCTAATAGCCTCTGTTTAGTGAACTGTTCTACTTGGGTGGAATGCGGCTTTATTTAATAAGACATAAACAATGGGAAGATGCAAGCATTCAAGGTCTCTATAGATAAAACACCATTACAAAGGGTCACTTATTATTTCGGGACAGTTATAATGAGACAGTAATTTTTTTTTAAACTTACTTATTTCAGCTTTAATTTAGACATCTATTCAAGCTCTGTCCTTCTTATGATCCCAGCCCACCAAGCTTCTATTGTGATGTCTGGAATGCTTGTCACTAAAGTAGCAAATTCAGTAATAGTCTGCTTTAAGGAGACATCCATTTGAAGGTCAATTGACAGGTGGGTGAAAGTATATCTCTGAACCTGTAACGTGCAGCAAGGGTAGAATTTAAGTTGGTGTTTGGTGCAGGCCTGTGGTTTTCTGTAGAATGGAAAATTAAGGATTTTACATGTTTGAGAGCCACTGTAACTATTATCAGTAGTTTAATGTCTGGATTAAAATATCACAGTTGAAACCTATCCTTAACCAGTGTTGAAGATCTGTTGCAAAACAAATAATTTACATTCAAGATATCTTTCGAGTGGACTTGCTGAGCAGTAAGACAGTTAAAGATTTAAGCACATTGCACATGGAAGAGATTTTAATGCACTGTTTCCTCATCATCTGTTATTGATATGTACTTCAGACCTAGTTCAGTAATAGTGCAGTACTGCTATATGATCAAAAAGAAAAAAGAAAGACTTGCGTTTATATAGCGCCTTTCACAACCTCAGGACGTCCCAAAGTGCTTTACAGCCAAGGAAGTACTTTTGAAGTGTAACCACTGTTGTGATGTAGGGAACACGGCAGCCAATTTGCACACAGCCAGGTCCCACAAACAGCAATGAGATAATGACCAGATAATCTGTTTTTGTGATGCTTCTAAAATCACTTCACAGGGCTGAAGATGAATATCGAGTCGTGGTGAAAAGTTAGAGAAGGTGACAGGGAGCAGAGTCAAATGGTAGGGTTTGACGTTGCTTTTGAGGCAGAGAGGTGCAGCAAAGCAAATGGGTTTAAGGAGAGCATTCCAAAAATGTGGGACCAAGACCACTGAAGGGTCTGTCACTGAAGGTGGAGCAGAGAGAATAAGCTGGAGTTGAAACAGTGCTTGCATGTTCCTTGGCTTGAGGAATTTGCAGAAATAGCAAGGGGAGAGGCCATGGTGGGACTCATAGATGAAGAAAATGGTTTGAGAATTCATCGGGGCAAGATTCCCAATAGAGATTGGCAACGACAGGTGTGATAAGGAAGCAAGACTTACTGTTGGATAGGGTGAAGGCAGCAGAGTTTTATATAAGTTGCAATTAATGTAGGTTGGATCTTGGGAGCACAATAAGAAGAGCTTTGGAATAAGTCGAGCCTGGAGATGATGAAGTTGTGAATGTGGTTTCAGTGGCAGTGGGTGTAAGGTGGGGGTGGAGTGGGTGATGTCATAGAGGTAGAATTAGAAAGTCTTTGATAGTGGTTACAAGGTGGGGATCGAAGCTCAGTTCAGGATCAAACAGGGCACAGAGGTTGCACACTGTTGAGATCAGCCTGAGTGAGCAGCCAGTGAGGGGAACGGATTCAGGCACATGGTGGATCTCTCCCTATGCCCAGTTTGTGCCAGCAGGACATGTGAATGAATTTCTAGGCCAAACAGTTCTTCCAACCAAACCATGATGCATGTTCATTTATTCTCACAAATGCTAGAATGCAGCATGGGCATTTAAGCATCATTGTCTTTGTTCTTCCAGTGTCTAAAGACTACTTCTCTCCTTGCAGGACAGAGTGGCTCATAACATAAGAAAGCAGACCAGAATGCGAGGAGGGTGCCAAAATTTGAAGTCCTTGAGCACATGGTGATCAGAATCAGTGGGACGAAGGGTGTAGAGAGTGGGGGAGGATAAAGTCAGAGCCTGTCCCCAAACTCAAAGCTAGTACCATCCTGCTTTAGTTATTTCTTTTCCCCCTTAGACACACACTCAAGCACAAACATTGGCTCACTGTATATTTCTAAGAAAGTACAATTTGAAGGGAAGTTTCTCAGGTCGTCTAAGAGGCAGTGGTTTGTGGACTTTCCCTGATGGTTCATCTCCTAGCCTTGGCTATTATGAATGTGAAGTGCCAACTTAAGGTTCTTTTTTCCCTCTTTTCTCCCCTACTCTCCCAAATCTGTCTTCATCTGAGGTTCACAGACATGCGTTTTCTTGTCACAATTAGCAATCATGAGTGGGAAACCTAGCTCGTTTTTTCCCTCCCTAGCCCAGACATGCTCCCTAGTCAGGTGAGTGGGATTAATCGGATAGCTCTTTCAAAGAGCCAGCACAGGCACGATGGGCCAAATGGCCTCCTTCTGTGCTGTATGATTCTATGCTGAGGCACCCTGGCTAAGATCAGCACTGCCCAGGATTCAATCTGGTGTTCTTCTGCATATGGCCCAAGTCTACACTGGACAGTGCATTTACCTACTATGCCATTGGAGGAACACCTGTAACTTCGGTTCCAAATTCTTGAGCAGGGTAAAAATTTGTCATCAGACTGCAATCTTTGGTGTACAACTGCTACATGTAATGCAGTAAGACTTATTTTTAACTAGTTGAAGTTTTTGAGGAGGTAAATAACGTGGTCATTAAGGGAGTGTCTATGGATGTTATTTATATGGACTTCCAGAAGGCATTCAACAAGGTTCCACACAAGAGATTGTTAACAAAAATGAGAGCACATGGAATTGGAGGCAACCTATTGGCTTGGATAGGGAATTGGTTAGGAAGTAGGAGACAGAGAGTAGGGATGATGGGCATGTACTCAAATTGTCAGGATGTGACTAATGGTGTCCTGCAGGGATCTGTACTGGGGCCACAGCTTTTCACAGCAAAGGAACATTGATAGACTAAGTGGGCTGGATTTTACCAGCCCTGAGGAGGCGGGTTTGGAGGCGGGACTGCTGGGAAAATCCCCCAAAATGGGAGCAGGTCCCAAAGCTGCTCCCAACCTGCTTCCAACCAATCTTCCCGGGAGTAGGGTCCCCGATTTGCGCAGGGTCCCGACTCCTGGAGGCGGGAAGAAGTTTACAGTCACTTAACTGCTTGTTAACAGCTAGTTAATAGGCAGTTAAGAGGCTTTTTCCAATTTTTCGACTGCTGCTGCGAGCTTCCCGACATCAGGGAACCCCGCCAGGGTAAGTGAGGCGTGATGTGGGTCTACTGTAATTTTTGTGTATTGATGACAGCTGCAGAAGTGGTTTAAAGGATTCAATGGGACACTGGTGAGTATCAGAGGTAAGGAAAAGTTATGAAAGTAATTTTTAATGTGGTTAGATGTTTCTGCAGGTGACAAGCTGTGAAGTGTTTGTGTAGCCTCATCTCATCGGGAGAAGTGACAGAAGGCTTCTGCAATCTCAGCTGCAGCTGCCATCTGTTTTATCCTAAGGAGAGAGTAACTGGAGCGCCTGGGTGCAAGGGCTCACCTTTGGACAGTGATTATCAGTGTTTGACAGCACCTCAATGCTGTCAAACACTGTCAAACAAGTGTGGTGCATATGCCTTTAAGAAAACCGGCAGATGAAGCGTCATCAACTGATGTCATCTGACACCGGCTTTCCCTTAATTGGCCGGCAAGCCCGCAGGGCAGGCTTAACAAGGCCTATCAGGGGAAAATAGTGTCAGCTCGTCAGACGCCACTGGGGGCGGGACTAGAACCCGAAAACCAGCAGTCCCGTCTCGAACTCGGCCTTCCAGGTAAGAATCCGTCCAGTGAGTGGGCAAAACTGTGGTAGATGGTGCTCAATGTGGGAAAGTGTGAGGTCATCAAATTTGGCCCCAAGAAACATGGATCAGAGTATTTTCTAAATGGTGAGAAGTTAGGAACTGGGAATGAGCAGTGAGATTTAGGGATCCAAATAGAGAAATCACTAAAAGCTATGATATAAATTAAAAGGCTAATGGAATGTTGGCCTTTATCTTAGGAGGGCTGGAATACAAAGGGATGAAAGTTATGTTAAAGCTGGACAGAGCTCTGGTTAGCCCCCATCTGGAGCACTGCATTCAGTTCTGGGCACCGCACCTCAGGAAGGATATATTGGCTTTGAAGAGGGTGCAGCGCAGATTCACCAGAATGATACTGGGGCTAAAATGGTTAAATTATGAGGACTGGTTGCATAGACTAGACTTGTATTCCCTTGAATAGAGAAGATTAATGGGTAATCTAATTAAAGTGTTTAAGATGATTAAAGGATTTGATAGGGTAGATAGAGAGAAACTATTTCCTCTGGTGGGTGAGTCCACCACAAGGGGGCACTTATAATTAGAGCTAGGCTGTTCACGGGTGATGTCTGAAATCACTTCTTCACACCAAAGGTAGTGGAAATCTGGAACTCTCTGCCACAATAAGCTGTTGAGGCTAGGTCGATTGAAAATTTCAAAACTGTGCTTGTTAGATTTTTGCTAGGCAAGGGTATTAAGTGTTACGAAACCAAGGCGGGTAATGGAGTGAGGATACAGATCAGCCATGATCTCATTGAATGGCGGAACAGGATCGAGGGGCTGAATGGCCTACTCCTGTTCCTATGTTCCTGGTCCATTTTGAACTGTGAAGGCTTGTTGCTCAGCTGTCATGGCAACTAGTGTAACCCTTGAAGAAACTAGGTCTGAGCCACAGTAACTCTGTTGTAATTTCTGTATCTGAGTATCTTAAATAGAATTGCATAGAATTTACAGCACAGAATCAGGCCATTCGGCCCAACTGGTCTACGCCAGTGTTTATGCTCCACACCAGCCTCCTCCCACCCTACTTCATCTAACCCTATCTGCAAATCCTTCTATTCCTTTCTCCCTCCCTAGCTTCCCCTGAAAGGCATCTATGAAACCAAATGGTGCATATCTCTGTGGGAATATTTCATGAGTAGATATAACCTTGAGGACCGAAGTCGTGAATGAGTTACACAGTTGTTCACGTGTAAAATAATTTCTGCGTATGTTATGTCTGTTTCAATAATGATCAATTTACTGTTTTGAATAAGTGATTATTGTAAGAGTAAAATCTGTTTTCATTTGGTACCTACTTGTGCAAGTCCAAAGATTGCAGTGTGATATCCTGTGCGTCCCAGCTCGGGATCCACTGGTTGCAGTGGCAGTGGCTGTTGCCAGGGGAACATTGTGCCACAGAGCAGAAGAAGCATTGACTTGCCATGGTGGAGGGAGCCGGATGTTAATAAAGAAGTGTGGAGCAGCTGCCTTAAACTCTTGCAAGAAGGTTTGCTTTTTAACATAGGAAGCAGTTCGCTATATTGGTTCTCTCTGTATGTGATTACAGACATGGGTTTTCAATGACCCGTGGAGTCGGGTTTGGAGGCGGGTGGGGGGGTTAAAGTTGCAGATTCGGGGGTCCCGACCCCATCCCGACTCCAACCCGCCTCCATGCCAGTTTCTCTGGCGGCGGGTACCCGACCTGTTCTGAGACCCGACTCCCCGAGGCGGGAAGGGATTAGTGACAATTAACTGCCTGCTAACAGGTAGTTAACAAGCAGTTTTTTACATAATCCCTATTTTAAAAAGAAAACTGTGGGCTTCCCGACAGGTGGCAACCACTCCAAGTTATCGGGTCAGACCGTGGGTCTGCAGGGGTTGGCGGGGTCGATATGTCCGGTGGGCAGGTGAGTGATGGGTGCATGTGTGCAGAGGTAAGTGTGTATGGTAAGTGCTAAGTGTTGGAAAAAGTTTTACTTACCTTAACTTCCTCCTGCAGGTGTCAGCCCTTCAGTTCTCGGGAGTTAGAAATCTCACCGGCACAGAAAGCAGGAAAGCCGTGGTTCTGTCAAAACCTGCAGCCTTCTGTTTTCTGTGCTGGAATGATTTCTAACTCAGCCTGAGAGGAAGGACTGAAGTTAGAAATCATATTGTGAATTTTTGACAGCTTCACAGAGCTGTCAAACGCTGATATTTCATCTGTCAAAAGCTCTTGACAGATGAAATGTCAGTCTGTGACGTCACCTGTTGCCGGGTGGCCCTTAATTGGCCTGCTGAGCTCGCTGGGCGGGCTCAACAAGGTCAATCAAGGGAAAATACAGTGGGTTGGCCACATCTCGATGGAGGCGGGTTCACAAGCCAGAATGTGTGATTCCTGACCCCAACCCGACTCCAACTTCAAAATCCAGCCCATAGCATTAAAAAGAAGGCCTAGAAATTTGACCACGCAGCCACTGTATTTTGGGCGCTAAAAGGCCACTACGCCTCCAATATGGCGGGGAAGGAGCGCCCACTCCTTACGAGCCAGAAGTACACAGCCCGCCATATTTGTGTCGTCACAAAAAGTGGCATCCAGGGCCCACGGTTGAAACAGGCGCTTAGGCCGTTTGCATATTCAAATAAGGGGCACAACGATGTTTGAAGCCCCCCTCTGCAATATTGGTTTGCTCTAAATGCAGCTGGCACCAGGCCGACTGCGTTCAAAGAAAACCAGGCCAACATGAGGCCTAACAGGTAGTCAGTCCTTAAAGGGATCGCTGCAGGCTGCAACCAACAAGGTAAGTGTTTAAAATATACTGAATGTGGAGCCGGGAGGAGCAGGAGTGTCCTCCAAACCCCACAGGGTTCAAGCCACACAGGCTGCTGCCGGCCAATGCACCTCCCCCCTCCATCACGATCTTGACCTCCCCCCTCGATCGCTGCTGCTACCCAACTATTCCAATCATCGCTGACCACGCCCTCCCGGCCACCACAACCATCCCAATCTGATCGCCCTCTCTCTCGACCAGGTTGCCGCTACTTTCCGATCACCCTCCCTTTCCGGTCCTCTTTACCTGAGGGCCGGCGCTGGCATTCCAGTGGCCCCGATCTTCAATTCCTCTTCGTCAGCGAGCTGCCTGGTGATGCCTATTAGGCCATTTCTGGGCGTGCTCGAATTTCTAGGCCACAGATTTCTAAAGGATACACTTTCTCAACACATATACAGTAAAATATTGGCAATATTTTTTACCAGTAAATTGATTAATTCACAAGCAATACACTTAAATTGTACGATTTAGAATTGGTGCGCTAGCAGTGATTTTACTTTGAATGTATAATTCAGCTGTAGCACAGTGTTCCTCTAGTCTTTCTTATACAGTGTTAGAGCAATATCTTAATGACCAGAACTTCATTTCTATGCAGGTTGGCCACATAATTGGTCTCAGTGGCCCCGGGGTTAGGGAAGGACAAACTGGCCGGGATTTCCCATTGTGGGTTGCTATACAACAACCCTTGGCTGAATTGCACAAGGGTGAAGAATGAGCGAGAACAGGTTTGCGTTCGCTTGTGCTGTCAGTTAGAGTCAGATGGCCCGCTGACAAAGCTCATACACGAATAACGGTGACCATCGTTATATTTCAGTAAAAAAGTCAACACCTTTCGGAGAGGAGCAGAAGGGAGGATATTAAAGAGGGAAATTTATCTCTTTGTAGCCTCCTTGATGTAATTCCACTGCCCAGAGTGTTACTAACCATGGAGGTACCAGGATCCATTCCCAGCCAGTAGTGAATTAGTTGATCTTAGCTGGCTCAGCAGTTCAAGTGTCACAATGTGGATCGGTGTCCCTGGTCTAGAACGGAGAAAAAGCAGGAAGGCTTCCTTCTCCTAATCACTATCTAATGGCTCCTGCAGATTTCCCATGTATGAAGGTCGGGCGAGGCCAGGATTTGACCCTGTCGTGATGTCCTCTGTGAACATGTAGCCTACTGGGAGTCATTGTGAACAAAGAGCGGCACATCCATCCCGAGTGAACTGTATGTATGATCTATGGGACGCACTGCAGCAACTCACCAAGGTTACTTCAACAACGCCTCCCAGACCTGCACCGGTGAGAAGGACTAGGGTAGAAATGATCTGGGAGCACCATCACTTCCAGGTTCACCTCCCAATCACACACCACACATACATTGTCATTCCTTTGTTATTCTGGGGCAATATCTCAGAGTTCCATACCTAATGCCATTGTGGAAGTGCCATTACTACGCTGATTACAGCGGTTAAAGGAGAAGGCCCACCAACACCATCTCAAGGTAACTAGGGAATACCAAAAATGCGGCCTAGCCAATATCGCCCACATCCTGTGGACATATTTTTAGAAATGTAGGTGAGGTACTGGAAGGCTGTTGTAACCTATAGCATCATACTCCAGCAAATAAATAGCACCTTCAGGTGAACAATGGAGAAAACTGAAAAAAGAAAAGACTGAAAAGAAAGACCCTATTCCATTAAACCCTAACAACTCGATGAATCAGTAAAATAAGAGTGAATTTCAGTAGAATAGATAAATAGTCCTATAGTACTGCAGAATGACAGGAGGAATGAGAGAGGAACATGTTGTCTTTTTAATTTTAACTCATGAGTACATGTAGCCAAGGATAATATTGCACTGAAATGACACATTTCACTGTCGCCAAGAGTAACCAGACTGTCAGCAGTGTCTGAATGTGGCATTTCACTTTCACAGGCAGTATGATTCAGTGGACAATGCAGGACTGGTACAATTACCTGCTCTGCTTTGCATTATGAGTAATTTCTTCAGTCCTGGTCAACCAGAAGGGCCATTTTATGATGTTAGAAAAACCTCACTGGCCAAGAGGAACACATATCCCAAAGCTGGATGTGTCGTATTTCCATGGCAACCGTCTGACTCAATGTTCAGCACTTGAGAATGTTTTTAAAACATTACATCGGGGTCATTCCACTGCTCAATCTATCATTATATATGACACGTATTAACCCACATATAAGCCTAGAAATGACCCCTGGTGATATTGCAGACAAACACTTAGGCCTCAATTTTACCCCCATCCCAACAGGCGGGAGAGGGTCTGGAGGGAGGGTTAAAATATCAGGATCGGGCAACCCAACTTCATTCCCACCCCTTTAAATTTTAAAGTGCAGAATCCAGGCCAAGGGTAAGGCTCCTGCAAAAGGTAGACAGGGGCCTAATTAACATACCAAATTGCGGCCTGATGACATCATCGGCGCTGCAACTTAAATTTAACAGAAAGCAGTATTGCCAACCCCACCGCCTCATAAATCAGGAGGAAAACTCTTAAAAATCATGAGATTTGGTACAGAAATCAGGAGTTGATTTTTGTTTCAAACATAAACAGTTGGTTTATAAACCTCATTGGTGTCTTTATTAATCTCTAACAGGTCACAGCTCTTTGCAAAAACTGTATTACTGCATCTGAAAATGCTTTACAAAAACCTTCCCACTCCCAAGCCAATCTAATCCCCCTCCTAGGACTTGCCTGAGGGCTGGTGCTGGCATTGATGTCTTCGCTCGAGCAAGCTGCCTGTGGAGGCACGATCAGTGTTGGCAGCTCGCCCCCAAGTATGCATATGTGGCCCGAGCACTGTTTTCTCTCACTCCTCGGGCCTCTTGCTTCTGAGGCCCCCCTCACGTGTTATAAAAAATTTGGGAACCCCCTGAGTATAAAAATTGGTTATACAATTAAGGATATATATTTATTATTTTTGTTTTCCTTACTTAATGTAAGAGCAGGAAGGTGCCTGGGTTCGATCCCTGGTCTATGCTGAGTGAAAAAAATTGAGAGGTCGCACAACACCAGGTTATAGTCCAACAGTTTTATTTGAAATCACAAGCTTTCGGAACTATCGCTCCTTCCTCAGGTGAAGTATGCTGAGTGACCAGATCTGAGCTAGGATGGCAGTAACATCACTGATTATCGCACCCCCAACTCAGATTGCAAGAAGTTCCAACTCCCTCTATTTTATTTAATAGTTAAAAGCAGTGGGTGGGCTGAATGTAGAAGCAATCAAAAAAAAACTTGCCGAGATAAATCCGTACAAGCCAGTGAACTCGCCCAACCACGTTGCAATAAATGGTGTCCAACAGAACAGCGAGAACTACGCATGCACAGGCTGAGACTATTCCAAATCATCTCAATACACGGGGGAGCAGGGGAGACTACTGATGGGAAAAGCAGACTAGTAATGGGACAAACCAACTCGCGGACCCCCTGAAATCTTCCTGCGGACATCTAGGGGGCTGTGGACCGCCCCCCCCTCCCCCGGCCTGACCTAACCCACGTGTCCCAGAGCATCCAATCACCAGCAGGCGTAATGAAGATTAATTAAGTAGGAAAAAAATAATGACTTTTCACAGTTGAATCATGAGATCGCGAGTTGGGGTAAATTTTCATTAAAATCGCGTGTTTCGCGATTAATTCGTGAAAGTTGGCAATACTGAGAAAGTGAGGGAAAGGCCTGAGCTATGGAATTTCCAGAAGCTGAACTGAGGTGTGAGCTGCCGGTTCCCCAAGGTAAGTGGCTCTTTTACTACTTCTTGTAGGCCAGGAGGAGCAGGAGTGCTCCACCCAGGTCCCTCAAGGAAGCCTTCGACCTCCTCCAGCCCCTATCTCCAGCCTCCTTCCCCCAGCCCCGATCTCCAACCTTCCTCCCCTCAGCCCCAATCTCCAGCCTCCCTCCCCCAGCCCCGATCTCAGGCCTCCTCCTCCAGCCCTCCCGATCTCCAGCGTCCTTCCCCTCAGCCCTCCTGATCCCAGGTCTCCTGCCCCCAGCCCTTCTGATCGCGGGCCTCCACCCCACAGCCCTCCCGATCTCGGGCCTAACCCCCCAACCATCCCAATCTTCAGCCTCCTTCCCCTAGCCATCCTGGTCTCCAACCTCCTTCCCCTCATCCCTCCTGATCCCAGGTCTCCGCCCCCCCCCCCAGCCTTCTTGATCCCAGGTCTCCTCTCCCCAGGCCTCCTGACTGTGGGCTTCCTCAGCTCCTGTCCATCCGCCCGCAGGCCAGGCTGTTCATTTGGTTATCTGCCCGGCTGGAGCTGGCCCTACAAGGTGCAATTGAGGAACTGCCATTAAGATCGGCAGGACCTCCACATCCCTGGCCTTGCCGGGTTCTTCGGACGATTTTGACCTCACCCGCACCCTCCCCACATCCCGGTAAATATCAGGGCCTTACTGTTATTATGATATTCTTCTGTCGTCTACTTTCACACATGCAATAACCCATTATTTTATATGGGTTAACACCCATGCTTAATAGCATGTCATCACTGCATTAACAGTTCGTCCAGTTATTTCAAGGCTGTTGCCTCTGCTGTTGCTAGACTGCTTTCTCTTGGACTACTTTCTCAAGCTCCCTCAATGTTCAACTATGAGAAGTCGCACAACACCAGGTTATAGTCCAACAGTTTTATTTGAAATTACGAGCTTTCGGAGCGCTGCTCCTTCGTCAGGTAAAGTGAGGGAATACAAATCAGTTACAAAGCATATATAGACAGAGAACAATGTGTCTGCAGAGATACAATCCGCAGTGCAGCAACCGAAGAAGAAAGAGTCAAATTGGACCCCTCCGGAGGGTCGCTGCCCTAAGCTTGACATGTATGCTCAAGCTGTCAGGAAATGCATCAACGCCAGATTCATCAGCCACACTCACAAGACAGTCCAGAATGTCACCCGAGCACAACGCAACGCCATCCATGCTCTCAAGACCAACCGCAACATCGTCATCAAACCAGTGGACAAAGGAGGAGCCATCGTCATACAGAACAGAATGGACTACTGCAAAGAAGCATACCGACAACTGAACAACCTGGAACACTACAGACAGTTACCCGCAGATCTGACCAAAGAACACACCCGCCAACTCAATAGACTGATCAAGACCGTCGATCCAGACCTTCAAAGCATCCAGCGCGCTCTCATCCCACG
Organism: Squalus acanthias; assembly: GCA_030390025.1. Lineage (NCBI taxonomy): Eukaryota > Metazoa > Chordata > Chondrichthyes > Squaliformes > Squalidae > Squalus > Squalus acanthias. The sequence goes on along the minus strand of CM059432.1, from coordinate 19,455,165 downwards.
TACTCCTCGCGTGGGAGACTTCTACTGCCTCCCAAAGATACACAAAGCCAACACACCCGGGCGTCCTATCGTATCAGGCAACGGAACCCTGTGTGAGAACCTCTCTGGGTACGTCAAGGGCATCCTGAAACCCATCGTACAGGGAACCCCCAGCTTCTGTCGCGACACTACAGACTTCTTACAGAAACTCAGCACCCATGGACCAGTTGAACCAGGAACACTCCTCGCCACGATGGACGTATCGGCACTCTACACCAGTATCCCCCATGATGACAGCATCGCTGCGACAGCCTCAGTACTCAACACCAACAACAGCCAATCTCTAGACGCCATCCTACAACTCATCCGCTTCATCCTTGACCACAATGTCTTCACCTTCAACAACAGTTTTTTACCCAAACACACGGAACAGCCATGGGGACCAAATTCGCACCCCAATACGCCAACATCTTCATGCACAAGTTCGAGCAGACTTCTTCGCTGCACAGGACCTCCAACCAACGCTGTACACCAGATACATCAACGACATTTTCTTCCTTTGGACCCACGGCGAAGGATCACTGAAAGGACTACATGATAACATCAACAGGTTCCATCCCACCATCAAACTCACCATGGACTACTCCTCAGAATCGGTTTCATTCTTGCACACACGAATCTCCATCAAAGATGGACACCTCAGCACTTCACTCTACCGCAAGCCCACGGACAACCTCACGATGCTCCACTTCTCCAGCTTCCACCCTAACCATGTTAAAGAAGCCATCCCCTATGGACAAGCCCTGCGAATACAGAGGATCTGCTCAGATGAGGAGGAACACGATGGACACCTACGGACGCTGAAAGACGCCCTCGTAAGAACGGGATATGACGCTCGACTCATCGATCGACAGTTCCGACGGGCCACAGCGAAAAACCGCATAGACCTCCTCAGAAGGCGAACACGGGACACAACCAACAGAGTACCCTACGTCGTCCAGTACTTCCCCGGAGTGGAGAAACTATGCCATGTTCTTCGCAGCCTTCAACATGTCATCGATGACGACGAACACCTTGCTAAGGCCATCCCCACGCCTCCACTACTCACCTTCAAGCAGCCGCCTAACCTCAAAAGTACCATCGTTCGCAGCAAATTACCCAGCTGTCAGGAGAACAGCGAACATGACACCACACAACCCTGCCACGGCAACCTCTGCAAGACATGCCAGATCATCAACACAGATACCATCATCACACGTGAGGACACCACCCACCAGGTACATGGTACATACTCATGTGACTCGGCCAACGTTGTCTACCTCATACGTTGCAGGAAAGAATGCACCGCAGCATGGTACATCGGCGAGACCATGCAGACACTGAGACAACGTATGAACGGACACTGCGCAACAATCGCCAGGCAGGATTGTTACCTCCCAGTCGGGGAACACTTCAGCAGTCAAGGACATTCAGCCTCGGATCTGCGGGTTAGCGTTCTCCAAGGCGGCCTTCGAGACACACGACAACGCAAAATCATCGAGCAGAAACTGATAGCCAAGTTACGCATCAATGAGGACGGCCTCAACCGGGATCTCGGATTCATGTCACGCTACAGGACGTGACTAGAGTCCAGACTAGAGTCCAGACTAGAGTCATTGTTGTCTTGTTCACAGATGTGATTTCCAGTTTTAAAAAAAAGTAAAAAGCTTAACTGCAGACTGCAGACTGCAGCATTTGACATGTTGGACCCCCTGTGACCCCACCTTATTGTCTTAGCTGTATTCTGCTGTGTCTTTCATGTAATGCCTCCCTGACGGATTGTATCTCTGCAGACACATTGTTCTCTGTCTATATATGCTTTGTAACTGATTTGTATTCCCTCACTTTACCTGACGAAGGAGCAGCGCTCTGAAAGCTCGTAATTTCAAATAAAACTGTTGGACTATAACCTGGTGTTGTGCGACTTCTCATTTTTGTCCACCCCAGTCCAACACCGGCATCTCCGCATCAATGTTCAACTAGTTAAGGCAGTGTGTAGCTCATTGTCATATCGTATCTTCACAATCTTCTCTGCCACAAGGCTATAAATGCCTTGTCATTATCATTGTATATGACTAGTTCATTAGCATTGCAGGACACAGATAGAAGTTGTCAGTGGAGCAGATGGTCCATAGTTGCTGGCTTATCACCAAGTCATACAACACTGAGTTTCTGCTATTGTAAACCCACTGTTAGGGCCGGTATTGACAACAAACTCTGCCAATGTCAAGGGACTTTTGACTATGAAACAACAGATAATTGCAGTGTGTAAGCTGAAGCATACAGACTTGCAAATTTCCAGGTTTGATCCCTGGTCTGTTCAACCAGACTTGTAGTAGGGGCACTACAATAGGCTCAGTTCTCCTAGATTAGGGAGGGGAGGTCTGGCCAAGGTTACTGCTTCTGATAGCTATTCAGCAAGCCTGCTGACGAAATTCTGACGAAGGTTCATCGACCTGAAACGTTAACTCTGTTTCTCTCTCTACAGATGCTGCCTGACCTGCTGAGTATATCCAGCATTTTCTGTTTTTATTTCAGAATTCCAGCATCCGCAGTATTTTGCTTTTATATCTGCTGCAAGTACATGTGTGTGGCTATTGGGTGAGGACAGGAATAAGCTTGGCTGTGATGTAAGGGTTTTCTCTCTGAACCTGTGAGATTCGTGTGGCTCTGTGCAGCCTGGATGTTAGTGCGAGGTTAGGCCTTGTTGCCTGTTCTGGTCTCCAGCCAGTCTGAGAGCACTAGACACCTGTGAGTGGTTCGACCCACTCGCCCTTACGGTTCTGACACTGGACTTAGATGCGAGAGCAGTAATGGAGATAAAACTCAGGTAGACCCGGTTGAATGGTACGAAATGGAAAATCTTTATTGCATATTATTTAAGATTACGAAATACATGTCATAAGCACAGATTAATGACAGTACAATCTTACACGCAGTTATGTAGCTAATTTCAGGGAAACGAGGAACGAACGACACATCGTAAATGGGGGCACACATTACAATTATCCTTAAAACTTGAACCCTCCCCTATCAATATCTGCTCTAAACTAGACTTGTAGGATCGAGACTCATGCTCACCACTCGTGATAACTCGGAGAATTCCGAAAACTCTGATCGGATGTTTTTCACCGCAGCACCTGATCACCCACGTGTCGATCAGGGGTCTCTGTACCCCACTTGTTTACTCGTTTCTGCTCCGGCTAGCAGGCTGGAACGTCTGTTGTCATGAAGATCTGTGTTGTCCTCGGAGTTCTGATACTACTCAAAGAAGAGTCTTCCTGTGCCCTCGCACTGATACGATAAAATTCGAAGAATAGTCTTCCTGCCAGTTCTGTAGAACTCAAAAAATGGTCTTTCTGGGCAAGGAAAAGTGTCTATTCGACCTACAGGCGCGGTCGGAGCTTACTGACCGTGGCGATACGTATGGTCTTCTTCTCTTCTCATCTCATCTCATCTCGGGCCTTCGGTTCCAACACCGTTTACCGACTTCTCGGGATGGTGCGCCTGTTTCAAGGCTTCACAGCCCAGTTCCACACAGATCTTCGCGGCACGCCACGAGGTAGATCCTGGCGGATCGTAAAGTTCAACAGTCTTTTTGAAAAGAGACACGAGGCAAGCAGGAACAAGACGGCGAGTCAAGAGCAGCCACCAGGATAAACGCCAGCAGGATAAGAGGATAAGAGAAAGATGGACGGTTGGAGCTTGCAGTTATAGTGCAAAATCTTCCTTTTCCCGCCCAACCTTAATGTCTTTTCTTTTGTTAGGGTTTGGCGCTCAAATTTCTTGTATAGGGTGATCTCCGTTTTAATGGGTTTCGGGGATACTCGTAATTGTCTGAGTACCTGTTAATATTTCTCCCATTGTTTAATCGGTCGGTGTTTTCCCTGGAGGGGTTTTGGGGCTCCCAAATGTTTACTGTAACTACCCGCTAACGGCTCTCTCATCGTAGAGTCGTTGGGATTTTGCATATTAATGTCTTTGGATGGGTTCTTGATTACTTGGTACAATAGCCCTTATTCGCACCTGGGAGACCGATTTCAGTATTTATGTGTATACTGCAAACCCATGATGTCTCGTGTATTATCTTAAATGTGCTGAGTCTTGATCGATCTTGCACAAATGTTTATTGGAACGCCATCTTGTCTGCCTGTCAAAGTCTAGAATGTTCTGCCACGAGGCGTGGCGGCCATTTTACAAGCTGCTTGTGTCCACTTTGAAAACCTGACAGCATTCTGCTGAAATAAAAGCTGTTTGAACGAAACTATGTGTTTTCCTCCTTATTTATAAAATCGCGATATATTGCGAATTCTACAGTGACTATATAGAATTGCATAGAAATTACAGCAATATTCCATTAATCCCCTTTCCTTCAACCACCTACCTTTAATGTTGACATGGTCACTAACTCTGATAGTGAATTTCACCGCCTCAGAACCCCTTGTGTAAAAAAAAATTCTCCTACTCTCTATCCTAAATCTCTTACATTTAATCTTATATCTATTTTGCCTTGATAACCTTCTGTTAATCTGTTAAGGCTCAATCACAAATAATGGGCAAGGTATCAAGGGGTACCTGCCACTTGTGGAACTGCACACCCGCACGCAGGCAGTACTTTCAATAGAATTAATTCTGGAGTCATTCAAGAGGAAGTTAGATACTGTGATCAGGGGAAATCATAAGTTACTAGATGGGCTGAGTGGCCTTCCTCATTTGTATTTATCCTTATCAGGCCAGGAGAGGAAATTATTCTGAAGAAAAAAAACTTTACCAAACAAAGAATGATTTCTGAAAATGTCATAATCATACAGAGGTGCTTGCAATTATGTGGAGAGTGCTTTCTCTGGACTCCTTCCTGTACTTAAGAATTAATATCTCAATGGAAGAATACAAAAGAAAGTCTCCAGTAAGCACCATCAGCAGCAATATATGTGCCTAAGTGTATTGTTATAAATGGCAATGCGTAGGACTGCTCATTATAAGTAAACTGCGTCATGAAAATGACCTTTGTACTAATTTGTGCAGAAATGTTCTGCTTTCCCATCAAGTGACCTTGCAAATTTTACCCTATGGACTAAGATGATCAAATGTTCCTCAGGGCAGGATGATCCTCTGCCACTGAGACTGGGGACAGAGTATTGTCTATGAGAGACAGCAGGCTAGGGCTGATGTGAGCATGGGAGAATATTTTGGACTTACCTTTGGTGATCACGGAATATTTACAACAAAAACATCATTTTGGGAGATTAACCAGGAGGGGAACGGCCCATGATAGGGAACTGTGGAAGGGATGGGCTTGATGGTTCAACTCCCAGGTTTGATCTCCCATCTGTGCTGAGCTAGTTTACCTCAGCTGAGGAGGTAGCTAGACACAACAATTGGCCACTGCACTGAAGAGGGCCAAAAACAGCCAGGGTACTTGTTCCTTATTGCTATCAATGATCCATGCTGGAGAATGCGCATGTGTGGACATTGGATGAGCACAGGGTCAGATTTGACTGTGATACCCTTCACACATGAATAGCCTGTTGACACTCAATGCTATCAAGATTCTCACATGTAGAATTGCCCTGTGGGTGAAGCCTTGGATGGCAGTGGAATCTGTGGAACTGTACTGCAGAATGAGTCATCACTTTCAGAGCAGGAGGAGACGAAGAATGGAAGCTTGGGAGGTAAGTGGGAGATTACAGAAAATCACTGTTACTTAAAATTTGGAGAGTTGTTTTGTTTTTAACAACAATTTGCATTTATATAAAATCTTTAACATAGTAAACATCCTAATGTGCTTTACATTATTGGAAGGAAAATATCAAAGGAACAGACAATTCCTAGGTATGTTGGCCTTCATAGCGAGAGGGTTTGAGTACAGGAACAAGGATGTCTTGCTGCGGTTGTACAGGGCCTTGGTGAGACCACACCTTGAGTACTGTGTGCAGTTTTGGTCACCTTATCTGAGGAAGGATGTTCTTGCCATGGAAGGAGTTCAGCGAAGATTCACAAGGCTGATACCTGGGATGGCAGGAATGACGTATGAAGAGAGATTGGGTCGATTGGACTTATACTCGCTTGATTTTAGAAGAATGAGAGGGGATCTCATTGAAACTTATAAAATTCTGAAAGGACAGGACAAACTAGATGCAGGAAGGATGTTCCCGATGGTTGGGGAGTCCAGAACCAGGGGTCACAGTCTAAGGATAAGGGGTAAGCCATTTAGGACAGAAATGAGGAGGAATTTCTTCACCCAGAGAGTGGTGAACCTGTGGAATTCTCTGCCACAGAATGCAGTGGAGGCCAATTCATTAAATAGATTCAAGAAGGAGTTGGATATATTTCTTAAGGCTAAAGGGATCAAGGGATATGGGGAGAAAGCAGGGACAGGGTACTGAATTTGGATGATCAGCCATGATCGCATTGAATGGCGGAGCAAGCTAGAGGGGCCAAATGGCCTACTCCTGCTCCTATCTTCTATGATTCTACAACAACCATTACATCAGCATGGCCACGCTTCAACTCCCAGAGTAAGCATTTGTATTCTTTTACATGATCTTATTGAATGGCGGAACAGGCCCGAAGGGCCAAGTGGCCTACTCCTGCTCCTATTTCTTATGTTCTTATGAGGTGCTGCAGCTATGCCTGGTGGCAATGGCTGGGCCCTCATGATGGCCAAGTTGTGCAGCATGCAGCAGACGATGACAAAAAGGGACACCCGCTCAGCTGAGTACTGCAGGGCTCCTCCCGAACGGTCAATGCAGCGGAACCGTTGCTTGAGCACTCCGATGGTCTGCTCAATGATGCTTCTGGTGGCTGCATGTCTCTCATTGTATGAGTGCTGGGCACGAGTGCTGGGGTTGCGGAGGGGAGTCATGAGCTAGGTGGAGAGCGGATAACCCTTGTCTCCCAGCAGCCGGCCGTTAGCTTGATATGGTGGCTGGAACAGAGCTGGCACACCGGTCTGGTGCAGGGTGAAGGTATCGTGGCTGCTGCCAGGATAGCGGGCATTGATGGTGAGGATGCGCTGTGTGTGGTCGCACATCAACTGCACATTAAATGAATGGTAGCCTTTGTGGTTACGGAATACCTCAGGATTGTTATGAGGTGTCTGCAAAGCGACGTGAGTGCAGTCAATGGCGCCCTCCACCATGGGGAAGCCCGCTATCCTGGCAAAGCCACATGCACGCTTGCGCTGCTTCTCTCTGTGATGGGGAAGGAAATGCAGTCCCTTCTCCTTCTGTAGAGAGTATCTGTGACCTCGCAGATGCAGCAATGGACGGCGAACTGCGATATGTTAGATACGTCTCATGTTGCACACTGGAAGGATCCGCTGGCGTAGAAATTGAGGGCGACGGTGACCTTGACTGCCACTGAGAGAGACGTGGTGCTCCTGATGTGAGGCTCGAGGTCTGGCTGCAGGAGGTGACAGAGCTCTGTGACCACGTCCTTGGTGAAGCGGAGCCTTCTAAGACACTGCTCCTCAGTGAGATTGATGTAGGAGAAATGCTGCCGGAATACCCTGGGAGGGTGAGGCCTCCTGTTGAGAACTCTGTTGACCCTCCTCCCTCTGGCCATATTTTGCAATCTTTCTCTCTGCCTCTGCTGCCTCCGACTGTGAAGCTGGAGGGCGAGGTCCCGTGCCAGTACAGCCCCCATTAAATGATGGAAATGTTGCACTATCAAATGTAACCCAAATGAAAGTGATAAAGTTTTCTCAGCCAGAATACTCCTTCAAGTTGAGAATGCTCAAATCGCTCAAAGCGCCTGTTTGCTTTTGTCAAACTGACAAGGCCGCATTCTTTGCAGACTAAAAAAGAACAGAAGTTGATGCCTTTATATAGCGCTCCTCCAGCGCTCATCCGATTGCATACCGCCTCCTCTGCCTGTCGTTGCTAACGGCAGGCGCTCAGGCAGGGGGCGAGAGTGAATTTCAGAGCCGGGGCGCTACCGGGGCGCTGTGCACCCGGATGACATCACGATCTCCGGGTGCAAGAGATCGTGGCGCTAGTAGTTACCGCCGCCGCAAACTTCCACCTCAATTTCGCAGGCGTCGGTACTATCGCTGCGCCCAGTCGCAAAGCCGTTAGCGCCAACGGGAGGCGCTAACGGGAGGCGCGAAGATGCCCAATTTCTCCCCACTATCCCTTAATAGTTCCTCACCTGCAAAAGGAACACTGGTTCCCTTTTCCTAGAAAATTGAATTTCAAGAATTCATTTTAAATATTTCTGTAAGTCATTGACAGGGTAGTTAGGTGGCACGGACAATTCAATACAGAGAAAGGAAAACATTTGCAGGGCTATGGCGAGAGAGCAGGGGAGTGGGACGAATTGGATAGCTCTTTCAAAGAGGCGAGGTGGGCCAAATGGCCTCCTTCTGTGTTGTGAGATTCTATGAAAAGTCCATTGTCACAAAGACACAAGGTGGCAGGGATGCCATCAACAGGCACAGACTCAATCGGCAGAGATTAACACCGACCAGGAGTTTGAGGGTGGTCACACTGATGTTATGGTTGGCCTTTTTGTTGGTGCGACTTATCTTGTTTATAAATATTTCATTTAAAACCCCTGAGCCTTCACTGGGCCATTGGAACTACTCAAAGCTGGAAGTGAAACGTGGCTGCTTTGAAGCTATGTTTGAAGCTTGCTGCAACACAGGAATGCTTTGACCTTTTTTGTGAATATTGTGCCGATCAAGCAGAATGTTTCATTTCATGCAAAAAAAAAATGTCAGCATCAAACATTCCCAGGTCAAGAATAGCGAGGTTAGAAAGCGAAGAAATCTTGCCCCCCAACTCTGCCCAACAAAGTGCGGCAGCTCCGAGTTCAGAACAACGTCTCCAGTGAACCAGTGACTTTTTTTTTACCATTTCCTCCACCAGCTAATCTGGCTCAGATTTATAATTTAATTTCAACTAGATGCCCATGAGAATTGAGGGCGCCCAAACGTAGGATTGTTATAGACAGTGAGATTTTCATTTTATCAGTCTTGGCTGGATTTAAATCCACATCGCAGAGGTGATAGCAAAGCGAAAATAGCTGCGTGGTTGGAGAGATGGCTAGGGCGATAGAAAACAAAGAGTAGGACGAAACCGGATTATTTTTGGATTGCGGGTAGAGTGGTGCTTCAGGGATCGGTGCTAGAACCTTTTCTGTTTTCCATTTATACGAATATTTGGACAGATGGCGCAAGGAGAATGATATTGAAGTTTGCTGATGACTCCAAATCAGGAGCCATGACAGACTTTGAGTAATAATGCAGGAGGACATTGACAGGCTCGTGGTGTGGGCAGTCATCAGGGAAGGTATGGTGGATTGGCAAATGATGCAAGTGTCACGACAGGGTAGTGGGCATTCACATGCAGAATAAAGTGATTGGTGTCACACACCTGCTGCACATTAATGGAATGAAATCCTTTCCCTTTCACAAAATTGAAAGAACTCTCTTATGAGACTTTGAATGCCACATGCAGCCCATCAACTGTTCCTTGAATCTATGGGAAACTTGCCAATCTCTCGGCCCCTCCACGGTCTCTGATTTGTCACACTGCTTGTCTGACATCCAGTACTGGATGAGCAGAAATTTCCTCCTATTAAATATTGGGAACACCGAAGCCATTGTCTTCGGTCCCTGCCACAAACTCCGTTCCCTCACCACCGATTCCATCCTTCTCCCTGGCAACTGTCTGAGGTTGATCCAGACTGTTTGCAACCTTGGTGTTGTGTTTGGCCCTGAGATGAGTTTCCGACCACATATCCGCTCCATCACCAAGACCGCCTACTTCCACCTCCGTAACATCGCCCGACTCCGCCCCTGCCTCAGCTTATCTGCTGCTGAAACCCTCATCCATGCCTTTGTTACCTCTAGACTTGCCTATTCCAATGCTCTCTAATCAGGTTCCCATCTTCCACTCTCCATAAAATTAAGGCATCCAAAACTCTCTTGCCCATATCCTAACTCGCACCAAGCCCTGTTCACCCATTGCCCCTGTGCTCAGTAATCTAGTCCGGCAACACCTCGATTTTAAAATTCTCATCCTTATTGACAAATCCCTCCATGCCCTCACCACTCCCTATCTCCGTAACCTCCTCCAGCCCTACAACCCTTCACGATCTCTGTGCTCTTCCAATTCTAGGCTCTTGCGCAACCCCAATATTAATCACTGCACTATTGGCTCTGGAATTACCTCCCTAAAATTCTCCGCCTCTCTAAGGGGGGAATTTTAACCAAAAAAAACAGGTGGGTTTGGAGCGTGGGGGTAGTTAAATCAGATTCCCGACCTGAACCCGCCTCCAATCCACCCACTTCCGGTTTTAACAGAGGTGGGACGGGGGGGGGCGTGGGGGGGGGGGGGGGCGGTGACCAACACACTGCCAGGGGGCGGGACATCAATTTAAATATTATAATGAGGCTGAAAACCTCTTTTATAACTGCATGTGGACAGGTTTTACACAATTCGTGAAACCCGGCAGTTACAGCAAGGCAGGGACTGCTGGCTCCAGGAGGTAAGTGCCTTTATACCTACCTGCTGGATCCAGGGTCCCCACCTAACCCACCCCCGTGATCGGAGACCCCCCCCCTCCCCCCCAGGCATTCCACCCCTCCACCCCAGCGACGATGCAGAGATATTTTAAAAATCAGTTACTGGCGATTTGAATAGAGGACACGGAGAAAATGGCAATGTCTTCCAAGGCACTGATACCATTGAATTGGAGTCCAGCAGTGAGTGTTGTTGGCTGGGGGAGGTTGGCTTTAGCAGCCTCAGCTAAGGACAATATTGAAGAAAGGGGAGCAGCAACAGTTTGAGAAAGCAGCATCATCAGAGAGGGGCAGGATACGATGAAGAACGTGATGTAAAAATGCATCAGAAAATATTTCAGTCTGATTCGATTAGCATTGACTTTTTCCCTAGTTTTAGCAGGGATTAAATAATGGCTGGCAAAGTATTAATTACCACTTTGCAAATTACAGGGTCAGTTTGAACCAAATCTCAAACCCATGTATTAACATAGCAATGCGATAGCAGTGGATAAACACTCCACTAATTTCAAATTAAGGCTGCAAAGCCTTATTTAAAGAACAAAACAATCTGCTTCATCAGTGAAGATACCAATTCATTAAATCACTGCAATTGTATTTAACCTATTTGGCAATCCTTACTCAAAAACATAGCACATTGTGGGTTGCTAACTGCGTGAGCTACAGGTGTTTCCTTCACAAGTGAAAGAAACATTCTATTTATACAATTTGCGTGTTTGTGTTTTTTGTTATTTTTTTTCAAATAAACTTAATAATGCAGTTTAGTGTTGTAAAGTGGTTATTTTTTTTGGCTGGTGTAGAGAGCTGTGAAACACCTGCACCTTCGAGAAGCTTGCCTCAGCTAAGCAAATGATCCCAGAATTTGGGATGAAGACTTTGATCTTGAGCCAGGATGGGTGAGCGTTCTGCTCCAGCGCACTTACACCAGTGGAGCGGGGCCCCAGGAATTTCTAAGCCAACTTGTTCAAATCAAGTAAGATGACCGACTGAGGTGAGAAACCATGGCATGTTCTGTATTTTGTACCATTATGTGAATTTAGGTTGTATTACTTAAACAAAGTGAATCTGCTGGTAACTATTGCTCTGTGTGTTCACTCATTATGAAATAAACCAGCTTAAAGATACTTATCAAGCCTCACCTCACCAAGTATTTGCTTGGTTGCCTTCAGAGAGATCAAAGAATTACACGAGTGAAAGACATTAATATCCAGTCTAGGTCACAAGAGGATCCTATTATTACAGCCCCTGGTTACGCTATCATAGAGATAGATGTAGGGCAGTGTGAGCCAACTCTTATATAATGAGATGCTCAGACTGCTTATGGGACTGACCAAACTCAAGAAGGTATCTATGGCAGAACCCAATTTGCAACAGTAACCCCCACTGAGGTAATTTTTCAGTTCAAGCTATTAAGCACTAAAGTACAAAGACAGATGAATAACTTAACAGTGAGTTGTTCCAAAGCTCCTTAATTTAAAAAAAAATCTCCACAAAGCTAAGAACTTCACAAAGGGACTGAAAATCCAATACCTAAAAATCCAATGAAATTTTAAGAGCTGTGATGGTCTTTTTTGTGTGCAGTGTAATGATAGTTTAAAAGATGGATGCGTTTGACCGTTGACCTCCACGATGCACCACTAGCACAGATGAATATCCATTAAGTTAATTTTTTGCAGCAATTTTCTTTTGATGATTGTTCAAGACTTAAAATCGGACTGACTGCCAATCATAATGGACAAAAATCCTGTTTTTTTGTAAAGTGAAACATGCTGTGAGCTCTGGTGTCATTGTGAGTGACAGCACCACTTTCTTTTGCTTGATTTTTCTGAATCAAAATAACTTGCTGCAGCAACGATATTTATAATCCATCAACATTGATGGATCTTTATAAACAGACACTTTTTGCATGGGTGTCACACTGACTACTTGGAAAAAGATTACAAAGTCTCTGGGGGCACGGTAGCTCTCACACAAAATCAAATAATGCTTAAAAACTTGCTGTGTTCATTGTATTGAATATCGCATGAAATAAATATATAAACCTGAGTAATTCGCTCATATCTAGTAGTGTATGGCTCAGGTGTGTATCACTGACAACCCTTGTACATGTTCAGTGCTAAATGCATTGTATGTCCATCATCATCTTGTAGTTGAAGTTTGAGAGCACTTGGTAACATTTATTCCTTTTCCTTTATAGGAACAGGGCTCACAATTGAATAATGTATGTTTGCTGTACAAATAGCATTAAGGGTCTCTCCAGTGCCTCAGTTGGGAAGTGCACTGTCCAGTGTAGACCTCAGCAATACAGTCCAGAAGAAGATCACAGGTTCAGTTACTGGTCTGTGATGAGACAGCTGTTCTCAATAAGGGAATTACTAGGATACTCCAATGAGTGTCAGTGCCTATGAATTAAAATCAACAAGGATACCCGAGTATCCTAATCCTTGGACGTTCAGGATGGGCTGTGACAACTCCTTCCCCTCCCTTACATGGACCAATAACTTGTTGACTGATTACCAAAGCGCATATCAGATGAGTGGCCACTTGGATGAGGCACCCCAGGATGTGGCATCTGTGGTACCTCAGCAGACCTCAGTACCTTCAGGAGGTGAGAGAAATGAAAGAAAGCACCTGGTCTTCTTCTGTCGTATGGTAGTAGCAAAGCAAATCAGATGTCAATATCTAAGTAGGATATCCAGGCCAAAGCTTCCAGTGTAACAGCGTGGGTATCTTGTAGGCTGCCTGCGAATTTCCTCTGAGGGCAGTGCTCAATGATGTGCTCCAGGGTCTGATTAGGAGCTCCACAGTCGCATGATGGGGATGCTTTAATTTTCCATCTATGGAGAAGGTGGCAGCATCTACCATGACCGGTTCTGAGGCGATTGATGGTTGTCCACTGTTTGCGAGGCAGGTTTGATCCTTCAGGTTATACTGTGGGGTCCTCTATAAGGAATCCATTCCATATGTCGCAGTTCTTCCAAGCATTTCGCCATCGGTCATCAAGGCTGAGGGGAGATCGCTGAAGGGCTTCGGCGACATCGCAGCTCCCAGTTACCAGCTTTTACATAGTCTGTGCTGAATTTTGGGGGACTAAATCCAGGGCTGTAACAGTTTGATGAGAAAAGAGAGAAGGCAGTAGTGTGAGGTACTTAAAGTGCTCTGTAGCGATCCGCAGAATGACAGACCTGGGATTTCTTACATGACTACTCTATCCTGAGTGCTCATTGAAGAGGTATCATATGAATTAATTCCCAGAAGGGGGTTGTGGCACTGCATTAGATCAGTTTCTGCATCTTGCAAATAGTTTGCAGATTGTGAGGAAATCTGTGTAATTGTGGAATGGAAAATACTCAAGCCTAGAAATTACTGTTGGTGATATTAGTAGACGAAGTCTTAAGACCAGCCATATAAATACTGTAGCTACTACATCAGGCGAGAGGCTTGGTATTCTGCGGTGAGTGTCTCACCTCCTGACTCCCCAAAGCCTTTCCACCACTTACAAGGTACAAGTTAGGAGTGTGATGGAATATTCTCTACTTGCCAGGATGGGCGCAGCTCTATCAACACTCAAGAAGCTCGACACTATCCAGGACAATGTAGTCTGCTTGATTGGTACCTCATCCACTGGCTTAATTATCCACTCCCTCCACCATCAGCATAGCATGGTTGCATTGTGCACTATCTACAGGATTCACTACAGCAACTCACCAAGGCTTCTTCGACAGCACCTCCCAAATCCACAACGTCCACCCCCATAGAAGGACAAGGGCAGTAGATGCATGGGAACACCATCATCTCCAGGTTCCCCTCCAAGTTACGCACCATTCTGACTTGGAAATATATCGCTGTTCCTTCATCGTCGCTGGGTCAAAATCCTGGGACTCCCTACCTAACAGCACTGTGGGAGCACCTTCGCCATACGGACTGCAGCAGTTGAAGAAGAAGGCCTACTACCAACTTCTCAAGGGCAATTACGGATGGGCAATAAATGCTGGCCTTGCCAGCGACGCCCACATCTCAAGAATGAATTAAAAAGCAAGCGAGGACAAACAAGTAATGTTGAACAGTAACATGAACAGGACTGGAGGCAGACACAGCGATCATGTAAAAGGGTTTCCGTTTTAATCTGAGCAGAAACCAATTGTGTGTACACACTGTGCACCATACAAATTTGCACAAAATCTATGGGCTGGATTTTGAATGACCCATGGAGTCGGGTTTGGAGGCGTGTGGGGGGTTAAATTTGCAGGGTCGGGGTTTCCGACTCCATCCCGCCTCCACGCAATTTTGACAGAATCAGTCGCGGGGTTCCCGACTCTGTCCCGCCTTCAAGAGGCAGGAGAGGCCATTAAAGCCCTTAACAAGCTCTAAATTGGCTCTGTAATGCCATTTTGAAATGCTGTAGCTAGTTTAACCCTCTTCTGACGTGAAGCACGCCTGGTGTGAAACACTCCAGTGAAACCTGGCGGGAGCACAAGTGGATAGCTGACTATCGGCTGCAGGTCCACTATTACAACGGAGATGTGATGAAGGTAGTAGTAGTAGTAGTACTAGTACAGGTCCAGTCACATCAAAAGCAAGCCAGGCAGGTCCTCTCTCACCAACAGTCTCTGAGACTAGGCAGTCAGCAATGATGACATCATCAGAGGCGACTTTCAGACTGACAACACTAATTAGTTCATGGGTTCCCACATGCTCCAACTCAATTGCCCAATTAAGTGAAAATTGCATCAGGGATCCACATTAATCTGGAGTCGGGGGGAAACACGAAATGCGGATTACACGACCCCAACCCGACCTCAAGACAAAATCCTATGAGATATATTCTCACACACTCACTTGTCTCTTTTTATTGCCATTACACACTGGTGGATAATATTCTTTGAAAACTGTATGTATTGTAACTTTATGTTATAATCTTAAGTTTCTAATGTCACGTTTCCAGAAATGTAATTAAAAGAAAAGTATGAAAACCTCATAAGAGCCCAAGGTGACCTGATTGTCCAATCCTAATTTTCCCCAGTACTATTATTTGACATACAGAAGAAAGTCAATGCATTTTAGCTAAAATCTTGTTTAACTTCCTTGATTTTCAGTGTTCTCGCAAAGGGAATTAAAAGCTTTAAACTGTAATTAATTATTTAAACGTACACTTCACTCTTAATTATGCAGAGCAGTGATACGTTAACTAACAGGCAACTTTTTTGCCTGCACCTTTTATGTTTCCTTGCAGATGCTAATGACAGCCCTGGGAAATTAGGCCTATTAAGAATTAAGTGTTCAGACATTCACTGTATGAATAGTTTACCAGAACAGAGCTTATCCTTGGATGAAATTAAACTATGAGATGGTGTGCAATGCATCTTCTGCAATCTATGCTGTCTTGTTATATAATCTTTATTTGAAGATAGGAGGCAAAAGTGCAGTTTGGAACGATGACAACTATTAATTAGAAAACACAAATTGCTTGCGTGCAGGGTAAACACCAATGCAGACTGGTTGGCCTGAATGGCCTGTTTCCATGTTGCAACTTCTATGTATTTCTACGTAAAAGGGACAGGAAGCGGTAGGCCAGAGGTTCAGCTCCAGACCACCTTTGCTTGCTGAGTTCTGGGATTGGCGCCATCAGGAATTCCTATAAAAGAATGTCATTTCTGGGCACTGTCAGTTGAGAGTGTCCAAAACACCCTGCAAGATGTGACAGCCAGCATCTGTGCAGTAATGGCTTCAAAGAACTGGAATTCCCCCTTGAACAGATTTCCTTAACAGAATTCCTGTGCACAGCTGTGGATTCTCTGGGGAATTTGATGTCTGATGCTGTAGAGACCTCGAACTCCAGTGTCCATGAGTTGGTTCGGTCTGAATTTACTGTGTTGGGGAATTGTCTACCCTAATACAGGACTTCAATGTCTTCACGGCAGTCTGTCTCCATGCAGATTGCAGTGCCCAGCAACTGAGGGGAGTGCCCAGCAACAGGAGTACAGCAAGAGTCGGCATGGATGAGACAGCTGTCTGCCAGGGTCACTCTCCATCCTCAAAATAACCCACCCACAGCTAGAAAACCTGAAGCCACCACAGTATCAGCCACGGTGCCTGCAGAGGCAGGGCCACCTTATCGCCTTGCAGAAGGAGGTACAGAGCCACCACAATCCCAGGAAGCCCCTTGGGACATCCAGCAGCCAACCAGCTCACTTCCTTCTCTACAAGGAGAGCACTAACTTAAGTAGTAGAGGACATTCACCACACACAATTACTAACGGGAAGCACCAGAGCAAAAAACACAGGTAGATTTTCAACTTGCCACTCGGGTGTAAAGCTGGCATTGGAAATCAGTCGGGCTGTTATAGAAACTGCTCGCTTTTCATATTCACTGAGGGTTGATTGTTTACATCTTCTTCAGGCCCTTCCTGAATATCTAGGCTGACTCT